>CM046881.1:303571815-304957374 GCA_025667525.1 Glebionis coronaria
ACGATCAAACCCGTCTAATGTAAAGTTTTTAAAAGTCATATACTGATATATAAGTAACTAATACAAGTAAAAACCGATAAAACCCGAACTATAGGACATACGGACATTAACGAGCTAACTAAGCATATTGGACTAATAATTGGACTAAATAAGATAAACACTTATAAAAGAACTTATTGGGATTAACCCATTTGGGCCCAACATGGAAAGTATATATACTGATAATATAGGTATAAAATGGATTAAAACAAGTTAAAGAACTTATAATAAGCTTATTGGACTTAAAATAGATAAATAGGTAAGACTAGTAAACTAGTAAAAAGTTACCAAAACGTAAACACGAAAATGAGTAAACAAGGATATATAAACCCACTTGATCATCATCATATGTACAAAATCATCATATGTATATTGTTATTTTGATAAAAGTCATTGGACAAGAGTCTAAGACCGATTATTATTTATATAGGTTTCCGTGACCGAAGCACGCCCGTAGCCGACAATCCGCCTTTCATTATCAACGTGAGTTCATAGCCTCGCACTCTTTTAAATGTTTTATAAAATGATTTGTAAACCCGCGATGGAGATAACATGCTAGATTTTATAAAAATAGAACACAAGTAGTCCCGATGGTATGCTTAATGATATGGACCCGAATGATGCTATGACCCTATAAACGAGGCAAAAAGGATTATTAGTAGTTAGGTTATGTCACTTAAAGTCCCATTAGCATGAATTGTGAACTACCGGGATTTGGTAGACGCTTATGCATTTGATAGTACTATTTGGGGACGATCAACCCAGTTCGCGCCTTGACGGTTGATCCCCGTCGTACCACATTGATTGGTAAGCGAATTTATGTATGAGAAGATTCCATAGCGTGATTTTTGTGACAACACGCTAACTTAGATGGGCAAATTGTTTGTCGGGTTCGCGGCCCGCTGTTTTCATAGTAAGGTAACAATGTCATGCGGCTAGTAATAATCCAAAATCAAATAAAATGTATCCTATACATAATGTAATCCAATAACGATGCTAATAACGATCATAATATTACCTATAATGGTAATATTGAGGCTACGGTCTCATGGACGGTTTAAGATGTATGCTTGATTTATATATTGCCTGACTAGCAATACGTGGACTTACTTCCGATATTATACTTGTGTTCTGATTTTAACGATTGTTTTATATAACGGGTTTTATTAAACTCTATGAATTCACTCGGCATTCGCTGATATGATTTTTGCATGTTTTTATCTCAGGTGCTTGAAGGTAATCCGGATGGAGATCGACTCTGATGGCCCACATAATAATAAAAATGTTCATTCGATCTATGTTTTGTAAACTTAATGACTTGTATAAATTGGGACCTGTTGTACTCTTTAAAACTTTTTATCGAATGAATGTATATTAAACCTTGTACAACCATTTTTATGTGTTGTCTATGATTCGAGTTATTGTGCTATCCCATAACACTCTGAAAGACCCTTCCACTGTACCGATACGAAAATTGAGAGTGTTACATCGCCTATTTTTAAATTGCTCAGGAAATTTATTTTGCACAATCATTACTAAGGAACACATCCTAATTGATTATTTATTTTACATAATGTGTCAGTAATTACGTTTACTTTCCTTGATGGAATAAATATCATGACCGTATTTATTCGAAAACTCTTTCTTCATATTTTCTAAGTTTTAGTTTCGTCTCAACTATTATTTTTATCAGTTTTGCTCGATTCGACGTTTAAAGCGTCGATAGTTATTACAAGTAATTAAATAATAAATATTCAATTTTTATGAAACATAAACGTAAAAAGTTTTAAATTTCTTAGTTCGACCAATTATATAAAAATGTTCAAATAAATTTGAATTTAATTAACAAGATTTTTGTTGATTTATCAAAAATAATTAAAATAATTAATAAGATTCGTAAATGTTTGAAAAATCTTTGTTTATACTCTGGTCAAAATTTTCTTAGTTGAAAAGAAAAAATTGTCGTTTCAAATCTCAAGTCTTGGTTTAAATGGTTTCCTCAATCCCTCTTAGGTTGTCTTGAGGTATACACAAACATTTACCCCTAAACAGGAGTTTAGTTAAATGTTCTGGGTATAAGGGAATAATCCCTCAAAAGTTCTTTTTGATAAAACATTTGTCAAAACGCATTTGCACTTTCTTTTTGGTAAAACCCAAAGTCTTAAATGACTTCTAGTTTTTGAAGAGTCAATATATTCCATTTTCTATTAATCACACGATCAAATAATATAAAGGATTAAGCCTTAAATCACATGTTAAATATTAAAGGTATAGATTTTTACTACTCGACCGACTCAGGGCATCCTACAAATAATTATTAACTCATTCTTATTCTCATAAACAAACAAATGGTTCTTAATGATCACCAACATGAATTTATCAAATTACAGTCTACACACGTGATTCACCAAATTTATGGATGCTACATGTGTATTAGTCAATTCAAACGACATCACGTGAAACTCAAAATGTTCATTACAAGCTCTGGATGTAGTGGTTGGAATAGATAATCTTCTTTGCGGACGCAATGTTGATGATAACCATGCCATGGATCAAGTTTTAGAACATACACTAGAACCTTGTAAATGATCGAACAAATCTTCCATTTCGAGTCATGGATATCGATTTCGATTGTCAATTTACTCAGTTCACAGTAATCCATAAATATAAGGAATGATAACACCATATCTCTTCACGATGACGGGCTCGGTAGAATAAAATCTTTTTCCGACAAATCTCTCAGTTGTACGATAATTCCTTTAATTCAGATGGTGCTGACGTACAGTGCACATGCCACAGGTGTAGCATCGGGAATATAATCAATACCAATTTTAACTTGCCTTAATGGCGAAAGTCTAGGTAATTAATCAGCAAATACCTCCTAATGTTTTAGATAACAGAAACATCTTTTAATACATTTAATTTAAGTTCTTTCTAGATTATAATATCTATGACTAATTCACAACCATTCACGGTATAATTTCAAGTCTGAATGCAGGATATGGTCATCCATCAAGAATTATTTAGATCACTTTTGATAATCAACATCTTATCATTTAGGGAAATTCTATACGAGTTCCCATCAATTAAGACAATGTCGTCATGTCATAATCATTCAATCCATTCTACTGGTACTATCGACTTTCCAGTTTTGTTACCATTGATAAGATGTGATCTTCTCAAAAGACTAATAATAATTCATAATCTTTCACAAATTCAAGGATATCAGGATACATAACTAACCTTAAAAAGAGTAAGGTTATCGCATAATCTATGCGAGAGAATTTCAAATCAGATACAGACGAAAACATTTAATGAATATGAATATATCCCATGTTTTCATAATTTGAGTACGCATTCGAAAGCTCCTCAGATCGTTACCCAGATCATTCAAATGAAATATAATCAAAAGAAATGATACGAACGCCGATACATCCAATCGAGTATCAATACTCGGTAATCAGATACTTTTCCAACGAATCTCACTACAAGAGAATTGGACAAGGAAGAGTTGTCAATTGTCAAATAAGACAATATCCACAGATGAGTAAATTCGACTCAGAAGAATAAATGGTACGGGCACATATGTAGGTGTCTCTAACAATATGTCCCTATTTTCACTTCTTGAAGATCTCATAAAATTTAATCTGTCATAACTTCAAAGAAAATTTAGTGTTTATTAATAATTTTATGGTGACTACAAATCAGCCTTTCATGGTCACTTCCAAATTGTATGTAGGCGCGCAACTATATACAATTTTAAGATTAACGATGCAATACTCAGTTCGTCAAAATTTTATCATCATGTTTATAATAAAAATATTTTCATGCTTAATTTTTGAATAAGAATCAAATTGAATTTATAGAGATGTTCTTTGTTATGGAAAAAATTAAGTTTTCCAAGGTGTTTCATAATCAACTTTATTTCAATAGCGATTATTCATAAGTCTCACTTTAAATAATCCTTATAGTGATGAAAATTAAATTTTTCTCAACGGATACTGTTTTATCTTATAAAAACAATGAGTGATCTGCAAAAGAGTGATGAAAAGTTGTTCACCAAGAACTAACTTCAATATAATAGGAAATGAGCTTAGCCAATTAATCATGAGGTTCATGACCTCGATGGCACTCAAAAAGAATAATCCACAACGTAACTCAAATCGAGATGAGTACTTGTTCAATGGTTGCATCACTAATGCAAACATTTGGAAGAAGCAATAAAGGATAGATAACATCGATACATGTAGGATTTAACAATCAATGGTAGTCTTTTCATTAATCACAAACAAGTCAGAATTGTACCGTAACACATTGTGTGTCACTATGTCATACAATTACAAGAACTCATCCTACCAACTGATATCTCAGTTAAGTTAGGGATTTTTAAAATATACCACAATGAATACTAATCTACAAGAGTCATGGGGGTTCCACCTGTCCCGGAAGATCCATCGGTCCCTATTTAGAAGAAGATTTCTTCAATTTATTTCCTGGACACTAGGCATCCTCATTATTGGACAATGGCCTAGAAACAACCCTTAACACGAATCAAAAATCATTTAAAACCTTATAATTCAATCACAGAACTTAACGGATTCCTATTAACAATCTCATATTTCATATAAGTTAAATTTTACTTTATTCAAGTTTCAACCAACTTATACTCAATGAAACATCCTACCACATTTTCCAATACTTTCAACTTTATTCATAAACCTTAAAAGGGCAATAAAAGCTCGATATGATCAACACTTAATTTCCAATCCTATAGCTCTTAAAACAACAATTATCAAATGAGTCACTAGTATTAAATGACTCACACATTTAATTAGACTTCTTGGAAAGGTACTAGTGGCATGAGGCTTTTGGGTAATGGTTCCAATGACAGCCTCAAGTGCAACATTCACCCTTTCGATTTCAAATTTAATAATTGGGTGACACCGAATTAGATGACACCTTTCCAAGTGGTAACGTTTTGTCAAACTCCAATCTATAAGGAAAGATCGTCATGACATCGATATCAAATTTAATCTTGCCAATTCTTTTTTAATATCACAATCAACTAATATCTACATTTCTACGAGTATCAACCATTTTGTTGGGAAATATCCACAACTTGTTTTAGATTTGGAATCGCTATAATTCCTACGGAAATAGCTTCGATTAATTTGCTAGGGAAGTTAGGGTTCCTTGTGACAATCTACGTCGTATAAATATCTCGTATAAATATTTACATAATCATCAAACAATCATGTAATCAAATTACATCATATATATATATAATCCAAGTTACATATATATATTAAAATAACACTTCTCAGTCTGGCCTTGTCGGTAACTCGAGAATTCTTCGGCACCATTATAGTCAAAAGATTTTTAGACATTTTGAGAAAAATGTTTATAGTTAAAAGATTTTGAAATGTTTTATTCAAAATCTTGGTTTTAAAAATCTTTCGTTCTCTATAACGAGAGCTTTGATACCAACTGTAACACCCCCAAATTTACACAATTCAATACAGCGGAAGACTCGTTGGTGTTACGGGATAGCAAATCACTCACATCATAGACAACGCTTAAAAATCGCGTCGTTTAATAATAAAACATTTCCATTCATAAATATCAAATTTACATAGGTCCCAAGTCATTGTATTTTATACAGGTTTTACAAAGCATTTGAATGGAAATTATTATTTAAGTGCGGGCCATGAATTCTTGTTGTCTTCCCGAGAATAACCTTCAAGTACCTGAGATAAAACATGTTAAAAGAAAAGGGTCAGCGATAATGCCGAGTGAATTCATAGAGTTTAATGAAATCCATCAATATAAAATCGGTATAAAATTATTACTGAAAATCATTTTGTACAAATCTTTGTAATATGCCATAAAATAGCCAAAGTCATTTTATACAAATCTTTATCAAAAATCATAATCTAGGCTTTCGCCTTCAAAATCATTATACGAACCATTGTCGTTAAAAACATCATACAATATGTTTTATAACGTTGTATAGAGTTGAATAAAAATTGTTATATGAATATGGTTATGTAAAACCAAAGCATGAACATAATATCAATAATAAGACCATGTATTGCTAGCCAGGCAATATATCGTAATTCAATGCATAAAGCAGTATTTTCGTCATTTGGATTATTATAAGCCGCATGACATTGTTACCTTACTACAACAAAAAACGGGTAGCTAACCCGAAACTCATTTGCCCATCTAAATTAACGTGTCGTCACAATAATCATGCTTGTGTAAATCTTCTCATACATAAATTCGCTTACCAATCAATGTGGCATGACGGGGATCAACCGTTAAGGCACGAACTGGGGTGATCGTCCCCAAATAGTACTATTATATGCATAAGCGTCTACCAAATCCCGGTAGTTCACAGTTCATGCTAATGGGACTTTTAGTGACATAACCTAACTTTAATAATCCATTTCATTTCAACTATCAGGTCATATAATCATACATCAGGTCATACAATCATTCGGGTCCAAATCAATAAACAAACAATTTGGGACAAATGGTGTCTTGTTTTATCAAACTAACATGTTATCTCCCTCGCGGTTTTATAAAATATTTCATAAAAACATTTAAAAGAGTGCGAGGCTATGAACTCACGTTGATGTGGGAAAGTGGTTATCGACGATTTGGATGTACGGTACGTGCTTCAATCACGGAAACCTAGACAAATAATACTTGTCTTAGACTCTTGTCCAATGACTTTATAAAAATAACAATTATGTATACATATGATGATTTTATATATATGATGATGATCAAGTGGGTTTATAGATTCTCATTTACTCATTTTAGTGTTATGTATTGGTAACTTTTATACTAGTTTACTAGTTTTACCTATTTACATGTTTTAGGTCCAATAAGCCTATTATAAGTACATTACCTTAATTTAGACCAATTTATACTTTGATTATCAGTATTATACTTTACATGTTGGGCCTAAGTGGGTTAAGCCCAATAAGTAAATTTATAAGTGTTTAGCCTATTTAGTTGGATTATTAGTCCAATAATGCTAACTTACCCGTTAATGTCCATATGTTATTTAGTTCTGGTTTTATCGGGTTTTTTACTTGTATTAAGTACTTATATATCATTATATGACTTTTAAAAAGTTTACATTAGACGTCCGGTCGTCTAAGTTTTAACTGACGAAAAACGTTAATTTTACGGTATTAGCCGAAAAGACGTAAAAATCATGTTTATAGTTTTTATAACTTATAAAACTTACCAAACTACCATTTTTATATAATGTCTATTTATTTATCCTTATACATATTTATATAAATTAAAAATATAAGTTAGTGGGTTTTAATTTCATATTTTATAATATATTATTTTGAGTGCTTATATAATACTATTAAACTTTAATTTCACAAAATCTAATTTTTAGTTTCACTTTCACCATTTTTATCATATCTTGAGTTCTATAAGGAGATAGAAGCTTATTTTGGATGACATAAAATTCATATTATGTGCTACAAATAAGTTAGTTATAGATACTGCTCAATCCATGTCTAAGTATCCTTAACAGTCCCTACAAACCAGACTATTCAGATTGGTATACTAATTTTGTTTTGATCATGTCTCACTCATTTTGATGATTTCATTGAATGGACAACTCTCACATGTGTATGACATCTAATACTTACTGTATATTGATCCCACTATGCCATTTTATCAGTTTATCATTTGGTTACTTACTGTTTTTATACAGCCATCATATTTAGCAAGATTTTAACCATTTTGCATGTGGTTTTCCATCTTTTACCCATGTTTATCAACAGCAAATCCCCACATAATATTTTTATCATCATTCATCATCATATACATATACATAAATAAAGAAAATACAAGATTACATAATCAAAATAACAAGAGGATAGGAAGAACAATCTTTATACCATCAAGATTAAGTAATTTATGATCAAGGCCTGGATTTTTTATGGCAAAACTTGTGATAGATCAACACCAATCTTCAAGACCACCAATACTTGTAAACTTCTTGTAGAAATCATCCCTTGTACATCACTAAATCACCTCCTTGGATTTTAGAATCACCTTCAAGGCTTCAAAGGAGCATCATCATGTGTGTAGATAACATATGATTTTATGGTAAAAACTGATCAAGAGTAGTGTTTGATGGTGGTTTTTGGACGTCACAAGGAGAGAGGAAGGAGAGAGTTGTGTGTGGTATTTCATGGATGAAAATGGAGAAATGGTTTTAGCTTGAATGGTTTTGGTGGTGTAGTTGTAAGTTTAGCTTACATGTTAAGCATTAGCTAACATGTTTACACTTGTTAGTTACAAGTTTGACATATCATAATGTGTTGTGTCCTTGTTTTGGCCGTCCCTTTTGAGTGGGGTGGGACAAAACTTGTTTTGTCTTACGGGTATTCCTCGATTCTAGTTTCCTCGATTTGCGTGCCCTCGGGTCGTTCTACGAAAAACGTTTTTATAAATTATGAATCAACGGCACAAAACGAATTTAATAAAAATTGTCTCATCAAAAACGGAGTTCAAAAACGTAAATACGTAATCCTAAGGTTTCCGGTTTAGTCGTAAAGGACGTTAAATTATTCACGTAAGTCCTAATCTCTTCTCGTAAATTTGTGAATTTATGAACTAACTCAAATTTAAAATCCCAAAATAACATTCACGGATAAATTTATTTCCTGAAGTGTCGGGCTGTCACCAAAATGGTGTATGTAAACGTAAGCACGTAACACAGAATCCTCCGGTTTAGAAGTAGTCGATGCTACTTCAAGATGTAAATCCAAATTTCTTCCCAGAAATAAGTGAATTCATAATATAACATTAAAATAAGGTTTTTAAATAACACTTGAGAATAAAATATCAACCATAAATTGACGGATTGTCACACCTAAGGAATGTACATCCACACTCCCGTATGTTAGAGCTTAATTTCTAGCTAAACAAGAACTAGCTTCCAACAAAACACCCTGTTAAGATCAAACAAAGTCAAGAACAAACATATTATATGAAAAACTGAAAATGGAAACAGGTTTTCCAACTTGTACTGTGACAATCCGTCAATTTATGATTGATATTTTATTCTCAATATTTATTTGAAAATATTATTTTTAAATGTTATAATATGAACTCACTTATTTTTGGTAAGAAATTTGGATTTACATCTTGAAGAAGCATCGACTACGTCTAAACCGGAGGATTCTACGTTACGTGCTTACGTTTACATACACCGTTTTTGGTGACAGTCCGACATTTCAGAAAATAAATTTATCCGTAAATATTATTTTGGGATTTTAATTTTGAGTTGGTTCATAAACTCACAAATTTACGAGAAGAGATTAGGACTTACGATTTTATTTTTAACGTACTTTAAGACTAAACCGGAAACCCTAGGATTACGTATTTACGTTCTCGAACTCCGTTTTTGATGAAACAATTTTTATTAGATTGGTTTTGTGCCGTTGATTCATAATTTATAAAAATGTTTTTCGTAAAACGACCCGAGGGCACGCAAATCGAGGAAACTAGAATCGAGGAATACCCGTAAATTAGTGGGATGAGACAAAAACAAGTTTTGTCTCACCCCACACATGGGACGGCCCAACTAATGCCACCACCACCCTTGACGTGTCAAACTCTTAGTCAACAAGCTAACACTTGTCTAAGATAGCTTAACTTGTAAGCCTTTCCACATCAAAACTAGCAACCAAACCATTTGCTTCCATTATTCAACATGCAAACCACACACATTTTCTCTCTTGTTCTCTCTTTGTGCCGTCCCACTCTCACACCATAACACCCATTTGATCAATTTCAACCATGAAATCATGTGTTATTTACACACACGATGAATCCCTTTTGAAGCCCTATTGATTGGTGGTGATTATAACATCCAAGGAGGAGTTTCTATGGAGTCCTAGGGCTATTTTCCACAAGGAGTTCATGAAGAATGGTGGTCTTGAAGATGGTCTTGATTTATCACAAGTTTCTCCATCAAAATCCATGTCTTGATCACAACCTACATCATCATGGTGGTATAAAGATTGTTCTCCCCATCCTCTTGTTATTTTGATTATGTAATCATGTATTTTCTTTCCTATTGTATATGTATATGATGATTATATGATGATAAAAGTATTGTGTGGGGATTTGGTGTTGATAAATATGATTAAAAAGAAGAAAAACTATAAGAAACAAGGCTAAAATCTTGCTTAAATTGTTGGCTGTATAAAAACAGTAAAGAACCATGTGGTGAACTGATAAAATGTCATAGATTAATGGATATACAGTAATTAATATGTCTTGTACACATGTGAGAGTTGGCCATTCAATGGAATCATTATAATGAGTGAGATATGATCAAAACAAGTTTAGAGTACAAATCTGAGTTCACTATTTTGGACGATTTTTAGAAATTACTTAGAGGCTGATTCAACAGTAGCTATAGAAAAGTTAAATGGAGCACATATCATGTAGTTTATGTCATAAAAATTTGAGCTTCTATCTACATATAGAACTCTAGATATGGCAGTTTTGGTGAACATGAAAATAAAAATCAGATTTTGGGAAATTAAAGTATAATAGTATTATATAAGCACTCAAATAATATAGTATAAAATGTGAAGTTAAAACCCACTAACTTATGAATTTCATTTATATAAATATGTATAAGGTTAAATAAATGGACATTTTATTAAAAATGGTAGTTTGATAAGTTTTATAAGTTATAAAACTATAAACATGATTTTTACGACTTTTTCGGCTATTACCGTAAAATTAACGTTTTTGTTAAATAAAACTTAGACGGTTGGACCCGTCTAATGTAAACTTTTATAAACTCATATACTGATATATAAACATTTATAACAAGTAAAAACCGATAAAACCCAAACTATATAACATACGGACATTAACGGGCTAAGTTAACGTTATTGGACTAATAATACAACAAAATAGGCTAAAACACTTATAAACTTATTCATTGGGCTTAACCCATTTGGGCCCAACTTGTAAAATATTAATACTGATAATACAAGTATGAATTGTATTAATACAAGTTAAAGAACTTATAATAAGTTTATTAGACTTAAAATATGTGAATAGGTAAAACTAGTAAACTAGTATAAAAGTTATCGACTCATAACACTAAAAGTAAATGAGAATATGTAAACCCACTTGATCATCATATATATAAAATCATCATATTTATACTTAATTGTTATTTTTATAAAGTCATTGGACAAGAGTCTAAGACGAGTATTATTTGTATAGGTTTCCGTGATTGAAGCACGTACCGTACATCCGAATTGCCGATAACCCGCTTTCCCACATCAACGTGAGTTCATAGCCTCGCACTCTTTTAAATGTTTTTATAAATGTTTTATAAACCCGCGAGGGAGATAACATGTTAGTTTTTATAAAAAAGGACACCATTTGTCCCGATTGTTTGTTTATTGATTTGGACCCGAATGATTGTATGACCCGACGAATGATTAAATGACCCGATAGATGAAATGAAATGGATTATTAAAGTTCGGTTATGTCAATAAAAGTCCCATTAGCATGAATTGTGAACTACCGGGATTTGGTAGACGCTTATGCATATAATAGTACTATTTGGGGACGATCACCCCAGTTCGCGCCTTGACGGTTGATCCCCGTCGTGCCACATTGATTGGTAAGCGAATTTATGTATGAGAAGATTTACATAACGTGACCTTTGTGACGACACGCTAATTTAGATGGGCAAATGAGTTTCGGGCTAGCTACCCGTTGTGTGTTGTAGTAAGGTAACAATGTCATGCGGCTTATAATTATCCAAATTAACGAAATACTGCTTTAAGCATTAAATTACGATATATTGCCTGACTAGCAATACGGAGTCTTACTATTGATATTATGTTCGTGTTTTGGTTTTTCATAACCATATTCATATAACGATTTTTATTTTGATCTATACAACGTTGTAAAACGTATTGTATGATGATTTTACGACACTGGTTCGTATAATGATTTTTAAGGCAAATGCCTATGTTATGATTTTGATAAGGATTTAAATAAAATGACTTTGGCTATTTTATGGCCTATTACAATGATTTGTACGAAATGATTTTTGGTAATAATTTTATACCATAGTTATATTGATGGAATTTATTAAACTCTATGAATTCACTCGGCGTTATCGCTGACCTTTTCTTTTAACATGTTTGTCTCAGGTACTTGAAGGTAATTCTCGGGAAGACAACAAGAATTCATGGCGCGCACTTAAATAACAATTTCCATTCAAATCTTTTGTAAATTTGTATGAAATACGATGACTTGGGACCTATGTAAACTTGATATTTATGAATGGAAATGTTTTTTTATTAAACGACGCGATTTTTAAGCGTTGTCTATGATGTGAGTAATGTGCTATCCCGTAACACCAACGAGTCTTCCGCTGTATTGAATTGTGTAAATTTGGGGGTGTTACAGTTTGGTACCAGAGCTCTCGTTATAGAGAACGAAAGATTTTTAAAACCAAGGTTTTGAATAAAACATTTCAAAATCTCTTAACTATAAACATTTTTCTAAAAATGTCTAAAAATCTTTTGACTATAACGGTGCCGAAGAATTCTCGAGTTACCGACAAGGCCAGACTGAGAAGTGTTATTTTAATATATATATATAACTTGGATTATATATATATATATATATATATATATATATATATATATATATATATATATATATATATATATATATATATATATATATATATATATATATATATATATATTTTATATATATATATATATATATATATATATATATATATATATATATATATATATATATATATATATATATATATATATATATATATATATATATATATATATATATATATATATATATATATATATATATATATATATATATATATATATATATATGATGTAATTTTATTACATGATTATTTGATGATTATTTTGATATTTATACGAGGTATTTATACGACGTAGATTGTCACAAGGAACCCTAAATCCCCTAGTAAATTAATCGAAGCTATTCTCGTAGGAATTCTAGCTATCCTAGATCTAAACCAAGTTGCGGATATTTATGATCCCAACAAAATGGTTGATATTCGTAGAAATGTAGATATTAGTTGATTGTGATATTAAGAAGAATTGGCGAGATTAAAACTGATATCGATGTCATGACGATCTTTCCTTATAGAGTGGAGTTAGACAAAACGTTACCACCTAGAAAGATGTCATCTGATTCGGTGTTACCCAATTCTTAAATTTGAATCGAAAGGGTGAAGGTTGCACTTGAGGCTGTCATTGCAACCATTACCCAAAAGCCTCATGCCACTAGTACCTTTCCGAGAAGTCTAGTTGAATGATCAAGTCATTTCATACTAGTAACTCATTTGATAACTATTGTTGTAAGAGCTATAGGATTGGAAATTAAGTGTTGATCATATCAAGCTTTTATTGCCCTTCAAGGTATAAGAATAAGGTTGAAAGTATTGGAAAATGAGGAAGGATATCGAATTGAGTATAAAATTGGTTGAAACTTGAATAAAGTAAAATTTAACTTGTATGGAATATGAGATTGTTAAGAGGAAGTCGTTAAGTTCTGTGATTGAATTATAAGGTTTTAAATGATTGTTGATTCGTGTTAAGGGTTGTTCCTAAGCCATTGTCCACTGACGAGGATGCCCAGTGTCCAATAAATAAATTGAAGAAATCTTCTTCTGAATTGGGACCGATGGATCTACTGGGACATGTGGAACACCTAATGACTCTTGTAGGTTAGTATTCATTGTGGTATCTTTTAAAAAATCCCTAACTTAACTGAGATATCAGTTGGTAGGATGAGTTTTTGGAATTGTATGACATAGTGACACGTAATATGTTACGGTACAATTTTGACTTGTTTGTGATTAATGAAAAGACTACCTTTGATTGCTAAATTCTACATGTATTGATGTTATCTATCTTTTATTGCTTCATCCTAATGCTCGCATTAGTGATGCAACCATTGAACAAGTACTCATCTCGGTTTGAGTTACGTTGTGGATTATTCGTGAGTGCCATCGAGGTCATGAACCTCATGATTATTTGTCTAAAGCTCATTTCCTATTATATTGTAGTTAGTTCTTGGTGAACCACTCCTCATCACTATTTTGCAGACCAATAATTGTTTTTATAAGATAAAACAATATCCCTTGAGAAAAATTGATTTTTCGTCACTATAAGGATTATTCAAAGTAAGATTTATAAGTGATTGTTATCGAAATGAAGTTGTTTATAAAACACCTTGGAAAACTTAATTGTTTCCATAACAAAGAAAATCTTTGTAAATTTATTTTTGATTTATATTTAAGAATTAAGCATGAAAATGTTTTTATTATAAACATGATGATAAAATTTTGACGAACTGAGTATTGTATCGTTAGTCTTGAAATTGTATATAGTTGCGCGCCTACATACAATTTGGAATGGACCATGCAAGGCTGATTAGTAGTCACCATGAAATTATTAATAAACACTAAATTTTCTTTGAATATTGTGGAAGATTAAATTTTATGAGATCTGCAAGAAGTGAAAAATAGGGACATATTATTAGGGACACCTACATATGTGCCCGTAGCATCTATTCTTCTGAGTCGGATTTACTCATCTGTGGAAATTGTCTTATTTGACAATTGACAATTCTTTCTTGTCCAATTCTCCCGTAGTGAGATTCTTAGGAAAAGTATCTGATTACCGAGTGTCGATACCCGATTGGATGTATCGACGTTCCTATCATTTCTTTTGATTAGATTTCATTTGAATGACCTGGGTAACGATCTGAGGAGCTTTCGAATGCGTACTCGAATCATGAAAACATGGGATATATTCATATTCGTTAAATGTTTTCGTCTATATCTGATTTGAAATTCTCTCGCGTAAATTATGCGTTGACCTTACTCTTTTAAGGTTAGTTATGTCTCCAGATACCCTTGAACTTGTGAAGGATTATGAGTTATTATTAGTCTGTTGATAAGTTCACATGTTATCGATCGCAATGAAACTGGAAAGTTGATAGTGCCAGTAGAATGGATTGATTGATTATGACATGACGACATTGTCTTAATTGATGGGAACTCGAATTGAATTCCCCTAAATGATAAGATGTTGATTATCAAAAGTAATATAAATAATTCTTGATGGATGACTTGAAATTATACCATGAATGGTTGTGAATTAGTCATAGATATTATAATCTAGGAAGAACCATTTGTTGGTAAATTACCTAGACTTTTGCCATTAAGGCAAGTTGAAATTGTTATTGATTATATTTCCGGTGTTGCACCTGTGGCTTGTGCACTGTACGTCAGCACCATCTGAATTAAAGGAATTACCGTACAACTGAGAGAGTTGTCGGAGAAGGATTTTATTCTACCGAGCTCGTCATCATGAAGAGCTATGGTGTTATCATTCCTTATATTTATAGATTACTATGAACTGAGTAAATTGACAATCGAAAACGATATCCATAACTCGAAATGGAAGATTTGTTCGATCATTTACAAGGTTCTAGCGTTTGTTTTAAAGATTTGATCCACGGCATGGTTATTATCAACTTCGCGTCCGCGAAGAAGATTATCTATTCCAATCACTACATCCGGTACTTGTAATAAATATTATGAGTTCCATGTTATGTCGTTTGGATTGACTAATGCACATGTAGCATCCATAAATTTGGTGAATCACGTGTGTAGGTTGTAATTTGATAAATTCATGCTTGTGATCATTAAGGACCATTTGTTTATTTATAAGAATAAGAATGAGTTAATAATTATTTATAGATTGCCCTGAATTGGCCGAACAATGAAAACCATTACCTTAAATATTTAACATGTGATTAAAGACTTAATCCTTTATATTATTTGACCGTGTGATAATAGATAATGGAATATATTGACTCTTCAAAAATTAGAAGTCATTTAGGACTTTGGGTTTTACCAAAAAGAAAGTGGAAATATGTTTTGACAAATGCTTTATCTAAAAGAACTTTTGAGGGATTATTCCCTTATACACAAAATATTTAACTAAACTTCTGTTCAGGGGTAAATGTTTGGTGTGCTTTTAGACAACTTAAGAAGAATTTAGGAAACTATATAATTTATGACTTGACATCTGAAACGACACTTTTTGCTTTTTAACTAAGAAAATTTTGACCAAAGTATAACCAAAGATTTTTCAAACATTTACGAATCTTAATAATTATTTTCGACAAATCAACAAAAATCGTGTCAATTAAATTCAAATTTATTTTGAACATTTTTATAATCTGTCGAACTAAGAAATTTAAAATTTTAAAGTTTACGTTTCATAAAAACTTAATATTTAATATTAATTTACTTGTAATAATTATCGACGCTTTAAAACGTCGGATTGAGCAAAACTGATAAAAATGAAAGTTGAGACGAAACTAAAACTTAGAAAATGTGAAGAAAGAATTTCTGAGTAAATTGTAGACATGATAATTATTTCATCAGGAAAGATGAATGTAGATACTAACACATTATATAGAAAAGATAAAGAACCAATTAGGATGTGTTCCTTAGTAATGATGGTACAAAATAAAATTTGCCGAACAATTTAAATATGAACGATGTTTGTAAAAAAGGATAATATAGATAATAAAAGGGGTTCGCGGCTAATGTGAACCATTAGAATTGAGAAGTCGATGGCGCTAAATGATTAAAAGGCCACTTGTGATTGTCTAAATATGGAGGATTGTGAGATATAGTTATGTTGGAATCTTGAAAGTATAAGTATTCTATTCCTGTCATTTCTGATTTAATGTATCTTTGTTTGAAGAAGTTGTACTAATGAAAAATTATGAAGACAGACATTGCCTCATACATTAGTGAATGTCTAGCTATCGCAAAGGTCATCATCTGAATTTGATTCGATTTGGGTCATCGTCGACAGACTGACCAAATCTGCTAATATCATTCCTGTTAATGATAGATTCTTGATGAAGAAATTGACTCTTTTGTATCTAAAGGAGTTGTGTAAATATAGTGTGCCTGTATCGAACATCTTTATCAAGATCCTCGCTTCGCATCGAATTTCTAGAGATTTGCTCAGAAGTCATTGGGAACGAATCTTGATGAGAGTACTGTGTACCACCCCAAATCGAAGGGATGAGGTAAAGTAACGATACAAAACACTAGAAGTCTTGTCTTATGCTTGAATGATTGACCTTTGGCAATAAACCGTATAATCGTTTTCCTTTAGAGAGATTATCATTGATAATTATCGTATTAGGATCGAGATCGAATCTTGTGAGGATATATATTAGAGCATCTGTAAGCAGGAGTTGAGATGAAGACACCCGACATACACCCATTGTGAGTTGGACATGTCTGTTAGGTTTAAGGTTTCCTATGATGGCGAACCTAACCTTACAAAATACTCGACCCGCGAGACCTGAATTGATTGTTGAAATTTGGATCTGATTATTGACTGCCGATAGTGGGCAGGAGGTTATGTGAATATGAAATGTAGATCTTGAAGTGCCAGATGGGTAGCGAAGTTATGCCAAAAATTTTAACCATGGAAAAATGAATTCGTGATCTAAAAGATCATGGGAATTAAGTCCCCGTTATATGGGACCATTGAGATGTAAAAAGATTGGTTTGAAAGGCATATAAGCTGGATCTACCCTAGCACTTCAAGAGCTGCGTGAATTATGTTTCGTATATCTAACTTGATAAAATGCTATCAAGTAAAAATCTGAATTCTTCTTGATGAAGTTTAGATCGGCGAAAAGTTGCATTCATCAAAAACCCGTGAACATCATGGATAGAGAAAGTATGTCAACATTAAGCCTGATCTTATTCCCGTAGTTATGTTTGATGAAACTCGCGTATTGTAATGAATTACACTTATGAGAAAAGACCGAATGTGGAGGAAATACCCACATGGCTTTAACTCTATAAGAAGCGAGTAGTAAGGTAAGATGATCTTTGAGGACAAAGATCCTGTTTAGGGGTAAATGCTGTGACAATCCGTCAATTTATGATTGATATTTTATTCTCAATATTTATTTGAAAATATTATTTTTAAATGTTATAATATGAACTCACTTATTTTTGGGAAGAAATTTGGATTTACGTCTTGAAGTAGCATCGACTACGTCTAAACCGGAGGATTCTACGTTACGTGCTTACGTTTACATACACCGTTGTTGGTGACACTCCGACATTTCAGAAAATAAATTTATCCGTAAATACTATTTTTGGATTTTAATTTTGAGTTGGTTCATAAACTCACAAATTTACGAAAAGAGATTAGGACTTACGATTTTATTTTTAACGTCCTCTACGACTAAACCGGAAACCCTATGATTACGTATTTACGTTCTCGAACTCCGTTTTTTATGAGACAATTTTTATTAGATTCGTTTTGTGCCGTTGATAAATAATTTATAAAAATGTTTTTCGTAAAACGACCCGAGGGCACGCAAATCGAGGAAACTAGAATCGAGGAATACCCGTAAATTAGTGGGATGAGACAAAAACAAGTTTTGTCTCACCCCACACATGGTACGGCCCAACTAATACCACCACCATCCTTGATGTGTCAAACTCTTAGTCAACAAGCTAACACTTGTCTAAGATAGCTTAACTTGTAAGCCTTTCCACATCAAAACTAGCAACCAAACCATTTGCTTCCATTATTCAACATGCAAACCACACAAATTTTCTCTCTTGCTCTCTCTTTGTGCCGTCCCACTCTCACACCATAACACCCATTTGATCAATTTCAACCATGAATCATGTGTTATTTACACACATGATGAAGCCCTTTTGAAGCCTTATTGATTGGTGGTGATTATAACATCCAAGGGGGAGTTTCTATGGAGTCCTAGGTCTGATTTTCCACAAGGAGTTCATGAAGAATGGTGGTCTTGAAGATGGTCTTGATTTATCACAAGTTTCTCCATCAAAATCCATGTCTTGAACACAACCTACATCATCATGGTGGTATAAAGATTGTTCTCCCCATCCTCTTGTTGTTTTGATTATGTAATCATGTATTTTATTTCCTATTGTATATGTATATGATGATTATATGATGATAAAAGTATTGTGTGGGGATTTGGTGTTGATAAATTAGATTAAAAAGATGAAAAACTATAAGAAACAAGGCTAAAATCTTGCTTAAATTGTTGGCTGTATAAAAACAGTAAAGAACCATGTGGTGAACTGATAAAATGGCATAGATTAATGGATATACAGTAAGTAATATGTCTTGTACACATGTGAGAGTTGTCCATGCAATGGAATCATTATAATGAGTGAGATATGATCAAAACAAGTTTAGAGTACAAATCTGAGTTCACTGTTTTGGACGATTTTTAGAAAATACTTAGAGGTTGATTCAACAGTAGCTATAGAAGAGCTAAATGGAGCACATATCATGTAGTTTATGTCATAAAAATTTGAGCTTCTATCTCCATATAGAACTCTAGATATGGCAGTTTTGGTGAACATGAAAATAAAAATCAGATTTTGGGAAATTAAAGTATAATAGTATTATATAAGCACTCAAATAATATAGTATAAAATGTGAAGTTAAAACCCACTAACTTATGAATTTCATTTATATAAATATGTATAAGGTTAAATAAATGGACATTTTATTAAAAATTGTAGTTTGATATGTTTTATAAGTTATAAAACTCTAAACATGATTTTTACGACTTTTTCGGCTATTACCGTAAAATTAACGTTTTTGTTAAATAAAACTTAGACGGTTGGACCCGTCTAATGTAAACTTTTATAAACTCATATACTGATATATAAACATGTATAACAAGTAAAAACCGATAAAACCCGAACTATATAACATACGGATATTAACGGGCTAAGTTAACGTTATTGGACTAATAATACAACAAAATGGGCTAAAACACTTATAAACTTATTCATTGGGCTTAACCCATTTGAGCCCAACTTATAAAATATAAATACTGATAATACAAGTATGAAATGTATTAATACAAGTTAAAGAACTTATAATAAGTTTATTGGACTTAAAATATGTAAATAGGTAAAACTAGTAAACTAGTATAAAAGTTATCGACTCATAACACTAAAACGAGTAAATGAGAATATGTAAACCCACTTGATCATCATATATATAAAATCATCATATTTATAAATAATTGTTATTTTTATAAATTCATTGGACAAGAGTCTAAGACGAGTATTATTTGTATAGGTTTCCGTGATTGAAGCACGTACCGTACATCCGAATTGCCGATAACCCGCTTTCCCACATCAACGTAAGTTCATAGCCTCGCACTCTTTTAAGTGTTTTTATAAATGTTTTATAAACCCGCGAGGGAGATAACATGTTAGTTTTTATAAATAGGACACCATTTGTCCCGATTGTTTGTTTATTGATTTGGACCCGAATGATTGTATGACCCGACGAATGATTAAATGACCCGATAGATGAAATGAAATAGATTATTAAAGTTAGGTTATGTCACTAAAAGTCCCATTAGCATGAATTGTGAACTACCGGGATTTGGTAGACGCTTATGCATATAATAGTACTATTTGGGGATGATCACCCCAGTTCGCGCCTTGACGGTTGATCCCCGTCGTGCCACATTGATTGGTAAGCGAATTTATGTATGAGAAGATTTACATAGCGTGACCTTTGTGACGACACGCTAATTTAGATGGGCAAATGAGTTTCGGGCTAGCTACTCGTTGTGTGTTGTAGTAAGGTAACAATGTCATGCGGCTTATAATAATCCAAATTAACGAAATACTACTTTAAGCATTAAATTACGATATATTGCCTGACTAGCAATACGGGGTCTTACTATTGATATTATGTTCGTGTTTTGGTTTTTCATAACCATATTCATATAACGATTTTTATTTTGATCTATACAACGTTGTAAAACGTATTGTATGATGATTTTTAAGGCAAATGCCTATGTTATGATTTTGATAAGGATTTATATAAAATGACTTTGGCTATTTTATGGCCTATTACAATGATTTGTACGAAATGATTTTTGGTAATAATTTTATACCAAAGTTATATTGATGGAATTTATTAAACTCTATGAATTCACTCGGCTTTATCGCTGACCTTTTCTTTTAACATGTTTTGTCTCAGGTACTTCAAGGTAATTCTCGGAAAGACAACAAGAATTCATGGCCCGCACTTAAATAACAATTTCCATTCAAATCTTTTGTAAATTTGTATGAAATACTATGACTTGGGACCTATGTAAACTTGATATTTATGAATGGAAATGTTTTATTATTAAACGACGCTATTTTTAAGCGTTGTCTATGATGTGAGTAATGTGCTATCCGGTAACACCAACGAGTCTTCTGTTGTATTGAATTGTGTAAATTTGGGGGTGTTACAGTTTGGTACCAGAGCTCTCGTTATAGAGAACGAAAGATTTTTAAAACCAAGGTTTTGAATAAAACATTTCAAAATCTTTTAACTATAAACATTTTTCTAAAAATGTCTAAAAATCTTTTGACTATAACGGTGTCGAAGAATTCCCGAGTTACCGACAAGGCCAGACTGAGAAGTGTTATTTTAATATATATATATAACTTGGATTATATATATATATATATATATATATATATATATATATATATATATATATATATATATATATATATATATATATATATATATATATATATATATATATATATATATATATATATATATATATATATATATATATATATATATATATATATATATATATATATATATGATGTAATTTTATTACATGATTGTTTGATGATTATTTTGGTATTTATACGAGGTATTTATACGACGTAGATTGTCACAAGGAACCCTAAATCCTCTACTAAATTAATCGAAGCTATTCTCGTAGGAATTCTAGCTATCCTAGATCAAAACCAAGTTGCGGATATTTATGATCCCAACAAAATGCTTGATATTCGTAGAAATGTAGATATTAGTTGATTGTGATATTAAGAAGAACTGGCGAGATTAAAACTGATATTGATGTCATGACGATCTTTCCTTACAGAGTGGAGTTTGACAAAACGTTACCACCTAGAAAGATGTCATCTGATTCGGTGTTACCCAATTCTTAAATTTGAATCGAAAGGGTGAAGGTTGCACTTGAGGCTGTCATTGGAACCATTACCCAAAAGCCTCATGCCACTAGTACCTTTCTGAGAAGTCTAGTTGAATGATCAAGTCATTTCATACTAGTGACTCATTTGATAACTATTGTTGTAAGAGCTATAGGATTGGAAATTAAGTGTTGATCATATCGAGCTTTTATTGCCCTTCAAGGTATAAGAATAAGGTTGAAAGTATTGGAAAATGAGGAAGGATATCGAATTGAGTATAAAATTGGTTGAAACTTGAATAAAGTAAAATTTAACTTGTATGGAATATGAGATTGTTAAGAGGAAGTCGTTAAGTTCTGTGATTGAATTATAATGTTTTAAATGATTGTTCATTCGTGTTAAGGGTTGTTCCTAAGCCATTATCCACTGACGAGGATGCCCAGTGTCCAATAAATAAATTGAAGAAATCTTCTTCTGAATTGGGACCGGTGGATCTTCTGGGACATGTGGAACACCTAATTACTCTTGTAGGTTAGTATTCATTGTGGTATCTTTTAAAAAATCCCTAACTTAACTGAGATATCAGTTGGTGGGATGTGTTTTTGGAATTGTATGACATAGTGACACGTAATGTGTTACGGTACAATTTTGACTTGTTTGTGATTAATGAAAAGACTACCTTTGATTGCTAAATTCTACATGTATTGATGTTATCTATCTTTTATTGCTTCATCCTAATGCTCGCATTAGTGATGCAACCATTGAACAAGTACTCATCTCGGTTTGAGTTACGTTGTGGATTATTCGTGAGTGCCATCGAGGTCATGAACCTCATGATTATTTGTCTAACGCTCATTTCCTATTATATTGTAGTTAGTTCTTGGTGAACCACTCCTCATCACTCTTTTGCAGATCACTAATTGTTTTTATAAGATAAAACAGTATCCCTTGAGAAAAATTGATTTTTCGTCACTATAAGGATTATTCAAAGTAAGATTTATAAGTGACTGTTATCGAAATGAAGTTGTTTATAAAACACCTTGGAAAACTTAATTGTTTCCATAACAAAGAAAATCTTTGTAAAATTATTTTTGATTTATATTTATGAATTAAGCATGAAAATGTTTTTATTATAAACATGATGATAAAATTTTGACGAACTGAGTATTGCATCATTAGTCTTGAAATTGTATATAGTTGCGCGCCTGCATACAATTTGGAATGGACCATGCAAGGCTGATTAGTAGTCACCATGAATATAGTAATAAACACTAAATTTTCTTTGAAGATTGTGGAAGATTAAATTTTATGAGATCTGCAAGAAGTGAAAAATAGGGACATATTATTAGGGACACCTACATATGTGCCTGTAGCATCTATTCTTCTGAGTCAGATTTACTCATCTGTGGAAACTGTCTTATTTGACAATTGATAATTCTTTCTTGTCCAATTCTCCCGTAGTGAGATTCTTAGGAAAAGTATCTGATTACCGAGTGTTGATACCCGATTGGATGTATCGACGTTCCTATCATTTCTTTTGATTAGATTTCATTTGAATGACCTGGGTAACGATCTGAGGAGCTTTCGAATGCGCACTCGAATCATGAAAACATGGGATATATTCATATTCGTTAAATGTTTTCGTCTATATCTGATTTGAAATTCTCTCGCGTAAATTATGCGTTGACCTTACTCTTTTAAGGTTAGTTATGTCTCCAGATACCCTTGAACTTGTGAAGGATTATGAGTTATTATTAGTCCTTTGAGAAGTTGACATCTTATCGACGGCAATGAAACTGGAAAGTTGATAGTGCCAGTAGAATGGATTGATTGATTATGACATGACGACATTGTCTTAATTGATGGGAACTCGAATTGAATTCCCCTAAATGATAAGATGTTGATTATCAAAAGTAATCTAAATAATTCTTGATGGATGACTTGAAATTATACCATGAATGGTTGTGAATTAGTCATAGATATTATAATCTAGGAAGAACCTAATATGAATGTATTAAAAGATGTTTCTGTTATCTGAAATTTTAGAAGGTATTTGTTGGTAAATTACCTAGACTTTTGCCATTAAGGCAAGTTGAAATTGGTATTGATTATATTTCCGGTGCTGCACCTGTGGCTTGTGCACTGTACGTCAGCACCATCTGAATTAAAGAATTACCGTACAACTGAGAGAGTTGTCGGAGAAAGATTTTATTCTACCGAGCTCGTCATCATGAAGAGCTATGGTGTTATCATTCCTTATATTTATAGATTACTATGAACTGAGTAAATTGACAATCGAAAACGATATCCATAACTCGAAATGGAAGATTTGTTCGATCATTTACAAGGTTCTAGCGTATGTTTTAAAGATTTGATCCACGACATGGTTATTATCAGCTTCGCGTCCGCGAAGAAGATTATCTATTCCAATCACTACATCCGGTACTTGTAATAAATATTATGAGTTCCATGTTATGTCGTTTGGATTGACTAATGCACATGTAGCATCCATAAATCTGGTGAATCACGTGTGTAGGCTGTAATTTGATAAATTCATGCTTGTGATCATTAAGGACCATTTGTTTATTTATAAGAATAAGAATGAGTTAATAATTATTTATAGATTGCCCTGAATTGGCCGAACAATGAAAACCTGTACCTTAAATATTTAACATGTGATTAAAGACTTAATCCTTTATATTATTTGACCGTGTGATAATAGATAATGGAATATATTGACTCTTCAAAAATTAGAAGTCATTTAGGACTTTGGGTTTTACCAAAAAGAAAGTGGATATATGTTTTGACAAATGTTTTATCTAAAAGAACTTTTGAGGGATTATTCCCTTATACACAAAACATTTAACTAAACTTCTGTTCAGGGTAAATGTTTGGTGTGCTTTTAGACAACTTAAGAAGAATTTAGGAAACTATATAATTTATGACTTAGCATCTGAAACGACACTTTTTTCTTTTTAACTAAGAAAATTTTGACCAAAGTATAACCAAAGATTTTTCAAACATTTACGAATCTTAATAATTATTTTCGACAAATCAACAAAAATCGTGTCAACTAAATTCAAATTTATTTTGAACATTTTTATAATCGGTCGAACTAAGAAATTTAAACTTTTAACGTTTACGTTTCATAAAAACTTAATATTTATTATTAATTTACTTGTAATAATTATCGACGCTTTAAAACGTCGGATTGAGCAAAACTAATAAAAATGAAAGTTGAGACGAAACTAAAACTTAAAAAATGTGAAGAAAGAATTTCTGAGTAAATTGTAGACATGATAACTATTTCATCAGGAAAGATGAATGTAGATACTAACACATTATATAGAAAAGATAAAGAACCAATTAGGATGTGTTCCTTAGTAATGATGGTACAAAATAAAATTTTTCGAACAATTTAAATATGAACGATGTTTGTAAAAAGGATAATATAGATAATAAAAGGGGTTCGCGGCTAATGTGAACCATTAGAATTGAGAAGGCGATGGCGCTAAATGATTAAAAGGCCACTTGTGATTGTCTAAATATGGAGGATTGTGAGATATAGTTATGTTGGAATCTTGAAAGTATAAGTATTCTATTCCTTTCATTTCTGATTTAATGTATCTTTGTCTGAAGAAGTTGAACTAATTAAAAATTATGAAGGCATACATTGCCTCATACATTCGTGAACGTCTAGCTATCGCAAAGGTCATCATCTGAATTTGATTTGATATGGGTCATCGTCGACAGACTGACCAAATCTGCTAATATCATTCCTGTTAATGATAGATTCTTGATGAAGAAATTGACTCTTTTGTATCTAAAGGAGTTCTGTAAACATAGTGTGCCTGTATCGAACATCTTTATCAAGATCCTCGCTTCGCATCGAATTTCTAGAGATTTGCTCAGAAGTCATTAGGAACGAATCTTGATGAGAGTACTGTGTACCACCCCAAATCGAAGGGATGAGGTAAAGTAACGATACAAAACACTAGAAGTCTTGTCTTATGCTTGAATGATTGACCTTTGGCAATAAACCGTATAATCGTTTTCCTTTAGAGAGATTATCATTGATAATTATCGTATTAGGATCGAGATCGAATCTTGTGAGGATATATATTAGAGCATCTGTAAGCAGGAGTTGAGATGAAGACACCCGACATACACCCATTGTGAGTTGGACATGTCTGTTACGTTTAAGGTTTCCTATGATGGCGAACCTAACCTTACAAAATACTCGACCAGCGAGACCTGAATTGATTGTTGAAATTAGGATCTGATTATTGACTGCCGATAGTGGGCAGGAGGTTATGTGAATATGAAATGTAGATCTTGAAGTGCCAGATGGGTAGCGAAGTTATGCCAAAAATTTTAACCATGGAAAAATGAATTGGTGATCTAAAAGATCATGGGAATTAAGTCCCCGTTATATGGGACCATTGAGATGTAAAAAGATTGGTTTGAAAGGCATATAAGTTGGATCTACCCTAGGACTTCAAGAGCTGCGTGAATTATGTTTCGTATATCTAACTTGATAAAATGCTATCAAGTAAAAATCTGAATTCTTCTTGATGAAGTTTAGATCGGCGAAAAGTTGCATTCATCAAAAACCCGTGAACATCATGGATAGAGAAAGTAAGTCAACATTAAGCCTGATCTTATTCCCGTAGTTATGTTTGATGAAACTCGCGTATTGTAATGAATTACACTTGTGAGAAAAGACCGAATGTGGAGGAAATACCCACATGGCTTTAACTCTATAAGAAGCGAGTAGTAAGGTAAGATGATCTTTGAGGACAAAGATCTTGTTTAGGGGTAAATGCTGTGACAATCCGTCAATTTATAATTGATATTTTATTCTCAATATTTATTTGAAAATATTATTTTTAAATGTTATAATATGAACTCACTTATTTTTGGGAAGAAATTTGGATTTATGTCTTGAAGTAGCATCGACTACGTCTAAACCGGAGGATTCTACGTTACGTGTTTACGTTTACATACACCGTTTTTGGTGACAGTCCGAAATTTTAGAAAATAAATTTATCCGTAAATATTATTTTGGGATTTTAATTTTGAGTTGGTTCATAAACTCACAAATTTACGAGAAGAGATTAGGACTTACGATTTTATTTTTAACGTCCTTTACGACTAAACCGGAAACCCTAGGATTACGTATTTACGTTTTCGAACTCCGTTATTGATGAGACAACTTTTATTAGATTCGTTTTGTGCCGTTGATTCATAATTTATAAAAACGTTTTTCGTAAAACGACCCGAGGGCACGCAAATCGAGGAAACTAGAATCGAGGAATACCCGTAAATTGTTGGGATGAGATAAAAACAAGTTTTGTCTCACCCCACACATGGGACAGCCCAACTAATGCCACCACCACCCTTGATGTGTCAAACTCTTAGTCAACAAGCTAACACTTGTCTAAGATAGCTTAACTTGTAAGCATTTCCACATCAAAACTAGCAACCAACCATTTGCTTCCATTATTCAACATGCAAACCACACACATTTTCTCTCTTACTCTCTCTTTGTGCCGTCCCACTCTCACACCATAACACCCATTTGATCAATTTCAACCAAGAAATCATGTGTTATTTACACACATGATGAAGCCCTTTCGAAGCCCTATTGATTGGTGGTGATTATAACATCCAAGGAGGAGTTTCTATGGAGTCCTAGGGCTGATTTTCCACAAGGAGTTCATGAAGAATGGTGGTCTTGAAGATGGTCTTGATTTATCACAAGTTTCTCTATCAAAATCCATGTCTTGATCACAACCTACATCATCATGGTGGTATAAAGATTGTTCTCCCAATCCTCTTGTTATTTTTATTATGTAATCATGTATTTTCTTTCCTATTGTATATATATATGATGATTATATGATGATAAAAGTATTGTGTGGGGATTTGGTGTTGATAGATATGATTAAAAAGATGAAAAACTATAAGAAACAAGGCTAAAATCTTGCTTAAATTGTTGGCTGTATAAAAACAGTAAAGAACTATGTGGTGAACTGATAAAATGGCATAGATTAATGGATATACAGTAAGTAATATGTCTTGTACACATGTGAGAGTTGGCCATGCAATGGAATCATTATAATGAGTGAGATATGATCAAAACAAGTTTAAAGTACAAATCTGAGTTCACTGTTTTCGACGATTTTTAGAAAATACTTAGAAGCTGATTCAACAGTAGCTATAGAAGAGTTAAATGGATCACATATCATGTAGTTTATGTCATAAAAATTTGAGCTTCTATCTACATATAGAACTCTAGATATGGCAGTTTTGGTGAACATGAAAATAAAAATCAGATTTTGTGAAATTAAAGTATAATAGTATTATATAAGCACTCAAATAATATAGTATAAAATGTGAAGTTAAAACCCACTAACTTATGAATTTCATTTATATAAATATTTATAAGGTTAAATAAATGGACATTTTATTAAAAATGGTAGTTTGATAAGTTTTATAAGTTATAAAACTATAAACATGATTTTTACGACTTTTTCGGCTATTACCGTAAAATTAACGTTTTTGTTAAATAAAACTTAGACGGTTGGACCCGTCTAATGTAAACTTTTATAAACTCATATAATGATATATAAACATGTATAACAAGTAAAAACCGATAAAACCCGAACTGTATAACATACGGACATTAACGGGCTAAGTTAACGTTATTGGACTAATAATATAACAAAATGGGCTAAAACACTTATAAACTTATTCATTGGCTTAACCCATTTGGGCCCAACTTATAAAATATAAATACTGATAATACAAGTATGAAATGCATTAATACAAGTTAAAGAACTTTTAATAAGTTTATTGGACTTAAAATATGTGAATCGGTAAAACTAGTAAACTAGTATAAAAGTTATCGACTCATAACACTAAAACGAGTAAATGAGAATATGTAAACAAACTTGATCATCATATATATAAAATCATCATATGTATACATAATTGTTATTTTTATAAAGTCATTGGACAAGAGTCTAAGACGAGTATTATTTGTATAGGTTTCCGTGATTGAAGCACGTACCGTACATCCGAATTGCCGATAACCCGCTTTCCCACATCAACGTGAGTTCATAGCCTCGCACTCTTTTAAATTTTTTTATAAATGTTTTATAAACCCACGAGGGAGATAACATGTTAGTTTTTATAAAATAGGACACCATTTGTCCCGATTGTTTGTTTATTGATTTGGACCCGAATGATTGTATGACCCGACGAATGTTTAAATGACCCGATAGATGAAATGAAATGGATTATTAAAGTTAGGTTATGTCACTAAAAGTCCCATTAGCATGAATTGTTAACTACCGGGATTTGGTAGACGCTTATGCATATAATAGTACTATTTGGGGACGATCACCCCAGTTCGCGCCTTGACGGTTGATCCCCGTCGTGCCACATTGATTGGTAAGCGAATTTATGTATGAGAAGATTTACATAGCGTGACCTTTGTGACGACACGCTAATTTAGATGGGCAAATGAGTTTTGGGCTAGCTACCCGTTGTTTGTTGTAGTAAGGTAACAATGTCATGTGGCTTATAATAATCCAAATTAACGAAATACTACTTTAAGCATTAAATTAGGATATATTGCCGGACTAGCAATACGGGGTCTTACTATTGATATTATGTTCGTGTTTTGGTTTTTCATAACCATATTCATATAACGATTTTTATTTTGATCTATACAACGTTGTAAAACGTATTGTATGATGTTTTTACGACACTGGTTCGTATAATGATTTTTAAGGCAAATGCCTATGTTATAATTTTGATAAGGATTTATATAAAATGACTTTCGCTATTTTATGGCCTATTACAATGATTTGTACGAAATGATTTTTGGTAATAATTTTATACCAAAGTTATATTGATGGAATTTATTAAACTCTATGAATTCACTCGGCGTTATCGCTGACCTTTTCTTTTAACATGTTTTGTCTCAGGTACTTGAAGGTAATTCTCGGGAAGACAACAAGAATTCATGGCCCGCACTTAAATAACAATTTCCATTCAAATCTTTTGTAAATTTATATGAATAACTATGACTTGGGACCTATGTAAACTTGATATTTATGAATGGAAATGTTTTATTATTAAACGACGCGATTTTTAAGCGTTGTCTATGATGTGAGTAATGTGATATCCCGTAACACCAACGAGTCTTCCGCTGTATTGAATTGTGTAAATTTGGGGGTGTTACATGTACCCCACTCCTTGAATATTCTCAAGCAACAAGTCTCACCTCACCTTGATAATCTCCTTATCAGGGTGATATGATCAGCTTATGACCCAAAAACTCCAAGTGTTTGAACAAGGAAATGGAAAAAATCTGATTTTGGAAAACTTTTGGACAAACTTGCATAAACTTCAAACCAAGCTTTAAAACTTCAAACAACAAACTTAAATCATTCAACAATAAGAGGAAAATTAAATTGGTGCTTTGAATTCGTCAACAAACTTCAACTCTTTTTCATTCCATGAACAAATGATTTACAAAGTTGTGACCAAAGAAAACCAAGAATAAGAGTAAAGGTTAAGCCCTATACTCTTTATATAGAGGGTGTACATGAGTTCTATAAAGCAGAAAACTAAAAACCCTAAGTGATGAAGTCCCAATTTTGCCCTTGTGAAATTTGAATATTTTGACTGAACATGTGAAGAATTTTGGACGTATGTTGATGCTAGTGGTGTAGAGGTGATCTTGTGCGTCCAATATAAGCTTAGGAATGAAGCATGAGTGTGGGACGTTGATTCTCTGCATGTTTTGTCATCTTCCCAAAAGTGTGTAGCAGGGCAAGTATTATTGATCCCAAACTTAGATCGATTTAGCTTTATGTATACGAGATTAGATCAAGTTATAAACTTAGAGAAACCTTTGTATATGTATATGATAATTTAAGTGTTATGCGGAGTTAACACTTAAACAAGAACACACAAGATGTAAACAAACTTTCACTTGATTAATGATAACAAACTTGCTTACAATGAAAGTGTTTAACGTATGAAAACTTATATTGAACAATAACCTAAAGGTCTTCTTTTATAGACATAAGAAGCCTTGTACAAGAGTCTACGTATCAACTATTCTAGGTAAAGATAATTATAGAAAATACAATGTTGAACTTATCCTTACTAGAAACAAACTAGAAACAATATACGCGTAGACTAAATCTTTCCTTCAGTGCATCAACGCTTGACTTCTTCTTGTCAACGCTTGATCTGTCAGCGTTTGTTTTCTTCCTATCAACGCTTGTTTTACTCTTGTCAGCGCTCAAGTAGACTGGCTATATTTTATTCCCAACAATCCTCCCCTAAACTTGATATCTACTCTAGTAATCAAGTTTCTGAATAAACATTAAGAACTAGGAGGAATCTTACAACACTTATCATATTGGTAATAAATATGTCTGATCAAATCTTTGGCCACGTCACTTAAATAATCAATTTCCAGCTGTGTAGTCTTCATCTTCTTCAAGACTTCCTTGGACATAGAATACTGAGCATCTACAAGAAGATACTCACCAAACTTTGTAGAACTCAAGTAATATACACCAGCAGCTGAATACAAACGCCATTGAATACCACTGAGGTCATCTTCAAGATCCTTCCAAATAGCAGGATCTTCATCTCTTGGTCCACACATTCTCTTGAATGTTGACCACAGTTTTATTGCATTGACTAAAGTGGGATCTTCAGTCTCATACTTGGCCTCTAACAACCTCCATAGGTCTATCAAGTCTTCTCTATCAAAACTTGCAAACAAAGATATAAGAGTGGTAAAAGTGTGAACCTCTTTTCCATACCTGCCAATCTTCCAAAACCCACATTCATCTTCTTCATAGCTTATAATAGGGTTTCTGGAATCAAGTGGTAACACTTGTACCATATCTGAAGCTTCCAATGGTGAGAGCTTGAGGCTCCTTCTTATAACAGCTTCACTTGGATTCAACCTATCCATATCTTTGGGAAACTCAAGAGGGACTCCCTTCTTCACAGGTCTGGGAACAATCTTTGCCTTCTTAAGCTCAATTTCTTCTGCAAGTTCTTCTTTTCTTTCATTAGAAAGAAGTCTTAGAATGTTTTCTTCCTGCACTCTAACCCAAATGGGATAAGCTTTGAACTCCAACTCTTCATATGTCAATCCAATCAATTTCTTATAAGTCCATCCTGTTCCATGACATCTGAGTAGCATGTAGTACAACTCCCTTCTATCCTTTCTCAATAATGAGAGAATATTGCTAGCTCTGTGTCTCAGAATTACCTTGCAGTCCTTTTGTACTCGTAGAAGAATCTCCAAACCCCATATCTGGTCTGAAATAGTCAAATGTGGATTCTCCATACATCTATCTTCCCAAGCATGGTACATCTGAACAACTTCTGGCATATCAAAATCAACTTGCAATTTCAACTCATTCAACTTCTATTTTGCCAACTCATCACCATACTCAAGTCTTTCGGGTTGTTCTATAATCATTACACTTGAGTCTGAACTGGCTTCATCACTTCCTTCTTGCTCTTCTGAAGTGATAACAAAAGGTGATTCACCCACCTTCTTTCTTCCTTGTTCCATAATTTGTGCAGCCACCTTCTATCAAACTCAATCTGTGTTGCATTCTTTGGAACATCTACTTCTACCATAATACCCTTACCCTTATCTAACGGATCCAAGGTGGGTAAGGAAGATGGTAATACCTGTGAAGAAACATCTTTGATGATGGATGATGACTGGAATACATCAATCTCATCTGCAGGTCTGTCAACGCTCAATTTTGCTTTGTCAGCGCCCAAGTTACTCATGTCAGCATTCAAATCTTGCTTATCAACGCCCAAGGTACCTGTCTCAGCGCCTCTTGTAATTTCCTCCAACATACCTGTAAAAGACACATTTAGGTTTGTAGGAGTGACTAGAGACGTATCAAAACCTGGTTGTTTCTTCAAACTTGTTAGGGCCTCAGCAACACCCAAAGATTCACCATCATGTGAGCCCTTATCACTCACATGTATCTGTTCATCCTCCCCTTTGGAAGATTCCTCCATCCCTCTCCTTGTGCTAGCATTTTCCAAAACAACAATCCTCTCCCTCAATTGCTTGAGTTCAAGGCCTTGTGTACTGACAATATGTACCAAGTCTGCATTTTGCTTTTGCAAGCTTATGCCGACAGCCGTCAATTCCATTAATGTCATTGGTTCCAATCTGACCTCATCTAAAATGGGTATTTGACCTCCCAATTTAGATTCATTGGGCATGGAGGAGGTCTTAGTAATGGTAGGACTGTCTTGGCCAGCTTCTAAGCCAGAACCAATAGTCCCAGCTTCATCCATAACACTAACCACACTTGTGGTGGTGGTTCTCTCTGCTACATGGCTAGGACCACTAGATGAGAACACTCCAGTAGTCCTTTGGCGTTTTTGCAACCTATATTGTGTTGGGGGAGAAGATGATGTGGATTGGGGGATGTGGGTTGGTTAAGGGGTGTTTGGGTCTGTGAAGGATTGGTGTCAACATTTGGATTAGGCATGTCAACGCCAACATTTAAAGTGTCAGCGTTGAAGGGTTCTTGGTCAAGTTGCATGTGTTGTGGTGAAGGTAAAGGTTCAGGGATTGGGTCAAGTTGGGGTTGTGGGTCTGGTTGGGGTTGTGCTGCTTCAATGACAGCAATCATAGTTGGGGTGAGGGGTAAGTCACGGTGTGGGGGTGAGTTCATCTTTGTAAAAATTGCTTTCTTTTGCACAGGGATCTCATAAAAATCATCATGATCCCTTGTGTAGTAACCTTAGACATCAAAAACCATTTGTAAAAATCTGGGATAAGCTAAAGTCATTTTATTCCCTTTATTTTTACACATGCCCTCAAAAATCATTTTTGAATAATTAAACTTTTGCCCAGTAGCAATGCACACAATAGCACTTGCAATAGATCTATTGATCTCATTGTGTGCAGTACACTTGGGACTCAAACATTGCAAGAGGACATGTATTAGGTACTTCCAGGTTGGGGGAAACTCCTGTTTATGATATTTGTTTAAAGTTCCCTCATCAGGGAAAGGATAACCCAAAGCCCTTAGTCCTTGTTCTATTTCATTAATGGAGAGGGTGGTTATACCATCTGCATCATCAAGATGCAAAGCTTGGCGAACCAAAGCTTTAGTAACCACCCATGTGCGCCCATGAACAATAGATGATAATGTAGTCACTCTATTAACTGTTGAGGAACTAACATTGTTCCAAAACTGCTCAATATGTGTGACAGGAATGAGTGGAGCATGAGAAAGAGCATACCTAATGGGGGATGCATTCAAATACGCCACCATTTGTGTATATTGGGGAAATAGAGTGTCATCAGCGTCCAAATATGCTACCATGTTGTGTTGACTCCTGAATCCCAATTCCAAATCACTTGGTTTAAATTTTGGTGCCATTATTGAAAGCTGTTTGAATGATTGAGAAAGATGAAGTATAAGAGAAAATTGTGTTAGACAAGAATGATAGGTACCTTGTTTAAAAATAGGAGCCAAATATATAGGAGAGAAATATGCATGTGATTGGTCAAAAATTAGGCAACTATTTTCAAAATACAATCATGAAAATATTGAAAAGAAATAAGTTTATCTCATGCATTAATTGAAAGTTATCTACTCCCAAAATTACGGCCCAAAAATTCGTCAAAAAGTAACAACTGGGTAGGTCCCATTGAGTGTCAACGGTCAAAAATAATCCATCAACTCCCAACGGCTATATTCTTGTCAACGTTTGCCAAAGCCATGTCAGCGTCTAAAATGGTCACAACAACGCTTGGAAAATTACTTGTCAGCGTCCAAAAATAAAAATTTATAAAAATGAAAAATGACCTTAACAAAGTAATTTATCCTAGAAAAGATAACCTATAAGTTGATAATTATTATAGGGCGGCAAGCACTGTCCAGTTATGCACACTTGCTTATGCAAGATAGACATAACAGTCCTCTAGTGTCCCTTGCTAACCAAAACTCTTAACAACTAAGTTACCTTATAATATTCCTTGTTACTCCCAGGTAAAACCCATCAGAAAATCATTCCCAAGTCTCCCAACAGACCACAACCAATTCTAGGCCAAAAATGTCTTGGCAGCATGCATAGTATATCAACTTTGCAAGCTACAGTACCTCATGATTTAGTAAAACTAACTCATACTCACCTGTGGACACAATCTAGAATTCTGATAAGAGTATCATAAGGATATCCAAAATTCCTAAAGGTTCCCAAAACCTCCCCTTAAACTGTGATACAAATTTTGCCAAAAATATGCATGAACATAAAAAATTTATGACAAGATAGGAATAGAAAATTTCAACCATCATCCATAAATAAAAACATGCTCAAATGATTTTCCAATGATCCATAAGCAACTCTGTATCCAATGGTATAATGCTAACACCACCTGCACATTTAGATTGAAAATCACAAAACTAACATTGTTGCTGACAACACCCGATAACACTTGTCAGCGTTAAGGAAACATTTGTCAGCGTTAGACAAATATATTGCTGACAACGTCACAATAACACTTATCAGCGTTAAAGTAACCTTTGTCAGTGTTAGAAAAATATAGTGGAAAATCTAAATCTTCAAAAAGACTAATAACAGTGCATTATCTTGTACATACTTTTACCAAAAGACCCCAAAACACATATTATGTGAGATTAATCATTCCAATAGTTGTTACCAAGTATTGAAATTTTCCAGCATCAAAAGGTTTAGTTAGTAAATCAGATACATTTTCTTCTGTGTCAACCCTATCTGGTTGTATTAAACCCTTTTCAAAACAATCTCTTATAAAATGGTGTCTAATTTCTATGTGTTTAGTTTTAGAATGATGTACATGATTCTTAATAATGCATAAAGTGCTGTTATTGTCAACAAATATCTTGGTATGCATGAAATTATACCCATAATCCAACAGCTGGTTCTGAATCCACAAGACTTGTCCACAACAAGCAGCTGCTACTACATATTCTACTTCAGTTGTAGAATTGGCAACCACTGTTTGTTTCTTGCATTGCCAAGATATCAACCTGCTCCCAAGAAACTGACATCCACCAGTTGTGGATTTTCTATCAAACTTATCACCTCCATAGTCACTGTCTGAATATGCAATAAGCTCCAAAGGTGAATCTTTTGGGTACCACAAACCAAGACTGGGATAACATCTTAGGTACCTAAAGATTCTCTTGACAGCATAAAGGTGACATTATTTGGGAGTCACTTGATGGCGTGCACATGCACACACAACAAACATGATGTCAGGTCTGGAGGCTGTGAGATACATCAATGAACCAATCATTGATCTATAGTGCCTGAAATCTACATCTTTTCCATCTCCAATCTTTCCCCAAGGGTGTTCTTTATCCATAAGAGTAGTAGCCCTCTTTTCATGTGAAGAAAAGCCAAACTTCTTCAAGATCTATGCCACATATTTATCCTGGGAGATGAAGATACCATCTTCTTTCTGTTGAACTTGTAACCCTAGAAAGAAGTTCATCTCCCCCATTGCACTCATCTAGAATTTGTCTGTCATAAGTTTGGAGAAATCTGCACTCATCTTTGGATTGGTGGATTAATAAGTGTGTAAACACTTATCATTTTGCCACTAAAATCAAGGAAAAACAAGACCTAATCATGTGTTTAATGTCGTAAAAGTCGGAATTACGTGTGGTTTTGTGTTTTGTGTGTTAAATAGGTACAAATGATCAAAAGAAGAGAAAACACGGGATTTCACGGTCAAATATTGAAGAAAAGTCAAGAAAGAGACGAAGACAAAGTCAAAAGACCAAAAGTGTGCCGAAGATCACGAAAACCGGCAATTCAAACACGGTTTTGAATAAAAAGTTTGAGAAAGCCGAAATTGAGCTCGACTTTAGCGGATTTAATCCTTTTGAAGATATTCAAGCCAAGTGGGTCCCACATTCAGGTTAATGGGCTCAAAAGCCCATTTGAAAGATAAAAGCCCAACAAAGTGAGACTTGTGAAACTTAAAAGCCCGAATTAAAATATACGAATGGATTTAAATAGCAATTGGGCCAAGCCCAAATTATGTACAACAAAATAAAGAGAAAAAAAAAGAAATGGAAATTAAAAGTTGCTTTGTGACAATCTTGGTCAACCAATGGTCAACAAAACCTCACACGTTTAAACATTTCAACCCTCACTCACGGTTACTTGGTCAACTGTCCCCCTCACACGTATTCCCCACATTGTTTTACCCCATTACACATTTTAAATAATAAAACCCATTACCTACCCTTCCCAGTCAAACACAACCGACCCCCCCCCCCCCCTAAAGCCCACAAACTCACCCCACGTATAAACTTTTCCCCACACTCACAAATAAGTAAAACTTTATCTACCCTCACACACAAAATTCGATAATAACAAAGTTATTTTACTGCTCACCTTCTTTCCCTCTCCATATCTTACAGCCACCACAAAAAAAACGCTATTCTTCCTAACTAAAAATTACTACCAATTACTTGGGGCTTTTTGTTTAAGTGTGTAATTCACACACTTGGGAAATAAATCCCCCCAAGTTTTCGGATCAAACACCCACAAGGTGGTCCTCTACTCCAATCCGACGTGGCTATTTTCTCTTGTTTTGATTGGCCAAAACACATCACAACTCCAAATCCTCCAATCATTTTAATCCAGTCTAGCGATCCGTGATAGTGGAGCAATCTCATCCGTTTGATCAAGCAAAGAAAAGAAGAGAAGAATTGAAGGGCCAAGATTAAAAGCATTGGGCACCAAGTTTAGGGTTTTCTCTATAAAAACACCATCTCATGTATAATTTGGGATAGCTTTTTCTTTATTTTTCAGTTTTTTTTATTAATTTAGGAGTAGGATAATTTAGATTTAATTTTTCAGTAAAATTAGATTAGGTTTAATTTTGTAATTTTAATTTCCAGTCAATTGTACTCTTTTGATTATTAATGAAAAAATTAGTTTTAATTAATTCCGTCTTCTTTTTAATTCCTGTCAAGTGTTATTTCATTTTAAATTAATCCTTTTAATCCGCTTGTTTTTTACCACTGTTCGTGTTTTATTATTAGTATTATAAAAAATAAATAAATAAATAAATAAATAAATAAAATATATATATATATTCTGTTCGAGGCTTGTTTGATCGAGTGGTTCGAGCACTGTTGATGGATTCGGTTTGATTGGAAGGTGGTGTTTGTTTTGATTCGATCTTAAGGAGGCACAGCGCCTACCTTCGGCTCAACGGTTTCGACACCGGGTTTTATTCTCCTTTTAATTTTCTGGTTAAATTTATTATTTGTTTTAATTTAGTTTAATATGCATCTGCTTGTGTTTAATCAGATAATTTAGTTAATGTTTATTTGATTTTAATGTTTCTGTTTATTTATTTTGATTAAATCTGTTTATGTTTTGATTTTATTTGGTATTTAGTTTGTAGGAGTTGGTATTATCTGCTTATTGATTTATTAAATTTTTGATTCGGTTTGTTCTTTTTTTATTTGGGGAGTGTTAAATCTGCTCTTGTTATATCTATTGTTTGGATCTGCTTTACTTTGTTTTATGTTTCCTATTTGGTTTCATTAGTTTGAGTTTTGCTTATTTTGGTTATTATTTTAGATCTGCTTAATGTATCTTATTTGCTTATTTGCTGTTTACTTTTGATTTAGAGTGCTTATTCTTGTTTCGGGTTGCTAGATTGTTTTACTTGCTTATTTGATAGGGTAATATCAGCTTATTTGGCTTATTTGGTTTTATTAGCTTATTGTTTTTTTTGTATTATGCTTACTTGTATTTGCATTCTGATTTTTCTGCTTATTCAAACAGATCCATTGGTCTTTTAGTTTAAAATCTGTCCAATAAATATAAATAAAAAGTAAAAAAAATATTAAAAAAGAATTAAAAAAAATAATAATATTAACAAAGATTTGTCTGTGGTGGGATTCGATCTCCTGACCCCTCGCATACGAGCCCAACGCTCCTCCCAACTCTGCTAGTGTTCTTTTTGTGTTTAATTTTGCCTTTGTAAATTAATATATGTTAACTAATTTCTGCCAGTTTACTTATTTAGTTTAAAACTTGTTTTTTTAGTTTATTTATATAAAATTTTATTTCATTTTCTTTTAATTCAGTTTTTAATAAAAATATAAAAAGTTAAAGAGAAACATTTTATTTTCAACTACCTTTACAATTTTAAGTTAGTTTTCAATTTTAGTTAAAATAGATATTAGTTTTCATTTTATTTTTATTTAAAAATAGTTTTAGATTCTTATTTCAAATTTAGTTTAAAATTTAGATTTAAGTCTTAAAATTAGTTTTCATTTAAAATTAGTTTTAGCCTTATTCAAATTTTAATTCAAAATAGATTTTTAATTCCAAATTTTAATTCAAATTTTAATTATTAAATTAGTTTTTAATTTTAAATAGATTTAGTTTATAATTCCAAATTTTAAGTTTACCAAAAATAAAGTTAAGTCGAAACGATAATTGGAAATCAAATTCGAGTCGAGTCGAGGAAACACGAACTTAATTGATACATACAAAAACCCGAATTTCATGGATCCAAAGATAATATCATCAACATAGACCTGAACAAGTAAGACATCCTTACCATCCTTCTTTGTAAACAAAGTCTGGTCTATGGTGCCCCTTTTAAATCCATTTTCCACCAAATAAGTGGACAATGTACCATACCATGCTCTTAGGGCTTGATGAAGTCCATACATAGCCTTTTTGACTCTATACACTTTGTCTGGATTCTCTGGATCTTCAAAACCAGGAGGTTGCATTACATACACCTCCTCAACAATTGTTCCATATAGGAAGGCACTATTCACATCCATTTGATAGACAGTGAAGCCCATGCAGGAAGCATAGGCTAGAAATATTCTTATAGCTTCAATCCTTGCAACTGGTGCAAAGACCTCCTCATAGTCTATCCCTTCCTCTTGTGTATATCCCTGAGCCACTAAACGTGCCTTTTTTCTGACCACAATGCCTCTTTCATCTCTCTTGTTTCTTAGAACCCATCTTGTCCCTATAGGTCTGACATATCTGGGAAAATCAACCAGATCCCAAACATCCAGAATTGCAAATTGGTGAAGCTCATCATGCATTGCTTCCACCCAACTTGGTTCTTTGAGAGCATCAAATATCTTCTTGGGTTCCTGTTGTGACAGAAAACAGGCAAACAAGCATGATTGCACAAGAGGGGTATCAACCTTCTTGTGTATATTGGCAATGAATCCAGCAAGATTCTGATGAGATCTTCTAGTCTAAACAGGAGTCATAATATCACCAATGATTTGAGAAGTGGGGTGATTCTTCATAGTAGAAGTGAGAACTCCTCCCTCAAAAAGTCTGTTGTCCTCAATCTTATTATCCCAGTTGCCAATATCTTCATCAGACTCTCTTTCATCAATAGTAGGATGAACCTCTTCATATAAATTGGAAGGTTCACCTTGTTCAAAATTAGAAGAGAAAAGATGCTCAAAAGTGTTGTCAACGCCTGAACCTTGGTTGTCAGCGTTTGAGTTGTCACCGCCTGAAATGGTGTTGTCAACGTTTGAGCCATCAACGTCTGAATTTGTCCCATCAGCGTTAGATTTGCCTTTGTCAGCGCCTGAAGGACCATGCATGTTGTTAACTGGTGGTACTTGGGGACCACCATTATCCTTTCCAGCAGCAGCAAAAGCATCTGTCCATATGGGAATTGTAACATACTCTTGTATAGGAGATGACTTTTCTGCTTGTGATCCAACCTCTTCATTAACCTGTGTACCTAAAACATCAACAATTTGTTCTTCCACAACATTTGATTTTACCTTCAAAATGTCTGGATTAGTGACAGGCATATAATTTAAAGTCCTAGATAGAGGTTCCAATTCAAACAACCAATTTGGACCACTTTCAGGATCACTAGGTTTACTCTCTAAAAACCTAACATGTACTCTCTCAAGAATACGTTTTTCCTTTTTAAGATAAACCCTATAGCCCTTGCTCTGCACTGAATACCCCATGAAATAACCTTCATCACCTTTCGCACTAAATTTACCTAAGGCATCACTAGTATCAAGAACAACTACATGACAGCCAAAAGGTTTAAGAAAACCAATATTAGGTTTCCTTCCCCAAAGTAATTCATAAGGTGTTTTTTTCTGTATCTTGTTGACCAATGCTCTATTTTGAACATAGCATGTTGTATTCACAGCCTCAGCCCAAAATGCTATGGGGAAATGAGCATCAACCAACATAGTCCTGGCTGCTTCAATTAGGGTTCTATTTTTCCTCTCAGCAACCCCATTTTGCTATGGGGTTCTGGCAACACTAAACTGCCTAGTAATCCCCTTCTTGGCACAAAAATCATCTAAAAGTTTATTCCTAAACTCACCACCATTGTCACTTCTAAGCATTTTAACTTCATTACCAATTTTCTTCAAAATCCGAGTAATAAAATTAATTAAAGTGTCAGCAGTATCACTCTTCATAGCTAAGAAGAAAGCCCAAGTAAACCTAGAAAAGTCATCTGTGATGACAAAGCATTATGATTTACCATTCAAACTCTCTATATTAGTTGGACCAAATAGGTCCATATGTAGCAAGTGAAGTGGTCTAGTACTAGAGTGCACCTGTTTATACTTGAATGAGACCTTGTGCTGCTTGCCTTTAAGACATGCAACACAAGAGTGGTCATTGTGGAAAGCCTTTTCAGGCAAACCATCAACCAAACCAAGTCTCGCAAGTCTGTTTATATTCTTAAAGTTTATGTGCCCTAGTCTCCTGTGCCAAAGATTACTCTCATCTACTGAAGCTTTAGCATAAAAACATGACATATTGTTATTCATCCTAATCCCATTCAGATTCACATTATAGATGTCCTTATGTCTAGGTGTTCTATAGTCAATATATTTCTCATCTGGGATTTTATAATCCTTGCTTAAGACCAAGCATTCAGTATCAGTAAACAGAACTTTATTTTTGTTATCACAAACTTGTGATACACTGAAAAGACTGTAATCAAGTTCCTTTACCAGAAACACGTTTTCAAAACGCAAGTTCTTGGTGAGAAGAGTTCCTTTTCTTGTGATAGTTCCATATCCGCCTCCAAATTAAACCTTATCACCATCCTTAATGGGAGTGAAGTTAGTTAAGTAATCTTCCTTCCCTATCATGTGCCTGGAGCATCCACTGTCCTAATATCCATAATCATTGACCTGTTTTTGAATGCCCTGCACATAAAGAAAACAAATTAGTTTTCTTTGGGAACCCAAGCCTTAGCAGACTTGGATTCATCTTGTTGTTCAACAAGAACAAACTTAGTTCTCATAACAACCCCTTGTTCATCCCTCTTTGGACGAAATACCCAGTTAACCCTAATAGGTTTTGTAATGACCTTTGAAATGTAATTAAATCTGTTGCAGGTCATAGAAATCCCATTATCATTAGGGTTTTGATCTTTCTTAGGTCTCCATGTCAAGCTTGAAGAAGCTTTAGACCCCTTACCCTGTGGTTGCAAATATTTAGGTCCGGTCACATTTTTGTCAGTGTTGGATTTGGTCTTGTCAACGCTGAAATTACCCTTGTCAGTGTTGAACCTAGGGTTTGCTACAGAAACCCATTGCCTATTAGACCAAGTATTTGTCTTTTGAAATGGTCTTTGTCCATGAGTGTTAGACCCTCTAGTGAAGAAAGGGGCTTGTCTAACAACTTGTGGACTTTGCTGCACACAAGGTTTGGGTCTGACAACATTTGACTTTTTAACAGTGTTGACCTTGGAAGCGTTGACACACTTATATGCTAAATGTGAAAAGCTACCACAAGTGTAACATGCTTTTCTAGACACAACCCTAGGTCTAGAAGAGAAGAAGCCTGTTCCATCATTACTAACTTGGCTTTTAGGTGACCTAGTATTCCTATACATTTCTGCATACTTGATGCTAGGTTTTCTAACAGTGTTTAAGCCAAGGTCAACAACCTTACCAGTGATTGGGTTTGTTACCTTAATAGGGATTTACTCATTTGGACTTTCACATAACAAGCCACCCTTAACAAATAAGGTAGGGTTGGCTTTCTTCCATTCATTCAAGTCAGTCAACTTCTGTTGATACTCTTCAACTGGGGCAATGACTCTAGGTGGAGGAATGAATTCCTCCTCTTGGAGTTCTGGTAGACCAGTCCAAGATAGGTCCTTTCTTTGGACACCATAGAAGTCACCAGCTGGTGGTGGAACCACAGTATAGTCTTTCATCCCAATCCCAGTCATGTCCTTAGGATCCCTTTGTTTATTAACACATTCTCCTAGGGTGTGTGTGGCCTTATCAAATCTCTGAATTTTAAGGCCAACATTATCCTTATTCTTAATAGCTTCATCTAACTTAGCTTGTAACTCACTATTAACGCTTTCCATGATGTTCCTAACATCATTACTAGCATCTAACTCATGTTTTAAGATATTTATTTTATCTTTTAAGTCAAATTCCATTTTCTTGTACTCAGAAACTGTCTTCTCAGTTTGAGTGAGAGCAAGTTGATAATTAGATAGTTTGCATCTCTCAGTACTCACATCATCTAGCAATCTTAATACCTCTTAGTTAAGTTTCTCAGTATTTAACCTACAACCTTTACTACAAAAAGCATCATCATATACCTCATTATCTGATGAAGAGGAGGAGTGTGCCATGAGAGCATATTGAACATGCTATTCTTCTTCTATCTCAGCAACCAAAGCTTTATCCTCTTCCCCATCTTTAGCCAAATAGCTCCAATCCCATCCCATACCATCAATTTCATGCACTGCAACCATGGCCTTAGGATCCTGAGCCTTAACAATTTGGCTTGAGGGTTTGCCAGCATCAGATCTTCTTGGAGATCTGCATCCCCTCATGAAGTGCCCCATACGATGACAATTGTAGCATTCAACCTTGGATTTATCAAATCCAGCAGTGTCCTTTGCATTAAAGGTCATCTTCTTCTTAAACCTTCTATTCCACCTGTTTTCTCTTATACTAGCAAGAGCCATGTTCCACTTAATATCCATCTCCTCCAAGTGCTCATCACTTATTTGCTCAAGGTCCTCATATGTAATCACTGAACCATTGGTAAAAGAAGTAATGTAAGCACATACAGTATCCAAATCCAAGCCAGCAGGTTTAACTCTTGGTGAGTCACTTTTGTATGTGTCAGCGTCTGAATATGAGGCGTTGACAGGACATGTTCCAGCGTTGACACATGTTGATCCAGTAATTGGGTGCATGTAAGAGTCCTTTTGATCAAATTTGCCTTCACTATGTGAGAAGAAGGCCATGTTACTATTGGTAGACTTACTTCCATGCTCCAAAAGAGTTTCATTCTCCAACAGCCTTAGTTTGTTGTAGATATCATCAAAAGTGGAACTTTTGTGAGTGTTATTGGCAAGTATAGATCTTGCCTCAATCTTCCACGCATCACCAAGACTTTTAAGAAGAGTAGCATTAATGTCAACATCACCAAGTTGTGTCCCCATGAAGGACAGCTTGCTTGTAATGTCAAGTAGTCTGCTTCTCACACTGCTAAGCTTCTCATTAGGTTGAGCCTTGAAAACAGCATAATCATGCATGAGTTGCTTCTTCTTCTCTTCCCTAGTATCATCATTTCCACCATATGCAACTTCACGAGCTGCCCAAAGGTCTTTAGCAGAATCATAACCCCTGTATTTATGCTGGTTCTCTTGTCCCAAAGAGAGTTTCAGAATGTTTAGGGTTTTCATATCAACCCTTCTCTTTGCTATGTCTTCAGCAGACACAACTCCATCATCACCAGGTTTTTCTTTCTTATCTACTTCTGGACATCCAGCAACAGCTGTTCTTGTAGCAATGGCAGCAGCAACCTTTTCAGCTCTATTGTATGTGTTTCCATATTCAATTATCTCCCAGAGAGTGTAGTCATAGATCCCCAGATATTGCTCAAATTTGAATTTCCATAATTTAAAGTTGGTTGCATCAAGCATGGGAATCTTGATGTTTGGTAAAGGTAAGGAGGAGGAGGTTACTTCTGGATTTGACATGATGTTTTTAGGGTTTTGTGAAAATTAGGGTTTTGGTGATTTTAGGGTTCTTGTGTACTTTAAGATCAAAAGTTCCTCAACAATCTCTGATACCACTTGTTGATCCCAAACTTAGATCGATTTAGCTTTATGTATACGAGATTAGATCAAGTTATACACTTAGAGAAACCTTTGTATATGTATATGATAATCTAAGTGTTATGCGGAATTAACACTTAAACAAGAACACACAAGATGTAAACAAACTTTCACTTGATTAATGATAACAAACTTGCTTACAATGAAAGTGTTTAACGTATGAAAACTTATATTGAACAATAACCTAAAGGTCTTCTTTTATAGACATAAGAAGCCTTGTACAAGAGTCTACGTATCAACTATTCTAGGTAAAGATAATTATAGAAAATATAATGTTGAACTTATCCTTACTAGAAACAAACTAGAAACAATATACGCGTAGACTAAATCTTTCCTTCAGTGCTTGTCTTCAATGTATCAACGCTTGACTTCTTCTTGTCAACGCTTGATCTGTCAGCGTTTGTTTTCTTCCTACCAACGCTTGTTTTACTCTTGTCAGCGCTCAAGTAGACTGGCTATATTTTATTCCCAACAAGTATCATGACCAATGTGATGAGGTGGCATAAAGTTTAAGGGTTGGGTTTTGTTAATCATGACCTTAATCAAGATTCTGGAATAGATTAAGGCTTAATTCCAAACGATTAAGAAATACCAAATTATGTTCTTGAGGGAATAGTGGGTTGTTTGATCTTGGTTTATGTTTAAATAAGTGTTAGGCTCCAGATTTAAATACTAATTAAGAATTAGTATTAAATCGGGTGAGTGGGATTGTGAGGTGGAAGAATGGTGGATTGTGATTGGTTGTGGGGATTGAGTGGGTGAGGTGTCAAAAGCTGGTTGGTCTAGGTAACTTATGTTGGCGTCCAACTTTGGCCCCTTGTCTTCTTTCTTTCTTTCACTTCATGTTTAACCGCCCTAAACCCCATTTCCTTTGTTAACAAAGTTTTAAACTTCATATATTGGCCAAAAAAACTTTCCAAAAGGTTATAAAGGACTTGTTTTGTAATTTGATGATATTTGAAGGGCTGTTTTTGTCATGTCTTCATACTTCAAGGTCTTCACTTGTATTCTTGTCTTCATGGAGGACTAAAAGTAACAAGTCTTTAATTTTGAGGGACCATTCTTGCCAATTCTTCAAAGTTGATGTCCTTTTTTGTAAATTTGAAAAACTTTAGGGACCAAACTAGTAATTATGAATAAACAAGGGTATAAAGTGTCAATTCTTCAATAATGGAAGACCCTTCTTTTACAATCTTCAATTCTTCAAGGACTTTACTTGGAAAATCAACACTTGGGTCCGGTTCATTGTGCGGCTTCTTTTCCCGTGTTCGTTTTTTATTTTTTCTTGTGATCTTTTGTCATTTTCTCGATATCCGTACCTAAAATACACATTGAACAAACACAAGCATATATTTAGCACTTTTTATGATATTTTAACCATTTTAAGCCCATTTTGGACGATGAGACTATGTATAAAAGCAGTCTCATCAACATGAAACACTAGGAAACTACATGATAAAACAGGAAATAGTGAAAAAAGTCAAGAACATGTAAAACAAGACAAGAACATGTAAAACAAGACAAGAACTAGTTAAACAAGTCAAGAACAAGTAAACTAAAATAAGAATTAGTAAGTATACATTAAACAGACAACTCATTCACGTCCTTTATTATGTAGAACTCGTGAAGTCAGAGTAGTTCTTCCGCTTTCATCTTCATTTCATTACTGGACATAAGGTACGGATATTCCGTCCTTCAGTATGGTCATTCTCTTTCTATGATTAGGATTCCCCGTTTGCTGCCATATGTTTTCCCCAGTAGTTTACATTAAACTTTTCACTAATTACTATGATTAGCATTCTAAACTGTCTGAGCTATATACATGCATGCCATGTTTCACATAGTTATGGAGGTACCATAACCATAACACTTGACACACTGGTGTTATGACTCTTTCGTGACGAGAGTGATTGCTCGTGGCATCTCTTTCAGTTATTGGTCATTTTATTATTATCATGTGGGGCGAACGGGTGCATCCTAGTACATGTTTTGCAGATTACACGGTGATTGTGGTATGTGCTTGTAACACCCCACTTTGATAAGTGGACCCTTACGCGTATTTATGGCGTGTCATCAAAGCATGCAAGGTAATATGTACTAAAACATACATGACCAAAGGGAAAACCGGAATCAAACATCGGTCCCCAAACATAAGCCCAAAACATAAATAAAGTAAATGAATTAGGAGTCCAAGACAAGTGTCCAAACTAGCCTAAGTATATGAAGGCAAAAAGGAGAGGAAGTCTATGGCAGCTTCCATCCTATGCACGTCCTCCAAATGCTCAAGTCTGTCCTTGTGTACCAGCCGTTCTGGGACATGGAAAGGAAAGTAACGGCTGAGCAAATACGTTCAGTGAACGGATATAAGGCATAGTATGAATAACTGAAACATAATAAAGACTTAATAGCAGCGGAAATGTATAAGTCCTAAAAAACTTGGAACATGTTCATATAACTGGTTTTATAGTTTAAAAAGACTTATGTTTTAAATATGAAAACTGTATTCTAGTTAGCCAATAGCCCATATTGGTCATGAGGCTCCATCGTGCATGAATACTTGGAGGGGAGACCTCGTCATGCAGTTAGAGGGGTTTCCTCTATTAATTAGTCTAGGTAGGATGGATTAACTCCTTGTGAAGGATGCAAGGCACACATCGCATTAACCATGAAAATCCTGTAAAACATGTAACTAGGATGCACCCATACGCCCCACATGATAATATAAATATATGGCCAAAGCTGAAAAAGGGACGCCACGAGCAATCACTCTGCCGTGAAGAAGTCATAACACTGCTGCCTCTAGTGTAATGGTAATGGTACCTCCATAACTAAGTGACACTGGTCATGCATGTATATGGCATAGGCATTTATGTAAAACACGCATGCTTTTACCATGAACAGTACACTTATAATCGTACGTACAAGATTAAAACTTTCCTTTTATAACATGAATACGTTTCACGAATATTAATTACAAGAACTACGTACGTGTTATTACACGATAAGTATTAAGTATGTATAAATGCACGATAATTATTATCAATAATTATTAAAATCACGAACGTAGAATCACGAACATATAATTATGTATTTACGTGTATTATTATTACAATTACATACAAGTATTTATAATAACACGAATATTTAATAATAACGTAACGTAAATAAGAGCACACAACACGTAAATAATTAGAACACGGAAAAACTACGGGTTTCCCTTGGTGGGCCCTACAAGCCGCGGAAACAAGGAGAAAGGGGGCCCAGCCCATTTGTTTTTACTAAATAAACAAATAATGAAAAACATTAATCATTCACAAAAGAATTTTTAGAAAAGCAAAAACCCTAAAATCTTTTTCTCTCTCTCCTTGGCCGGCGGCTACATCAAGAACAAGGGGTGATTGGTTGATTTTGATTAAACAAATCATAAGAACGTGTTCGTGTATTCATCCTCCATTTATTCTACGTGTTTTGGTAATCCGAAAACCTTTCTTTTTAATTCTTTTTATGTTTTTATGAACATGTGATCATGGGGTTTTAAAAACAAGATTAATAACATGCTAAAAATCATGGTGGGAAAATTAATTGAGATGTTTTCGGGTTTGGTTGTTCGGCCGCCACATAAACCGAGAGCCAAGTGCTCTCGGCGTCGTTGGTTCTCACCCTAACCGAGACCCATATCTCGGTGGTGCTGGGCTTCGGTCAACAGCAGGGACAAGACACCCCGACTTGCGTCGGAGGTGGTCTTGCGGTTTTGGGAGGTCTCAGCAGCCACAACCCCAACCTCTGGCTTAAGCTGGTGGTTACTTTTGGTAAGCAGGGGGAACCACGCGCAGGCAAGCAGGGGCCACCGACGCGCTGTTGGTGGGAACCCTGGTGGTGTCAGCGTCTGGACTAAGAGGACAAGACCACTGGCAGCAGCCGGTGGAAGTTTTACCGAGAGTAGGGGTAACTAGCTTAGGCCAGTTTGCCACTGTTTTCGGGTGGGTTTGGTTCGGCCGGTTCACGGGTTCACGGGCCAGTTCACGACATGTTTTAATAAAAATAATGCATGAGTTCGGTTTGTTATTTATACAAGTTTAATAGTTGTACAAGTATTTTTATTTTACAAGTTAATTAAATTAATTTAACATGGCATATAATTAATTTAATTAAAACATGGACTTAGGTTTATTATTAATATTTAATAATACTTGATTTTAACCTAAGTATTTATTTATGTAATTTAGATTATAGTAATTAATTAATTATTAAAACATGACATATAATTAATTAATTTTCATGACTTAGGTTATATTAATATGAATATTAACACATGTTTTTAACCTAAGTATTATATACACTTTAATTTAATTAAATCATGATTATATTTAATTAAATCGTATAACATATAGTTTATTATATTAACATGTTATAATTAATAAACTATACTATTAATCACATGACTTAGTATAATTAATCAGTAAAACTTAAACTTATTTTATTAGCTTATTAATCCAGCTTATTTTTAATTATGGAAACCTTCTATTTCAAGAAACTTACTATTTTTAGAAACTTTCTATTTTTAGAAACTTGTCTATTTTAAGCAGTTAATCTATTTTTGGAAACTTTCTATTTTTTGAAACTTCCTATTTTGGAAACTTTCTATTTTAGGAAACCTGCTATTCGAAAAGTTACTTATTATTACACAACAAGTATAATAATACAAGAATATCAGTTAATACTTAATCAGAAGACTTAAAACACATGATAAACACAGTATAACGTTAAAAATCAATAAAATAAGACATGAACATATAAAACAAGCTAAGACATGATATAAAACCAGTTGCGTACTCAGTAATCAGAATACTTATACACGTATACTATTTATGTAGCATTAGTGAAATCGAAGTAGGACTCTCTTCTGTTCGTCTTCTTTGTTCACTGGACACAAGGTACGGATTCTCCGTCCTTTTAGTATGGATATTCTTTCCTTATTAGGATTCCCCGTATGCAGCCAACTGATTTCCTAGTATATGTTTTATAGGTTTTGATTTGCTTATGTTTAATTTAAATAGATAAGCCATATACATGCATGACCAGTTTCACCTAGTTATGGAGGTACCATAACCATAACACTAGAGGCACCAGTGTTATGACTTCACCACGGCGGAGTCATATCTCGTAGCGTCCCTTTCAGCTTTTTTCCATATTATTATGTTATCATGTGGGGAGTATGGGTGCATCATAGGTTACATGTTTTAGCAGATTATTCAGGTGAATGTGGTGTGTGCCTTACATCCTTCACAAGGAGTTGATCCCTCCTACCCAAACTTATATTAATTAGAGGCAACCCCTCTAATTGCATGATGAGGTCACCCCTCCAAGTATTCATGCATGTTGATATTTCATGACCTATATTGGCTTAATGGTTAACATGTTAAACAGTTTTTATAAGATAAACATAAGGCTTTTCAAACTATAAAACCAGTTATACCAGGTTTTCCAGAACTTAATCAATTCTACGGCTATATGTCATATATGCTTATGTTATTCATTCTATGCTTGTATATCCGTGCACTGAGCGTTAGGCTCAGCCGTTTTCCTTTCATGTTCTTAAACGGCATGTACTCAAGGGCCCTCGTAGATTTTAAGCGTACGTGCATATGGATTGGAAGATTTCTAGCCTTCATTACTTTATGCATTTCATCATACATTTTGCTACTTATTTCTATGGACATTGTTTAGTCCTTTTCCTTTAAAGTACATATGTTTGTGTGTGATGAGCTTATACTTTGGGGTACCGATGTTTGTTTCCGGTATTTCCTTTATGGTCATGTAATGTTTAAGACATTTTTCCTTGTATGCTTTGATGACATGCCATAATCATGCGTGAAATTCTATTTACCAAAATGGGGTGTTACAATTATGGTATCAGAGCCAAGGCTTCGACATGTAGGCTCTCAAAACACGACCTGTGATTAGTGGGTAGTCACAATGGTCTTCCTATAACTGACAGTCGGTTTTCATGCATTCATTGTTTTCATGCATTAATATATATATATATATATATATATATATATATATATATATATATATATATATATATATATATATATATGTCATTGTTGTAGGTTTATGACTAAGTAATGGTTGGTACAGGACTATCCCAATTTAGTCGCATGTGCTTTTATCTGAACTTTTAACTTTGGGACCGACCCATTGGCGTCCCCTCGCCATGTCTTTTATTTTGAGTGAACTGACCATAGGCGTTCACTCTCGCGCAAATAAAAGTTTTCATAAAACTGCATCATGCATTCATGTACTAGTTTTACTGCATAAAATTTCTCTCATGATTTATTGGTATAATTTTTTATGATTAATCATGTATTTTTGTTTTATACTGTTAGATGGTGAACAGAAGCAATATTCGGGAGATGGTTGCAGCTGCCAATGCAGATTTTCAAGACATCCTTCACCAAAACGATAACTATCCTGGCGATGAGGATTAGGTTGACGAGGGATTACTACGCGATTAGGAAAAGAGAGGAGGAAAACAACAACGAGTTTATGCATCGCTTTCTTTGTTTGGATGTCGAGTTAGGCCCAGCAGCGGGAAACGCCGAAGAGAGAGCACACCATTTTCGTTGGGCGCTTCGCCCATCCATCGTTAATAAATCTTCTTATGATAACTGCAACACAGTGGCATAAGTAGCTGATGCAGCATATAAGCTAAAGATGCTGCAGGAAAGAGAGGAAATCGGTGAAGCAGAGAGACCCAAGAAGAGGTATTTATTCGTTACTCAACGGTGATCATTCCGAATTCTTTTAGTATTATCCAATATTTATATATCTCTTTAAACTGCAGCTTTCAGGCAGAAGACTGGGGACCGGTCTCAGCCGGCTACTCAGCAACAACCTACTCAGGCCAAGGGAAACAGTCAGACTCAAGACCGTTCTGCTACGGATAGGCGTGGCGGTAATGATAATTACCGTAACAACGCTGGAAACTCCAACAGCAGTAGGTCCTTACACTTACTCATTTCCTTATGTTACGTGTGATGTTTCATAATTCTAACACATTAGCAATCTTCTACCAGGAATCATGGTAACGGGAGGGACAAGAACCAAAGAGGTTCACAACCTAACCGTCCATCTATCACTAGTATTATATCTTACGATTTTTCCGCATTGTCCTTTTGTACCTATAGACCATGTCTCATGTATATTGTTCTTAATAGGATCCCAGCCAGCAAGGGCACCTGCTGGAGGGTATACTCACCCTCTTTGCACTACCTGCAACCGTAGGCACCCAGGGCCATCTCGCCGCGACAGCGACGTATGCTACAAGTGTGGCCTTACTGGTCATCGCATGAAAGACTGCCGCAAGGGCGAGATGGAGGGCACATCTGGACATGCTGATTCCAAGCCGCCTCCTACTAGTGGACGCGTTTATATGACTTCTCGTGACCAGGCCAACAAGTCTACATGTACCATCACTGGAATCTTGTATATGTATGGTCAAGCTGTTTGTGTTTTATTTGACACGGGTGCTACTCATTCGGTCATCTCTACTGCTTATGCTAAGAATGTTAGGATATCCCCTATGCCATTAGAGAATGTACTAAACATTTCTACGCCTTTAAGAGACTCTGTACGCATAACCCATGTGCACAAGAGCCTTCCCCTAGAGTTTGACGACAACATTCGTCCTGTTGACGCACTTCCTCTGGACATGAGTGATTTTGACATGATATTAGGCATGGACTGGCTATCCAAACATCACGCCACCATAGACTGCCATACATATCAGGTCATCTTCGGTGATGTAAATGCACCAGAGTACATTCACAACGGGTTCATACCCGGAAGGTCCGTACAAATAATCTCGACTCTATAAGCACGTGGATTACTTTCACATGGTTGCGAGGGCTATCTAGCTACTGTTCATGACATGGATGCTGAATCTACATCAATTCAGAATCAGCCAATAGTGTCAGAATTCCCTAACGTATTTCTGGAAGAACTTCTGGGCATACCACCTGCAAGTGAAGTAGAGTTTAATATCGAGCTCATTCCAAGAGCTGAGCCGATTTCCAAGGCTCCTTATCGCATGGCTCCCATAAAGCTGAAGGAGTTGAAGGACCAATTGCAAGAACTTCTGCAACGAGGCTTCATTCGACCTAGCGCATCTCCATGGGGCACACCGGTCTTATTCGTGAAGAAGAAGGACGGCAGTATGCGTCTTTGCATAGATTATCGCGAGTTCAACAAGATCACCATCATGAATAGATATCCTTTACCACGCATTGACGATCTGTTTGACCAACTCCAAGGGGCCAAACATTTCTCCAAGATTGATCTGAGGTCGGGCTATCATCGGCTACGGGTTAAAGAGCAGGACATCGCCAAGACTGCTTTCCGTACACGTTATGCACACTACAAATTTGTAGTCAAGCCATTTGGCCTTACCAATGCTCCAACTGTTTTCATAGATTTGATGAACAGAATCTTCCATGAACTTCTGTACGAGTTCGTCATTGTCTTCATTGACGACATCCTTATATTCTCTAAGTCCAAGGAGGAACACGAAGACCATCTTCGTACAGTATTATAGATTCTTTGCCAGAAGCAGTTGTATGTTAAATTCTCCAAGTGTGACTTCTGGTTAGACAAGGTGGCGTTCTAATGTCACATTGTTTCAGCAGAAGGAATCACCATGGATCCAGCAAAGGTTGAGGCTATTACCAAGTGGCCAAGACCGACATCAACGACTGAAGTTTGTAGTTTCCTGGGCTTAGCTGGTTACTACCGTAGGTTCGTAGAGAACTTCTCCCGTTTAGCACTACCATTGACCAAACTGAAGCAGAAAGGGAGAAATTCGTCTGGACTGAAGAAAGAGAGAAGAGCTTTGAAGACCTAAAGCAGAAGTTAGTATCTGCATCGATTCTTACTCTCCCATCTGGTACAGGTGGATTTCAAATCTAAAGTGATGCTTCAAGGGAGGGACTTGGCTGTGTTCTCATGCAACATGGGAAAGTGATCGCGTACGCTTCATGGAAGCTTAAGCCTTATGATGAAAATTACCCTACGCATGACTTGGGACTTGCAGCAGTCGTGTTTGCATTGAAGATATGGATGCACTACTTGTATGGAGAATCATGTGACATCTTCACATATCACAAGAGCTTGAAGTACATCTTCACTCAACGTGAACTGAACATGAGACAGAGGAGATGGTTAGAGCTGTTGAAGGATTATGACATTAATCTGTAGTATCATCCCGGCAAGGAGAATGTAGTGGCAGATGCACTTAGTAGAAAGTCCGGAATGATAAACGGCATTAAAATTGAGGAGGAAATTATAAGAGACTTAGAGCAATTGCATATCGAGATCATGGTACATGGACAACACGGATACTGGGCTAATCTTAGAGTAGAACCTGAATTACTCTCTAGGATCAAGGAAGCTCAAAAGGATGATGGTGAAATCTGGGCGATAATTCAGAACTTGGAGAAGCAGACAGAATTTCGTGTAGACTAAGACGATATCTTATGGCAGGGCACGAGACTTTGTGTTCCTGATGATCAAGAACTCCAGGAAGCATTGTTAGCTGAAGCTCATAGCTCCCCATTCTCCATTCATCCTGGTTCGACCAAGATGTATCACGACATCAAGCAATACTTTTGGTGGAGTGGTATGAAACAGGATGTTGCTACCTACGTTTCCAAATGTCTTACCTGCTAGCAGGTTAAGATCGAGCATCAGCGATCTAGCGGTCTTCTACAACCGTTAGATATTTCAGAGTGGAAGTGGGACAAGATCACCATGGATTTTGTTACCGGTCTTCCGCAGACAAAGAGGAGGCACGATGCGATTTGGGTTATCGTTGATCGACTTACTAAGTCAGCTTATTTCTTACCGATCCGCAAGGTCGATCCCGGTCAGTAAACTCGCCGATACTTACAAGAAGGAGATCATGAGACATCATGGTGCTCTATCCAGTATCATCTCAGAAAGAGATCCTCGTTTCACTTCGTGATTCTAGAAGAGTCTACAGAAAGCTTGGGGTACAAAACTTAAGCTTAGCACAGCTTTTCATCCTCAAACAGATGGGCAATCGGAGAGAACGATTCAGACATTAGAAGATATGTTGAGGTCATAGAGTTGACCAACGAGAAGGTCCCTGTAGCTAAGCAGAAATTGCAAGAAGCACGTTCACGTCAGAAGAATTATGCCGACAAGCATCATAGGGACTTACATTTTAACGTAGGATATCACGTCTTTCTTAAGGTATCACCAGCATGTGGTGTTAAGCGTTTTAGAATCAAAGTGAAGCTCATTCCTCGATTCATCGGACCGTTTGATGTTATTGAGCGAGTCGGTGAAGTATCTTATTGTTTAGCGTTACCTTCACAGCTTTCTCACGTTCACGAAGTTTTCCATGTGTCCTTACTCAAAGGGTACAAGTATCATCCCCTTTACATGGTTCAGTATCCACTGGAACAAATTAGTGAAGATCTTAACTTCATAGAGGAACCTGAACGAGTTCTTGACAGGCAAGAATGAGTCATGAGTAAGAAGACGATCCCATTCGTCAAAATCCTTTGTAGGGACCATACTAAGCGGGAAGCCACTTGGGAGACCGAGGAGTCTATCCGGACTTCTTACCCTCATTTCAAGTTTTGAATTCGGGTATGTTCCTTTTTTTCAGTTTAATTTATGTATAATTCGTGGACGAATTATTCTTTTTAGGGGGAAGAGTTGTAAAACCCGCATGCTTTTACCATGAACATTACACTTATAATCGTACATACACGACTAAAACTTTCCTTTTGTAACATGAATATGTTTCACGAACATTAATTACAAGAACTACGTACGTGTTATTACACGATAAGTATTAAGTATGTATAAATGCACGATATTTATTATCAATAATCATTAAAACCACGAACATGAAATCATGAACGTAGAATCACGAACATATAATTATGTATTTACGTGTTATTATAAATTATAATAACACGAATATTTAATAATAACATAACGTAAATACGAGCACACGAACACGTAAATAATTAGAACAAGAAAAAACTACGGGTTTCCCTTGGTGGGCCCTACAAGTCGCGACAACAAGGAGAAAGGGGGCCCAGCCCATTTGTTTTTACTAAATAAACAAATAATGAAAAACTTTATTCATTCACAGAAGAATTTTTAGAAAAGAAAAAACCCTAAAATCTTTTTCTCTCTCTCCTTGGCCGACGGCTACAACAAGAACAAGGGGTGATTGGTTGATTTTGATTAAACAAATCATAAGAACGTGTTCGTGTATTCATCCTCCATTTATTCCACTTGTTTTGGTAATCCAAAAACCTTTCTTTTTAATTCTTTTTATGTTTTTATGAACATGTGATCATGGGGGTTTTAAAAACAAGATTAATTACATGTTAAAAATCATGATGAGAAAATTAATTGGGATGTTTTCGGGTTTGGTTGTTCGGCCGCCACATAAACCGAGAGCCAAGGGCTCTCGGCGTCGTTGGTTCGCACCCCAACCGAGACCCATGCCTTGGTGGTGGTGGGCTTCGATCAACAGCAGGGACAAGACACCCTGACTTGCGTCGGGGTTGTCTTGCGGTTTTGGGAGGTCTCGGCAGCCACAGCCCCAACCACCGGCTTAAGCCGGTGGCTATTTTTGGTATGCAGCGGGAACCACGCGCAGGCAAGCAGGGGCCACCGACGCGCTGTCGGTGGGAACCCTAGTGGTGTCAGCGGCTGGACCGAGAGGACAAGACCACCGGCAGCAGCCGGTGGCAGTTTTTCCGAGAGCAGGGGCAACCGGCTTAGGCCGGTTTGCCACTGTTTTCGGGTGGGTTTGGTTCGGCCGGTTCACGGGTTCACGGGCCGGTTCACGACATATTTTATTAAAAATAATACATTGGTTCGGTTTGTTATTTTTACAAGTTTAATAGTTGTACAAGTATTTTTATTTTACAAGTTAATTAAATTAATTTAACATGGCATATAATTAATTTAATTAAAACGGACTTAGGTTTATTATTAATATTTAATAATACTAGATTTTAACCTAAGTATTTATTTATGTAATTTGGATTATAGTAATTAATTAATTATTAAAACATGACATATAATTAATTAATTTTCATGACTTAGGTTATATTAATATGAATATTAATACATGTTTTAACCTAAATATTATATACACTTTAATTTAATTAAATCATGCTTATGTTTAATTAAATCGTATAACATATAGTTTATTTAATTAACATGTTATAATTAATAAACTATACTACTAATCACATGACTTAGTATAATTAATCAGTAAAAATTAAGCTTATTTTATTAGATTATTAATCCAGCTTATTTCTAATTATTGAAACCTTCTATTTCAGGAAACTTACCATTTTTAGAAACTTTCTATTTTTAGAAACTTATCTATTTTAAGTAGTTAATCTATTTTTGCAAACATTCTATTTTTGGAAACTTTCTATTTTTGGAAACTTTCTATTTTAAGAAACCTGCTATTTTTGGAAAGTTACTTATTATACAACAAGTATAATAATACAAGAATATCAGTTAATACTTAATCAGAAGACTTAAAACACATGATAAACACAACATAACGTTAAAAATCATTAAAACAAGACATGAACATATAAAACAAGCTAAGACATGATATAAAACCAGTTACGTACTCAGTAATCAGAATACTTATACACGTATACTATTTATGTAGCATTAGTGAAATCAAAGTAGGACTCTCTTCCGTTCGTCTTCTTTGTTCACTGGACACAAGGTACGGATTCTCCATCCTTTAAGTATGGACATTCTTTTCTTATTAGTATTCCCCGTATGCAGCCAACTGTTTTCCCAATATATGTTTTATATGTTATGATTTGCTTATGTTTAATTTAAATGCCTAAGCCATATACATGCATGACCAGTTTCACCTAGTTATGGAGGTACCATAACCATAACACTGGAGGCACCATTGTTATGACTTCACCACGGCGGAGTGATAGCTCGTGGCATTCCTTTCAGCTTTTGGCCATATTATTATGTTATCATGTGGGGGGTGATAGGTGTGTAAACACCCATCCTTTTTACCACTTAATTACAATAATAACCGAGCCAAAACGTGTATTTTATGTCATTTATGTCGGAATTATGCGTGGTTTGTGTTTTTGTTGTGATTTAGGACGAAATTGTGAAAAGTGGAGAAAACACGGGCATTCACGGGCTTTTACTGAAGAAAAAGACGAAAGACGAAGTCAAGAAGTCAAGAGTGCAAAAAGAACGGAAGTCCAAGACCAATTCTGAAGATTTATCGAAGAAAAAGTCAAAAGACGGAAGTTTACAAAAAGCCGAAGAACTCAAGTCTTATTTATTGAAGAATTAAAAGACAAGTTCAAAGAAATCCCGAGCCAAAAGTCATTAAAGTCCAAGATTAAAGAAGATTAAAGGCTTAAGGACCTAATGGTGAAATTAAGAGAAAATGAAGGAGGGGAGAAAGCTTCCTAAGCACTCCTTAATCCTCCCCTATAAATAGTCATTAGGATAATCATTTTCATTTTGTTGGATAGTTTGACACACTATTTCTTCCATTTTACTTTCCTGCACATTTAAATTCATGTCCATTTAATTTCTTGTCCAATTTAAATACTTGTCTTGCACCTTAAATTCCTTTAATTTCAAGTAAGTTTCTATTTAATTCTTGTCAATCTTTACTTTATCTTGTTAATCTCCTATCTTCCTTTCTTTAATCTTTATGTTGATTTGTTCATGTTCATGTTATTGATTTTTATTGATTTATTTAAGTGGGTTTTGATTATTTTGTGTTAGTTTTGTTAGTTTTGTTGTTTTGAATTGTTTGATTATCATTAGTTAATCATTTGTTATTAGTTTGCTTAATCTTTTGGTTTGATTTTGCTTGATCTTGTTTAGATTCGTGTTTATCTCTGTATTTCCTTGTTCTTCGTGTGTCTGCTACTGTATTCCCAGGAAACGTTCCGAATCAAGTGCTGTTATTCCGAGTGAAGGGTTTGTGCTAGTATATTCCGGATAAGCAAGTTCATCCGGAATAATTTATTATTCCGGATCAAAGTGTTCTATTCGGAATATTTAAACATTCCGGATCAAGGGTTTAGCAAAAGGTTCATCCGGAATATCCAATATTCCGGATAAGGAAGTTATTCCGGATCAAGCTCACATTCCGGATCAAGAGGATATTCCGAATCAAGGAGATATTCCGGATCAAGACCTTCCATTCGGAATAAGTGACATATTCCAGATAAAGGATTTCTATTCGTAATATTATTCCGGATCAAGCATTATTCCGGATCAAGAATTATTCCGGATAAAGGGCAACATTCCGAATCAAGACCACATTCCGAATAGAGAAGTTTATTTCGGATAGGTGACATATTACGAGTAAGCAATTTATTCCGGATCAAAGTTTTGGTAAATATTCCGAGTGAAGAAGAACATTCCGAACGAAGGTGACATTCCGGATGGATGTTTCTTCCGAATAAGGAAATTATTCCGGATGAGCTATTTTTCAGGTTCTTGTTAAGCGACTGTTTTTAATTTTATGTCTTTAATTTTCAAGCTTTATTTTTCCAGCCTTTTACTTAGTCGCACTTTAAGATTATTTGCCTTAGATTTTTTTTAGTCTTGCCTTAGTTTAAGTTTTAGTTGCGTTGTAAGTTTGCCTTAGATAGTTTTAAGTTTGCGTTATTTACTTTTAGTGCCTTTTACTTTTCGTCATGCTTTTAAATACTTGCCATTTATTTTAAGTTAGAATTAGATTTACTTTAACGCCCTTTTACTTTAATTGTTTTGCACTTTTATTTTAAAAACAATCAAAAATATTTGTTTCACCAAAATCAACTGAGTCGTACTTTGAACCGGAAATCAATTCGTTAAGATACCGAGAAACGAACAATTGAACCTAGCAAAGTCATTTTACTTTTAAGTCTTTGCACTTTTTAATTACTACAACGACACAACTTTTGTTTCAGCAAAGAACGACTGAGTCGCATAGATAACCAGATCAATTCGATTAGACCACAACAACGAACTTTAATTTTTATACGAGGTGTCAAAAGCCTTGTATTAAATGGCACCGCTGCCGGCTCTTTTTGTAAAGATTAACGGTTTTTTTGTGAGAGACCGTTGCTTTTTGGGATCCGTTCACTCGTGAACGTTATTTTTCGTGTCAAAAATTTTCAAAAAATCCCAAAAACATTTGAAAAATCATAAAAAGCATTTCTTTTTCAAAGATTTGCACCAAAAATATTCCTCTTTATCCTCTATTATGTTTAATTCTTTTCTTTACCCCTCTTATTTATAATTCTTCATGGATTCGTCTTGCGTACGGTGTGGGAGACCATGGCATGGTTTTCAAACATGTCAATGGTGTACTTGTGAGCGGTGTGGTTTTGATATCGACGATACACAATTTGGATTTTGTCCATTTTGTAATTCAACAAATTCATACTTCAACTCTTACAATACTTTCCCACCCTCTCCCGTCTATGACAATCCATATCCTCAAGATGCACTGGGTTTTTCTCCATACCCGTGGTGCTATATTTGTGGGGGCCCTCACGATGCTTCTTCTTGTGATCCGTCGAAGGTCTTAGAGAAAGTTCCGTGCTATCATCCCAGTGTTTATAACTTTGCGCCCCCACGTCACACTGTCAATCATCAACCCTTTTATGCACTTCCTCCTGAACACTTGCCACAATTTTTGACAACTTTCAAAAATTTCAAGAAGCTTGCAACAAGATGATAGAGAAATGTCAAGCGGATCAGCACCAAGAGCAGGTATCTAAACTTAATGCTTATACTCCTCCTCTTGTGCCTCCATATTATTATGACAATGATGACGATGAGAGTCCTATTTCTTGGACCAATGAGAATGCTATTCCTTCTCACGACTTGCCGGCTCTGGAGCCTAAGGATTCAACCATCCTAACGGATGAGGATATTAGCACAATTCCTGCAAAGGAATCTGACGAATTCAATACGTCTAGTGCTGATAACCTTGTCCCAATTCCAAGTGAATCTGAGTTGACATCCGACAGTGACGATGAGTATGATGCACTTTCTTCTGATGATGTTCCTTCCACCAACACTTTGGGAGAGGATTCTTTGGCTCTCTCTAATCCTCTTTTTGATCAAGATGATGATTTTACCTCTAGTGATGACGAGTCACTATCCGATGAAGACGTTCCGAAGGAAACTTTCAAGATTTATTCAAACCCTTTATTTGATTTTGATGACGATTACATATCTAGTGAGGTGAATCCTCTCTTTGAAGAAGGGATTGAAGACATTGATAGCTCTGATTCTCTTGCTATTGATGAGCATACTTTGTTAGCCATGCCCCTTCTACAGCAGAGGTGGAGAGATCTGACTCTACTGGAAAGGTATCGCAGGTGGAAGGTAATTCTTCTCTTATTTCTTCTACTATATTGCCCCCTCATCTCACTGAATGCACGCCCAAGCGGGTGATGTATCAATTTCATTCTCCGGGGAATGAGGATGAGTGCTTTGACCCGGGAGGTGATAATGACCATTCTTTGATTAATAACCTTACGGATTTGCCAATTGGTCCGCATCCATTGTCTTTGGAGGATGACAATGTGATTCCTATACCCACACCACCTCCCGAGGATCAAGATTTCATATACTTCTCGTATGTTGAAAGGACCTTCCTACCATTCAAGACTTATCCTCCTGCCTCTCCTTTGTTATATTCCTCCGAGAAAGAGGACAAGGTCTTTGATCCCGGTATTATATTCGAGGCTTCCCTATGGACCAATTAATTCGGGGACGAGTCACGCTCGTGACTCGGGTAACAAAAACAAGCGCTTTTTGGGAGGCAACCCAATTATCTATCTATCTTTTTCTTTGTTTTTACCATAAGTGTAGGGGGGAGACCCGTTGGTGGTTGCTATTTCCTCTCTTCTACTAATCAGGGATTCGAGCGCTTAATGATCCACTCTTGATGATTCTTGACGACCCGTGATTCCGTTGTTCCCATTTTCCCGGTTCTATCCTAAACTCTTTTCGATTCACTATTTTATATTTTCTCAATATTAAGATAGGAATCTCTTTAGTTGTCTCTTCCTTAGCAAGATTCAAACAAAGTGCACAATGTCCTAAGTGTAGGGGAGTTTAATCCCACATGCTTAAACATTGAGGACAATGTTTATATTAAGTGTAGGGGGACTTCTATCGAAGTTAAGTGGCCTTTTCCTTGTATTTGTCCTCATTTTAACCGGAAAATCAATTTTTCGACATTTTTCAAAATTTTTGATCTATTTTGGCCTATTAGTTTTTACCTTTGTATAGTTATTTTCTTTCCTTGCTAGAATAAATTTTTAATAAAGTGGTTTTAATTTTCAAACGTTGTGAATCTTTTGACTCAACCCGAGTTTACTTTAGCTAGTATCCTTAACGTGTTTAAGTCAAGTTTTGCTAGGCTTTTATATAGGGAGCTATAAAACGCGAAAGTCTTAACTCTCACGGGTTAAGAACAAGAACTTTTCGCAAGTTCCTGTAATTGATCCTAGAGAGTCGTTTATCAAGGGAACTTTAAAATGCGATTTCTAAACTTAAAAAAGTCTAAGAGTTTGCAAGATCCTATAGGCGACTCGAAAACCCAAAACTTTGATTTAATAGGCTAAGCATCCACGAGTCTCATTCCTTGAGATTTTAAATTATGGAGAACGAGAGATGATAGAGCCAATTATAAGTTCAGTATTCTTTCGTAAATTTATGTGAGTTAATTATGAGCCTATTCTCCCATCGATTGCTAATAAATTTATCTGCAATAAATAAGGTTGTACGATTTGAAAAGTTACTTAGCTTCTAGCCCAAGATCGTTTAAAAGTTGCTCGGTATGGATTAGAGTTCATAGCCAAGGCATAACTTATTGAAGCGGGATGCGAATATTGGCGAGTCCAAAAAGGTCCTAACAAGACATGAGGGCTACATTTTGTTGCTAAAGATCCAAAGTGATGTGAAGAATCATTTATCGAAAATTAATATGAAGGATCGAGACACACGACGAAAAGCAAAATCTCCCCAAAAGTCATGGAGAAGTCTATTCGAAAAGGCCCTAACAAGGTATGAGGATAAATGAATCCAAGTCCAAAAAGGAGGCGGATCGTTGTATATCAAAGTCCAAAATAAAGATTGGAGAAAAATGAAGAAGTCGTGGTCAAAGTATGAATCTCTCAAAACTTCAAGTGAAGAAATTCCTATATGAAGAGAAGACCATTATTTCATGAACGTCTCTCAAGGTTTGAAGTATGAAGCCGCTGCCAATATCGGTCCGAGAAAGGTCTCATATCGCGAAGCGAGTTATGCCAAGATATGAACTTTATGAGGTCCCGAGAAGCAGTTTTAAAAGATTTTGTCCTTTAGCTAACTGTTGATTAAATCGTTCACTTTATTTTCGGCCTAAATAATTATCGAAATAAGTCAACAATGCATCCTCGTGATCATTCAAGACAATAATAAAATATAAGAGATACACCTAGGAATAAGGGAGTCTAAGTGAATAATTGGCCCACATGAGTTCGTGTTAGTTTGCTAACTTATAATAACAATGATCTCGTTTTTAAGCTTGGTTTAGAGAAAGTGAAAACTTGAGCATGATGATCATTCATAACATTTCCAAAACCCAAGGTATGTTTTGATTTCTTTACTTTGAATGTTTTTAGTTTTCTATCTCTTTAATAAAGGCCATTATGGATTGATTGTGATGAAAAGTGTAAACGTGCTTTGTAACTAATGCATTGCATGAGGACATTGCAATGGCCAAGTGTAGGGGATTTGATAGGTGTGTAAACACCCATCCTTTTTACCAATTAATTACAATAATAACCGAGCCAAAACGTGTATTTTATGTCATTTATGTCGGAATTATGCGTGGTTTGTGTTTTTGTTGTGATTTAGGACGAAATTGTGAAAAGTGGAGAAAACACGGGCATTCACGGGCTTTTACTGAAGAAAAAGACGAAAGACGAAGTCAAGAAGTCAAGAGTGCAAAAAGAACGGAAGTCCAAGACCAATTCTGAAGATTTATCGAAGAAAAAGTGAAAAGACGGAAGTTTACAAAAAGCCGAAGAACTCAAGTCTTATTTATTGAAGAAAAGACAAGTTCAAAGAAATCCCGAGCCAAAAGTCATTAAAGTCCAAGATTAAAGAAGATTAAAGGCTTAAGGACCTAATGGTGCAATTAATAGAAAATGAAGGAGGGGAGGAAGCTTCCTAAGCACTTCTTAATCCTCCCCTATAAATAGTCATTAGGATAATCATTTTCATTTTGTTGGATAGTTTGACACACTATTTCTTCCATTTTACTTTCCTTCACATTTAAATTCATGTCCATTTAATTTCTTGTCCAATTTAAATACTTGTCTTGCACCTTAAATTCCTTTAATTTCAAGTAAGTTTCCATTTAATTCTTGTCAATCTTTACTTTATCTTGTTAATCTTCTATCTTCCTTTCTTTAATCTTTATGTTGATTTGTTCATGTTTATGTTCTTGATTTTTATTGATTTATTTAAGTGGGTTTTGATTATTTTGGTTAGTTTTGTTAGTTTTGTTGTTTTGAATTGTTTGATTATCATTAGTTAATCATTTGTTATTAGTTTGCTTAATCTTTTGGTTTGATTTTGCTTGATCTTGTTTAGATTCGTGTTTATCTTTGTATTTCCTTGTTCTTCGTGTGTCTGCTACTGTATTCCCAGGAAACGTTTCGAATCAAGTGCTGTTATTCCGAGTGAAGGGTTTGTGCTAGTATATTCCGGATAAGCAAGTTCATCCGGAATAATTTATTATTCAGGATCAAAGTGTTCTATTCAGAATATTTAAACATTCCGGATCAAGGGTTTAGCAAAAGGTTCATCCGGAATATCCAATATTCCGGATAAGGAAGTTATTCCGGATCAAGCTCACATTCCAGATCAAGAGGATATTCCGAATCAAGGAGATATTCCGGATCAAGACCTTCCATCCGGAATAAGTGACATATTCTGGATAAAGGATTTTGATGAGACTGTAATTATACATAGTCTCATCGTCAAAATCGGGCTTAAAACACTTAAAATATCATCAAAATACCCAAATATATGCTTGTGTTTGTTCATTGTGTATTTTAGGTACAGATATCGTGAAATCAACAAAAAATCACAAGAATGAAGCAAAAACGAACACGGGAAATGAAGCCGCACAAAGAACCAGACCCGAATCATGAATTTCCAAAGATGTCCTTGAAGTTTGAAGATTTGTCAAGAATGGTCCCTCAACTTTGGAAGACTTGTCACATTTGACCCTTGCAAATCTCAAAAATTGCCAGTTTGGTCCTTAAGTTTCAATATCATACATTTATGGCCCTTGAAGAATGCTAAAATTGCAACATTGGCCCTTGATACAAGTTTATGAAATTAAGAGGGACTGATTTGTCATTTGATGAAAGAAATTATCAAAGGGAATGAAGAAATATGTTGTTGAAACTTTATGTGCAAACTTTTTGGAACTTGAGGGGGCAAAATTATGTTAATCAAACCCATACCCAATATAAACCCACCCATACCCATACCATACCCGGTTTGAGCCCACACTACAACCCACAATCCACCACTACCCAGCCCATACTTTCACCCCCACGTTTTAATAAAATCCTGTATAATCCCCTTTCCCTCCTAAAACACTTCCTGTTTAACTAAACCACCCCTGAAGAACATATGAACCCTAATCAAACACCCAATTAAAACAAAGGGTTTTCCCCTAATTAATTCCAGAAACCAAATTCATTATACCCACACCCTTTCCCAAACCCCAAAGACCTGTCACTCTCGCTTACATGGGTAACTTAGCTGTCCCCTGACCCACTTCATACAAGCAAACAAATATTTGACAGCAAATCTACGATTCCCTCTCTATACTTGTTCCCAAAGGCATCAAGATACGGCTAAGATTGGTCCAACAGTCAACATCTATCACATGGTTCACTTTTAGCTTGGAGACCAGATTCAAATTGAGGATCCAAGAGAGCATATTCTACAACATCAAAGGGCACTTTGGGGATTCATCTAGCTAGGTTTTACATTCTAGAATAGTCTTCTTTGTAATATAAATATATTAGACATAGCAGTTTGCTATCTTTGTTCCAGCTTATTTTTGTAAAATACTTTTAATGAAAAATATTTAGAGTTTGTTAAGATTGTTCCAACTATAAGCTGAGTTCCATTGTTATGTTTACTTTTCTTAGTGTAAAACTTTATTATTCTTCAAATTGGCTTAAGTTGTTATCAAACTTGTTTGTTCAAGGAGTTTTTGACAAATAATTTTTGAGATCCAAAATCACATAAGCTGCTAATAAGCTTATAACCTGACAAGTTATAAGCTCATTAGGCTTATAGGGTTTTGTTACTTTCATTTGTTGGCTCGTTTTATTTTCACTTGTAAGATTTCTGTCCCAAAATTGGTGGTCTCAAAAGTTTGAGTTGTTTACTATAGCATAAGCCATAAGCTACAACTTATTTGACAAATAAGCTGCACTTAGTGTGCTTACTGCTTGCTCTTGGAAACCTCTTCGTTTCTCTTTGTTATTTCAGGTACAATAGAAGTTAGTAGATATCTCGATCATTCTCGTTCTTTGGAACTGTTGTAGTTCCACCAACAAAGAACCTCAAAAGCCTTAGCCATAAGCTCAAGCAGCTTCAAGAACCCTAGCTGGTTGCATCAGTCAAACTTGACTTGGCCTGAAATGGTCAAGTGTTAGTAAGATTTCGAACTCCCCTAATTTTCTTTGCAAGTTTATGTGCTTATATGGTGAACAGCTTATTTGAGCTTATTTGTTTAGCATAGGTATAAGTTTTAGCTTTTCTTATGCTTGATTTGATGTTTTTATTTTGCATGATTATATTTCGTGTTAGCTTTTAGTTCTAGTAGTGTTCATTAGCTTTTCTAGAACTGCCATTAAGAGGTGTTTGTGTTAGTATGCTTGGGACGATTTGACAACTTGTGTCAAGCTTACCTCTACCTACACATCTTTGATAAGTTTAGGAAAGTCCTTCTTAACTTTTTAATCCTAGTGTTAAGGTTAAAAAATCAAAAGTTGTTGATTTGTTATGTTTCTGTCATCTAGGAATCAGTAGGTCTCTAGGTTGTTGTTTTTTAGTTCTTTTTGTTATGATACTTAGTTACTAGTTTAGATTTTAGTATGAGAGTGTGTGCTAATGTTTAGCACTTTGGCCGTTGATTTTTCAAGTCATTAAAACCCATAGCCTACATCAACCTTTTTTAGAGCACACCGACAGTTGAAAGAATTTGAGGGTTGTGCTTTTGGTGTTTTGAAATTAGTTATATAATTATCTTAGGCATTGTATCCGTAGTTAAACATTTGGTACTTAGAGATTTGGGAAGTGCGGGTAGTTTAAATTAGCTTTACAACCCATTATCTAGCTCATATCCACCCGCACACCACATCATCATTGTTGTTCATATCAGCAGGTGGTGGTGGGGCTTACTTCTTGGTCATCTAAGTATTTTGGAAGTGTTTGTGGCCGAGGGATAGCTGATACTAAGTTTTAACAAGTTGTGGTGGTCTAAAACTTGGCGCGTAGTCAATTTTACAGCGAAGTACCCCAGCACCCACTTTTCAGTCCACAAGGCATATCAGCAGGTTGTTTACGTTTTGTTTTCAGTGTTTTAATACTTGAATTTTGGTCTCAAAGTTAGTTTGTAGACTCGCCTAGGGCTGTATGCTAGGATATTAGTGTTTGTGGGAATATTGGTTAGGTAATTTTAGGTTATAGTCCACTATTATTGCAAGTTATCTCAGCATCATCATCACTGCCGGCACAAAAGGTTTTAACCTTGAAGAAATGCTTTGTTTGGCTTGAATTGGTTGTGTTAGTTCCTTTTAAGTGTGATTATAGTGAGTATTAGGGCTGGTCTAAGCTTATAATAGATGATGGTTTAGATTTATAGCCAATTGGTGGCTCAAAATTGCTATTGCAGTCCACTGTATTACAGCAAACTCCCACAACCCTTGTTCGCTGTCACAATAGGATTTAGGCCTTAGTTGTTGTGTTTTGGGGTTTGATAGTTGGTCACCACTTAGTTCTTAGGTTAATCTAGGTTTAAGTTAGCTGGTATATCAAGTTTTTTTGGGAGATTTTATTGGCTTAGTTAGCATACATACCCAACAGCGAACTAGCAGACCCCAATTTTGTTGCCCTTTTTGCTGATTTTTGTTGATTTGCAGCTTGATTTGTGTTTGAGATTGTGTTTTCATTGTTTGTTTGACTCCTCACAACCACAAGGATTGTGAGGGTGCCGTTTGTGCCCAAAAACAGCAAGAAACAAGCCTAAAACAAACAAAAACGAGCCCAAAATGAGCCGAAAAACCATACAGCAAGATTTTTCTTTGTTGTCCGAGAACGCTGCAAATTTTTTACTTTCTTTAGTGTTGTCCGATATCGGACAACAAAGATATTGGGCAAGCCTGTTGTCTGGTAGGATATTGGACAACACTAAAGTACTCCACCATGGGGTACTTTGGGGTACTTTCATTTTTAGCCAATTTTTTTAGTTTTTTTTTAACTTTTTCATTTTCCCTTGTTAATTTAGTTAAAAAATATTTTTAGAAAAATAATATTTATTTTTAGCATTATTTTATTATTTTTATTATTATTTTAGTTTAAAAAGTGTTTTTAGCCTTTTAAAAATAGAAAATAGTTTTAAAAATTTTGGAAAAATACTTTTTAGTCTTTAAATAATATAAGTGAGTTATTAGTTTAATAAAATAATATCTTGGGCTTTTTCTTAATTATATTTAATTTTAGGGCTTTAATTAGCATTTAAAATTGAATATTTAATTAATAAAAGGTTTTAAAATATATTTGTTGAATTTTTATTCTTATTTATATTATTTAAGACTTAGTTTAAACTTTTAATTAATTTTTAGGTTTAATTTTTAATTTTGTCACGTTTTACGTATTTACGTTCGCGTTTTACGTCAAATCGTCGTAGTTTAAATCGTAGTGTAATTCGTCTTTACTTTTTCTCTTCTCAACCAAAAACGTCACTAATCCAAACATTGTTATTTTATATATTGGCACATTAATACACACACCTCCTTCGAGAACGAACTTGGAACTTATTCGTCTTCACGGTTTTCATTAAATCGTGTCGATTAATACTTGCCGCATTCATACGTTGTTTTCCTAAACGCGTATTTACACAACTATCATTTTGGCGCCGCTGCCGGGGAGGTGTTTAGTGTGCCATTATTATTAGTATCGTGTTTGTGTGAGTAGTGCGTTTTTGCTTTTCAATTTTTGGAAAGCGTGAATATCGTACATACTCATTTTTGTTATTTTTCTCTATTATATTATAGTATCCAAATAAATCGTGTTTTGTTTTCCTAAATTAAACACACAACTATCTTTTACTATATTGTAGATATATTGGTTTTCGTTTTTCTTGTGAATATATTATTACTATATTGTATCTACGTAAGAACAATAAATATACAAGTACTCCAAAAGCGTGAAAACGCAACCTTGATTCGGGATTTCATCACTCGATCATTGTATTCGAATCCAAAGCAAAAGTTTAAAGGCAAAATAGATAAATACTTTCGTGAGGCTTAATTTCAATTAACACAAACTATAAGGTGGGTATAAGGCGGTTGTATTTCACGACCTAAAGGAAAAAGGCTCTTAAGTGCTTCGCGCCGCCTCGTTTCCTCCGCTTGCTTGTGCGTGTTTTGAGAAAGAAGGCTAATCGAGGGTTTGCCGCCCAAGTATTATCTACGTATATTATATTTGCTTGTGTTTTCAAGATTAAACCCTCTTGAACGTTTTGGTGTTCCACCAACGTTCTAAAGTCATCGAAGGCGTTCACTCCACGTGATCGTTTTCATTCCTTGAGGCTCCTTTAATCGAGAAAGTCGATTCGAGGAGAGATTTGTAGATTTGTGTCTACGTAATACATTCAAAAATACAAAAAAATTAAAAAACAATCAAAAATGAAAAATATTCTTCTTACCCCTAATCAATTAATTCTTTCTCTAACCCTCTAGTGTTTAATTCTCGTAACACCATTCGCGTTTCGTCATGTCCAACGAGGGATATTACTCTTGTCCATATTGTGGAGGTCCGCCCGACGGTGGTAATTGCTTCAATTGCGAGATTTATGGAGGAAGGGAGGGGTATATATACAACTCTCCTCAAAACGACCATGGTTACGGATTTCAATCCTATGACCAAACTCCACAACCGCCTTCGTCTTATTCGTGTGATTTTTGCGGTTTGGAGCACGACTTCGGATTTTGTTGTACGAATTATAATGACCCCACACTGCATCCTAATTTCTTTGACCAATCATCGCAATATCCATCGTCGTATTCATGTGAGTCTTGTGGAAACGCACCTCATTATGGGTACGATTGTCAACCGATGAACTACAATACGTCTTTCGACAATCAATTCTCCGGTTTTGACCAATCACCTCCACAAAATTCTTTTGATGATGATCTCGGTGCAAGTCGCGTCGACAAGGGATTTGAAGAAATTAAATTGCTTTTTCAACAAATTATGGAGAAAAAGGAACTTTCAATCGTCGAAGTGATCGAAGAAAGCATCAAAGATATGGAAGAGGAGAAACGACGAATCAATCAAGAAATAAACGATATCTCTAATGAACTCGGCATTAGGAGATATTGTAAAGAAGAAATAAGTGACGAGTTTAAAAGAGAGTGTGAGATTAGAACTAAACAACTTTTACAGGAATACAATGGTTTAAGAATCGATATTCGTCATAAAAAGCAAGAACTAGAAAGAGAGGAGCATCTAGCTAAATGTGATCTCATGCCTCCTATTTATGATGACGACGACGATAGCGACATTTTTAATCTCAACTCGTCTTGTGAAACCATAACTCTCACGCTCCCAACGAAACCCGATGCCTCTCTAAGTATGGGGGAGAAGAATCTTAGCACTAATCCTAGTGTTGAGATCCCTATTCCAATCCAAAGTGAGCCTACGGTTGTCTTCGATGAGGAGTTAAGTGATTTTGCTCTCGATAAATTTTCACACGAAGATGCTAACGAGGCAAATTACGATAGTGAGTATGATACGATTTCATGTGATGATGTCTCTCCCAACGACACTTCGGGTAGAGAATCATTGACTTTTTCGAACCCGCTTTTCGATTATGATTTTTCCACTAGTGACGACGAGTCACTACTCGATGAGGAAGTTTGTGTCGACGAATTTAAAATCTACTCGAATTCCCTTTTTGAATTTGATGACGAGTTCGTTTTTGGTGACGTAAATCCTCTCTTTGATGAGACGTTCGAGGACATCGAGAGTGAGGATTCTAAGGATCCTAAATTCGATGAGCCGTATTTGCTAGTCACCCTCCCTAAGTCTCATTTGGATGAGCCTTCTCTTTTGACTTGTGATGTTTCCATTCTCGAGGGGTTCACCGATGGACCGCCTCTCGATGAGAATGAGGATTTTAATGAGGCCTTTGCCTTTGAACCGGGAGGAGACTTTGAGACCCCTATTTTTAATGATTCTCTTTCAAATTTGCCTTCGTCTCAAAGTAGTCCGACCCACTCTCTCGGTTCTTATGACTACACGTACTTCGAGTACGTTGTAAGGAGTTTTATTCCTTACAAAACGTATCCTCCGGCTTTGCCTTTGTCATTTTCCACAAAATGTGAGGATACGATCTTCGATCCCGGTATAAAGGCTTTGCCTTTATTCACGGTTGCTTTTGGGCCTTGTTTATCATGTAAGTCCCACCAAAAATGACCATACCAAGATTATCCCAAAATGATCACATTTATGGGGATTCGAGTCGAGCATTTGACTCGGTTATCAAAAACAAGGTGCCTCGTGGGGGATTCTCATGTTTATCCTTGTACATATTATCGCTTTCTTAGTTTAACGTAACAAGGGGACTTGTGCTCTTCCTACCTTTGTTTCGTGGTTGTTTGTGATTGTGATTCATTAGGTTCATCGTCATCATTGAAGCCTCTCGTGTTCGTTTTACGTAGCACTCGAGCTTCGATCGTTGCCTTTGGAGATTCCGATATTCGATGATATCCTTTTATGTTCTAACGTTTATCTTATTAGCATAATTCATAAACGGCTATAGGTTATTCGTTTTACCCTTTCCATGCTCGAGATTAAGCATTCGACTTCGTCTCTAGTATGGGGGTGTTTACACCCCTAGACTCGAAACATTGAGGACAATGTTTAGTTTTAGTATGGGGGGGTGAGTAGATACTTCACCTTGCTTACGTTACCACGCAATCCAATATTCATCTTTTTGCTATCGTTTGTTGCAAATAAGGCTAAAAATGGCCAAATTTTAAAATTTTTTCTTGTTTTTCATAAGTGTTTAAGACACGAATGTAGGTTTTCCGATGGTGAGAACGAGAGTAATTTTTGACTCGACCGTGCGCGTTGAGCACTTAGCTTCGATTCCTTAACTTTTTAGGCTGTCTCTTAAATGGGGACGAGAAATGATAGAGTTATTTATAAGTCTCGTAATCGTCACGATCTCATGTGTAGTAATTATTAGCTTATTCTCCCCACGCTTTTGCATAATAATTGTTAATAAATATTGATTTGGCGGTTTAGTCACTATTGTTGGTTTCTAATTTGTTTTAGTAGCTTCCATGTAATTAAATTGGGAAAACATTAAGGTATCGCCAGCGTCACGGTTTTGAAGTATTGGCACCCGAATAATCGAAAGCTTCACCTAATAATAAGATTTCAAGTGCTCACCTAAATTAAGCAAAAATTTGAAGCTCACAAGGCCGAAAAATCTATGCCCAAATTGAAAGTGAATCAAGCCTTAATCTTTGAAGCTTTAAAGATCCAAAATTCGCTTTAGCGTGAGGATATACGTCTTTGGCTAATAAAACCACCGATGAGGCGGATAATAAAAGGCAAGGCAAGACCGAAGTCATAATAAAAGCTTCATGGCGAAGTTGAATAAAAGATGGAGGTAAACCAATGATAATAAGGCCCTTCCGTTAGGGGGCGTATAAAAGTCTTGGTAATAAGTCTCATGTTCAAAACCGTTATAAAACCGTGTTTATCGATCCTTCTTGTTGACTTAAATTTTTGACATCGTTGTCTATTGGGATGAATTATTGATTTAATGATTTTGGTTACACCGTTAAGACTCTATTTTTAGACTTAATCTCTATTCACGCATAAGTCAATGATGTATCCTCGTGATCATTAAGACAACATAAAATATAAGAGATACCAAGTAGGAATAAGGGAGTTTAGGTTCGTAATTAACACTCATGAGTAATGATCGTGTTGCTAACTTATAATAACAATGATCTCGTTACACGCTTAGCATGGAATTGGGTGAAAATCGAGGACGACGAAATTATTTCTAACGAAGCATTCACGTGTTCTTGTTCTATGATCCCAAAAGTCACTTTATCGTGATGAAAACAATACATTATGTCTAAAACACGTGTAGTAGTTTATTTAAGTTTATGTCTTCAATAAATGTCATCATAAAATGAATTTTGGAAGTGCTATGATACTTAATTCTAGCATTGCGTGGGGACACGGCAATGGTTTAGTATGGGGGAGTGATGAGACTGTAATTATACATAGTCTCATCGTCAAAATCGGGCTTAAAACACTTAAAATATCATCAAAATACCCAAATATATGCTTGTGTTTGTTCATTGTGTATTTTAGGTACAGATATCGTGAAATCAACAAAAAATCACAAGAATGAAGCAAAAACGAACACGGGAAATGAAGCGGCACAAAGAACCGGACCCGAATCATGAATTTCCAAAGATGTCCTTGAAGTTTGAAGATTTGTCAAGAATGGTCCCTCAACTTTGGAAGACTTGTCACATTTGACCCTTGCAAATCTCAAAAATTGCCAGTTTGGTCCTTAAGTTTCAATATCATACATTTATGGCCCTTGAAGAATGCTAAAATTGCAACATTGGCCCTTGATACAAGTTTATGAAATTAAGAGGGACTGATTTGTCATTTGATGAAAGAAATTATCAAAGGGAATGAAGAAATATGCTGTTGAAACTTTATGTGCAAACTTTTTGGAACTTGAGGGGGCAAAATTATGTTAATCAAACCCATACCCAATATAAACCCACCCATACCCATACCATACCCGGTTTGAGCCCACACTACAACCCACAATCCACCACTACCCAGCCCATACTTTCACCCCACGTTTTAATAAAATCCTGTATAATCCCCTTTCCCTCCTAAAACACTTCCTGTTTAACTAAACCACCCCTGAAGAACATATGAACCCTAATCAAACACCCAATTAAAACAAAGGGTTTTCCCCTAATTAATTCCAGAAACCAAATTCATTATACCCACACCCTTTCCCAAACCCCAAAGACCTGTCACTCTCGCTTACATGGGTAACTTAGCTGTCCCCTGACCCACTTCATACAAGCAAACAAATATTTGACAGCAAATCTACGATTCCCTCTCTATACTTGTTCCCAAAGGCATCAAGATACGGCTAAGATTGGTCCAACAGTCAACATCTATCACATGGTTCACTTTTAGCTTGGAGACCAGATTCAAATTGAGGATCCAAGAGAGCATATTCTACAACATCAAAGGGCACTTTGGGGATTCATCTAGCTAGGTTTTACATTCTAGAATAGTCTTCTTTGTAATATAAATAGATTAGACATAGCAGTTTGCTATCTTTGTTCCAGCTTATTTTTGTAAAATACTTTTAATGAAAAATATTTAGAGTTTGTTATGATTGTTCCAACTATAAGCTGAGTTCCATTGTTATGTTTACTTTTCTTAGTGTAAAACTTTATTATTCTTCAAATTGGCTTAAGTTGTTATCAAACTTGTTTGTTCAAGGAGTTTTTGACAAATAATTTTTGAGATCCAAAATCACATAAGCTGCTAATAAGCTTATAACCTGACAAGTTATAAGCTCATTAGGCTTATAGGGTTTTGTTACTTTCATTTGTTGGCTCGTTTTATTTTCACTTGTAAGATTTCTGTCCGAAAATTGGTGGTCTCAAAAGTTTGAGTTGTTTACTATAGCATAAGCCATAAGCTACAACTTATTTGACAAATAAGCTGCACTTAGTGTGCTTACTGCTTGCTCTTGGAAACCTCTTCGTTTCTCTTTGTTATTTCAGGTACAATAGAAGTTAGTAGATATCTCGATCATTCTCGTTCTTTGGAACTGTTGTAGTTCCACCAACAAAGAACCTCAAAAGCCTTAGCCATAAGCTCAAGCAGCTTCAAGAACCCTAGCTGGTTGCATCAGTCAAACTTGACTTGGCCTGAAATGGTCAAGTGTTAGTAAGATTTCGAACTCCCCTAATTTTCTTTGCAAGTTTATGTGCTTATATGGTGAACAGCTTATTTGAGCTTATTTGTTTAGCATAGGTATAAGTTTTAGCTTTTCTTATGCTTGATTTGATGTTTTTATTTTGCATGATTATATTTCGTGTTAGCTTTTAGTTCTAGTAGTGTTCATTAGCTTTTCTAGAACTGCCATTAAGAGGTGTTTGTGTTAGTATACTTGGGACGATTTGAAAACTTGTGTCAAGCTTACCTCTGCCTACACATCTTTGATAAGTTTAGGAAAGTCCTTCTTAACTTTTTAATCCTAGTGTTAAGGTTAAAAAATCAAAAGTTGTTGATTTGTTATGTTTCTGTCATCTAGGAATCAGTAGGTCTCTAGGTTGTTGTTTTTTAGTTATTTTTGTTATGATACTTAGTTACTGATTAGTTTAGATTTTAGTATGAGAGTGTGTGCTAATGTTTAGCACTTTGGCCGTTGATTTTTCAAGTCATTAAAACCCATAGCCTACATCAACCTTTTTTAGAGCACACCGACAGTTGAAAGAATTTGAGGGTTGTGCTTTTGGTGTTTTGAAATTAGTTATATAATTATCTTAGGCATTGTATCCGTAGTTAAACATTTGGTACTTAGAGATTTGGGAAGTGCGGGTAGTTTAAATTAGCTTTACAACCCATTATCTAGCTCATATCCACCCGCACACCACATCATCATTGTTGTTCATATCAGCAGGTGGTGGTGGGGCTTACTTCTTGGTCATCTAAGTATTTTGGAAGTGTTTGTGGCCGAGGGATAGCTGATACTAAGTTTTAACAAGTTGTGGTGGTCTAAAACTTGGCGCGTAGTCAATTTTACAGCGAAGTACCCCAGCACCCACTTTTCAGTCCACAAGGCATATCAGCAGGTTGTTTACGTTTTGTTTTCAGTGTTTTAATACTTGAATTTTGGTCTCAAAGTTAGTTTGTAGACTCGCCTAGGGCTGTATGCTAGGATATTAGTGTTTGTGGGAATATTGGTTAGGTAATTTTAGGTTATAGTCCACTATTATTGCAAGTTATCTCAGCATCATCATCACTGCCGGCACAAAAGGTTTTAACCTTGAAGAAATGCTTTGTTTGGCTTGAATTGGTTGTGTTAGTTCCTTTTAAGTGTGATTATAGTGAGTATTAGGGCTGGTCTAAGCTTATAATAGATGATGGTTTAGATTTATAGCCAATTGGTGGCTCAAAATTGCTATTGCAGTCCACTGTATTACAGCAAACTCCCACAACCCTTGTTCGCTGTCACAATAGGATTTAGGCCTTAGTTGTTGTGTTTTGGGGTTTGATAGTTGGTCACCACTTATTTCTTAGGTTAATCTAGGTTTAAGTTAGCTGGTATATCAAGTTTTGGGAGATTTTATTGGCTTAGTTAGCATACATACCCAACAGCGAACTAGCAGACCCCAATTTTGTTGCCCTTTTTGCTGATTTTTGTTGATTTGCAGCTTGATTTGTGTTTGAGATTGTGTTTTCATTGTTTGTTTGACTCCTCACAACCACAAGGATTGTGAGGGTGCCGTTTGTGCCCAAAAACAGCAAGAAACAAGCCTAAAACAAACAAAAACGAGCCCAAAACGAGCCGAAAAACCATACAGCAAGATTTTTCTTTGTTGTCCGAGAACGCTGCAAATTTTTTACTTTCTTTAGTGTTGTCCGATATCGGACAACAAAGATATTGGGCAAGCATGTTGTCTGGTAGGATATTGGACAACACTAAAGTACTCCACCATGGGGTACTTTGGGGTACTTTCATTTTTAGCCAATTTTTTTAGTTTTTTTTTAACTTTTTCATTTTTCCCTTGTTAATTTAGTTTAAAAAGATTTTTAGAAAAATAATATTTATTTTTAGCATTATTTTATTATTTTTATTATTATTTTAGTTTAAAAAGTGTTTTTAGCCTTTTAAAAATAGAAAATAGTTTTAAAAATTTTGGAAAAATACTTTTTAGTCTTTAAATAATATAAGTGAGTTATTAGTTTAATAAAATAATATTTTGGGCTTTTTCTTAATTATATTTAATTTTAGGGCTTTAATTAGCATTTAAAATTGAATATTTAATTAATAAAAGGTTTTAAAATATATTTGTTGAATTTTTATTCTTATTTATATTATTTAAGACTTAGTTTAAACTTTTAATTAATTTTTAGGTTTAATTTTTAATTTTGTCACGTTTTACGTATTTACGTTCGCGTTTTACGTCAAATCGTCGTAGTTTAAATCGTAGTGTAACTCGTTTTTACTTTTTCTCTTCTCAACCAAAAACGTCACTAATCCAAACATTGTTATTTTATATATTGGCACATTAATACACACACCTCCTTCGAGAACGAACTTGGAACTTATTCGTCTTCACGGTTTTCATTAAATCGTGTCGATTAATACTTGCCGCATTCATACGTTGTTTTCCTAAACGCGTATTTACACAACTATCAGATTTCTATTCGGAATATTATTCCGGATCAAGCATTATTCCAGATCAAGAATTATTCTGGATAAAGGGCAACATTCTGAATCAAGACCACATTCCGAATAGAGAAGTTTATTCCGGATAGGTGACATATTCCGAGTAAGCAATTTATTCCGGATCAAAGTTTTGGTAAATATTCCGAGTGAAGAAGAACATTCCAAACGAAGGTGACATTCCGGATGGATGTTTATTCCGAATAAGGATATTATTCCGGATGAGCTATTTTTTAGGTTCTTGTTAAGTTACTGTTTTAAATTTTCTGTCTTTAGTTTTCAAGCTTTATTTTTCCAGCCTTTTACTTAGTCGTACTTTAAGATTATTTGCCTTAGATTTATTTTAGTCTTGCCTTAGTTTAAGTTTTAGTTGCGTTGTAAGTTTGCCTTAGATAGTTTTAAGTTTGCGTTATTTACTTTTAGTGCCTTTTACTTTTCGTCATGCTTTTAAATACTTGCCATTTATTTTAAGTTATAATTAGATTTACTTTAACGCCATTTTACTTTAATTGTTTTCCATTTTTATTTTAAAAAAATCAAGAATATTTGTTTCACCAAAATCAACTGAGTCGTACTTTGAACCGGAAATCAATTCGTTAAGATACCGAGAAACGAACAATTGAACCTAGCAAAATCTCTTCATTAGGGAGTATGGGTGCATCCTAGGTTACATGTTTTAGAAGATTATTTAGGTGAATGTGATGTGTGCCTTGCATCCTTCATAAGGAGTTGATCCCTCCTACCCAAACTTATATTAATTAGAGGCAACCCCTCTAATTGCATGATGAGGTCACCCCTCCAAGTATTCATGCACGTTGATATTTCATGACCTATATTGGCTTAATGATTAACATGTTAAACAGTTTTTATAAGATAAACATAAGACTTTTCAAAGTATAAAACCAGTTTTACTAAGTTATACCAGGTTTTCCAGGACTTAATCAATTCCGCTGCTATATGTCGTATATGCTTATGTTATTCATTCTATGCTTGTATATCCGTGCACTGAGCGTTATGCTCAGTCGTTTTCCTTTCATGTTCCCAAACGGAAGGTACTCAAGGGCGCTCGTAGATTCTAAGCGTACGCGCATATGGATTGGAATCTTTCTAGCCTTTATTACTTTATGCATTTCATCATAGATTTTGCTACTTATTTCTATGGAAATTGTTCAGTCCTTTTCCTTTACAGTGCTTATGTTTGTGTGTGACGAGCTTATACTTTGGGGTACCGATGTTTGTTTCTGGTATTTCCTTTATGGTCATGTAATGTTTAAGACATTTTTCCTAATGCTTTGATGACATGTCATAATCACGTGTGACATTCCATTTACCAAAATGGGGTGTTACAATTTAAAACTATCATAAGTAATCAAACATATAAAACATATACTTGGAAAAACAGTTGGCTGCAAACGGGGAATCCTAATAAGGAAAGAAAGTCCATACTAAAGGACGAAAAATTCGTACCTTGTGTCCAGTGAACGAGGAAAGATGAAAGGATGAATAGTCCTACTCCGACCTCACTAGTGCTACGTAAATAAGGGACATGTATAAGTTTTCTGATTACTGAGTACGTTACTGGTTATAGCATGTTCTAGCTTGTTTAATATGTTCTTGTTTTACTCTTTTAAATGATATACTGTATTAGTCATGTATTTCATGTATTCTGATTAAGTATTATCTTGTATTCTTGTATTATTATACTTGTTGTGTAATAATAAGTAACTTTCTAAAAATAGAAAGTTTCCAAAAATATAAAGTTTCCAAAAATAGAAAGTTCCCAAAAAAAGAAAGTTTCCAAAATAGATCAGTTTCTAAAAATAGAAAGTTTCCAAATATAGTAAGTTTCCTGAAATAGAAAGTTTCCATATTTAGAAATAAGCTGGATTAATAAGCTAATAATATAAGCTAAAGTTTACTGGTTAAAAATCATAAGTCATGTAGTTAATAGTATAGTTTATTAATTAAATGTCATGGTAATTAAATAAACTATAGGTTATATGATTTAATTAAATAAAGGCATGATTTAATTAAATTAAGACATATAAAATACTTAAGTTAATTATGTATTAATAATTTATTAATTATAAACTAAGTCATGATTTATTAATTAATTATAAGTCCATGTTTTAATAATAAATTAATATCTATAGTCTAAATTAAATGGTAAAAATACTTAGGTTAAAAACATGTATTATTTATTAAAAATAATATAACCTAAGTCATGTTTAAATTAAATTAATTACTAGTCATGTTTAATTAATTTAATTATTCTTGTAATATAATTTGTAAAAATAATCCCGTGATCGAACCCGTGTTTTACATATAAGCCAAAACATAAACCGAACCAAAACAGCCTGACAGTGGCTAACCCGGTCTAGCCGGTTGCCACTGTCGTGGCTTGGCTAGCCACTGCTGGACCCAGTACACCACCGGCTGTAGCCGGTGGTTCCCCCCTGTTTGGGTTGCGGTTCCCACTAGACGAACAAAACAGCCACCGGCTGATGCCGGTGGTGCTTGTTGATGCTGCGCCGATACCCAAACAAGCTGAACACCACACCGATGCGAGTATGGGTTCCCTTTTTCCTGCGGCTGACCGAAACCAACCACAACGAGACCTTGGGTCTCGGCTGTTAGTGATCGCAAGACCAAGACGAGAGCTTAGGCACTCGGTTGTGCGTGTCGGCCGAACAAACCCACTTATTCATGTTTTCTTGATTTGATCTACATGTTTTTAATTATGTTTTTAATATTAGTCACATGAACATAATTAAAGAAAAATAAAATAAAAGATGAAAGTTTTTGATGATACCGAACAGGTGCTTGAAAAAGAACTAAGAACACGAACACGTTTAACCCGAATCAACAATAAAAATAAACCGAACGCCCCTTGGTATCTTATATAGACGGCGGCAAGAGGAGAGAAAAAAAGCTAGGGTTTTTAGTTTTTTGTTAAAATTCTTTAGAATGAAAGTTCTGTGTTTAGTTTTGTTTAGTTAATCAAAAACAAATGCGCTTGGGCTCCCTCTTGCTACCTTGTCCGTGGCCACCCTAAGCCCAAAGGGCTTCCCGGGCTTTGTTCGTGTTTAACAATTTTACGTGCTTCCCGGGCTTTGTTCTTGTTTAAAATTTTACATGTTCGTTCGTGTGATTAAATGTTCATATTGGTTCGTGTTTTAATATTCATGATATATATATTATACGTAATACTTGTTTATCGAGTAATAATATATAATACGTAATTCACATGTTCATGTTTTAATGTTCGTGATCATATGCTCGTGTTATAATTATTATAACTAATAATTATCATGTATTACCACGTACTTAATAATTATCGTGCGCTAAAACATACGTAGTTTCTGAATTTAACGTTCGTGACACGTGTACATGACATAAATGGAAAGTTTTAATTGGTACTTATGTTTATGTAGTGTACTGTTCATGGCATTTATATGCGGGTTTTATAGTGTTCTACATCCGTCACATGGAGCTGATCCCTCGACCCAGACTAATATAATTAGAGACAACCCCTCTAATTGAATGACGAGGTCACCCCTCTATGTATTCATGCACGTTGATACCTTCATGACCTATATGGGCTCTTTGGCATTTAAAATCCATTTTTATGAATAAACCTAAGGCTTTTCAGATATAAACTAGTTTATAAAACATATTCAGGTTTTCCAGGACTTACACATATTTTGATGCATTTCATACTTTTCTTATGTTTCACTCATTCTTTTATGTCATATATCCGTTCTCTGAGCGTATTGATCAGCCGTATTTTCTTCCATGTCCCCAAAATGGCAGGTACCCGAGGACAGGCTTGAGCATTTGGAGCACGTGCATAGGATGAAAGCTTCCTTAGACATCTTCTCTTTTTGCCTTAACATATTGATGCTTGCTTGGACACTTGGTTGTTCTCTTTATTTCATTTACTTATCGTATGTTTTTGGCATATGTTTAGGAACCGATGTTTGATTCCGGTTTTCGTTTACGGTCATTATGTTTTAAGACATTTACCTTGCATGCATTGATGACACGCCACAATTATGAAGTAACGGTCCACTTGTTAAAGTGGGATGTTAAGAAAAGAATATACTTGATAAAGTATATATTTTTGGAATTTATGTTATCTTCTATGATAATGATAATTATCAGTTGAATATAACCCGCTAGTTTAAATAAAGGCTAAGGAAACTTCCCAAGTTTTATAAAGATATTATATTCTAGATTCTTCTGTAGACTTTATGATATGTAAAAGATAAGCTTGTTTTATAAGACGAGTTATTACATTTTCCGTTATATTCCTCCATTCTATATCATGGAAAAATGATGTTATGATTATGTATGAGTCATATCTTTATAAATTCGTTGTAAACTTTGAAATTATATTTCATAGCTGGATTTATAATCCTCAAATATGAATGATAATCAACATAGTAAATTCCCTATATAAACCTAAAAGATATACCTTGTGTTTGATGAGCATTTATATGTATCCATATACATATGTGACAGATGCTTTATAATATGAGTATACCTTGGGTTCTGAGTTCTTTCTATTCTTTCCCTTTATTCTAAACCCTAAAAGTATTTGACGAAGGATTGACGATGATGTGGATACAATCCTACAAGTGCAAATTTTGAATAAGAAGTATTACCCGGAAGAAGACTCGATGACTAGTTAGTTTTTAATATCCTAGGAAGAAAAGATTTTATTAGTATAACATATTTGAAATTATAAAGTGAAGTTTGCTATAAGAAGATAGCACTTCGTCAATTATCTTGGTGAATTCTTTATGGTCAACCTATTGAGATAAAAGGAGTACATAAGATCGCTTTATTTAATTTCAAATATATCTTAGAAAGATGATCGAGAATATGAAAGAAGAACTCCGCTATCTAATGATAAAAGGAATTAACCTCGAGACATACACGAGGAAATTTCAAGAGTTAGTAGAGTTAGATCCTATTCAATAGAAGGATAAAAGCCTTCATCAAAAGATTTTATCATAGAATTATGTCATGGAATTTCATCTGAAATTTCTCTCAAGAAAACTTCACCAGAAGATTTTGTTAGAAAAGTTTATCAAGGAATCTTATCGAAGGTTTTGAAGAAAGATTACCACTTCCAAAATCCTAAAATATTGGAAGAATGCCTTAGCATATCCAAAAAGTTGATGAACAAGGTAGTTAAGCACAATCATGTGCAAGAATCAAATAACCTTAAGCATAAATTTAGTGAAGAAAGAAGTTTCGTAGAACCTAAACCTAGTTACCTAGATATTCCTTAAGATCCCTATTTTTCCTACCTATGTTACATTACTCCCAACCTAGTTAACCTTTCGAAACTAATAGAATAAAATGTGTATGCTAGAAGCCTTCCATTATGTACCAAATGTTCATTACATCTTAATGGACTCTACACAGTGAAGTGTCAGATTTTCTATCAGATACGGCATCGAATCCGAGACTGTTAGAGCGAGGCAAATTCTTCGACTTCCTTGTATTTTGTAAGTTGTAGATAAATAAGTATTATAAAGATATGTGAGTATTATCAATAGAATCTATGTGTTTCTGATTATATCTTTAATAAGTGTTATTTTGCTTGAAGACATTATCTGATAGGCCAATTCATTTGTGTATATATCTTTATATTATATATAGGTATAACTATGACTTGATTCCACACCCCTAATCCCAGTCATATGTGACATGGCACATATTAGCCAATAGTATTTCACAAATCCCTAAAAGATCTCCATTTTTCACGTTTTTACGATTTGAAATCGCAGTTTCTTTAATATCGCGTTTTGGAAACGCAGTTTTGAAAATTGCGTTTTGGAACGCAGTTCTGATATGGAATTTCGTAAATTATGTAAAAAAAATATCAAATGCATGATTTGACCTCGTGACCTATGGTTATCAAGTAACCAAATTTACCACTAAGCCAGACTATGTTTAATGATTTTCTATACAAAACAATGTTAATAAATTCAAAAATAAAAATCTCAGTATATACTTTAAATTATTACGAGATATACATCCAAACATATACACATTACATTGATATGATTTCATACACACACAAACCCTAAAGCAGCCGTCACTATCTCTACACTCTTATCTTTTGATGATTACAAATACTCAGGGTTCTACAAACAACATCAATATCAAAATCAGAGATTTAATCATTAATTTTGATTTGCAAAACCTCGATCAAGAAAGTATGTATCGATCAACAAGGTATGTCTTTCTGATTTTTTTATGCATTAAGGGAGTTTAATCTTTAATATTCCCTCCTCCCTAAAAAGTGAGTGAGATTTTTGTTTATTAGTTATAACCGACCCTTACCAGTTCTCACTATTTTTGTATTCCTTTTGTTAGCTTAAAAATCATGATACTGGCCGTGAAATAGACCGTCTGCCTCAACTTGGCCACTGGAACATGATAAACAAGGTATTGTAGAAGACCTTTTCTTGTAATAAGTAATTTCTTTTATAACCATTTTTACTATATTTGATTGACCTAATATTATAAGTAATTAACTTATTTTTTTACATTCAATTGAAACATGGTACAAAACATTAAAATAATACAGATCTATATTTAATGAACGAGTCTGAACTAAAAATCATTAAGGGAGTTGAAGAAAATATAGACACAAGCATGATTCAGGATTGGTCTTAGTCTACGCTAATATATAGAAGGAACAGATTATTTGTTACCATTGGGCCAACAAATAAGGCAGCATCAACAACCCTTGATGTGATGACATCATTAGTACTGTATTTTTCAAGAACCCAAGATTTTAATGTTTTATGGGATTTATTATCTAATTCCAGTAGTGTAATTTAGATGTTGATCTTTAATAACCGGCCTTCAGTGATATAGATCATTCCTGGGTTAATAACCTTTTAAACTCAATTTTTTGTTAGGTCTTATGTTAATACGAGGTGAAATTTTCAAACCCGATCACTTATGAATGGGTCAGACAAAATAGCTACGACGGCCACCGGCTAAATTGGGCAGAAGTCGTCCAAAGTCTATATTTATGCATAATAAATTCTGAATCGTTTCTGTTAAAACTTTTTAGGCATCTGCAATAAAATAATTCCTGTAATGATCAGTACCATATTATTTGTATATATTTTTTATAAACTGGACAAAAAATCCTTAATGGTTTAGTCCCAACCAGGACCATCTTGACTCGTACAAAGGTTACTGTATTTGAATTAAACCCATCTCGACCCTTTAGGTGTTTTGGGTTCATCCCTAGGAAACTATGGTACAACTTTACCGATTAATTCTTATGAGTATTAGTATTTATTTTCTTACTGTTTTCAGGTTTAGGATATTTTCCGTAACTCAATAGGACTGCCAGCTATTAAAAACAAATCACGCGAAGAAATTGTGCTATTTGCCAAAGGAAATTGATATCCAGACTATGAAATGCTTACATATAATGGAATGACTCCATTATATATACAAGTTTTCTACGCCAATGATAAAAACTTCCATGCTGGAACGTCAACTAAAGTTGGTCATTTTATGGTAAGAATTCCATATCTGAATGCTTTGTGCGTGCTATAATACTGAATTCTAACAAGTAAGAGTCTGTGTTGAAAATAATCGTTATTTATAGGACCTGATATGGTGTTCTACCATTTAACTAAATGGACCAGTTCGATTGATCAATATGTGGGTCGATCTGGGTCATAAGTTTGTCAAAGCATGACTCACTTAGTTCGTAGTTCAGATTAATATGTGGGTGGATGGGTCATAATTTAGTCAAACCATGAATCACTTTCGTCATGGGCCTGATCATCATCATTAGTTGGGTCATCGTTACGCTGATATGCTGGTTTTATTTTTCTCATAAAGTTCGCTTATTTGATGCCAATAGCCGGTGTAAAAAGAATCTTTGAGATAATGAACATCATATTTTGGATCTTGATTTTCTTTCTTAATTGCAAATGGCAAAAAGTATGTGAATGAATTATTTACGAACAAAGTTTAGTTAACCTCTATGTCAAACAGGACACTATGTGCCTAACCTTTCTTACACCATCCTTCTTAACAAGATGAAAATAGACCAGACCACTGTTAACATGAAGGGGATCACTGTTAGTTCAATTAACCGACACTAAGTTCCACCAGCTTTGCATATTACTGGGCTGTATAGCAACATAGGCTACATTGAATGGTTTTGCCAGTATTTCAACGCCATCTTGAATTATCTGAAATCTAAACCAGATAGTAAAAGGATGTTTGGGTACCCAAACTAACTTACATCGACATGTACTTAAATGGCTTGTCATCAGACATGTCCATTTTAAGGTGAAGATTAGAGTGTTATAGGCAAGCCTCATGACCTGTAATTCCCATCTATTGAATTGCTCAAAATTTGGTATAAATTAAAATCATATTTGTTTCAAAGTATTTGTAGTATATTTATCTGTAGTAAAACCATATTCGCAATATATCTGTAGTATATTTATTTCATTCAGATATATATGTTTTTTCTTTAATAATGGGTTTGACAACCCACATTTCTGACATTTGCAACTGTAATTTTCTACAACGTTATCATAATATCTGTCATAATGTTCTACTACATGAAAGGTATGAGAATATGTACTATTGTAGTAACTTATTGATCCTAAAACTTTTTGTATCATCACATTAGTGTATTATAGTATATGTTCAAGAAAATTGACTTTGACTTTGACACGGTATTCTATAGGCTATGGTATGTTTATCTTCTACATTGCTAACATCCAACATTTGTGGATAGATAAAAGCAGATGTGGCTAATATTTATTGCTTGTTCGGGAATTTTGATTGGAGATGGCTTGTTGTGGCGGGTCAAAATGTGACTTACACTCGGTTCCGGTGTAAATACCAGCTTTTCTACAAGGGAAAAGCAAAAAGTTCGTTTTGGTCACAGATACAAAACTCATTTTCAAACATACCAAATAGCCTAAAGTCAGTGTTTTTCCATTTGTAACAATCGTTTTGTATCTACTATGTAGTCAAAGCTTAGATTACATGGTGGTGGCGTGTCATTGGGACATCCTCTAGGTTGCGGTGGTGCCCACATCTTGGTCACTCTTCTGGGAGTAAGTTTTACGTATGTGAAAGAGAGCCAAAGTGTATTAATGTAACTAATGCAAAGTAAGAGGATACAAAATAGAAGTGTTTAGGTTAACTATAGCTGTCGTGATTATGCAGGTTCTGAAGCATAAATGTAACACCCCCAAATTTATACAACTCAATACAGCGGAAGACTAGTTGGTGTTACAGGATAGCACATTACTCACATCATAGACAACGCTTAAAAATTGCGTCGTTTATTAATAAAGCATTTCCATTCATAAATATCAAATTTACATAGGTCCCAAGTCACATTATTTCATACAAAGTTTTACAAAGCATTTGAATGGAAAATGATTATTTAAGTGCGGGCCATGAATTCTTGTTGTCTTCCCGAGAATTACCTTCAAGTACCTGAGATAAAACATGTTAAAAGAAAAGGTCAGCGATAACGCCGAGTGAATTCATAGAGTTTAATAAATTCCATCAATATAATATCAGTATAAAAATATTACTGAAAATCATTTTGTACAAATCTTTGTAATAGACCATGAAATAGGCCAAAAACATTTTATACAAATCCTTGTCAAAATCACAATATAGGCTTTCGCCTTCAAAACCATTATACGAACCAATGTCGTAAAAATATTATACAATACGTTTTATAAAGTTGTATAAAGTTAAATAAAATCCGTTATATGAATATGGTTATGAAAAACCAAAACACGAACATAATATCAATGGTATGACCCCGTATTGCTAGTCAGGCAATACATCGTAAATCAGTGCGTCTAGTAGTATTTCGCTAATCGGATTATTATAAGCCGCATGACATTGTTACCTTACTAAACCAACAACGGGTAGCTAACCCGATACTCAATTTTCCCATCTAAAGTAGCGTGTCGTCACAAAGGTCACGCTATGGAAATCTTCTCATACATAAATTCGCTTACCAATCAATGTGGCACGACGGGGATCAACCGTCAAGGCGCGAACTGGGGTGATCGTCCCCAAATAGTACTATTAAATGCATAAGCGTCTACCAAATCCCGGTAGTTCACAATTCATGCTAATGGGACTTTTAGTGACATAACCTAACTTTAATAATCCATTTAATTTCATCTATCGGGTCCTTTAATCATTTATCGGGTCATACAATCGGGTCATTCAATCATTCGGGTCCAAATCAATAAACAAACAATCGGGACAAATGGTGTCCTATTTTATAAAAACTAACATGTTATCTCCCTCGCGGGTTTATAAAACATTTATAAAAACATTTAAAAGAGTGTGAGGCTATGAACTCACGTTGATGTGGGAAGGCGGGTTATCGGCAATTCGGACGTACGGTACGTACTTCAATCACGGAAACCTAGACAAATAATACTCGTCTTAGACTCTTGTCCAATGACTTTATAAAAATAACAATTATGTATACATATGATGATTATATATATATGATGATCAAGTGGGTTTACATATTCTCATTTACTCATTTTTGTGCTATGTGTCGATAACTTTTATACTAGTTTTCTCGTTTTACCTATTTACGTGTTTTAGGTCCAATAGGCCTATTATAAGTACTTTAACTTGTTTTAATCCCTTTTATACCTATATTATCAGTACTTAATCTTTACAAGTTGGGCCCAAATGGGTTAAGCCCAATAATAAGTTTATAAGTGTTTTAGTCCATTTTTGTTGTATTGTTAGTCCAATAACGTTAATTTAGTCCGTTAACGTCCGTATGTCCTATAGTTCGGGTTTTATCAGTTTTTACTTGTTATACATGTTTATATATCAGTATATAAGTTTTATAAGGTTTACATTAGACGGGTCCAACCATATAAGTTTTATTTAACAAAAACGTTAATTTTACGGCGATAGCCGAAAAAGTCGTAAAAATCAAGTTTATAGTTTTATAACTTATAAAACTTAACAAGTTACCATTTTTATAAAATGTCCACTTATTTAACCTTTTACATACTTATATAAATAAAATCCATAAGTTAGTGGGTTTTTATTTTACATTTTATACTATTAAATTTTGAGTGCTTATATAATAGTAATATACTTTAATTTCCAAAAATCTGATTTTTATCTTCACTTTCACCAAAACTGCCATATCTTGAGTTCTATATGGAGATAGAAGCTCAAATTTTTATCCCATAAACTACATGATATGTGCTACATTTAGCTCTTCTATATCTACTGTTGGATCATCTTCTAAATATTTTCTAAAAATCGTCCAAAACAGTAACCTCAGATTTATACCCTAAACTTGTTTTGATCATATCTCACTCATTACAATGATTCCATTGCATGGCCAACTCTCACATGTGTACAAGACCCATAGCTTACTGTAAATCCATTCTACTTCATCATTTTATCAGTTCATGACCTATTTCTTTACTGTTTTATACAGCCAACAAATTTAACCAAGATTTTAACCTTGTTTCTTATGGTTTTTCACCTTTGTAATCATGTTTATCAACAACAAATCCCCACATAACATTTTTATCATCATATAATCATCATATACATATACAATAGGAAATAAAATACATGTTTACATAATCAAAATAACAAGAAGTTGAGGAGGACAATCTTTATACCACCATGATGATGAAATGATGAGCTTTTGGATGAACAAGACATGGTTTTGGGTAACCAATCTTATGAGATATCAACACCACTTCTAGGATCACCAAGTATTTGTAGATTCCTCCAAAAATCAGCCCTTGTTCTTCATGAAAACTCCTTGACAAATCAGCCCCAAACTCCCTTGAAAACTCCTTTTTACATGTTAAGATCACCTCCAATCTTCATAACTTCAATGGGTTTTCATCATATGTGTGAATAACATATGATTTCATGGTTAAATCAAGATCAAATGGGTTATTTAGGGTGAGAGTAGGATGAATTTTTGAGAGAGAAATGGTAGGATGAGAGTGGTTTGCATGAGTGAAAATGGTGGTTATGAGTAGCTAGTTGTTTTTGTGGGATGAGTGGAAGAAACTAGCTTAAGTGTTAAGCTAGTGCTTACACTTGTAAGCTACAAGTTAACATGATGCCACATCTTTGATGTGGTGTCATGTTGTGCCATCCCATGTTTATTAGTGGGGTGGGATAATGTATTTTGTCCCACCTCACTAATTTACGGGTATTCCTCGATTCTAGTTTCCTCTTGCGTGCCCTCGGGTCGTTTTACGGAAAACGTTTTTATAAATTATGAATCGAAGGCACAAAACGAATCCAATAAAAATTGTTTCATCAAAAACGGAGTTCGAAAACGTAAATACGAAATCCTAAGGTTTCCGGTTTAGTCGTAAAGGACGTTAAAATAAAATCGTAAGTCCTAATCTCTTCTCGTAAATTTGTGAGTTTATGAACCAACACAAGTTTAAAACTCCAAAATAATATTCATGGATAAATTTATTTTCTAAAATGTCGGACTGTCACCAAGGACGGTGTATGTAAACGTAAGCACGTAACGTTGAATCCTCCGGTTTAAACGTAGTCGACGCTACTTCAAGACGTAAATCCAAATTTCTTCTAAAAAATATGTGAGTTCATATTGTAACATTAAAATAACATTTTCAAATAATATTTGAGAATAAAATATCAATCGTAAATTGACGGATTGTCACAGCATTTACCCCTAAACAGGATCTTTGTCCTCAAAGATCATCTTACCTTACTACTCGCTTCTTATAGAGTTTAAGCCATGTGGGTATTTCCTCCACATTCGGTCTTTTCTCACAAGTGCAATTACAATACGCGAGTTTCATCAAACATAACTACGGGAATAAGATCAGGCTAAATGTTGACTTACTTTCTCTATCCATGATGTTCACGGGTTTCTGATGAATGCAACTTTTCGCCTTTCTAAGCTTTACTAAGAACAATCAGATTTTCACTTGATAGATATTCCATCAAGTTCGATTTACGAAACATAATTCACGCAGTTCTTGAAGTCCTAGGGTAGATCCAGCTTATATGCCTTTCAATCCCAACTTTTACATCATCTCAATGGTCCCATACAACGGGGACTTAATTCCCATGATCCTTCAGATCATCAATTCATTTTTCCATGGTTAAATTTTTTGGCATAAATTCGCTACCCATTTGGCACTTCAAGATCTACATTTCATATTCACATAACCTCTTGCCCACTACCGGCATTCAATAATCAGATCCTAATTTCAACAATCATTTCAGGTCTCGCGGGTCGAGTATTTTGTAAGGTTAGGTTCGCCATCATAGGAAACCTTAAACCTAAAAGACATGTCCAACTCACTATGGGTGTATGTCGGATGTCTCCGTCTCAACTCTTGCTTACAGATGCTCTAAGATTTAGATCCTAACAAGATTAGGTCTCGATCCTAATACGATAGTTATCAAGGATAATCTCTCCAAATGAAAACGATTATACTGTCTATTACCAAAGGTCAATCATTCAAACATAAAACAGCACTTATATTACTTTGTATCGTTACTTTACCTCGTCCCTTCGATTGGGGTGGTACATAGTACTCTCATCAAGGTTCGTTCTCAATGATTTCTGAGCAAATCTCTAGAAATTCGATGCGAAGCGAGGATCTTTATAAAGATGTTCGATACATGCACACTATGTTTACATAACTCTTTTGCATTTATCATTAACGGGAATGATATTAGCAGATTTGGTCAGTCTGTTGACGATGACCCAAATTGAATCAAATTCAGATGATGACCTTTGCAATAGCTAGACATTTACTAATGTATGAGGCGATGTCTGCCTTCATAATTTGTCATTAGTACATCTTCTTCAGATAAAGTTACATTAAATCAGAAATGATAGGTATAGAATACTTATACTTATAAGACTCCAACATAACTATATCTCAAAATCTCCATATTTAGACAACCACAAGTGGCCTTTTAATCATTTAGCGCCATCGAGAAAGCGTAATAGCTCACTGGTCTAGCTCCATGGCACCGAAAATGTATCAGGGCTCAAGTGATTCACCGAAGCGACGAGACCTTGAAAGCAACTTTTTCAAGTGTCAGTAGCGGAACGTTCTGTCAATCGGGGAAGGTTTTTGGTGACAAGACATTGATTGATTTGATTCAAGGTAGCTTTAGCTTGCTTCCAAGTCCAAGCGCTAGCGGTAGAAGCTAGTCGTCAGAAGCGAACTTCCGGGCCGGGAAGGAGCCAAAAAAGGTGAGCGCCCCTGCGCGAGGCTTATTGAAAACTAAAGCAGTTGCTATGGGGAACAAAGGACGAAATACAATCGATTCCTCCATTTAAGTGGTTCTCGCTTCTCCTTGTTCCTGTTCCTAACTCCTCCCCGGGTAGTTCCCAATGTTTGGCAGCTTCTTAATTCTAATGGTTCACATTAACCGTGAACCCCCTTTTATTAATATTATCCTTTTTACAAGCATAAGCTATTTTTATATTGTTCGGCTATTTATTTTGCACCTTCATTATTAAGGAACACGTCCTAACTGGTTCTTTATCTTTTATACATAATGCGTCGGTATCTATATTCACTTTTCATGATAATATAATTATCATGTCCACAATTCACTCAGATATTCTTTCTATATTATGCGTCAGTAATTACGTTCACCTTTCTGATGAAATAAATATCATACCCGTATTTATTCAAAATTCTTTCTTCATATCTTCTATGTTTTAGATTCGTCTTTACTATTTTTGTCCGTTTTACTCAATCTGTCGTCTAAAGCGTCGATAATTATTATAATTAATTAAATAATTATTAGTTAATTTTTTTTTTATGAAGCGTAAATGTAAAAGTTTTAAATTTCTTAGTTCGACCAACTATATAAAATGTTCAAAAATAAATTTGAATTTAATTAACACGATTTTTATTGATTTATCGAAAAATAATTAATAGGATTCGTAAATGTTCGAAAAACCTTTGTTTATACTTTGGTCAAAGTTTTCTTAGTTTGAAAAGTAAAAATTATCGTTTCAAATTTCAAGTCATAAGTTATAGTTTCCTCAATCCCTCTTAGGTTATTTTGAGGTATACACAAACATTTACCCCTAAACAGAAGTTTAGTTAAATGGTTTGTGTATAAGGTAATAATCCCTTAAAATCCTTCGTTAAAACATTTGTCAAAATATATTTCCATTTCTTTTTGGTAAAATCCAAAGTCTTAAAAGGGCTCTTAATTTTTGAAGAGTCTATATGCATACATCTTACCATTATTAATCCAACAGTCATTTTATGTAAAGGATTAAGTCTCTAATCACATGTTAAGTATTTAAGGTACAGGTTTTCATTGTTCGGCCAATTCAGGGCAATCTATAAATAATTATTAACTCCTTCTTATTCTGATAAACAAACATATAGTCCTTAATGATCACGAGCATGAATTTATCAAATTACAGCCTACACACGTGATTCATCATAATTATGAATACTACATGTGCATTGTCAATCCAAACGACATCACGTGAAACTCATAACGTTCATCACAAGTTCGGGATGTGATGATTGGAATAGATAATCTTCTTCGCAGATGCGAAGTTGATAATAACCATGCCGTGGATCAAATCTTTAAAACATACGCTAGAACCTTGTAAATGATCGAACAAATCTTCCATTTCGAGTTATGGATATCGTTTTCGATTGTCAATTTACTCAGTCACAGTAATCTATAAATATAAGGAATGATAACACCATAGCTCTTCAGGATGACAGGCTTGGTATAATAAAATCTTTCTCCGAGAACTCTCTCAGTTTTATGGTAATTCCTTTAATTTAGATGGTGCTGACGTATAGTGTACAAGCCACAATTGCAACACCGGGAATATAATCAATACCAAATTCAACTTGCCTTAATGGCGAAAGTCTAAGTAATTCACCAATAAATACCTTCTAAAGTTTCAGATAATAGAAACATCTTTTAATAAATACATATTAGGTTCTTCTAGATTACAATATCTATGACTAATTCACAACCATTCACGGTATAATTTCAAGTATAAATGCAGGATATGGTCATCCATCAAGAATTATTTTAGATAACTTTTGATAATCAACATCTTATTATTTAGGGGAATTCTATTCGAGTTCCCATCAATTAAGACAATGTCGTCATGTCATAATCAAACAATCCATTCTACTGGCATTATCAACTTTCCAGTTTTTATTGCCGTCGATAAGATGTGAACTTCTCAAAAGACTAATAATAACTCATAATCCTTCACAAGTTCAAGGATATCTGGAGACATAACTAACCTTAAAAGAGTAAGGTCAACGCATAATCTATGCGAGAGAATTTCAAATCAGATATAGACGAAAACATTTAATGAATATGAATATATCCCATGTTTTCATAATTTGAGTACGCATTCGAAAGCTCCTCGGATCGTTACCCAGGTCATTCAAATGAAATCAAATCAAAAGAAATGATAAGAACGTCGATACATCCAGTCGGGTATCAACACTCGGTAATCAGATACTTTTCCTAAGAATCCCACTACGGAAGAATTGGACAAGAAAGAATTGTCAATTGTCAAATAAGACAATTTCCACAGATGAGTAAATTCAACTCAGAAGAATAGATGCTACAGGCACATATGTAGGTGTCCCTAACACTATGTCCCTATTTTTCACTTATTGCAGATCTCATAAATTTTAATCTTTCACAATCTTCAAAGAAAATTTAGTGTTTATTAATCAGTTTTATGGTGACTACTAATTAGCCTTGCATGGTCCATTCCAAATTGTATGTAGGCGCGCAACTATATACAATTTCAAGATTAACGATGCAATACTCAGTTCGTCAAAATTTTATCATCCATGTTTATAATGAAAACATTTTCATGCTTAATTCTTAAATAAGAATCAAAAATAACTTTATAAAGATGTTCTTTGTTATGAAAACAATTAAGTTTTCCAAGGTGTTTTATAAAAACTTCATTTTGATAACAATCACTTATAAATCTCACTTTGAATAATCCTTATAGTGATGAAAATTCAATTTTCCTCAAGGGATACTATTGTATCTTATAAAAACAATGAGTTATCTGCAAAAGGAGTGGTTAAGAGTTGTTCAACAAGAACTAACTTCAATATATCAGGAAATGAGCTTAGCCAATTAATCATGAGGTTCATGACCTCGATGGCACTCAGGAATACAAAGAGAATAATCCACAACGTAACTCAATTCGAGATGAGTACTTGTTCAATGGTTGCATCACTAATGCGAGCATTAGGAAGAAGCAAGAAAAGATAGATATCATCGATACATGTAGAATTTAGCAATCAAAGGTAGTCTTTTCATTAATCACAAAAAAGTCTAAATTGTACCGTAACACATTACGTGTCACTATGTCATACAATTCCAAGAACTCATCCTACCAACTGATGTCACAGTTAAGTTAGGGATTATTTTTAAAAGATACCACAATGAATACTAATCTACAAGAGTCATTAGGTGTCCCACCTGTCCCGGAAGATCCATCGGGCCCAATTTAGAATATTTCTTCAATTTATTTCTTGGACACTAGGCATCCCCATTAGTGGACAATGGCCTAGGAACAACCCTTAACACGAACCTACAATCATTTAAAACCTTATAATTCAATCACAAAACTTAACGATTTCCTCTTAACAATTTATTATTCCATATGGGTTAAATTTTACTTTATTCAAATTTCAAACACTTTTATACTCAATTCGATATCCTACTTCATTCTCCAATACTTTCAATCTTTATTCTTAGGCCTTAAAAGGGCAATATAAGCTCATTATGAATAACACTTAATTCCAATCCTATAGCTCTTACAACAACAATTATCAAATGAGTCACTAGCATGAGACGACTCACACATTCAATCAGATTTCTCGGAAAGGTACTAGTGGCATGAGGCTTTTGGGTAATGGTTCCAATAACAGCCTCAAGTGCAACATTCACCCTTTCGATTCTCAAATTTAAGAATTGGGTGACAACGAATCAGATGACATCTTTCTAGGTGGTAACGTTTTGTCAAACTCCACTCTATAAGGAAAGATCGTCATGACATCGATATCAGATTTAATCTCGCCAATTCTTTTTCAATATCACAATCAACTAATATCTACATTTCTACGAATATCAACCATTTGTTGGGATCATAAATATCCACAACTTGGTTTAGATCTAGGATAGCTAGAATTCCTACGAGAATAGCTTCGATTAATTTACTAGGGAAGTTAGGGTTTCTTGTGACAATCTATGTCGTATAAATACCTCGTATAAAAATCAAAATAATCATCAAACACTCATGTAATAAAATTACATCATATATATATATATATAATCCAAGTTATATATATATATTAAAATAACACTTCTCAGTCTTGGTCTTGTCGGTAACTCGGGAATTCTTCGGCACCGTTATAGTCAAAAGATTTTTAAACATTTTTAGAAAAATGTTTATAGTTAAAAGATTTTAAAATGTTTTATTCAAAACCTTGGTTTTAAAAATCTTTCGTTCTCTATAACGAGAGCTCTGGTACCAAACTATAACACCCCCAAATTTATACAACTCAATACAGCGGAAGACTAGTTGGTGTTACGGGATAGCACATTACTCACATCATAGACAACGCTTAAAAATCGCGTCGTTTATTAATAAAGCATTTCCATTCATAAATATCAAATTTACATAGGTCCCAAGTCACATTATTTCATACAAAGTTTTACAAAGCATTTGAATGGAAAATGATTATTTAAGTGCGGGCCATGAATTCTTGTTGTCTTCCCGAGAATTACCTTCAAGTACCTGAGATAAAACATGTTAAAAGAAAAGGTCAGCGATAACGCCGAGTGAATTCATAGAGTTTAATAAATTCCATCAATATAATATCAGTATAAAAATATTACTGAAAATCATTTTGTACAAATCTTTGTAATAGACCATGAAATAGGCCAAAAACATTTTATACAAATCCTTGTCAAAATCACAATATAGGCTTTCGCCTTCAAAACCATTATACGAACCAATGTCGTAAAAATATTATACAATACGTTTTATAACGTTGTATAAAGTTAAATAAAATCCGTTATATGAATATGGTTATGAAAAACCAAAACACGAACATAATATCAATGGTATGACCCCGTATTGCTAGTCAGGCAATACATCGTAAATCGGTGCGTCTAGTAGTATTTCGCTAATCGGATTATTATAAGCCGCATGACATTGTTACCTTACTAAACCAACAACGGGTAGCTAACCCGATACTCAATTTGCCCATCTAAAGTAGCGTGTCGTCACAAAGGTCACGCTATGGAAATCTTCTCATACATAAATTCGCTTACCAATCAATGTGGCACGACGGGGATCAACCGTCAAGGCGCGAACTGGGGTGATCGTCCCCAAATAGTACTATTAAATGCATAAGCATCTACCAAATCCAGGTAGTTCACAATTCATGCTAATGGGACTTTTAGTGACATAACCTAACTTTAATAATCCATTTAATTTCATCTATCGGGTCCTTTAATCATTTATCGGGTCATACAATCGGGTCATTCAATCATTCGGGTCGAAATCAATAAACAAACAATCGGGACAAATGGTGTCCTATTTTATAAAAACTAACATGTTATCTCCCTCGCGGGTTTATAAAATATTTATAAAAACATTTAAAAGAGTGCGAGGCTATGAACTCACGTTGATGTGGGAAGGCGGGTTATCGGCAATTCGGACGTACGGTACGTACTTCAATCACGAAAACCTAGACAAATAATACTCGTCTTAGACTCTTGTCCAATGACTTTATAAAAATAACAATTATGTATACATATGATGATTATATATATATGATGATCAAGTGGGTTTACATATTCTCATTTACTCATTTTTGTGCTATGTGTCGATAACTTTTATACTAGTTTTCTCGTTTTACCTATTTACGTGTTTTAGGTCCAATAGGCCTATTATAAGTACTTTAACTTGTTTTAATCCCTTTTATACCTATATTATCAGTACTTAATCTTTACAAGTTGGGCCCAAATGGGTTAAGCCCAATAATAAGTTTATAAGTGTTTTAGTCCATTTTTGTTGTATTGTTAGTCCAATAACGTTAATTTAGTCCGTTAACGTCCGTATGTCCTATAGTTCGGGTTTTATCAGTTTTTACTTGTTATACATGTTTATATATCAGTATATAAGTTTTATAAGGTTTACATTAGACGGGTCCAACCATCTAAGTTTTATTTAACAAAAACGTTAATTTTACGGCGATAGCCGAAAAAGTCGTAAAAATCAAGTTTATAGTTTTATAACTTATAAAACTTAACAAGTTACCATTTTTATAAAATGTCCACTTATTTAACCTTTTACATACTTATATAAATAAAATCCATAAGTTAGTGGGTTTTTATTTTACATTTTATACTATTAAATTTTGAGTGCTTATATAATAGTAATATACTTTAATTTCCAAAAATCTGATTTTTATCTTCACTTTCACCAAAACTGCCATATCTTGAGTTCTATATGGAGATAGAAGCTCAAATTTTTATCACATAAACTACATGATATGTGCTACATTTAGCTCTTCTATAGCTACTGTTGAATCATCTTCTAAATATTTTCTAAAAATCGTCCAAAACAGTAACCTCAGATTTATACCCTAAACTTGTTTTGATCATATCTCACTCATTACAATGATTCCATTGCATGGCCAACTCTCACATGTGTACAAGACCCATAGCTTACTGTAAATCCATTCTACTTCATCATTTTATCAGTTCATGACCTATTTCTTTACTGTTTTATACAGCCAACAAATTTAACCAAGATTTTAACCTTGTTTCTTATGGGTTTTCACCTTTGTAATCATGTTTATCAACAACAAATCCCCACATAACATTTTTATCATCATATAATCATCATATACATATACAATAGGAAATAAAATACATGTTTACATAATCAAAATAACAAGAAGTTGAGGAGGACAATCTTTATACCACCATGATGATGAAATGATGAGCTTTTGGATGAACAAGACATGGTTTTGGGTAACCAATCTTATGAGATATCAACACCACTTTTAGGATCACCAAGTATTTGTAGATTCCTCCAAAAATCAGCCCTTGTTCTTCATGAAAACTCCTTGAGAAATCAGCCCCAAACTCCCTTGAAAACTCCTTTTTACATGTTAAGATCACCTCCAATCTTCATAACTTCAATGGGTTTTCATCATATGTGTGAATAACATATGATTTCATGGTTAAATCAAGATCAAATGGGTTATTTAGGGTGAGAGTAGGACGAATTTTTGAGAGAGAAATGGGAGGATGAGAGTGGTTTGCATGAGTGAAAATGGTGGTTATGAGTAGCTAGTTGTTTTTGTGGGATGAGTGGAAGAAACTAGCTTAAGTGTTAAGCTAGTGCTTACACTTGTAAGCTACAAGTTAACATGATGCCATATCTTTGATGTGGTGTCATGTTGTGCCATCCCATGTGTATTAGTGGGGTGGGATAATGTATTTTGTCCCACCTCACTAATTTACGGGTATTCCTCGATTCTAGTTTCCTCTTGCGTGCCCTCGAGTCATTTTACGGAAAACGTTTTTATAAATTATGAATCAACGGCACAAAACGAATCCAATAAAAATTGGTTCATCAAAAACGGAGTTCGAAAACGTAAATACGAAATCCTAAGGTTTCCGGTTTAGTCGTAAAGGACGTTAAAATAAAATCGTAAGTCCTAATCTCTTCTCGTAAATTTGTGAGTTTATGAACCAACACAAGTTTAAAACTCCAAAATAATATTCATGGATAAATTTATTTTCTAAAATGTCGGACTGTCACCAAGGACGGTGTATGTAAACGTAAGCACGTAACGTTGAATCCTCCGGTTTAAACGTAGTCGACGCTACTTCAAGACGTAAATCCAAATTTCTTCTCAAAAATATGTGAGTTCATATTGTAACATTAAAATAATATTTTCAAATAATATTTGAGAATAAAATATCAATCATAAATTGACGGATTGTCACAATAAATGTGGTAGATATAAAGTAACAGGTGTGTGTAAGAGCAGATATGTATATATTAATTAATATAAGTTCTAGCCAAGGAGAAGATGAGATGTATCATCTTGAAGAAAAGAATCATGCAGTGGTTTCAGGGACTCTTTAGTGATGAATATCAACTTGACATACATTAGATAAGAGCAACCCAGGTTCGTTTTTACTCTTTAGGCATATAGAATTCTGAATGTGATTTTATTTAATGAATTGTTGAAGGTTGTCATTTCGAGCCACTATTTAATGAATTGTTAAAGGTGGTAATTTCGAGTCAAGTAATTAATAATGGGTTACATTCTGGTTATGCTTGTGCACTGATGTGAGATGTCCCTTGATTATTTTGGTTATCAATATGGTATGGGTAATGGATATGTAGGTGGATTTAGGGTGCGTTTGGTTTGTTGTTATCAATCACAATGGGTATGAGTTTCGGAATGATATGGAATGATAATGGATATGATTAAATGTATCATTTCCAATAATATTGTTTGGTTCTATGAATATATTTTGTTTTGAGAGAAGGAATGATGGAGCCATAGATGACTGAAATAAGTGTTATAAAGTATAGAAAATAACTTGTTTTGAAACTAAAATGTGAAAGTTTCATATATTAACCAAACACTTGCAATCAAATTCATTATCATTCCCCATTCCCATTTTCACCTACCAAACACACCCTTAGTCGCCTTAGTCTGGAATAATGGAACTGTAAAAATTAAATCGACTTCAAGATTTCAAAATAAAAGCTCCAAGACTCTTCCCTTAGACTCTCAACATGCACCCCTAGATCCTCTGTGAATATACGCACTAGGCAATCTCAACTGCAGCCTGTTAGAATATCTGATTCATGGGAAGATTTCACATTTTCTAACAGAAAACTAAGTGGTGCTGACCCCATGGTAAAAGTAAGTATAAATACTGTAAAGTGTATGCACAGTTGAGGTTTAATAGAAAAGTTGGTGCGGGGTTGGGTCCCACTTCTTTTGCTAGCTTCAGGAATAGTAGCTTAGATTGGACTATATGTATGTTGAAGCTATGAGTTTGGGAGATTAAATTGTGTTAATTAATCTTCTTGATAAAACTGGGCCCGTCCTGGAATTTATCGAATAGAAATACTAATGATATTCTTAGCACTTTGGCTTCATTCTTGGCTCAACAGCAGTTCATGGGATCAATAATTCCATGGTTGCAGCAGGTAATAAATATTCTTTAGTAGCTTTTTTTATGCGTGAGTTAAACCAAAATTGAACTTTTTGCGGGTTTTATCAAGAGGGTTATATATCATGTTGCTAAGGACTTAATTCCCTAAAGAAGAAAACATTGAAGCAGGGAGACGATTTTTTTTACCCTTTTGCGGCATGTTTTCTTTCCCATATCTGTTTGACGACTCTCCAAAAGGCACGAAAATCATGCTTTTGTGTATAAAATTTGAAATGAATGTCCAACAAAATGTGGTGCTGGTTCAAAAGGGACATAAAATCAAGTCATCTTTTTTTTCTTTCAAAATTGATCCTTTATTGCAATAAAATCCCCAAACTATGGTCTTAGTTTCGATGTTAAAGTAGTTGTTATTATTAGAAACTTGGGACGGGTGTGAGATTTATCGACGAAACACTCATTTTATTGAAGGGAAATCCAGTTACGAATGATACCAAAACACTCATTTGATATGGCATTACACGACTCTATTAGAAAGGCTTCACTGCTATGCAGTCAACATACTATCAACACTCTAAACAAACGAGTATGATCATGCGAAAGTCTGTATAGTACCGGTCCAATATTGATTATGGAGTGATGAAATAAATGAAAGGTGACAAGAGTGGCTGCTAGTTTTTCGGTTTACCTTTGCCTGGTAATTTATTAGCACATGATAGATGTATCATTTTCCTTTCATTTTTGTCCATTAAACCTCGAATGTTTATGTGTTTTTATTTTGTTTATGCATGATCATCATTCAACAACGGATAGATAACAGATATCATTAAATGGTAGTAGCAACTGGTAAACAAGACATTTGTTTTCAATCAAGTTTCTCAGTACATAAAAGCTAAAGACTGTTGGCTTATCATCGAGGTAGAAGTCACCTCTTTTCTTCAACTCAAAATTTTGATATATATTTATTTATTTTAGTTTATCTAGCTAGCTATCTATATAAGGACTATCTATGAATTATCTATATTAAATTTCATTCTCATTTGTGGACTTTATGTGATTATGGTTGTATTGGAGTTTCAAAATGGACAACAAGTCTTTTTCAACAAAGTGTTTTTTTGGTATCCTTGAGTCATTGATTACTAACCGGAGTATATTTTTGGGTAAATATTCAAAAATATTGTGATTTATGGTGTTTTTTTCAGGCTTTGGATTTGATAGTGGGCATAGACCAAACCACCTAATACTTGTAGCAAAAGCAGGGAGACAATTTTTTGGTTCAATTTAGGAAGTTGTACACATGGAGTTCCCAAATGACCACTGATATGAGATCTATTGCACATTTGGTATCAAGATTGCATCAAGCTTGGTGTAAGCAAAGTCGATGCTTACTAATTATATTTTAAAACATACCTGCAATGTATCTGCTGTAAAAGTTGTGTTAGGTTGACAACAGGGGCGGAGCCACGTTTAAAGTACTGGGGGGAGTTGCCCCCAACAAACCATCGTGGACATAGAAATTCATGTAGGAAATTCAGAAAAATAGTGCGGTGCCCTCAGCCAGATAATCGTAGTGCCCTCGTCAAACATTAAGAATTACTGATTTAAGTGCTAATTAAGCTTTAATGTGTAGACACCATTTTTTTCCGGTGGGTTTTGTTTTGTCAGGGTGAAGAAGGAACAAAGAAAGTGGGGGAGTGGAATAGTAAGCATTGGGAGTGGGGTTAGAAATAGTAAAAAGTGTCATTCAATTTAATTATTTGTACATGTTTAATGTGGTAGGTACAGTGGCTACTATAACGAAAAATGTGACTTTACATGCCATTATGTTTTAAATATTTTTTGGTATGTTCAATTCTAAAGAAAAAAAGAAGTAATATAAATTTGTTAACGTTAGTAGTAGTTTGTTTTTATTGTAAATTCTTAATCTTAAAATTATGTTCTGTTTTGTAAATTGTTAAATTGTTAACTTCATAACTATTACTCGTTGCATAGACACGTAATCCGTTGTTGATACCTTGAGCTAAAGGTGTTTAAAAATATATAACCGAACCCGACCCAGTTTGTTTTAATGTACGCTAAAAATTTAAATATGTTATAAAAAATTTTTTGCCCCGGGCAACCTGATTTCCTGGCTCCGCCACTGGTTGACAAGTATGATTAAATGACTAAAACTAACCGTGGATCCGCCGGCTGCCGCGAATATCATCCATCAATAATCACCATAAAGTTAAAAAAAAATATTATCTTTGGAAATAATTGGAGGTTTATATATCAAAAGATGGTCATGTACACAACTATGGAAGGACGTGTCAAGTTTACGATTAAAAAGGTAGCTTATACGTGACAGTACATGTGGTGGCTGGAGGAGAAGGATCATTACCTCGCCTGATTTGTGCTATTTGAAACTACTTAGAGTATCTTCAGAGACTACGATTACGGAACAAGAAAGAATAATTGTTTGATCCAGTTAAAACCAACAACACATAAGTTCGCTTCATGTAGCTATGCAATATTTAAGAGAGGAAGGTGGAGATGATGAAGAGTGTATCCAGCGAGCTTGAACGGCCCCCATCAATTTCAATTGCCCACCATTTACTATTAATTTGACTTCAATTGTTCCAAGTGTAAGTACACTACCTTCGCCCGTGTTGTATGTCGGTATATCAGATTTAAATGTTTTCCATGTCAATCAGGACTCACCATGTCAATCAAGTTGTGGTTGAACACATAATGCAATTTGGCAGCAAATTCACCTTCTCTAGCTCACTTCATTAATTGGTCTATAATAGCATGTAGAGGTTGCAAGGTTTGTAGCATTTCCACAAGTACCCTTATGCAATTATAAAATTTTAATTGGGGCTTATTAGTAACTAACCATAGAAAATATTGTAGTGCAGGACAAACCAAACTCAATCCAGAAAGAATTAGACGGACTGAAGTCAGAGCTTAAAAGAGTACTACACTTGCTGAAAACAGCTTACCCTGGTGGAGAAGCTTCTAAGAGAAGATAATCTATTATAAGTGAAGGAAAACAAAATATTCCCAATCTCCCAGTTGTGAAAAAATAGTACGTGGAAAAGCATAAGAACATAAAAAAACAAGTTACTGACGATGTCGCCTTTCAAAAAAAGTTACTTACGATGTCCCTACAAAAGCTAGCAAAAAAGAAGGATCGTCTTCTGAGACTATAGTAACAAGTGCTAGAAATCCAACTTGCTATAATATTTACTTTTAATAAGCCCCAATAGCTCGGGGCTGTACACAAAAAGAAATAAAGAAGCACCAAGAAGCTCCTATAGTTGAGGAAGAAGCATATGAGTTTGTAGACTTTAAAGATAGAAATGAGGCATAGCTGAAAAAGGATAGCACAAAGATGGATGTGGACTTAGGACAATATTCAGCACCGTGTCTGGTTATAACATAGAGAAAGCAGGTTGAGGAAATAGAGAAGGTTCAAATTGCATTATAAGTACTTGGGGATGACACCAAAATAAACGGTTGAAAGTTCTTCCAGCCCCTGGTCGTTCACAGTCTTCTAATATGCCGGGAGTTGAGATTGATTGTCATGATGATCCAGTGATGGGAGTTTCTATAAATACCATTGATGTTAGGTAGGTATCCATTTACCTCTTTCACTTACGGTTTCCATACATCTTTCATTTTAGAGTAATCTTTTAGATATATACATCTGTAAAAATGTTTTTATGAAAAAAGATATAGCATTGAGTTGTTCACAAGATGTTTATTGTTGCTTTGTAGCTATACCCAAGTGAAGATCACTCGCAACATATTCAAGTCCTGAGTAATGACGAAAATATTCTTGATAAGTTAAAGACTGTTCACATGCATGCTTTAGCAATGGAACAATGAAATGCATCACTACTAAAGTTATGTCACGGGTATGATTATATGTAAAGATTATTAGTATTGATCATCGTATAGTCTGGATATTCCCTCTATAACACATGTCCTATGTTCTGGTATGTGTAGACGACATGTCTGGAGTCCCGCAAACGGGATACACTATTTGTCTCTCAGAAGCCTTCATGTTGACCTGACAAAAGAGGACCTCTCTTCAGTCGACCTTTTGAACTTGGAAACAATCAACCCAGATGTCTGTACAAGTCTTTCTAAAGGAATCTTGATGTTGAAAACCTAAAATCCAACTCTTTAGATGGTGATGAGAGCAAATCCAGAAGTGTGATGATGAAGACAGCAAATTCCAATCCAGACGTTCCCATTTGGTCCCATTCGGGATGAAATAAGTCATATCATGGCGATAGTTGGTGAAGAAGCTATAGCTAATGAGACCTTTATTCATGATGTTCTTCGAAAATGTGACACGTTTATCCGTATCAGCCGTGATCATGTTGACCTAACTGTTTGGTGTGAGATAATCAAAAGATTGAAATTAAACTCTCATAAGCTGGAAAAACCATGTCGGGTACATAAAGATTCAAGATTAATATTTGATACGAAACTTTGCAAAAATACCTGGTAATGTAAAATTGTTCGATCGATGAAATGGCTGGAGGTTCATTCACAATCTCTAACGGTGGTGTCTATAGAAGTCTTCAAAATACACCCATCATAAATTGATGCGGCCTTATTTTAGTAGGCCAAACTCCCAAGAATTAGATAAAGAAACGAGAAAGATAAAGCCCTTGAGCGGGCGAGACTCCAAAGAACATAAAGAGAAAAACTTTTACTGATCAATTTTCTTCTTCCTCTCAAATGCCAAGTACATACATTATTTAAACTAAACAAACATAAACTGCTTCCTAAAACTTAGGAGAACATGGGATATATATGGATTAACTGATAACATGGAATATAGATTAACTGACAACATCCAATATAGATTAACTGATAACATGCATGCAATTAGTAGAATATGTGTTCACGTAATAACATGTATATTTCCCGTAGCATAACTTTGACCGTATCAATACTCCGCGCCTCAAAACGAGTCTTGTCCTCAAGACTCATGGTTCTTTGTTCCGCTCGTGTGGCTCCCAAGGAGGGTCTAGTTCAGGTTCAATAAAGACAAACTTCGGTGGATCCCTTTGACCACTGAGAGAAAATAGTTCTAAGCAAAGAAATATGGCTAGCTTAGCATTAATGAAAGTGACATCCCCGTAAGTCTCATGAATGGTGGTTTGAGCGAATATGGTTATAGAATTTCGAAGTTTTGATGTTTTGTGACTCAGTTTGGCAGGCGAATCGAAAACCGAAGAAAAAGGAATTTTGGTCAAAACTTCCTTTTCTACAGTGTAGTCGGTAAGAAACTTTGGGATAGTGTTTTCGGGCTTGTTGATTTTCGTAACCAGAGAGGGTGCGTCGGTGACGACGTGAGCGACTGTAGTCTCGGTGATGTTGGTGTTGGTGTCGGAGGTCGAATCATGAGGCTCAATTGTAGGAATGGTGTTCAGTGTCTCGAATGTGGTTCCGTGGCGGGACTGGAGAAGGGTGATGATGGCATCAACTTTTGCGTTTAGAGCGGATAATTGATCTTGAATGTTTGTGGATGGCTTAGATGTTGGAAGTGTTGAGTAAGTCAATGAAAGCACCATTGATGCGGCCTTATTTTAGTAGGCCAAACTCCCAAGAATTAGATAAAGAAACGAGAAAGATAAAGCCCTTGAGCGGGCGAGACTCCAAAGAACATAAAGAGAAAAACTTTTACTGATCAATTTTCTTCTTCCTCTCAAATGCCAAGTACATACATTATTTAAACTAAACAAACATAAACTGCTTCCTAAAACTTAGGAGAACATGGGATATATATGGATTAACTGACAACATGGAATATAGATTAACTGACAACATCCAATATAGATTAACTGATAACATGCATGCAATTAGTAGAATATGTGTTCACGTAATAACATGTATATTTCCCGTAGCATAACTTTGACCGTATCATAAATCCTCCGCGGGTATCTTCTTTGTCAATTGAACAATATTGTACTACATAGTCATATCGCTCATTTTTAGGGGTCTTTCACCCAAACGTAAATTTTAATGGATAAATAACCGCTTAGATTACAAAAAGTATCTTACTGTAAATATATAAATAACCCATTTTTTAGGTGGCGACCACTTGCAGAAATTAAACTTGATATCAAAGACCTATAGCCACTTTACTGCAAGCAAGGTATGTAGCTGCTATTGGGTTGAGCAATCAGCAATATGGATTACTTGAATATAACTTGCAAACTGGTGGCAAGTGTGTGGTTTGAAAATGATGTTTCAATTTGGAAGAGTGGGAATCAGATAAGCGGCTATACAAAATAGGTTGCAGAGCATTATTTATGGATATATGTCAGATTTGCAGTAATAGAGTCATTCTTTCTTGATGATTCTTCATGCAGATTCACAGTTGGTTGCTATAGAACACATGAAATAAGTCAAAATATGTGGCTGAAATCCATTATTGTTATCACCAAAACATCACATATGGGCTAAACCTTATCTTCGAGTATACCGTCATGTACATATCAAGTATTTGAAATGCAGTCTCAGAATCTTTATCCTCAAGGTCAATTTTCCGTCTCAGGTAAGCTCCCAGGCCCCGTTGATCCTCACCAGTTTTCTGGGAATTTCGAGATAGATGGCATTTTAGAAGGAACAGTGATGAAAGCTCGAAGAAGGGCAAAAATATAGTTAGAATCTTGCATATTGATGCAGTTACTAATATGTTTAGGTATCGTATCATAGTTTTCTTTATTCGGCTAATTCTGAGTTGTGATGATCAGGTTAGGTGTTGTTTTGTGCTCTTAAACGCCTGGGTGATAGATTATGACTATAACTTGGGGCCCGTAGATGTACTCGTCACATATTATACTTTTCTGAATATAGAATCGTTAGATATCATGACCGCCTTATGTTTTTTCCTTGATATGGTCGATAATAATCGAAGTACTCACCACCTTGGTATAGTTTAAAATTGTTGTGAACCAAAGTACCTGTATATGATATGAAATTCCAATGACACGAAATGCATCTTTATATGTTCAAAAAAAATGCATCTTTATGGGAGCGAAGAGAAATCATTTTAACCATGACTATATTACTAGCACCTATGCTCTCAATCTCATTAAATCTGTTATTTAACAGATGTTATGTTAACTTTTGCATAAAGTCATATGTCGTCATATCTTATAGATAACTAAAATATGAATTGAGAAAATTTGCACCACACATTTTTTAGTTATAAGACATTAATCCTATATTAGTCTAACAATGGTTTCAACTTAATGTGTGATATTATTGTTTTGTCAAAGCGGTATACAATCACACCACCCAGAGGCGGACTTAGAATTTAAAATAGGGTGTTGCACAAATTTTTTTTACGATTATTAATACTAAAGTTGACTCGTATCACGTAAAAACGGGTGTTGCATGTATCGAGAAAATACCTATTTAATAATAAATTTATCCTTCATGAACCAAAATCGGGTGTAGCCCGTGCTACACCCGGCTCCCATGTGGGTACGCCCACCGAATCAAATATAGCAACATGCATTTTTTAATCGTACTCTTCACACTCTAGTACTCATTAGATAGTAGAATTTATTTTACTCTTTTCTTTATTTTAGCTAGGATTTTTTGTTATAGTGCACTACTAGATTTTAAAATAAAGCTAGCTCTTTATTTACACATAATGATTGTAAGAGCATTTAAAAAAAAGTAGCTTCTAAAATAAGTTCTAATGTTTGTGATTAAATTCTTATTATATTAGTAAGTCTATTCAGAATAATCATACAAAGTTCTCGACCTATCCTATAAACATATTTGGGGTTTGGGGGGGTTCTTCAAGAACCGCGGTACCTAACCATATCTAAAACCGAAATTTAAAATATTGAGGAATCGAGAACCGAACCGTGGTTCCATAATTCGGTTCGTGTTGGGTCGATTCTTGATTCTCGGTTTTGATTCGATTCTCTGTCCAAATGCTCACTCCTACAACAAATTACTCAATATTCTTGCTAAATAAATAGAATCTCAATAAACAAATAAAGCGCCATAAAAATATCAAAATTAGTTTTGTTAAAGTTTTCTTTTAACAAAAATAAGTCGCACTGCAAACAGATACAATTAATACACAAACGAACTTTTAAAACAGATTTATGAACCGACCCCGCCCGTTGAGCGGGTTATGGTGCTAGTATATATATATATATATATATATATATATATATATATATATATATATATATATATATATATATATATATATATATATATATATATATATATATATATATATATATATATATATATATATATATATATATATATATATATATATATATATGGGTCTAAGTTTGACATAGGAAAATATAATGACGCCATGTCATATCTTACATGGCATTTTCTTATTGGCTATTCTAATTTATTTTGGAAAGTAAATTTTTTTTAAATCGACAGATTTTAACCCTAATATAATTCTTCTCATTATTTGCATCTTACAAAACCATAACCAAAACACACGATTGTTTAAACCCACACAAATCGATCCATCAACACCTTCAATCCCAATCAACCTTCAATGAAAGATATCTGCTCTTGGTAATTTCATAGATTTCAATAATCATCTCGCTCTTACACAAGGTAACTAAGCTTGATTAAACTCAAACCTATTCGACTGCATGCGATCCATATACCAGTTTTTTTAGATTCGGTATGCATATGTTCTTTTGCAGGTTAATATCTTTTTTGTTTTGTTTTAAAGGTATATGTTCTTTTTCTCAAAACCCTAATTTTTTTATTTTGTGTATCTATTTGTATTCATGTCACGCTTTAAACATTAGATACTAGCAAGGATGGTTTCTGATTATGGTTTGTTTGGTGGTTATAGTAATAAAACACATCATGATCGGGATCGGATATGGACATACTTGTACGCACTCTTAATGTTGCATTCAACAATCCAGAAAGAATAGGAGAATATCTATATTCTGTAAGTGTTGTATTAGTTATGAATGTTTATTTTATTTAAAAGATTTATAGCCATGATCATAGTCTAACTGATCCTAAAGATGACCGTTGTAAGTAATAGCAAAGTAGGTGGTTGTAAGCCGACTCTATAAGGATCAGAGGGGTCATTATTTTAATTAGAATTATAGATGTTGTAATATTAATCACATGGACTGATCATTATTTTCGCAGAATTTGGTTCCGCCTCCTGGCGCAAATGGAACCGATGAAATCATGAGGGAGGCTGCAAATCCAAAACTTGAAACATCAAAATTACCATCCCGACCACCACAAACCTTGAAAGATGCATTGATCAACTCATCTAATCATCCCCAAATGGATGTAAGATTTGCATATATTTTCATATTACAATTCCTTCAAGTTTGATAGTGTACTGATGACCAATGGACTGATCATTATCTTTGCGGAATTTGGTTCAGCGTTCTGGACCAAATGGAATAGATGAAATCCTAAAGGAGGTTTTAACCCTGAATCTGGCATTAGGGGACAGATTGCTGGAGATCTGTATGGCTTAAGAATTTGTGATAATGTCTATGAGAGGCCCAAGTTGTCATGTTGCTTCAACAGTCATGGCTTGGTCAGGTGAGCATCAGGTCTTTCTGTATATTTCGTTGATATTTTTACCGATTATAGTCGTAGGTATGTGCATCTCTTTCTATGTACATATCACACGGCCAGGAAGCATGTTGAATGTTTTAAGCGAGGCAGCCTAACCTTCAATATATTGGAATTACTCGGTGCCCGCCTCATCTGCTGCAACGGTCAATCTCGGCCACTCATTACGATATTAAAATTTGTATAGTTTTATGCATTTCCAGTCTATTATACAGGGGTGTTTGGGTTTTCTTACCAGAACTCATTCTCCAAAAGAAACGCATTGATCGGCTATTTCAATTTCACAGGTTCATTATTACTCTCATATATATTGTATATTTGTAAATAGTTTGAGTGGTCACCGGTTCTATAGCTAATTTTGGTAATTTTGTACATTATCCACATTATTGGGTTGTAGCTAATTTCTGTAATTTCGAGTAATATATCGTAACAGTGTGTGCAGGTAGATTTACTCCCCATGCCAAAGTTGATGTACAACCACAAACGGAAAAAGAAAATGGTGACTTGGTAAGGTACCTTATATGAATTTCTATTAACAAAACTATAGAAGCAAGTAAAAAAGGGAAAATAGAAAACAAATAGAAAATGGAAAAATTCAAACCACATGCGCTCTGCACAACTTGATGCGATTTGTTTGCTTACGGGTTTAAATATACTCCAGATCTTAGTATAGAAAAGGAAGTCGGCTTTAAATCGTTTATGTTGGACTTTGTCTCGACGTGATAAAGCTTTAGAGTTATCCAGTGGGAATGATGAAGATGACGAGACAAAAAGGGGTGTTTGCGAAAATTTATGGTGATTATTTAACTTAGAAAATGTAAATGGGTGGGTCCTTCAGGTTATTCAGGTTGAGTAACAAGTTAAAATGTATTTTTGTCAAAACTGGTCATTTTCGGTGCTGGTGGAAACATGTTTTTTATTCTTCCTCTTTCACCTGTTAACCACAATGGACCCTTTAAGAAGTATATTGGACGTTGCACCTAAGTTCACTTCTTGCAATGTCATATTTCCTAATTACTAAATTGCAATGTCAATTTTAAGAAGTGTATTTGTGTATTGTGAGTAAAGAGTTTGTTTTGGCTTTGCAGGTCACGAGAAAAGAAGATGGAGCTTATAGCACCATTTTCTATGGAAAATGTCAAGGGTGAGATGTCGCTATTAGAAAGTTAAGGCTTACCTGACTAGATACGATAGATGTTATTCTCTTGGTAAATTTTTGTAACTTCTATTTTATGTACTTGTGTTGTACATAGTATATCTCTTTTCAATGATGAGTAATTTTGGTATGAATCTCACATATTAAGCTCACAACAGTCCATGACGTATGTTCATCCCTTCACTTTCCCACTTGAAACTATAATATTAATGCCTCCTGATGAAGTGTTGTGTAAAGAAAGTGGATGTTGTGACTTCCCATTTACATTAAAACACCTGTACCAAACTACCCGAACCACCCATGTTGACCCAATATTGTATGGTAGTTTAAATCAAAGGTTGATAACATATATTAACTGCAGTTGCAATCTGCATCCTGTGTGCCTTCGTCATGGTATGTTTTATATTTTTCATAATCCGTTATCTGTGAATCATTCTTCTGGTTTTGTTTTTTCTCAATTATTATGCAGAATTTAAGCGACTTAACCTTGCTTGTGGAAACAAGTTTACAATATCTGTAAGGGAATATATCTTAGAATTAGAGGCTATAGCCAGAATGTTTGAGCACGAGAAAGATATTGTAACTGAGGTTGAACAACAGTCTGGAATTGCTACTAACATGATTCTACTATCTAACATGTATCACGTAACTGAAAGCGAATCATATAATCCATATTGCAAAATAGGAGTCGAATTAATATAACTAACATTGAGGACGAGTTTGATCCTGGCTGTTCCTTGAAGTAGTGTAGAACTGATATCTTGGATGTGACTGCAAATGTGTATCAACATAGTGATGAATCTGATCATAAACATTCAGAGCCAAACGTCGTTCTTCTTTAAAGTCGAGGCCATTAAATTTATTGGTCACTTTACATGGTCTTGAACGTAGGATTGTGGGTCTGGTTTGAAATGATAGGATTTTTGGTGAGCAAACAGAAAACTCATACAAAATCTTTAGTATGGGCTCATATTAAAGTAATGACTCATATTGAAGTAATGTCTCACATTAAGGTTATGGGTCTGGATTCTGTATTTTATAAGCTCATGGAAGAGTTTGTTATGACTTCACATGTGTTTTCTGGGGCTTCATTTGTTCTTTTCATGTGACGATATGCGAACGAAATTTAAGTGGCGATGTGATATGTTGGGAAACTTGAACCGGGCCTTCAAGAAATGCCCAAATGGTAGAAATGTCAACTGTGGGATGAGTGTGCAGGGGCATCTATCAGAGAAAATCAATTAGTGATCATGCGTGGTTCCATTTGTGTGTTTCACCCTTTAACCATGAAAACTTCTTTTATATTAAACAGCAATTTGTACTGATTTTTACAGCATAAAGTGTGTTTGGACATGTTTTTATCTTATTTTTAGGCCTGATTTGTATGCTGGTTTCTATAGTAGTTTGTTCTAATTTTTATATCAAAAAGTATGCCAGGACATGTTTGGACACAAGCTTTACATGCTGCTTTTTAGCTTGTCTCATGAACCCTCCTTTGCTATATGCATATAGGCGTTCTTTGGTTTTGGTACTATAGTTGTTGCATCAATATGTGACAGGTTAGAATTTAACATTATTGTTGCATCATGGATTCATAGCCTGTGTTTTTACCATATGATCCATACCATAGGCAATGAAGAAATAGAGGTTTCAACATTACACAATACGCTAATTATATCTATTTAATCAGTCTTATGTTTAAATCTTTTTACACTTTGTTTATTTACATAAATCATAGGACAATAATGACATATTAGCCTATTGGCAGTCCAACACCTCCACTCTTTGGTCCTACTATAGGGCACATTAAAAGCAAGTGAGGCAGCATCTGGAATTGGTCCTTAACGTCAATTATGGTAAGTTCATGATTCATGATTGGATTGATCACCTTGAGGAAACAAAACAGGCAATAACTTATTCTTTAATTTTAATGTTGACCATTTGTGGCAATTATGTTTTTTATTTACATCAGATTTATTTAATTATATGTATTATTATCGATTTGCATCAGACTGATAGTTGCTGATGCATTTACAATTTTAATAGAGTAGCCGATTTTTAAGATATTGCATCATGTTAATATAGATTTCAATGTGTGTAACTTTAGCGTATTGAGAAGTCAATCAAAGAAAAAACTAGCAATCCCCTTATTCTTGAGGTCAACCACGTTGGATCAGTTGCAGAAAGCATTGATGCTATGACTTTGTTACGAAAAGGTGAGTTTGCACATGTTTTAAGTTTTAGGATGCAATCCTATCATAAAGAAACACCCAGCCATAAGCAAATGTAGTCGTATATAATATAACACTTTCAAAAATGCAAACCAAGCCTACCTAAAGAATTAAAAAACATACCTTGGAGTACTACTTTTTGGTTTCATAGATGATTTATGTTTTCTCTTCTAAGGAAACAATTTTAGTTCACCTCTCACATATATAAGAGCCGTAAATGATAGTTTTTAATGACCAACACAAGTCCGCTTAAAAATAACGAAGACTATAGCGCTCGTGGCACGGCTTCCATTTGGCTTGGTTTATGAAATCTTAACGTGGCTATTCACTTTATATGAGTTGTGTCGGCTCATAGTCTATATGCTTTAAAATGCTCTAAAAAAACCTCCTCCAAACAGTCCGTCCCATTTACTCAGACCCTCTCCAAACAGCCCCTTATATGTCGGATTAAGAACAACTGGGAAAAATAAGTGGTCTGTGATCTTAAGGAACCTTACACATGATAATAGCAAAGGAATATTTCTACAAGTTTGAAATGTCTGAAAAAAATCCAACAAGTGGCTAATTATTAATCAGATATTACAACTTTAGTGTAATGGTTAAGCATTTTCATTTGCACATTATAGGCAAAACTGATATTTAGTTACCATATGCTCAAATATCGATCTTTGATGTGTACATTTTTACTGATAATCATGATCTTTGCATGATATATACCTGGACTACCAACTCTTTAGGATTTAAATGTTACATATGGTAACTAAATATATACTCCCTCCGTCCCACTTTTATTGTCCTCATTACTATTTTAGTTTGTCCCAAAATATTGTCCAGTTTCTTAAATAGGAAGTCAGAATTAATTAATTTTCCAGTTTTACCCATGCTATTAATTTCTTAAAAGGAAACTATTAATGTATTCAAAGGATAAACTTGTCTTTCTTGGCATAAAATGTCTACATTCAATGAATCTATCATAAACCACAAAAAAATTGTTGGGGGACAATTAAAATGGGACGGAGGGAGTAGCATATTATTGAAGTTCTTTCTTTTTGCTGAAGGTGTCCGACTTCTCTTCAAGTATACTCACTCGGTAGCGTGAAAGAGAAAATGTATTTTGACTTCATTCAAATAGGATAATGTCGAATGCAGAAGTGGTGAAACACCATTTTACAAATGATTCTGATGGAAACAAAGAAGGTATGAAAGTGTGTGTGCTTATGTAGTACGGAGTACTATTTTAAGAAACATGAGTGATTTAGGAGATAAATGTGATTCAACATAAATGGTCAAAAAAGATGATACACATACTTGCAATGATTTTTCTTTTATTGGAGAGAGAAATGTGTACAACAAGCCTGACATCATGCAAGAGGTTGGATTCATTAAGTTTCCTGAATTCCATGATTCAGTTCTAAAGTGCCCAACAATGTCTAGAGTGCATATCCTATCAAATTAGTTAAGTGTTTTAGGTAGGTTCTCACTATGATAATAATGTATGTTTACATTTCTTGCTATGGATAAAACATGTAGAGAAAGTGTTTATGCTAGCAATCACAGACAAGTTAACATTAGTTTTCATCGTAGCAAGCACTGTAGTTGTTGCTTAGTGAGTGTAAAAATGACATTGTAACTCATTATAAGTTATTATATTGAATTTTAGTGGTTGCTTCGAGTCTTATGTAATGCATAGAGAGAGGTGCAATATTTACCAAATTTAGCTACATCAAATCACTTTAATATTCATTGGTTTAAAAAAGGTTAAAACAAAATTACAAAAGCAAGTATTATTAGAGATAACAAAATTTTGTCCATTTTAATAAATATAAGTATATTTTTTTTCATTTTTCAAAAAAGATTGTACCATTTTTTGCTTATTCATTTTTATTGATCGGCTAAACACGCGCAAATGTAAGAAACTAAATGGACATAAAGGTCTTACATGTAAAATACTAATTAGGATACTTGACGGATCTTTTATATTTATTTTTTTATCCCTGGCTTTTAAACAAGTATTATTATTTTTTATTTATGCGTTTTTATATGTTTTTTTTCAATTTAACTTGCGTTCGTTTAGCTCGCTCGTCGCGCGTTTCGCCTGTCACCCGTGCTTGCCTGTCCGCCCGCCTGTTTTGCCACCTCTATACATTATATTAGATATATCAGATAAATTAACTACTACTTCTCAGGAGGTTCGGTAATGGGTGTGTCCAAGAGTGCGTAAATCCGATTAAGGACTCATATACATAAAATAAGATAAGAAGATAACTCCCAACTTATAAATAGATAGCTTACAATTTTTACACTAATCCTAATTTTGTTTCTAAACTTAGTGATAGTAATAAAAAATAGAGGTCATAGGAGTAACATAGTCACTTTTACATAAATACTAGATTCGTTTTCTAAGCTTAAGTAATAGTAATAAAAAAAGTGTTATATGAGTAACATAATGAGTTAGATGTTGCACTTCTGGCTTATTAACTTACGACTTGGTGTATGTAAGTTGTATCATACCCTAACACATCAATTAGTATCGTTTTTAGGTAAAGCTGGAACAATTTGGTGGTTTTTTAAAAGTCTATTCTCGATGCATAAACCGTCTTAATTGGAACATGGCTCGAACTAACCCGTTCAATTTAAACTTAAATAAAAAAATGTTTCATCTCAATTAGAACCATTTTTTACCCATTACTTAACTCACACAACCCACCTTATTACCTCTACTATATACTATTAGACGATTTGTTAATATATGGCAATTTACTATAATATTATATTTATAAATGTAACTGCAAACTGCTTACTTTGTAAGAACTTTTTTTAAATAGAAATTTTAAGTTGTTAAATAGACTCAAAACTCTTTCAATCACGAATCTATCATATTGCCTTAGTCTGTGTAGTTATTCAACAATGTGATTCCAGTTCAAAACAAGTAAGATGAAAGAGGAGTGATAATATAAATAACTAAATCATCTGGCAAGTAAATTTTTAAAACATCCGGTTTAAAGTGATAGGAAATGCATAAACGAGTGAATACTCATTAAAACTAAACGACAAACACAAAAATCATTATAACGGAACGACAAATGTTTATGAACTGAACCCGTCCGTTGGGTCTGCTAAGGCCTAACACTATCACAAGTTTAGTTTCCTTTTAACAAAACGGTTTGATCAAACAGACAACTATATGTCATACTACTACCTGATATAACGTATCGACAAACGTTGTATCAAACCCGTCTGCTGGGTGAGCCATTGCCATATACACTATGTGTCCCATTGTCAAGAATATATAAGTAGAGGAATAAAGAGCTCATGTTTCCACAGACATATCAACAATTATAACTGATTAACAAATGTTATTTAAAAACCGGTTTAATCAAATGTTAATTTCTTTTAAACAAAAACATTTAAACCATAAATGGCTAACTATCAACCAATATAACTAAACGGTTAACGTTTTTAAAAAAAATAATGAAACATACCCGCCCGTTGGGCGGGTTACGCAACTAGTATATATATATATATATATATATATATATATATATATATATATATATATATATATATATATATATATATATATATATATATATATATATATATATATATATATATATATATATATATATATATATATATATATATATATATATATAGTGTAAGGTTATTTCAGAACCAAATAAATATACAAAACTACGAGAACCACTTTTATACTCTTAACAATAAATATGTATTTTCATTATTATGTTTAAATTAACATTTAATAATTATTTTATTAGTTATAAATCCGAGTATTATTACCAATATGAAGAGTGCACGTGTGTTTTTATATTATCCAACGAAAAGATAGTTATAGTACATAAGAAACAAATACATGTGCATGGTCCTAGGATACATGTTCCTAGTGACCTACGATAATAAAAATTCATATATTTCTACCTAATGAACTAACCCGATGAATATACATGTGCATTTTAAGAGTAATAAGGTGGTTATCGCAGTTCTGTACATTTATTTGGTTCTGAAAATAACCTCACCCTATAATATATATATATATATATATATATATATATATATATATATATATATATATATATATATATATATATATATATATATATATATATATATATATATATATATATATATATATATATATATATATATATATATATATATATATATATATATATATATATATATATATATATATATATTAGTTGCTAAGCCCGTCCTATGGACGGGCGCGTTTTATAATTTTTATTTGAATAAATTATTTATCTATTAATGAAAGAACAAACATATTTTTATGTATATTTAATGAATTAAGATTATAAAACATAATAATAATAATAATAACACCTTATGAGAAAATAAGCAAATATTAATAACATGATTACTAATCCGATCAAAGGAAATACATCGTAAGACAAAATAAAATCAATTTATTTGTATATATAGTTTTAGATCAAGTTAGATGTAAAGCTTCTATACAAACAACGTTTGACGTAAAATTGGTATAATTAAAACCTATATCACAACATAGAACCTTAAAACCTCGCTTCGTATTCACCATTTATACAACGAAGTATTTTTCTCAATTTGGTAAAATCGTTCTATAAAGTTTTTACGTCCTATTACTAAATTCTTGTAAAAACTAAGTTCTGTAATATTTTATACTAACATCAAAATATTTTTATTAGTGCTACATTACAAATTAAATTGTTGAATTTAGTGTATATTAAACTTCATATTATAAACTGATTAATTTGTATACCTATAAAGGTTAACTTTCATGTCAAAAAAATAAATTGTGTTAAATATAATATACGAAAAAAAAATATTAAAAGAAACAAAAACATTTATGTAGAAAAAAATTCCATTGATTAAACATTACATAAAATAACTTAAAGATAATACATATCTGATAAAATTTGAAATCATTCATGGTCATTTTGGTGATTTATCACCAGCAAAAGCTAAATGTAAATTATCATAATCCAAATCTTCTATATCTTCAACTTCAAAGTCTTCTTCCTCATCATAGTCATTATACTGATCTTCTTCTTCTAAGATACAACCAAATTCAGCAATTTCTCTTTCCCTTAACTCAGCTTGATGACGTTCTCTTTGGTCGTCTTCGCGTTGTTTTCTTGTTACTTCAACCCTCGCAGCTTCTTCTTCCTCCCCCTTTGTCAACCTTTTGTGCTCTTCATCTTCAAGGTGGTAGTACCACTCATCAGGATAATCCTCCCAGACCCATTTTCCATCATCTTTAGTATTCTTCGCACTATTAATATGTTGATTAACAGTACCAACAGCTTTATTCGTGACATCATCATGTTGGTCTTCTTTTCTTTGTTTCTCGAAATAAAATTAATTATTAACAAAATCTTAATCTATATAAAACAATAGATTAGAAAACTTGTTTAATTAAAAAATTATTACAAACTTACTTCTGTTCCAACTTGGTTGATAAATCAATTTCGGCTTCATTTGCAAATCTTTTGGATGAAGCTTTCATGTTTTTTGGCAAAAGACTTGTAACACTATATTGATATAATAATTTTCAGAGAATGTGATTGCTAAATTGTTGAAATCGTTCAATCTTATACACCCTCATAGGCATATGAAAAGACACACACTTTACAGATTCAATGCAGTAGCCATAAATGTAATAAAGTATGCATGCTTTCATACGTTAACCAAGGTTAATGTAGTTTTCCAATATAATAAAAGGTAATTAACATAATAGCATAATCTATAAAAATGAGTACATACCAACATGTATGTTATTATGCTTGTTGAGATGAATAATAGATTTGGCTTCACTGTCTGTAGAACCTTTGATAGATACATTGTAGTCTGTTATTGGAGTCACTACAAGAAAGTTAGACATTGATAATATGTATATTTAGCAGCAATGATAAACTGATTCGATGTTTTTGATAAGTTTATACCTTGTTTATATAGTTGTTACAAACTAATAACAACAACAATATATTTGATTATGAATATTAATGCATGAAATCAGTTACAAAAGATATAGGCAATTATAAAATCAATTATACATTGTTATTTGAAGCAATGCATGTTTTATTATTGGTAGTATTTTAATTTAATTAAAACTTTCCGATTATACTAATATTTTAGTTTATATAAATAGCTGTAAGTTTACAAAAATATTGCATGTACAGTCTATTATCTAATTAAATAGTTTATAAATATAACGAAATTTTAAACAAAACTGATCACCTAAGCAATGGATAAAGATTGTTTAAAAATAAAAAAACTGTCAAATAAAAATGAAAATCGCGTTTTGAAATCGCCTTTCCTAAAGATCGCGTCGCGTTTTAATTATGTATTTTATTAACCATAAAAAAACAATTTATTATAAATCTGATTCCTCAATCTGAACATCATCACTATCTTCTGAATCAGTAGAATCATCACCAGTAACATAGTCATCAGCAGCACATTTGTCATCATTGAAACCGTCCAACGAATTTTCTCCGTCATTTATATCTTCATGACATAAACCTTCAGAATTTTCTGTATCTATTCCATCTAATTCTTCATATTGATCATTTCTAGCATCATTAGTATTATCTTCAGTAGGCTTCATCATGATCAATTGATTATCAAGAATACTGCTTTTAGATACTGTTATATCTTCATCTGAAGATATAATTTCACCATTGTGGTTAACAATTACATTACTGTTAACCAAGCATCCATTTTTTGTCAATCTTCCACGCTTTGTTTTGGAGGGATCGACCTAATCATCATCTGATATAAGTGGTTTATCTTTTGATTGGTATTTTTTTTTCCGCTTAAAAGTCAACGGACCAACTTCATCATCTGATATACATGCAAATGATATATCATTTATTCTGTCAACACAATGGTTGAGATGTCCATCATTTTTTTGTTGTTCTTTGTTAACCTGCATAGTTAAAAGACAATGTTTGATATAAATTCTGTCAAGTAACATAAAATGATATAAGAAGTGCCAAAGACATTGTTATGATTTTGTAACAAATATACCTGATTTGTTGAATTTGTTTTTACCATTATGAAGGCATCAGAAATATGATATTGTGTTTGTTTGTTATATAGAAATGCATTTCTACACTTTTAGGAAATGATTATATCAATTAATGGGTTGTCAAAAAAATCTTTTAACAAAATGTATGATTTCCCTATTTTGAGCCTTGTGTGTTTGAATTTATAAGAGGACGTTCTCTTGTTCGTAAGGCAATATCGGATGGCGGAATAGATGCTTCATAATATTTATGTTAAATAACCAACGTATACATGTGCCTTTTAATATACTTCAAATAATCTAAAAAATAGACAATGAAAAAAATAACTCTTACTTGCTTTGTTTGAAATTTGTTGACCTTTCCCTTGTTGTACTACTTGAACGTTTACATTTTGATAAGTTATTTATGAATTTTAGTTAGCACAAAGATGCGCGTTTAAAAAATAAGTATGAGTCAAATACAATGTTAGAAATATACCTTTCCTAAGCTCTGCAAGAGGAAACCTTAACGGAGTATTGTATACATTGTTAGAAACTAATATGCATGAACGTGCATCCGTGGTGTGTTTGGATATTTAATTGCATTTGTTCGAAGATTTTTTGGTAACAATTGTTACATCATTGAGCAAAAAATATTTTCCATTGACGTTGGCCTTTCGTTTATGACTGGATACATTATTTTTTATGCGTAACAAATATTATGACAATAAAATCATTATACAGATTCTAACAACGATAAATACATAGTTTATTCTAATTAAAATTATAAACATTATAAGTAGGTTTATGTTGTATAGGTCTAGAATATTAGACCTCTTCAAAATTTAATGCATGTGTAAATAAAGTAGTCTATTTATCCTCTTCAAAATATTAGACCTTTTAAAGGTTCAAACCATTGTGATAAGATTTCAAGCTTTGATTTTAGTTGTTTCACTAATAAGGATACCGCCCCCTCTAAAACCCAACAAACATTGGCGACTACCCTTTTTAGTGATATGGTCAAGGATATGGAGGTCCACTTTGACATGACTTTGAGACAGAAACCGATTTTTGAGTGTTTACGCGCGTCACATGCTCAGGATTTCCTACTAGCTATCCCTATAGACGGGCTTCGTCAACATATGTCACCAGTGGAATACCGTTCTATTCTTAAGTATCGCCTCATTATCCCATTATTCCCGACTGATACAATGTGACCTGTTTGTCGTAAGGCATGTTTGGATTCTTTGGGGAACATGTGGTTCATTATAAAGAGCTCCCGGGCTTCAATTATCGACACAATATGGTTAGAGATGTTCTTTTTTACATATGTAGACGTGCTGGTATCTCCGCCAAAAAAGAAGCATCTGTGAACTTCTTGACTGACTCGGTAGATGGAAGATCCACACTCAAACCGGTGGACATTCTAGTTTTTGGATGGGTTGGAGGAAAACATGCGTGTGTGGATCTGACTGGGGTTTCTCCTCTTGTGGGGATGAGTAGCCGGGGTTTTACAACGGGTCAGGCTACTTTGAAATCCGCCTCATGCAAAGTGACAAAACACGAAAAAGCATGCATTGAAAATCAACATGTGTTTATTCCTTTTGCATTTGATACCTTCGGTTTTCTAGCACCTGAAGCGGTGGAGCTTTTGAATAGAGTTCAGCGCGTTATGAATAGCAACCTTATTACACCTAAATCCACAAATGTGATTTTTACTAGAATTAGCTTTGCAATTCAAAAAGGACTTGCGGCGCAGCTTGTTGCTCGCTTGCCTTCTACAGCTATGGAATTAAACTTTTATTGATTATTCGATAATTAAACTTAGATTTTATGATAAACATAAAAAGATATTTAACAAATATTAGCATTTTGCTTGAAATAATTTTAAGGAATGTCAAATGTTACAAAAATAAATCCCTATGATTTAGCTAAGTTGGTTTTTTAAAATTTGATACTTTTTTTATGCAAAAAAAATAAAAATTGTATTTTTAAAATTTAAAATAAAATTTAATATTAATAAATGAGATAACTTCATGAAGTATCCATAATGATTGCATTGGAGAAGAGTGCTAATTAAAAGTTTTGCAATCTTTATAACCGAACAGTATCTCATTAAATTATCTAAAATATTCCATGGATCATCACAAATCAAACTAATCACTCTCTCTGCCGTTAGCACTTGCTTATCAAAATCAAGGTACGTCCTATCTTCATATTGCTGATCATTATAGAATCAATGTCCATCCGATTGTTGATTGTTAAAACTATAAATTCTATCCACTTGATCAATTGTAGCAGTAATCAACATAATGTACCATGATTGTATGGTGTTTCAACTCAAAAAACTGCATGATTATAGTTGATCATTTAGTTTTTGTAGTTGCATGTATGTTACTAAAATCCTAACCAAGTATATGCTAGCCAGATTGTGACAATCCATCAATTTATGGTTGATATTTTATTCTCAAGTGTTATTTAAAAATATTATTTTAATGTTATATTATGAACTCACTTATTTTTGGGAAGAAATTTGAATTTACATCTTGATGTAGCATCGACTACGTCTAAACCGGAGGATTCTACTTTACATGCTTACGATTACATACACCGTTTTGGTGACAGTCCGACATTTCAGGAAATAAATTTATCCGTGAATATTATTTTGGAATTTTAAATTTGTGTTGGTTCATAAACTCACAAATTTACGAGAAGAGATTAGGACTTACGATTATAATTTAAAGTCTTTTACGACTAAACCGGAAACCTTAGGATTACGTATTTACGTTTTAGAACTCTGTTTTTGATGAGACAATTTTTATTAGATTCGTTTTGTGTCATTGATTCATAATTTATAAAAACATTTTTCGTAAAACGACCCGAGGGCACACAAATCGAGGAAACTAGAATCGAGGAATACCCGTAAATTAGCGAGATGGGACAAAACAAGTTTATCCCACCCCACTCATATGGGAAGGCCAAAACTTGACACCACAACATGTGATGTGTCCAAGTTGTAGCTAGTTGCTTACACTTGTTAAGCAAAGCTTAACAAGTAAGCTACTTCTTCCACCAAACTAACAAAACCACTTCACTTTACCACTTGCTCTCATAAACACATGCAAACCACTCATACTCTCCTCCCTCTCTCTCTAAATTTCGTCCAAGAACCACTCCTAAACACCCTCATTTGATCAAATTTAACCATGAAATCATATGTTATTCACACATATGATGAAGCCCTTTTCAAGCTCTATTGATTGGTGGTGATTTTAACATCCAAAGAGAAGATTTGATGATGTCCAAGGGCTGATTTTTACATGAAGTTTACAAGTATTGGTGGTCTTGAAGATTGGTGTTGATCTATCACAAGTTTTGCCATCAAAAATCCAAGCCTTGATCATAAACTACACAACCCTGGTGGTATAGAGATTGTTCTTCATATCCTTTTGTTATTTTGATTATGTAATCTTGTATTTTCTTTATTTATGTATATGTATATGATGATGAATGATGATTAAAAATATTATGTGGGGATTTGGTGTTGATAGATTTGATAAACATGGGTAAAAAGATGGAAAAACCACATGTAAAAATGGTTAAATCTTGCTTAATAAGATGGCTGTATAAAAACAGTAACTAACCAAATGATAAACTGATAAAATGTTATGGTGGAATCAGTTTACAGTAAGTATTAGATGTCATACACATGTGAGAGTTGGCCATGCAATGGAATCATCAAAATGAGTGATATATGATCAAAACAAAATTAGTATACCAATCTGAATAGTCTATTTTGTAGGGACTGTTAAGGATACTTAGACATGGATTGAGCAGTAGCTATAGCTAACCTATTTGTAGCACATAATATGAAGTTTATGCCATCCAAAAATGATCTTCTATCTCCTTATAGAACTCAAGATATGATAAAAATGGTGAAGATAAAACTAAAAATCAGATTTTGAAGAATTAATGTTTAATAGTATTATTTTTTTTTTTTTTTTTAACCGTGATTTCCGACTCATTCGCCGACTAATCCACGGGGTTTGAACCCACCGCCACACAGACTCAAACCAGGTAAAGCCCTCACTTTTCATGAGGTTGGCGTGGCCACTTCAAGGTTGTTTGCACCTAGTTGGAATTGAACTTGAGACCTCACACACTTTGGAGTGATAGCCACAAATCTTTTTGCCACTAGGCCACCCTTGAGTGGTTATGTTTAATAGTATTATATAAGCACTCAAACTAACATAGTATAAAATGTGAATTAAAACCCACTAACTTATAAATTTCATTTATATAAATATGTATAAGGTTAAATAAATGGACACTTTATAAAAATGGTAGTTGAATAAGATTTATAAGTTATAAAAACTATAAACATGATTTTTACGACTTTTTCGGCTATTACCGTAAAATTAACGTTTTTCGTCAATTAAAACTTAGACGATCGGACCCGTCTAATGTAAACTTTTTAAAAGTCATATACTGATATATAAGTATTAATACAAGTAAAAACCGATAAAACCCAAACTAAATAACATATGGACATTAACGTGCTAAGTTAGCATTATTGGACTAATAATCCAACTAAATGGGCTAAATACTTATAAATTTACTTATTGGGTTTAACCCACTTGGGCCCAACATGAAAAGTATAATACTGATAATAAAAGTGTAAAATGGACTAATATAAAGTATTGGGCTTATAATAAGCTTATTGGGCCTAAAACATGTAAATAAGTAAAACTAGTAAAACTAGTATAAAAATGTTACCAACACATAAACACTATAATGAATGAGTAAAAATGTACAATCCCACTTGATCATCATCATATTTATAAAATCATCATATGTATATTTGTTATTTTTATAAAGTCATTGGACAAGAGTCTAAGACAAGTATTATTTGTCTAGGTTTCCGTGATTGAAGCACGTACCATACATCCAAATCGCCGATAACCGCCTTCCCACATCAACGTGAGTTCATAGCCTCGCACTCTTTTAAATGTTTTTATGAAATGTTTTATAAACCCGCTAGGGAGATAACATGTTAGTTTTTATAAAATAGGACACTAGTTGTCCTGATTGTCTGTTTATTGATTTGGACCCGAATGATTGTATGACCCGATGAATGATTAAATGACACGATAGATGAAATGAAATGGATTATTAAAGTTAGGTTATGTCACTAAAAGTTCCATTAGCATGAATTGTGAACTACCGGGATTTGGTAGACGCTTATGCATATAATAGTACTATTTGGGGACGATCACCCCAGTTCGCGCCTTGACGGTTGATCCCCGTCGTGCCACATTGATTGGTAAGCGAATTTATGTATGAGAAGATTTACACAAGCGTGATTATAGTGACGACACGCTAACTTAGATGGGAAAATTGAGTTTTGGGCTAGCTACCCGTTGTTTGATGTAGTAAGGTAACAATGTCATGCGGCTTATAATAATCCAATTAACGAAATACTGCTTTATGCATTGAATTACGATATATTGCCTGACTAGCAATACGGGGTCTTATTATTGATTTTATGTTCGTGTTTTGGTTTTACATAACCATATACATATAACGGTTTTTATTTAACTTTATACAACGTTATAAAACGTATTGTATAATGTTTTTAACGACAATGGTTCGTATAATGATTTTGAAGGCGAAAGCCTATATTATGATTTTGATAAGGATTTGTATAAAATGACTTTGGCTATTTTATGGCCTATTACAATGATTTGTACAAAATAATTTTCGGTAATAATTTTATACCGATGTTATATTGATGGAAATTATTAAACTCTATGAATTCACTCGGCGTTATCGCTAACCTTTTCTTTTAACATGTTTTATCTCAGGTACTTGAAGCTAATTCTCGGGAAGACAACCAGAATTCATGGCCCGCACTTAAATAATAATTTCCATTCAAATGCTTTGTAAAACCTGTATGAAATACAATGACTTGGGACCTATGTAAATTTGATATTTATGAATGGAAATGCTTTATTACTAAACGACGTGATTCTTAAGCGTTGTCTATGATGTGAGTAATGTGCTATCCCGTAACACCAACGAGTCTTCCGCTGTATTGAATTGTGTAAATTTGGGGGTGTTACAGTTTGGTACCAGAGCTCTCGTTATAGAGAACGAAAGATTTTTAAAACCAAGGTTTTGAATAGAACATTTCAAAATCTTTTAACTATAAACATTTTTCTAAAAATGTCTAAAAATCTTTTGACTATAACGGTGCCGAAGAATTCTCGAGTTACCGACAAGGCCAGACTGAGAAGTGTTATTTTAATATATATATATATATATATATATATATATATCTTGGATTATATATATATATATACATGATGTAATTTGATTACATGATTGTTTGATGATTATTTTGATATTTATACGAGGTATTTATACGACGTAGATTGTCACAAGGAACCCTAAATCCCCTAGTAAATTAATCGAAGCTATTCTCGTAGGAATTCTAGCTATCCTAGATCTAAACCAAGTTGTGGATATTTATGATCCCAACAAATGGTTGATATTCGTAGAAATATTGATAATATTTGATTATGATATTAAAGAAGAATTGGCGAGATTAAATCTGATAGCGATGTCATGACGATCTTTCCTTATAGAGTGGAGTTTGACAAAATGTTACCACCTGGAAAGGTGTCATCTGATTCGTTGTCACCCAATCCTTAAATTTAAATCGAAAGGGTGAATGTTGCACTTGAGGCTATCATTGGAACCATTACCCAAAAGCCTCATGCCACTAGTACCTTTCCGAGAAGTCTAATCGAATGATCGAGTCATTTCATACTAGTGACTCATTTGATAACCATTGTTGTAAGAGCTATAGGATTGGAAATTAAGTGTTGTTCATATCGAGCTTTTATTGCCCTATTAAGGTCTAAGAATAAGATTGAAAGTACTGGAGAATGAGGTAGGATATCGAATTAAGTATAAGTTAGTCGAGACTTGAATGAAGTAAAACTTACACTGTATGGAATATAAGATTGTTAAGAGGAAGTCATTAAGTTCTGTGATTGAATTATAAGGTTTTAATTGATTGTTGGTTTGTGTTAAGGGTTGTTCCTAGGCCATTGTCCAATAATGAGGATGCCTAGTGTCTAAGAAATAAATTGAAGAAATATTCTTCTTAATTGGGACCGATGGATCTTCTGGGACATGTGGAACACCTAATGACTCTTGTAGATTAGTATTCATTGTGGTATCTTTTAAAAATCCCTAACTTAACTGAGATATCAGTTGGTAGGATGAGTTCTTGGATTTGTATGACATAGTGACACGTAATGTGTTACGGTACAATTTTGACTTGTTTATGATTAATGAAAAGACTACCTTTGATTGCTAAATTCTACATGTATCGATGTTATCTATCTTTTATTGCTTCATCCTAATGTTCGCATTAGTGATGCAACCATTGAACAAGTACTCATCTCGATTTGAGTTACGTTGTGGATTATTCTTTTTGAGTGCCATCGATGTCATGAACCTCATGATTATTTGGCTAAGCTCATTTCCTATCATATTGTAGTTAGTTCTTGGTGAACAACTCTCCATCACTCTTTTGCAGATTACTCATTGTTTTATAAGATACAATACCCTTGAGAAAAATTGAATTTTCATCACTATAAGGATTATTCAAAGTGAGAGTTATAAATAATCATTACCGAAATGAAGTTGTTTATAAAACACCTTGGAAAACTTAATTGTTTTCATAACAAAGAAAATCTTTGTAAATTTATTTTTGATTCTTATTTAAGAGTTAAGCATGAAAATATTTTTATTATAAACATGATGATAAAATTCTGACGAACTGAGTATTGCATCGTTAATCTTGAAATTGTATATAGTTGCGCGCCTACATACAATTTGGAATGGACCATGCAAGGCTGATTAATAGTCACCATAAAACTGATTAATAAACACTACATTTTCTTTGAAGATTGTGAAAGATTAAATTTTATGAGATCTGCAAGAAGTGAAAAATAAGGACATAGTGTTAGGGACACCTACATATGTGCCTGTAGCATCTATTCATCTGAGTCGAATTTACTCATCTGTGGAAATTGTCTTATTTGACAATTGACAATTCTTTCTTGTCCAATTCTCCCGTAGTGAGATTCTTAGAAAAAGTATTTGATTACCAAGTGTTGATACCCGACTGGATGTATCAATGTTCTTGTCATTTCTTTTGATTAGATTTCATTTTAATGACCTGGGTAACGATCCGAGGAGCTTTCGAATGCGTACACAAATTATGAAAACATGGGATATATTCATATTCATTAGATGTTTTCGTCTGTATCTGATTTGAAGTTCTCTCCCGTAGATTATGCGTTGACCTTACTCTTTTAAGGTTAGTTATGTCTCCAGATATCCTTGAATTTGTGAAGGATTATGAGTTATTATTAGTCTTTTGAGAAGTTCACATCTTATCGACGGCAATAAAACTAAAAAGTTGATAGTGCCAGTAGAAAGGATTGATTGATTATGACCTGACGACATTGTCTTAATTAATGGGAACTCGAATAGAATTCCCCTAAATGATAAGATGTTGATTATCAAAAGTGATCTAAATAATTCTTGATGGATGATCATATCCTGCATTTAGACTTGAATTTATACCGTGAATGGTTGTGAATTAGTCATAGATATTATAATCTAGAAAGAACTTAAAATAAATTTGTTAAAAGATGTTTCTGTTATCTGAAACTTTAGGAGGTATTTGCTGGTGAATTACCTAAACTTCCGTCATTAAGGCAAGTTGAATTTGGTACTGATTATATTCCCGGTGCTGCACATATGGCATGTGCACTATACTTCAGCACCATCTGAATTAAAAGAATTATCGTACAACTGAGAGAGTTGTATGAGAAAGCTTTTATTCAACCGAGATCGTCATCATGAAGAGCTACGGTATTATTATTCCTTATATTTGCTGAATTACCATGAACTAGGTAAATTGACGATTAAAAATCTATATCCACTACCTAAGATGATAGATTTGTTCGATCATTTACAAGGTTCTAGCGTATGTTCTAAAGATTTGATCCATGGCATGGTTATCATCAACTTCGCATCTGCGAAAATGATTATCTATTCCAATCACTACATCCAGAACTCGTAATGAACATTATGAGTTTCCCGTGATGTCGTTTGGATTAACTAATACACATGTAGCATTCATAAATTTGGTGAATCACGTGTGTGGGCTGTAATTTGATAAATTCATGCTCGTGATCATTAAGGACCATTTGTTTGTTTATAAGAATAAGAATGAGTTAATAATTACTTATAAAATGCCCTGAATTGGCCGAACAACTAAAACCTGTACCTTAAATTTTTTCTTAACATGTGATTTAAGACTTAATCCTTTACATGATTTGACCATGTGATTAATAAGATAATGGGATCTATATTGACTTATCAAAAATTAAGAGCCCTTTTAAGACTTTGGGTTTTAGCAAAAAGAAAGTGGAAATATGTTTTGACAAATGTTTTAACAAAGGATTTTTAAGGGATTATTCCCTTATACCCAGAACATTTAACTAAACTCCTGTTTAGGGGTAAATGTTTGTGTATACTTCTAGACAACTTAAGAAGAATTGAGGAAACTATATAACTTATGACTTGAAATTTGAAACGACAATTTTTGTTTTTCAACTAAGAATTTTTTTACCAAAGTATAAACAAATATTTTCGAACATTTACGGATCTTATTAAGTATTTTCAATAAATCAACAAAGATCATGTTAATTAAATTCAAATTTATTTTGAATATTTTTATATAATTGGTTGAACTAAGAAGTATAAAATTTTTACATTTACATTTCATAAAAATTTAATATATATTATTTAATTACTTGTAATATTTATCGACGCTTTCAACGTCGGATTGAACGAAACTGATAAAAATAATAAGTGAGATAGAACTAAGACTTAGAAAATATGAAGGAATAATTTCTGAATAAATACGGTCATGATATTTATTTCATCGAGGAAGGTGAATATAATTACTGACACATTATGTAGAAAAGATAAAGAACCAATTATGATGTGTTTCTTAATAATGACTGTGCAAAATAAATTGCCGAACAATATAAAAATAAATGATGTTTGTAAAAAGGGGTTCGCGGTTAATATGAACCATTAGAATTGAGAAACCGATGGCGTTAAATGTATAAAAGGCCACTTGTGATTGTCTAAATATGGAGGATTGTGAGATATAGTTATGTTGGAATCTTGTAAGTATAAGTATTCTATTCCTGTCATTTCTGATTTAATGTATCTTTATCTGAAGAAATTGTACTGATGGAAAATTATGAAGGCAGACATTGCCTCATACATTAGTAAACGTCTAGCTATTGCAAAGGTCATCATCTGAATTTGATTCGATTTGGGTCATCGTCGACAGACTGACCAAATCTACTAATATCATTCCTGTTAATGATAGATTCTTGATGAAGAAATTGACTCTTTTGTATTTAAAGGAGTTGTGTAAACATGGTGTGCCTGTATCGATCATCTCTATCAAGATCCTCGCTTCGCATTGAATTTCTAGAGATTTGCTCAGAAGTCATTAAGAACGAATCTTAATGAGAGTACTGTGTACCACCCCAATCGAAGGGACGAGGTAAAGTAACGATACAAAATACTATAAGTGATGTTCTATGTTTGAATGATTGACCTTTGGTAATAAACTGTAAAATCGTTTTCCCTTGGAGAGATTATCATTGATAATTATCATGTTAGGATCGAGATCGAATCTTGTTAAGATTTAAATATTAGAGCATCTGTAAGCAGGAGTTGGGATGAAGACACCCGACATACACCCATGGTGAGTTGGACATGTCTTTTAGGTTTAAGGTTTCCTATGATGACGAACCTAACCTTACAAAATACTCGACCCGCGAGACCTGAAATGATTGTTGAAATTAGGATCTGATTATTGACTGCCGGTAGTGGGCAGGAGGTTATGTGAATATGAAATGTAGATCTTGAAGTGCCAGATGGGTAGCGAAGTTATGCCAAAAAATAATTTAACCATGGAAAAATGAATTGATGATCTGAAAGATCACGGGATATAAGTCCCCGTTGTATGGGACCATTGAGATGATGTAAAAGTTGGGTTGAAAGGCATATAAGTTGGATCTACCCTAGGACTTCAAGAGCTGCGTGAATTATGTTTCGTATATCAAAATTGATAAAATGTCTATCAAGTGAAAATCTGACTATTTCTTAATGAAGTTTGGATCGGCGAAAAGTTGCATTCATCAAAAACCCGTGAACATCATGGATAGAGATAGTAAGTCAACATTAAGCCTGATCTTATTCCCGTAGTTATGTTGATGAAACTCGCGTATTGTAATGAATTACACTTGTGAGAAAAGACCGAATGTGGAGGAAATACCCACATGGCTTTAACTCTATAAGAAGCGAGTAGTAAGATAAGATGATCTTTGAGGAAAAAGATCCTGTTTAGGGGTAAATGTTGTGACAATCCGTCAATTTATGGTTGATATTTTATTCTCAAGTGTTATTTAAAAATATTATTTTAATGTTATATTATGAACTCACTTATTTTTGGGAAGAAATTTGAATTTACATCTTGAAGTAGCATCGACAACGTCTAAACCGGAGGATTATACGTTACGTGCTTACGTTTACATACACCGTTTTGGTGACAGTCCGACATTTCAGGAAATAAATTTATCCGTGAATATTATTTTGGAATTTTAAATTTGTGTTGGTTCATAAACTCACAAATTTACGAGAAGAGATTAGGACTTACGATTATAATTTAACGTCCTTTTCGACTAAACCGGAAACCTTAGGATTACGTATTTACGTTTTCGAACTCTGTTTTTGATGAGACAATATTTATTAGATTCGTTTTGTCATTGATTCATAATTTATAAAAAACGTTTTTCGTAAAACGACCCGAGGGCACGCAAATCGAAGAAACTAGAATCGAGGAATACCCGTAAATTAGCGGGATGGGACAAAACAAGTTTATCCCACCCCACTCATATGGGAAGGCCAAAACTTGACACCACAACATGTGATGTGTCCAAGTTGTAGCTAGTTGCTTACACTTGTTAAGCAAAGCTTAACAAGTAAGCTACTTCTTCCACCAAACTAACAAAACCACTTCACTTTACCACTTGCTCTCATAAACACATGAAAACCACTCATACTCTCCTCCCTCTCTCTCTAAATTTCGTCCAAGAACCACCCCTAAACACCCTCATTTGATCAAATTTAACCATGAAATCATATGTTATTCACACATATGATGAAGCCCTTTTCAAGCTCTATTGATTGGTGGTGATTTTAACATCCAAGGAGAAGATTTGGTGATGTCCAAGGGCTGATTTCTACATGAATCTTACAAGTATTGGTGGTCTTGAATATTGGTGTTGATCTATCACAAGTTTTGCCATCAAAAATTCAAGCCTTGATCATAAACTACACAACCCTGGTGGTATAGAGATTGTTCTTCCTATCCTCTTGTTATTTTGATTATGTAATCTTGTATTTTCTTTATTTAAGTATATGTATATGATGATGAATGATGATTAAAAATATTATGTGGGGATTTGGTGTTGATAGATTTGATAAACATGGGTAAAAAGATGGAAAAACCACATGTAAAAATGGTTAAATCTTGCTTAATAAGATGGCTGTATAAAAACAGTAACTAACCAAATGATAAACTGATAAAATGGTATGGTGGAATCAATTTACAGTAATTATTATATGTCATACACATGTGAGAGTTGGCCATGCAATGGAATCATCAAAATGAGTGAGATATGATCAAAACAAAATTAGTATACCAATCTGAATAGTCTGTTTTGTAGGTACTGTTAAGGATACTTAGACATGGATTGAGCAGTAGCTATAACTAACTTATTTGTAGCACATAATATGAAGTTTATGCCATCCAAAAATGAGCATCTATCTCCTTATAGAACTCAAGATATGATAAAAATAGTGAAGATGAAACTAAAAATCAGATTTTGAAGAATTAATGTTTAATAGTATTATATAAGCACTCAAACTAATATAGTATAAAATGTGAATTAAAACCCACTAACTTATAAATTTCATTTATATAAATATGTATAAGGTTAAATAAATGGACACTTTATAAAAATGGTAGTTGAATAAGATTTATAAGTTATAAAAACTATAAATATGATTTTTACGACTTTTCGGCTATTACCGTAAAATTAACGTTTTTCGTCAATTAAAACTTAGACGATCGGACCCGTCTAATGTAAACTTTTTAAAATTCATATACTGATATATAAGTACTTAATACAAGTAAAAACCGATAAAACCCAAACTAAAGAACATATGGACATTAACGTGCTAAGTTAGCATTATTGGACTAATAATCCAACTAAATGGGCTAAATACTTATAAATTTACTTATTGGGCTTAACCCACTTGGGCCCAACATGAAAAGTATAATACTGATAATAGAAGTATAAAATGGACTAATATAAAGCATTGGGCTTATAATAAGCTTACTGGGCCTAAAACATGTAAATAAGTAAAACTAGTAAAACTAGTATAAAAATGTTACCAACACATAAACACTATAATGAATGAGTAAAAATGTACAATCCCACTTGATTATCATCATATTTATAAAATCATCATATGTATATTTATTATTTTTATAAAGTCATTGGACAAGAGTCTAAGACAAGTATTATTTGTCTAGGTTTCCGTGATTGAAGCACGTACCGTACATCCAAATCGCCAATAACCGCCTTCCCACATCAACGTGAGTTCATAGCCTCGCACTCTTTTAAATGTTTTTATGAAATGTTTTATAAACCCGCGAGGGAGATAACATGTTAGTTTTTATAAAATAGGACACTAGTTGTCCCGATTGTCTGTTTATTGATTTGGACCCGAATGATTGTATGACCCGATGAATGATTAAATGACCCGATAGATGAAATGAAATGGATTATTAAAGTTAGGTTATGTCACTAAAAGTCCCATTAGCTTGAATTGTGAACTACCGGGATTTGGTAGACGCTTATGCATATAATAGTACTATTTGGGGACGATCACCCCAGTTCGCGCCTTGACGGTTGATCCCCGTCGTGCCACATTGATTGGTAAGCGAATTTATGTATGAGAAGATTTACACAAGCGTGATTATTGTGACGACACGCTAACTTAGATGGGCAAATTGAGTTTTGGGCTAGCTACCCGTTGTTTGATGTAGTAAGGTAACAATGTCATGCGGCTTATAATAATCCAATTAACGAAATACTGCTTTATGCATTGAATTACGATATATTGCCTGACTAGCAATACGGGGTCTTATTATTGATTTTATGTTCGTGTTTTGGTTTTACATAACCATATACATATAACGGTTTTTATTTAACTTTATACAACGTTATAAAACGTATTGTATAATGTTTTTAACGACAATGGTTCGTATAATGATTTTGAAGGCGAAAGCCTATATTATGATTTTGATAAGGATTTGTATAAAATGACTTTGGCTATTTTATGGCCTATTACAATGATTTGTACAAAATAATTTTCGGTAATAATTTTATACCGATGTTATATTGATGGAAATTATTAAACTCTATGAATTCACTCGTCGTTATCGCTGACCTTTTCTTTTAACTTGTTTTATCTCAGGTACTTGAAGGTAATTCTCGGGAAGACAACAAGAATTCATGGCCCGCACTTAAATAATAATTTCCATTCAAATGCTTTGTAAAACCTGTATGAAATACAATGACTTGGGACCTATGTAAATTTGATATTTATGAATGGAAATGCTTTATTACTAAACGACGCGATTCTTAAGCGTTGTCTATGATGTGAGTAATGTGCTATCCCGTAACACCAACGAGTCTTCCGCTGTATTGAATTGTGTAAATTTGGGGGTGTTACACAGATTACTCTATTTGATTAGGCAATCCTAACATCTTGATTGTTCAAATTAGTATTTAGATTTGCATATCTACCAGTTATGTGCAAATAAGTTTAGTAAAAATAGGATATTGTTATTATCTATAAGTTAATTAAAAAATCATAATGTAAAGCTTGATATTTTTAGTATAAAGTTATTATCTATTATATACAAAATATTATTGTATGGTGTTTCTACGTTTTATATAATAGACTGCTTTAAGTATAGAGTACGTTGTCTGTAACACTAATATTTATGACGGTTTAAGTTTTAGAGTTACAATTCATTTTTAAAATATGTGGTAGGATGAACATTCAATTTATTGTAGAAGCGAATCAAATGAACCTCCAGACACAACAGGTATTACCGGCCACATTTACTGATCAACTTTACACCGGTTCACGTGAGTTATATATAATACACAACAGAGGTATAAAACATAAAGTGCCTATAAGGATGGTTGTGAACTCTCGTAATTATGCACTACATTCTAAAGCATGGAGGGATTTTCTAAGTGAAGTCACTATGTAAGGATTAAGTGGTTCCATTTTGTTCGACAAGGATTGAATGAGTATTACGTGACAGCATATACCATAGCAATGGTAGAGAATGCAATGGTTAAAACCTTGCAAATGTGGGATATAGGCAGCGGAGATGTTTAGTTGTTTTAGAAAACATCATTGAAACTCTGGTTAGTAAAAAATTTCTATTATCATTTTGAAGAAAGAATATTTGACTCAAATATATGTAGTTCGCCTACTAACAGCAGGAATTTATTTAACACATTGTTTTGTAGCTGCTTCCTGGTGCTTTTTTCCCAAACAAATGTAGGCAACCAAATAAATGTTAGGGTTAGTAATGTAGTGGCTAGAACTGTTAATAGACGTCGTGTGGAGGTGGTTGATAACGATAGTTATGGGCATATGTTTGTGGGTGGGGCATGGGAAGCATTATGTGTAGGGGAGGATATTGAAGCTGGAACCGTTTTAGTTTTCACAAATCTTTTGAATAATGAAGTTTCAATGGTAGCATTCCAAGCAAACGGGTTTGCATCACACTTGGAACATGTTGAGCGAATGGATCTAAATGACGATGCTCCATTCTGGCGAAGCCCATTTGATGAAGGTAAATTTATTTAAAATAAAGTATGCTTAATAAAGTAATCAAAATAACTTTAAAACTATATTCACTGGGTAATTTGATTCATTTTATGTGATTTTTAGATCCCCGAATGAGACACAGATGTAAATGGTACAATCATAATGAACAGCATGATGATGAGAACCAAACTTTCTACCAACCGATTCTGGCAAATGTTATTGATAGAAAACGTTTGGTAAGAATTTATTACTTCAAATTGGCTTAATATATATTATAGAGTACTTACGAAATTTTACTTTTTAAATTCAGACTATCCCTACAAAGTTTGTTACTCCACACCAAATGATTAGGTTCCATAATGTCATCTTATGACATGTGGATCTGAATTTTTATGTGGATGTGGATTTGGAAATTCACAATGATGAACCAGATCGAAGAAACCACATTAACATAAAGGCTGACTGGAGGAGAATTGTTCAAGAATGTAGGTTTGAAGATAACAAAACAGTGCGATTCAAGATAGTTGATTTCATTGTGGATGATGAAGAGACAATTGACGATGAAGATCCAGTGATGATACACTTAATAGACATGTGTTAGATGTCTAATGTTGGAACTTCTTGAATGTATTTTGTCGCTTGTCAGAATTGTCAAACACTTTAGTTACCGTTATGTATTCTAGGGTCGTAATATCTAGACATTTTGTTATGTAAGTCTTGTGGTTTCTCTTTTGAATACTCTACTTATTTTATGCTATAATGTATGTTTTATTATGCATTTTGCTTTGTTACTTGTTATGTATTTATTTATTTCGTTATTTAAGTTAGTATTATGCATTTTGCTTTGTTATTGTTAACATTTAAATTCGTATTCTGATACGTCTATTCTTTCTAGATATGCAGTTCATTATAAGACCGTGTTTTTGGTGAATATCGTGATTGAATTTTGATTGTTCAACAATTAGGTGGCACATGAGGATTGCAAGGTATATATCTACTAAACCTCAATTATTGAATTCAGCTTAAGTTTTTGCTACTCTATAATAGTTAGGTAATACTATAAGTTACTTTATGTTGATCCTATTAGAAATATTATGTATGTAAGTTAGATAATTCATATCCTATAAGTTTGTTTATGTTGATCATATAAGTTATCACTATTATATAATAGTTAGGTAACCCTATAAGTTAGTTTATGTTGATCCTATTAGAAAGATTATGTTTATATGTTAGTTTATCGTAATCCTAAAACTTTGTTTATGCTGATCATATAAGTTATCACTACTATATAATAGCTAGGTAATCCTATAAGTTAGTTATTTGGTAACTTGATATGTTATTAAGTTGAAATTGTGCTCAGAAGAAAGTGCTTTCAAAATATCCATCAATTTATTTAAAAAAATAAATGTTAAACACAAATTGTTAAAACTAATAAGTGTGTAAACACTTATCCTTTTACAACTAAAATCAATGAAAAACAAGACCTAATCATGTGTTTAATATCGTAAAAGTCGGAATTACGCGTGGTTTTGTGTTTTTGTGTGAAATAGGTACAAAAGATCAAAGGGAAAGAAAACACGAGATTTCACGGTCAATTGTTGAAGAAAAGTCAAAGTAAGAGACAAAGTCAAAGTCAAAGAACCAAAAGTGTTTGGTTCCAAAGATCACGAAAACCGGCAAAAATGACACAAGTTTGAAGATAATCTCAAGAAGCCAAAAGTCAAATCAATTTTATTTACGGACTCAAGTTTGAATACAAGTGGGTCCCACATGTGTGTATTGGGCCTAAAAGCTCAATTATGGAAGTAATTATTTACTAATGGGTAAAAGCCCATTACAAGCCCAACACAAATATGGATAGTGGAAGTTATTTATTTTGGGTCCAAAGGCCCAAATTTACTAAATAAAAGAACGAATGGGAGTAATATCAATTTGGATCAAGGCCCATGTAACTAAACATGATACGGTGGAAATTCAGTTACTTGGTCCAAAGCCCATGAATCATATATATTATCTTTTGGTGGTCAAGACTATTTGGTCAAAAACAAAAGTATAACACAAATAAAATAAACGAGAGAAGAGAAAGATATTTAGAAAAAAACAATAGCTTATGAACCCTAGCAAATTGGGGGTTTCCAAATCATGGGTAATTGCATCACACGCGCCTTAGTAAAACCCCAAGAATATAGGGATGAAGAAGTGCTGACACCAAAGGTCTACGTTGCATCTATCTGCGTCATATCTCAACAATGATTGGTGGATTTGACTACCACCAATCATTAATCCAATGAAAAAGGGCCACCTCAGCAGCAAACTAACACAACAAGAACAAATTACTGCCAAGGTGGCAATCCGAGTGAAAGAGAGCGTTTTTCAGCCGTTGGATGATTTGAAGAAAGAGAGATGAAGATTTGAGGGCTGTGATTTAATCTTCTTCAACAAACCACCCATTCGGTTCATCTATAAAAACCCTTTTTTTTTCTTCATTAGATGTAATTTTCTCTTTTTAGAATAGGTTTAATTTTATGTTGTAATTTCCTTTTTATAATGTAATAAATCGTTTTACTATTGAATAAAAGTTCAGTTTAATGTTTTTATAAATCTCAGTTTTATTATTTTAGCTAAATTAATTCTGAATATTTGTTATATTGAAAAGTTGAACCAACTTATGCATCTAAGCTTTTTAGCTTTTTGTGTATAAGTTTTCTAGTAGAGAGAAATAGGCTTATTCCACTGAATAAGTTTAGAAGTGGTGTTTTTGTTGAGTTACTGTTCGCGTCAAGCAAGTGGTTCGATTCGATATCAGTATTCGGTTTGTTCGATAGCGGCGTTGCACGTCATCAGCGGGCTGGCCTGGAATCGAGGTAGTTCACTTGTGAACTTTCTGCCATTAATAGTGTAAAACTGCTTTAGATAGATTTATTGTTAAGTTTAGAATAATAGTAGTTAAATTTTTTAGTTGAATGATATTGCGATCTGTACTCGAGTTTTGAGCAGCTATCAGTTTAGCTTGTTGTTAAGAATTTTTGTCCTGTAGATTGTAGATTTCTGATATAATTCCTCTTCGTTAAGTAGTGTTTGGCATAGCAGGCATTAGGAGCTTAGACTCATTTAGTTTCGGTATAAATACAACTAGTTTGTACCCTTAGAGAAATCAAAACAAGTCCAGTAGCGTAATCTGAGTAGAAAGGAATGTTCAAGAACAGTAGGTATTAGCCATTAATTTAATTTTGATTTAAAGGTAAAATTGGGTAGATCTTGTTAGTTGATTAATAGGTGATCTCTGTTTTGATTCCCTTTGGTTTGGAGCTTAATAAATAAGCAGTGTGGTATAGTTTAAAAAGACAAAGATAAGCTTGAAGTAAGCTGATAGAATGTAGGATAAGCTGTTGTAATTAAATCTATTGTAGTTAGAAGTCTCATCAGTTATTGTTGCCAGGAATACACTTAGCTTTTGGATTCCAGCGCAGATGTGTAGTGAAAAAAGTAGCAAGAATTAGAGGAAGAATTCACTTGAACCTTGTTAATTAGCTGCTAGGTATTTGCTGTTTTTTTTCGTTCACTTAAAATTCAGTTTATAAGAAAAGTTCATTAGTTCAGGTGCTTTCTTTTTACTTCTTCATTCGATTATAGTCACTATTTGAATGTAGTATAGCATACTGTTATTTTGCTCAGTTTATAAATTGATAAGAGTAAATTGGCTCTTAGTAAAATTGTGTTCAAAAACAAAAGTTCTTTCTGTTTGAAATGTGCTTTCCAAATGAAGTTTGTCATTATACACGTTAGCCCCTTCACTTTGTGTGTCTATGTTTCACCCACAGTCCACGGTTAACAGTTAGTATCGTTACATCCTGTTAAGTCTTATAGTTAGTATGTTGGGCCATTCATTGGGCTAATATCAATTTTTTTTCTTTTTTGGCCTAGACTATGTAACACGTATTTCATTTCATCACAACTTTTTTACATTTCATTACAAGTTTCAAAGGTTTAAATAAATAGATTCTTTTTTTAGCTTTAATAAAAAATAAAATAGTTTCAATAAAAAATAATATAAAACGTATAAAAAAATTTAGTTTTTACATTTTTAGAATAAATTTGGCATTTTCATTTTTTAGAATAATTTTGCATTTACATTTTTGGCATTTTAGTATTTTGCATTTGTACTTGTCATTTTCATTTAGCATTTTAATAATTCCCGTTTACGTTTTACTTGCGCATTTATATTTTTACTTAGTGATTTTTTTTGCGGTACGTGCACTTTGTTTTAGATTAGTAAGTATTTACGTATTCATAATATTATTTTTATCTTTTTACGTGCATTCAAGTAACATAAAAACCAAAAATATATCTTAACCAAAAACGAATAAATCTTGTGAATTATTTGAGATCAATTCGAGACGATTTGAGGAACGAAAATTAGACTTTATAAAGAATTTGAAAAATTCATGTATTAAATTGGCGCCGCTGCTGATTCGCTTGTTACGATGACGATTTTTCGTGAGAAGATTTGGATTTTGGGATCCGTTCACTTTTGAACGTTACTTTTCTTGCTAAAAAAAATCAAAAACATAAAAAATAATCCAAAACTTAAAAATACAAAAAAAAATTATAAATCATCAAAAGCATACTCTTTCCTAAGATTTGCACCAAAAAAATTAAAAAATCCAACAGTAATACTTTTCCTAAAGTATTAAACCAAAAATATTTAGTATTATTGTTATTTTTCTTATTTCGATTTCTTTCGTTTTTTTATTGTGAATATATATTTTTCTAAAAAAAATACAAAAAGATTTTTCTTTTACTATTAGATATTGCGTATGGAACTTTAGTACACAATATTCCAAAAGTATTGCCGAGGCATTACACCGTATTTGGAGGCGTTCCGGTTCCATTTACGTGTATCGATCAAAGAAAAAATAAAGGCAAAATAGATAAATACTAATAAAAAGTTTGAACTCGATTTATACAAACTATAAGGTGGGTATAAGGCGACGAGCTATAAAAGGCCGTCTAAGGAAAAAGGTTTTTAAGTGTTTTGTGCCACCTCGTTTCCCCGCTTGCTTGTGCGTATATTGAGAGGGACGACCGATTATTGGTTTTCCAACTCAAGTAGTATTACGTATATATTTTTTATACCTTTTTAATATTGAACCTCGATTGGGATAATCTATTCTCTTTCAAAGTCGACCAAGGGCAATCCCCTTATTCCTCGTGTTTAGTTGCATGTGCACTCGGTCGCATGCACAAATACCGATTGGTGAATCTCGCCCTTCAAAGAAGGAGAAAAAGAAACGTCTTTGAAGCCGATCACGAGAATCGAGCTTTCGACACTATCATGGATAATCGTCCGATTTGGGAAATATTGCAAGAAGAGCATTATAAGATTATGTCCGAGGAGTGTACGACATGTGGTGGACCTCATGCTTATTTTAATTGTGACAAAACTTATGAGGAAGTTTATAATAATGAGGAAAGTATGTGTTATGCTACTAAAACTTATTTTGGCTCCTCTAGTTCTCCTACAACTAGTAACCCAGCACATTATGATCAACGGTTTTATGGGGAATTTCAAAAATCAAGGGTTTTCAAATAATGAAGGTTTTCAAAATGAAGCCAATTTTCAAAACTATAATCAAGGGAGTATTTCACAACCTCAAATAGACTTAATTCTTCAAAAGCTTGAGGAACATGATAGATTACTAAGAGAATGGCAAGATGAAACCGATAGAAATTCATGCTCATTTTAGAAACCTATCAAGCTCAAAGTGATATTGAGCCGTATTTGAGAGTTGATGTTGAGGCTAACACAACTACTAGTAGTGATGTTCCCACTGTGGATCCTTCCATCTCTCCGCCAATAAAGGAGAGACAAGGCCCGGAGATTATCATGAGTTTTACTCCCCCTCCGGTATTGACACCCACCGATACATTTAGCTCTCCTTCTTCCTCACCTCTTGAGGAAATTCCCGAGATTATACTTGAGCCTACATTACCCATTGATGACCCCATTTCTTTTATGACTCCTTCACCTACTCCTTCAAATGACTTTACGCTTTCTTCAAATTCTCTTAGTGGGACATGTTTTGATAAACCAATTTTTGAGGAGTGTGAAGAACTTAATAATGAGTCCATAGAAGAAGAACCTTTAATTGGTCCTACACCTAACGAGTTTGAATATAGGATGAGTTATCTTGTGATTACGACTATACTTTTAATTATTCCTTGGGATCGGATGAGGATGACTCTCCTATTTTACCAAAACCGACTTTTGAAAAACATGATAAGGATACTAATGATTTATCGGATTCTTTACTCCTTAGTGATGATTTTTATACCCCGAGTGTTGAGAAATTCCATCACGAGGATTCTTTTTATGATCCCGTGTTATTGGTGTTCTCGCATGAGCTTAATTGTGATCATGGTATTGATGAGAAGGCAAATCGAGATTTAAAACTTGATATTGATATTGATTTTTAAAACTCGGATTTTGACAAATTCACATTTGCCTCTTCACCAGTTACTTTTGATTCTACCATCGATTCTCTTCCACATATCACTTTTAGTGATAATGATGGTTTTCTCATTCCCGAGATCGATGAGTTTCTTGATATTGATACTCTCGTGGATGATAACTTCACATACTTCTCGTATGTTAAGAGGACCTTTTTACCTTTCATGACTTATCCCCCGGCCTCCCCTTTACTATTTTCTTCCGGGAACGAGGACAAAATTTTTGATCCCGGTATCGATATTCGAGGCTTCCCTTTGAATTAATGCGGGAAATCAAGTCGAGCTAGAGACTCGTGATAAATAAATCAAGCATCGTTTAACTAGGTTAGATTTTTACCTTTTCCACCCTTTTTCACCTTCACCCTTTTTCACCTTCACCCATTTCCACCAATAAGTGTAGGGGGAGCCAAGTAGGTTGTGTTTTATGATGTTGTGCAGGGATATGTGCTTTAATGAACCACTTTTGGTGCTTTTGACGCGACCCGTGATCCCGTGTTCCCGTGTACCCAGTTTCTTCGATACGTTTTTGCTATTGTGATTCAATTTTGTATATAAATAAAACGCTTAAAATTGATCACTTTAGTTATCTCTTCCTTAGCAAGATTTAAACAACGTACTTAATGTCCTAAGTGTAGGGGAGTTTATTCTCCCACATGCTTGAACAATGAGGGCAATGTTTATAATAAGTGTAGGGGGATTTCTATCGAATTTTAGTGGGCTTTTCTGTGAATTTGACCTTATTTAACCGGAAAATTTAATTTTTCAACGTTTTTTAAAATTTTGATCTATTTTGGCCTAGTAGTATTTTTTATTTATTTTATTTTATTTTCATTCCTTTTGTCATCGCATCGTATTTATATATTCCATTTCAAAGAATAAAGTCAAAAATAAATAAATAAATAAAATGGTTTTAACAAGTTTAGATATCTTTGATATATTAGGCCCGTCGTGAATATTTTAACTCAACCCGAGTTTACTTATCCAAGTTTACTCTAGCTAGTATCCTTAACCATATGGACCTTAATTGGTTTATTAGGCTAAGCATCCACGAGTATCGTTCCTTGAGATTTTAAATTGTGGAGAACGAGATATGATAGAGTCAATTATAAGTTTTGTATTCTTTCATGAGCTTATATGAGTTAATTATGAGCTTTTTCTTCCATCACTTGTCAAATAAATAATTGCAATAAATAAGGTCGTACGATTTGAAAAGTTACTTAGCTTCTAGCCCAAAATCGTTTAAAAGTTGCTCGGGATTAATTAGAGTTCATAGCCCAGGCATAACTTATTGAAGTGGGACGCGAAGATTGGCGTATCCAAAAAGGCCCTTACAAGGCATGAGGATATCCGAGTCCAAAAAGGCCCTCACAAGGCATGAGGATTCACTTTTTTGCTAAAGATCCTAAGATGATGTGAATATCATTAATCCAAATCAATATGAAGGATCAAGACACACGACGAGAAGCAAATACTCCCCTAAAGATCATGGAGAAGTCTATCCAAAAAAGACCCTAACAAGGTATAAGGATAAATAGATTCAAGTCCGAAAAGGAGGCAGATTGTTGTATATCAAAATCCTAAATAAAGAAGAGGATAAATGAAGAAGTCGTGGTCAACATTTGAAGCATCTCTCACTCCTATTGAAGATGTATGCCCAAAATGAAGAGAAGACCATAATTTCAAGAACGTCTCTCAAGATTTAAATTTTGAAGTCAATGCCAAATATCAGTCCGAGAAAGGTCTCAAATCGCTAAACGAGTTATGCCAAGATATGAACTTTTTGAGGTTTCGAGAAGTCGTTGAAAAGATTTTGTCCTTTAGCTAACTATCGATTAAATCGTCCTATTTTATTTTCGGCCTAAATAAATTATCGAAATAAGTCAAAAATGCATCCTCGTGATCATTCAAGACAAAAATAAAATACAAGAGATACACCGTAGGAATAAGGGGGTCTAAGTGAATAATTAAACCACATGAGTAAGTGTTAGCTTTACTAACTTGTAATTACAATGATCTCGTTTTTAAGCTTGGTATGCGGAACGTGAAACTTGTGGGTGATTAATATTCATGACGCCAAAGTCCTAATCTAAGTCTTAGACTTCTTTACGAGTTTCTTCCATCAAACAATTTCAAAGTTAATAAATTAACGGAAATTATTATAACTCTTGTTTCCTTGAATAATGTTTTTATCTTTTCATCGTTAATAAGTTTCTTTTATTATAGTAATGTATATCGCAATAAAGGCCATGATAGGTTAATTATGAGAAAAATGTAACTTTATGCTTTAGAATTATGCATTGCACGGGGTCATTGCAATGGTCAAGTGTAGGGGATTTGATAAGTGTGTAAACACGTATCCTTTTACCACTAAAATCAATGAAAAATAAGACCTAATCATGTGTTTAATATCGTAAAAGTCAGAATTACGCGTGGTTTTGTGTTTTTGTGTGAAATAGGTACAAAAGATCAAAGGGAAAGAAAACACGGGATTTCACGGTCAATTGTTGAAGAAAAGTAAAAGAAAGAGACAAAGTCAAAGTCAAAGAACAAAAAGTGTTTGGTTCCAAAGATCACGAAAATCGGCAAAAATGACACGAGTTTGAAGATAATCTCAAGAAGCCAAAAGTCAAGTCAATTTTATTTACGGACTCAAGTTTGAAGACAAGTGGGTCCCACATGTGTATATAGGGCCTAAAATCACAATTATGGAAGTAATTATTTACTAATGGGTAAAAGCCCATTACAAGCCTAACACAAATATGGACAGTGGAGGTTATTTATTTTGGGTCCAAAGGCCCAAATTTACTAATTAAAAGAATGAATGGGAGTAATATCAATTTGGATCAAGGCCCATGTAACTAAACATAAGACGGTGGAAATTCAGTTACTTGGTCCAATGCCCATGAATCATATATATTATCTTTTGGTGGTCAAGACTTTTTGGTCAAAAACAAAAGTATAACACAAAGAAAATAAACGAGAGAAGAGAAATATATTTGGAAAAAAACAGCAGCTTATGAACCCTAGCAAATTGAGGGTTTCCAAATCATGGGCAATTGAATCACACGCGCCTTAATAAAACCCCAAGAATATAAGGATGAAGAAGTGCTGACACCAAAGGTCTACGTGGCATCTATCTACGTCATATCTCAACAATGATTGGTGGATTTGACTACCACCAATCATTAATCCAATGAAAAAGGGCCACCTCAGCAGCAAACTAACACAACAAGCACAAATTACTGCCAAGGTGGCAATCCGAGTGAAAGAGAGCGTTTTTCAGCCGTTGGATGATTTGAAGAAAGAGAGATGAAGATTAGAGGGCTGTGATTTAATCTTCTTCAACAAACCACCCATTCGGTTCATTTATAAAAACCCTCTTTATTTTCTTCATTAGATGTAATTTTCTGTTTTTAGAATAGGTTTAATTTTATGTTGTAATTTCCTTTTTATAATGTAATAAATCGTTTTACTATTGAATAAAAGTTCAGTTTAATGTTTTTATAAATCTCATTTTTAATATTTTAGCTAAATTAATTCTGAATATTTGTTATATTGAAAAGTTGAACCAGCTTATGCATCTAAGCTTTTTAGCTTTTTGTGTATACGTTTTCTAGTAGAGAGAAAATAGGCTTATTCCACTGAATAAGTTTAGAAGTGGTGTTTCTGTTGAGTTACTGTTCGCGTTAAGCAAGTGGTTCGATTTGATATCAGCTTTTGGTTTGTTCGATAGCGGCGTTGCACGTCATCAGCGGGCTGGCCTGGAATCGAGGTAGTTCACTTGTGAACTTTCTGCCATTAATATTGTAAAACTGCTTTAGATAGATTTATTGTTAAGTTTAGAATAATAGTAGTTAAATTTGTTTAGTTGAATGATATTGCGATCTGTACTCGAGTTTTGAGCAGCTATCAGTTTAGTTTGTTGTTAAGAATTTTAGTCCTGTAGATTGTAGATTGTTGATATAATTCCTCTTAGTTAAGTAGTGTTTGGCATAGCAGGCATTAGGAGCTTAGACTCATTTAGTTTCGGTATAAATACAGCTAGTTTGTACCCTTAGAGAAATCGAAACAAGTCAAGTAGCGTAATCTGAGTAGAAAGGAAAGTTCCAGAACAGTAGGTATTAGCCATTAATTCACTTTGGATTTAAAGGTAAAATTGGTCAGATCTTTTTAGTTGATTAATAGGTGATCTCTGTTTCGATTCCCTTTGGTTTGGAGCTTAATAAATAAGCAGTGCGGTATAGTTTAAAAAGCCAAAGATAAGCTTGAAGTAAGCTGGTAGAATGTAGGATAAGCTGTTGGAATTAAATCTATTATAGTTAGAAGTCTCATCAGTTATAATTGCTAGGAATACACTTAGCTTTTGGATTCCAGCGCAGATCTGTAGTGCAAAAAGTAGCGAGAATTAGCGGAAGAATTCACTTGAACCTTGTTAATTAGCTACTAGGTATTTGTTTTTTTTTTTCGTTCACTTAAAATTCAGTTTATAAGAAAAGTTCATTAGTTCAGGTTCTTTCTTTTTACTTCTTCATTCGATTATAGTCACTATTTGAATGTAGTATAGCATACTGTTATTTTGCTCTGTTTATAAATTGATAAGAGTAAATTGGCTCTTAGTAAAATTGTGTTCAAAAACAAAAGTTCTTTTTGTTTGAAATGTGCTTTCCAAATGAAGTTTGTCATTATACACTTTAGCCCCTTCACTTTGTGTGTATATGTTTCACCCACATTCCACGGTTAACAGTTAGTATCGTTACATCCTGTTAAGTCTTATAGTTAGTATGTTGGGCCATTCACTGGGCTAATATCAAATTTTTTCTTTTTTAGCCTAGACTATGTAACACTCATTTCATTTCATCACAACTTTTTAACATTTCATTACAAGTTTCAAAGTTTTAAATAAATAGATTCTTTTTTTAGCTTTAATAAAAAATAAAATAGTTTCAATAAAAAATAATATAAAAAGTATAAAAAAATTTAGTTTTTACATTTTTTAGAATAAATTTGGCATTTTCATTTTTTAGAATAATTTTGCATTTACATTTTTGGCATTTTAGTATTTTACATGTGTACTTTTCATTTTCATTTAGCATTTTAATAATTATCGTTTACATTTTACTTGCGCATTTACATTTTTACTTAGTGATTTTTTTTGCAATACGTGCACTTTGTTTTAGATTAGTAAGTATTTACGTATTCATAATATTGTTTTTATCTTTTTACGTGCATTCAAGTAACATAAAAACCAAAAATATATCTTAACCAAAAACGAATAAATCTTGTGAATTATTTGAGATCAATTCGAGACAATTTGAGGAACGAAAATTAGACTTTATAAAGAATTTGAAAAATTCATGTATTAAAAACAAAGAAGTATGTAAACACAAGTTGTTAAAACACAAAAAAATATCCAATGATTGATTAAAAACATAAATGTTAATCACATTGGCTATACACATGTGCCAAATTATTCTGAGCAACAGACTCAATTCAAACGAACCGGGACAAAAAATATGAAGTGAAGCAAAGAAAAAATTGAAAACATACTGAAAGGTAAACACATGGGATGATTAGGATGATTCACTTTGGCTCACCATCCTTCTCAACTTGTTTCTCAAGTTTAACAGCAATAATTTCTTGATGAACAATTGAATCATCATCCCTATCAGCTTTGAAAATGTCTTCAAGCTTAACTTTGACCAAAGTATTCTGCCCTCCGTCTTCGTCCACAATAACTGTAGGCTTATTAGCACTCAGTTCATTCTCATCATCTTCTGTGTCATATTCAGAATCTGAATGATCAACAACAATCATACTGCGCTCAATAGTACGGGAGCGTTTCTTTCCAGAACCACCACTTGATGAGCCAACATCACCAGTTGATGGTGATTCAAGTTGTAGCCTCCTTGTAAGGCTAAGATCAACAGACTTGGAAGATTTTATTGGAACCGATGGAGTTTTGATCTCATTGTCGGTAACCTGTAATGTAAATATAAAAAAAATATCAAATATATGCAGTAATAAATTTTTGAATATGTATTCATTTAATTGTTTTTAAAGTATTATACCTTATCGTCACAAAAATCTAGTCTCCAAAATTGATAATCTCTTTGTCTGTAGTGACTTTCTCACATCTGTAAACGTGGGTCTTGTTATTGCAATTGAATACGGAAAATTGGACCCTAAAGAGATATTTCTTCCCAATAATGCCATTCAGTTCAACAGAGAAATAATTTTCATGATTGATACCATGTTTTTTAACCAATTCCTAAGCAGTAAACCCAGATATCTTGTGCATATTACCATCAAAAACACAAATCTGTGCACTACCCATGTCATCATGAACACGAATGATAACCTTGAAGCTATTTAAAAAACGGTATAAGTGTAAGTAATATAAACAATATTTGCATAGAAATATACATAATGCCTTGTAGAATCGTACTTGTATGCAAATTGTTCCTTTCCCAAATGCTCAATGCACCACCAAAGTTTCTTTTTCGATTTGTTACCATGACCAGTAACAGGAACTTTGGAATCTATAGAAAACACTTTCCTACTACAAACTTTGCATCCATGATAAGACCAACCTTTTTCGTACTGAGCGCTGTGAACTTTAGCATACACGACACACTCACCATCCTTTATTAAAAATAAGAACAAAAATATATTACAAACTGACTATCTTGACTTGTATATTATGAAATTACCAAAAAATCTTACCGGCTGAGTCTCCCTAATATTTGCAACCATTTGTTTTACAGCACCAAGCATAAATTCTTCAGGTGTGATAACCTTAGTATCATGAGCAACCAATTCAATTTTTTGTTGATATGGATTATAATCTTCCTGGAATTCGTACCTAACCAATGACATCAATATATATTGTAATTCAAGAAGACTATAATACACAAAATAAATGTTTTAAAAACCCTTTGAGACTGTTATATAACATACATTTGAAGAAAAGCAATCAACTCTGGTACTTTTTTGTTAATGACCATCTTCGTACCCCACAAACAGTTATGCACAGAAGGAAGTTCTGTAGAAATAAACCAAATGTTATACAAAAGTTAAAAGGGTCAAATTTTGTTAGTAGTGTTGTTCACGTATACTTACCTTTGAAATATTTCACTTTTCCAAGTTGCAACATAACATCAATATGATCAACTGTCTCCAACTTATCAACATATTCGTTCCACTTTTTGGCCCATTGGTCCCAGAAAGTAAGATTAATCTTTTCTCCTCTACGTAGAATAAAGATACATATGAATATGTTGTAAAAGTATTCTTGTATATATGAATATAACAAAACAAACACAATTAGTTATAAAACATACTCATCATCTTCAATGATAACAGTTCTCCTTATTTTGCTCGAACCTATTGAATTCATAGAGATCAACTCAGCAATTCCAACAACTGATCCAATAGCATCTGAAATAAAAATAAAATTTTTAAACAACATACAAATAACATGAAGATTGGGTAAGATGTATAAAATCATTTAACAAAATGTGTAAACTGCTTACCAACGGAATTATTTTTTGCATAATCTTCAGTTGTATCAACAATCCTGGTGAATGGTTCACTCCTAAATCCAGATAGATTGTCATCTATCTATTCAATTCGGGTGATATTGGTATTCCGTTAAAAATAAAGTTCCACTCATGTGGCAACAATGGAGTGTTACCATCATTTTTTATGACACCAAAGTTTAAAACATGTAACAGACTCCTTCTTGCAGCAATGGATCAAATCTGAACATCCATTCTTTTTTTATATAACACTGAATGCGCACTCCCTGTGTAAATATTAAAAAATTTAATTGAATTAATACAAATATACAAAACATAATTCTAAATTGAATCAAAGAATGAAATAAAATTACATGCTCATCCTGCAAAACAAATTCCAAACTATATGGATTGTGTGAGTCATTCAGTCTATGTGCTTTCCAGACAGAGATGGTCCTTCCTCTTATTGTCATGTTGGACAACATAGGAGTGATATCTTTTATAGCAGTAACAGTTTCAGTAGCCTTCATTGATGAAAAAGAAAAACAAACAGAGGGTAATTTTTTAAAAAAGGACTGATACAATCAATAAAATTGAGATGATGTAAAAAAATTTACTTGATGATTGACTAGATGTGTTATTATTTTGTGTAGATGCCTTGCTTTTAATTTGCCTGGTGTTGGGAGTCTTAAATTGAGACTTTGGCTCCTCCTGGTATTGCATTTTTTATTTTATCATTGGAGATTGAACTATTATTTTATGCTTTTACGTAACATAGATGATGATTTGATGTTCCAATGGTTGATCCTATATATATTGTCACAACTATGTTTCTAAAAATGGAAAAAATCATGATATTAAACGAAATCATGATATTATAAGAAACAATTACAAAAATGAATGTGGTAATTTATGAATATTTTGATTATGAGTTGGCAATTAGTTTACATATGGTAATCATTCAAGAAAATATGATTGTTCAACCATTTTTGAATTTTGAAATCAACCGAGTGTTTAATGGCGCCAAAACAAATAGTCATATAAATATGTGTAAATTTATTTTAGGATTAAAAGCATATAAAATTTGCCATAATTACTTATAAAAATTTAATACATTTGTAATTAGTCAAAATCATGTTAAGCCAAAATAAATACTTGCCTAATTTATAGAACCGAAAATGTTTGTTTTTATTTTATTTTTTCATTAAATGATGGTATGGTCAATAGTCTTCATTGCCTTTGTTTTAGAAAGTCTAACACAAAAATAAAACTTGGCATAGTGGTAAACATGTTATGTTTCTGCCTAACAGACCCGGGTTCGAATCCCATTGCTGCCAACTTTTTAAAAAATGTTCCACGTTCATGTTGATGTGGCACACGCAGTGGGATGATGTGGCACACACAGTGAAATGATGTGGCACACATATTTTGATGACGTGGTAGTATTATGTTTCTTTGGAGTGCCATTCACATTAATCCTTGCCAACTCACATTAATTGTGCTTAGGTGGATTAATGAGGTAGATATGTGAGCATGACGTGGAATAAATTTATCCTTATATATATAGAGTATATATATATATATATATATATATATATATATATATATATATATATATATATATATATATATATATATATATATATATATATATATATATATATATATATATATATATATATATATATATATATATATATATATATATATATATATATATATATATATATATATATATAGATTTGCGTTCAAGTGCGTTACGTCTTAAAATAGGTTATAATAGGCACCAGTAATAAAGTGACAAGTGTCATATTCATTTAAAGAAAATTGTAATTAATTTTAATATGCATGAGGGTATTATAGTAATCATTCTTTAGGCTCCAAATTAGCTTCATTCACTTCAACTGTCACTTAAAAGTTACAACCACCGAATCTTCTTTTTTCTTCTCCAAACAATAATAAAGATATCACACTCTCTCTAATCCTCCCCAAAACCAGATTTAAAACTTTCTTCATCAAAAAACCAAAAAAAAAATAAACTTTACATAGTCCACGCGGGTGGATGGTGAAAAGAGATGGATATGATTTTTTTATCAAAGTAATTGCTTTAAAAAGTAATACTCCGTAACCGATATATGTATATTATATACTACTAAAAGCTGGATATGTGTTTTTAGCTTACGATGATTATGCATTATATGAATCGGATGGTGGTACAACCAGATTCTACATGTTTATTTTAATATAAAATTCCCTATTGCTATCTTCTTTCACATTTAGATATGGATATAAATCTTTGTGTTGTTTACATTTTAATTGGTATGTAATTGATTAATGTTTACTATCATGTCCATTTTGAAGTGTTGTGCAAATGTCTTTTAAGTCTAATATGAATTTTATAGAATGGTGCATCAACTTTGTTAATTATATATATGTAATAGACTTTAGGTACGGATTAGTAGTTTTATTACGTTGTGTTGATTTCCGCTAACTAACGACGGCGACTAAGTTGGCTTGGTGCTTCGTCACCAGTAACCATGTTGAAATATGGTTCGAGGTGGCACATGATGTTTAAATTCCGACAAGACTTCGAGTTGAACACGGTTTAATTGAAATTCTGAACGAAGATGGTGATACATGTTCGTTTCATATTTATATGTTTAGCGCGACTGCACGACACCCTTGATGTCGTTACGGGTGTACACGCTCCAAGTGAAACATGTTCGAAGATTCAAGTTTCGTAAAATATAATGAAGATTCAAGTTTCGTAAATCAGAAGCATGTGATCCGATTTACCAATATAATGAAGATTCAAGTTTAGTTTTTCAGATATTGGGTTGATGCATCTTAGTCGCGGGACTCGAACCATCTCAAACAGTTCATCCATTTTGAAAAAAATATGTTTGACGTGATACATGTCTATTTTTCCCACACCGCTTTCGTTTAACACCGCATCAAGCTGCGCATTTATATAACAAGAACCACACATATGTATCATACTTAAATTATGTATCATATTTATATCTGACCTATTTGTGATTTTATAGTATTAATGTGTCATCATTGTTGTAGCTTGTGTCTCATATTAATGCATGATATATTATACGCTTAATTTATTTGTCATGGCTTCATGGGTTTTATGTGACAATCTAGATGTATCACTCATAATGGTGTATTAGGTTTTATGTAATATTTGAATGTGTATCAAATAACATATTTTTAGTTCTTTTTATAACTTTAAGGTATTATTTATTTTTGTTCGTAAACATGCAATTATTAAAACAATACAATATCATAGTATGGATGTGGATCTTATTAATGAGTACTTTAAAGGAATTAAATGTCGTGTATGATTTTGACACGAAACGGACATTGGTTAAGCGTGTTTTGTTTATAAAGATGTGCCATCAATGTGTTTGTTAATTACAATTATGCCATCCTCAAGCTTTATTTAAATCTAAATCAGATTGCTTAATCTAACGGTCCATATTAGTGCTTACTATAATATATTTTAAGAGTGTGCACCATGATAACGCTCCCCTATATATATATATGGGATCATTAGAAAACCTTCCTTTGATAGAAAACCAAGAAAACAATAGAAATCTTCCTCCTTTTTTTCGCACCAAAACTACAGGTGGTCGAAATGTAATTTATCTATCTTTAGGGGTAAATATTGCATTTTTAGAACTTTCATACCAGTTTTCCTTATCTGGTTTCCCTATTAGCATATTTCTTTCTCCCAATCACCATATCCACCACAACCTCCATTTGAATCACCGTTCACCATCACGACCCACCGTTTTTTGCACATCCAGCGATGGAGATCATCTCCGGCGATAAAACGACAATGGATATCATCTATGGCGTCATAAACGCCGATTATATTGAGGTATGTGAATGATTACAATTATATTTTTTGTTACATTTTAGTTAAAATCATTTGTAACGCTTATATTTGTGGTTGTTTTTCTTTGATCTATTCGAATTGTTGTTCATATTGAGTTACATTTTTGGTTTTTATGAGATATGATTTGGTAATCATTTAGATGTATCGACTTAGAGCTTATTCACATAAATCATTGTGCAACATAATTATATTGAAACGAACATAGTAATAAATACATGAAAAACATGTTTTCAAAAAAGTGCACACTAATTGTTTGATAAAATGTCTGAATGAGAGTATTATAACTGTGATATCCTAATTTTATACTATGTTTATTTTATGATAGGTTTATTAAACGGCATGGGAGGACACAGATCGGTTGAGCGGTATTAGCAGTTGGATAAATGAGAGTTTAGGCTACAAGCAGTTGGGTTTAACCTCTTTGCCTTTGAGTTATTCACTGGTCACATGTGTCGAATGGGTATTTTGGGAATTTAGCAAGTATTGTCGACTTGGAGATAATGATGGTGAGCTTTCTTTGGGCTTTAAAATAAATCATTGATGACTTGTTTGGCATGAAGGTAACTAGACATAATATATTATGTAACACGGACACGACTAAATTTTTTTGTACCAGTATAAGTTTATTTCTGGTTATTCTTTTCTCACATACACTTGGTGACATCTATCTTTACCTTTGAAACTACTGTTAGTAAATTTAAGTCGCAAGTTTTTTTTGTTAACACTAGTGTAACAGAATAAAGTAGATGGATAAGTTAAGGACTTGTGAATAGATGGAGACTAATCAACTCTCATCAAAGTTCTATTTTGGTTGGATGAGCCATCTGGTGTAAGTATAACCATTGATGGCATCAACATCTTCACCTTTGGATTAGATGATCTTAGGTCTCGGTTTGGGATTCTTAAGAATCAATCCTTTTTGAATGCACTGTGAGAAAGAACATAGACCCGATTGGTCAATATTCTGGCAAAGATATGTGGGGTTTAATCTTAACTATTTTGATATTAAGTAATCCATCTCATGTGATAAAACATCATTGCATAGTCTTGAACAATCTAAATTTAACTACGTCCTAGTGGAAAAACCTGGTAAACTATATTGTACAGGTAATAAAAATGTTCATGTTAGTGTATTCGACCTTTTACCATGGCCCTTTGTCGCCAAATGTGCTATACTTTTTTGTTCTAATACTGTACTTAGTCGGGGTTTAATTTATGCATTGTTTCCGATATACATTTCCAGTTTTGGGTCAACACTATATCACCCTTTTTAAGATGGATTATTTCCAATAGCTTCATATTTAGCATCAAGGACTTCAGGGGGCGTTTGCGGTTATTTACTAGAAAGGATGGTCTTTGGTTTCTGTGCATTAGACTGTGGTTTACATTCTTTGATGTTATAAATCTATGTTTCGTAGTATTATACTAATGTTTAATGCATGGTTTAGGCGTTGGAGATAAAGATGTCAGGGACAGATGGAGGTGGTCCAGACCTGATGTAAATACATATACACTGTTGGTTAGGGGTCTTGCCGCATCCCTGAGAGTTTTGGATGAACTGAGGATTATCAGTACTGTTTGTAGAGTGGGAGTATCTCCTAGTGATAGCAGGTTGTACATAAAAAAAGTTGTCAAATGGTGAATCAATGTTTTATATTTTGTTTCTTGTGTTGTTGCCTTTCTGTATGGACAAACTAAAAGTAATGTTTCTTACTTTCTTTATGTCACTTTCTGGGTTCATTTTTGCTATTATCTGTGCAACATACACGTTTGTATGACTCTTTTTTACCCGTTTATAAGAGCTTTAACCAGGTTACTTTTTATGTTCTTCCATGAATCTGTATTATTTATTTTGCAATCTCTATGGGTTGAGTAAGGTATGGAAACTTACAACACTTGATGCACTAATAATGTTGAATTGATGCCCTATTAATATTAAGCGATGCCATAATAATACTTATCCGATGCTCTAATAGTACCTACTCTATTGTTTCATTATAATCAACATAAATAATTACAAGTTAATTTACTTAAGTTACAATCTATCAAAATAATACTAATGTTTATTAAAATAATTGAGAAACATATATACAATGTTGAAAGTAATTATAAGATAAATTATAAAAGATAAACCAATTAAACATATCATGAACAAGTAAACTACTGTTATAGCAATTAAGTTAACCCATCATGAAAGTGATAGGCGGGATCGTTAGTGATGTCCATTTCTCAAGTTAATGATCTTCAATTTCATCATCTTCGTCGTCACCAGTTGAATTTGAGGTCAATGTACAGTACACTTTGACGTCGGCAAAAACTATTAGAAGACCTTGCAAAACTGTTTCCAAGTGAGCACTAGTACCACCAAGTAACCAAAACTATTCGTTCCTACACCATTCTTCTAACTCGGCTCTAGACTATTTTACTTGCAGAACTACTGCTAAGTAAGCACTAGCATGCACTAGTACCACCAATCAGCCTTGGAACTCTGATACTGATATTGAATCGATTAAAAGAGACAAGTTTCCAAGTTTCTTCGGAGCCAAAGATGGATTCATGTCTTCATCATCATTAGAATCATGCATTCTAAAAGCTCGGTTTTCTTTCGGAGTGTTGTATTACCCTTCTTACGACCTGTAAAGCAGCAACTACAGTAACTCTCACCTACTACTAGTAATATATAATTGGTCTATCTTTGGTTCTTGGTGGGTCAACCCCATATAACGCGATTCTTTTAAAGAGACATCCCATAGACAGCAGGTACAGTCAAGTTATCAGGAGTATCTCCTAGATACATCTGCATAGCATGCCACAACAAAATACATGTTAGAATAAAATTCATGGTCTTGCAAAATACAAGTTGATATGACAACTATCACCTACTAATATATAATTGGTATACCTAGAGTGGGGTTAATCCCTAACGATGAAAAAAGGTAGAAAAAAAAAATCCATAGTTAAACATGAAATGGGTCAAACTCTCTACTAAAAGAATGTTTAAGAGCCTTGGATGCACAATGCTGCTATAAAAATGTCTGCAACTCAACTTAGCCCGAGGAGAACTAATAATAAATTATTCCAACCATTACAGAGCCTGACCCACCCATCTTCTACATCAAGAATTGAAATATTTGATATTGATTTTGATTTTGGAACTTAGTACCAGTAGTACATAATAAAGGAAACCTGGCCCTTATTATCAGAAAGGGTAGATGAAGTGATAATACAAAAATAAAATATTAAATTAACCAGCATACTCGCAACTATTTTGTTACAAAGTCTTTTGGTCGGTCTGTCCATTCATCTAAATTAACCGATAATACATGTGACAATCTAACTAAAGTCCATCTAATGATTTTATCATAATCCAAGTTATCAAGATTGAAAGAATAAAATAAAAGAGCGATCACCATACTTCTGATATACTAAATAATATTGAACATTACTAGTGCATCAAGTAACTGAGTTTAAAATCATAACATAAATAAAAATGTAAAAGGGTAAATGCATTAAAAATACCAATTCATGGCCACCCATTTGACTTGTTTCCTATATTTCAATTTTATCAATTTGACTCGATAGAGATATAAAAACATGTACCTATTTCCTATATATTCCACGCATTTGACTCGTTTCCTATATATTTAACTTTTACCCGTTTTCAGATTAAAGAACTTGAGTTAGTATATTTAACAATCAAATGCCTTGGTACACCAAACTAACTTCACCAGTAAGCTTGGCGCAAGTGACCCTCTTGCATAAGTTTAAGCCAACACCTAACTATGATACAAACCGATGACCTAACTATGATGCAAACCAATGACGTAACTGTGATACAAACCGATGACCTAACTATGATACAAACCTATGGACTAATTTTGCTACAAACCGATGACCTAGTTGTGATACAAATCGATGACCTAGTTGTGATACAACATGATGACCTAGCGATGACACAAACTAATGCCCTAACTCTGATACAAACTGATGCCCTAACTATGATACAAACTGATGACCTAACTGTGATACAAACCAATGACCTAACTGTGATAGAAACCGATCACCTAACTGTGTTACAAAGCGATGACCTAACTATGATACAATATTGCAATGATGTCCTAACTAAATATTACATTGCTGCTATTTATGATCTCTTTACCCTAACTAATTCAACAGTATTGCAATGACATTATATAATAAACAAAAAAAATTTAGAAGATACCAACGTCACTAGGAAACAAACCTCCATTTAAAATGCATCTCGCATATGATCATTTTCTCCCTTAAAATAAACCCGATCATCATCAACACTTACATGTTTGCAATACAAGACCTCTATGGGGTTCCATAATGTGCAGATCTTCCATGACTGTAAAAAACCAAACAATCCCATTAGCCCCTTAAATTTACTTGAAGTCTAGCATTTTTGTGACCATCTTTCGTACAAAGGGAGTGTCTTTACTACCTGATAAGTTTCTGCACTTTGAGCAGCGCTTTATCTTAGATAGTTCTTATAATAGCTGCATCATTTCAATAGATGATTCTTTAATAATTCAAGTAAGTACAATATGTTACAAACTATTACATGACCTACATTTTATTGATAGCTCCTTGGTATTGTATCATGTCTGCCTTGAAGATCTAGTGATAACTCTAGGATTTTGGCATCTCACACTTGCCATTAGTGGTCTTAATATAGCAAAACCTTTTCAAAAATATTACACCTATACAAGTGGTTAGGTGGTACTCCAATAAAAAAAGACACCGAAATGACTCCCTAAAAATCGAAGTCTACACATAAAACCGACTGACTAATAAAATAATAAAACCGATTCCCTAATAAAATAATAAAACCGATTCCCTAATAAAATATAAAACCTATTCCCTAATAAAATAATAAAACCGATTCCCTAATAAAATATAAAACCGATTCCCTAATAAAATATAAAATCGATTCCCTAATATAACTTTCATATGTATGCACAAAACACATAAACTGATGCATTGATACATTATTTTGAACATTTAAAAGCATAAAATACAAACATATCATATCAAACAAACAAATGATATTCGTTCATGTTACCTTTACTATGATTCATATTTGTGCTAATATACCAGACAATACTAATGAAGTATTAAAATGTTTGTGTTAATGAACATACAATTCGATTCCCATATTCAAGTACATAACATATGTGTTAATCAATCAAATGAAATGATCTAACCATACTCGCTCACTGATGCCCTAACCCTACTCACTTACTGACCGATGCACTAACAACTTTCCAACAACAACCGTGACACATTTTTTTAGGTACAATATTATGTTAGTATGCTTTATATATACACACATATTTTCTAAGACGTCATATCATTCAATAATAATCATAAATGCTGCCAAATAATGCATCGCAATTATAAAATCACATTCGGGCATTTCATCGAACACGTGATGTGCAACTTTATGAAACACTTTTTTCATACATTTTTTTGCCAAAATTGTCCAATATCTTGTAGAAAAGATAATGATATGATTATACACTTTCAACAAAACTTCCCAAATTATTTAAATATTTGATTTAAATTTGTAAAATAAAAAAAGTTTTATAAGAAGATTACACAATACTTGATGAAGCATGTAACGAGTGACTGGGGGATGAAGGTGGACTGTGTGTAACGGTGGTGGTCGGCGTTTTGATTGTGGTGTTTCTGAGATTGTTGTAATGGTGGCGTGACATGATTGATTCTGTATTTGGAAATGAGTGGTGGTCTACGCTTCCATGGTGGCGATGACTAATAAATTGAGTGGCGATGACAATGAATTGAGTGGTGGTGGTCAGAGGTGCACCACTTTGGTCGGAGTAGTGGTTACCGGAGAAGAAGGTGTTGGTAGGGTGTGTGTGTTTGCGGTGTGTAATACGAGTGCTCATAGAGAGTATACTAGTTATCCCCCTTTTTGTTTTTGTTAGTTTTATTTTATACCCCTGAGGTTTGTATCTTTTTAAAACCGGCCTTTTAGTTTGTTTTCTAGGTTTTCTACGAACATAAGGTTTTCTCTAGATCCCACCCCTATATATATATATATATATATATATATATATATATATATATATATATATATATATATATATATATATATATATATATATATATATATGTATATATATATATATATATATATATATATAATACAGGTATTATTATGATTTGATACCACACCTCTAATCCAAGTCATATGTGACATGGCAGCTATTAGCCAATAGGATTTGAGTGTTACCTAAAAAAACTCAAAAAACCCCGAAAACAAGTGTTTCGAAACGCAACTTTTTAAAAAACTACGTTTTGATGCCGCGGGTATATGTATTACCTAAAAACTCATTTTCTCATTTTTTATTCTCATTTTTTTCCTTCATCCCACTGGGGAAAACACACACAACACGCACAGACGGGGAAAATACCCCCACCACCGATCCCACATCCATTTTTTACGATCCCACATCCATGATAACTTTTTCAATCATTGAAACATCCATTTTTCCCGATCCCACATCCATAATAACCTTTTCAAACTTTGGATAAAATAACTCATCATCAATTGTTTACAAACATAAACCATAATATCTTTGGACAACTTTTCAGTTTTTTATGGTTTAATTAATTGATCTCTCATCAAAGGATTTGGTATGTAATCAATTGTTTATGAACATAAACCCTAATATGATTTGTCAACACTTTTTAAATTTTTGATTATTGATTTTTTTTGGATCTGTATATGTTCTAATAAACAAGGTAAGATCTGATCTTTTTTATTATTATCATATGAATTTATGCTTTAATATATGTTGTATTTATTTATAGACCAACGGGCAGATGAAATCACAACAAGATATCATATAGCCCAGGCTCAACAGCGTATAACTATGCAAGTATTATCTGTTAATTTATTCTGTCCAAATACCACATTTACATTCTTCTATAATGGTTCCACTGGCTTTTCAGGAAGCAATCTTAGTCAAGGATCTTCAATGGGTCCAGTTACAATGAAAGTGGGGTATGAAGACCATACACACATACTCAATTGTTTGTGACTGTTGTTTCATTTGTGCTTTTTTATCTACATAATGTTCTGTACTCATTATTCATTCTTGATTTTGATTTTGTATCGAATTATTAATGAAATTATATAATATGTACATATATTGTGTCCTACTGATAACTTACATTTAACTAATGTTTGTTTGTAACAGACGGCTTGATAAAAAAGATGCACCTGCCAAAATGACCCGGCATGACTCTGACCCGTATCCTTAAAACTGGCTGTTTATGAAGGGATGCCTGTTTGAAAACTGGTTGCTTAGTTCGAAGATGCTTGAACCACACGAAATCTGTTGGTACACGGCTGAAAGAAGGTCCCATAAATCATAGTTTACTAACACTAGGAACTGATCATTTGTTATTTTCCACTTTTTCATGTTTAAAGGACTGTGAAAAACTATAATGTAAGGCCAATAATTGATTATACCAAGAAACTAATGAGTTCACGTTTATTTGCGGTGAAGTAGCCCATTAATACTAAGTTGAACAGGTACGTGATTACTTCTTGCGTAAATCAAAAAGTAAACTAATACTACTATCATTGGTGTAATTATTTTTGTTCAACATCACAGTTGCTTGAATCAAGTTGTTTCACGATGCAAATTAGACACCAAATGGGTACACACCAGAGGTAGGTGTCTATTTGATTGTAGCTTTGCACACTATATGAAAATTAGCCGCTATCCAATGTATATCTCCATTGAAAAGTTGCTGATATCCAGGTAATGGAGCTTGATATTTGTTGCTGATAAATTGGTGGCAAAAGGGTGGGTCAACTTGGCTGGGTAACTGTTGAAATGGTTTTGGGTCAAAGTCGCCGTATATTTTTGTATCCCTTGGATCTGGTCAACATGTATGCTCCTTTTTTGTTAACTAATTTTGTTAATAATGATCTTTAACTTCAAGCACAATAGCTGACACAATCATAAAATGTTAAGAAGATAAATTTTCAGTATTGAGAAATCATGCAATAGGAATCGTAGAAAGAAAGGCAAGAGAAGAAGTTGACAACTGATTCCACATGAACTTTGAGCGTAAGCATCTCTCGCAGCCTGCACCATTATTCATTCATTAAATGTGCCAGAAAATAGTTACTTTACAGAATCAGATCATAGAAGGTTTATACATGTTTTTCTTCTAAGCTATTGGGATATAGAGTGAAAAGAGCAGTAGTGTACCTTGTCATATTTGCTCGGAGTTTTACATCTTCATCCATTTGATTAAGTTCACTATGTTTTATTCATTTTTTATGCTTTGTTCAGCCATTAAAAGGTAGGCTATTTCAACCAGGTGGACTGGTGACTTGTGGTTCTATCAGGTAAGCCAAATTCCAATTATATAATATAAATTAGTATCTATTATTATCTATCAAAATTTGTTGTTTATTTTATACATTCAAATGATTTATTTGTTCCATTAATTTTGGTCAATGCCTACTAAATACTTGACTTATGTCAAACGAGTTGATTGTATATGTTACTTTTGCAGAAAAACCAGTGTATATGTACAGTATGGGAGGGCTTGTAGAATATTCTGTTGTGCCAGCATATGGATTGGCTATCCTACCTCAAACGCTGCCTTATTCGGAGTCTGCGGTAATAGGTTGTGTAGTTTTAACCTCTTACGGTGCTATGACCCATGTAGCCCAGGTTCGTCCTGGTGATGTCGTAGCTATAATTGGTGTTGGTGGTGTAGGTTCAAGGTGAGAATATTAGATTCGGCCATTTTATCTATTTGTTTTTTTAAGTAACTTATTATTACTTCACATACCCAAAGCAGATCCAAACCCGATCAGTTCCTATATGAACTGCTACGTATCTCATAATTACTCCCAAATCGCTCATCCAAACACCCTTCTTAGAAACCAAACAATTTCTCTCCTTTCATTATGATCTAGCTTAACTCCCACTATATTTTACTTTCGGTTTCTGCTTATCTACATTGTATAATTATAACTACATTAATGGTCCAGTTGCCTGCAGATAGCACGCGCATTTGGAGCATCTGAGGTTATTGTCGTGGATATACAGGATGAAAAGCTTAAGAAAGCTAAATTACTAGGAGCCACCCACGTTGTAAATGCTCGAACTGAAGACGCAGTTGCCAATATTAAAGTAGGTGCATCCTTTTCTTATTTAGAAAAGTTGCTGATATCCGTTCATTGGTTTCTTGTAATGGTGCTGAAATGCCCTCCCATGTCGTGCTTATCTTTTTCCTTATTAATAATTATTAGTTTTATGTCTCAAGTCTTGACCAGCAAGCTAATATAATCAGGGTATACAAGTCATTTTAATCCATTTCTACCCGCTATGGCTTTATGTCCTCAAATCTTATACAAAAAAATGGCATTTATGCTATTTCCACCATTCCATTTGCTACTTCTATAATATGCACATTATTTATTTCGAGAGTGATATTGAACCTGTACGAGCTTAAATATAAAATACTTTCACCATTGAAGAAACATTTGTTAATTTTAGACGTATCTTTGGACAGGATATAACTGAAGGGATGGGAGTTGATACTTGTGTTGAAGCGCTGGGCAATCCAAAAACATTTTCGTAGTGTGTACAAAGTGTAAGAGATGGTGGAAAAGCAATAACGATTGGTCTTACACTTTCTGGAGCCAAGCGTGAAACTAATATAAACCATTTGGTTCGTAGACAGGTATATCACCCGATGTAGTTTTATATTTTCTTACAACCTTACCATGATAGCTGTAAAACCAATACGAGTCGTCTTTATGATATCCAATCTTTTGTATCTATTATTATCTATCAAAATATGTTGTTTATTTTGTATATTCAAAATGATTTATTTGTTCTCTCATTATAATTCCATTCATTTCGGTCAATGCCTACTAAATACTTGACTTATGGTCAAACGAGTTGATTGTATATGTTACTTTTGCAGAAAAACCAGTGTATACACATACAAAAATGATCCAATGGTAGAAATAATGTGCAATTCCCCTATATAAATCATAAGAGTGACTTGCATATTCTTAAATATTATCAAAAATGTGGAGTTGATCAACTTTCTGATGGAACCGATCATAGTGAATTCGATGCAGCTGATCCCTCAAAAACCAGTAACAACGCTTCAAAGAAAGCAGCTTTGAGTTTCCTCATCTATTGTAAGACAGGGTGGATCGGTGGTTTACTTGGGAATCTATGTGAGAAACAAGGGATTCAATACGAGTATTGAAGAGGTTGTTTTGAAGACCGCTCTCCGCTTTTGTCTAATAATCACACTATTAAGCATACTCATGTTTTCAATGCTGCTGGTGTCACTGGCAGACTAATGTCGATTGGTGTGAATATCACAAGATGGAAACTATCCTACCAATGTGCCAGGCACATTAAACATAGCTGATGTATGCAGAGAACGTGGTCTCTTAATGACTAGATTCACTACTGTTAGCATTTTTTAGTATGATGTTAAGCACCCTGAGGTTCTGGAAACGTGCACTATGCAGGTAACTAGCAGTTCATTGTTTATTATTTAATTATTGTTTGTTTAGTTACTGTATGTGCAAAATCAGTTAATCTATGAACATGCATGAGGTTGCTATATATGATATGCGATCAGAGAATCCGAAAAGAGACTCAAATTTGCAGCGGCTCACATGTTGCTAATTAGTTTGGCTGGAATAACATGTTGGATGCAATCTTTCTTTATGGTATATCGTTTGTTTACTGATTACGTGTCAAGTTTGTCGATGATGGTTATGAAGTATAAGCATTGTGAAGGTATTCTTTTAGTAATCCTAAATAGTATCAGGATATGAACACAAGTTAATGTTTTAAATTTGATATCTTGAAGCTTTGAGAAATGCTCTACTATGCAGTGAACAATGAACTAACTATCACTTATACACTTTTAGCCAAGTATGAAAAAGATTCGTTTCCAGTCTTTTCGAATTAATTACGGATTAATGTGCGACTCAGTCGTTCTTGGTGGAAAATAAAATGGAGGTGGTTATCTATTTTAAACTAATAGCAATATGAAAGTGTCGTTGAGTAAAAATAAAGTTTTTAAGAATTAAACTAAATTACGAGTTAAAAGTAAATGATTAAAAACATAAAAATTAAATTTAAAACTTAAAACTTAAAACTTTACAAAACTAAAAACTTCACCCATCGGAATGTGTAAAAAGAAGTTCTGTCGAAATATTTTGTCTGAATAACCATCGGAATGTAACAAATGAAAGCTATCGGAATAAATATTGAAGTATCGGAATAATAGTAAATTGATTCTATCGGAATACAGTTCTATCTGAAGGTGAATGTAAGCTGTCGCAATATTAAAACCATCGCAATATCCTATCTGAATGTAAGGTCTATCGGAATATGGCTGTTGAAATTTTGGCAGCGTTTCGTCGTAATATAGCCTTAAGACCCGTCGCAATGTACGATCGCAATGAGCGATCGCAATCACGATCGGAATAAGGGATCTGAATACTTGATCGCAAAGTAAAACCCTAAGGGTTATTGTGATCGCAATGAATCCGTCGGAAAGACTGTCACAATATGTAAACCCTAATGATATTAAGATGGAAAAACAAAAGGTATTCGGATGGAATACAATAAGCTTCAACCCGAATAAGCACTAATTAAGCTAAGACGAATAAGCACTTATTTAAATCTCAACCAAATGGAAACAAGCATAAATTAAAAAACTTTTAAAACACAAACTAAGCAAACTTTATGAATCAAACTTTAGAAAGACTAAACATTTTAAGAAAACTAAAAAGTAAATAAGCTAAACACAAAATAAGCCAATAAGCATGATAAGCTCAAAGCTTAATCCGTATAAAACTTAGATAGAAACCAAAAGATTTACTTTTTAACAAATCAAACATCAAGATTAAACAAAATCAAAGATAATTTTCGGATAAAATAAGTAAAAATCAAGAAAGGTAGAAAGAGATTGAATATGAAAAACTTAACTTGAACTTGAAGATAAATGTTTCCAAAATACAAGATTGAACTAAAACTTAAACATGAAAAGAAGAAAAGATGAAATTCTAGTGAGAGAAAGTTAAACACTTTCTCTCTCTAAAAACTAAAGAAAGAAAGAAAAAATGAAAATATGCTAAATTAACTAACACCCTCCTAATGTGTCATTAGGAGGGTGTATATAGGAGGTGGGGAGTGCATGTGTTGCTTCCTTCTTTCTTTTCGTCTCGACTCGATTTAAATTCTTTGTCTTTCTCGACGTCGTCTCGGGATTTGTCGATATAAATTGAACTCGTCTTATAATTTTTCTTCTATAACTAGACTTGAGTTCTTCGACTTCATTAAACTTCCGTCTTTAGACTTTTTCTTCGATAAATCTTCAGAATAGGCCTTGGACTTCCGTTCTTTTTTCACTCTCAATCTTTTGACTTCGTCTTTTGTCTTTTTCTTCGATAAAAGCCCGTGATAACCTATGTTTTCTTCTTTTTTCATATTTTAATCATGAAACACAATAAAAACACAAACCACGCATAATTCCGACTTTTACGACATAAAATACATGTTTTGGTCTTGTTATTATTGGAAATAAGTGGTAAAAGGATAAGTGTTTTCACACTTATTAAATCCCCTACACTTGACCATTGCAATGCCCTCATGCAATGCATTAATTTTAAAGCACGGTTTACATTTCTCATCATAAATAACCCACCTTGGCCTTTATTAAATAGTAAACTTTTGGGAAAATTAAAAAGATAGAAATATATACAAAACAAGTAAAGAAATCAAAGACTTGCATTAGGTTTTTTGGCTGTCATTAATGTTCATCATCCTCAAGTTTCACGTTCCTCATACCAAGCTTAAAAACGAGATCATTGTTATTATAAGTTAGCAAACTAACATGAACTCATGTGGACCAATTATTTACTTAGACTCCCTTATTCCTAGGTGTATCTCTTATATTTTAATATTATCTTGAATGATCACGAGGATGCATTTTTTGACTTATTTTGATAGTTATTTAGGCTGAAAATAAAGTGGGACGATTTAATCAATAGTTAGCTAAAGGACAAAATCTTTTAAAACTACTTCTCAGGACCTCTTAAAGTTCATATCTTGGCATAACTCGCTTCACGATTTGAGACCTTTCTCGGCCCGATATTTGGCAGCGACTTAATACTTCGAATCTTGAGAGACGTTCTTGAAATTATGGTCTTCTCTTCATAACAGGAATTTCTTTACTTGAAGTTTTTGAGAGATTCTTCACATTTGGACCACGACTTCTTCATTTTTCTCCAATCTTTATTTTGGACTTTGATATACAACGATCCGCCTCCTTTTAGGACTTGGATCTATTTATCCTCATTCCTTGTTAGGGTCTTTTCGGATAGACTTCTCCATGATCTTTAGGGGAGTGTTTGCTTTTCGTCGTGTGTCTCGCTCCATCATATTGATTTTTGATAAATGATTCTTCATATCACTTTGGATCTTTAGCAAAAAAATGTAGCCCTCATGCCTTGTTAGGGCCTTTTCGGGCTCGCCAATCTTCACATCCCGCTTCCATAAGTTATGCCTTGGCTATGATCTCTAATTAATACCGAGCAACTTTTAAACGATCTTGTTCTAGAAGCTAAGTAACTTTTCAAATCGTACAACCTTACTTATTGCAATTATATTTATTAGCAAGCGATGGGAGAAAAAGCTTATAATCAACTCACATAAGTTCATGAAAGAATACCAAACTTATAATTGACTCTATCATCTCTCGTTCTCCACAATTTAAAATCTCAAGGAATGAGACTCGTGGATGCTTAGCCAATTAAATCAAAGTTTTTGGTTTTCAAGTCATCTATAGGATCTTGCAATTTCTTAGACTTTTTCAAGTTTAGAATTCGCATTTTAAAGTTCCCTTGATAAACGACTTTCTAGGATCAATTATAGGAACTTGCGAAAAGTTCTTGTTCTTAACCCGTGAGAGTTAAGACTTTAGCGTTTTAAAGTTCCCTATATAAAAGCCTAGAAAAACTTGACTTAAACACGTTAAGGATACTAGCTAGAGTAAACTTAAATAAGTAAACTCGGGTTGAGTCAAAAGATTCACAACGTTTGAAAATTTAAAACCACTTTATTAAACTTTCTTTTAGCAAAGAAAGTAAATAACGATAACAAAGGAAAAACTACTAAGCCAAAATAGATTAAAAAAGTCGAAAAATTAGATTTTCCGATTAAAATGAGGACAAATTCATGGAAACGCCCACTTACTTCGATAGAAGTCCCCCTACACTTGATATAAACATTGTCCTCAATGTTTAAGCATGTGGGAGTAAACTCCCCTACACTTAGGACATTGTGCGCGTTTTTTAAATCTTGCTAAGGAAAGGACAACTATAGTGATTTCAATGTGAACATATAAGATATGAAATATTGAATCACGACAGTTTAGGATAGAACCGGGAAGACGGGTACACGGGATCACGGTTCATCAAAAGTCATCGAGAATGGATCTTTCAAGCTTTAATCCCTGCACATCATAAGAAACAAGACAACAAACATATACAGGGCTCCCCTACACTTATTATGAAAACGGTAAAGGATAGATCAACGGGTTGCCTCCCGAGAAGTGCTTGTTTTTGTTAACCGAGTCACGAGCCTGACTCGACCCAAAACTAATTCAGGGTAAACGTGGTGAGGGATGGAATCATCTCATGAGAGATGTCCTCACCAAAGTACAGCTTCACGCACTGGCCATTCACTTTAAAATTAGGCCCATTTGGTTGAGAAAGCTCAATGGTGCCGTAAGGGAAGACTTTAGCGATGGTGAATGGACCAGACCAACGGCTCTTCAGTTTGCCCGAGAAGATCTTCAACCGAGAGTTAAAGAGTAAAACTTGATCTCCAACGTGGAACTCTCGGTTCTTAATCCTTGAATCATGAATGATCTTGGTCTTCTCCTTGTAGATCAATGAATTCTCATAAGCTTCATTCCTCAGTTCATTTAGCTCGTTGAGTTGAATCTTCCGAAGATCACCGGCTTTGTTGATATCAAAATTGGCCCACTTCAAGGCCCAGTACGCTTTATGTTCCAGCTCAATAGGGAGGTGGCATGCCTTCCCGTACACAAGACGATATGGAGTGAAACCAATCGGAGTCTTATATGCGGTACGGAAAGCCCACAAAGCATCGTCTAACTTATCGGCCCACGAGGCACGATTCTCTCCCACAGTTCTCTCTAAAATTCTCTTCAGTCCACGGTTAGAAATCTCGGCTTGACCATTTGTTTGAGGATGATAAGCGGTGGAAAGACGGTGATTGACACCGTACTCAGCCATGACTCGAGCAAATTGATCATTGCAAAAATGAGTCCCGCGGTCACTGATGATAGCACGAGGAACACCGAATCGAGCAAAAAGCTTCTTCAAAAAGTTCACAACCACCCTCGCATCGTTCGTAGGGAGAGCTTTTGCTTCAACCCATTTAGATACGTAGTCAACGGCTACGAGGATGTACTTGTTCCCTTTAGATGATGGAAATGGCCGCATAAAGTCGATGCCCCATACATCAAAGATTTCACATTCTTGTATGAAATTTTGAGGCATCTCATCTTTATGTGTGATCTTGCCTTAGCGTTGACAAGCATCACAATTTTTAACCATCTCGTGAGCGTCACGATAAATGGTGGGCCAATAGAATCCTGAGTCAAACACTTTCTTCGCGGTGTAGTTGGGACCAAAGTGACCATCGGTGGGTCCTTTATGGCAAGCTTCGAGAATGTATAACGCTGCGGGTCCATCAACACACCGACGAATAATCAGATTAGCACATTATTTGAAGAGATAAGGGTCATCCCAAAAGTAAGTCTTAACATCTTTAAAGAACTTCTTCTTTTGTTGGGATGTTAACCCTTCGATGAGAATACTACCCGCTAAGTAGTTTGTAATGTCCGCAAACCATGGGGTGTCATCAAGATTGGAATTGATAGACATTAAGGCCTCAATGGGAAAAGAGTCGTTGATCTCTTGATTCGGATGATCCCCTTGATAAGGATCCTCAAGTCTACTTAGATGATCCGCGTCTAGGTTTTCCGCTCCCTTTTTGTCAGGAATTTCGATTTTAAATTCTTGAAGGAGTAGTACCCAACGAAGTAGTCTTGGCTTAAAATCTTGTTTAGTTAAGAAGTACTTCAACGCGGAATGGTCGGTATAGACAATGGTGGTGGAAAGAACAAGATAGGGGCGGAACTTCTCAAAAGCATACACTACAGCTAAAAGCTCTTTTTCGGTAGTGGTATAATGCAATTGAGCCCCCGTCATTGTCTTGCTAGCGTAATGGATTTGTTGGAAGTGTTTGTTCACTCTTTGGCCCAAAACTGCTCCAATGGAAAAGTCGCTAGCATCGCACATCAATTCAAAAGGTAGCTCCCAATTAGGGGTAACTAAGACCGGTGCCTTAGTTAGCTTGTCCTTAAGAAGATTGAAGGATTCAATACACTCTTTAGAAAAGATAAAGGGAGTATCTGTGACAATCCGTCAATTTATGGTTTATATTTTATTCTCATTATAATATGAACTCACTTATTTTTGGGAAGAAATTTGGATTTACGTCTTGAAGTAGCATCGACTACGTCTAAACCGGAGGATTCTACGTTACGTGCTTACATTTACGTACACTGTCTTTGGTGACAATCCGACATTTCAGAAAATAAATTTATCCGTGAATATTATTTTGGAGTTTTAAATTTGTGTTGGTTCATAAACTCACAAATTTACGAGAAGAGATTAGGACTTACGATTATAATTTAACGTCCTTTACGACTAAACCGGAAACCTTAGGATTACGTATTTACGTTTTCGAACTCCGTTTTTGATGAGACAATTTTTATTAGATTAGTTTTGTGCCGTTGATTCATAATTTATAAAAATATTTTTCGTAAAATGACCCGAGGGCACGCAAATCGAGGAAACTAGAATCGAGGAGTACCCGTATATTAGTGGGATGAGACAAGATAAATCTTGCCCCACCCCACACATGGGACGGCCAACTTGCTACACCACACCAACCTTGGTGTCAAGTGTAAACTAAGTTTACTTACACTTGTCCATTAGCTTACAATGTAAGCCACCAACACACAAAACCATCTATCCTAAACCACTTTTCATTTGCAACTCATGCAAAAAACTCAAAACTCTCTCAACCCACTCACCATTGCCGTCCACTTTACCACCATAAACACCCCATTTGATCTAAATTTATCCATGAAATCCTATGTTATTTACATATATGATGATGCCTTTTGAAGTCCTATTGATTGGTGGTGATTATAACATCCAAGGAGGAGTTACTATGGAGTCTTGGGGCTGATTTTCCACAAGGAATTCTTGAAGAATGGTGGTCTTGAAGATGGTCTTGGTTTATCACAAGTTTCTCCATCAAAATCCATGTCTTGATCATAACCTACATCATCATGGTGGTATAAAGATTGTCCTCCCCATCCTTTTGTTAATTTTGATTATGTAATCATGTATTTTTTTTTAAATGTATATATGTATGATGATATATGATGATAAAAATATTATGTGGGGATTTGGTGTTGATAATCATGGATAAAAAGATGAAAAACTATAAGAAACAAGGCTAAAATCTTGCTTAAATTGTTGGCTGTATAAAAACAGTAACTAACCACAAGTTAAACTGATAAAATGGCAAATTAGGATCAATATACAGTAAGTATAAGATGTCATATACATGTGAGAGTTGGTCATGCAATGGAATCATTATGATGAGTGAGATATGACTAAAACATGTTTAGAGTACCAATCTGAATAGTCAGTTTTGGACGGACTGTTAAGGATATTTAGAGTTGGATTGAGCAGTAGCTAAATCTAAGTTAATTGTAGCACATATCATGTAGTTTATGGTGTCCAAAAATGAGCTTCTATCTCCTTGTAGAACTCAAGATCTGGTAAAAATGGTGAACATGAAAGTAAAAATCAGATTTTGGAAAATTAAAGTATAATAGTATTATATAAGCACTCAAATAAAAATAGTATAAAATGTGAATTAAAACCCACTAACTTATATAATATATTTATATAAATATGTATAAGGATAAATAAATGGACATTTTATAAAAATGGTATTTTGATAAGTTTTATAAGTTATAAAACTATAAACATGATTTTTATGACTTTTTCGGCTATTATCGTAAAATTAACGTTTTTGTTAAATAAAACTTAGACGGTTGGACCCGTCTAATGTAAACTTTTATAAACTCATATACTGATATATAAACATATATAACAAGTAAAAACCGATAAAACCCGAACTATATAACATACGGACATTAACGGGCTAAGTTAACGTTATTGGACTAATAATACAACAAAATGGGCTAAAACACTTATAAACTTATTTATTGGGCTTAACCTATTTGGGCCCAACACGTAAATTATAAATACTGATAATACAAGTATGAAATGGATTAATACAAGTTAATAAACTTATAATAGGCTTATTGGACCTAAAACACGTAAATAGGTAAAACTAGTAAACTAGTAAGAAGTTACCAATACATAAACACAAAAAATGAGTAAATGAGAATATATAAACCCACTTGATCATCATATATATATAATCATCATATGTATACATAATTGTTGTTTTTATAAAGTCATTGGACAAGAGTCTAAGACGAGTATTATTTGTCTAGGTTTCCGTAATTGAACCACGTATCGTACATCCGAATTGCCGATAATCCGCTTTCCCACATCAGCGTGAGTTCATAGCCTCGCACTCTTTTAAATGTTTTTATAAATGTTTTATAAACCCACGAGGGAGATAACATGTTAATTTTTATGAAGTAGGACACCATTTGTCCCGATTGTTTGTTTATTGATTTGGACCCGAATGATTGTATGACCCGATGAATGATTAAATGACCCGATAGATGAAATAAAATGGATTATTAAAGTTAAGTTATGTCACTAAAAGTCCCATTAGCATGAATTGTGAACTACCGGGATTTGGTAGACGCTTATGCATATAATAGTACTATTTGGGGACGATCAACCCAGTTCGCGCCTTGACGGTTGATCCCCGTCGTGCCACATTGATTGGTAAGTGAATTTATGTATGAGAAGATTTCCATAGCGTGACCTTTGTGACGACACGCTAATTTAGATGGGCAAATTGAGTTTCGGGCTAGCTACCCATTGTTTGGTTTAGTAAGGTAACAATGTCATGCAGCTTATAATAATCCAACTAACGAAATACCGCCATACGCACCGAATTACAATATATTGCCTGACTAGCAATACGGGGTCATATTATTGATATTATGTTTGTGTTTTGGTTTTATATAACCATATTCATATAACGGTTTTATTTAACTCTACACGACGTTATAAAACGTATTGTATGATATTTTTACGACATTGGTTCGTATAATGGTTTTGAAGGAGAAAGCCTATATTATGATTTTGATAAGGATTTGTATAAAATGACTTTGGCTATTTTATGGCCTATTACAATGATTTGTACAAAATGATTTTTGGTAATAATTTTATACCGATGTTATATTGATGGAATTTATTAAACTCTATGAATTCACTCGGCGTTATCGCTGATCTTTTCTTTTAACATGTTTTATCTCAGGTACTTGAAGGTAATTCTCGAGAAGACAACAAGAATTCATGGCCCGCACTTAAACAATAATTTCCATTCAAATTCTTTGTAAAACTTGTATGAAATACTATGACTTGGGACCTATGTAACTTTGATAATTATGAATGGAAATGCTTTTATTATTAAACGACGCTATTTTTATGGTTGTCTATGATGCGAGTAATGTGTTATCCCGTAACACCAACGAGTCTTCCGCTGTATTGAGTTGTATAAATTTGGGGTTGTTACAGTTTGGTACCAGAGCTCTCGTTATAGAGAACGAAATATTTTTAAATTAAGGTTTTGAATAAAATATTTCAAAATCTTTTAACTAAAAACATTTTTCTAAAAATGTCTAAAAAAAATCTTTTGACTATAACGGTGCCGAAGAATTACCGAGTTACCGACAAGGCTAGACTGAGAAGTGTTATTTTAATATATATAACTTGGATTATATATATATATATTATGTAATTTTATTACATGATTGTTTGATGATTATTTTGATATTTATACAAGGTATTTATACGACGTAGATTGTCACAAGGAACCCTAAATCCCCTAGTAAATTAATCGAAGCTATTCTCGTAGGAATTCTAGCTATTGTGGATATCTATGATCCCAACAAATGGTTGATATTCGTAGAAATGTAGATCTTAGTTGATTGTGATATTGAAGAAGAATTGGCGAGATTAAGACTGATATCGATGTCATGACGCTCTTTCCTTATAGAGTGAAGTTTGACAAAACATTACCACCTGGAAAGATGTCACCTGATTGTTGTCACCCAATTCTTAAATTTGAAATCCAAAGGGGTGAGTGTTGCACTTGAGGCTGTCATTGGAACCATTACCCAAAAGCCTCATGCCACAAGTACCTTTCCGAGAAGTCTAATTGAATGTATGAGTCATTTCATACTAGAGACTCATTTGATAATTATTGTTGTAAGAGCTATAGGATTGGAAATTAAGTGTTGATCATATCGAGCTTTTATTGCCATTTTAAGGTCTAAGAATAAGGTTGAAAGTATTGGAAAATGAGGTAGGATATCACATTGAGTATAAGTTGGTTGAAACTTGAATGAAGTAAAATTTAACTCGTATGGAATATGAGATTGTTAAGAGGAACCTGTTAAGTCCTGTGATTGAATTATAAGGCTTTAAATGATTTTTCGTTCGTGTTAAGGGTTATTCCTAGGCCATTGTCCAATGACGAGGATGCCCAGTGTCCAACAAATAAATTGAAGAAATCTTCTTCTGAATTGGGACCGATGGATCTTCCGGGACAGGTGGGACACCTAATGAATCTTGTAGATTAGTATTCAATGTGGTATCTTTTAAAAAAAATCCCTAACTTAACTGAGACATCAGTTGGTAGGATGAGTTCTTGGAATTGTATGACATAGTGACACGTAATGTGTTACGGTACAATTTTGACTTGTTTGCGATTAATGAAAAGACTACCTTTGATTGCTAAATTTTACATGTATCGATGTTATCTATCTTTTATTGCTTCGTCCAAATGTTCGCATTAGTGATGCAATCATTGAACAAGTAGTCATCTCAATTTGAGTTACGTTGTGAATTATTCTCTTTTGAGTGTCATCGAGGTCATGAACCTCATGATTAATTGGCTAAGCTCATTTCCTATCATATCGTAGTTAGTTCTTGGTGAACAACTCTTCATCACTCCTTTGCAGATCACTCATTGTTTTTATAAGATACAAGAGTATCCCTTGAGAAAAATTGAATTTTCATCACCATACGGATTATTCAAAGTAAGATTTATAAGTGATCGTTATTGAAATAAAGTTGATTATGAAATACCTTGGAAAACTCAATTGTTTTCATAACAAAGAAAATCTTTGTTAATTTATTTTTGATTCTTATTTAAGAATTAAGCATGAAAATGTTTTTATTATAAACATGATGATAAAATTTTGACGAACTGAGTAGTGCATCGATAATCTTGAAATTGTATATAGTTGCGCGCCTACATACAATTTGGAATGGACCATGCAAGGATGATTAGTAGTCACCATAAAACTGATTAATAAACACTACATTTTATTTAAAGATTGTGAAAGATTAAAATTTTATGAGAGCTGCAAGAAGTGAAAAATAGGGACATAGTGCTAGGGACACCTACATATGTACCCGTACCATTTATTCTTCTGAGTCGAATTAACTCATCTGTGGAAATTGTCTTATTTGAAAATTGACGATTCCCTTCTTGTCTAATTCTCCCATAGTGAGATTCTTAGGAAAAGTATCTGATTACCGAGTATTCATACCCGACTGGATGTATCGACTTTCCTATCATTTCTTTTGATTTGATTTTAATTGAATGACCTGGGTAACGATCCGAGGAGCTTTCGAATGCGTACTCAAATTAGGAAAACATGGATATACTCATATTCGTTAATGTTTTCATCTGTATCTGATTTGAAGTTCTCTCGCGTAGATTATGCGTTGACCTTACTCTTTTAAGGTTAGTTATGTCTCCAGATATCCTTGAATTTATGAAGGATTATGAATTATTATTATTAGTCTTTTTGAGAAGTTCACATCTTATCTACGGTGATGAAACCGGAAAGTTGATAGTGCCAGTAGAATAGATTGATTGATTATGACATGACGACATTGTCTTAATTGATGGGAACTCGAGTAGAATTCCCCTAAAAGATAAGATGTTGATTATCAAAAGTGATCTAAATAATTCTTGATGGATGACCATATCCTGCATTTAGACTTGAAATTATACCATGAATGGTTGTGAATTAGTCATAGATATTATAATCTAGAAAGAACTTAAAGAAAATTTATTAAAAGAGGTACCTGTTATCTGAAACTTTAGGAGGTATTTGCGGGTGAATTACCTAGACCTTCACCATTAAGGCAAGTTGAAATTGGTATTGATTATATTCCCGGTGCTGCACCTGTGGCTTGTGCACTTTACGTCAGCACCATCTGAATTAGAGGAATTACCGTACAACTGAGAGAGTTGTCGGAGAAAGATTTTATTCTACCAAGCTCGTCCTCATGAAGAGCTATGGTGTTATCATTCCTTATATTTATAGATTAGTGTGAACTGAGTAAATTGACAATCGAAAACGATATCCATAACTATAAATGGAAGATTTGTTCGATCATTTACAAGGTTCTAGCGTTTGTTTTAAAGATTTGATCCATGGCATGGTTATCATCAACTTCGAATCCGCGAAGAAGATTATCTATTCCAAGTACTACATCCAGAACTTGTAATGAACATTATAAGTTTCACGTGATGACGTTTGGAATGACTAATACACATGTAGCCTTCATAAATTGGTGAATCACGTGTGTAGGCTGTAATTTGATAAATTCATGCTCGTGATCATTATGGACTATTTGTTTGTTTATAAGAATAAGAATGAGTTGATATTTATTTATAGATTGCCCTGAATTGGCCGAACAGTGAAAACCTATACCTTGAGTAATTAACATATGATTTAAGGCTTAATCCTTTACATTATTTGACCGTGTGATTAAAAGATAATGGAATCAATATTGACTCTTCATTAAATTTAGAGCCCTTTTAAGACTTCAGGTTTTACCAAAAAGAAAATGGACATATGTTTTGACAAATGTTTTAACAAAGGATTTTTAAGGGATTATTCCCTTATACACAAATCATTTAACTAAACTCCTGTTTAGGGGTAAATGTTTGTGTATACCTCAAGACAACCTAAGAGGGATTGAGGAAACCATTTAAACCATGACTTGAAATTTGAAACGATAATTTACGCTTTTTCAACTAAGAAAATTTTGACCAAAACATAAACAAATATTTTTTTTCGAACATTTACGAATCCTATTAATTATTATCGATATATCAACAAAAATCGTGTTAATTAAATTTAAAATTATTTTGAACATTTTCATATAATTAAACGGACTAAGAAATTTAAAATCTTTACGTTTATGTTTCATAAAATTGAATATTTAATATTTAATTAGTTGTAATAACTATCGACGCTTTAAACGTCGGATTGGGTAAAACGGATAAAAATAATAGTTGAGATAGAACTAGAACTTAGAAAATATGAAGAACGAAATTTTGAATGAATACGGTCATGTTATATATATTTCATCAGAAAGGTGAACATAATTACTGACACATTATGTAAAAAAAATATAAAGAATCAATTAGGACATGTTCCTTAATAATGAATGTGCAAAATAAATTGCCGAACAATTTAAAATATAGCCGATGTTTGTAAAAAGGATAATATAAATAGTGGAAGGTTTCACGGCTAATATGAACCATTAGAATTGAGAAGCCGATGGCGTTAAATGATATGGAGACTTTGGGATATAGTTATGTTGGAATCTTGTAAGTATAAGTATTCTATTTATGTCATTTCTGATTTAAAGTATCTTTATCTAAAGAAGATGTACTAATGACAAATTATGAAGGCATACACCGCCTCATACATTAGTAAACGTCTAACTATTACGAAGGTCATCATCTGAATTTGATTTGATTTGGGTCATCGTCGACAGACTGACCAAATCTGCTAATATCATTCCTGTTAATGATAGATTCTTGATGAAGAAATTGACTCTTTTATATTTAAAGGAGTTGTGTAAACATGGTGTGCATGTATCGATCATCTCTATCAAGATCCTCGCTTCGCATCGAATTTCTAGAGATTTGCTCATAAGTCATTAAGAACGAATCTTGATGAGAGTACTATGTACCACCCCAATCGAAGGGACGAGGTAAAGTAACGATACAAAATACTATAAGTGTTGTTCTATGTTTGAATGATTGACCTTTGGTAATAAATTATAAAATCGTTTTCCTTGGAGAGATTATCATTGATAATTATCGTGTTAGGATCGAGATCGAATCTTGTTAGGATTTATATATTAGAGCATCTGTAAGCAAGAGTTGAGATGAAGACACCCGACATACACTCATTGTGAGTTGGACATGTCTTTTAGGTTTAAGGTTTCCTATGATGGCGAACCTAACCTTACAAAATACTCGACCCGCGAGACCTGAAATGATTATTGAAATTAGGATCCGATTATTGACTGCCGATAGTGGACAGCAGGTTATGTGAATATGAAATGTAGATCTTGAAGTGCCAGATGGGTAGCGAAGTTATGCCAAAAATTTTAACCATGGAAAAATGAATTGATGATCTGAAAGATCAAGGGATATAAGTCCCCGTAGTATGGGACCATAGAGATGATGTAAAAGATTGGTTTGAAAGGCATATAAGCTGGATCTACCCTAGGACTTCAAGAGCTGCGTGAATTATGTTTCGTAAATCGAACTTGATAAAATGTCTATCAAGTGAAAATCTGATTTCTTCTTGATGAAGTTTAGATCGGCGAAAAGTTGCATTCATCAAAAACCCGTGAACATCATGGATAGATAAAGTAAGTCAACATTAAGCCTGATCTTTTCCTGTAGTTATGTTTGATGAAACTCGCGTATTGTAATGAATTACACTTGTGAGAAAAGACCGAATGTGGAGGAAATACCCACCTGGGTTTAACTCTATAAGAAGTTAGTAGTAAGATGATCTTTGAGGACAAAGACCCTGTTTAGGGGTAAATGATGTGACAATCCGTCAATTTATGGTTTATATTTTATTCTCATTATAATATGAACTCACTTAGTTTTGGGAAGAAATTTGGATTTACGTCTTGAAGTAGCATCGACTACGTCTAAACCGGAGGATTCTACGTTACGTGCTTACGTTTACGTATACCGTCTTTGATGACAGTCTGACATTTCAGAAAATAAATTTATCCGTGAATATTATTTTGGAGTTTTGAAATTTGTGTTGGTTCATAAACTCACAAATTTACGAGAAGAGATTAGGACTTACGATTATAATTTAACGTCCTTTACGACTAAACCGGAAACCTAAGGATTACGTATTTACGTTTTCGAACTCCGTTTTGATGAGACAACTTTTATTAGATTAGTTTTGTGTCGTTGATTCATAATTTATAAAAAAGTTTTTCGTAAAATGACCCGAGGGCACGCAAATCGAGGAAACTAGAATCGAGGAGTACCCGTAAATTAGTGGGATGAGACAAGATAAATCTTGCCCCACCCCACACATGGGACGGCCAACTTGCTACACCACACCAACCTTGGTGTCAAGTGTAAACTAAGTTTACTTACACTTGTCCATTAGCTTACAATGTAAGCCACCAACACACAAAACCATCTATCCTAAACCACTTTTCATTTGCAACTCATGCAAACAACTCAAAACTCTCTCAACCTACTCACCATTGCCGTCCACTTTACCACCATAAACACTCCATTTGATCTAAATTTATCCATGAAATCCTATGTTATTTACATATATGATGATGCCTTTTTGAAGTCCTATTGATTGGTGGTGATTATAACATCCAAGGAGGAGTTACTATGGAGTCTTGGGGATGATTTTCCACAAGGAATTCTTGAAGAATGGTGGTCTTGAAGATGGTCTTGGTTTATCACAAGTTTCTCCATCAAAATCCATGTCTTGATTATAACCTACATCATCATGGTGGTATAAAGATTGTCCTCCTCATCCTTTTGTTAATTTTGATTATGTAATCATGTATTTTCTTTTAAATGTATATATGTATGATGATATATGATGATAAAAATATTATGTGGGGATTTGGTGTTGATAATCATGGGTAAAAAGATGAAAAACTATAAGAAACAAGGCTAAAATCTTGCTTAAATTGTTGGCTGTATAAAAACAGTAACTAACCACAAGTTAAACTGATAAAATGGCAAAGTAGGATAAATATACAGTAAGTATAAGATGTCATACACATGTGAGAGTTGGCCATGCAATGGAATCATTATAATGAGTGAGATATGACTAAAACAAGTTTAGAGTACCAATCTGAATAGTCAGTTTTGGACGGACTGTTAAGGATATTTAAAGTTGGATTGAGCAGTAGATAAAGATAAGTTAATTGTAGCACATATCATGTAGTTTATGGTGTCAAAAAATGAGTTTCGATCTCTTTGTAAAACTCAAGATATGGTAAAAATGGTGAACATGAAAGTAAAAATCAGATTTTGGGAAATTAAAGTATAATAGTATTATATAAGCACTCAAATAAAAATAGTATAAAATGTGAATTAAAACCCACTAACTTATATAATACATTTATATAAATATGTATAAGGATAAATAAATGGAAATTTTATAAAAATGGTAGTTTGATAAGTTTTATAAGTTATAAAACTATAAACATGATTTTTATGACTTTTTCGGCTATTATCGTAAAATTAACGTTTTTGTTAAATAAAACATAGAAGGTTGGACCCGTCTAATGTAAACTTTTATAAACTCATATACTGATATATAAACATATATATAACAAGTAAAAACCGATAAAACCCGAACTATATAACATACGGACATTAACGGGCTAAGTTAACGTTATTGGACTAATAATACAACAAAATGGGCTAAAACACTTATAAACTTATTTATTGGGCTTAACCCATTTCGGCCCAACATGTAAAGTATAAATACTGATAATACAAGTATGAAATGGATTAATACAAGTTAATAAACTTATAATAGGCTTATTGGACCTAAAACACGTAAATAGGTAAAACTAGTAAACTAGTAAGAAGTTACCAATACATAAACACAAAAATGAGTAAATGAGAATATATAAACCCACTTGATCATCATATATATATAATCATCATATGTATACATAATTGGTATTTTAATAAAGTCATTGGACAAGAGTCTAAGACGAGTATTATTTGTCTAGGTTTCCTTGATTGAAGCACGTACCGTACATCCGAATTGCCGATAATCCGCTTTCCCACATCAACGTGAGTTCATAGCCTCGCACTCTTTTAAATGTTTTTATAAATGTTTTATAAACCCGCGAGGGAGATAACATGTTAGTTTTTATGAAATAGGACACCATTTGTCCCGATTGTTTGTTTATTGATTTGGACCCGAATGATTGTATGACCCGATGAATGATTAAATGACCCGAGAGATGAAATAAAATGGATTATTAAAGTTAGGTTATGTCACTAAAAGTTCCATTAGCATGAATTGTGAACTACCGGGATTTGGTAGACGCTTATGCATATAATAGTACTATTTGGGGACGATCACCCCAGTTCGCGCCTTGACCGTTGATCCCCATCGTGCCACATTGATTGGTAAGCGAATTTATGTATGAGAAGATTTCCATGGCGTGACCTTTGTGACGACACGCTAATTTAGATGGGCATATTGAGTTTCGGGCTAGCTACCCGTTGTTTGGTTTAGTAAGGTAACAATGTCATGCGGCTTATAATAATCCAACTAACGAAATACTGCCATACGCACCGAATTACAATATATTGCCTGACTAGCAATTCGGGGTCATATTATTGATATTATTTTTGTGTTTTGGTTTTATATAACCATATTCATATAAAGGTTTTATTTAACTCTACACGACGTTATAAAACGTATTGTATGATATTTTTACGACATTGGTTCGTATAATGGTTTTGAAGGCGAAAGCCTATATTACGATTTTGATAAGGATTTGTATAAAATGACTTTGGCTATTTTATGGCCTATTACAATGATTTGTACAAAATGATTTTCGGTAATAATTTTATACCGATGTTATATTGATGGAATTTATTAAACTCTATGAATTCACTCGGCTTTATCGCTGACCTTTTCTTTTAACATGTTTTATCTCAGGTACTTGAAGGTAATTCTCGGGAAGACAACAAGAATTCATGGCCCGCACTTAAACAATAAGTTCCATTCAAATTCTTTGTAAAACTTGTATGAAATACTATGACTTGGGACCTATGTAACTTTGATAATTATGAATGGAAATGCTTTTATTATTAAACGACGCTATTTTTATGCGTTGTCTATGATGCGAGTAATGTGCTATCCCGTAACACCAACGAGTCTTCCGCTGTATTGAGTTGTATAAATTTGGGGGTGTTACAGTATCTTTTTCCAAGAGGTGGGTCATCGGGCGAGCGATTTTAGAAAAATCTTGAATAAATCGACGATAGAAACCCGCATGACCAAGGAAACTTCTCACACCCTTCACGGTTGAAGGTGGAGGTAGTTTTGCTATGACATGAACTTTAGCATGGTCCACTTCAAGACTGGCTATTGAGATTTTATGTCCAAGCCCAATGCCTTCTTTTAACATGAAATGGCATTTTTCCCAATTTAGAACAAGGCGAGTGTCTTCACACCGCTTAAGCATGCGTTCCAAATTGGCAAGGCAATAAGAGAAGGAGTCACCATAGACCGAGAAATCATCCATGAAGACATCCATAGTTTCTTCAACAATGTCATGGAATATAGCCATCATACACCGTTGGAAAGTCCCAAGAGCATTGCATAAGACGAAAGGCATTCGTTTGTAAGAAAATGTTCCATAAGGACAAGTGAATGTGGTTTTATCTTGGTCATTAGGATCGAGGGGAATTTGAAAATACCCGGAGAAACCGTCTAAGAAGCAATAATAATCATTACCCGCTAGACGTTCAAGCATTTGGTCCATAAAAGGAAGGGGAAAATTGTGACAATCCGTCAATTAATGGTTGATATTTTATTCTCAAGTATTATTCAAAAACATTATTTTAAATGTTATAATATGAGCTCACTCGTTTTTTAGGAAGAAATCTGGGTTTACGTCTTGAAGTAGCATCAACTACGTCTAAACTGGAAAATTATACGTTACGTGCTTACGTTTACATACACCGTCTTTGGTGACAGTCCGACACTTCAGGAAATAAATTTATCCGTGAATATTATTTTGGGATTTTCCCGCGAGGGAGATAACATGTTAGTTTTGATAAAATAGGACACCATTTGTCCCGATAGTTTGTTTATTGATTTGGACCAGAAGGATTATATGACCCGATGAATGATTATATGACCCGATGTATGAAATAAAATGGATTATTAAAGTTAGGTTATGTCACTAAAAGTCCCATTAGCATGAATTGTGAACTACCGGGATTTGGTAGACGCTTATGCATATAATAGTACTATTTGGGGACGATCACCCCAGTTCGCGCCTTGACGGTTGATCCCCGTCGTGCCACCCCTATACAAGTGGAATCCAAGAGTACATAACACACTCTTGATGTGTCAAGTTTACTTAAGTAAACAAGGACACTTGTCCTTGTTTCTTTCCAAACCACTTAACCAAAAAACAAGCTAACCATAAACCATTTCTCACACATGCAAACCAAGAAACTCTCTCAACTCTTACTCTCTCCCCTTGAACATCCAACACCACCATTATATCACCATCATCATCAAAATTTTACCATAAACAAAAGATATAATAAATATATGTTGATAACCACACCAAAAGATGAAGATTGGAGGTGATTTTAACATATAAAAAGGAGTTTTCATGGAGGTCTTTGGGCTGATTTTCAAGAAGGAGTTTAGGGCTGATTTGTTGAAGGTGTCTTCATATCCTTGGTAATCTTGAAGGTGGTCTTGATATTTCATAAGATTGGTTACCAAAACCAAGCCTTGTTCATCCAAAATCTCAACATTTTCATCACTAATGGTGGTATAGAGATTGTTTCTTCCTATCCTCTTGTTATTTTGATTATGTAATATTGTATTTTCTTTATTTATTTATATGTATATGATGATGAATGATGATTAAAAATATTATGTGGGGATTTGGTGTTGATAAACATGGGTAAAAAGATGGAAAACCACATGTAAAATGGTTAAATCATTCTTAAAATAATTTGCTGTATAAAAAAAGTAAGAAATCATATGATAAACTGATAAAATGGCATAGTGGAATCAATATACATTTAGTATTAAGTCTTGTACACATGTGAGAGTTTTCCATGCAATGGAATCATTATAATGAGTGAGATATGATCAAAACAAAATTGATGTAACAATCTGAATAGTCTGTTTTGTGAGGACTGTTAGGGATACTTAGTCTTAGGTTGAGCAGTAGCTAAAACTAAGTTAATTGTATCACATATCATGTAGTTTATGGTGTCCAAAAATGAGCTTCTATCTCCTTGTAGAACTCAAGATATGATAAAAATGGTGAAAGTGAAACTAAAAATCAGATTTGTGAAATTAAAGTATAATAGTATTATAATAGCACTCAAATAAATATTGTATAAAATGTAAAATTAAAACCCACTAACTTATATATAACATTTATATAAGTATGTACAATAATAAATAAATGAGACATTTTATAAAAATGGAAATTTGATAAGTTTTATAAGTTATAAAACTATAAACATGATTTTTACGTCTTTTCGGCTAAAACCGTAAAATTAACGTTTTCGTCAATTAAAACTTAGATGGTCGGACCCGCCTAATGTAAACTTTTTAAAATTCATATACTGATATATAAGTACTTAATACAAGTAAAAACCGATAAAACCCGAACTATATAACATATGGACATTAACGGGCTAAGTTAGCCTTATTGGACTATAAACCCGACTAGTTGGTAAAAGACTTATATACTTACTTATTGGGCTTAACCCATTTGGGCCCAACATGTAAAGTATAATACTGATTTTAAAAGTATAATTGGGCTAATGAAAAGTATTGGGCTTGTAATAGGCTTATTGGACCTAAAACATGTAAATAGGTAAAACTAGTAAACTAGTATAAAAGTTACCAATACATAACACTAAAACGAGTAAATGAGAAGGTATAAACCCACTTGATCATCATCATCATATATACAAAATCATCATATGTATACATAATTGTTATTTTGATAAAGTAATTGGACAAAAGTCTAAGACGAGTATTATTGTCTAGGTTTCCGTGATTGAAGCACGTACCGTACATCCAAATCGCCGATAACCGCCTTCCCACATCAACGTGAGTTCATAGCCTCGCACTCTTTTAAATGTTTTTATAAACCCGCGAGGGAGATAACATGTTAGTTTTGATAAAATAGGACACCATTTGTCCCGATTGTTTTTTATTGATTTGGACCCAAATGATTGTATGACCCGATGAATGAATATATGACCCGATAAATGAAATGAAATGGATTATTAAAGTTAGGTTATGTCACTAAAGGCCCCATTAGCATGAATTAGGAACTACCGGGATTTGGTAGACGCTTATGCATATAATAGTACTATTTGGGGACGATCACCCCAGTTCGCGCCTTGACGGTTGATCCCCGTCGTGGCACATTGATTGGTAAGCGAATTTATGTATGAGAAGATTTACACAAGCGTGATTATTGTGATGACACGCTAACTTAGATGGGAAAATTGAGTTTCGGGCTAGCTACCCGTTGTTTGTTGTAGTAAGGTAACAATGTCATGCGGCTTATAATATTCCAAATAACGAAATACTACTATACGCACTGAATTACGATATATTGCCTAACTAGCAATACGGGGTCTTATTATTGATATTATATTCTTGTTTTGGTTATACATAACCATATTCATATAACGGTTTTTATTTAACTCTATACAACGTTATAAAACGTATTGTATGATGTTTTTAACGACAATGGTTCGTATAATGATTTTGAAGGCGAAAGCCTATATTATGATTTTTGACAAGGATTTGTATAAAATTACTTTGGCTATTTTATGGCCTATTACAAAGATTTGTACAAAATGATTTTCGGTAATAATTATATACCGATGATATATTAATGGTTTTACTAAACTCTATGAATTCACTCGGCGTTATCGCTGACCTTTTCTTTTAACATGTTTTGTCTCAGGTACTTGAAGGTAATTCTCAGGAAGACAACAAGAATTCATGGCCCGCACATAAATAACAATTTCCATTCAAATCTTTTGTAAAATTGTATGAAATGACTATGACTCGGGACCTATGTAAATTTGATATTTATGAATGGAAATGCTTTATTATCAAACGACGCGATTTTTAAGCGTTGTCTATGATATGAGTAATGTGCTATCCCGTAACACCAACGAGTCTTCCGCTGTATCGAATTGTGTAAATTTGGGGGTGTTACAGTTGGTACCAGAGCTCTCGTTATAGAGAACGATAGATTTTTAAAACCAAGGTTTTGAATAAAACATTTCAAAATCTTTTAACTATAAACATTTTTGTCAAAATGTCTAAAAATCTTTTGACTATAACGGTGCCGAAGAATTCCCCAGTTACCGACAAGGTCAGACTGAGAAGTGTTATTTTAATATATATAACTTGGATTATATATATATATATATATATATAAATAATGTAATTTAATTACATGATTGTTTGATGATTATTTTAATACTTATACGAGATATTTATACGACGTAAATAGTCACAAGGAACCCTAACTCCCCTAGCAAATCAACTGAAGCTATTCCCTAGGAATTCTAGCTATTCCTGATCTAAACCAAGTTGTGGATATTTATGATCCCAACAAAATGGTTGATATTCGTAGAAATGTAGATATTAGTTGATTGTGATATTGAAGAAGAATTGGTGAGATTATATCTGATATCGATGCCATGACGATCTTTCCTTATAGAGTGAAGTTTGACAAAACCTTACCACCTGGAAAGGTGTCATCTGATTCGGTGTTACCCAATTCTTAAATTTGAAATCTAAAGGGGTGAATGTTGCACTAGAGGCTGTCATTGGAACCATTACCCAAAAGCCTCATGCCACTAGTACCTTTCCGAGAAGTCTAATTGAATGTGTGAGTCATTTAATACTGGTGACTCATTTGATAATTGTTGTTGTAAGAGCTATAGGATTGGAAATTAAGTGTTGATCATATCGAGCTTTTATTTCCCTTTTAAGGTTTATGAATAAGATTGAAAGTATTGGAAAATGAGGTAGGATATCGCATTGAGTATAAGTTGGTTGAAACTTGAATGAAGTAAAATTTAACCCGTATGGAATATGAGATTGATAAGAGGAAGTCGTTAAGTTCTATGATTGAATTATAAGGTTTTAAATTGATTGTTGATTCGTGTTAAGTGTTGTTCCTAGACCATTGTCCAATGATGAGGATGCCAGTGTCCAGGAAATAAATTGAGGAAATCTTCTTCTGAATAGGGACCGATGGATCTTTCGGGGCAGGTGGAACCCCCATGAGTCTTGTAGATTAGTATTCATTGTGGTATCTTTTAAAAAAAAAGTCCCTAACTTAACTGAGACATCAGTTGGTAGGATGAGTTCTTGGAATTGTATGATATAGTGACACGTAATGTGTGTTACGGTACAATTTTGACTTGTTTGTGATTAATGAAAAGACTACCTTTGATTGCTAAATTTTACATGTATCGATGTTATCTATCTTTTATTGCTTCATCCTAAATGGTCGCATTAGTGATGCAATCATTGAACAAGTACTCATCTCGATTTGAGTTACGTTGTGAATTATTCTCTTTTGAGTGCCATCGAGGTTATGAACCTCATGATTAATTGGCTAAGCTCATTTAATATCATATCGTAGTTAGTTCTTGGTGAACAAAACTTCATCACTCCTTTGCAGATCACTCATTGTTTTTATAAGATACAATAGTATCCCTTGAGAAAAATTGAATTTTCATCACCATACGGATTATTTAAAGTGAGACTTATAAATAATCGTTATCGAAATGAAGTTGCTTATAAAACACCTTGGAAAACTTTATTGTTTTCATAACAAAGAAAATCTTTGTAAATTTATTTTTGATTCTTATTTAAGAATTAAGCATGAAAATGTTTTTATTATAAACATGATGATAAAATCTTGACGAACTGAATATTGCATCGTTAATCTTGAAATTGTATATAGTTGCGCGCCTACATACAATTTGGAATGGACCATGCAAGGCTGATTAGTAGTCACCATAAAACTGATTAATAAACACTACATTTTCTTTGAAGATTGTGAAAGATTAAATTTTATGAGATCTGCAAGAAGTGAAAAATAGGGACATAGTGTTAGGGACACCTACATATGTTCCTGTATCATCTATTCTTTTGAGTCGAATTTACTCATCTGTGGAAATTGTCTTAACAATTGACAATTCTTTCTTGTCCAATTCTCCCGTAGTGAGATTCTTAGGAAAACTATCTGATTACCGAGTATTGATACCCGACTGGATGTATCGACGTTCCTATCATTTCTTTTGATTTGATTTCATTTGAATGACCTGGGTAACGATCCGAGGAGCTTTCGAATGCGTACTCAAATTATGAAAACATGGGATATACTCATATTCGTTAAATGTTTTCGTCTGTATCTGATTTGAAATTCTCTCGCATAGATTATGCGTTAACCTTACTCTTTTAAGGTTAGTTATGTCTCCTAATATCCTTGAATCTGTGAAGGATTATGTGTTATTATTATTCTTTTGAGAAGTTCACATCTTATCAACGGTAATGAAACTGGAAAGTTGATAGTGCCAGTAGAATGGATTGATTGATTATGACATGACGACATTGTCTTAATTGATGGGAACTCGAATTGAATTCCCCTAAATGATAAGATGTTGATTATCAAAAGTGATCTAAATAATTCTTGATGGATGACCATATCCTGTATTTAGACTTGAAATTATACCGTGAATGGTTGTGAATTAGTCATAGATATTATAATCTAGAAAGAACCTAATATGAATTTATTAAAAGATGTTTCTGTTGTCTGAAACTTTAGGAGGTATTTATTGGTGAATTACCTAAACTTTTTCCATTAAGGCAAGTTGAAATTGGTATTGATTTTATTCCCGGTGCTGCACCTGTGGCTTGTGCACTGTACGTCAGCACCATCTGAATTAAAAGAAATACTGTAGAACTGAGAGAGTTGTCGGGGAAAGCTTTTATTCTACCAAGCTCGTCATTATGAGGAGCTATGGTGTTATTATTCCTTATATTTGTTGAATTACCATGAAATAGGTAAATTGATGATAAAAATCTATATCCACTACCCACGATGATAGATTTGTTCGATCATTTACAAGGTTCTAGCGTATATTTTAAAGATTTGATCAATGGCATGGTTATCATCAACTTCTCATCCGCGAAAAAGATTATCTATTCTAATTACTACTCCAGAACTTGTAATGAACATTATGAGTTTCACGTGATGTTGTTTGGATTAACTAATACACATGTAGCATCCATAAATTTGGTGAATCACGTGTGTAGGATGTAATTTGATAAATTCATGCTTGTAATCATTAAGGACCATCTGTTTGTTTATAAGAATAGGAAGGAGTTAATAATTATTTATAGATTGCCCTGAATTGGCCGAACAACGAATACCTGTACCTTGAATATTTAACATGTGATTTAAGGCTTAATCCTATACATTATTTGACCGTACGATTAATAGAAAACAGAATCTATATTGACTCTTCAAAAATTAGAGCCATTTGAAACTTTGGATTTTACCAAAAAGAAAGTGCAAATATGTTTTGACAAATGTTTTATCAAAAGAATTTTTAAGGGATTATTTCCTTATACTGAAATTATTTAACTAAACTCCTGTTTAGGGGTAAATGTTTGTGTATACCTCAAGACAACCTAAGAGGGATTAAGGAAACCATGACATGAAATTTAAAACGACAATTTTTGCTTGTCAACTAAGAAAATTGTGACCAGAGTATAAATAAAGATTTTTCGAACATTTACGAATCTCACTAATTATTTTCAGTAAATCAATAAAAATCGTGATAATTAAATTCAAATTTATTCTTTTGAACATTTTCCTATAATTGGACGAACCGAGAAATTTAAAACTTTTTACGTTTATATTTCATAAAAATTAAATATTTATTATTTAATTACTTGCAATAATTATCGCCGTTTTAGTCGTCGGATTGAGTAAAACTGATAAAAATGATAGTTGAGATGAAACGAAAACTTAGAAAATATGAAGAAAGAAATTTTGAATAAATACGGTCATGATAAATATTTCATCAGGGAAGGTGAATGTAGATACTGACACATAATATAGAAAGGATAAAGAATCAATTAGGATGTATTCCTTAGTAATGACTATGCAAAATAAATTGCCGAACAATTTAAAAATGGCTGATGCTTGTAAAAAGGGGTTCGCGGCTAATGTGAACCACTAGAATTGAGAAGCCAATGGCGTTAAATGTATAAAAGGTCACTTATGGTTGCCTAAATATGGAGGTTTGTGAGATATAGTTATGTTGGAATCTTGTAAGTATAAGTATTCTATTCATGACATTTCAGATTTAATGTATCTTTATTTGAAGAAGTTGTACTGATGCAAATTATGAAGGCAGACATCGCCTCATACATTAGTAAACGTCTAAACTATTGCAAAGGTCATCATCTGAATTTGATTTGATTTGGATCATCGTCGACAGACTGACCGAATCTGCTAATATCATTCCTGTTAATGATAGATTCTTGATGAAGAAATTGTCTCTTTTGTATTTAAAGGAGTTGTGTAAACATAGTGTGCCTGTATCGATCATCTCTATCAAGATCCTCGCTTCACATCGAATTTCTAGAGATTTGCTCAGAAGTCATTGGGAACGAACCTTGATGAGGGTACTGTTTACCACCCCAATCGAAGGGACGAGGTAATGTAATGATACAAAACACTAGAAGTCTTGTTTTATGTTTGAATGATTGATCTTTGGTAATGCACCGTATAATCGTTTTCCTTTGGAGAGATTATAATTGATAATTATCGTATTAGGATTGAGATCGAATCTTGTAAGGATATATATGAGAGCATCTGTAAGCAGGAGTTGGGATGAAGACACCCGACATACACCCATTGTGAGTTGGACATGTCTTTTAGGTTTTAGGTTTCCTATGAGGACAAACCTGACCTTACAAGATACCCGACCCGTGAAACCTGAAATGATTTTTGAAATTAGGATCTGATTATTGACTGCCAGTAGTGGGCAGGAGGTTATATGAATATGAAATGTAGATCTTGAAGTGCAGGATGGGTAGCAAAGTTATGCCAAATAAAAATTCACCATAGAAAGATGAATTGAAGATCTGAAAGATCATGGGAATTAATTCCTCGTTATATGGGACCATTGAGATGATGTAAAAGTTGGTTTGAAAGATAAATAAGCTTGATCTACCCTATGACTTCAAGGGCTGCGTGAATTATGTTTCGTAAATCGAACTTGATAAAATATCTATCAAGTGAAAATCTGAGTACTTCTTGATAGAGTTTAGATCGGCAAAAAGTTGCATTCATCAAAAACCCGTGAACATCATGGATAGAGAAAGTAAGTCAATATTAAGCCTGATCTTATTCTCGTAGTTATGTTTGACGAAACTCGCGTATTGTAATGAATTACGTTTTAGAGAAAAGATCGAATGTGGAGGAAATACCCACATGGCTCTAACTCTATAAGAAGCGAGTAGTAAGATAAATTGATCTTTGAGGACAAGGATCCTGTTTAGGGGTAAATGCTGTGACAATCCGTCAATTCATGGTTGATATTTTATTCTCAAGTATAATTTTAAAACATTATTTTAATGTTATATTATGAACTCACTTATTTTTGGGAAGAAATTTGGGTTTACATCTTGAAGTAGCATCGATTACGTCTAAACCAGAGGACTCTACGTTACGTGCTTACGTTTACATACACCGTTTTGGTGACAGTACGACACTTCAGGAAATAAATTTATCCTTGAATATTATTATTGAATTTTAAATTTGTGTTGATTCATAAACTCACAAATTTACGAGAAGAGATTAGAACTTACGTGAATAAATTAGCGTCCTTTACGACTAAACCGAAAATCCTAGGTTTACGTATTTACGTTTTTGAACTCCGTTTTTGATGAGGCAATTTTTATTAGATTCATTTTGTGCCGTTGACTCATAATTTATAAAAACGTTTTTCGTAAAACGACCCGAGGGCACGCAAATCGAGGAAACTAGAATCGAGGAGTACCCGTAAATTAATAGGGATGGGACAAGTTTACACTTGCCCACCCCTATACAAGTGGAATCCAATAGTACATAACACACTCTTGATGTGTCAAGTTTACTTAAGTAAATAAGGTCACTTGTCCTTGTTTCTTTCCAAACCACTTAACCACAAAACAAGCTAACCATAAACCATTTCTCACACATGCAAACCAAGAAACTCTCTCAACTCTTACTCTCTCCCCTTGAACGTCCAACACCACCATTATATCACCATCATCATCAAATTTTGACCATAAACAAAAGATATAATCAATATATGTTGATAACCACACCAAAAGATGAAGATTGGAGGTGATTTTAACATATAAAAAGGAGTTTTCATGGAGGTCTTTGGGCTGATTTTCAAGAAGGATTTTAGGGCTGATTTGTTGAAGGTGTCTTCATATCTTTGATAATCTGGAAGGTGGTCTTGATATTTCATAAGATTGGTTACCAAAAACCAAGCCTTGTTCATCCAAAATCTCAACCTTTTCATCACTAATGGTGGTATAGAGATTGTTTCTTCCTATCCTCTTGTTATTTTGATTATGTAATCTTGTATTTTCTTTATTTATGTATATGTATATGATGATGAATGATGACTAAAAATATTATGTGGGGATTTGGTGTTGATAAACATGGGTAAAAAGATGGAAAACCACATGTAAAATGGTTAAATCATTCTTAAAATAATTGGTTGTATAAAAACAGTAAGAAACCATATGATAAACTGATAAAATGGCATAGTGGAATCAATATACAGTTATTATTAAGTCTTGTACACATGTGAGAGTTGGTCATGCAATGGAATCATTATAATGAGTGAGATATGATCAAAACAAAATTGATGTATCAATCTGAATAGTCTGTTTTGTGAGGACTGTTAGGGATACTTAGACTTAGATTGAGCAGTAGCTAAAACTAAATTAATTGTATCACATATCATGTAGTTTATGGTGTCCAAAAATGAACTTCTATCTCCTTGTAGAACTCAAGATATGATAAAATGGTGAAAGTGAAACTAAAAATCAAATTTGTGAAATTAAAGTATAATAGTATTATAATAGCATTCAAATAAATATACTACCTCCGTCCCAAAATAAGTGTCCACATTTGACTTTTAGAGTCTTTTTTCCGCAACTTTGACCGTAATTATTTTCGTGCGTGTTATATAATATTTTATGCAAAATATATGATTGGATAGAGTTTTAAATGTATGTTCCGTAGATATAATTTTTATCAAGTATCATATAACACAAACAAAGATATTCACGGTCAAAGTTCCCGAAAAAAGACTTTGAAAGTCAAATATGGACACTTATTTTGGGACGGAGGGAGTAGTATAAAATGTAAAATTAAAACCCACTAACTTATATATAACATTTATATAAGTATGTACAATAATAAATAAATGAGACATTTTATAAAAATGCAATTTGATAAGTTTTATAAGTTATAAAACTATAAACATGATTTTTACGTCTTTTCGGCTAAAACCGTAAAATTAACGTTTTCGTCAATTAAAACTTAGATGGTCGGACCTGTCTAATGTAAACCTTTTAAAAGTCATATACTGATATATAAGTACTTAATACAAGTAAAAACCGATAAAACCCGAACTATATAACATATGGACATTAAAGGGATAAGTTAGCCTTATTGGACTATAAACCCGACTAGTTGGTAAAAGACTTATAAACTTACTTATTGGGCTTAACCCATTTGGACCCAACATGTAAAGTATAATACTGATTTTAAAAGTATAATTGGGCTAATGAAAAGTATTGGGCTTGTAATAGGCTTATTGGACCTAAAACATGTAAATAGGTAAAACTAGTAAACTAGTATAAAAGTTACCAATACATAACACTAAAACGAGTAAATGAGAAGGTATAAACCCACTTGATCATCATCATATATAAAAAATCATCATATGTATACATAATTGTTATTTTGATAAAGTCATTGGACAAAAGTCTAAGACGAGTATTATTTGTCTAGGTTTCCGTGATTGAAGCACGTACCGTACATCCAAATCGCCGATAACCACCTTCCCACATCCACGTGAGTTCATAGCCTCACACTCTTTTAAATGTTTTTATAAACCCGCGAGGGAGATAACATGTTAGTTTTGATAAAATAGGACACCATTTTTCCCGATTCTTTGTTTATTGATTTGGACCCGAATGATTGTATGACCCGATGAATGAATATATGACCCGATAAATGAAATGAAATGGATTATTAAAGTTAGGTTATGTCACTAAAAGTCCCATTAGCATGAATTGTGAACTACCGGGATTTGGTAGACGCTTATGCATATAATAGTACTATTTGGGGACGATCGCCGCAGTTCGCGCCTTGACGGTTGATCCCCGTCGTGCCACATTGATTGGTAAGCGAATTTATGTATGAGAAGATTTACACAAGCGTGATTATTGTGACGACACGCTAACTTAGATGGGCAAATTTAGTTTCGGGCTTGCTACCCGTTATTTGTTGTAGGAAGGTAACAATGTCATGCGGCTTATAATAATCTAAATAACGAAATACTGCTATACGCACTGAATTACGATATATTGCCTGACTAGCAATACGGGGTCTTATTATTGATATTATGTTCGTGTTTTGGTTATACATAACCATATTCATATAACGGTTTTTATTTAACTCTATACAACGTTATAAAACGTATTGTATGATGTTTTTAACGACAATGGTTCGTATAATGATTTTGAAGGCGAAAGCCTATATTATGATTTTTGACAAGGATTTGTATAAAATGAATTTGGCTATTTTATGGCCTATTACAAAGATTTGTACAAAATGATTTTCGGTAATAATTATATACCGATGATATATTAATGGTTTTATTAAACTCTATGAATTCACTCGGCGTTATCGCTGACCTTTTCTTTTAACATGTTTTGTCTCAGGTACTTGAAGGTAATTCTCGGGAAGACAACAAGAATTCATAGCCCGCACTTAAATAACAATTTCCATTCAAATCTTTTGTAAAATTGTATGAAATGACTATGACTTGGGACCTATGTAAATTTGATATTTATGAATGGAAATGCTTTATTATCAAACGACGCGATTTTTAAGCGTTGTCTATGATATGAGTAATGTACTATCCCGTAACACCAACGAGTCTTCCGCTGTATCGAATTGTGTAAATTGGGGGTGTTACATTAATCATCTGTGTAAATTGTCTTAGGTTGACAATTGATATCCCCTCCTTGTCCAATTCTTCCGTGGTGAGATTCTTTGGAAAAGTATTTGATTACCGAATGTTGATACCCGACTGGATGTATCGACGTTCCAATCATTTCTTTTGATTAGATTTCATTTGAATGACCTGGGTAACGATCCGAGGAGCTTTCTAATGCGTACTAAATTCATGAAAACATGGGATATACTCATATTCGCTAATGTTTTCGTCTTTATCTGATTTGAAATTCTCTCGCGTGAATTATGCGTTGACCTTACTCTTTTAAGATTAGCTATGTCTCCATGTATCCTTGAATTTGTGAAGGATTATGAGTCATTATTAGTCTTTTGAGAAGTTCACATCTTATCAACGGTAACTAAACTGGAAAGTTGATAGTGCCAGTGGAATGGATTGATTGATTATGACATTACGACGTTGTCTTAATTGATGGGAACTCGAGTAGAATTCCCCTAAAAGTTAAGATGTTGATTATCAAAAGTGATCTAAATAATTTTTGATGGATGACCATATCCTGAATTTAGACTTGAAATTAAACCATGAATGGTTATGAATTAGTCATAGATCTTGTAATATAGAAAGAACTTAAAGTAAATGTATTAAAAGATGTACATATTATTTGAAACGTTAGAAAGTATTTGCTGGTGAATTACCTAGACTTTCGCCATTAAGGCAAGTTGAATTTGTTATTGATTATATTCCCGGTGCTGCACATGTGGCATGTACACTGTACGTCAGCACCATATGAATTAAATGAATTACCGTACAACTGAGAGAGTTGTCGGAAAAGCTTTTATTCTACCAAGCTCGTCATCCTGAAGAGCTATGGAGTTATCATTCCTTATATCTATGGATTACCGTGAACTTAGTAAATTGATAATCGAAATCGATATCCATAACTCGAATTGGAAGATTTGTTCGATCATTTACAAGGTTCTAGCGTATGTTCTAAAGATTTGATCCACGACATGGTTATCATTAAATTCGCGTCCGCGAAACAGATTATCTATTCCAATCATTACATCTAAGAACTTGTAATGAACATTATGAGTTTCATGTTATGTTGTTTTGATTGACCAATGCACATGTAGCATCCATAAATTTGGTGAACCACGTGTGTAGGCTGTAATTTGATAAATTCATGCTTGTGATCATTAAGGACCATCTGTTTGTTTATAAGAATAGGAAGGAGTTAATAATCACTTATAGACTGCCATGAATTGGCCGAGCAATGAAAACCTGTACCTCGAGTATTTAACATGAGCTTTAAGGCTTAATCCTTTACATTATTTGACCACTTAATTAATAGATAATGGAATCTATATTGACTCTTCAAAAATTAGAGCCATTAAGACTTTGGGTTTTACCAAAAAGAAAGTGTAAATATGCTTTGACAAATGTTTTATCAAAGGAAATTTTAAGGAATCATTCCCTTATACCCAAAACATTTAACTAAACTCCTTTAGGGGTAAAGGTTTGTGTATATCTCAAGACAACCTAAGAGGGATTGAGGAAACCATTTAAATCATGACTTGGAATTTGAAACGAAAATTTTTGCTTTTCAACTAAGAAAATTTTGACCAAAGTATAAACAAGGATTTTTCGGACATTTACGAATCTTATTAATTATTTTCGATAAATCAACAAAAATAGTGTTAATTAAATTCAAATTTATTTTGAACATTTCTATAATTGGACGAACTGCGAAATTTTAAAAAAATTTACGTTGACATTTCATAAAAATTAAATATTTATTATTTAATTACATGTAATAATTATCGACGCTTTACACGTCGGATTGAGTAAAACTGATAAAAATAATAGTTGAGAAGAAACTAAAACTTAGAAAATGTGAAGAAAGAATTTCTGAGCGATTTTGGTTATGATATTTATTTCATCAGGAAAGATGAATGTAAATACTGACACATTATATAGAAAGGATAAAGAATCAATTAGGATGTGTTCCTTATTAATGATGGTGCAAAATAACTTGCCCAAACAATTTAAAATACAGTCGATGCTTATGAAAAGGAAAATATAAATAATAAAAGGGGTTTGCAGCTAATGTGAACCATTGAATTGAGAAGCCAATGGCGTTAAATGTATAAAAGGCCGCTTATGGTTGTCTAAATATGAAGGATTTTGAGATTTAGTCATGTTGAAATCTTATAAGATGAAGTATTCGATTCATGTCATTTCTGATTAAAAGTATCTTTGTTTGAAGAAGTTGTACTGATGGCAAGTTATGAAGGTAGACATCGCTTCATACATTAGTAAACGTCTAACTATTGCAAAGGTCATCATCTGAATTTGATTCGATTTGGGGCATCGTCGACAGACTGACCAAATCTACTAATATCATTCCCGTTAATGATAGATTCACGATGAAGAAATTGACTCTTTGTATTTAAAGGAGTTTTGTAAACATAGTGTGCCTGTATCGATCATCTCTATCAAGATCCTCGCTCCGCATCGAACTTCTAGAGATTTGCTCAGAAGTCATTAAGAACGAACCTTGATGAGAGTACTGTTTACCACCCCAATCGAAGGGACGAGGTAAAGTAATGATAAAAAACACTAAAAGTGTTGTTTTATATTTGAATGATTGACCTTTGGTAATAAACCGTATAATCGTTTTCCTTTGGAGAGATCATCATTGATAATTATCGTATTAGGATCGAGATTGAATCTTGTGAGGATCTATATGAGAGCATCTGTAAGCAGGAGTTCAGATGAAGACACCCGACATACACCCACTGTGAGTTGGACATGTCTTTTAGGTTTAAGGTTGCCTATGATGACAAACCTAACCTTACAAATTACCCGACCCACGAGACCTGAAATGATTGTTGAAATTAGGATCTGATTATTGACTGCCGGCAGTGGGCATGACATTATGTGAATATGAAATGTAGATCTTGAATTGCAGGATAGGTCGCGAAGTTATGCCAAAAAATTTAACCATGGAAAAATGAATTGATGATCTAAAAGATCATGGGAAATAAGTCCTCGTTGTATGGGACCATTGCGAAAATATAAAGAGTTGGTTTGAAAGGCATATAAACTGGATCTACCCAAGGACTTCAAGGGCTGCGTGAATTATGCTTCGTATATTGAACTTGATAAAATGTCTATCAAATGAAAATCTGATTGTTTCTTGATGAAGTTTAGATCGGCGAAAAGTTGCATTCATCAAAAACCCGTGAACATCATGGATAGAGAAAGTAAGTCAACATTAAGCCTGATCATATTCCCGTAGTTATGTATGATGAAACTCACGTATTGTAATGAATTACACTTGTGAGGAAAGACCGAATGTGGAAGAAATACCCACATGGCTCTAACTCTATAAGAAGCGAGTAGTAAGATAAATCGATCTTTGAGGACAAAGATCCTGTTTAGGGGTAAATGCTGTGACAATCCGTCAATTTATGTTTGATATTTTATTCTCAAGTATTATTCAAAAACATTATTTTAAATGTTATAATATGAACTCACTCATTTTTTGGGAAGAAATTTGGGTTTACGTCTTGAAGTAGCATCAACTACGTCTAAATCGGAGAATTCTACGTTACGTGCTTACGTTTACATACACCGTCTTTGGTGACACTCCGACACTTCAGGAAATAAATTTATCCGTGAATATTATTTTGGGATTTTAAATTTGTGTTGGTTCATAAACTCACAAATTTACGAGAAGAGATTAGGACATACGTGAATAATTTAACGTCCTTCACGACTAAACCGGAAACCCTAGGATTACGTATTTACATTTTTGAACTCCGTTTTTGATGAGACAATTTTTATTATATTCGTTTTGTGCGGTTGATTCATAATTTATAAAAACGTTTTTCGTAAAACGACCCGAGGGCACGCAAATTGAGGAAACTAGAATCGAGGAGTACCCGTAATTTAGTGGAGATGAGACAAGTGGGACACTTTTCCCACCCCCGCTAAATAAAATGGCAAGACTAAGCTACAACACACCCTTTTGTTGTCAATTTTTCTAGTGTACATAGGACACTTGTCCTTCTTACTTGACCAAAACCATCAAACAACTAGCTAAACCATGAAACCATTTCACATACATGCAAAAACTCCATTTTCTCTCTTCCTCTCTCTCTCTATGGACGTCCACCACCACCACAATCATCATCATACACTAAAATTTTAACCACAAATCTTATGTATAAGTTACATATGATGATAACCTATTGAAGACATGAAGATTGGAGGTGATCTTAACAACTAAAAAGGAATTCCCATGGAGCTTAGGGGCTGATTTTCAAGAAGATAATCATGCACATGAAGATCTCAAGGAGTTCATTTGCCAAGTTAAAGATGTGATAACAAGAACCAAGTCTTGTTCATCAAAAACTCATCTTTTCATCACTATTGGTGGTATAGAGATTGTTTCTTCATATCCTCTTGTTATTTTGAATATGTAATCTTGTATTTTCTTCATTTATGTATATTTATATTATGATGAATTATGATCAAAAATATTATGTGGGGATTTGGTGTTGATAGATTTGATTAAAAAGATTAAAATCTACTTGAAAGGGTGTTAAAATCATGGATAAAAATGTAGGCTGTATAAAATAGTAAAGAACTATATGATAACTTGTTAAAGTAGCTTGGATAATTTAATATACAATACGATAAGTGACTTGTACATATATGAGAGTTGGCCACTCAATGGAATCCATAAAATGAGAGATATGATCAAAACAATATAGAAGTCCAAATCTGTATAGTCTGTTTTGGACGAACTGTTTGACACCTTTAGAGGTTGATTGAGCAGTAGCTAAAACTGAGTTAATTGTAGCACATATCATGTAGTTTATGTTATCCAAACATGAGCTTCTATCTCCTTATAGAACTCAAGATATGGTAATAATGGTGAAAGTGAAAATCATAATCAGATTTGTAAAATAAATGTATATATTATAAAATTAGCACTCAAGTAAATATAATATAAAATGTATACCTAAAACCCACTAAATTATATAATACTTATAATAAGTATATACCTTGATAAGTAAATGTAAAATTTTATAAAAATGGCAATTTGATCAGTTTTATAAGTTATAAAACTATATACATAAGTTTTACGTCCTTTCGGCTAAAACCGAAAGATTAACGTTCTCGTCAATTAAAACTTAGACGGTCGGACCCGTCTAATGTAAAAATTTTTACAACTCATATACTGATGTATAAGTACATATGACAAGTAAAAACGGATAAAACCCGAGCTTTATAACATACGGACATTAACGGGCCAAATTAGCCTTATTGGACTATTAATCCAACTAATTTGGCTAAATACTTATGAACTTACTTATTGGGCTTAACCCACTTGGGCTTAACATGTAAGTATCAGAATGATATTAAAAGTGTAAAATGGACTAATATAAGGTAATTGGCCTATAATGGGCTTATTGGGCCTTGACAAGTAAAGAAGTTAAACTAGTGAACTAGTATGAAAATTTACCAACACATAACACTATAATGTGTATGAAGAGATAAAATCCCACTTGATAATCATCATACTTAAAATATCATCATATATATACATAGCCATTGTTTTTATAAAGTAATTGGACAAGAGTCTAAGACGAGTATTATTTGTCTAGGTTTTCGTGATTGAAGCACGTACCGTACATCCGAATCGCCGATTTCCCAATCAACGCGAGTTCATAGCCTCACACTCTTTTAAATGTTTTTATAAAATGTTTTATAAACCCGCGAGGGAGATAACATGTTAGTTTTGATAAAATAGGACACCATTTGTCCCGATTGTTTGTTTATTGATTTGGACCCGAATGATTATATAACCCGATGAATGATTATATGACCCGATTTATGAAATAAAATGGATTATTAAAGTTAGGTTATGTCACTAAAAGTCCCATTAGCATGAATTGTGAACTACCGGGATTTGGTAGACGCTTATGCATATAATAGTACTATTTGGGGACGATCACCCCAGTTCGTGCCTTGACGGTTGATCCCCGTCGTGCCACATTGATTGGTAAGCGAATTTATGTATGAGAAGATTTCCATAGCGTGATTTTTGTGACGACACGCTAATTTAGATGGGCAAATTGAGTTTCGGGTTAGCTACTCGTTGTTTGTTGTAGTAAGGTAACAATGTCATGCGGCTTATAATAATCCAAATAACGAAATATTGATGTACGCACTGAATTACGATATATTGCCTGACTAGCAATACGGGGTCTTATTATCGATATTATATTCGTGTTTTGGTTTTACATAACCATATTCATATAACGGTTTTTATTTAACTCTATACAACTTTATAAAATGTATTGTATGATGTTTTTACGACAATGTCTCGTATAATGATTTTGAAGGCAAAAGCCTATATTATGATTTTAGATAAGGATTTGTATTTGGCTATTTTATGTCCTATTACAAAGATTTGTATAAAATAATTTTCGGTAATAATTATATACCGATGATATATTGATGGTTTTATTAAACACTATGAATTCACTCGGCGTTTTCGCTGACCTTTTCTTTTAACATGTTTTATCTCAGGTACTTGAAGGTAATTCTCGGGAAGACGACAAGAATTTAAGGCCCGCACTTAAATAACAATTTCTATTCAAATGTTATGTAAAATTGTATGAAGTACTATGACTTGGGACCTATGTAAATTTGATATTTATGAATGGATAATGCTTTATTATTAAACGACGCGATTTTGTGTTGTCTATGATTTGAGTAATGTGCTATCCCGTAACACCAACGACTCTTCCGCTGAACTAAAGTATGAATAATTGGGGGTGTTACAAAAATGATCCTTTCTCGTAGCATCATTGAGTTTGTGATAGTCTATACAAACTCTCCACCCTGTAACGAGACGAGTAGGAATCAACTCGTTGTTTTCATTGGGAAAAACGGTGATTCCGCCTTTCTTAGGCACACAATGGACCGGACTAACCCATGGTGAATCCGAGATAGGGTAGATTATTCCCGCATCAAGAAGTTTGATAACCTATTTTTTGATAACGTCATGGATCTTGGGATTCACCCTTCTTTGGTTTTGAATAGTGGGTTTAAAGTCGTATTCTATGAGAATTTTATGTGTGCAAAAGTGAGGATCAATTCCACGAATATCGGAGATTTTCCAAGCAATCGCTTTCTTCTGATTCTTCAGCACGTCAATAAGTCGAGATTTTTCGTCTTCTTTCAAGTCCTTAGCGATGATGACGGGTAACTTCTTATTGTCTTCAAGGAACACGTATTCGAGATGAGACGGTAGATCCTTAAGCTCTAAACCGGAGGATTTTCGATGGAAGGTATAGTCAAATTCGGATCTTCAATAGAGATTTCCTTAGGAGACTATGGAGAAATATGGTCCTCATTGAGAAATTTCTCAATGGTACGAATGTCTTCATCCCAATTGGAGGGAGAATCATCATATTTTAAGTCCACATCTCCCAAAGTTGCTTCAAATTCTTTCAAAAGGAAATCACTTTCTCCAAATGGAGTTAGTGATGGAGCAATAGAGGCAACGATCTCAACAATGGGTAGAGAAAAAGAACCACTTTTACAAGCGTCTTTGAAATGTTCATCACAAGCCTCATCAAGAACGTCTATGAAATTAACGCTCTCATTTTCAGATGGATGTTTAGAAAGTTTACCCATGTTGAAGACGATTTTATCGTCACCAACTCTCATGATTAATTTGCCCGCGGCTACATCAATGAGAGTGCGACCGGTCCTCAAGAATGGACGTCTAACGATTAATGGAACACGGGGATCCATCTCGTAGTCAACGACAACAAAATCCGCCGAAAAGGTGAATTTGTCGAGACCGACGAAGACATCTTCGGCCATCCCCACCGGATAAGCAACTGTACGGTTAGCTAATTCCAAGGTCATTCGTGTGGGGACTAGCTCGGTTAGAGATAATTGTTTCTAAACACTTAATGGCATTAAGTTTATACTAGCACCTAGATCGGCTAGGGCCATACAATTCTCTACCCCGGGGAAGTTGCAAGGAATGAGAAAACGACCCGGATCACAAAGTTTGGTTGGTAATTTCCTTAAGAGTACTGCGGAGCAATTCTCATTAAGTTGGGTCTGAGCGATATCAAGAAGCTTATCCTTATCACTAACAAGATCTTTAAACATTTTAGCATATTTCGGCATGTGAGCGAGAGCCTCGGCAAAGGAGATGTTGAAATTCAGTTGTTTAAACATTTTAAGAAAGTTAGAAACCTGAATATCATCCTTGTTCTTCAACTTCTCTTTCCTCAACCTTGAGGGATAAGGTATATTGGGTTGAGATGAAGGCTTTGGAATGGAATTCTCACTCACATCCTTGGGTGGAGGAGGGGTGGAAGTAGAAGGTAGAGGAATTGGTGAAATAGTAGGTGGAGGAATTGGAGAAGGGGACTCGTTTTCCTTTGTCACAATCACCGGTGTAGGTGTAGGAAGCTCGGGTTCCTTGAAACCTTTTCCACTTCGAATGGTGATTGCTTTCATCTCCCCTCTTGGATTAGCGACGGTGTTACTCATAAGAGAACCCGAACCAGAGGCTTGATTACTTTGGAAAAAACTAGCCATCATATCCCTTAAGTCATTCGTTTGACTGCTCAAAGAGTTTCGCATATCGGCTCGAAGATCATTCCCTTGTTTTGCCATATCTCCTTTCAAGTTGATGATTTGCCGCTGAAGATTCTGCACTATCGCATCATTAGTCCTCATGTAAGTGTCAACCTCTTGATTAAATGCGTTGGGTTGGGTGGGAGGAAGAGCATGGTAGGCAGGTGGTTGATAAGCGGGTGGTTGGTGAACTTGATTGTTTCCTTGAGGTGGATATGGGTTTCTTTGGGTTTGATATTGATTGGGAGCTCGAGGTTGGTTTTGATTGTTGCGATTGAGGTTGTTTTGGTTTTGAGGGGGGAAACCGGGTGGTGAAAGAAAGTTGTTTGAACGACAACTGAGCAAATTGCGGTCACGTTGAGGACGTGCTTGATAGCCTCCCGTAGAAAAGTTACCGTTGGCGGCATACACATTTTCCGGATTGTCATGAGTCGAAGGACAATAAGTGTATGAATGATAACCCCCGCATATTTCACATGACTGATTCATAGCATTAACTTGCGCATTGATGCTTTTGGTATTGTTAGCGGTTTGTAGACCAAGTGTTTCAACAAGCGAAGTAAGCTTATCAGTTCTCTTGTCGGCATCACTAGTACTAGCACTAGCCACATTAGCCCGAACACTCTTTGTTTGCACTCTAGACTTATTCTCAATAATATCCCATGCGACATTAGAAGACTTAACCAAAATGTTACCCCCCGAGGCACTATTTAGTGAATCTTGGTCATTCATACTTAAACAATTGAAAAAAGTATTAATTTGATATACTTTTGTGAAACCATGTTGTGGACACTTTCTTATAAGTTCCTTAAAACGGTCCCAAGATTCACTAAATGTCTCACCGTACTTTTGTTCAAAGTTAATGATTTCATTCCGCAAAGCGGTAGTATGTGAGGGTGGGAAAAAGTAGTTGATGAATTTGGTCTCTAAATCCGACCACGTAAGAATACTTTGTGGCGGTTCCTTATCAAGCCAATGTCGGGCTTGTCCCTTTAAGGAGAAAGGAAAAAGTTGCAAGCGAATCACCTCTTGTGAAACCCCATTATATTTGACCGTATTAGTGAGTTGAAGGAACCTTTTGATATGGTCGTGAGGATCATCAAGTGTACGCCCCAAGAATGGTTGAGCAGAGACCATTTGAATGAAACCAGATTTGAGTTCAAAGTTGTTGGCTCCAATCTCAGGTATGACAATAGCATCGGTGTTGCCCTCTACTTGTGATTGCAACAGCTCGATCATTGGTCGATTGTCCATGGTGACAATAGGTGGAGTTACGACTTCGACTTGAATTGCTTTCTTCTTACGAGCACGGATACGCATGCACATCTACAAAAAGAAAAGAAAGATAGACAAGAAATATTTTTGGTTTTTTATGTTTTTCTATTTTTTGTATTTTTGAAAATTTAAGCAAGAAAAATAACGTTCAAGATTGAACGGATCCCAAAATCCAACGCGTCTCTCACTAAAAACCGTTAATCTTAACGAAAAGAGCCGGCAGCGGCGCCATTTAATACATGGTTTTAGCCAAGTATGAAAAAGATTCGTTTCCAGTCTTTTCGAATTGATTACGGATTAAAGTGCGACTCAGTCGTTCTTGGTGGAAAATAAAATGGAAGTGGTTATCTATTTTAAACTAATAGCAATATGAAAGTGTCGTTGAGTAAAAATAAAGTTTTTAAAAATTAAACTAAATTACGAGTTAAAAGTAAATGATTAAAAACGTAAAAAGTAAATTTAAAACTTAAAACATAAAACTTTGTAAAACTAAAAACTTAACCCATCGGAATGTGTAAAAAGAAGTTCTGTCGGAATATTTTGTCTGAATAACCATCGGAATGTAACAAATGAAAGCTATCGGAATAAAGATTGAAGTATCGGAGTAATAGTAAATTGATTCTATCGGAATACAGTTCTATCTGAAGGTGAATGTAAGCTGTCGCAGTATTTAAACCATCGCAATATCCTATCTGAATGTAAGGTCTATCGGAATATGGCTGTTGAAATTTTGGCAGCGTTTCGTCGCAATATAGCCTTAAGACCCGTCGCAATGTACGATCGCAATGAGCGATCGCAATCACGGTCGGAATAAGGGATCTGAATACTTGATCGCAAAGTAAAACCCTAAGGGTTATTGAGATCGCAATGAATCCGTCGGAAAGAAAGACTGTCACAATATGTAAACCCTAATGATATTAAGATGAAAAAACAAAAGGTATTCGGATGGAATACAATAAGCTTCAACCCGAATAAGCACTAATTAAGCAAAGACGAATAAACACTCATTTAAATCTCAACCAAATGAAAACAAGCATAAATTTAAAAACTTTTAAAACACAAACTAAGCAAACTTTATGAATCAAACTTTAAAAAGACTAAACTTTTTAAGAAAACTAAAAAGTAAATAAGCTAAACACAAATAAGCCAATAAGCATGATAAGCTCAAAGCTTAATCCGTATAAAACTTAGATATAAACCAAAAGATAAAATTGTTAACAAATCAAACATCAAGATTAAACAAAATCAAAGATAATTTTCGGATCAAATAAGTAAAAATCAAGAAAGGTAGAAAGAGACTGAATAAGAAAAACTTAACTTGAACTTGAAGATAAATGATTCCAAAATACAAGATTGAATTAAAAGTTAAACATGAAAAGAAGTAAAGATGAAATTCTAGTGAGAGAAAGTTAAACACTTTCTCTCTCTAAAAACTAAAGAAAGAAAGAAAAAATGAAAATATGCTAAATTAACTAACACCCTCCTAATGTGTCATTAGGAGTGTATATATAGGAGGTGGGGAGCGCATGTGTTGCTTCCTTCTTTCTTTTCGTCTCGACTCGATTTAAATTCTTTGTCTTTCTCGACGTCGTCTCGGGATTTGTCGATATAAATTGAACTCGTCTTATAATTTTTCTTCTATAACTAGACTTGAGTTCTTTGACTTCATTAAACTTCCGTCTTTAGACTTTTTCTTCGATAAATCTTTAGAATAGGCCTTGGACTTCCGTTCTTTCTGCACTCTCGATCTTTTGACTTCGTCTTTTTTCTTTTTCTTCGATAAAAGCCCGTGATAGCCCATGTTTTCTTCCTTTTTCATATTTTAATCCTGAAACACAATAAAAACACAAACCACGGATAATTCCGACTTTTACGACATAAAATACACGTTTTGGTCTTGTTATTTTTGGAAATAAGTGGTAAAAGGATAAGTGTTTTCACAATAATGATTGACTAAACTAAATATAGAGTGCCAGTCATACATTTAGTGAATAGCATAAATTACGATTAACAAAAAGAGGCAGGTGACTCACATCTGGTAATGTTGGCATAATGTCTTCATGATAAAAATGAAATTAACGATCGAGTCCTTGAGTTTCAGTCAGAGGTTGATGATTAATATGAGAAGGCGTCCAGTAAGAGCTCAGTAAATACAATCTATGCATGTTCGCTCTTTGATTTTATTTGCGTGTGTGTTACTACTTACTTATCCTTCAATGTTATGAATTCATTGCAGCCCAGTCTGAGAATGAGCAGCCGCCCAACATGGCTCAGGTATTTTAGAAGAATAAGAAGCGGATGTTGTTACTTATGCTTCTATAATTAGTGTCTCCGGTTATGTCTATGGCAACGAGAACTTTGAAGGTTCGTTGGCTTTCCGTGAACATGTTATTGACATAACATAAGTTTATTTCACTTTTAATTGCTGGTTTCAAGGAGCAGTGTTTCAAGTTATGTCTTTTATGTCATTTAAAACTACACTTGTATGAGTATATCAATTTCAATTCAAACATGGGTTTGATTCACAATAACCTCTTGGCTTACTTTCTGAAACAGTTATGTAGCCGACACCAACTTCATTTCCACCAAGTCCAAGAGATAAAAGCAATCCTGAAAATAAGGCATAAAAATATGTAAGTCTAGATTAGCTTTAAGGATATGGAACTGAGACTTGTGATTCAAAATAAAAGATTACCCCTTTGGAACACCAGATTCAAAATCTTTAGGAATGGAAAGTCTTGAAATCTAGCCACACCCACCAAAGTGTCCATCAAGAGTAGCCTACTCTTTATTACAGATTTTAGTACTATTTCTTCACATCCGGTAGTTATTCATTGCAATTTTGTTTTGTATCTTAACAGGTGGTTTTCGAACGCATTTTATTTAAAAAACTTTATTGGCAAGGGAAGTTATGCATCGGTTTATAGATGAGAGCTTGATTTGTTCAGTGGGATTGTTGCTATAAAAGTTCTAAATCTTCATCGTCAAGGAGGGTCTAAGAGTTTCAACTCTGAGAGTGAAGCGCTGAGAAATGCTCGACATAGAAACTTAGTGAAGGTCATATCTTGCTGTAGTGGTTCAAATTATGAAGGTAATGACTTCAAAGCTTTATTTTATGAGTTCCTGCATAATGCAAGCCTTGATAGATGGTTTCATCCAAGTGACACGATAGAAAATTTGCAAATTGAGGTTCCTCAACTTAGTCTTTTTCAACAACTATGCATCGCTTTAGACGTGGCATATGCACTCACTCGATTATCTTCACAACCACAATGGTAGGACCATTTTACATTGCGATTTAAAACCGGGTAATATTTTGTTTGATGAAGACATGGTTGCACGTGTTTCTTATTTCGGGCTGTCAAAGAGTCTTCAATCAGAATTATTAAGAACATATGATAGCAGCTCGCTTGGAATTAGAGGAACCATTGGTCATGCACCACCAGGTAAACTCTTAACAATTTCACTGACAAGTTGATTTTGCTTATGTACTTATTGCATTTTGATGCAACATATTAGCAGTTTTGACGGTATTTGGGATATTTATGCAAACTGTTTATATGTAATCTTCGATTTTTAAGGAAAGATTTTAATAAAACTTTGGTGCATTCTTTTACACTGTGACGAAACCTTTTGTTCACTAAAGCTATTTTGAATCATGGTGTATGTCAAATATCACAAACCGCAAGTATTTTGGATAATGGTGTAAGTAAAACATCAACACATTTGTTACAGGTTCATATCCATCACCCATATGGCAGCCGAAAGTCAAAATAAATATCACCAACAATGATGTCAGAAAAACATATTATGATGGCCTGATTGACTGATATGTCTCCCTTGAATAGCAAGAGAAAGTAGCTTATTTTAGAACACTGAGGTAATGGCGACCTATATACTGGCCGAAATCTCAAAAACTGCAGAATTTTGTATGGCTTTTGTACATTTTGGCATTATTGCAGGAATGACCTGTTTCAAATTACTATGGAATACAACAAAAGGCTATCCGGATCCAAGAACAACATCAAAGATACATGTAAATATTGTTAAGTTTTATTTTATTTTAATTTTTTTTGAACGGCAAGTTAGTACAAGACCAAATGTTAGCGAGCCAGAGACTCGACGCATCTGAGTGGGCCGAGCCCAACACAGATTCTTACCAAGAAGGAAAACCCTGTGTGGCTCGAACTTGAGACCTCATGGTAACAACCTCCCCAAAGCTCCTTAGGAGACCTTAGGTGGCCAACTGATCTAAGCTCAGTTGGTTATTGTTAAGTTTTATTACATGCCTGAATGAAGGGATATGTGTTTTTTCTGTCCATTTATAGATTTTTTGTGTAATCAAGATCACATGATGGTATACTTTAAGTAGTTCGCTGTGTAGAGTCTACAATAATCACATATCGTGAACGTAAACTGAATGGTAGGTGACTCATGCCAAGATCAGATTGATATATTAGCACGTCTTGAAGCACTCATAAAAGTGTCGTACTGAACCTCCCACACATCACATTCACATATAACAGGAGTTACTCCGTAACTTCTTATTAAATAAAGTGATTTTTTAGGTTGCATGTATTTGAATAGTTATAGGCAATTAGATCAGAACTGCCACCTCCAGTGATATTAATTGTATTGTTCATATAACTCATACTAAGTCAAATATACCCTCATTTTCTTTTATTGTAAGTCACTTCGACTCTTATATTTGCAGCCGCGTGCGCATCGGCTGGTATCACAGTGCTTGCCTCACCAGTATCAATTCCTGAAAAAATTATGGGTTCATGAAGTCTTCAAACATCCCATACAAAGACAATACCGTTAGAGCGGCTGCCTACAAATTTAAATTGATAAAGGTGTGACCCATGCGGGTTCGTATATGCGCTAGACTTGTATATCCATCCAAATACAATATGCTATATTAGCTTCTCGGTTGGTGATGACAGGAAAAGTGACAGGAAAGGTAAACCTCTTTCTGTCTACTTGGTTCCTTATAGCAGGCGATTGTTATTAATTCTTGCTATGTAACTTGTCGATTGCTAAAGTGTATAGGAAGTGTCAATCTTCAGGTTTTAGAATTCTTTCTGGAAACACTGATATATTATATTACATTAACTCTTATGTATTCATTAGAAAATTTTGATATTTTCATATATTATTTTGATTGTATTTTTATATTATACGAGAATACAGGTGATGAAGATGATGACATGGTACAATGAAAATAATGAAGGACTTTAGAAGCTGCTCAAACAAAAGAGTTAAACAAACAGTGACAAGATGATCAGGCTAAAGTAAATTCTAAATATTGGGTTTGCTTTAAATACATCACTATTTATTAAAGGTTCACTGAAACTTAAAGGTATTATTTTTTCTTCATTATATTCCAGCTTTTAAAATGTTTATATTCATTGTTGGATCCTGTTTATTAAGTTTTTTATATTGAAACTAGCCTGGTGATTTGGAGAAAACAAAACTTTGTTTGGCTCATATTTATAGGAGATTTAAAGTGAAGTTGATGTTAATCGTGTTAAGAATATGCTCATTCAAGCAATCTTTCTTCTCTCAGTAGGTGATTATCATGCAACAATTATGCACACAAAGTCTGTATTGTTTGCTCATCATGATAATTTTGTAATTTGGTAAACCGATTGAAGTAAATGTCAGTTTCACCACTATTATCCATGTCAATTGTGGAAGTTTCGGAGGCGATGATATGTGACTCGCATGGTGAGACTACACATATAGTGTCTTTGTTGAATTGTTAAACCAGGTGGTGGGATTGAGACGCTGTCTGTTTGCATTGTTTGGACATCCTACAAAAAGTGTAAGAGAAACTTTGGTTGTATCATGCGTTTAGTCATTATATAGTGCATTTGTTTCTTTCAATTTTTGCCTAATTGTCATAATCCTTTGAGATTCTTCATTTACTTCTAACCATTGAAGCAACGCCACTTATAGCTACCAGTAGGGAGGTTTATCAATTCATAACAAAGATGTAGATGGAACTTTCTGCTTTAGGAGAAGGAGGAGGTAAAGGAGTTGGCGGCAGATTAGGAGCGGCTGGGAGCATTTCAATCAAAGACAAAAAAGTTACTTCGGGAACTTCAATGTTCGGAGGCACTCCATCAGATGATATACAAGAATTAAAATCTCTTATCCTTCCGCAAAGTTTAATTCTCGAGCTACGTATTAAGCGTCCTTCAGCCACGTCCTTTGCAGCTGCTGCCAAGCGTTTTAAATAGATCCATATCAGCTCTAGAATGTTGTGGAACACCCGAGACTTGTAAGTGTTGCAAATATGCTCTACCACATGGCAGATCAATTAGATGACCTGACAAAGGTAGCCTAGGCAGCACATGCACTGAATGCTGACCCTGTAAAATAATTTTACAAATTAATAATCTTATGTAAGTAGAGAGTTGAGGCTCCCACAGACATACAATCACTAAATATTGAACCATGCATATCTATTGGTAGTGAATATTACCTTGGGTTATGTATGTGAGTAGTAAAAGTCAGTTTCGGCCAATTTATGTGCCGATGTGACACCCGGAAAAGCACCCATGATAGTAGCACCATCGGATGTGTTATATGATTTTCTATTAAACGGCGGTTGCCCGACACCTTTTTGTTCGGAGTTTCGACCTCAACTCTAATCTTTTCAATAGTTGTAAAGAAGTTAAAAGCAAATCTACACGCAGTTGTACTAAGGTAAATTCAACATTTTCAACCTTGAACATATATTTGCATTCTTACTTTATTTTATCAAGTTTGCTAATCTCATTTGGGTACTAATAATAGGTTCAGATGAAAGGGTGGGCAGTGGGACCTGTTGTAGACCTTACTGTTTTGGGGAGATATGATGAGTTGATTGATGAACTCGAAGAGATGTTTGAGATCAAGGACAGCTACTGATGGTTTAAGATCATCATAACAATTATAAAAACCCTAACATAGATCAAAGAGCATACAGCGGAATCAGATTAACAAGATCTTTAAATAACACAATTATAATTAATCAAGGCTAGGGTTACATACCTTTTCCTTAGCAGAATGATCACCGGTAAAAATAGATCAAGAACACCACCAGGATGTAATCTAAAATAAGATCACACCACGATCTTGTACACACGTGATACGATGAGCTAATCGTGAGTCTAACACGAACAGAACCGAGCCTTCCAAGTCTATGGAAGATCTACCCAACAACCCTAGAGAGGGGCTAGGACTAGATCTAAAATAGCTTATAGAAAATCAAAGATGAACCCTAATATGGGTGTGTTTGGCCGGCGGTTAGAGCAAAGAAAAGAGAGAATGGAGTGAAAAATTATGAGGCTTTAGGTTTGTTTATATACACCTTGGAAAACTTCTCTTCCAAGGTTAAACAAGATAAAGCAACAAAATCTTTTCCCTTCTCTCTTGTCTCCTCTATTTAGGCCGGATATAACATGTGCTAAAAGGGGGTTTCCAGAACTTTCTGACACCTTCTTTTAGCTTCTTTAATATTCTATAACGATCGTTTAAAACTTAACCTTTAATTACTTAACGGTCGTTAGCTGCAGTTTGATTTAATAAATATAATAAATATATTTAATAAATAAATTAACTCTTCACGTAATGTGTGCAATCCCGTGATCTCAAGTTCGAACCTATCACACGACTATCGATTTAACGTCCATAAACTATCAGCTCCCACTTGGACAAAATTCGAATGTCGTGATCACATTGATTAGCGTCTAGTTACACTAACAATGTCACTAGTACAACTCGAGTAAGGCTTCCTGGACAAAACCTTTTAATGATATATAATCATTATTATTATCCTCTCATTTCAAATACATTGTTAATAAGGATATGGATCTTAGTCATTCCTTCATTAACTATTCTGTTTCTCGTTTACGGATATAGCAAGATTACCAAAACGCATTTGGGTGTGGCCACACAAACACCTTACTATTCCCCCGAGGGGCCCAGTTGTATTTATACTTCAAATAATAATTTGAAGGAAACGAATCCCATTTCGACTACAAGCAAAACACATGAACTTCGCAACACTTCTGAAAATAACCCTTATGACTACCAGTTACGTTTAGCGTTAGGTTACCTTACAGAAATGCACTATATTCAATGCAGTTTTCTGGCATCTCAGGTCTAAGGATAACTGTTTATGATTTACTTAATGACAAAGATCCATAAAGTAAAATCACATAGTTGGGATAAGTCCAATATTTGATCCATCAAATATCATCCAAAATTGACCAATATACTTTCAAGTATACTCTGTCACTATTTTGAATTGTCTTAATTTAATAATACTCCCATATTATTAATCGACAACGGACATTTAGAAACATCAAAATGCTCATGGATTAAAACATGTAAAATAGGATACAAAATCAAATAACAGACAAATAAACGAAATCCAATCTTTATTTCATCAATTCAATAATGTCTTACATCCTTTATCCAAATACTAATCAACAGATTTATTGCATGAATTCGCTAGCTAGTTGCAGCCCAATTGCCTTGGCATGCTTAACTACCTTTGGCCTAGACAAAGCCTTAGTAAAGGATCAGCTACGTTATCATCTGTGTGAACTTTTATTAATTTTATTTCTCGAGCTTCCACTTGTTCTCGAACGTAGTGATATCTACGTTTAAAGTGTCTGGCGCCCTTCATGACTCCAGGGTCATTGGCGAATATTATTGCCGCAGAGTTGTCGCAATATATATCAATAGGTTCTTTAATTGAAGGCATCACTCCAAGATCTCCAATAAACTTCCTAATCCAAACAGCTTCCATTGCAGCTTCTGAAGCGGCCATGTACTCAGATTGAGTCGCATGCATAGCAATGGTTTTCTGCTTACTGCTCTTCCAGTCAACTGCTCCTCCATTGATGACAAACACGTAACCCGTCTGAGACTTCGTATCGTCTTTATCACATTGCCAGGACGCATCACAGAATCCTGTTACATTCAATTCTGTGTCTGGTTTACCCCCGAATACCAAAAACATATCTTTCGTACTTCTCAAATACTTCAAAATATGCTTAACAGCAGTCCAGTGGGACTTCCCTGGATTCTGTTGGTATCTACTGACCAAGTTCTGAGCAAACGCCACATCGGGCCTTGTGCATCTTACAGCATACATAATAGATCCTACAGCCGAAGCATAAGGCACCTTCTTCATGTAAGCCACCTCTTCAGGTGATGATGCATCTTTCTCATGACTCAACTCATGCTTAACCTCCATCGGTAAGAAACCTTTCTTAGAGTTATGCATGTTATATTTCTTCAATATCTTATCAATATAAGCATCTTGGCTAAGACCAATTAACCGTCTACTCCTATCTCGATAGATCTTAATTCCCAGAATATATGCAGCATCCCCCAAATCTTTCATAGAAAAACATTTACCAAGATAATCCTTAACTTCCTTAAGTCTTGGAATGTTACTTCCCATGATCAATATGTCATCGACATATAGAATTAGGAACACTACATTACTCCCACTAGCTTTGCGGTATACACATGGCTCATCACGATTTTGAATAAATCCAAACTTTTTAATTTCTTCATCAAATCGCTTATTCCATTGACGTGATGCTTGCTTCAAACCATAAATAGACCTTTGAAGTTTGCACACGCGTTTTGGAAATTTAGGATCAACATACCCTTCCGGTTGTTGCATATAGATGTCTTCATCTAAGCGACCGTTCAAGAAGGCAGTTTTAACATCCATTTGCCATATCTCATAGTCATAGTATGCTGCTATAGCTATGAGAATCCTAATAGCTCGTAAGTCTGCTAAAGGAGAAAACGTCTCCTCGTAGTCTATGCCAAAAGTTTGAGTAAAACCTTTAGCCACTAAACGTGCTTTGTAGGATTGTACATCACCATCCATGTCAGTTTTCTTCTTATAGATCCACCTATTTTTCACTACTTTAGCATTTTTAGGTGCGTCCACAAGAATCCAAACATCATTGATTTCCATGGATTTCATTTCCTCATTCATTGCAACCATCCATTTTGACTTTTCTGGATCAGACATTGCGGATCGATAGTTAGCAGGTTCACCAAGATCCCCTACTTCCTCCTCATCATCCTCTATGTAAAGACATAGTTTGTCCGGCGCACGTATAGTCCTTTGTGACCTACGTGGAGGAATTAATTCCGGTGGAACACTCAGACTTTCTGGTTCTACAGGAATTTCATCGCTAGTATTTTCAGAAGGCAATGTATCTTCTTGAATTTCTTCAAGATCATAATTTCTCCCACTGAATTCTTGATTTACAAGATCATTTTCAAGGAAGTTTCCATACCGAGCCACAACTATCTTGTTCTCAGCCGGATAATAAAAGTAGTAACCCATAGTTTCCTTAGGGTAACCTACAAAGATACATTTTACTGAGCGTTGTTGGAGTTTATCTCCAGAGTCACGTTTCACATACGCCTCACAACCCCAGACTTTCAAATAAGACAAATATGGCTTCTTGCCATGCCATAGTTCATATGGTGTCTTATCAACCTTCTTTGTGGGAACCATATTCAGAATACGAACAGCAGTTTCAAGAGCATAATCCCAAAAAGATAATGGTAAAGTTGTAAGATTAAACATAGATCGTACCATATCCAATAATGTACGATTTCTCCTTTCAGATACACCATTTTGTTGTGGAGTATACGGAGAAGTAAGTTTCTGAACAATTCCATTTTCACTTAAATAATCTTTAAACTCTTGACTTAAATATTCACCACCACGGTCAGAACGAAGAGCTTTAATCTTCTTTCCCAGTTGTAACTCTACTTCGGCTTTAAACGTTTTGAATGTTTCAAATACCTCATGTTTATGCTTAAGTAAATAAACATAACCATAACGGCTATAATCATCCGTAAACGTCAAGAAGTAGCTAGCACCTTTCCTTGACACATGTCTAAATGGTCCACACACATCAGTATGTATCAAACCAAGTAGTTCAGTAGCCCTTTCAATATTGCTATTAAAAGGTTTCTTGGTCATCTTCCCAGAGATACAAGATTCACATTTATCAAATGATTCATCATTGATACTTTCCAAAAGCCCATCACGTTGAAGCTTTTGTATGCGAGTCTTCCCAATGTGGGCAAGTCTACAATGCCAAAGATAAGAAGAGTTCTTGTCTAACTTACTCTTCTTATTCATGCTAAAAACAGAATTATTTTTCCTCTTGGGATTTATATCATGCATGTTAATTTCAAAAACACCATTCACAGAAATTGCATCAAAATAGAATAAACCATCTTTGAAAACAGAAATTCTATTATTATCAATCGTGTGAGTAAATCCAAGATCCAACATACTAGAAAAGGAAATAACACCCCTAACAATTGTAGGTGCATAATGACAATTATTTAAAGACAGTACTAAACCCGAAGGTAAAACTAATTTAAATATTCCTATAGCTTCAACTGCTGCTTGTGCGCCATTGCCCACTTGCAGAAATTGTTCCCCATAGGTAAGTCTCCTCTTCAACTCAAATCCCTGCAGGGTATTACAAATATTAATACCACATCCCGTATCATATACCCAGGAGTTTAATTTGTATGAAAGATTAAATAACTCTATCATAAATAAGTTACCTGAAGATGGTGCTGCAGCAACTTGCTCAGCCTTCTTCTTATGTTCTGCCATTTCATGGAGATAGAGAGAGCAATTCCTCTTCCAGTGTCCAGTCATCTTGCAGTGGTGACAAGTCTCATCTTTCAGAGATTTCTTAGCAAAGTTATGCTTCGGTTTTGATGTAGTCGCAACTTGCTTGCTCTTATCAACCTTGCCTTTGCCTTTCTGCTTCTTATTCCCTTGCGGTTTTGGTTTCGACACTCTACCCTTTTGTACATAAAGTACTTGAGGAGTAGCAGTGGGTGCCTTATCTTTCAAACCCTTTTCAAAGTCAATGAGCATTGCATGCAAATCATTAACTGTCTTCCCCGTGCAATGCATATTATAGTTACGAACGAAATCACCGAAGTCCTTATTAAGGGACCTATTGATCAAGTTAATAGCCATATTATGATCGAAGGGTTGTCCTAGTGCGATGAGTTGTTCCATATAACCCCTCATCTCCATGTAATGTGCACTTACGGACTTTCCAGGAGCTTGCTTGCAACTATGTAGAGCATCAACCAGATCATAGATCTCTACAGCTTGTGGCGTTTCATACACTGCCTTGAGTTCATCAAGCATCTGCTTAGGATGAAATAGCTCATACTTCCTTTGAAGTGATGGAGCCATTCTCCCTAACATTACAGCAGCCACCTCATGATGCTTCTTAACGTTAGCAGCGTGTTGAAGCCTTTCCGCATCAGTTGCTCCTTCAGCAAGATCCTCCGGAAAAGGAGTTTCCAAGATATTGATGGTACCCGCTGCTCTCAGAACAATTCTTAGTGAGCGGTACCAATCATTGAAATTAGGGCCAGTAAGTTCAGGCCGTTCAAAAAATGCTTTGAACGCCGAGCTTATTGTCAGATTGTTTTCGGGTTGAGCCATTTCTACAGAAATAAGTTCAAACATTAGTATTTTCAATAATAAAATTCAAGAAAATAAAATTACCCCGGTAATAAAACCATAGTATTTCCATGAAAAACTAGAATCCATATTGACATAGATTTATCACATCAGTTGATCTGCTAGTGACAAATGTATTCAACATAGTAACTTGTCGAACAATAATTGCCAAATCATATTGCAATTTCTAGATATGTCAGGGATTTACATTGCCAAAAACTTTTGCATTGTAAACATGTTTTATCCCTTCTTTATGCCTTAAGTTTCCAGTTCTCACTGAGTAACTCAATTAAGTCGACTAATCTAAAGAACGTAAAACCTTCATGTGCAATCTTATTCAGTCATGAAGTTTTCTCTCCATTACAACATCGTCCGATATCTTATATGACGACAATTGTAACTTCAAGTGTTCGTCAATTAGAGGGCATAGGACTTAAATTTTTAGGGTATAGATTTTGGTGTCAAAATCATGTATGGAGAAGCATGCATACATCTCCATAGCATAAGTTTAATAAAACGTTTAGTAAACTTTTTGGTGAGACTAAAAGTTCATCATATATTTGCAAGTTGAGGTATTGGTTAAACCAAACAACCTTAAAGAATTATACCAATAACAACCGTAGGTAATTCCAATTTTGACGCACAGGCGAGCCGGGAATTTGGTCAGCGTAAAAGCATAGCACCTCCTTCCTTAACCGGGTACTTGACCAGCGGTGCGTTATACCCACTTTATAGTTTGTCAAAATTGAGTAGGCCGTTAAGTTGCTATTGCGATTCTAATCAACACAAATCATATGTAATTTAGGTCTCAAAACAATTCATTAATTTTGATAAGATTTAGTCCATATTATTTTTCTTAAAAAAAATTACCCTTGTTTACAACATACAAAAAAAACGCATGAAAACAAGTAGTACAAAAAAAAAACTAAATCAAATAGCCACATGCAAACAATTTATTCAAAGAACATCAAATCTAGGGTTTTTATGAACATAAAAAGTCTTCCCTAATTTTAAAACTTTGAATCAAATGAAGCAAATAGCAATCAAAATTATATGATCCGTAAAAACATGCATGTTTATTACGGATCTTCCATATTCTCTTAACAATTAAAACTAGTACGGATCGTAACCACACATGACATAACAATTAATTCATGCATAAATCTAAAGTTAATTACCATGTAATTTTAGGGTTTACAAAATTTTTTTTTTTTTTATAAAAAATTCGACATAAGTCGATTTTAATAATAATAAAAAACAAAACCCTAATTTTTCATAAAACCTAAAAAACAACATGTAATTTTTAACACAAATCATTATTAGTTAAACAAACTTTAGATCTTGATAATTATAATCATGTTAAAACGGCTCTCGATGCCACTGATGGTTTAAGATCATCATAACAATTATAAAAACCCTAACATAGATCAAAGAGCACACAGCGGAAGCAGATTAACAAGATCTTTAAATAACACAATTATAATTAATCAAGGCTAGGGTTACATACCTTTTCCTTAGCAGAATGATCACCGGTAAAAATAGATCAAGAACACCACCAGGATGTAATCTAAAATAAGATCACACCACGATCTTGTACACACGTGATACGATGAGCTAATCGTGAGTCTAGCACGAACAGAACCGAGCCTTCCAAGTCTATGGAAGATCTACCCAACAACCCTAGAGAGGGGCTAGGACTAGATCTAAAATAGCTTATAGAAAATCAAAGATGAACCCTAATATGGGTGTGTTTGGCCGGCGGTTAGAGCAAAGAAAAGAGAGAATGTAGTGAAAAATTATGAGGCTTTAGGTTTGTTTATATACACCTTGGAAAACTTCTCTTCCAAGGTTAAACAAGATAAAGCAACAAAATCTTTTCCCTTCTCTCTTGTCTCCTCTATTTAGGCCGGATATAACATGTGCTAAAAGGGGGTTTCCAGAACTTTCTGACACCTTCTTTTAGCTTCTTTAATATTCTATAACGATCGTTTAAAACTTAACCTTTAATTACTTAACGGTCGTTAGCTGCAGTTTGATTTAATAAATATAATAAATATATTTAATAAATAAATTAACTCTTCACGTAATGTGTGCAATCCCGTGATCTCAAGTTTGAACCTATCACACGACTATCGATTTAACGTCCATAAACTATCAGCTACGCCTCCTGGTATTTTCAAATAACGGTGTACGCCTTATTATAGGCAAAGAGACTGCACTCCAATGCATCAGACAGAAGATGGAAGTGATTGATTTGGAAGACGATTCAATTGATGTCGAGATTCTTAGCTCCATGGTAGTTCGAATGAACACTTTCAGACATCCCTTACAAATAGCAATCCTTCTGCTCTTCGTGAAATAGTTGTGGAAGTGCCCAATATCGGTTGGGAAGATATTGGTGGAATGAGAATTTTAAACAAGAGCTTCAGGAGGTATTAACAGATTTCGATCCTAACTTGTGTTTTATTAGATATTTGCCTACTTGTATTATGCTTATTTAACGTTCGTTAATCTGTTATGTAGACTACCGCGAGAACTTTGGCATGGTTCCATCCAGAGGTGTTCCCTACCAATCAATAAAACATAAAACATTCGAGAGGCACTTATTATCGTGAAAAGTATATAACACATAACTAACTTTAGTATTTGAAACTATTTTTCAGATTACCTGTTTATAATCAGTTAAATCATTGTTAACTTGGTAGTTGCATCAATGATAGTAGCTCAATTATTTCATTTGATTGTGAGAATATTTTCTTTTCACATAATGACCTTATGGTGGCTGATGGTTAATGAGCTCAAAGTTGCGCTTGGACTACTTACTGAATGTAACTCACCACATATGCATGCTTAAGATTAACCAGGTTGCATGCTTTCAACTTGGATCTTCCCGGAAGTTTTCGTCAAGGTATTGAGCCATATTCTTAGATTATTATCTCACTTGATAATTAACTTTCTTCTATTTGCTTATTTATCTTTCTGTATGTCAAGGATCTTTTAAAGGTGTAATAGAATTGCGAGGTTGGGTTCCCATTTTCAAGGAATAATCTTGCAGAGCGCCTTTATCAGGAGGTTTTATATTAATATTGTTGCAATGTTTTCTTGATCGTATTTATCATTTCAGTTTTGTTTAATACTGTAGTTTTCGTTTTGTAGACAGTTGATGTTTTCGCATCCTCAGGGGTAATGCGTTTGAAAATTATGAATACTGTGATATGGGAATTACCAATCTCAAGTGACAAGCTTTCCGTTTCGATTTACTGTATCTTTATAACTCATCAAATGATGAGAAATTGCGTATACCATAATTTCTTGTATATCATTACTTATTAAAATTTTGTCAGCTTGACAAACTGAGCAAAAATTATCACATTCGGGGATGATTTTCTTTCAACAACTCAGCACTATGTTTCTTATTATATTGCGACATGTTGTTCTTCTTTTGGTATTTTACTTGTTTGTCCCAATCTTTAAGATGAGACTTGTCTTTGGGCGGGTTAATTCCATGTCGTAAGGAAATAGTTTACTGATTTTCACATCCACTTTTCCCCGTTATTACGACTCAGGAATTAATGGAAACCCCATAACACTCTTTAGCCATTTCTCTTCGATTCATCTTATGTTGAAAGTTCAAGCTTTAATGCATCCTTTGTGTTTCCAATTTCCGACATCCAAACTAATGTGGAACCTGACAATCTCTTCAAATTCTTTTCTAACAATTTACTATATATGTTTGTGGTTGTTAATATGTTTGTTGATGGGTCGTGACTTAGGTTATATTAATAATAAAGGAAAATCACTCAAAAATGTAGTAAACTTACTACTTTTTATGGTTGTGTGTAGTAAACTATTTTTTTTTCTCATTGTGTGTATCAAACTTTTAAATTCATATCATTGTGTGTATTTTATGACCATTTTACCCCTATTTTTTTCAATTTTTGAAGGGTAAAATGGTCATTTTACAAGACAAAATCGTCTCAAAATACACACAATGATCGAAATTAAAAAGTTTAATACATATAATGAGAAAAAAAATAGTTTAGTACACACAACCATAAAAAATGGTCAGTTTACTACATTTTTAAGTGATTTCCCTAATAATAAATATTAATACATGTTTTAACCTAAGTATTATTACCTTTTTATTTAATTAAATCATGTTATATTTAATTAAATCTTATAACATATAGTTTATTTAATTTACATGTAATAATTAATAAACTATACTATTTAATCACATGACTTAAAATATTAATCAGTAAACACTTAAGCTTATATTAATAGCTTAACAATCCATCTTATTTCTATTTATGGAAACTTTTTATTTTTAGAAACTTATTTAATTAAGGCAGCTAATCTATTTTTAGAAACTTATCTATTTTAAGAAGTAAATCTATTTTTGAAAACTTTCTATTTATGGAAACTTTTTATTTTAGGAAACCTGCTATTTTTAGAAAGTTATTTATTATTACACAACAAGTATAATAATATAAGAAATACAAGTAATATTTAATCAGAATAGACATAATACATGATAAACACGACATAACGATAAAATCAGTAAAACATGACTTGAACATATAAAACAAGCTAAGACATGATATAAAATCAGTTATGTACTTAGTAATCAGAATACTTATACACGTATATTATCTATGTAGCATTAGTGAGATCGAAGTAGGACTCTCTTCTGTTCGTCTTCTTCGTTCACTGGACACAAGGTACGGATTCTCTGTCCTTTCAGTATGGACATTCTTTCCTTATTAGGATTACCCGTATGCAGTCAACTGTTTTCCCAGTATATGTTTTATATGTTTTTGAATTGCTTATGTTTAATTAGATACCTAAAGCCATATACATGCATGACCAGTTTCACCTAGTTATGGAGGTACCATAACCATAACACTGGAGGCACCAGTGTTATGACTTCACCACGGCGGAGTGATAGCTCGTGGTGTCCCTTCAGTTTTTGGCCATATTATTATTATCATGTGGGGCGTATGGTTGCATCCTAGGTTACATGTTTTTACAGATTATTCAGGTGAATGTGGTGTGTGCCTTGCATCCTTCACAAGGAGCTGATCCCTCCTACCCAAAACTTATATTAATTAGAGGCAGCCCCTCTAATTGCATGACGAGATCACCCCTCCAAGTATTCATGCACGTCGATATTTCATGACCTATATTGGCTAATGGTAAACATGTTAAACAGTTTTTATAAGATAAACATAAGGCTTTTCAAACTATAAAACCAGTTTTACTAAGTTATACCAGGTTTTCCAGGACTTAGACATTTCTGCTGCTATATGTTTATATGCTTATGATTATTCATTCTGTGACAATCCGTCAATTTATGGTTGATATTTTATTCTCAAATATTGTTTAAAAACATTATTTAATGTTATATTATGAACTCACTCATTTCTGGGAAGAAATTTGGATTTACGTCTTGAAGTAGCATCGACTACGTCTAAACCGGAGCATTCTACATTACGTGCTTACATTTACATACACCGTTTTCGTGACAGTCCGACATTTCAGGAAATAAATTTATCCGTGAATATTATTTTGGGATTTTAATTTTGAGTTGGTTCATAAACTCACAAATTTACGAGAAGAGATTAGGACTTACGATTTTAATTTAACGTCCTTTACGACTAAACCGGAAACCTTAGGATTACGTATTTACGTTTTCGAACTCCGTTTTTGATGAGACAATTTTTATTAGATTCGTTTTGTTCCGTTGATTCATAAATTATAAAAACGTCTTTCATAAAACGACCCGAGGGCACGCAAATCGAAGAAACTAGAATCGAGGAGTACCCGTAATTAAATGGGGATGAGACAAGATAAACTTTCCCCACCCCCACTACATGGGATGGCAAGCTTATTAAACACACCTTTGATGTGTCAAACTTGTAAGCTAACAAGTTACACTTGTTAACTTTACTTAGCTAAACAAGCTACAAAACCACAAACCACACTCATCTAAACCATTTCCCACAATCCTTACATGCAAACCACCCTAAACTCTCTCTTCCTCACTCTAAATTCGTCCCACTCTCACACAAAACAACCTCATTTGATCAATTTTAACCATGAAATCATGTGTTATTCATACACATGATGAAGGACTCTTGAAGCTCTATTGATTGGTGGTCATTTTAACATCCAAGGAGAAGTTTTGTTGGTGTCTTGGGGCTGATTTTTCACAAGATGTTCATGAAGATAGGTGATCTTGAAGTTGATATTGGTATATCACAAGTTTTACCATCAAAATCTAAGCCTTGTTCATCAACCTCATCTTTTCATCACTATGGTGGTATAAGGATCATTTTTCCTATCCTTCTTGTTATTTTGATTATGTAATCTTGTATTTTCTTTTACTTATGTATATGTATATGATGATGAATGATGATTAAAAATATTATGTGGGGATTTGGTGTTGATAGATTTGATAAACATGGGTAAAAAGATGGAAAAACCACATGTAAAAATGGTTAGATCATGCTTAAAATGATGGCTGTATAAAAACAGTAAGTTACCAAATGTTAAACTGATAAAATGGTAGAGTGGAATCAATATAAAGTAAGTATTAGGTGTTATACACATGTGAGAGTTGGACATGCAATGGAATCATCAAAATGAGTGAGATATGATCAAAACAAAATTAGTGTATCAATCTGAATAGTCTGTTTTGTAGGGACTGTTAAGGATACTTAGACATGGATTGAGCAGTAGCTATAACTAACTTATTTGTAGCACATAATATGAAGTTTATGTCATCCTAAAATGAGCTTCTATCTCCTTATTAAACTCAAGATATGATAAAAATGGTGCAAGTGAAACTAAAAATCAGATTTGGTGAAATTAAAGTTTAATAGTATTATATAAGCACTCAAAATAATATAGTATAAAATGTGAAATTAAAACCCACTAACTTATATATTTCATTTATATAAATATGTATAAGGATAAATAAATGGACATTATATAAAAATGGTAGTTTGGTAAGTTTTATAAGTTATAAAAACTATAAACATGATTTTTAAGACTTTTTCGGCTATTACCGTAAAATTAACGTTTTTCGCCAATTAAAACTTAGACGATCAAACCCGTCTAATGTAAAGTTTTTAAAAGTCATATACTGATTTATAAGTACCTAATACAAGTAAAAACCGATAAAAACCGAACTATATGACATACGGACATTAACGAGCTAAGTTAACATATTTGGACTAATAATTTAACTAAATAAGTTAAACACTTATAAAATTACTTATTGGGCTTAACCCATTTAGGCCCAACATGAAACGTATAATACTGATAATAAAAGTATAATTGGGCTAATAAATAGTATTGGGCTTGTAATAGGCCCATTGGGCTTCAAAATGTAAACTAGTATAAAAGTTACCAACACATGACACTAAAATGAGTAAATGAGAATGTATAAACCCACTTGATCATCATCATATATATAAAATCATCATATGTATACATAATTGTTATTTTTATAAATTCATTGGACAAGAGTCTAAGACGAGTATTATTTGTCTAGGTTTCCGTGATTGAAGCACGTACCGTACATCCGAATTGTCGATAACCCGCTTTCCCACATCAACGTGAGTTCATAGCCTCGCACTCTTTTAAATGTTTTTATGAAATGTTTTATAAACCCGCGAGGGAGATAACATGTTAGTTTTATAAAATATGACATTAGTTGTCCCGATTGTCTGTTTATTGATTTGGACCCGAATGATTGTATGACCCGATGAATGATTAAATGACCCGATAGATGAAATGAAATGGATTATTAAAGTTAGGTTATGTCACTAAAAGTCCCATTAGCATGAATTGTGAACTACCGGATTTGGTAGACGCTTATGCATATAATAGTACTATTTTGGGACGATCACCCCAGTTCGCGCCTTGACGGTTGATCCCCGTCGTGCCATATTGATTGGTAAGCGAATTTATGTATGAGAAGATTTACACAAGCGTGGTTATTGTGACGACACGCTAATTTAGATGGGAAAATGAGTTTCGGGCAAGCTACCTGTTATTTGTTGTAGTAAGGTAACAATGTCATGCGGCTTATAATAATATAATTAACGAAATACTGCTATACGCACCGAATTACAATATATTGCCTGACTAGCAATACGGGGTCATATTATTGATATTATGTTTGTGTTTTGGTTTTACATAACCATATTCATATAACGGTTTTTATTTAACTCTACACGATGTTATAAAAACGTATTGTATGATATTTTTACGACATTGGTTCGTATAATGATTTTGAAGGCGAAAGCCTATATTATGATTTTTGATAAGGATTTGTATAAAATGACTTGGGCTATTTTATGGCCTATTACAATGATTTGTACAAAATGATTTTCGGTAATACTTTTATACCGATATTATATTGGTGGATTTTATTAAACTCTATGAATTCACTCAGCGTTATCGCTGACCTTTTCTTTTAACATGTTTTATCTCAGGTACTTGAAGGTAATTCTGGGGAAGAAAACAAGAATTCATGGCCCGCACTTAAATAACAATTTCCATTCAAATCTTTTGTAAAATTGTATGAAATGACCATGACTTGGGACCTATGTAAATTTGATATTTATGAATGGAAATGCTTTATTATTAAACGACGTGATTTTTAAGCGTTGTCTATGATGTGAGTAATGTGCTATCCCGTAACACCAAGGAGTCTTCCGCTGTATTGAATTGTATAAATTTGGGGGTGTTACAGTTTGGTACCAGAGCTCTCGTTATAGAGAACGAAAGATTTTTAAAAACCAAGGTTTTGAATAAAACATTTCAAAATCTTTTAACTATAAACACTTTTCACAAAATGTCTAAAAATCTTTTGACTATAACGGTGCCGAAGAATTCCTGAGTTACCGACAAGGCCAGACTGAGAAGTGTTATTTTAATATATATATATATATATATATATATATATATATATATATATATATATATATAACTTGGATTATATATATATATATATATATATATATATATATATATATATATATATATATATATATATATATATATATATATATATATATATATATATATATATATATATATATATATATATGATGTAATTTAATTACATGATTGTTTGATGATTATTTTGATATTCATACGAGGTATTTATACGACGTAGATTGTCACAAGGAACCCTAAATCCCCTAGTAAATTAATCGAAGCTATTCTCGGAGGAATTCTAGTTATTCTAGATCTAAACCGAGTTGTGGATATTTATGATCCCAACAAAATGGTTGATATTCGTAGAAACGTTAATATTAGTTGATTATGATATTAAAGAAGAACTGGCGAGATTAAAACTAATATCGATGTAATGACGATCTTTCCTTATAGAGTGGAGTTTGACAAAACGTTACCACTTGGAAAGGTGTCATCTGATTCGTTGTCACCCAATTCTTAAATTTGAAATCGAAAGGGTGAATGTTGCACTTGAGGCTGTCAATGGAACCATTACCCAAAAGCCTCATGCCACTAGTACCTTTACGAGAAGTCTAATTGAATGATCCAGTCATTTCATACTAGTGACTCATTTGATAACTATTGATGAAGGAGCTATAGGATTGGAAATTAAGTGTTATTCATATCGATCTTTTATTGCCCTATTAAGGTCTAAGAATAAGGTTGAAAGTATTGGCGAATGAGGTAGGATATCGCATTGAGTATGATTTGGTTGAAACTTGAATGAAATAAAATATAACCCATATGGAATAAGAAATTTTTAAGAGGAACTTGTTGAGTCCTGTGATTGAATTATAAGGTTTTAAATGATTGTTAGTTCGTATTAAGGGTTTTTCCTAGGCCATTGTCCAATGACGAGGATGCCCAGTGTCCAACAAATAAATTGAAGAAATCTTCTTCTGAATTGGGACCGATGGATCTTCCAGGACAGGTGGGACACCTAATGACTCTTGTAGATTAGTATTCATCTTGGTATCTTTTAAAAATAATCCCTAACTTAACTGAGACATCAGTTGGTAGGATGAGTTCTTGGAATTGTATGACATAGTGACACGTAATGTGTTACGGTACAATTTTGACTTGTTTGTGATTAATGAAAAGACTACCTTTGATTGCTAAATCCTACATGTATTGATGTTATCTATCCTTTATTGCTTCATCCTAATGTTCGCATTAGTGATGCAACCGTTGAACAAGTACTCATCTCGATTTGAGTTACGTTGTGGATTATTCTTTTTGAGTGCCATCGAGGTCATGAACCTCATGATTATTTGGCTAAGCTCATTTCCTGATATATTGTAGTTAGTTCTTGGTGAACAATTTTTCGTCACTCTTTTGCAGATCACTCATTGTTTTTATAAGATAAAACAGTATCCCTTGAGAAAAAATTGAATTTTCATCACTATAAGGATTATTCAATGTGAGATTTATAAGTGATTGTTATCGAAATGAAGTTGTTTATAAAACACCTTGGAAAACTTAATTGTTTTCATAACAAAGAAAATCTTTGTAAATTTATTTTTGATTCTTATTTAAGAATTAAGCATGAAAATGTTTTTATTATAACATGATGATAAAATTTTGACAAACTGAGTATTGCATCATTAATCTTGAAATTGTATATAGTTGCGCGCCTACATACAATTTGGAAGGGACCATGCAAGGCTGATTAGTAGTCACCATAAAATTGATTAATAAACACTACATTTTCTTTAAGAATTATGAAAGATTAAATTTTATGAGATCTGCAAAAAGTGCAAAATAGGGACATATTGATTGGGACACCTACATATGTGCCCGTACTAGTTATTATTTTGAGCCGAATTTACTCATCTGTGGAAATTGTCTTATTTGACAATTCTTTCTTGTCCAATTCTTCCGTAGTGAGATTCTTAGGAAAAGTATCTGATTACCGAGTGTTGATACTCGACTGAGTGTATAGATGTTCCTATCATTTCTTTTGATTAGATTTCATTTGAATGACCTGGGTAACGATCTGAGGAGCTTTCGAATGTGTACTCAAATTATGAAAACATGGGATATATTCATATTCATTAAATGTTTTCGTCTGCATCTGATTTGAAATTCTCTCGCGTAAATTATGCGTTGACATTACTCTTTTGATGACAGTTGTGTCTCCATATATCCTTGAAATTGTGAAGGATTATGAATTATTATTAGTCTTTTGAGAAATTCAGATCTTATCGACGACAATGAAACTGGGAAGTTAATAGTGCCAGTAGAATGGATTGATTGATTATGACATGACGACATTGTCTTAATTGATGGGAACTCGAGTAGAATTCCCCTAAATGATAAGATGTTGATTATCAAAAGTGATCTAAATAATTCTTGATGGATGACCATATCCTGCAGTTAGACTTGAAATTATACCATGAATGGTTATGAACTAGTCATAGATATTATAATATAGAAAGAACCTAATATGAATTTATTAAAAAGATGTTTCCGTTATCTGAAACTTTAGGTGGTATTTATTGATGAATTACCTAGACTTTCGCCATTAAGGCAAGTTGAATTTGGTATTGATTATATTCTCGGTGCTGCACCTGTGGCGTGTGCACTGTACTTCAGCACCATCTGAATTAAAGGAATTACCGTACAACTGAGAGATTTGTCGGATAAAGCTTTTTTTCTACCGAGCTCGTCATCATGAAGAGCTATGGTGTTATTATTCCTTTTATTTATTAATTTCCGTGAACTAAGTAAATTGACGATTAAAATCTATATCCACTACCCAAGATGATAGATTGTTCGATCATTTACAAGGTTCTAGCGTATGTTCTAAAGATTTGATCCACGGCATGGTTATCATCAATTTCGCGTCCGCGAAAAAGATTATCTATTCTAATCACTACATTCAGAACTCGTAATGAAGATTATGAGTTTCATGTTATGTCGTTTGGATTCACCAATGCACATGTAGCATTCATAAATTTGGTGAATCACGTGTGTAGGCTGTAATTTGATAAATTCATGCTTGTGATCATTAAGGACCATTTGTTTTTTTATAAGAAATAAGAATGAGTTAATAATTATTTGTAGAATGCCCTGAGTCGGTCGAGTAGTGAATATCTGTACCTTGAATATTTAACATGTGATGAAAGACTTAATCCTTTACATTATTTGACCGTGTGATTAATAGAAAATGGAAATATGTTTTGACAAATGTTTTAACAAAGGATTTTTAAGGGATTATTTCCTTATACACAAATCATTTAACTAAACTCCTGTTTAGGGGTAAATGTTTGTGTATACCTCAAGACAACCTAAGAGGGATTGAGGAAAACTTTTAAACCAAGACTTGAAATTTTAAACGATAATTTTTGCTTTTCAACTAAGAAAACCTTGACCAAAGTATAAACAAAGGTTTTTCAAACATTTACGGATCTTATTAAGTATTTTTGATAAATCAACAAAAATCTTGTTAATTAAATTCATATTTATTTTGAACATTTTATATAATTGGACAAACTGAGAAAATTTAAAAACTTTTTGCGGGTACGTTTCAATAAACTAAATATTTATTATTTAATTACTTGTAGTAATTATCGATGCTTTAAACGTCGGATTGAGCAAAACTAATAAAAACAATAGTTGAGATAGAACTAAGACTTAGAAAATGTGAAGGAATAATTTGTGAATAAATACGGTCATGATATTTATTTCATCGAGGAAGGTGAATATAATTACTGACACATTATGTAGAAAAGATAAAGAACCAATTAAGACATGTTCCTTAATAATGAAGGTGCAAAATAAATTGTCGAGCAATTTAAAAATATAGCCGATGCTTGTAAAAAGGATAATATAGGTAATAAAAGGGTTTCGCGGATAATTGAACCATTAAAATTGAGAAGCCGATGGCGTTAAATGTATAAAAGGCCACTTGTGGTTGCCTGAATATTGAGATGTAGTCATGTTGGAATCTCGTATGTATAAGTATTCTATTCATACTATTTCTGATTTAGTGTATCTTTATCTAAAGAAGTTGTACTGATGGCAAATTACGAAGGTAGACATCGCCTCATACATCAGTAAACGTCTAACTATTGCAAAGTTCATCATCTGAATTTGATTCGATTTGGGTCATCGTCGACAGACTGACCAAATCTGCTAACATCATTCCTGTTAATGATAGATTCTTGATGAAGAAATTGACTCTTTTATATTTAAAGGAGTTGTGTAAACATGGTGTGCCTGTATCGATCATCTCTATAAAGATCTTCACTTCGCATCAAATTTCTAGAGATTTGCTCAGAAGTCATTGAGAACAAACCTTGATGAGAGTATTGTTTACCATCCCAATCGAAGGGACGACGTAAAGTAACGATACAAAATACTATAAGTTCTGTTTTATGCTTGCATGATTGACCTTTGGTAATAAACCGTATAATCTTTTCCTTAGGAAAGATTATTATTGATAATTATCGTATTAGGATCGAGATCGAATCTTGTGAGTATATATGAGAGCATCTGTAAGCAGGAGTTGGGATGAAGACACCCGACATACACCCATTGTGAGTTGGACATGTCTTTTAGGTTTAAGGTTTCCTATGATGGCGAACCTAACCTTACAAAATACTCGACCCGCGAGACCTGAAATAATTGTTGAAATTAGGATCTGATTATTGACTACCGGTAGTGGGCAGGAGGTTATGTGAATATGAAATGTAGATCTTGAAGTGCCTGATGGGTAGCGAAGTTATGCCAAACATTTTAAACATGGAAATGAATTGATGATCTGAAAGATCATGGGATATAAGTCCCCGTTGTATGGGACCATCGAGATGATGTAAAAAAAATTAGTTTGAAAGGCATATAAGCTGGATCTACCGTAGGACTTCAAGAGCTGCGTGAATTATGTTTCATATATCGAAATTGATAAAATATCTATCAAGTGAAAATCTGATTGTTTCTTAGTAAAGTTTAGATCGGCGAAAAGTTGCATTCATCAGAAACCCGTGAACATCAGGGATAGAGAAAGTAAGTCAACATTAAGCCTGATCTTATTCCCGTAGTTATGTTTGATGAAACTCGCGTATTGTAATGAATTACACTTGTGAGAAAAGACCGAATGTGGAGGAAACACCCATATGGCTTTAACTCTATAAGAAGCGAGTAGTAAGATAAGATGATCTTTGAGGACAAAGATCCTGTTTAGGGGTAAATGCTATGACAATCCGTCAATTTATGGTTGATATTTTATTCTCAAATAATATTTAAAAACATTATTTAATGTTATATTATGAACTCACTCATTTCAGGGAAGAATTTGGATTTACGTCTTGAAGTAGCAACGACTACGTCTAAACCGGAGGATTCTACGTTACGTGCTTACGTTTACATACACCGTTTTCGTGACAGTCCGACATTTCAGGAAATAAATTTATCCGTGAATATTATTTTGGGATTTTAATTTTGAGTTGGTTCATAAACTCACAAATTTACGAGAAGAGATTAGGACTTATGATTTTAATTTAACGTCCTTTACGACTAAACCGTAAACCTTAGGATTACGTATTTATGTTTTCGAACTCCGTTTTTGATGAGACAGTTTTTATTAGATTCGTTTTGTGCCGTTGATTCATAAATTATAAAAACGTCTTTCATAAAACGACCCGAGGGCACGCAAATCGAGGAAACTAGAATAGAGGAGTACCCATAATTAAATGGGGATGAGACAAAATAAACTTGCCCCACCCCCACTACATGGGATGGCAAGCTTATTAGACACACCTTTGATGTGTCAAACTTGTAAGCTAACAAGTTACACTTGTTAACTTTACTTAGCTAAACAAGCTACAAAACCACAAACCACACTCATCTAAACCATTTACCACAATCCTTACATGCAAACCACCCTAAAACTCTCTCTTCCTCACTCTAAATTCGTCCCACTCTCACACAAAACACCCTCATTTGATCAATTTTAACCATGAAATCATGTGTTATTCATACACATGATGAAGGACTCTTGAAGCTCTATTGATTGGTGGTCATTTTAACATCCAAGGAGAAGTTTTGTTGGTGTCTTGGGGCTGATTTTTCACAAGATGTTCATGAAGATAGGTGATCTTGAAGTTGATATTGGTATATCACAAGTTTTGCTATCAAAATCCAAGCCTTGTTCATCAACCTCATCTTTTCATCACTATGGTGGTATAAGGATCATTTTTCCTATCCTTCTTGTTATTTTGATTATGTAATCTTGTATTTTCTTTTACTTATGTATATGTATATGATGATGAATGATGATTAAAAATATTATGTGGGGATTTGGTGTTGATAGATTTGATAAACATGGATAAAAAGATGGAAAAACCACATGTAAAAATAGTTAGATCATGCTTAAAATCATGGCTGTATAAAAACAGTAAGTAACCAAATGTTAAACTGATAAAATGGTAGAGTGGAATCAATATACAGTAATTATTAGGTGTTATACACATGTGAGAGTTGGTCATGCAATGGAATCATCAAAATGAGTGAGATATGATCAAAACAAAATTAGTGTATCAATCTAAATAGTCTGTTTTGTAGGGACTGTTAAGGATACTTAGACATGGATTGAGCAGTAGCTATAACTAACTTATTTGTAAAACATAATATGAGGTTTATGTCATCTAAAAATAAGCTTCTATCTCCTTATAGAACTCAAGATATGATAAAAATGGTGCAAGTGAAACTAAAAATCAGATTTGGTGAAATTAAAGTTTAATAGTATTATATAAGCACTCAAAATAATATAGTATAAAATATGAAATTAAAACCCACTAACTTATATATTTAATTTATATAAATATGTATAAGGATAAATAAATGGACATTATATAAAAATGGTAGTTTGGTAAGTTTTATAAGTTATAAAAACTATAAACATGATTTTTAAGACTTTTTCGGCTATTACCGTAAAATTAACGTTTTTCGCCAATTAAAACTTAGACGATCAAACCCGTCTAATGTAAAGTTTTTAAAAGTCATATACTGATGTATAAGTACCTAATACAAGTAAAAACCGATAAAACCCGAACTATATGACATACGGACATTAACGAGCTAAGTTAAGATATTTAGACTAATAATTTAACTAAATAAGTTAAACACTTATAAAAATTACTTATTGGGCTTAACCCATTTAGGCCCAACATGAAAAGTATAATACTGATAATAAAAGTATAATTGGGCTAATGAATAGTATTGGGCTTGTAATAGGCCCATTGGGATTCAAAATGTAAACTAGTAAACTAGTATAAAAGTTACCAACACATGACACTAAAATGAGTAAATGAGAATGTATAAACCCACTTGATCATCATCATATATATAAAATCATCATATGTATACATAATTGTTATTTTTATAAAGTCATTGGACAAGAGTATAAGACGAGTATTATTTGTCTAGGTTTCCGTGATTGAAGCACGTACCGTACATCCGAATTGTCGATAACCCGCTTTCCCACATCAACGTGAGTTCATAGCGTCGCACTCTTTTAAATGTTTTTATGAAATGTTTTATAAACCCGCGAGGGAGATAACATGTTAATTTTTATAAAATATGACATTAGTTGTCCCGATTGTCTGTTTATTGATTTGGACCCGAATGATTGTATGACCCGATGAATGATTAAATGACCCGATAGATGACATGAAATGGATTATTAAAGTTAGGTTATGTCACTAAAAGTCCCATTAGCATGAATTGTGAACTACCGGGATTTGGTAGACGCTTATGCATATAATAGTACTATTTGGGGACGATCAACCTAGTTCGCGCCTTGACGGTTGATCCCCGTCGTGCCACATTGATTGGTAAGCGAATTTATGTATGAGAAGATTTACACAAGCGTGGTTATTGTGACGACACGCTAATTTAGATGGGCAAATGAGTTTCGGGCTAGCTACCCGTTATTTGTGGTAGTAAGGTAACAATGTCATGCGGCTTATAATAATCCAATTAACGAAATACTGCTATACGCACCGAATTACAATATATTGCCTGACTAGCAATACGGGGTCATATTATTGATATTATGTTTGTGTTTTGGTTTTACATAACCATATTCATATAACGGTTTTTATTTAACTCTACACGACGTTATAAAAACGTATTGTATGATATTTTTACGACATTGGTTCGTAAAATGATTTTGAAGGCGAAAGCCTATATTATGATTTTTGATAAGGATTTGTATAAAATGACTTGGGCTATTTTATGGCCTATTACAATGATTTTACAAAATGATTTTCGGTAATAATTTTATACCGATATTATATTGATGGATTTTATTAAACTCTATGAATTCACTCGGCGTTATCGCTGACCTTTTCTTTTAACATGTTTTATCTCAGGTACTTGAAGGTAATTCTCGGGAAGACAACAAGAATTCATGGCCCGCACTTAAATAACAATTCCCATTCAAATCTTTTGTAAAATTGTATGAAATGACCATGACTTGGGACCTATGTAAATTTGATATTTATGAATGGAAATGCTTTATTATTAAACGATGTGATTTTTAAGCGTTGTCTATGATGTGAGTAATGTGCTATCCCGTAACACCAACAAGTCTTCCGCTGTATTGAATTGTATAAATTTGGGGGTGTTACACATTCTATGCTTGTATATCCGTGCAGTGAGCGTTATGCTCAGCCGTTTTTCCTTTCATATTCCCAAAACGGCAGGTACTCAAGGACACTCGTAGAATTTAAGCGTACATGCATATGTACTGGATGCTTCCTAGCCTTCATTACTTTATGCATTTCTTCATACTTTTGATACTCATGTCTATGGACATTGTTTAGTCCTTTTCATTTACAGTACATATGTTTGTGTGTGATGAGTTCTACTTTTGGGGTACCGATGTTTGTTTCTGGTATTTCCTTTATGGTCATGTAATGTTTAATACATTTATCCTTGTATGCTTTGATGACACGCCATAATCACGCGTGACATTCCATTTACCAAAATGGGGTGTTACAGATGATGTGGCTCACATCTTGGAGATTCTGTAGAACAACAATGAAGACGATAAATCGGAACAACCAAACTAGAACTTTACTTAATCCACCAGATGTTACCATTTCATTCTATGTCTTTATCCCCTCAGTTATATTTCACACGCTATCCTGTTGTCTTTTCCAGCATATGAGTGAGAACCGGTACTAGCCGGCATTCAATTGAATAGTTACATGAATCACAATCATGATAATAACCGTCATAGAACTTACAGACAAGGAGGTAGTGACAAATACCGTGACATATGTTAGCCCTATATTTTATATAGTCGAACAAGAATGTAATAGGTCATCTTAGTCGTTAAATGGTCTTGTATTGTAATAGGTTAGTCGGGAAAACCGGGCTTGGACTTTAAGCTAATATTGTATAAGTTAGGGGCGTAAGCCCAAAACAAAGCCAAGCCCGGCCCAAGGATTCTAAACCCACGGCCCATATGCCAAGGGTATATATACCCTCTTCCATGTGTGGAAGAGGGTGTTGGTTCATTTTACTTTCTCTCTCTAGTAAACATAAACCTTCCAAAATCTCTTGTTTCTCTCTCTACTTTTCTTCTCTTTCTCTCTCTAAATATCTCTTCTAAATCTTGTGTTATGGATTGATATGGGATTAACATTTGGTATCAAGAGCCTATAGTGGATAGGTGATTGAAGATTCGTGTGTTGTCTTCTTGATTTTTCGTGAATATCTTGCTCTAAAAGTCTCGTACCAATTTTTTTTTTGTGTTTTTATGGTTCATTCTTGATAAAAATCATCTACTTACTATTGGTAGTGATTTGGTACTGTTATGTTGGTTAAAAACACAAAATTTTTGGGTGCTTGATTCATTTTTAGGCTAAAAATCACGAATTTGTTGTGTTCTAGTTCTATCCGAGAAAAGGGGTATTTTTGATTCCTTGGTACGATCTGTGTATTGCGATTGCATAAACCTGGGGTTTCTACTTGCGATCCAAGGAGTACGATCACTCACTACGATCCAGAGTACGATCACTCACTGCGATTACTCACTACGATCTGGAGTGCGATCACTCACTGCGATCAAGGAGTACGATCATAGGCTACGATCACTTGTTGCGATCACTGACTACGATCCAACGTTACGATCTGAGTACGATCTAGTGACTACGATCCAAGAGTACGATCAAGGACTGCGATCTAAGAGTACGATCTAAGAGTACGATCTGAGAGTGCGATGGGTATTGCGATGGACAGATAAATTTTGTTCGAGCAATTTTTAGACATAGCCACTATCTAGACTAGTTTCGGAACATAGTTTACACGAAGATTAAAAAAAAAATTCAAATTTTAGGTCAAGTAAATTCAAATTTTTTCCCTACTAGTTTTTAGCTATTTCTAACTCAATTTCAAAATTTGGCGATACAAAATTTTTCGGCTTACCTTTTTGTCGGACTGAGGAATTTATTGTCGGACTGAGAATTTTTTTTTTGATTTTTCGAAATTTTAACCACACCTCATCACAACAAATCCACTAAGATCTGCAATTCATTCACAAGTATTCACAATGTCTAACAACAACATCAACATTGCAACTGCTAATCAAATTCGTTTGGAACAAGGTGGCAACGGTAATCCACCTGTGCTCACTGCCGGTTGTTACGTTCAATGGAGATATCGTTTTCTTAGATTTCTCGACGGAAAAGAAAACCGAACTGCTCTTCGTCACTGCCTTAAGAATCCACCTCCAGTTTTTGAATTCAGACCAATTACCACACATGCAGAGGATGGTACTTCATCAACTATACGAGCTATGGAGGATTTTGACACAATATCTGCTGAGAAAAAGAAACTCCTCCAAGCTGAAGCTGATGCTGTAAACTTCATACTCACTGGAATTGATAACGATATCTATTCCACAGTTGATGCATGTCCTAATTCTATGGAAATGTGGAATGGAATTCATCGATTGAAGCAAGGTGAGTCGATCAATGTTCAAGATCTCGAGACTAATCTACTTTGGGAGTTTGGAAAATTCACATCTGAAGATGGTGAATCCATTGACTCATATTACTCGAGATTCTACAAAATGATGAATGAGTTTGTCAGAAATCAGTGCACCATCTCCAACCATCATGCCAATGTTCAGTTTCTACGTCAACTCAAACCGGAATGGCAAAGGTTTCTGACTTTGGTTAAACAAAGGGAAGATATCAAGACCATCTCCTATCACAAACTTTATGATATCTTAAAACAACATCAGAATGTAGTGAACGAACTAAGGGCTGAAAAAGAAGAACGGTCTGCTAATTCTATTGCTTTTGTGGCTGCTACTTCAACAAAACCCGTTCCCCATCAACAACCACCTACTCATTCCTCAAAACCTCTAGCTGCTGCTAAACACAAAGCAAAAGCAATTGTCCCCACTCCACCTCTAAAGTATGACACCGAGTCAGATGGAGACAGTGATGATGAACAAACTTCAAGGGACAAGAAGATTGAGGAACTCATGTCCTTACTCACCATAACTTATAAGAAGATCTACAAACCTACCAACAACAACCTCAGATCATCATCCAATGCTAGATATAAGGAAGTTGATCATGCACCTAGGTATGATCGTGATGCTAGGTATGATAATCAGAGGATGCTGAATCAAGTTGGGGCTAGAGATACTGTAGGTACTCCGGTGGTGCAGAAGACTGGGATTTAATGCTTCAACTGCAAGGGATTTGGGCACATGGCTAGGGAATGCAAGAAGCCAAAACGGGTTAAGGATTCGGGATATCACAAGGAAAAGATGCTGATGTGTAAGAAAGAAGAAGCAGAAATTCCACTCACAGCAGATGAAGTTGACTGGCGTGATGACACTGATGATGAAGTCGATGATCAAGAGTTGGAGGCTCATTATGTGTACATGGAAAAGATTCAAGAAGTGATCCTAGAGACTGATGATACTTCTGGACCCATCTATGATTCTGAGCCACTTGAAAAGGTACCATCACATGGTAACTATAATGTGTTTGCTAATGAACGACGTCATCCTGAGCAACCCGAAAGCATCAATGACGCATATGTAATGGATACGGAGGGTAGCAATATCTTTACGGATTCACAACATATGTGTAATGATGACGGAAAAGCTGTTCAGGATACTGACTCGGATGAGGACCGTGACTTGCTTGCGTCTATTATTGATTCTTTAAAACATGAAATTGAGGAAAACAAAGAGGCTAATAAACGTTTGACGCAAGCAAACACATCCTTAGCCGAGGATATAGACAGGATTAAAGAGTGTGATTATGTAAAAGAAGCTGATCGACGGGTTGCGATAGCTAATGGTTTGGTATATGAACGTAAGGTGCTCAATGAACAATATTGTTCTGAAGTAACACACGAAATTCATATGTCAAAACAAAAGATATTGGACCTTGAAGAACAACTGCTGCTACATAAACTCCAAATTACTGAATTAGAGTCGGTTAACAAAGAACAAACTGAGCTTTATAAAACTCGTGAAGAAAAGGATATTGAAAAAATTCTTGCTTTGGAAAAGAGAGTCGACACGTTAAACAACATTGTTTACAAAACGGGTCAGTCTATTCAAACTATGAATATGCTCAATAGAAATATGAAAACGAGTTTTGTCAAGCCTGAATATCTCAAGAAAGTTCAAAGTACCAAGCCTGCTCTTTATGATATCGGTTGTTATGTTGATAATATTGCTCTTATGCTTTCCCCTGACTGCGACGAAATCATTCATCAACAAGAAGAAAGTCGATCAAACTTAAGTGATTTGATAAACCTTTCTGATTCTAACAATCATATTAATTTTGTCCCTCAAAAAGAACTTTCAAAAGAACAAAAGATGTATAATAGTGTTCCACCACCAAGTGATGAACCACAAAAGAAAGTTTCTTTAAAAAGGAGTTTCAAAAAGCAATCAATTTTGTTAGAAAAGCGAATTTTGGATGAAAAACGTAAATGGGATGAGAAAAGCAAAAGTGTTCAGCAATTTGAGTTTATAAAACAAGGGGTTTTAAATATATACAAAGGTGTCGTCGACTATGAAAAAGTTTCTAGGGATACCATTTGGAATATTAAACCTAACCCACAAGTAGAACTTGTCATTCAATAATGCATTGTCCTAACCATTGATGATCTTTCAAAAAATGTGGAAATGTTTTATAACGCTCTCAATGAGGAAATGTTAACTGATTTAAGCTATGTCAAATCTCTTGAAGATGAAGTTGATTTTCTTCAAATTAAATTAAAGACACAAGAACACCAACTTTCTAACAAAATTAATCGACTTTCTAAGGAATACTTTTATGCTGACCATATGAATGCTATACTTGGTGTGTATACCGATCTTGATCAATATTGTCATGTAGCATGTATAGTGTCAGAATCGGACGCGAAATGTCGCAATCTTGAAGTAGAGCTTTCGAAACAAATTTAGTCATATAACAAACTTTCGAAAAGTTTTTCTCAACTTGAGAAACACTCCATTTCTCTTGAACTTGCTATACAAAAAGGTGAAAAATCTCATAATCATAAAAAGTGTCAAGAAATGTCAGCTTCTTCGTTTCGTCAACTAAATGAAAAATATTTCGAAATAAATGATTTGAAAGCTCAGCTAAAAGAAAGGGACATAGCCATAAGTGAGTTATAGAAACTCATTGGGAAAATGAAAGGAAAGTCTGTTTTGGGTAAACCATCCGCCGTTCGTCAACCGAATGCGGTTAAATGCCCTAAATCATCTATTTTAGGACAATCCCCACAGACTTTGCCTAAAATAGGAAATGATAAGAGTACCAATGTAATAGCACCTGGAATGTATTAGATGAAAACTAAGCCCACTCAAACTAGAACATCGCGGTTACCTCAGAATATTAAGAAAACTAATCAATGTGTGTCTTCTTCTACAGGAGTAATCCCCACTACTAGCGTTAGCGGGCCACAGCTTAAGAGCAATAGAATGCAAGATAAGGTCATGCCTAACAATAGTCAAGGAAAGAAGTTGGAAGTAGAAGACCACCGTAGGAATTTTAAGTTTTCTAAGAATAAAACGTCTGTAACTGCATGTAATGACAGTTTAAATGCTAAGACCTCGAATGTTGAATTTGTTTGTGTTGAATGTGGCAAATGTGTTCGTACTTTCAATCATGATGCTTGTGCTCTTAATCATAATGTCGTGAATACTAGAACTAGGAAGCCTATTCGTGTGCCCACTAGTACTAGAGAACCCACAAGAACTTTGAACCAATCCACTGATCAACCACTTAAGAAACTAAGTACGTTAGAATCCACTACTCTACGTAAAAAAGAAGGTTAAAGAAGCTTTATGAGAACATGATTAGGACATGTACACGGGGGTATTCAAGATTTACACCACCCGGATACAAATGGGTACCTAAGACAACCCCTATTCTAATTGGGTCTATGAATGTTAGCTTGCCTTTAGAATCTACGTCCACTACTATTTTGGAACCCGTTTCTATCAAGGGCTCCCATTTGTCAAATGCTACATTGTCTTCTAATTCTTATGCAGCTCGTCGAAATAATCCTATTCATAATGGACTCCGGGTGCACAAAGCACATGACAGGAAATCTCAAGCTTCTCATTAACTTCGTGGAGAAGTTTCTGGGTACGGTACGGTTTGGAAATGATTAGTTTGCACCGATACTTGGATATGGCGATTTGGTTCAAGGAAATCTCACTATCAAACAGGTTTATTACGTCGAGGGACTGAATCACAATTTATTCTCGGTTGGTCAATTTTGTGATGCGGATTTGGAAGTGGCTTTTCAGAAATCTACTTGCTATGTTAGAGACTACGATGGGAATGACCTTCTTACAGGTTCTCGTGGTTCTGATCTATACAGAGTAACTCTTCAAGACACATCTTCAACTAATCCAATTTGCTTAATGGCTAAAGCTTCATCATCTCAAGCATGATTATGGCATCAACGATTGTCACATCTCAACTTTGACACCATCAACTTTCTTTCGAAGAATGATATTGTGACCGGTCTTCCTAAGTTGAAATTCGTCAAAGACCATCTTTGTTCTTCTTGTGAGTTGGGGAAAGCAAAACGGAAGTCTTTCAAAACAAAGACTACCCCAAGCTCAAAAGGACGATTGGAACTTCTATACATGGATTTATGTGGTCCCATGCGTGTAGAGAGTATTAACGGGAAAAAGTATATTCTCGTGATTGTTGATGATTACTCTAGATACACATGGACTTTCTTCTTAAGGTCCAAAGATGAAACACCAGAGGTTCTCAAAAACTTTCTCAAGATGATACAACGCAATCTTCAAGCTCAAGTCTTAACCGTAAGAACGGATAGGGGTACTGAATTTTTGAACAAGAACTTGCAATCTTACTTTCAAGAAGAAGGAATCGAACATCAAACGTCTATTGCTCGAACTCCTGAACAAAACGGCGTTGTCGAAAGACGGAACTGTACTTTGGTTGAGGCTGCTCGAACTTTCTGCTTCAAAATTATCGTTACTCTTCTGGGCTTAAGCAATTGCAACTGCCTGTTATACTCGTAATCTTTCTCTCGTCATCCCTAGACATGAAAAGACACCTTACCACATCATCAATGGCAGGAAACCTACTGTCAAATTCTTTCACGTATTTGGATCTTTATGCTACATCCTTAAAGACGGTGAGAATCTCGACAAGATGAAAGAAAAAGGTGATGCATGTATTTTTGTGGGGTATGCTACATTGTCGAAAGGATATCGAGTCTATAACAAGAGAACAAAGATTATTGTCGAAACAATTCATGTGAACTTTGACGAATTGCCACATATGGTACTTCAACACAACAGCTCAAGTCCCGCACCTCATTGTCCAGCAATGGTACCTACACAAAACAGTGTACGTCCCGTGCAAGAATGTCAAGAAAGTACTCCTACAGCAGACTCGACGGATACGACACAAATGAATGAGTTGATTGATTTATATGATCCAATGTTTTATGAATATTACTATGGAAACAAAGAGGTTGTGTCAAAGCCTTCCGCTATTAATACTGCTGATGCACCCGAACAAAGTCAACAAGACACAACTGCATCTACTTCAGCAACCGTTGCTCAAGAGACAATTCCAGTGGATACTCAACAAACTCGAGAAACAGTCATACAACCAACATCACCAAGCGTCAATGCTGAAGGAGGAAACAACAATCAAGCAGTCGATGCACAACCTGACGAAGAAGAATTTATCAATCCGTTCGGTACACCGGTACACAAAGCCGGAGAGTCTTCTAATCAACATGTTGATCCGTCCAACATGCATACATTCTACCAACGGTATCCATCCACTCACCATTGGACACGTGATCATCCATTGGAGCAAGTCATTGGAAATCCTTCACAACCAGTTCGAACACGCAGACAACTCGAAACCGATGGCGATGTGTGTATGTATGCACTCACCGTGAGTTCTACTGTACCTACAAACATCAAACAAGCCATGACTGATCATGCGTGGATTGAATCAATGCAAGACGAAATTCATCAGTTTGGGAACTTGTTGACCGACCCTATGGAATGTCAATTTTAGATTTCAAATGGATCTGGAAAAACAAACTGGATGAAGAAAAAACCATCATCAAAAACAAATCTCGTCTTGTGGTTAAGGGATACCGTCAACAAGAAGGCATAGACTACGATGAATCATTCGCTCCAGTCACTCGTTTGGAACCTGTCATAATATTACTTGCTTATGCTGCACATAAGGGCTTCACGGTTTTTCAGATGGACGTTAAAATTGCTTTTCTCAACGGTCATTTGAAGGAAGAAGTGTATGTGAATCAGCCGGAAGGATTCATCGATCCTCATCATCCTGACAAAGTCTATCGTCTCAAGAAGGCTGTATATGGACTTAAACAAGTTCCAAGGGCATGGTACGAAGAACTATCCAACTTCTTGGTTTCCAAAGGATTCTCCAAAGGTTCTATTGATCATACTCTCTTTATTAATAAACATGGGGATGACATACTGCTGGTGCAAGTTTATGTTGATGACATTATTTTTGGTTCTACGAACCCAAAACTTTCGAAACGTTTTGAAAAATTAATGCACAACAGATTTGAAATGTCAATGCTCGGGGAGCTAAAATTCTTTTTAGGCATCCAGATTCATCAATCCCCACGTGGTATCTTCATAAACCAAGCTAAGTATGCTCAAGAGATACTTAAAAAGCATGGTATGACCTCATGTGCTCGCGTTGGTACACCATTGTCGACCACATCCCTAGACGCTGACATGTACTCATATCCCGTAGATCAAACGCGATATCGCAGTATGATCGGGTCACTTATGTACCTTACAGCCAGCAGGCCTGATATTCATCATGCCACATGCTATTGTGCACGATATCAAGCCAGACCTACTGAAAAGCACCTCAAAGAGGTTAAACGGATCTTTCGGTACCTTAAGAATACCATTCACATGGGACTCTGGTATCCGAAGGGAAACGGTTTTTATCTAACAGCTTTTTCAGATTCTAATCACGCAGGTTGCCTTGATAGTCGAAAAAGCACTTCTGGTAGCATACAATTTCTAGGGGAAGACAAACTTGTGAGTTGGTCGTCAAAGAAGCAGGATTGCACTTCGCTCTCATCAGCTGAAGCAAAATATGTGGCTTTATCCGCGTGTTGTGCTCAAGTCCTCTGGATGAGAACTCAACTCACGGATTATGGATTCCACTTTGATAAAATACCAATGTATTGTGACTCAAAGTCGGCCATAGCCATTTCTTGAAATTCGGTTCAACACTCCCGTACCAAGCACATCGCAGTCAGATATCATTTCATCAAGGAACAAGTGGAACGTGGTATCGTGGAATTATACTTTGTCAGAACTGAGTACCAGATAGCTGACTTGTTTACAAAAGACCTATCTCAAAATAGGTTTCAGTATCTCGTTGGCCGTCTTGGTATGAAGTATATGACTCTCGAAGACTTGGAGGTTTTGGCAAATGAAGCTGCTTGATTTTTCACTAACAATGACTTCTAAGCACATCACAGCTTAGGACTCGGACCTCAAATAAGGAAAGTTTATCATGGACGATAACTTATCCTTCTCAACGAGAAATTAATATTTCTCGGTCATGAGCTTCCTATAAAAACATTCAAAGTTTTTAAGTTCATGAAAAACGATTTCTAAGTAAATGTCAGCTTAGACCTCGAACTTCAACTTAAGGAAAGTGTATCACGGATGATAACTTATCCTTCACAACGGGAAATTTATTTTTCTCGGTCATGAGCTAGTCACAAAACAATCAAAGTTTCGAGCTCATGAAAAATGGACCCGAAATGGAAGTGTACGTTTCAGTGCGCTTTCCCTGTGGAATAAAAGAGAAGTCTTCTATCCTGATTATTTTAAAACCGTTAAACACAATTTTTCAAGAATTTCTCAAAAAGGTTTTTCTAAATCTTTCAAAATTGTGTGTTCAACACTCCCTTCCTCATATGTGGTTTTTATATCTCTAAAATGTCATATGTTATTTTGATCAATTTTTGAGGGGGAGCGTTTTAAAATTAAGCCTTTAATGTTGTTGGGTACATCTCTAAAATTGTCATATTTTATGTATCCAACACATTCCGAAAATGATATTAAATCTGTCATATATTATCGGTAAAGGCATCTCAACTCCGTACCTCAACATATTTTGTGGTGTCGTTTTTCTAAAATTTTGTCAAATTTTTTCTCAAGACACACATATATTGTTGAGGGGGAGCGACCCGACTGAAAATGTTCCATGATTCATGCGTGCACACATGTTTCTCTCCCGTCGATTTTTCGGAAAATGTCATATTTTAATCAATTGGTATCTCTAATATCATATTTTTATATTAGAGATAGGGGGAGAAAATGTGATTAAAATGTAATATATCGCAACATGTGATCTTAAAGACTCAAGTGCAACTCTTTCCTTCACATGCCAAACTATTTTGTTTATCGATGCATGTGTGTAGGGAGAGCTTTTTGAAAATATAAAACTTTCAAAGTGTTAAAAGTTTTGATTTTTATCAAGCACTTTAAATTGTTTTCAATGGTTTTATGGTTACGATCTTTACCTAAAACAACCTACTATCCACGACGGAACGATGGAGTCAAAAGGTGGTTTAGGATAGGAAACTAAGTCCTATGATCCAACCAGAACCGGAGTGATCTACCTAAGGACATTCCATAGCTAGAAATAGTTGTCCTTAGGAAAGATGGAGTTGAATGAAGCTGAATGCGGACCAATTACTTAAGTTAGCACTGGAACAATCACAACAAGGTGCTAGTGATGACGTATTGGTAAGCATTGAAGGAGTTGAATATTCTATGCAACTTAGGCAGAAACCGGGTTAACACATCTTTTAAAGACAAGTGTCATGGACCCAGTGATGCGATGCACAACCCTTCCCCAGCCATTCGAGTTTCTCCCAAAAGTAACTTGTCTCATTGTCACGTAGATCAACACGTATCTATTGACTTTCTCACTCCGAGTTAGCTAATATTGAAAAGGTGGCAGTCTGCTCCAGCCTCTGATTACCAAAAATGCACTTATTGAGTCTAGAGCCAAACGAGTTCTATCTATCATCTCATTAGGACACAATCGAGTCCTACGCATTATCCTTGTGATATTGCCAAAACATCTGAGTGATACGTTTCACAATGAAGATGGAAATCTTGCTTGAGCCAGCATCAAACAAGCTCATGGTAGGTAACTTGTGCGATTCTACACGAATCAAACTTGTGAGAACTGGAAAGCAACTAAGTTTGGATTCTTAATTGATTCAAACTTGATTCCAGGTTTCTTCGCAAAATCCGTGGGATCTTGCCAGAACATTCAGAGTGACACTTCTTAGTGCTCACAGTGACGAATGGAAATCCTTCCAGTGTCAACATCAAACAACACTGCGGTAGGTGACTCGCAAGATTCTCTATGAATCAAGCTTGTGACAAACTGGAAAGCAACAATAGTGCGATTCTTTTAGAATCAAACTTGTTCCAGGAAATTTGAATTGACGACTCTAATCAGACAGAGAATTTATCCTTATGATTCACTCTTTACGTTCGCAGTCTGCTTTGAGACGGTCGAGTAAAGAGAACTGGCTACTACCGCTGGGAAACCCTGTCAGCGAGATTCTTAATCGAATCTACCCGATCACAGGTACGGTATCTAATACCGTCTAAACGGTCTTCACCGACCGGAGGTAAAACGCTACCGAGTTAGGATGAAATGTTCAAAGCCATTTTATCCGTGTCTATATATGTTGCTGCATATCAAGAAGGTGGTGTAGTTGTGTAACCGATGTCGATTCAGAAGTCACAAGAGCAAAAGATGGCGATAATCAAGATACCTAAGAATGTAAGAATGTAATAGGTCATCTTAGTCACAAGGAGCACAGATGAAGATCTCAAGCACTCAAAGTCAAAAGACAAAGGATCAAGATAAAGATCACAAGGCATGAAGGAACAAAGCCGTTTCAAACAAGATCAAGACCAAGATACAAGACCAAAGCAGGAAGATCTCCTCTATAAGAATGTATTCACTCAATCATCTTATGCTTTTTAAGCTTTTAAGATGACCGATACATTGGGGGAGATTGTTAGCCCTATATTTTATATAGTCGAACAAGAATGTAATAGGTCATCTTAGTCGTTAAATGGTCTTGTATTGTAATAGGTTAGTCGGGAAAACCGGGCTTGGACTTTAAGCTAATATTGTATAAGTTAGGGGCGTAAGCCCAAAACAAAGCCAAGCCCGACCCAAGGATTCTAAACCCACGACCCATATGCCAAGGGTATATATACCCTCTTCCATGTGTGGAAGAGGGTGTTGGTTCATTTTACTTTCTCTCTCTAGTAAACATAAACCTTCCAAAATCTCTCTTGTTTCTCTCTCTACTTTTCTTATCTTTCTCTCTCTAAATATCTCTTCTAAATCTTGTGTTATGGATTGATATGGGATTAACAACATATGAGTGAGAACCGGTACTAGCCGACACTCAACTGAATAGTTACATGAATCACAATCATGAATAGTTATATGTCACACGCTATCCTGTTGTTTTTTCTGTATATGAGTGAGAACCGGTACTAGCCGGTACTCAACTGAATAGTTACATGAATCACAATCATGATAATGACCGTCATAGAACTTACAGACAAGGAGGTAGTGACAAATACCGTGACAACAAATACTCTGGAAATAACGACATAAACTCCAGTAACGGACGTGATCAAAAATACAAAGGGTCAGCTGTCACACCCCACCATAGCGGAATATGAGGCGCGACGTATGGATATCATCACAACAATAGCATGTCTATAGAGATAACTAAATGAAATAGAAATGTCATAAACGGGTGTCACAATGTCATGACAATATCTCAAACAATGCAGGCGTCTAAAAAGTATCACTTAATGAAACATTAAATAAAAACTAAGAGGAAAAGGGGTTCCTCCAAATGAAATCCTAAGCCTCCAAAGCTAGCCACTCCTATTCTCACGCTTAACCACATTCTCACCTTAAAGAGACACTAAAACACATCAACAATAAAGTTTATTAGAGTCATAAGTTTGGACTCCAACGCTAAAATCGGTTATAAGCTGTGAATAACAACCATCAATAAAAGAACATATGGAGAATGTGCTACAATTATGCATTAACAACTAATATTCAAGATTAACCATTCACCACAATTCCAAGGCTCCCAGCCTTACCAATAACCATGGTCCCATAGGCGCCCATACACCTATGAACCAATCCTAAGGTCCCGCCTTGTCAACATCCCCTTGGTACCATGTCAAACAACAATAACTGAGACGGTACGTGTCCCCCGATCCAAATCATAAACACAGTCAAGAATCACATAGCCGTTAATCACATAAGTGTCCACACAAGTCTATCACAAACCATAAAAACATTCACAGCATTATTTACAAAACCATACAGTGTCTCTTCCATCCTATTTGGAAGTCAAAACATCAAAAGATATGGGACTATCAAACTCACCTGATCAAGCTTCTCCAAATATCTGCGCTCTGGCAAAATCTAAACACACAAACATATAAAATCAAGACATGAACCACATACCAAAATGGATCATAAATCTATAATGGATATCTAACCTTATCCTACAACTTAACCCCATTTATATTCCATAAGCATCTCATTACACCCCTCTATAAAGCCCTTAACTTAGTTAAGTTCATAACTCGTCCCGTTAACATTTTACGCAAAACAGTCCCGATTTTCATACTCCGTATTATGAGCCAAACACCCACCAAAACTAAACCACATTCCTTGAAATAAAAACCCCATAAACTTATATGTGTTAGATAAAATATCAGCCCTTTATACAACATCAAAGTTAATTTTATGTCCCCTATATACAACTTATACTTTCGCCTATCCAGATTTTACCGATTTTGAACATATGAAAAGTTTGTTATGATCAGAGGGTCTTCCACTATCCCAACTGATTAGCCCTCTTTCAGATATCTTATATAACATATAAAATAATTGTCATGTTCGTTTGAAAGTCAAATTGTACTGCTAAGTATCCTAACCACCTTAGAATATTAAATTGAACCCGACTGATTTCAAAACTGTTTTGACCTCCGACTGTTGTAACCTGTTTTTGACCCACTTCCCGACCTTCAATTTATTTATAGTTTCTTGCATTTAAAAGAGAAATTAAATACCTTTTCAGGGATACTTTATTCGATTAGTGAATATTTCTAGAACTCTAGATATGATCAAAACAATAAGCCTAAAATTCTACCTAGTTTTTAATTACGAATTTAATTAAACTAACCTAATTAATTACCCAACAATTAATTAATTACAAGCCCTGATTAATCTAATCATTGTTTTATCATTAATTAACAGATTTTATAATAAACCCTAACCTAAATGCATCATATAAAGATTAAGAATGAATTGAAAATAATTAAATTGAAAAGGGATTCAAGGTTTTTACCTTAAGAATAATGGAAGACAAAAAAAATATGAACAACCCTAAAAACCCAAAAAAAAAACGTTGACTCATTTATTTCTCCAAGGATTATGTTTTTTTAACTTAGTTAACACCTTATATAGTTAAAATACCAATCCTAATCTAAGTAAAGTTGCCATATATAATTTCCATACTTTTTCTTTTTTTCTTTTCTTTTTTTTTGTGTCACATAGCCGACCTATACCCCTTTAATTTTGTTTTTTTCTTTTTATTATTAATAATTGTATTAATAATATTAATTTAATTTTCCTTAATTTATTTCAGCTCCTAAAGCCTCCAAAACCTCAAAACCGTAAAACTAGTCAAATTTACTCCTATACCGTAAAAGACGTAAAATATACAGTTTTATAAAAACTTTTGAAATGTGAAATAAAATAATTAACTAAGTCCTAAATGACTTAAAATCATCCCGAAAAATACTCTCGTGACTAATTACCTCATCCGAGACCTCTAAATTCTAAACCTTAAATCGTAAAAATACGATTTTCTATAATACATATACGTATACGTAAAACCACTAAATAACAACATCTTATTTCATAGTCACTACTATGTGAGCTCATGAACATGAAAACATCACACATCGTTTCACTCACAAGGTACCTTGTACCCGAAAACGATGTCCAAACCACACTCTATTCACACCAAATAACATGTAAACACATAAAGACACACAACATCACGAAATATGCACAAAAATAAGAATAAGTGACGAACCTCAAACCCGCGATTGTCACATCACTCCCTCCTAATAGAAATTACGTCCTGAGATTTACTCCTTAGGATCAGTCACATCAATCAACAAATCACATGAGGATACCTTTTCTAAAAGAACTCCTCTCATTTCTATGTGAACTTTAGTTCATGACTCAATTTACTAGATATATTAACCAAAAATATTTAACTTCATTCTCAAACTCTTGACCTCACAGTCTATAAATCTTACAAATGACACTTTGAAAATCAAAGACTCTGATTATCACAAATCCCGAATAACCGTATATGCAAATATGCATTCTCAAACCACATTTCTCAAATCTTAATGCATGAAATATATCATGTACACCACTTAATTCCCCAGATAATTCTATACCCATAAGCTACTGGTCCGATCTTTCCAAAGATCATAAATGGACCTACAAAACTTGACATCAACTTTTCTCTTTTTACCAAAACCTACCACCCGTTACTATGGGTGAAACTTCGTGCAAAAATTTGTCACTAAACTCTAGTGGTTTTCTCCTTTTCAACATAGCATCTCTTGTTGCTTTCATCTTTTCCACAATCACCATTACTACATTAGTAGTCTCTTTCACCAATTTTAGTCCACCATAAGGACATCTCACCCTATCCTTCCATATAGTGCCTGAAATGGCCTTCATCGACTTCTAGTATGATAACTATCATTATATGAAAACTCAGACATCGCTAACGAGTTTCCCACCTCATTCTAAATCAGTCACCCAAGCTCTCAACACGACTCCTATACTTGTAGCAATTTCTCACTTCGTCTATTCATTTCAAATCAGCCGGATTCATATCCAATCATGTTCATCAAATCCCTTTAGTCCGTACCCCAAACCACTTAAAAATTTCAATTTCCTTACAAAAGTGACCTATGACGGTCTTTCACATATTCATTAGTTAGTTCTGTCAACTACCATCCAAACCCATGCTACAACTACTTCCATTAAATTTGGATAGCTTATTAGTAGCACCCATACACTTCTTTTCTCACTTTCCTCAATGAAGGATTTTTAATGACCCTTTATACTCTACTTACCCTTGAACATATTCAACTCTTTCTAAGCCAATTAGCTACATTTATTCCTTTATACCTACAAAATTTCTTACCTTTGAGGTCATAGTGCTCCCCGTGTCGTCTCAGTTAGACCAAGCCCTCCGTCTCTCATGACACATCACATCTATAACTCCTCATCCCTTTGATTATCGATACTAAGCCTTCCAATCACATAGTATAGGTCAGTGTCATTCCCTTTTCCACAGTACAACAATATTAGCATGCCTTATGCTACTCATTAGGCTCTACCAAAGTTTTACCTTCGGTTCCTATCTCGACCTATTTCCTTCATGATTCGCATCTATCCACACTTCCTACTTCTTCCTCAACTCATGCCATACATCACGATGTGATGCTTCCCGTCTATCAAGTCAACTACACGTCAAAATTACCTAAGTAACTTCACTTCTTTTCCTTACGACCAATTCTCCTACTCCCTCTTAATAGGGATAGATTATAGTTTCTCGTGATTCCACTCGGATTACACTAGATTATAGTTTCTCGTGATTCCACTCGGATTACACTCTCATCTAAAACCAATATCAGTTTTCATTTGTCTAAACCAAACCATATTATAAATTATTACATAGGTCTCACAACTCTCTTCTTGACATTGCACCTATCATGTGGTATTTCAATCATCAAGTTCTAAGGATACTTGGTTCTATCCTTCGAGGGTTCTCCCTAATTCCATCACTATCATGTCCAACCAAACTTTCACACCCAATTCATCAACTCTATGGAAATTGTTAGTGCATTGGATAATGCATAACTGTCTCTTTCGTAGATCCTTCATAAACACCTTCACTAAACCGACCCTCTTATCACTTCTCCACGAACTTATTCAGCTCTAGCTTCACTACTTATCCCTCGATATTGATAGCCACGAATTTCTATCTTTGTGTAGTCACTCAACTCCCCTTGTTACTTCCACGAGTTCTTAATCTTCTATGTTATATAGTTACTCCATCACGATCTGTTGGTTCAGCTCTTTGTAGCTCCACCCCGGTACTCGATCTGTCCTTTTTCGTCACGAACCATACGGAGACTCCCATCATAGTGCTTTTCACCTTTCCAGTCCTTGCAACTTGTGTGACTCCTTCAAAATCTCTTGCATCCTTCTTGCAGCCAGCACATAGTCCTTTCAGCTCCTTGTTTCACGATGTAGCTCTTCACGCACTCCTTCTCGTCTCCATGGTGTTACCTAGGAACTTCACACTATGCAGTAGCTTCTAATTTCAACTCATCTACCACAATATTTCTAAAGGTACTTCAACCCCTCAATGGCTCACTCTTCCTTACTGTTGTACTTCACCATTAATCAGCTTCCTACCAATCATTCTTTCACATCCATGTTTTCCTTCACGTGTCTACTACTACCTTGCCTCCATAACTATACCAATTCCCTTGCGTGTTATTTTATCGATCTTTCCATTAGTAGAAACTTTCTACTCTACCCTCACATCCGCTAGTACTTTCATTAATCTCCTAATGGTACTTCAACCAACTTCTCATAGCATGACATCTCGTTCCTACGACCAGTCAACTAACTTTACTTACTCCCTTATTCCCGTAACCAATCTAAGTTTCAAAACTCCACAAATCTTAATCATTCCTTCAACACAACCTTTAAACCAAAATATATCTCTCCATTCTAATATCTAACCATAAGTAATACTACCCAACTCTATCCTCTCATCCTAACGTTCCCACAACCGCATAACTAAATCATGACGTGTACCAAAAGAATTCCAAACAATCGTATCCCAAAATAAAATATAGGGTAAAACGAACCTTAGCCAAAACAACTGAAAACAAAACAATGTAATCCGAAAGATTAATGGAGTGTGCCAACAACAAAAGTCAAACTCATCACGATTTGTATTACCAAATTTCTATATCAAAGAAAATTTAAAATTTTCATCTCAATTAGTTACCTCACATTAAGACTATATTTTAACTCCAGTAAATGAAGTCATAGTCATATTTTACCATCTCGGTAACTACCAAAGGGTACAACTCAGTTAGTGTACTAAAACTCACTTTATCTATCATCTCATTTAACAATAAACTCATCTTTTATCTTCATTATTTTATCAAAGGTATCCACTAGTTAGTACTGTATAATGCTATTTTACCCATTATCTTGTTTACTCACATTAAACTCATTTCACTTGTTATTATGAAACCAATACGTGTTTATAAAATATAGTATTTTTATTCATTTCATTCTATTTTATTATTATCATTATTATAATAAAATCTTCTTTTTTACTTTTTCTGTCTATTTAAATACTTATAAAATTTTAACTCCACTTTTAAGAAAATTATCATAAAATTTCTTTACCATTTATATGCACCATCACAGGTTACCTAGAAAACAAATCCATTCATTGTCAAGATTTTTTTTAACTTACTACTAATAAAATTAAAGAAAAGATATGTAAGTCAGGAGATCATACCGTACACTTACAAAGTATTTTCAAAATCATTTTCCTTTAATTTGCTAGACTCATTTGCCAGAAAATTTGGTAGTTCTAATCAATTAAAATACATACCCAAATGTAGACACACTTCAAAAGATTCAAAACGTCGTTGGAACTCCATCAAACTCCAGCACTAATAAATTGTTTAAACAAGAGAGAACACTAGGTACGTTCAAGTTCTAATAACTACTGAACGACCATATATCATAACTTAACACATACTAGTATATATACATCCGCATATATATACCTATTAAATTACCCGAAACATACTTGTTACCATACATGTCAGATCAATCAATCGCGTCTTACACTCATTTTTTCCATACGAGTAATCACCATCGTACAACAAGGCATAAAACCCATCACTAAACAAGTCTATATCGTGTGACCCCATAATCACACAACATGACTATAACCTAAAACATACAACACACTCGAATATAGCCATATCGTGGGAAATCGTTACATAAACCCATATATTATACATATACCCAAAATCCACATCTCATCATATACAAGCATGTACTAACCCTCTTTCATGCAATCATACTTAGGAACCCATTGAAGTTGTGGTACATGTATAACTATGTTGGCCACCATACTTATACAATTACCCTTTCCCCAATGCAATCCCTCCTATGATGACACTTATAAGAATCAATACAAGATATAACACAAGAATCCATATACTCACATAAGCTTATAACCACATAACCAATAAGGTACAAAACTTCATCTATTAAAATAACATAGTCAAACTCTTGGAATACATAAATCCATAGTCTAGCTGAAATAGCATAGACAAACTCCAAAACAACATCATAATCATTTATAAGTCATGTTTCCTATAAGAGTGGAAACAACTTAAAATCCTTCCTATCCACCTACTCCTACTAACTCTAATCACCACATGATTCTTAGGGAACATGACTTAAACATCAAAAAAAAATACTATACATCAGGTACACAAAATAACTTAACAATGTTTTTGAAAATACACAAAAGACAGAAACTACCATTTACCAAGTTATGTACTAGAATGTACAATTTACACAAAATACAACCATGACTAGCGTAGACGACTATGGTTCAACCCGCACTAGTCAAAACTCGAAAAGAACATAGCATGTGGCTAAGTATGAACGATTATGGTTCAATCCATACTAGCCTAAATTTTAAGAAAAACAAGTGACTAAGTACGAAAGACTATAGTTCAATCCATATTAGTCAAAACTCAACAAAACATCCCAAATAAAAACCAATAACATCCAGAAAAAACTTCAATTAATATAATGCGCACATACTCCTATGCCGACTATACGCAGGGACCTTGAGCTATAGACAAGGCTACGAGACTAGGCCACCTAATTCTCTATAACCATTGGCTCTTGATACCATTCGGTCACACCCCACCATGGCGGAATATGGGGCGCGACGTATGTATATCATCACAACAATAGCGTGTCTATAGAGATAACTAAATGAAAAAGAAATGTCATAAACGGGTGACACAATGTCATGAAAATATCTCAAACAATGCAGCTGTGACAAATCTAACATTTTCAGGTAGTGAAATATTTTCTCGTATAATATTTTGAAACTTATTTTTGTGTTGGTTGACGAACTCACAATTTACGGATTTAAATTTGGGCTTACGTGCATAATTTGGCGTCTTTTACGACTAAACCGGAAACCTTAGGATTACGTATTTACGTTTTTGAACTCCGTTTTTGATGAAACAATTTTTATTGGATTCGTTTTGTGACGGTGATTCATAATTTATAAAAACGTTTTTTCGTAAAACGACCCGAGGGCACGCAAATCGAGAAAACTAGAATCGAGAAATACCCGTAAACTAGTGAGATGGGACAAAACACTTTGTCCCACCCCACTAGCAATATGGGACGGCTACACTTGACACCACAACACTAATGTGGCATCAAGTTAGCTAACTTACAACAAGTGTAAGCAAATGCTTACACATTAAGCTAACATTTACCACTTTACCACAAAACTAGCAAGTTGTTTCATTTCCCTCATTTCCTACATGCAACTCAACACCAAAAACTCTCTCAACCCTCCCTTGTGCCGTCCACTATTAACCAACAAACACCATCATTGATCTTTTCTAGCCATAAACCACATGTTTACTAGTCCTATTAAGGTGTTCTCTTGAAGCCTTGATCATTTGGTGGCCATATTAACATCTTTGGAGGTGATTTGCTTGTGTCCTAGGGCTGATTTTCCAACCTATGTTCTTGATATTTGATGGTCTTGGAGATACTTGTTGTGTTCATCAAGTTCTTGCCTTCCTAAAACAAGAAATCCACTTGGATTGGTAAAGAAGATCATCCTCTACATTTTTATCTTATTATTTTGTAAAGAACAAATGTATTTTCTTTCAGTTTGTATATGTATATGATGTATATATGATGATAAAAATGTTGTGTGGGGATCAAGTGTTGATAAATATGCTTAAAAATGATGATAACCATAAGAAATGAAGCTAAAATCTTGACTATTTAGTTGGCTGTATAAAAACAGTAGATAACTAAAAGATGAACTGATATAATTGCATGGTTTGATCTATTTACAGTAAGTAGATGATGTTATACACATGTGAGAGTTGGCCATGCAATGGAATCAAAATAATGAGTGAGATATGATCAAAACAAGTTAGGTGGTGTAATCTGAATGAGCAGTTTTGTAGGGACTGTTAAGGCAACTTAAACACAAAATGGGCAGTAGCTATAACTAAGTTATATGTATCACATATTATGAAGAACTAGTAATCCAAAAATGAGCTTCTAAGTTATTATAGAACTCTAGATATGGTAAAAATGGTAAACATGAAGTTAAAAATCAGATTTTGGAAATAATGTTTATTATTATTATATAAGCACTCACATTATAATGTATAAAATGTAAAAATATAAACCCACTAACTTATAAAACTTATTTATATAAATGTATAAAAGGTTAATTAAATGGGTAAATTATATAAATGGTGGTAAAATAATATTTATAAGTAATAAAAACTATAAACTTGATTTTTACGACTTTTTCGGCTATCGCCGTAAAATTAACGTTTTTCGCCAAATAAAACTTAGACGACCAAACCCATATAATTTAATGTTTATAAAAGTAATATACTAATGTATAGGTAACTAATACAAGTAAAAACCGATAAAACCCGAACTATAAGAATTACGGACATTTACGAGCTAACTAAACCTATTGGACTAATAATTAGACTTAATAAGATAAATACTTGTAAAAAGAGCTTATTCGGCTTAACCCATTTGGGCCCAACATGAAAAGTATATATACTGATCATATAGTTATAAAATGGGTAAAAACAAGTAAAATAACTTATAAAAGGCTTAATGGACTTAAAACGTGAAAATAGGTAAAACTAGCAAACTAGTAAGACGTTACCAAAACATAAACGCTAAAATGAGTAAAAAAGGATGTATAAACCCACTTGATCATCATCATATGTACAAAATCATCATATGTATATTGTTATTTTGATAAAAGTCATTGGACTAAGTCTAAGACCGATTATTATTTATATAGGTTTCCGTGACCGAAGCACGCCCGTAGCCGATAATCCGCCTTTCATTAACAACGTGAGTTCATAGCCTCGCACTCTTTTAAATGTTTTATAAAATTATTTGTAAACCCGCTAGGGAGATAACATGCTAGATTTTTTTTATAAAAATAGAACACAAGTAGTCCCGATTGTATGCTAAATGATATGGACCCGAATGATGCTATGACCCTATATTCGAGACTAAAAGGATTATTAGTAGTTAGGTTATGTCACTTAAAGTCCCATTAGCATGAATTGTGAACTACCGGGATTTGGTAGACGCTTATGCATTTGATAGTACTATTTGGGGACGATCACCCCAGTTCGCGCCTTGACGGTTGATCCCCGTCGTACCACATTGATTGGTAAGCGAATTTATGTATGAGAAGATTCCATAGCATGATTTTTGTGACGACACGCTAACTTAGATGGGCAAATTGTTTGTCGGGTTCGCGGCCCGCTGTTTCAAAGTAAGGTAACAATGTCATGCGGCTAATAATAATCCTATAATCTATTCAATCTATATAATCTAAATATCCGATATGATACGACGCTAATAACGATGAATATATTACCTATCATGGTAATATAGAGACTACGGTCTCATGGACGGTTTAAGATGTATGCTTGATTTATATATTGCCTGACCAGCAATATGAGGACTTACTTCTGATATTATACTTGTGTTCTGATTTTAAATGATTGTAAATGATTGTTTTATATATATGTTTTCATTAAACTCTATGAATTCATTCGGCATTCGCTGATATGATTTTTGCATGTTTTTATCTCAGGTGCTTGAAGCTAATCCGGATGGAGATCGACTCTGATGGCCCACACTTAATATTAAAAATGTTCATTCGATCTGTGTTTTGTAAACTTAATGACCTGTATAATTTGGGACCTGTTGTACGCTTTTGAAACTTTTTATCGAATGAATGTTTGTTAAACCTTGTACAACCATTTTTATGTGTTGTCTATGATTGGAGTTATTGTGCTATCCCGTAACACTCTGAAAGACCCTTCCGCTGTACCGATACGAAAAATGAGAGTGTTACAGTTTGGTACCAGAGCTCTCGTTGTAGAGAACAAAAGATTTTAAAAACCAAGGTTTTGAACAAAACTTTTCAAAATCTTTTGACAATGAACATTTGAGAAAATATTTGAAAAATCTTTTGACTATAACGGTGCCAAAGATCTCCGACGTTACCAACAAGCCCTATTGAGAAGATATATATTTTGATATATATAATATAATTTATATATATGTATATATCGTGATTTCATTATGTAATTGTTTAACTAGTATGTTATCCTAATACGAGATATATATATAAATGCAGATTGTCATGGCTGACCCTAATATTCCTGTAGAAAACCATGTTATTCCCGAACCTAATATAGAAGATGATCCTTATTTAGACTTAGTAGATTTTGATATTGATGATGAGGAGGAACCATTTGAGGATCCCGAGCCCGAGTTAGGACTAGGAGATCAGATTGCCCCTCAGGTTGACTTAGTAGAGAATGTGTATATTGAGAATGTGGAGATTGAGAATGTGGATATTGAGAATGTGGAGATTGAGAATGCTGATATTGAGAACGATGATGAGATTGGATTAGATAATTTAGATGATGAGATTGACGACGAGGATGTCGAGGAGGATGTCGAGGAGGATGTAGGTATAGATTTTGAGGTTGATGACGATGAGGAAGCCGAGCTTATTTATCCGTATGATGTTCCAGAGGGCGAGCCTTTGCCCCCACCAGTTTGTTTGTCTGATTCTGAGGATGAGTTACCTAGGGATGAAATGTCTGAATCGTCTGAATCTGATTCTGAATCAGAGGAGGATGAGGATGACGATGCACCTGACGGTACGGATGGTATTGCTACTCGTAGACGTGAGATAGGAGAGTCGTCTAGTACTCGAGAGGCTACTCATATTGATGGTCTTGCACCATGGGCCTTGAGACGTGATCTAGATGCTTCCCGTGTTAAGAGTTGTGTGACAGAGGTTGGATTAGGTGTTGTTCAGACTCAGGTTGCTTATTTGGAGTCGAAGACTAAGGTTGGCGAGAAAGAGCGAGAATTGCTTAGTTTGGATTTGAGTGATGTAGAACGTGGTTTGAATGAGGCTTTTAGAAGGTTATCGGTATTGGAAAGTGGTGAGTATGCTGCTATGAAGAGAAAGGTGAATTCTATGGAGATTCAGTTGAGTGTGGCTCGTGCGATGCGTGAGAAAGCCGAAAAGGAGTTGAATATATCCCACGGATGGAACAGTAGATTTTATGCCGACATGGTTGAAAGAGGAGTAATCCGTAAGCGCCCAGCTGAAGATGTGTCTAGTGATCGTCCGACGAAGATTCAGAAGACGATGGATGATGGACCATCTGGCGGTTCTCAGTAGACCAGTCTGTGTTTAGTAGCGACCTTTATATCTTTTGTGTTTGTAGCTTTGACTGAACCGACTTGTTAGTAATAGATTTGGCACGAATTTTGAGTGTATATAGTGTTAGAACTTTGATATGGGATGTACTAAGACAATACTTTTGTTTCAGATCGAATGAAATATGTATCTTGTCTTGAATTCCATATTGTGCCTTATTTGTATCTTGATTATGAATTCGATCCATATTATATGAATCCTTTGTTGGATGAATGCTTAATACTTTGAAATTGTGGGATTATAGAACTATGCCGCCCAAGAAGGCTGTGACTGAGGATGATGTACGTAGGATTATTACGGAGCAAGTTACCGCATCTATGACTTAATTTATGGCAAATGCTAGAAGTGAAGCTGGCGGTAGTGGAGCTGGCGGTAGTGGAGCTGGCGGTAGTGGAGCTGGCGGTAGTGGAGCTGGCGGTAGTGGAATTGGCGGTACTAATGTGAATGTGAATGCTAATAATGTGAATGCTAATGCTGGAGGAAATGTAGGAGGACTTGGAACTAATGCACCTGAAGTTGGTGGCTGTACTTATGTGACGTTCATGAAGTGTGAACCTCTACCTTTTAATGGAACTGAAGGTGCTGTAGGACTAAGCCAGTGGATTGAAAAGATTGAATCGGTGTTTAGGATTAGTAAGTGTAAGGAGGAAGATAAGGTGACTTTTGCTATGGCTACTCTTAAAGGTCGTGCGTTGACTTGGTGGAACGGGAGAATTGCTTTCATGGGTCTTGATGCTGCTAATGCTACTCCTTGGGCTGAAATCAAGAAGTAGATGACTTTGGAGTTTTGTCCTCGTAGTGTGATTATTAGGTTAGAACAAGAGTTGATTCATTTGAGAATGAAAGGTGTGGACATTGATAGTTACACGAATCGATTCCATGAGTTGGCCTTGCTATGTCCTCGATTGGTTGAACCCGAAGAGATCCGAATTAAGCAATATGTGAAAGGGTTGACCAGGAATATCCGGGGGGACGTAACATCATCTAAACCACTGACCATTGATGATGCTGTTCGAATGGCTTACCAACTCATTGGACAGATAATTCAGGATAAGGAAGATGAAGCCCGTGTTGGTGAGAAAAGAAAGGGAGACGGTGAGCGTGTAGATAGAGGTGATAATAGGAAGAATTTCAATCGCCGTCAGAACAAGAGAAAGGGGAATGCAAATGCTCTTACCAACAATGCACCGCGCAACGATGATAGATGTCCAAAGTGTGGCAACAAGAGGCATGCTGGCGACTGCTGGAAGTGCCGAAATTGCGGAAAGCTTGGACACAAGGTTGAAAGGTGTAAGAAGGGAACCATTTGCTTCAACTGTAATGAAGAAGGTCATAGGAAATCGGAATGCCCCAAGTTGAAAGCGATTGTACCTGGAAGAAACCCCCAGGGTGGTATCTACCAACTTGGAACAATTGAGGTGAAGAAAGAGGATCCGAATGTCGTTACCGGTACGTTTTTACTCAACAATCATTATGCTGTTGCTTTATTCGATTCGGGTGCCGATAGGAGCTTTGTATACACTAAATTTAGTGCCCTTATTGATATTGAACCTGTTGAGATAAGTACCAGTTACGAGGTAGAATTGGCTGATGGTAAATTAGTGAAAACTAATAAGCTATTAGAAGGATGCTCTCTAAGTCTCTTGAACCATTCCTTTCCGATTGATTTGATGTTGATAGAATTAGGTAGTTTTGATATTATTATTGGTATGGATTGGTTGTCGTTGAACAATGCTACTATTTTATGTGGAGAGAAGAAGGTTAAGATTCCTCTTAGGAATAGGACGTTACTAATTGATGGTAGTCTAGGTGAATCCCGTTTGAAAATCGTTTCATGTATTAAAGTCCAAAAGTACATCAGGAACGGTTGTGAGTTATTTTTAGCTCAAGTGACCGGGAATGAGTCTAGGGAGAAACGATTGGAAGATGTACCTATTATTTGTGAATTTCCTGAGGTATTTCCTAAAGATTTACCCGGACTTCCACCGATAAGGCAAGTAGAGTTTCGAATCGATTTAATTCCTGGTGCTGCACCGGTGGCACGTGCGCCTTACCAATTAGCCCCTTCTGAATTAAAGGAGTTATCTGAGCAACTTAAGGAGTTGTCTGATAAAGGTTTTATTCGACCGAGCTCGTCGCCTTGGGGAGCTCCAGTCTTGTTCGTTAAGAAGAAGGATGGATCTTTTCGTATGTGCATTGATTATAGGGAACTGAATAAGTTGACAATTAAAAATCGATATCCTTTACCTAGGATTGATGATTTGTTTGATCAACTGCAAGGATCTAGTGTGTATTCTAAGATAGATTTGCGGTCAGGATATCACCAACTTCGCGTCCGTGAAGAAGATATTCCTATAACTGCATTTAGAACTCGTTATGGACACTATGAATTTCAAGTAATGCCATTTGGGTTAACTAACGCACCTGCGGTTTTCATGGATTTAATGAATCGAGTGTGCAAGCCCTACTTGGATAAATTTGTGATTGTGTTTATTGACGATATTCTAATCTATTCTAAGAATGAAGATGAGCATAGAGAACATTTGAGGATTGTTTTGAAGTTGTTGAAGGATGAAAAGTTGTATGCTAAGTTTTCGAAGTGTGATTTCTGGTTAGATTCTGTGCAATTTCTTGGTCATGTGATTAACAGAGATGGAATTCATGTTGATCCTGCAAAGGTTGAAGCTATTAAGAATTGGTCTGCACCGACAACGCCAACGGAAGTGCGACAGTTCTTAGGATTGGCTGGCTATTATAGGCGATTCATTAAAGAATTTTCTTTGATAGCTAAACCCTTGACTAAGCTTACCTAGAAGAATAAACCTTTCGTTTGGGGAAGTGATGAAGATGGAGCATTTCAGACATTGAAGCAAAAATTATGTAGTGCGCCAATCTTATCATTACCCGACGGGAGTGAAGATTTTGTAGTGTATCGTGATGCATCTCTTAGAGGTTATGGAGCTGTTTTGATGCAGAGAGAGAAAGTGATAGCTTATGCTTCTAGGAAATTGAGGAAGAATGAGGAGAATTATACTACTCATGATCTTGAGTTAGGAGCTGTGGTCTTTGCTCTTAGGTTGTGGAGACATTATCTGTATGGCACCAAGTGTACGGTATTCACCGATCACAAAAGCCTACAGTATATTCTCGACCAGAAGGAATTGAACATGAGGCAACGAAGATGGATAGAGTTGTTAAGTGATTATGATTGTGATATAAAATATCACCCAGGAAAAGCCAATGTTGTTGCTGATGCGTTGAGTAGGAAAGATAGAGAGCCTATCAGGGTGCGTTCTCTAGTCTTGACCGTGCACAATAATTTGCCTGAGCAAATTAGAAATGCGCAAATAGAAGCTTGTAAGAAGGAGAATTTTGTTAATGAAGGGTTCCGAGGAGAAGGAGATCCTTTAGAGGTTAGAGCTGATGGAGTGAAATGCTTAAGAGGTCGTATGTGGATACCTAAGTTTGGAGGCTTAAGAGATTTGATTATGTTAGAATCCCATAAATCTAAGTATTCCATTCATCCGGGATCTGATAAGATGTACCATGATTTGAAGAAGTTGTACTGGTGGCCGAATATGAAAGCTGACATAGCTATGTATGTTCTTCAATGGTTGACTTGTGCTAGAGTTAAAGCGGAACATCAAAAGCCATCAGGACTACTTCAACAGCCAAAGATTCCTGAATGGAAGTGGGAGCGAATTACGATGGACTTTATCACCAAGCTTCCAAGAACATCATCTGGAAACAATTCGATTTGGGTTATAGTCGATAGACTGACCAAATCAGCACACTTCATTCCGGTTAAGGAGCAGTTCTCACTAGAGAAGCTGACTCGAATATACCTTGATAATGTTGTATGCAAGCATGGAGTGCCTGTATCGATCATTTCAGATCGAGATCCTAGATTCGCATCGAATTTTTGGATATCTCTTCAAAGATCTTTGGGAACGAATCTCGACATGAGCACTGCTTATCACCCCCAGACTGATGGGCAGAGATGAAAGGACGATACAAACACTAGAAGATATGTTGAGAGCTTGTGTGTTAGACTTTGGTAAGAATTGGGATAAACATTTGTCGTTAGCAGAGTTTTCGTATAACAATAGTTACCATTCTAGTATTAAGGCTGCACCGTTTGAAGCTTTGTATGATAGGAAGTGTAGATCTCCTGTATGTTGGAGTGAAGTTGGGGATACCCAGCTCACGGGACCGGAATTGATCCGGGAGACTACGGAGATGATAGTTCAGATTAAGAAGAGGTTGTTGACTGCCCGTAGTAGACAAAAAAGTTACGCGGATGTGCGGCGGAAGCCAATGGAGTTTGAAGTGGGTGACCGAGTAATGTTGAAAGTATCGCCATGGAAAGGCGTTATAAGATTTGGAAAACGAGGAAAATTGAATCCCCGTTATATTGGACCCTTTAAGATTTTATCTAGAGTAGGTCCGGTGGCTTACAAACTAGAGTTACTCCCAGAACTTCATGGTGTTCACAACACATTCCATGTATCTAATCTGAAGAAATGTCTAGCAGTGAGTGATGAGAAAATTCCGTTAGGTAAGGTTCGAATAGATGGGAAGTTGTATTTTATCGAAGAGCCCGTAGAAGTTATGGACCGTGAGGTAAAGCAACTGAAACAAAGTCGGATACCTATTGTCAAGATCCGATGGAATTCAAAGCATGGACCGGAGTATACTTGGGAACGAGAGGATGAAATGTGGAAGAAATATCCGCACCTCTTCGATTTCAATAAGAAACGGACATCCAAATGAAATGGATCACGAGGACGTTGATCCCTTTTAGGAGGAAAAGCTGTGACAAATCTAACATTTTCAGGTAGTGAAATATTTTCTCGTATAATATTTTGAAACTTATTTTTGTGTTGGTTGACGAACTCACAATTTACGGATTTAAATTTGGGCTTACGTGCATAATTTGGCGTCTTTTACGACTAAACCGGAAACCTTAGGATTACGTATTTACGTTTTTGAACTCCGTTTTTGATGAAACAATTTTTATTGGATTCGTTTTGTGACGGTGATTCATAATTTATAAAAACGTTTTTTCGTAAAACGACCCGAGGGCACGCAAATCGAGAAAACTAGAATCGAGAAATACCCGTAAACTAGTGAGATGGGACAAAACACTTTGTCCCACCCCACTAGCAATATGGGACGGCTACACTTGACACCACAACACTAATGTGGCATCAAGTTAGCTAACTTACAACAAGTGTAAGCAAATGATTACACATTAAGCTAACCTTTACCACTTTACCACAAAACTAGCAAGTTGTTTCATTTCCCTCATTTCCTACATGCAACTCAACACCAAAAACTCTCTCAACCCTCCCTTGTGCCGTCCACTATTAACCAACAAACACCATCATTGATCTTTTCTAGCCATAAACCACATGTTTACTAGTCCTATTAAGGTGTTCTCTTGAAGCCTTGATCATTTGGTGGCCATATTAACATCTTTGGAGGTGATTTGCTTGTGTCCTAGGGCTGATTTTCCAACCTATGTTCTTGATATTTGATGGTCTTGGAGATACTTGTTGTGTTCATCAAGTTCTTGCCTTCCTAAAACAAGAAATCCACTTGGATTGGTAAAGAAGATCATCCTCTACATTTTTCTCTTATTATTTTGTAAAGAACAAATGTATTTTCTTTCATTTTGTATATGTATATGATGTATATATGATGATAAAAATGTTGTGTGGGGATCAAGTGTTGATAAATATGCTTAAAAATGATGATAACCATAAGAAATGAAGCTAAAATCTTGACTATTTAGTTGGCTGTATAAAAACAGTAGATAACTAAAAGATGAACTGATAGAATTGCATGGTTTGATCTATTTACAGTAAGTAGATGATGTTATACACATGTGAGAGTTTCCCATGCAATGGAATCAAAATAATGAGTGAGATATGATCAAAACAAGTTAGGTGGTGTAATCTGAATGAGCAGTTTTGTAGGGACTGTTAAGGCAACTTAAACACAAAATGGGCAGTAGCTATAACTAAGTTATATGTATCACATATTATGAAGAACTTGTCATCCAAAAATGAGCTTCTAATTCATTATATAACTCTAGATATGGTAAAAATGGTAAACATGAAGTTAAAAATCAGATTTTGGAAATAATGTTTATTATTATTATATAAGCACTCACATTATAATGTATAAAATGTAAAAATATAAACCCACTAACTTATAAAACTTATTTATATAAATGTATAAAAGGTTAATTAAATGGGTAAATTATATAAATGGTGGTAAAATAATATTTATAAGTAATAAAAACTATAAACTTGATTTTTACGACTTTTTCGGCTATCGCCGTAAAATTAACGTTTTTCGCCAAATAAAACTTAGACGACCAAACCCGTCTAATGTAAAGTTTATAAAAGTAATATACTAATGTATAGGTAACTAATACAAGTAAAAACCGATAAAACCCGAACTATAAGAATTACGGACATTTACGAGCTAACTAAACCTATTGGACTAATAATTAGACTTAATAAGATAAATACTTGTAAAAAGAGCTTATTGGGCTTAACCCATTTGGGCCCAACATGAAATGTATATATACTGATCATATAGGTATAAAATGGGTAAAAACAAGTAAAAGAACTTATAAAAGGTGATGAGATGGCTTTTATACATGATCTCATCATCGAAAACGGCCTTTAAATGCATTAAAAATCATGAAATATGCCAAATATATGCTCGTGTTTGTTACTTGTGTATTTTTAGGTACGGATATTGTGGAATTGGCAAAAGAATACAAGAATCATTCAAAAACGAACACGGGAAACGAAGACGCACAAATGAACCAAGCTCACTTTTGGAATTTTGCAAAAAGACCCCTCAAGTTTGAAGAATTGGCAAAAATGGCCCCTCATCTTTGAAGAACTTGTCACATTTAACCCTCCAAAAGTCAAATGTACAAGTGTGGTCCTTCAAGTTTGAAGATTGAACAAGAGAGACCCTTGGAGAATGATTAAAAATGCTTAAGTTAACAAAATGGGTCAAAAGGACTTGTTTTGTAATTGGTCTTGGACTGTTAGTGAAAGGAAGTTAACACTTTGGACTGGAAATGCAAATAGTTAATGGTGACTACGTTAACCCAAGGACTGGTCATGAAAACCTTAACCCTTATCCCACTAAAACCCTTTGGCCCAATCCCTTAAACCGGTTTTATTTTTTTAAACATGGTCAACCATAGTCAACCCCCCCCCCCCCCCCCACTAACTAATCTTTCCCACCTAAACAGTTTTTTAAATTCTTTTTAAACCCAATTAAGATTAAACCCCCTTTTCTAAACCTAGAACCCTAATCCTACCCAGATTAATTAGCCTCCAAATCAAAGGGTTATTACCCCAAAACCTCCAGATCTTTGATTGGACAAACCCTCAACCTAACCCACCTCACAACAAAGCTCCACGTGTCTTGTGGTCCTCCCCCCAACCCTCCCCTGTCCATCCCTTTCACACAAAACCCAAAACCCCGACAAAATAAACGTTGGGATTGCATTCCTTTGCCTCCAAGTAGTTTTCTACGTCCAAGATTCATCATACAGGCTGTCATTTCACGTGGTCAAGCTTTTTGACCAAGATTCGTCAACAAGCAAAAGGGGCATTTTAGAGAATTCCTTAGATTAGGGTTTCAAGCTTTGTAATTTTCTATTCCTAGTCTAGAATGTTCTCTTTAGTGTATAAATATGAGACGGATGTGTCTCATACATTTGTTCCAGTTTTTGCAATTTCTCTTGTAATCCTTTTTTTAAAAATATATAAAGTTGGTGTTTGATTTATTCAAGTATAATTCCTTTTATGTTTGTTTTAAGAAGTTGGTATTGGTATTGCAAAAGCTGAGTTCCATTAAATTGGTGAAAGATTTTTGAGTGATAAAAGTTTTTCAAGGATTTTTGAAATTTATCTCAATCTTTTTATAAATCTCATTCTTTGGAAGTGAAAGTGGAAAAAGGGTGTTGATTTGTGAATTCTGAGAGGTTTTAAAACGTTTTAAGAAGTTTGAAAAAGTTTTGGTAAGGTTTAAGAAAGAAAAGAAAAGAAACAGAATATTTATATTGCTTGTATCTTTCTTGTTTTTCTTTTGATTTATTTTTAAGCAGGTAGAGTGGTGTTGTTGATCATAAATCTGCACCAACCCGAGTTGGTTGGAGGTGACAAGGCTGTCACAAGGGTTTTGGAAGTGAAACCCTAAGGTAATTCCTATTTACTCTTGAAAAATCTCAGAAAAATGCAAGTTTGTATGATCTTATTGGATTTGGTGCCAAAGAGTGTATAAGCTGTTGACTTTGTGTTCTTATGTGAGTTGATGCTTGTTTAGAAGATTGGTGAACAATTTGATTAAGTTTGTAAGGTTTTTGTTTGAGAAAAATTGAAATCAAGTTTTTAACAGGGTGTTTGGCTATAGGTTTAAGCAGGGCAAAATCTTTTGTTTGTGTTATTAAAAAGTGTTAAAAGTTACTGGTAAGGTTAGAAAATATTGTTTGCTTGTTGTGTTGTCATTTGGTGCAAGATTTGAGTAGTTTGTAGTGTTAAAAAGTAAGACACTTAGCATAAACCTGCATATCATCTTTCTGCTTAGTTTTTCATGCAAAATTGTGTTGGATCTTTAAAATCTGTTAAGTGAAGGTGTTATTTAAGGTTTGAATTTGTTTTAGTGCTATTTGGAGTTTGTGTTTGCTCAATCTTGGAGTCTTAAGTTCATTGGAGTGCTAGAAAATTAGCCTAAAGCCACCAGACCTGTTGAAAAGTTCACAGAAACTTGCATAGGGTAGTGTATGCTTGGATTTTGATCTTTTGGTGTGCTAATTGATAGATTGTTGCTAGTTTTTGACTTCTTGTGCTCCAAAGAGCACAAGAGTGCCCCAACTGTCCACCAATACTCCAAAATAAGCCAAAAAGCAAGCTCCTCTTGCTTAAATTTTCATACTGTGAAGAAAAGGGAATAAGCAGAATTCTGCTAAGTGTTCATCATTCCACTTGGCCACGTTTTTTGATTATCAGTTGAGCTTAATCAGTGTTTAAAAGTGTAACTGGATTGGAATTAAGCTTGTTAAGGTCACCAGATTGTTTTGGAAGAGTAAAAAAATAAAAAAATAAAAAAAAAAGAAGCAAAAAGGGGGTTGTATAGACTCGAACCCTGGTCATCACGTTCACACACACCACACACTACCACTGCGCCCTTGGGTCTTTTACTGACCAAGGGTGCACTAGTGGTATACTTAACCATTTTTTCTTTTGTTTCTTTAATTAAAAGCCGTAGCTTTTTACCTCCTTTTCAGCTTATTCTATAAGCAATTTTAGCTTATTTTATTTTTCCTAGGACCATATTTAGTTTATAGATTTTTCTAGCTACTTTTTATATTTTTCCATTTATTAAATTAATTATTAGGATTTAATTAATAGCCGGTTTTTAGAAAAGCATTAAAAAATACCAAAAAGATTTTTAATTTTTAGGAAAAATTATTTTTAGGTTTTAAAATATTATTTTGAGGTTTACATCTGTTTTGGTTTTAAAAACTTTTATTTTTAATTTTATATTATTTTAAGGTTTTTTATAAACTTTAAAGATTTTTATAAAATTATTAAAAAAGTTTTAGGAGCTTAAATTTGTGTTTTTCTCTTAGTTATAATATTTAGGATCTTTATAAATTTTCTAGAATTAATTTTAGGAACTTTTTATTTTTAGCATTATTTTAATATTATTTTAATATTAAAATTTCAAAATTTTATTTTTCTTTCTTTTTCATTTTTCCTAGGTTCTATATCATTAATTAGGACTTTTCCCTTTTGTAGAATAATTATTAGGCTTTTCAATTAATTTTTAGAATTAATTTAAGATTTAATAGATTTTAATAGTTTTTAGGAGTTTAAAAATAGTATAATTTGGTTTTAAAATTTTTAAAAATAGTTTTTAGTTTAATTAGGTCATTTTTGAGGTTTACAAATTATAAAATCTTGTTTAGGGCTTTTTAATATTTAAAAGTGATTTTTAGGGCTTTAATTAGCATTAAAAAGTCATTATTAAATAAATTAAAAGGTTTTGGCAAGTTTTGATTTTTTGTAAACTCTTAGGATATTATTTGGGATTTTTTAGTAATTTTTAGGAATTTTTAGGATTAAATTTTAAATTTTGTGTTTTTTACGTTCTACGTCGTAACTTTCTAGTAGTGTTTTTGCCTTATTTTTCTATTTTTTCGTCTTCGTCATTTTCTCTTCTTTTCTTCTCATTAATAATCAAAAACATAATCAATCATTCATTACACAACACACGTGCCTCCTCGAGAGAACGAACTCACCTCATTGGGTCATTTACACACGGTTTTCCTAAATCGTCGTGCTTACCCTATATTATTGCCTTGTTTTCCTAAACAAGTGTGATTTTACAACTATCAATTTTGGCGCCGCTGCCGGGGAGGCGTGTTGTGTTTTGATTGGACCATTGTTGTTTTTCTATATTAGCCATAATAGTAATTGTATTAATAGCACTCTATTAATACGTATTATCGTTTTTCGGTTTTTGTGTGAATATTATTACTATATTGTATACGTAGAACAATAAATACACAAGTACTCCAAATACGTGAGCAATCACAACCTTGATTCGGGATTTCATCACTCGATCATTGTATTCGAATCTCAAACCAAAGAAAAAGGCAAAAATAGATAAATACTTTCGTGAAGCTTAATCTTGATAATACAAACTATAAGGTGGGTATAAGGCGGTTGTATTTCACAACCTAAAGGAAAAAGGCTCTTAAGTGCTTCGCGCCGCCTCGTTTCCTCCGCTTGCTTGTGCGTATTTGATTTTGAGAGTGAATCGAGGGTTTTGCCGCCCAAAGTATTATTACATATCATATATATTTTCTTGGTTTCCATTTGATTAAACCCTCTTGAACGATTTGGTGTTCCACCATCGTTCTAAAGTCATCGAAGGCGTTCACTCCACGTGATCGTTTTCATTCCTTGAGGCCTTTTTAATCAAGAGATTTGATTAGTGAGGAGATTTGTGGACTCATTGTCTACTCAATATATTCACCAATTCCAAAAAAGGTTAATACAATCAAAAACCACAAAAAAATTGAAAAAACACAAAATACCAAAAAGAATCTTCTTTGCTCGCCTTCTCGTTGTACGTGACGTTTATGCAAACTCGCTCTAAAGCTAGACGTGCTCGTAAACGAAGAAACAAATCACTCACTCTTTCTAGTGAGGAGTCTCCAAGTGAGGAACCCATTGTACGAGAAGAACCAACCATGGCAAATCGAACTATGATGGAGTTACTTCAAGCACCCACCGAGGGTTATGGAGAAGCTATTGTGATTCCCGCAATCCTTGCGGAGAATTTTGAGGTGAAAACGGGTTTGTTGTCGATGATCCAAAACAACAAATTCCGTGGTGATGAGAAGGACAATCCGCACAACCATATCCGCCAATTTAATCGTCTTACCGCCACGTGCAAATTCAAGGATGTCTCGAATGACTCGATTAAGATGATGTTATTTCCGTATTCCTTAGTGGGGCCCGCTAAAATTTGGTTAGAGAAAGAGCCACCCAATTCGATATTGACGTGGAAGGATCTCGTTTCGAAGTTCGTGAACCAATTTTTTCCGCCCTCTAAGATTACGCATTTGAAAAACGAGATTTCTAAATTTTCACAAGAATCAAATGAAAGTTTTTCTACGGCTTGGAATAGGTTTAAGGAGATGTTGCACGAATGTCCTCATCATGGTTTTTCCGATTTGCACCAAATCGACACGTTTTACAATGGACTTAACGATCATGAAAGAGATTATTTAAATGCCGCCGCGGGTGGTAATTTTTTGTGTAAAACGGTTGAAGAAGCTTTGGTCATAATCGAGAATAGGTCTAAGGTTTATAGCCCTCGTCACACACCGAGTGTTGCCAAAAGGGGCTCATCATCGTCTCAAAGTATCAATGCATTACATGATGAAGCAAATGAAGAAAACCGATTTTTCGATAGATTTGCAAACCTTATGTCCCATTGGAAGGCTCAAGAAGCTTCCAACACCGCTTCGGTTAAAGCGGTTTCTAAAAGTTGTTTGTCGTGTGGGGGAGCTCATGATCTTTCCGAGTGCATTACCGCGGATGGTAACACTTCGAATGCTTTTGTAGCCACGGGAACTTATAACCAAATCGGTCAAGGTTCACGTTCAAATCAAGCTCAACCCAATCAAAATGCTAATAATTATCGCAACAACAACAATCAAGGTGGAAATTACCAAGGAAATCAAAGAAACTATAACAAAGGTAATTACCAAAGTGGAAATGGGCAAATTTCTAACCAAAACCAAAACCGTGATTTTCAAACCAATGCCCAAGGTTTTCAAAACGATCACACCAAAAATCTTCAAGGAGAATTTTTGAATTATGCTAAGGCTAATGATGCTAAGTTTGACAATATGCAACGTGAAATGGTTAGCTTAAGATCCGAGTTGAAAAACGAGCTTAAAACCGAACTTGCTAATGAACTTAAAACTCATGCTAATAAAATGGAAGGAAATGTCACACGACTCCAACAAAATCAACAAAAAATGGAGCAAGGACAACATGAGATTAAGCAAGAGTTGTTGAAAGCGGATGCTAGGCAATCTAAGTTTGAAGACCGAATGGCTAAAATGTTTGAAGCTATCATGTGTAAGCCCTCTTCTTCGGGTGGTCTTCCTAGTGATACCATCGTGAACCCGAAGGGAGAATTGAAGGTTATTACCACTCGTAGTGGTAAAACTTTCAAAGAACCCATTTCTCGTCCAAGTACTTCTATGGAGAAGGAAAAAGAGAAAGAACCCGAGGTCGTGGTTGAAAAGGAGCACATTACAATCCCACGAAGTACCGCTCAAACCACACCTACGGTTGAACCAATACCCATAATGGAACCCGAGATTCCAAGGCCGTTGCCTATGCCTAATTTGCCCCAACCCACACCACCTTTACCCTACCCATCAAGACGAGACAAGGAAAAGGCACAAGAACGAAATAATTATCAATTTGAACTCTTTATGAAAATGTTTCGTGACTTGCATTTTAATATAAGTTTTGCCGACGCCTTAGTCATGATGCCTCGATTTGCCGCGAACTTCAAAAGTATGTTGAATAACAAAGAAAAATTGCAAAAATCGTCTAGTTGTTCATCGGTTTTTCTAAGCCGCATACCTCAAAAAGTCGGTGATCCTGGAAAGTTTTTAATCCCATGTGCTATCCAAGACATGGAAGAATGCTACGCCTTGGCCGATCTTGGTGCTAGTATTAATTTGATGCCTCTCGAGATTTTTAAATCGCTCAATCTTCCAAATCTCACTCCTTCAAGAATGTCAATCGAAATGGCCGATCATTCTACGATTCTAGCTTGTGGAGTTGCCGAGGACGTCTTCGTGAAAGTTGGGAAATTCTATTATCCCGTGGACTTCATTGTTGTTGATATTCCCATCGATCCTAAAGTTCCGTTAATTTTAGGTCGATCGTTTTTGGATACCTCGAGAGCACTTATCGATGTGCATGCAAGAAAAATCACTCTTCGTTTCAATGAGGAAGAACTCGTCATTAATGCAACCCAAAACTCCACTCTTTCTCATGTTTATTCGATCACATCTTTGTACAATGTCAATCCTATCAAAAACATTTGTCAAAAGATTTCAAATAGAGTTTTAGGAGTTGTTGAGAAAAATGAAGTTCCGTCCCCTCCGCCGATGGAGGTTAAGAGTGTTAAGCCTATAATTCCAATCTCGAGTGAATCTTCGGATGATGAATACGTTGATCCCGATGGGGAGGTTTTCTTTGTTGACAAAAGATTTGAAAACTTGCCACCACCAAAACCAAAACGCTTTCAAAATGTGAGAATTTTTAGTGTGACTAACATTGTTTTAGATACACCAAATATTTTTAACATAATCAAATCGGGTTTTCACAAGGAGAGTTTAAAAGATGAAAAAGGAAAAGATTTTGAATCTAATTTAAAAGATTTTTCTACAATCCTAACTCCGTCATCACCGCGTGTCTTGAGTACTACAAGCTCGTCTTCCCCTTTTGACGATGCTTTGTGTGGACCTAGTGTGGGGGAAGCCCCTTATGTTCCCTCCCCTTTCTCCACCGAGGACGAGATATTTGATCCTGGAATTGCTTATATAGGGAAATCTCGGTCTTCCACCGATGCAATAAATGGAAAATCTTTTCATTTGATTGGTGCGAGTCTACCTCGAGTAGCTCAATGTTATGACTTACCCATTGTCCCACCCTTCTATTTCTTCTCTCCTATTTTCTTCTATCCCATTGGGATTTGTGTTGGAGTTGTGTTGTCTCGCCTTTCATCCGAAAACGAGGACGCTATCTTTGACCCCGGTATACGTTTATCGGATTTTTAAAGTACTCCACGTGCTTTTGGGCCTTGTTTATCATGTAAGCCCCACCAAAAATGACCATACCATGATTATCCCTAAATGATCACATTTATGGGGATTCGAGTCGAGCTTTTGACTCGGTTATCAAAAACAAGGTGCCTCGTGGGGGAAACCCATGCTTATCCATGTATATATTATTGCTTTCTAATGTAGTTTAATGTGAGGGGATTTGTGCCCTTCCAACCTTTGTTCCGTGGTTGTTTGTGCATTGTGTCTTTTAGATCATCATCTTCACGATTGGAGCCTCTCGTGTTCGTTTCATGGGAGCACTCGATCGTTTGCTTTGGAGGCCATTCCCAATATCCATCATGATATATCCTTTTATGTTCTAACCTTAGGTTTATAGCACACTTCATAAACGGCTATTACTTATTGGTTACACCCTTTCCATGCTAGATTAGGCATTCGACTTCGTCTCTAGTATGGGGGTGTTTGCACCCCTAGACTCGAAACATTGAGGACAATGTTTAACTTTAGTATGGGGGGGTGAATAGATACTTGCCTTGCCAAACCTTCACGCTTTCCAAAGTTTATCGTTTTGTTATCATTTTGTTGCAAAATAAGGCTAAAAATGGCCAAATTTTAAAATTTTTCTCATGTTTCATAAGTGTTTGAAGACACGAATGTAGGTTTTCCGATGGCGAGAATAAGAGTAATTTTTGACTCGACCGTGCGTGTTGAGCACTTAGCTTTAATTCCTTAACTACACATTAGGCTAAGTCTCTTAAATGAGGACGAGAAATGATAGAGTTAATTATAAGTTACTATGCTAAACGTAGAGTACTCGTATTCTTTCAAAAACTCATGTGTTCTCGTTGTTTGCTTATTCTCCCTTCGCTTGTAAATATATTTTGCTTAATAAATATTGATTTAGCGGTTTAGTTTTGATTGTCGGGTTTCTAGTCTTTTCTAGTAGCTTCCGTGTAATTAAATTGGGAAGACATTAAGGTATCGCCAGCGTCACGGTTTTGAAGTATTGGCACCCGAATAATCGAAAGCTTCACCTAATAATAAGATTTCAAGTGCTCACCTAAATCAAGCAAACAATTTGAAGCCCCACAAGGCCTAAAATCTATGCAAAATTGAAAGTGAATCAAGCCTTAATCTTCGAAGCTTTAAAGATCCAAAATTCGCTTTAGCGTGAGGATATACGTCTTTGGCTAATAAAACCACCGATGATGGCGGATAATAAAAGGCAAGGCAAGACCGAAGTCATAATAAAAGCTTCATGGCGAAGTTGAATAAAAGATGGAGGTAAACCAAAGATAATAAGGTCCTTCCGTTAGGGGGCGTATAAAAGTCTTGGTAATAAGTCTCATGTTCAAAACCGTTATAAAACCGTGTTTATCGATTCTTCTTGTCAACTTAATTTTTTAACATCGTCGTCTATTAGGAGGGGTTATTGATTTGATGGTCTTAGTTACACCGTTAGGACTCTATTTTTAGACCTAAATCTCTATTATCGCATAAGTCAATGATGTATCCTCGTGATCATTAAGACATAATAAAATATAAGAGATACAACTTAGGAATAATGGGAGAATAAGTACGTAATTAGGGCATATGAGTAGTGTTAGCATTACTAACTTATAATGACAATGATCTCGTTGCACGCTTGGCATGGAATTAAAGTGAAAATCGAGGACGATGAAGTTATTTCTAACGAAGCATTTACGTGTTCTTATTCTATGAACCTAAACGTCCCATTTTGCGATGAGAATCATACATTATGTCTAAAACACAAGTAGTAGTAATTGTATTGTGTAGCTAGATTTCCATTTCAATAAAAGTGAATAAACTAAAATTTTGGAGTTGTGACGATACTTTATTTTAGCATTGCGTGAGGGCACGGCAATGGTTTAGTATGGGGGAGTGATGAGATGGCTTTTATACATGATCTCATCATCGAAAACGGCCTTTAAATGCATTAAAAATCATGAAATATGCCAAATATATGCTCGTGTTTGTTACTTGTGTATTTTTAGGTACGGATATTGTGGAATTGGCAAAAGAATACAAGAATCATTCAAAAACGAACACGGGAAACGAAGACGCACAAATGAACCAAGCTCACTTTTGGAATTTTGCAAAAAGACCCCTCAAGTTTGAAGAATTGGCAAAAATGGCCCCTCATCTTTGCAGAACTTGTCACATTTAACCCTCCAAAAGTCAAATGTACAAGTGTGGTCCTTCAAGTTTGAAGATTGAACAAGAGAGACCCTTGGAGAATGATTAAAAATGCTTAAGTTAACAAAATGGGTCAAAAGGACTTGTTTTGTAATTGGTCTTGGACTGTTAGTGAAAGGAAGTTAACACTTTGGACTGGAAATGCAAATAGTTAATGGTGACTACGTTAACCCAAGGACTGGTCATGAAAACCTTAACCCTTATCCCACTAAAACCCTTTGGCCCAATCCCTTAAACCGGTTTTATTTTTTTAAACCTGGTCAACCATAGTCAACCCCCCCCCCCCCCCACTAACTAATCTTTCCCACCTAAACAGTTTTTTAAATTCTTTTTAAACCCAATTAAGATTAAACCCCTTTTTCTAAACCTAGAACCCTAATCCTACCCAGATTAATTAGCCTCCAAATCAAAGGGTTATTACCCCAAAACCTCCAGATCTTTGATTGGACAAACCCTCAACCTAACCCACCTCACAACAAAGCTCCACGTGTCTTGTGGTCCTCCCCCCAACCCTCCCCTGTCCATCCCTTTCACACAAAACCCAAAACCCCGACAAAATAAACGTTGGGATTGCATTCCTTTGCCTCCAAGTAGTTTTCTACGTCCAAGATTCATCCTACAGGCTGTCATTTCACGTGGTCAAGCTTTTTGACCAAGATTCGTCAACAAGCAAAAGGGGCATTTTAGAGAATTCCTTAGATTAGGGTTTCAAGCTTTGTAATTTTCTATTCCTAGTCTAGAATGTTCTCTTTAGTGTATAAATATGAGACGGATGTGTCTCATACATTTGTTCCAGTTTTTGCAATTTCTCTTGTAATCCTTTTTTTAAAAATATATAAAGTTGGTGTTTGATTTATTCAAGTATAATTCCTTTTATGTTTGTTTTAAGAAGTTGGTATTGGTATTGCAAAAGCTGAGTTCCATTAAATTGGTGAAAGATTTTTGAGTGATAAAAGTTTTTCAAGTATTTTTGAAATTTATCTCAATCTTTTTATAAATCTCATTCTTTGGAAGTGAAAGTGGAAAAAGGGTGTTGATTTGTGAATTCTGAGAGGTTTTAAAACGTTTTAAGAAGTTTGAAAAAGTTTTGGTAAGGTTTAAGAAAGAAAAGAAAAGAAACAGAATATTTATATTGCTTGTATCTTTCTTGTTTTTCTTTTGATTTATTTTTAAGCAGGTAGAGTGGTGTTGTTGATCACAAATCTGCACCAACCCGAGTTGGTTGGAGGTGACAAGGCTGTCACAAGGGTTTTGGAAGTGAAACCCTAAGGTAATTCCTATTTACTCTTGAAAAATCTCAGAAAAATGCAAGTTTGTATGATCTTATTGGATTTGGTGCCAAAGAGTGTATAAGCTGTTGACTTTGTGTTCTTATGTGAGTTGATGCTTGTTTAGAAGATTGGTGAACAATTTGATTAAGTTTGTAAGGTTTTTGTTTGAGAAAAATTGAAATCAAGTTTTTAACAGGGTGTTTGGCTATAGGTTTAAGCAGGGGTGAAAATAGGTAAAACTAGCAAACTAGTAAGACGTTACCAAAACATAAACGCTAAAATGAGTAAACAAGGATGTATAAACCCACTTGATCATCATCATATGTACAAAATCATCATATGTATATTGTTATTTTGATAAAAGTCATTGGACCGAGTCTAAGACCGATTATTATTTATATAGGTTTCCGTGACCGAAGCACGCCCGTAGTCGATAATCCGCCTTTCATTAACAACGTGAGTTCATAGCCTCGCACTCTTTTAAATGTTTTATAAAATGATTTGTAAACCCGCGAGGGAGATAACATGCTAGATTTTTTTTATAAAAATAGAACACAAGTAGTCCCGATTGTATGCTAAATGATATGGACCCGAATGATGCTATGACCCTATATTCGAGACTAAAAGGATTATTAGTAGTTAGGTTATGTCACTTAAAGTCCCATTAGCATGAATTGTGAACTACCGGGATTTGGTAGACGCTTATGCATTTGATAGTACTATTTGGGGACGATCACCCCAGTTCGCGCCTTGACGGTTGATCCCCGTCGTACCACATTGATTGGTAAGCGAATTTATGTATGAGAAGATTCCATAGCGTGATTTTTGTGACGACACGCTAACTTAGATGGGCAAATTGTTTGTCGGGTTCGCGGCCCGCTGTTTCACAGTAAGGTAACAATGTCATGTGGCTAATAATAATCCTATAATCTATTCAATCTATATAATCTAAATATCCGATATGATACGACGCTAATAACGATGAATATATTACCTATCATGGTAATATAGAGACTACGGTCTCATGGACGGTTTAAGATGTATGCTTGATTTATATATTGCCTGACCAGCAATATGAGGACTTACTTCTGATATTATACTTGTGTTCTGATTTTAAATGATTGTAAATGATTGTTTTATATAACGGTTTTCATTAAACTCTATGAATTCACTCGGCATTCGCTGATATGATTTTTGCATGTTTTTATCTCAGGTGCTTGAAGGTAATCCGGATGGAGATCGACTCTGATGGCCCACACTTAATATTAAAAATGTTCATTCGATCTGTGTTTTGTAAACTTAATGACCTGTATAATTTGGGACCTGTTGTACGCTTTTGAAACTTTTTATCGAATGAATGTTTGTTAAACCTTGTACAACCATTTTTATGTGTTGTCTATGATTGGAGTTATTGTGCTATCCCGTAACACTCTGAAAGACCCTTCCGCTGTACCGATACGAAAAATGAGAGTGTTACAGCAGCCGTCTAAAAAGTATCATTTAATGAAACATTAAATAAAGACTAAAAGGAAAAGGGGTTCCTCCAAATGAAATCCTAAGCCTCCAAAGCTAGCCACTCCTATTCTCACGCTTAACCACATTCTCACCTGAAAGAAACACTAAAACACGTCAACAATAAAGTTGGTGAGAGTCATAGGCTTAGACTCTAACGCTAAATCAGTTATAAGCTATGAAAAACAACCATCAATTAAAGAACATATGGATAATGTGCTACAATTATGCATTAACAACTAATATTCAAGATTAACCATTCACCACAATTCCAAGGCTCCCAGCCTTACCAATCACCATGGTCCCATAGGCGCCCATAAACCTATGAACCAATCCCAAGGCCCCACCTTGTCAACATCACCTTGGTACCATGTCAAACCACAATAACTGAGACGGTACGTATCCCCTGATCCAAATCATAAACACAATCAATAATGACATAGCAGTTAATCACATAAGTGTACACACAAGTCCATCACAAACCATAAAAACATTCACAACATTATTTACAAAACCATATAGTGTCTCTTCCATCCAATCTGAAATTCAAAATATCAAAAGATATGGGACTATGAAACTCACCTCATCAAGCTTCTCCAAATATCTACGCTCTAGAAAAATCTAAACACATATGTTGGGAATAAATTTATAAGAGATTGCTTTGAGAAAGGTTTAATACAACCAGATAGGGTAGACACAGAAGATAATGTGGCTGATTTATTAACTAAACCTTTTGATGCTGGAAGATTTCAATATTTGGTAACAAATATTGGAATGGTTAATCTCACTTAATATGTGTTTTTGGAATCTTTTTGTAACAGTATGTACAGGATAATGTATTGTTATTGGTCTTTGTGATGATTTAGATTTTCCACATTATTTTTCTAACACTGACAAAGGTAAATGCAACGCTGTCAAGTGTTATTTTGCCGTTGTTGGAGATATTATTGTCTAACGCTGACAAGAGTTCCTTCAACGCTGCTAAGTGTTGTCGGGACGCTGTCAGCAACATATGTTAGTTTTGTGGTTTTCATCTAAATGTGCAGGTGATGGTAGCTTTATGCCATTGGATACAGAGTTGCTTATGGATCTTTGAAGAGCTATTTGGACATGTTTTGTTTATGGATGATGGTTGGAATATTTATATTCCTATCTTGACATAAATTTTTAATGTTCATATATATATTTTGAGAACTCATGTATCATAGTTTAAGGGGAGGTTTAAGGAACCTTTAGGACTCTTGGGTATTCTTAGAATACTCTCATCACAATTCTATATTGTGTCCACAGGTGAGTATGGGTTAGTTTTACTAAACCATGAGGCACTGTAGCATGCATAGTATATCAACTTTGCATGCTGCCAAGACATTTTTGGCCTAGAATTGGTTGTGGTCTGTTGGGAGACTTGGGAATCCTTTTGATATGGGTTTTACCTGGGAGTAACAAGGATTTTATGAGGTAACTTGGTTGTTAAGAATTTTGGTTAGCAAGGGACACTAGAGGACTGTTATGTCTATCTTGTTTATGCAAGTGTGCATAACTGGACAGTGCTTGCCGCCCTATGATAATTATCAGCTTTTGGTTATCTTCTCTAGGATAAATTACTTGTTAAGGTCATTTTTCACTTTTTAAAACAATTTTATTTTTGGACGCTGACAAGATTTTTCCAAGCGTTGTTGTGACCAAAATGGACGCTGACATGGCTTTAGGCGAACGTTGACAAGATTATAGCCGTTGGGCGTTGATGGGTTATATTTGACCGTTGACAAACAATGGGACCTACCCAGTTGTTACTTTTTGACATATTTTCAAGCCGTAATTTTAGGAGTTGTTACTTTCATTAAATGCATGAGATAACTTATAAACTTTTTCAATATTTTCATGATTGATTTTTGAAAATCTTTGCCTATTTTTGGGCCAATCACGTGCATTCATCCACTCCTATAAATTTGGCTCCTATTTTAAACAGGGTATCTATAATTCTTGTCTAACACTTTTCTCTTATCAACCTTCATCTTTTATACTTCAAATTAACAGCTTTCATCAATGGCACCAAGATTTAACTCAGCAGAATTGGATTTGGGGTTCAAGTCTCAACACAACATGATTGCTTATCTTGTTGCTGATAATACTTTGTTCCCTCAATACACACAGATGGTGGAGTATTTGAATGCATCCCCATTAAGGTATGCTCTTTCTCATGCACCACTCATTCCAGTCACACACATTAAACAGTTTTAGAACACTGTCAGTTCCTCAACAGTTAATGGAGTGACCACATTGACTTCTATTGTACATGGGAGACCTTGGGTGGTTACTGAGGCCTTGGTACGCCAGGCCTTGCATCTTAATGATGCTGATGGTATAACCATTCTTCCCATATCTGAAATAGAACAAGGGCTTAGGGCTTTGGGATACCCTATTCCTGATGAAGGTACTCTTAATAAGTACCATAAGCAGGAATTTCTCCCAGCCTGGAAGTACCTAATTCACATTCTCCTTCAATGTTTGAGTCCCAAATGTACTGCACACAATGAGATCAATAGATCCATTGCAACTGCTATTGTGTGTATTGCAACAGGGCAAAAATATAATTGGTCTAAAATGATTTTTGAAGGAATGTGTAAAAACAAGGGGACAAAAATGACTTTAGCTTATCCCCGTTTTCTGCAAATGATTTTTGATGCTCAAAGATATTGTTCAAGGGATCACAATGATTTTTATAAGATCCCTGAACAAAAGAAGGCTATTTTTACCAAGATGAATTCACCACCTCATAGAGACCTACCATTAACCCCAGCCATGTTTGCTGTTATTGCAGCAGCACAACCCCAACCAGACCCCCAACCTCATATTGACCCTCACCCACAACTTGAACCTATCCCTGAACCTTTACCCTCACCTGACCAAATGCAAATAGACCAAAATCCCTTTGACGCTGACACATCTAATGTGGGCGTTGATATGCCTATTTCCACCGCTGACACCCAACCATCACAATCCCAAACACCCCTTAACCAACCCACATCTACACCTTCTTCTACACCATCTTCCACACCACCTGAATATAGGTTGATTAAACGCCAAAGGACTGCTGGAGTGTTCTCCTCTGGTGGTCCTAGCCATGTAGCAGAGAGAACCACCACCACACGTGTGGCTGGTGACCTGGATGAGGCTGGGACTATTGGTTCTGGCTTAGAAGCTGGCCAAGGCAGTCCCACCATAATTAAGCCCTCATCCTTGCCCAATGAACCTGACTTGGGAGGTCAAATTCCCATTTTGGATGAGGGCAGACTGGAACCAATGACGCTTTTAGAATTGACGGCTGTCTGCATTAGCTTGCAAAAGCAAAATGCAGACTTAGTACAAATTGTCAGTAACCAAGGCCTTGAACTCAAAGAATTGAGGGAGAGGATTGTTGTTTTGGAGAGTGCTCATTCAAGGGGAGGTATGGAGGAGTCTTCCAAAGGGGAGGAAGATCAAAGAAATCTGAGTGATAAGAGCAGTCAAGATGGACAATCATTGGATGTTGCTGAAGCTCTTACTACTTTGAAGGAACAAACAGGTTTTGATACGTCCTTGATCTCTCCAACCAATTTAAATTTGTCATTTACAGATATGTTGAGAGAGGTTACACAAGGCGCTGAGGGAAAATATTTGAGCGTTGATAAGACAAGTTTGGACGCTGACAGAAGTATTTTGGGCGCTGATAGAGGAAATTTGGGCGTTGACAGATCTGCATATGGAGGTGATGTATTCCAGTCATCATCTATCATCAAAGATGTTCCTACTCAGGTATTATCATCTACCCTACCAACAATTGAACCAACAGATAAGGGTAAGGGTAAGTTGGTAGAAGAAATTGTTCCAAAGAATGCAGCTCAGGTTGAATTTGATAGAAGATTGGCTGAGCAAATGATGGAACAAGGTGAAAAGGAAAAGTCACCATTTGTTGTGACTTCTGAAGAAGAAAGTGATGATGCTAGCTCAGATTCAAGTGTGATGATTGTTGAACCAGAAAGACTTGAGTATGGTGATGAGCTTGCTAGGGAAAAGCTGAGAGATTTGAAGTTGCAAATTGATTTTGATATGCCAGAGGTAGTTCAGATGTACAATTCTTGGGAAGAAAGCTGTATGGATAATCCAGACTTGACCATTTCAGATCAGATATGGGGTTTGGAAATTCTTCTTAGAGTTCAGAAGGATTGTAAGGTGATGTTGAAGTACAAGGCAAGCAACATTCTCTCTGAATTGAAAAGGGATAGAAGGAAGCTCTACTTTATGTTGCTCAAATGTCATGGAGTTGGATGGACACATCAGAAGCTGAAGGCTTTGACGTTTGATGAGTTGGAACATAGGGCTTATCCTATTTGGGTGAAAGTGCAAGAAGAAAACACTTTCAGACTTCTCTCAGATGAAAGAAAGGAGCAACTTGCAGAAGAGATGGCAATCAAGAAAGCTATGATAGTTCCTAGACCAGTAAAGAAGGGATTTATTCTTGAGTTTCCAAAAGATATGAATCAACTATATCCAAGTGAAGCAATTATTAGAAAGAGCCTCAAGCTCTCCCCATTAGAAGCTTCAGATATGGTGCATGTGTTACCACTAGATTCCAGGAATCCAATTGTAAGTTATGAGGAAGATGAATGTGGATTCTGGAAAATTGGAAGATTTGGCAAGGAGGTACACACTTTTACCACTCTCATATCTTTATTTGCAAGTTGTGACAGAGAAGACTTGGTGGACCTTTGGAGGTTGCTAGAAACCAAGTATGAGGCTGAAGCACCAACTTCAGTCAATGGAATAAAACTTTGGACCACATTCAAAAGAATGTGTGGGACAAAAGAAGAAGATCCTGAAATATGGAAGGATCTTGAAGATGACCTCAGTGGTCTTCAATGGAGGTTATATTCAGCTGCAGGTGTATACCATTTGAGTTCTACAAAGTTTGCTGAGTATTTACTTGTAGATGCTCAGTATTTCATATCCAAGGCTGTTTTGGAGAAGATGAAGGACACCCAGTTGGAGATAGACTATACAAGTGACGTGGCAAAGAATTTAATCAGATTTATTTATTACCAATATGATAAGGTTTGTCAGACTCCTCCAAGTCCTTAATGTTTATTCAGAAACTTGATCATAAGAGTGGATATCAAGTTTAGGGGAGGATTGTTGGGAATAAATTTAGGCCAGAACACTTGAACGCTGACAAGAACAACTCAAGCGTTGACAAGAGCAAAGTGAGCGCTGACAGCATAAGCGTTGACAAGTTAAAGTCAAGCGTTGACAGATTGAAGACAAGCACTGATGGAAGATGTGAGCTACACGTTTATTATATTCTAGAATACTTCTAGTAAGGATAGAGACGACAATGTATTTTCTATGTTTATCTTTACCTAGAATAGTTGATTCGTAGCTTATTGTACAAGACTTCTTGTTCTATAAAAGAAGATCTTTTAGGTTAAAGTTTAATATCAGTTTTTATAAGTTTTCGATTGTTAAACTCTTTCATTGTAACCAAGTACGATTATTCTAATACAAGTGAAAGTTTGTTTAACATCATTGTGTTTTAGATCAAGTGTTAATTCCGCATAACACTTTGTTACTTTATTCATAAGCAAAGGTTTCTCTACGTGTAGTACTTGATCTAATCTCGTATACACAAAGCTTAATCGATCTAAGTTTGGGATCAACAAGATACATTGTTGGGTCAAAAAGTTGATGTGGCAGAAACTTAAAAATGAAGAAAACGTGAAGTTATTGTCTAGGCGTTGTCAAGAGTTAATCAAGCGTTGACATGTACAATTTAGGCGTTGATAGCTCAAGAGTTATTATGTACAATGTAAGCATTGTTACATGTAATTCAAGCATTGACAAAACATAGACAAAGAAGCTTATGGAAGCTTCTAATTAGATAAACATGCAAAAGATATTCTGCATAAGTTTATTTAAATAGAAGATTTACTTGTTTATTCATTATTATCTCTTGTAAACCCTAATCCTTACACTATAAAAGGAACCAAGGGTTATAGGTTTTATTCATATTATTCATTCACAATGTAAACCTAAAGTGTGTGTCGACTAGACGTGAGATTCAATGTATACACGTCTAGTGATTGTTTGTTATTAATATAATGAACAATCCTATTGTTTTAATTCATGTTATTCGTGCCTAAACACCTTGTTAATGTGTTATGTTCTTATTCCGCTTTGATTGTTAAATCTTATGAGCATGATGCATTCCTAGTAGCTTAAAAGATCCGGAAACCAAGGTTTCCACAATTGGTATCAGAGCCTCGTGGCTCGTGATGCTAGGACCAACAAGGTGTTCGTGTTTCGAGAAGAAAAAGAAAAATTCGTATAGAAAAATTTTCTGGGCGATTTTGTGTGCGCAGCAGTATTCACAAGGTCATAACTTTTGATTGAACCGTTGGATCGTCACGAAATTTTATATGTGTGTTCTACATACATAGATCTAAACATCCACCGGAGGGATTGTCGAGTTTTATCCCCAAACAAAAGTTATTAAGCGTCGAAGTCAGCAGTAGAAAAGAATGATCACATGCAGTTTTCTGTGGACAGCCGTATTCAAAACACGATATCTCTTTCGTTAACCGTTGGATCTGGATGAAATTTTGTCCAGAGATTCTCAAGGTATGTGTCTTCAATCTCACCGGAGAGATCGTCAAGTTCAGGCCTCAAGAAAAGGTTATAGCTCGTCGATGCTGGCTGAAAAGAAGGTACAAAGTTTTTTATTTTGACATAAAATCATGAATTATGGTTTCCACAAACCCTAAATCAATTCTATAGCAGAAAACTTGTTCCAAAGCTGTGATCATGCTTGATCAATGTCTTGATCTTGTTCAATAATGGTCGAAGGTTTTTGCTTTTCGAATGTGAATTGATCATGGTGGGAAAGTACGGCAGAGACATATGATCGAGGGATGTAAGAAAAAAAACGTCATTCGTACAAGGTTTATACTATTCGACTTTGTTTTTGGTCTTTAATAGTATGAACATATATTATCCAAGTTTGTGTGTGGTCCTACGCATACAAACAAGAATTGTCATCACAGGGAGCAGCCAATGTGATAACAAGATGTGGTTCATGGGCTTACGTGATTTAAGGGAAGCAAAAGCTCACATCTGTGTTCACACGAAGATTATTAAATTGGTCCCAAGGTTATGACTTTATTCTTTCTATGCCTCGTGTGAACAGAATAAGAGGGACTGTTTGAGTAGTACATGTTGCAAACAATATGGAAAGTGACGTTAATGTTATAGCTTTTCATGTAACGAGAAAGAAAACAATTCACATGGTTCTTTAGATTTGAGTTCACACGAGGAAAGCTTTCTCATTGGTGGAGAAAGTATGTTCACATGGTTATGGTGGACCTGAGGTCACACGATCACAGCCCTATTTAGTCTATCATATTCAATGAAAAGTGATGCGTTTTCTAAAGGAAAAGATTTGGTTGTTATTTTGACGTTGTCAAAGTCTTGGAGCAACGTTGACAGAGTATGTTTTGACGCTGAAAAGGATGAACGCTGACAGGATTTAAGGTTGGCGCTGACGTTTGTAATTGAGGCGCTGACAAAAAGGATTTTGACGCTGACAGAATAAGTCAACGCTGATAGAGTTGACAGTGTCGTCCGATATATGAACTTCAACGCTGATAGGTATTGTCCGATATTGGACAATACAACTGCCAAAGATGTTGGATAAAAGGTGATATTGGACAACACAAGGTTTGCTGCTGTTTGAGAAAATTGGACGTTTTAAAAGCACACAAAAAGGAGGAAAATACACACGAAGGTACATGGAATCTCCATTTAATTTAGAATATCATGATGATATTTATGGCTCGGATATTTTTAAACGGAATTAATGATCTTAAAGTGAGTTAGCAACAATTCGTGAGGAAATTTATTGGATTTGATTATGTAATCGAGGTAGCCTTGCAAAAGAGTTATCCATCTAAAAACTTTTACATATGATATGAAGATTAAAATTCGTCATAAAGAGGTGTTAACTTAAGGGGAAGAATTCTTATGGTAAGTTTGATGATTGAAGAAGATTTTCGCGAGTTTGTGTTCTATCATATCTTAAAGTTGTGCACTTTCAGCCATAGACTTTAAAGGTAACTTGTTCGTGCTTTACATGTTTGGTGATGAAGACTTGTCATAACACTTGAAGGAGTTACATTATCGTGCTCAGTGTCTCACAAAGGATGAGAATATTGACAAGGGATTAAGGTCTACTTATAATTTGCCTAGTATAAGTTCTTCATCACGTGGATAAAACAAGACATGGAACACAAGGTTGGGTTATTCTACTTCTACATCAAAAATATTATATTAATTGTTCTTCAAGATCATTACACAGAGCCTACATATGGAGAATCTTCAACATTGCAACATTGTTTACTTCCTTGTTGATGTGACAAAAAGGGGAAGAAATACATGCTACACTTGAGGGGAAGCAATGAAGATCATGTACAACTTACAAGAGATACACATAGAGTTTTGCCACTATCAACTAGGGGAAGATTGTTGGGTCAAAAAGTTGATGTGGCAGAAACTCAAAAATGAAGAAAACGTGAAGTTATTGTCTAGGCGTTGTCAAGAGTTAATCAAGCGTTGACATGTACAATTTAGGCGTTGATAGCTCAAGAGTTATCATGTACAATGTAAGCATTGTTACATGTAATTCAAGCATTGACAAAACATAGACAAAGAAGCTTATGGAAGCTTCTAATTAGATAAACATGCAAAAGATATTCTGCATAAGTTTATTTAAATAGAAGATTTACTTGTTTATTCATCATTATCTCTTGTAAACCCTAATCCTTACACTATAAAAGGAACCAAGGGTTATAGGTTTTATTCATATTATTCATTCACAATGTAAACCTAAAGTGTGTGTCGACTAGACGTGAGATTCAATGTATACACGTATAGTGATTGTTTGTTATTAATATAATGAACAATCCTATTGTTTTAATTCATGTTATTCGTGCCTAAACACCTTGTTAATGTGTTATGTTCTTATTCCGCTTTGATTGTTAAATCTTATGAGCATGATGCATTCCTAGTAGCTTAACCATTCTTCCCATATCTGAAATAGAACAAGGGCTTAGGGCTTTGGGATACCCTATTCCTGATGAAGGTAATCTTAATAAGTACCATAAGCAGGAATTTCCCCCAGCCTGGAAGTACCTAATTCACATTCTCCTTCAATGTTTGAGTCCCAAATGTACTGCACACAATGAGATCAATAGATCCATTGCAACTGCTATTGTGTGTATTGCAACAGGGCAAAAATATAATTGGTCTAAAATGATTTTTGAAGGAATGTGTAAAAACAAGGGGACAAAAATGACTTTAGCTTATCCCCGTTTTCTGCAAATGATTTTTGATGCTCAAAGATATTGTTCAAGGGATCACAATGATTTTTATAAGATCCCTGAACAAAAGAAGGCTATTTTTACCAAGATGAATTCACCACCTCATAGAGACCTACCATTAACCCCAGCCATGCTTGCTGTTATTGCAGCAGCACAACCCCAACCAGACCCCCAACCTCATATTGACCCTCACCCACAACTTGAACCTATCCCTGAACCTTTACCCTCACATGACCAAATGCAAATAGACCAAAATCCCTTTGACGCTGACACATCTAATGTGGGCGTTGATATGCCTATTTCCACCGCTGACACCCAACCATCACAATCCCAAACACCCCTTAACCAACCCACATCTACACCTTCTTCTACACCATCTTCCACACCACCTGAATATAGGTTGATTAAACGCCAAAGGACTGCTGGAGTGTTCTCCTCTGGTGGTCCTAGCCATGTAGCAGAGAGAACCACCACCACACGTGTGGCTGGTGACCTGGATGAGGTTGGGACTATTGGTTCTGGCTTAGAAGCTGGCCAAGGCAGTCCTACCATAATTAAGTCCTCATCCTTGCCCAATGAACCTGACTTGGGAGGTCAAATTCCCATTATGGATGAGGGCAGACTGGAACCAATGACGCTTTTAGAATTGACGGCTGTCTGCATTAGCTTGCAAAAGCAAAATGCAGACTTAGTACAAATTGTCAGTAACCAAGGCCTTGAACTCAAAGAATTGAGGGAGAGGATTGTTGTTTTGGAGAGTGCTCATTCAAGGGGAGGTATGGAGGAGTCTTCCAAAGGGGAGGAAGATCAAAGAAATCTGAGTGATAAGAGCAGTCAAGATGGACAATCATTGGATGTTGCTGAAGCTCTTACTACTTTGAAGGAACAAACAGGTTTTGATACGTCCTTGATCTCTCCAACCAATTTAAATTTGTCATTTACAGATATGTTGAGAGAGGTTACACAAGGCGCTGAGGGAAAATATTTGAGCGTTGATAAGACAAGTTTGGACGCTGACAGAAGTATTTTGGGCGCTGATAGAGGAAATTTGGGCGTTGACAGATCTGCATATGGAGGTGATGTATTCCAGTCATCATCTATCATCAAAGATGTTCCTACTCAGGTATTATCATCTACCCTACCAACAATTGAACCAACAGATAAGGGTAAGGGTAAGTTGGTAGAAGAAATTGTTCCAAAGAATGCAGCTCAGGTTGAATTTGATAGAAGATTGGCTGAGCAAATGATGGAACAAGGTGAAAAGGAAAAGTCACCATTTGTTGTGACTTCTGAAGAAGAAAGTGATGATGCTAGCTCAGATTCAAGTGTGATGATTGTTGAACCAGAAAGACTTGAGTATGGTGATGAGCTTGCTAGGGAAAAGCTGAGAGATTTGAAGTTGCAAATTGATTTTGATATGCCAGAGGTAGTTCAGATGTACAATTCTTGGGAAGAAAGCTGTATGGATAATCCAGACTTGACCATTTCAGATCAGATATGGGGTTTGGAAATTCTTCTTAGAGTTCAGAAGGATTGTAAGGTGATGTTGAAGTACAAGGCAAGCAACATTCTCTCTGAATTGAAAAGGGATAGAAGGAAGCTCTACTTTATGTTGCTCAAATGTCATGGAGTTGGATGGACACATCAGAAGCTGAAGGCTTTGACGTTTGATGAGTTGGAACATAGGGCTTATCCTATTTGGGTGAAAGTGCAAGAAGAAAACACTTTCAGACTTCTCTCAGATGAAAGAAAGGAGCAACTTGCAGAAGAGATGGCAATCAAGAAAGCTATGATAGTTCCTAGACCAGTAAAGAAGGGATTTATTCTTGAGTTTCCAAAAGATATGAATCAACTATATCCAAGTGAAGCAATTATTAGAAAGAGCCTCAAGCTCTCCCCATTAGAAGCTTCAGATATGGTGCATGTGTTACCACTAGATTCCAGGAATCCAATTGTAAGTTATGAGGAAGATGAATGTGGATTCTGGAAAATTGGAAGATTTGGCAAGGAGGTACACACTTTTACCACTCTCATATCTTTATTTGCAAGTTGTGACAGAGAAGACTTGGTGGACCTTTGGAGGTTGCTAGAAACCAAGTATGAGGCTGAAGCACCAACTTCAGCCAATGGAATAAAACTTTGGACCACATTCAAAAGAATGTGTGGGACAAAAGAAGAAGATCCTGAAATATGGAAGGATCTTGAAGATGACCTCAGTGGTCTTCAATGGAGGTTATATTCAGCTGCAGGTGTATACCATTTGAGTTCTACAAAGTTTGCTGAGTATTTACTTGTAGATGCTCAGTATTTCATATCCAAGGCTGTTTTGGAGAAGATGAAGGACACCCAGTTGGAGATAGACTATACAAGTGACGTGGCAAAGAATTTAATCAGATTTATTTATTACCAATATGATAAGGTTTGTCAGACTCCTCCAAGTCCTTAATGTTTATTCAGAAACTTGATCATAAGAGTGGATATCAAGTTTAGGGGAGGATTGTTGGGAATAAATTTAGGCCAGAACACTTGAACGCTGACAAGAACAACTCAAGCGTTGACAAGAGCAAAGTGAGCGCTGACAGCATAAGCGTTGACAAGTTAAAGTCAAGCGTTGACAGATTGAAGACAAGCACTGATGGAAGATGTGAGCTACACGTTTATTATATTCTAGAATACTTCTAGTAAGGATAGAGACGACAATGTATTTTCTATGTTTATCTTTACCTAGAATAGTTGATTCGTAGCTTATTGTACAAGACTTCTTGTTCTATAAAAGAAGATCTTTTAGGTTAAAGTTTAATATCAGTTTTTATAAGTTTTCGATTGTTAAACTCTTTCATTGTAACCAAGTACGATTATTCTAATACAAGTGAAAGTTTGTTTAACATCATTGTGTTTTAGATCAAGTGTTAATTCCGCATAACACTTTGTTACTTTATTCATAAGCAAAGGTTTCTCTACGTGTAGTACTTGATCTAATCTCGTATACACAAAGCTTAATCGATCTAAGTTTGGGATCAACAACATAAACATATAAAATCAAGACATGAACCACATACCAAAATGGCTCATAAATCTATGATGGATATATAACCTTCTCCTACAACTTAAACCCATTTATATTCCATAAGCATCTCATTACACCCCTCTATAAAGCCTTTAACTTAATTAAGTTCATAACCCGTCCCGTTAACATTTTACCCAAAACTGTCCTGATTCTCATACTCCGTATTATGAGCCAAACGCCAACCAAACCTAAACAACATTCCATGCAATGAAAACCCCATAAACTTATATGTGTTATCTAAATTCTCAGCCCTTGCCCCAACATCAAATCTAATTTTAAGTCCCCGATATACAACTTATACTTTTGCCTACCCAGATTTTACCAATTTTGAACATATGAAATGTTTGTTATAATCAGAGGGTCTTCCACTATCCCAATTGATTATACCTATTTTATATATCTTATATAACATATAAACTAACTCTCATGTTTGTTTTAAAGTCCAATTGTACTCCTAAGTACCCTAACCACCTTAAAATATTAAATTAAACTCGAATGATTTCAAAACTGTTTTGACCTCTGACTGTTGTAACCTATTTTCGACCAACTTCTCGACTCCAATTTATTTATCGTTTCTTGTATTCAAAAGCCAACTCAAATACCTTTTCAGGGATACTTGGTTCGATTAGTGAATGATCCTAGAACTCTAGATATGATCAAAACAATAAGCCTAAAATTCTACCCAGTTTTTAATTACTAATTTTATTAAACTAACCTAATTAATTACCAAACAATTAATCAATTACAAACCCTAATTAACCTAATCATTGTTTTATCATTAATTAACAGATTTTAGAATAAACTCTAACCTAAATCCATCATATAATGATTAAGAATGAATTGAAAACAATTAAATTGAAAAGGGATTGAAGGTTTTTACCTAATGGAAGACAAAAAAAATATGAACAATGCTATAAACACAAAAAAAAACGTCGACTCTTTGATTTCTCTAGGGATTATGTTTTTTTAACTTAGTTAACACCTTATGTAGTTATAATACCAATCCTAACCCAAGTAAAGTTGCCATATATAATTCCCTTACTTTTTCTCTTGTTTTTTTTTGTGTCACATAACCGACCTATACCCCTTTAATTTCGTTTTTTTTCTTTTTATTATTAATAATTGTATTAATAATATTACCTTAATTTTTCTTAATTTATTTCAGCTCCTAAAGCCTCCAATTTTGAGCAATACATAGCTATTCATGACTACACTCTTTGGGAGATCATCGAATATGGGAACACATTCGATAAAGCAGCAAAGATTACTGCTGCAATTGCCACAAGGACAGCTGTTCCTAATTGTCCTGAAGCTGATAAGGTAGAAAAGCCTGGAGATGGGAGAGTTGTAGCTGTTGAAGATATAGCCAAGAAGAGGGTGGACATGAAAATCTTGAACATCTTGAAACATGCCCTAGGTCATGAGAATCAGCACAAGTACAAACGCTTTGAGTCTGCAAAAGAGCTTTGGGAAGCTCTTGAAGTAGCACATGGTGGCAATGCTGACACAAAAGAAGAGAAGAAGAAGCAACTCTTGCATGAGTATGCTGTCTTTAAAGCTCAACCTAATGAGAATCTCAGCAGTGTGAGAAGTAGACTTCTTGATATCACAAGTCAACTTTCCTTCATGGGAAAACAGATTGATGATCCTGAATTGAATGCTACTTTTCTCAAAAGCCTTGGAGATGTATGGAAGATTGAGACAAGATCCATTCTTGTCAATAATACCCACAAGACCTCAAGGTTTGATGACATCTTCAACAAACTAAGACTGTTGGAGAATGAATGGCAGTTGGAAAGTGATAATAAATCTTCCAGCAGCAACATGGCCTTCTTCTCACAAAGTGAAGGCCAATTTGATTCCATGAACTTCTATGGACATTCAGCCCCTGGATCTCAAGGTGTCAGCGCTGGATGTCAGTCTGTCAGCGCTGGATCATATCCTGTCAACGCTTTGTACTCAAGCGCTGACACACATAATCATGGCGTTGATAGAATTAAACCTGCTGGTTTTGATCTAGATACTGTGTGTGCATTCATTGCTTCTTTGCCCAGTGATTCAAGGATTACATATGAAGATCTTGAGCAGATAAGTGATGAACAATTGGAAGAGATGGACATCAAGTGGACTATGGCTCTTGTAAGTTTAAGAGCAAACAGGTTCAATAAAAGGTTCAAGAAGAAGATGACCTTTAATGCTAAGGATGTTGCTGGATTTGACAAGTCCAAGGTTGAGTGCTACAACTGTCATAGGATGGGACACTTTATGAGAGAATGTAGATCTCCAAGAAGATATGATGCTGGGAAGCCTTCAAGCCAAATGATTAAGAGCCCAGATCCCAAGGCCATGGTTGCTGTTCAACAAATTGATGGTGTTGGAGAATGGGATTGGAGCTGGATGGCTAAGAATGAGGAAGAGGACAGAGCTTTGGTTGCTGAAGTTAAAGAAGAGCATGTTGAATATGCTCTCATGGCACACTCCTCCTCTTCATCAGACAATGAGGTATATGATGATGCTTTCTGTTCTAAGGGTTGTCGTCTAAATACTGAAAAACTAAAACAAGAGATAGTTAAACTATTAGATGAGGCAAGTACTGAAAGATGCAAAGTATCTAATTATCAAATTGCTCTTACCCAAACAGAAAAGACAGTAGCTGAGTATAAGAAAATGGAGTTTGATTTAAAGGATCAAATAAATATCTTAAAACATGAGTTACATCAGAGTAAGGATGTTCAAGATATAGTAAATAGGGTTAATCTTGATTTGATAGCTCAGTTAGAGGAGGCTAACAAAAATAAAGATAATGTGAGTCTTAAAATCCAGAGATTTGATAAGGCCACACAATCCCTAGGAGAGTGTGTTAGTAAACAAAGAGACTCTAAGGATATGAGTGGGATTGGGTTGAATAACTATACTGGTGTTCCACCACCAGCTGGGGATTTCTATGGTGTCCAATCAAAGGACTTATCTTGGACTGGCTTGCCAGAATGCCAAGAGGAGGAATTCATTCCTCCACCTAGAGTGACTTCCCCAGTTGAGGAATACAAGCAAAAACTGACTGACCTAGATGAGTGGAAGAAAGCTAACCACACCTTGTTTGTTAAGGGAGGGTTGTTGTGTGAAAGTCCAAATGAGCCCACACCAAACATGATACCAATTGATGAGTCCATTGATCGTAAACCTATTAAGATCACACACCCTACCACTGGCAAAGCTGTTGACCTTGGCCCACAAACTGTTAGAAAACCTAGTGTTAAGTATGCTGAGATGTATAGAAATACTAGGTCACCAAAAAGCCAAGTTAGTAACCATGGAGCAGGCTTCTTTACTTCTAGACCTAAGACTATGTCTAGAAAAGCCTGTTACACATGTGGTAGCTTCTCACATTTGGCATACAAATGTGTCAACGCTTCCAATGTCAACGCTGATAGGAACCATTTCAGCGCTGATAAAAGTCAACATAGGTCAAACACTGTCAGACCCAATACCTTTGTGAACAAAAGTTCACAAGTTGTTAGACCAGCCCCATTCTTTTCTAGAGGGTCTAACACACAAGGCCTAAGACCTTTTCAAAAGTCAAACACTTGGTCAAATAGGCAATGGGTTCCTGTAGCAAACCCTAGGTTCAACGCTGATAAGAGCAATCGGGGCGCTGACAAGAGAAATTTCAGCGCTGACAGACACACTGCTAAACCTAGGTATTTGCAACCACAGGGAAATAGGTCTAAAGCTTCTACTAGCTTAACATGGAGACCAAAACAAGACCAAAACCCTAATTTTACTGGTGTTTCTATGACATGCAACAGGTTTCATTATATTTCAAAGGCATTGTCAACACCAATTGGGGTTAACTGGGAATTTCATTCAAACAGGGATGAGAATGGGGTTGTTATGAGAACCAAGTCTGTTCTTGTTGAACAACCAAATGAATCCAAGTCTTCCAAGGCTTGGGTTCCCAAAGAAAACTAATTCGTTTTCTTTATGTGCAGGGCATTCAGAAGAAGATCAATGATTATGGATACTGGGATAGTGGATGCTCAAGGCACATGACAGGAAAGGAAGACTATCTGACCAATTTCTCTCCTATTCAAGATGGTGATAAGGTATACTTTGGAGGGGGCTACGGCACCATCACAGGAAAAGGAACCCTTGTCACCAACAATCTACGGTTTGAGAATGTCTTCTTGGTAAAAGAACTGGATTATAATTTGTTTAGTGTATCACAAGTGTGTGATAACAAAAATAAGGTTCTTTTCACAGATACTGAGTGCTTGGTGTTAAGCAAAGATTATAAGCTCCCTGAGGAGAAATACATAGATTTTAGAACACCAAGGCATAAAGACATATATAATGTGAATCTTAATGGAATAAAGATAAATAATAAAATGTCATGTCTGTATGCTAAAGCCTCAGTAGATGAAAGTAATCTTTGGCACAGGAGATTAGGGCACATAAACTTTAAGAATATCAATAGACTTGTGAGGCTTGGTTTAGTTGATGGTTTGCCTGAAAAGGCTTTCCACAATGACCACTCTTGTGTTGCATGTCTTAAGGGCAAGCAACACAAGGTCTCATTCAGGTCTAAACAGGTGCACTCTAGTTCTAAACCACTTCACTTATTGCATATGGACCTCTTTGGTCCAACTAATATAGAAAGTCTGAAGGGTAAATCATATTGTTTTGTTATCACTGATGATTATTCCAGGTTTACATGGACTTTCCTTTTAGCCAAGAAAAGTGAAACTGCCCAGAGTCTGATTAATTTCATTACCCAAATTGAAAAGAAGAATGGTAATGAGGTCAAGATTATTAGAAGTGACAATGGGGGTGAGTTTAGAAATCAGTTGTTAGATGATTTTTGTGCCAAGAAAGGGATTACTAGGCAGTTTAGCATAGCTAGAACCCCACAGCAAAATGGGGTTGCTGAAAGGAAGAATAGGACCCTTATTGAAGCAGCCAGAACCATGTTGGCTGATGCCCACTTTCCTATAGCCTTTTGGGCTGAAGCTGTTAACACAGCTTGTTATGTTCAAAATAGGGCATTGGTCAACAAGATACATAATAAGACACCTTATGAATTACTTTGGGGAAGGAAGCCCAATATTGGCTTTCTCAAGCCTTTTGGATGTCATGTAGTTGTTCTAGAAACTAGTGAGGCCCTAGGTAAATTTGATTCTAAAGGTGATGAAGGCTACTTCATGGGTTATTCAGTGCAGAGTAAAGGATATAGGGTTTACATTAAAAAGGAAAAACGTATACTTGAAAAAGTACATGTTAGGTTTTTAGAGAGTAAACCTAGTGATCCTGAGAGTGGTCCAAATTGGTTGTTTGACTTAGAACCTTTATCTAGAGATTTAAATTATATGCCTGTTACTGATCCAGACATTGTGAAGGTAACTTCAAGTGTTTTGGAAAAGAGAATTGGTAATGTTTCAGGTATACAGGTTGCTAAGGAGGATGGACCACCAGCAGTTGAATCATCTCCCACACAAGAATATGTTACACTTCCTATATGGACAGATGAGTATTATGCTGCTGCTGCTGCTGCTAGAAAAGATAATGGTGGTTTTCAGATACCACCAAATACAAACATGCATACTTCTTCAGGCGCTGACAAAGGGAAATCAAGCGCTGACAAGAGCAATTCAGACGCTGATGGATCAGACGCTGATACAAGCAGTTCAAGCGTTGTTAGCCCAAACGCTGACAAGCAAGGTTCAGAGTTTGATGACACCTTTGCACATCTTTTCTCTTCCCATTTTGAACAGGGTGGACCTTCTAATGTCCATGAAGAGATTTCTGTTGATCAAGAAGAATCTGAAGAAGATATTGGCAACATGGAGCGTGAAGTTGAGGACACCAGACTTTTTGAAGGAGGAGTTCTCACTTCCACAGCAAAGGATCACCCCACATCTCAAATTATTGGTGATGTTATGGCTCCAGTTCAGACAAGAAGATCCCATCAAGGTCTTGGTGGATTTATTGCCAATATACACAAGAAGGTTGATACCCCTCTTGTACAAGCATGTTTGTTTGCCTGTTTTCTGTCACAGGAAGAACCCAAGAAAATTTTTGATGCTCTCAAGGAACCAAGTTGGGTGGAAGCAATGCAGGATGAGCTTCACCAATTTGCTATACAGGATGTTTGGGAGCTGGTTGATTGTCCTAGATATGTGAGACCAATTGGGACAAGATGGGTTCTAAGGAACAAGAAAGATGAAAGAGGCATTGTGGTCAGAAACAAGGCACGTTTGGTAGCTCAGGGATATACACAAGAGGAAGGAATTGATTATGAAGAAGTTTTTGCACCAGTTGCAAGAATTGAAGCTATAAGAATTTTTCTAGCTTATGCCTCTTGTATGAATTTTACTGTTTACCAAATGGATGTGAAGAGTGCTTTCCTCTATGGGACAATTGTTGAGGAAGTATACGTTATGCAACCTCCTGGTTTTGAAGATCCTGAAAATCCAGACAAGGTCTATAGAGTGAAGAAAGCAATGTATGGACTTCATCAGGCCCCTAGAGCATGGTATGGTACATTGTCCACCTACTTGGTGGAAAATGGTTTCAAGAGGGGCACCATAGATCAGACACTATTTACAAAGAAGAAAGGAAAACATGTGTTGCTGGTGCAGGTCTATGTTGATGATATCATTTTTGGGTCTACTGATCCAAAAATGAGTGAGGATTTTTCCAAGCTCATGACAGATAAATTCAAGATGAGTGCAATGGGTGAGATGAACTTCTTTCTAGGGTTACAAGTTCAGCAGAAAGAAGATGGTATCTTCATCTCCCAAGACAAGTATGTAGCTGAAATCTTGAAGAAATATGGTTTTTCTCCACATGAGAAAGAGGCTTCCACTCCTATGGATAGGCAACACCCTTGGGGAAAAATTGGAGCTGGAAAGGATGTGGATGTTAGGCACTATAGATCAATGATTGGATCATTGATGTATCTTACAGCCTCAAGACCTGACATCATGTTTGCTGTGTGTGCATGTGCACGCCATCAAGTGACTCCCAAAGAATGTCACCTTTTTGCTGTGAAAAGAATTTTTAGGTACCTAAGGTGTTATCCAGATCTTGGATTGTGGTACCCAAAAGATTCTCCATTGGACCTTATTGCATATTCAGACAGTGACTATGGTGGTGACAAGTTTGATAGGAAATCCACAACTGGTGGATGCCAATTTCTTGGGAGCAGATTAATATCTTGGCAATGCAAGAAACAAACAGTGGTGGCAAACTCTACAACTGAAGCAGAATATGTTGCTGCAGCTGCTTGTTGTGGACAAGTCTTATGGATTCAGAACCAGCTGTTGGATTATGGGTATAATTTTATGCATACCAAGATTTTTGTAGACAATAACAGTACTTTATGCATTATTAAAAATCCTGTACATCATTCTAAAACAAAACACATAGAAATTAGACATCATTTTATAAGAGATTGCTTTGAGAAAGGTTTAATACAACCAGATAGGGTAGACACAGAAGATAATGTGGCTGATTTATTAACTAAACCTTTTGATGCTGGAAGATTTCAATATTTGGTAACAAATATTGGAATGGTTAATCTCACTTAATATGTGTTTTTGGAATCTTTTTGTAACAGTATGTACAGGATAATGTATTGTTATTGGTCTTTGTGATGATTTAGATTTTCCACATTATTTTTCTAACACTGACAAAGGTAAATGCAACGCTGTCAAGTGTTATTGATATTATTGTCTAACGCTGACAAGAGTTCCTTCAACGCTGCTAAGTGTTGTCGGGACGCTGTCAGCAACATATGTTAGTTTTGTGGTTTTCATCTAAATGTGCAGGTGATGGTAGCTTTATGCCATTGGATACAGAGTTGCTTATGGATCTTTGAAGAGCTATTTGGACATGTTTTGTTTATGGATGATGGTTGGAATATTTATATTCCTATCTTGACATAAATTTTTAATGTTCATATATATATTTTGAGAACTCATGTATCATAGTTTAAGGGGAGGTTTAAGGAACCTTTAGGACTCTTGGGTATTCTTAGAATACTCTCATCACAATTCTAGATTGTGTCCACAGGTGAGTATGGGTTAGTTTTACTAAACCATGAGGCACTGTAGCATGCATAGTATATCAACTTTGCATGCTGCCAAGACATTTTTGGCCTAGAATTTGTTGTGGTCTGTTGGGAGACTTGGGAATCCTTTTGATATGGGTTTTACCTGGGAGTAACAAGGATTTTATGAGGTAACTTGGTTGTTAAGAATTTTGGTTAGCAAGGGACACTAGAGGACTGTTATGTCTATCTTGTTTATGCAAGTGTGCATAACTGGACAGTGCTTGCCGCCCTATGATAATTATCAGCTTTTGGTTATCTTCTCTAGGATAAATTACTTGTTAAGGTCATTTTTCACTTTTTAAAACAATTTTATTTTTGGACGCTGACAAGATTTTTCCAAGCGTTGTTGTGACCAAAATGGACGCTGACATGGCTTTAGGCGAACGTTGACAAGATTATAGCCGTTGGGCGTTGATGGGTTATATTTGACCGTTGACAAACAATGGGACCTACCCAGTTGTTACTTTTTGACATATTTTCAAGCCGTAATTTTAGGAGTTGTTACTTTCATTAAATGCATGAGATAACTTATAAACTTTTTCAATATTTTCATGATTGATTTTTGAAAATCTTTGCCTATTTTTGGGCCAATCACGTGCATTCATCCACTCCTATAAATTTGGCTCCTATTTTAAATAGGGTATCTATAATTCTTGTCTAACACTTTTCTCTTATCAACCTTCATCTTTTATACTTCAAATTAACAGCTTTCATCAATGGCACCAAGATTTAACTCAGCAGAATTAGATTTGGGGTTCAAGTCTCAACACAACATGATTGCTTATCTTGTTGCTGATAATACTTTGTTCCCTCAATACACACAGATGGTGGAGTATTTGAATGCATCCCCATTAAGGTATGCTCTTTCTCATGCACCACTCATTCCAGTCACACACATTAAACAGTTTTGGAACACTGTCAGTTCCTCAACAGTTAATGGAGTGACCACATTGACTTCTATTGTACATGGGAGACCTTGGGTGGTTACTGAGGCCTTGGTACGCCAGGCCTTGCATCTTAATGATGCTGATGGTATAACCATTCTTCCCATATCTAAAATAGAACTTGGGCTTAGGGCTTTGGGATACCCTATTCCTGATGAAGGTACTCTTAATAAGTACCATAAGCAGGAATTTCCCCCAGCCTGGAAGTACCTAATTCACATTCTCCTTCAATGTTTGAGTCCCAAATGTACTGCACACAATGAGATCAATAGATCCATTGCAACTGCTATTGTGTGTATTGCAACAGGGCAAAAATATAATTGGTCTAAAATGATTTTTGAAGGAATGTGTAAAAACAAGGGGACAAAAATGACTTTAGCTTATCCCCGTTTTCTGCAAATGATTTTTGATGCTCAAAGATATTGTTCAAGGGATCACAATGATTTTTATAAGATCCCTGAACAAAAGAAGGCTATTTTTACCAAGATGAATTCACCACCTCATAGAGACCTACCATTAACCCCAGCCATGCTTGCTGTTATTGCAGCAGCACAACCCCAACCAGACCCCCAACCTCATATTGACCCTCACCCACAACTTGAACCTATCCCTGAACCTTTACCCTCACCTGACCAAATGCAAATAGACCAAAATCCCTTTGACGCTGACACATCTAATGTGGGCGTTGATATGCCTATTTCCACCGCTGACACCCAACCATCACAATCCCAAACACCCCTTAACCAACCCACATCTATACCTTCTTCTACACCATCTTCCACACCACCTGAATATAGGTTGATTAAACGCCAAAGGACTGCTGGAGTGTTCTCCTCTGGTGGTCCTAGCCATGTAGCAGAGAGAACCACCACCACACGTGTGGCTGGTGACCTGGATGAGGCTGGGACTATTGGTTCTGGCTTAGAAGCTGGCCAAGGCAGTCCCACCATAATTAAGTCCTCATCCTTGCCCAATGAACCTGACTTGGGAGGTCAAATTCCCATTTTGGATGAGGGCAGACTAGAACCAATGACGCTTTTAGAATTGACGGCTGTCTGCATTAGCTTGCAAAAGCAAAATGCAGACTTAGTACAAATTGTCAGTAACCAAGGCCTTGAACTCAAAGAATTGAGGGAGAGGATTGTTGTTTTGGAGAGTGCTCATTCAAGGGGAGGTATGGAGGAGTCTTCCAAAGGGGAGGAAGATCAAAGAAATCTGAGTGATAAGAGCAGTCAAGATGGACAATCATTGGATGTTGCTGAAGCTCTTACTACTTTGAAGGAACAAACAGGTTTTGATACGTCCTTGATCTCTCCAACCAATTTAAATTTGTCATTTACAGATATGTTGAGAGAGGTTACACAAGGCGCTGAGGGAAAATATTTGAGCGTTGATAAGACAAGTTTGGACGCTGACAGAAGTATTTTGGGCGCTGATAGAGGAAATTTGGGCGTTGACAGATCTGCATATGGAGGTGATGTATTCCAGTCATCATCTATCATCAAAGATGTTCCTACTCAGGTATTATCATCTACCCTACCAACAATTGAACCAACAGATAAGGGTAAGGGTAAGTTGGTAGAAGAAATTGTTCCAAAGAATGCAGCTCAGGTTGAATTTGATAGAAGATTGGCTGAGCAAATGATGGAACAAGGTGAAAAGGAAAAGTCACCATTTGTTGTGACTTCTGAAGAAGAAAGTGATGATGCTAGCTCAGATTCAAGTGTGATGATTGTTGAACCAGAAAGACTTGAGTATGGTGATGTGCTTGCTAGGGAAAAGCTGAGAGATTTGAAGTTGCAAATTGATTTTGATATGCCAGAGGTAGTTCAGATGTACAATTCTTGGGAAGAAAGCTGTATGGATAATCCAGACTTGACCATTTCAGATCAGATATGGGGTTTGGAAATTCTTCTTAGAGTTCAGAAGGATTGTAAGGTGATGTTGAAGTACAAGGCAAGCAACATTCTCTCTGAATTGAAAAGGGATAGAAGGAAGCTCTACTTTATGTTGCTCAAATGTCATGGAGTTGGATGGACACATCAGAAGCTGAAGGCTTTGACGTTTGATGAGTTGGAACATAGGGCTTATCCTATTTGGGTGAAAGTGCAAGAAGAAAACACTTTCAGACTTCTCTCAGATGAAAGAAAGGAGCAACTTGCAGAAGAGATGGCAATCAAGAAAGCTATGATAGTTCCTAGACCAGTAAAGAAGGGATTTATTCTTGAGTTTCCAAAAGATATGAATCAACTATATCCAAGTGAAGCAATTATTAGAAAGAGCCTCAAGCTCTCCCCATTAGAAGCTTCAGATATGGTGCATGTGTTACCACTAGATTCCAGGAATCCAATTGTAAGTTATGAGGAAGATGAATGTGGATTCTGGAAAATTGGAAGATTTGGCAAGGAGGTACACACTTTTACCACTCTCATATCTTTATTTGCAAGTTGTGACAGAGAAGACTTGGTGGACCTTTGGAGGTTGCTAGAAACCAAGTATGAGGCTGAAGCACCAACTTCAGCCAATGGAATAAAACTTTGGACCACATTCAAAAGAATGTGTGGGACAAAAGAAGAAGATCCTGAAATATGGAAGGATCTTGAAGATGACCTCAGTGGTCTTCAATGGAGGTTATATTCAGCTGCAGGTGTATACCATTTGAGTTCTACAAAGTTTGCTGAGTATTTACTTGTAGATGCTCAGTATTTCATATCCAAGGCTGTTTTGGAGAAGATGAAGGACACCCAGTTGGAGATAGACTATACAAGTGACGTGGCAAAGAATTTAATCAGATTTATTTATTACCAATATGATAAGGTTTGTCAGACTCCTCCAAGTCCTTAATGTTTATTCAGAAACTTGATCATAAGAGTGGATATCAAGTTTAGGGGAGGATTGTTGGGAATAAATTTAGGCCAGAACACTTGAACGCTGACAAGAACAACTCAAGCGTTGACAAGAGCAAAGTGAGCGCTGACAGCATAAGCGTTGACAAGTTAAAGTCAAGCGTTGACAGATTGAAGACAAGCACTGATGGAAGATGTGAGCTACACGTTTATTATATTCTAGAATACTTCTAGTAAGGATAGAGACGACAATGTATTTTCTATGTTTATCTTTACCTAGAATAGTTGATTCGTAGCTTATTGTACAAGACTTCTTGTTCTATAAAAGAAGATCTTTTAGGTTAAAGTTTAATATCAGTTTTTATAAGTTTTCGATTGTTAAACTCTTTCATTGTAACCAAGTACGATTATTCTAATACAAGTGAAAGTTTGTTTAACATCATTGTGTTTTAGATCAAGTGTTAATTCCGCATAACACTTTGTTACTTTATTCATAAGCAAAGGTTTCTCTACGTGTAGTACTTGATCTAATCTCGTATACACAAAGCTTAATCGATCTAAGTTTGGGATCAACAACATAAACATATAAAATCAAGACATGAACCACATACCAAATGGCTCATAAATCTATGATGGATATATAACCTTCTCCTACAACTTAAACCCATTTATATTCCATAAGCATCTCATTACACCCCTCTATAAAGCCTTTAACTTAATTAAGTTCATAACCCGTCCCGTTAACATTTTACCCAAAATTGTCCTGATTCTCATACTCCGTATTATGAGCCAAACGCCAACCAAACCTAAACAACATTCCATGCAATGAAAACCCCATAAACTTATATGTGTTATCTAAATTCTCAGCCCTTGCCCCAACATCAAATCTAATTTTAAGTCCCCGATATACAACTTATACTTTTGCCTACCCAGATTTTACCAATTTTGAACATATGAAATGTTTGTTATAATCAGAGGGTCTTCCACTATCCCAATTGATTATACCTATTTTATATATCTTATATAACATATAAACTAACTCTCATGTTTGTTTTAAAGTCCAATTGTACTCCTAAGTACCCTAACCACCTTAAAATATTAAATTAAACTCGAATGATTTCAAAACTGTTTTGACCTCTGACTGTTGTAACCTATTTTCGACCAACTTCTCGACTCCAATTTATTTATCGTTTCTTGTATTCAAAAGCCAACTCAAATACCTTTTCAGGGATACTTGGTTCGATTAGTGAATGATCCTAGAACTCTAGATATGATCAAAACAATAAGCCTAAAATTCTACCCAGTTTTTAATTACTAATTTTATTAAACTAACCTAATTAATTACCAAACAATTAATCAATTACAAACCCTAATTAACCTAATCATTGTTTTATCATTAATTAACAGATTTTAGAATAAACTCTAACCTAAATCCATCATATAATGATTAAGAATGAATTGAAAACAATTAAATTGAAAAGGGATTGAAGGTTTTTACCTAATGGAAGACAAAAAAAATATGAACAACGCTATAAACACAAAAAAAAAACGTCGACTCTTTGATTTCTCTAGGGATTATGTTTTTTTAACTTAGTTAACACCTTATGTAGTTATAATACCAATCCTAACCCAAGTAAAGTTGCCATATATAATTCCCTTACTTTTTCTCTTGTTTTTTTTTGTGTCACATAACCGACCTATACCCCTTTAATTTCGTTTTTTTTTTCTTTTTATTATTAATAATTGTATTAATAATATTACCTTAATTTTTCTTAATTTATTTCAGCTCCTAAAGCCTCCAAAACCTCAAAACCGTAAAACTAGTCAAATTTACGCCTATACCGTAAAAGACGTAAAATATACAGATTTATAAAAACTTTTGAAATATGAATAAACTAATTAACTAAGTCCTAGATGACTTAAAACCATCCCGAAAAATACTCGTGTGACTAATTACCTCATTCGAGACCTCTAAATGCTAAGATTTTCCATTTTATTCGTTTCACATCTTGAGACACATGTCAAGACATCAGTCAAGACACGTGTCTCACGTATATTTTCTTAAGACACATGTCAAGACACCAGTCAAGACAAAAGTCATACGCATATTTTCTCAAGACACGAGTCAAGACACATGACTCACGTCTAATTTCTGAAACAGCCCTAAAAATTCAGGGTACCCTCCAAGGGGTATATCCATTTTGTCGTGCCATGTATTAATCCGGTCACAAGAATTTCAGTACCATCACTGACGTATTATTCGCGTTTGGACACGCAGGGTTCGTTCCTGCGTGAGACAGGCAAAACACCTTTAGTGAGATCTGTCACGTTTAATTCATGACACTTTCAGTTTTTGATTTCATATTTCATATATCCATGACCATAAAGGACGCCATTCGTATCACCCATGTGTGAGAAGGTTTTCCTTTAGTCTAATGAAAAGATCCAATCTGGTAACGCACTTACCTAGGACATATGCGAGTTAAATATGATTCTGATTATGGTCTATGAACAGTACACCCTGCTACGATTGGTCGTCATTCATATCAGATTATATACAATGATGTTCAGGCTCCTGAATACATGTAGAATGGTTTTTCCATCAGGAAAAATCTGCACAAATAATTTATGCTTTACAAGCACGTGTTTGTTATCATATGGCTACGAAGATTTTCCAGCTATCAGTTATGACACAACCTCTGAAGTTCCTTTCATTCATAATCATCCGATCATTTCATATTTCCCCGATATACTCCAGAAAGAGGATACTTCCTATCCATAAGGTGGAACTTAATATCGAGCTTGTTGAAGGATCAGTTGCAGAGATGTTTGAAGAAGCTCATTCGCCATGTGTATCACCATGGCGTGCACCGATCCTGTTTATTAAGGAGAATGACGGTAACATGAGATTATGTGTCGACTATCGTCGATTTAAACAAATCACCATTCGTGACCGTTATTCCCCTCCACGTATTAACGACGTGTCCGATCAACTACAGGGGCTAGACACTTTTCCCAGATTGATTATGATCATGCTGCCAACAGTGGCGAGTGAAAGAGCAGGACATTTCCATGACTGCTATTCGCACGCGAAATGGGTCATGCTAAATTCATGATTTTGTTTTAGTCTTACGAATGCTTCAGCATCATTTATGGACTTGATGGATGAAGTTTTCCTATGAACTCATAAACAAATTCGTTTTTGTTCTCATTGAGGTCGACCTGACCTTCTATAAGTCTAAGGAAGAGCACGAAGACCATATTTGCACTATGTTACAAATTTTACGATAGAAGAATTTCACCTTGAAATTTTCCAGTATGAATTCTGGTTGATTACAATGACACGGTTAATCACATTGATTCTCACGGTTATCTTACCATGACTCAACTTACGCGTAAAGGAGAGAACCTTACACTATATTAGGTGTGCCAGAGAATCCTACGCTAAGAGAAGTCTAATTTCAGTGACTCATAGTTTTCCAAACTTCTATGTATCCAGTTTCTATGAAGCAAGATACAGTTACGTTCATATCTAAGTACCTCACATACGAGCAGGCTAAGATAGAACACCAACAGACTAGGAGCTATTCCACCATTAGAAATTGTGAATAGAGAAGGGACAAGATCTCCATGGATTTTTGTTACCAGGCTACCGCAGGCTTATAGAAATTATTATGCTATATGGGTGTTATCAACAGTCTGACTAAGTCTGTAAAATCCTTTCATCCGTAAGGATTTCAAAGTCAGTAGATTATCAGGCATTTTCCATCCAAGTATCTTCCGATCACTTGGCATTTCTTCAGCTATCGGACCCGATAAAGGTTCACGTTCGTGTTCATTATTTACGTTCACGTCCTTGTTCAGATTTACGATTTGCTTACGCACTCTTGTTCATGACACTGTTCACGTTCATGATCGTATCCTGGCTTACGACTGTACTTTTCACATTTTCGTTCTGGGAAGTTTTGAAGAAAGTTTGGGAGACCAGACTCAAGTTTAATAAACTTTCCATCCTCAGACTAACGTTGTACGTCACAATTGCACGTTTCATCTCGTATCGGTTGGCGTTACCTCCTCAGTTATCTCACGTTCACGATATGTTTCACATATCGTGTTCTTCATACGTTTTCATATCACGTTCACTATATGTTGCACGTATTACATCCACCATAGGTTTCTCATATTATATTCGCCATATCTCCACGTATCACGTTCACAATTGTTCACGTATCATGTTCACAATTGTTCACGTACTACGTTTCAGTATGTCTCGCAAATCGGTGCTCAAACGTTACTAATGTCAGTTATTCCAAGATGTTTTTCATCGTAACGGTTCATTTAACCTTGCACATTATTTCTCATCCACTCGACCAAGATTATTTATCTTCATCAAGACCGTTTGGAGGAACCGTTCCGAGCGGGAAGCCACTTGGAAACGGAGGAGTGCATCTTGATTCTTATCCTCTTTTCCTTTCATAATACATATATGTTCTTTTCAGTCACGTCACGTCCATGCCCCTTCCATTTTATCGTATCTCTAATTCGAGGACGAAATTTTCTTTTTAGAGGGGAAGAGTTGTAAAACCCGCTTTAAAATACCCTAGAACATTAAATACATGGAGATACGTATAAATTAAAACATTACGATTAATTAATATACGACACGCGACACAAACATTTATGTGATTATTACGTATATTAATTTAATACGATAAGTAATGACGTATATTAATATTGTATTTACGTTACGTATAACATGTATAATTATAACAATAATTCTTCAAGACGTTTAAAAACACAAACACGAACACGCGTAAGTAAATAACTAACACGAAAATTTAAAACTAAACGTGTGTGTGTTTGTTTATGTTAGACGGAAAGAACTAGGCCATAGGAAAGGGCCATAGCCCATTTGGGCCTCCTAGTCCATATCAAATAATAAAACACAGGAGGGGGGGGGGGGGCTTTATACTTATTGGGCAATAAATCTAGAAACCCTAAAAACAAACACAAACTGATCGTTCTTCTTTTCCTCCCTGCTGCCGTCGATTTGAACACCAAAAACAAGTGGGGGGAAACGTGGGTTGATCCAAGAAGTATAGGTGGGTGTTCGTGTTATTATTCCCTAACCATAATAAGCACTACGGTATCATCAAAACCCTTTTTCTTTATATTTGTTACGTTTAATTGTCAAGAATACATTAATAAGAATTAAAGACAAGATTAATCTAAGAATTAAACAAGGATATGAAGGGTTTGGTGTTGGGTATGTTCGGGTTACACGCAAACTAAGACCAAATTTGGCCTTGGTGGTGATATACTTCCACCATCCGCAACCTTTCATGGGTCTCGGCGTGGTTTTTGTTCCATCAGTAGCAATGCCCAAACACCCCATCAAGGGGGTTGGGTTACAACAGTGGGAACCGAGACCCCTATGGGTCTCGGTGTGTAACACCCCCAATTTCACAAGGCAGCGGAATATCAACATTGGGCGTTACTTCATAGCACATCACACACAGTCATAGAAAACGACCTCAAAAGAGACGTTTTATAAAATAAACCATTCGATAATTTTATTAAATCAGAGTTAATTAAAAAAAGAGGTCCCAACAATTTATACAAACCTTAATAAAAATAATAAAGATTTGTCAAATGTATCGAATGGAAATTGTTTGTATTTCCTTTACTTAACCTGCGCGGCTCCATGATCCAGCTGCTCTTAAACCTACACACCTGAGAATACATGCTAACATGTCAACACAACGGTTGAGTGAATTCATAGGTTTTTAAATAAACAATAATGGGATTTTAAATAAACCATAAAGCTTTTGAACACAAGAATCTCATCCACTGTCGATAATGCAACACATGCAATACCCAAAGTCCACGCTATTCTACTAAGCCATGACACCGAAGCCTTAAGTATAATAATGCCCTAGTCAGGTATTTTTCCGAATACCCCCTTACTTCTAATACAACACACCTGGCTGAGCCTCCAACCCACAGGTGCGACCTGCCCAGGTGGGGGCCATCCCCGATAGATCCATCTGTCTGTACCAGCGCCTACCCATCATAGGTAGTTAACGGTTCATGGGTTTATAGGGACTTTCCAAATTTTGACAATACAACACTTAGCAAATAGCGGTTCACAATCAATACAATCAACGCTTGTGTTCATCTTTCAAAAGCATTTAATCAACCATCTTACATTCAGTTACAACAACTTGTTCGTTCCAAGCATATAGCAAACCACATGTTTATTTATAAACATGTATTCTCTCAAAACCATATATATTAACATCATATATTTTTATACCAAGAGCATGTATTCCCCCTCGCTGGTTTAAAAACACATACAAAGCAGTAAAAGCGAGGCTATGAACTCACCTGGTATAGATATTACACGTAGATCAAGAAACAAATGTCCAATAGTCGATACACGACTTCACGAGATATCAACCGCTCATTGATCGAGAACGAGATGCCCAACGGTCGACATATGACCGAACGAGACCTAAAATGACGAGACACGTCTTAGGCTTGAGAGAATACATAATTCATATATATATATATATATATATATATATATATATATATATATATATATATATATATATATATATATATATATATATATATATATATATATATATATATATATATATATATATATATATATATATATATATATATATATATATATATATATATATATATATATATATATATATATATATGTAAATAGTTCACTTTAGTAAGTTTGGACATTGTATAAGTTTTATAAAACTTTTTATAAAACTTTTGATAACAATTTACCATATATTATCCCATTATGGTCATTAAGCTCATTAAGGCCCATTAGTGGCCCATTACACTTTTATATAACTTAAGGCCATTTGAAAATGAGTATTAGACTCCAATTTGGTTATTAATCTTAGGCCCAATAATTACCCAATAGCAATTACAAGTGTAAGTTGGGCTTTTGTGGCCCAAGTCTACTTTATATGTATTACGGGTTCTGAAAACGCCTCAAACGACCTCAACTTAATATCTCACTTTGGTCCGGTCTTGGGTTCTATAATTATCAGTATACAAATGACTCTGTAATTCCCGATAAGTGGGTCCTACCACCTCGTGTTATATAAAAATGGTCAAGTTTTACGTTAGATTAATATGCTTCAATTTTTACAATTTCTCGACATACCCCGTAATTTTGATCGTTTCTCCTAAAATGTAAGTCTTCTACGTGAGTTATTTATATCAAAATTAATCTCAACTCGTGTACTTTACTGATCTCAAGCATATATGACCTTAAGTTATGCTTTACATAGCTTAGATGTTCATTTTATAATTAGAAATATGGGTTGTACTTTACTGATCTCAACCATCCGATTCGTGCGTGTTCTACGTAAGTTTATCTACAACCTGTAGTTTTACATTCTTCAATGGTTATGGGTTCTAAAATGAGTTCTCAGTCTGTTCATACAGCATGTTCAGAATCGACACTTTTTATAATTTTGGCCATATCTAATTCATCGGGTATCGTCACGAGACGAGCGACCCGGCCAAATCGCCACAAAACAAAGGCCTATCACCCTGTATAACTATTCAAGGCTAAAAACCCACTGAGTTTGCCACGAAATAGCATCTTGCTGCTGATCTATTACAAAAAAATTAATATACACCAAGGGCTTGTTTAGCGTGATTTTTATGTAAACAAAATTTATATACAATGTCCATAAACCCAAATAAACTATTAAAACATTTTTATCAGTATTAAAATAATAAATATATGGTTACAAAAATAAATATACAAATGAAATTTACAAAGAAAGTGATAAACACAAAATCCTTACAAAGATGATGATGAAGAAGATAATTGACGAGTACCAACTTTGAACCAAGCTTTCTCTAACAAAAAGAGTATATCAACTCTATACTTCAAAGATAGTAATGATCAAAATAGAGATGATCATAGTCATTTAGTGTAGTACGGCAACAGAGGGTGAAATAAAATGATATGTGATATTGTTAATGTTGAAATGAATGAATGAGAATGAGATTTGCCAAACTGTTACTTGATATGGAAATTCATTTGACACGTATATACCAAGAGTGAGACGTGTCATGTAGTATTGTGGGGTGAGGTTTAACATAAATCTTGCCCCACAATTGCCAAAGCGGGTATTATTAAAGTCCGATATTTAAAAGTTACACGATTTAAAAGATATAGGTTAAACACGAAAAATAAACTCTCAATATAAAATAAAAACATCGACATTCGGTGAATATTTATATTTTGATATATAAATGAGGGCTTATAATTTAATAAGCGTCAACGCGTCATATAACGAATGAAGCCTAACAATTTAACGTATATTACACTGAATGCTAGTAAAAAGAGAAATTTAAATGATGACAATAGAAAATATTTCTATGTCATAACAAGAATAATTACAGTCGATAACAGACATAAACTTTGCCGATAAAGTAAATAAAACGTATTGGATACGTTAAAGCCTTAACCTCGCCGATTAGCCGAGAAATCAATATTATTCGTCGAACGAACATGAAAAATAAAAGTCGAGTAATAAATATTGATCTGAATACTAGAAATAAGATTAGATCTCGGTCTAAATGTTGATTATAAAGTTCGGGTTATTACATCATCTAACCCTTTAGGAAGCGACGTCCCGGCGCTTAATTCGTCTCAATAATCTTTGATTTAATGGCAAAGAGGTGTGGAATAGATAAGTCATTGATGGGTTTCTTGCGAAGGTTGAATGAACAAAAGTTAAAGCAACAAGTATACATAACGAGCACAAATGAATGGTTTGAATATAGTTTCAATCCTTATAAGCAAAAAAATAATATATAACTCGAAGGAGAACCCACTGAAAGGGAAAAATTAACAAGTCGTCAATTTTTCAAAATGCCTCAAGGTACATTACTACTATCTTATCAACATGCGGCGATCGATATAATCTTGCAAAAGTTTCACATGACAAGTGAAGATTCAAAATAAGTGGATGCATTTGAAATATGTACAATGAGACAATGAATTCAAACTACTGGTGATCACATCGATCAATTTAAAACGCATATCGTCCAACAAGTCTCGTTATAAAAAAATATGTTAGAAGAAAAATCGCGTGGATAGTACATAACTCCATCGAAAGCGTTACAAAATATTCAAGACGAGGCAATTATTACTAGTCGCACAAAATCACATATCGGCATGATCTCAAACCTGCAATCCCATTTCGTCAAGAGCGAATTCATCGATACAAAAATTGTTCGGAGTATACATTGCTCTACCGAAAGAACTTCGTTCTAATTAAAACACAAATCTATCACTAAGCACATATAATCAAATTACGACATGGTTGAAAAATAGCCAAGCCATGCCAAATCAATAAGAATATTTGAAAGGGTTTTCGAATACTTTTAGTCAAAGGAAAGTTTGCAAGTTAATGGTTGTTCACGGGTCTGATAGCCATGGATGTATATCCAAAAATATTTTTGTCATCGTAGGGTGCTCAAACACGGATTCATTCCCAAATGATATTACAGGGTGCTCACAAATGGATTCATACCCAAAAGATATTAAAGGGTGCTCACACATGAATCTACCCAAAAGGTATTCTCAGTACGTCTGAAAAATTCTTCGATGAACCATCGATAATAACAAGAAAAATTTCAAAATCTTTACATCCAAGATAAGTTGTCATTGATGACTTAATCGTCGGTCAAACCACAAATACACAATTAAATCCTGGTGTCGATTAGAAAAGTCGTCTATTCTCAGAACGGGTGATGGTTCTTAACGATTAGCTTATAAAGCTCGCGATAGTCGGGACACATTAGAAATGGTCCATAAAGACAAATCGTAACTCGATAGAAGAGTAATAGGTTACTCGTACATGAACGATAATAAATAATAATCACAATGACGACGGTAATGAACGATTCATAACAACGAAACACACGTCCGCACACAAAATAATCACAAACTAAGTCAGGCACTCTTGAGCCCACTTATTTATAATTTCTTGTTTACATCAAAAGGCGTCTCAATCCATGTAAATAAGAATTTATAACTTTATGGTTCGGGAACTTATAACTATCTTGTTCAAATAAAAAGGCGTCCCAATTTATTTCAACAAGACGATTATAAATCATCCTACTCAGTAGTACCGTCACAAAACACGATATCATATCCAAATTAAATGTCAAGTACAGGGTGTCAAACTTACTCCATGATTTCTGTATTCAAACGTCCCATTCCATCTGAATAAAGAAACCATCGACAATCTAAGGTCCAGTGGTTTAAAACTTTCTTATTCAAATGTCCCAATCCATTTCAATAAGAGAACCTTAAACCACATAGTTGGGCGATATAAAATCATTATATTTAAATGTCCCATTCTATTTAAATACAAGGTATTAAGTTGCTCAACTAATGACTACTATGAGCATATCTTTGTTGTACCCAATTATATATAGTTTATTTGGGTATATATATATTTTAGGTCCAACATTGGCATCCTCCTTTTCGCCAATAAAATGTAATCATACACAATCAAATTAAACGTTACATTACGTAGAAGATGTCTCCATGAAGAAATAATTTTCAAAATCATAAGGAGTACATAAATATAATAATATGTTTATCAATTACGTTTCAAAAAGAGATGTCCTAAAATGGCACATCACGATGCGATGACAACAATCGAGCTTAAATTAGTCGATATGCGATAGATTATGAAACAACATATATGTACCCAAAATATCAAACGAGTTTCATACTCGTATCCGGATAATAAATTAATTATCGAGAGAGGTGATTGGCGGTGACGCCAAACTCTGTATAAAACCGTATCATAAAATCTACGACAATCACGCAAGGACCATTACTTCATGCGTAATGCCCATAAATACCATCGTGTATACATGCATATACATACAACCATTTCTACATACACATAGGATCACATTATCACAACCAAGCATTGGTTTCTAGGAGCCATGAGCGCGCGGATACTTTGTAAGGCAGTCAAACAATTTTACGAAAGAGCAGTTATAGTCTAGGTTTTAAAAATGACCTAGTTCGCTATAACTAGTGCTCTGATACCAATCTGTAACACCCCTAATTTCACAAGGCAGCGGAATATCAACATTGGGCGTTACTTCATAGCACATCACACACAGTCATAGAAAACGACCTCAAAAGAGACGTTTTATAAAATAAACCATTCGATAATTTTATTAAATCAGAGTTAATTAAAAAAAGAGGTCCCCACAATTTATACAAACCTTAATAAAAATAATAAAGATTTGTCAAATGTATCGAATGGAAATTGTTTGTATTGCCTTTACTTAACCTGCGCGGCTCCATGCTCCAGCTGCTCTTTAACCTACACACCTGAGAATACATGCTAACATGTCAACACAACGGTTGAGTGAATTCATAGGTTTTTAAATAAACAATAATGGGATTTTAAATAAACCATAAAGCTTTTGAACACAAGAATCTCATCCACTGTCGATAATGCAACACATGCAATACCCAAATTCCACGCTATTCTACTAAGCCATGACACCGAAGCCTTAAGTATAATAATGCCCTAGTCAGGTATTTTGCCGAATACCCCCTTACTTCTAATACAACACACCTGGCTGAGCCTCCAACCCACAGGTGCGACCTGCCCAGGTGGGGGCCATCCCCGATGGATCCATCCGTCTGTACCAGCGCCTACCCATCATAGGTAGTTAACGGTTCATGGGTTTATAGGGACTTTCCAAATTTTGGCAATACAACACTTAGCAAATAGCGGTTCACAATCAATACAATCAACGCTTGTGTTCATCTTTCAAAAGCATTTAATCAAACATCTTACATTCAGTTACAACAATTTGTTCGTTCCAAGCATATAGCAAACCACATGTTTATTTATAAACATGTATTCTCTCAAAACCATATATATTAACATCATATATTTTTATACCAAGAGAATGTATTCCCCCTCGCGGGTTTAAAAACACATATAAAGCAGTAAAAGCGAGGCTATGAACTCACCTGGTATAGCTATTACACGTAGATCAAGAAACAAATGTCCAATAGTCGATACACGACTTCACGAGATATCAACCGCTCATTGATCGAGAACGAGATGCCCAACGGTCGACATATGACCGAACGAGACCTAAAATGACGAGACGCGTCTTAGGCTTGAGAGTATACATAATTCATATATATATATATGTAAATAGTTCACTTTAGTAAGTTTGGACATTATATAAGTTATATAAAACTTTTTCTAAAACTTTTGATAACAATTTACCATATATTATCCCATTATGGTCATTAAGCTCATTAAGGCTCATTAGTGGCCCATTACACTTTTATATAACTTAAGGCCATTTGAAAATGAGTATTAGACTCCAATTTGGTTATTAATATTAGGCCCAATAATTGCTTAATAGCAATTACAAGTGTAAGTTGGTCTTTTGTGGCCCAAGTCTACTTTATATGTATTACGGGTTCTGAAAACGCCTCAAACGACCTCAACTTAATATCTCACTTTGGTCCGGTCTTGGGTTCTATAATTATCAGTATACAAATGACTCTGTAATTCCCGATAAGTGGGTCCTACCACCTCGTGTTATATAAAAATGGTCAAGTTTTACGTTATATTAATATCCTTCAATTTTTACAATTTCTCGACATACCCCGTAATTTTGATCGTTTATCCTAAAATGTAAGTCTTCTACGTGAGTTATTTATATCAAAATTAATCTCAACTCGTGTACTTTACTGATCTCAAGCATATATGACCTTAAGTTATGCTTTACATAGCTTAGATGTTCATTTTATAATTAGAAATATGGGCTGTGATTCGCAGCCAACTTTAGTTCTACCGTTTTGGCCGTCATTTCCAAACCGTTTATCCGTAGAAAACCATCCGATTCGTGCGTGTTCTACATAAGTTTATATACAACCTGTAGTTTTACATTTTTCAATGTTTCTGGGTTCTAAAATGAGTTCTCAGTCTGTTCATACAGCATGTTCAGAATCGACACTTTTTACAATTTTGGTCATATCTAATTCATCGAGTATCGTCACGAGACGAGCGACCCGGCCAAATCGCCACAAAACAAAGGCCTATCACCCTGTATAACTATTCAAGGCTAAAAACCCACTGAGTTTGCCACGAAATAGCATCTTGCTGCTGATCTATTACAAAAAATTAATATACACCAAGGGCTTGTTTAGCGTGATTTTTATGTAAACAAAATTTATATACAATGTCCATAAACCCAAATAAACTATTAAAACATTTTTATCAGTATCAAAATAATAAATATATGGTTACAAAAATAAATATACAAATGAAATTTACAAGGAAAGTGATAAACACAAAATCCTTACAAAGATGATGATGAGAAGATAATTGACGAGTACCAACTTTGAACCAAGCTTTCTCTAACAAAAAGAGTATATCAACTCTATACTTCAAAGATAGTAATGATCAAAATAGAGATGATCATAGTCATTTAGTGTAGTACGGCAACAGAGGGTGAAATAAAATGATATGTGATATTGTTAATGTTGAAATGAATGAATGAGAATGAGATTTGCCAAACTGTTACTTGATATGAAAATTCATTTGACACGTATATACCAAGAGTGAGACGTGTCATGTAGTATTGTGGGGTGAGGTTTAATATAAATCTTGCCCCACAATTGCCAAAGCGGGTATTATTAAAGTCCGATATTTAAAAGTTACACGATTTAAAAGATATAGGTTAAACACGAAAAATAAACTCTCAATATAAAATAAAAACATCGACATTCGGTGAATATTTATATTTTAATATATAAATGAGGGCTTATAATTTAATAAGCGTCAACGCGTCATATAACGAATGAAGCCTAACAATTTAACGTATATTACGCTGAATGCTAGTAAAAAGAGAAATTTAAATGATGACAATAGAAAATATTTCTATGTCATAACAAGAATAATTACAGTCGATAACGGACATAAACTTTGCCGATAAAATAAATAAAACGCATTGGATACGTTAAAGCCTTAACCTCGCCGATTAGCCGAGAAATCAATATTATTCGTCGAACGAACATGAAAAATAAAAGTCGAGTAATAAATGTTGATCTGAATACTAGAAATAAGATTAGATCTCGGTCTAAATGTTGATTATAAAGTTCGGGTTATTACACGGTGGTTATTATTATACGGTAGGGGGTAGATGTTAATCAATAGCAGGAACAAATATGAGTGATAGGTGTGAAAACACCCATCTTTTCTACCACTTAATTACAATAATAACCAAACCAAAACGTGTATTTTATGTCTTTTATGTCGGAATTATGCGTGGTTTGTGTTTTTGTTGTGATTTGGGACGAAAAGGTGAAAAGTGGAGAAAACACGGGAATTCACGGGCATTTACGGACTTTTATTGAAGAAAAAGACGAAAGATAAAGTCAAGAAGTCAAGAGTGCAAAAAGAACGGAAGTCCAAGACCAATTCTGAAGATTTATCGAAGAAAAAGTCAAAAGACGGAAGTTTATCAAAAGCCGAGGAACTCAAGTCTTATTTATCGAAGAATTAAAAGACGAGTCCAAAGAAATCCCGAGCCAAAAGTCATCAAAGTCCAATATTAACAAAGAGATTAAGAAGGAAGGACTTGATGGCACAATTAAGAAGAAAGGAAGGAGGGGAGGAAGCTTCCTCTAACCACTCCCCTAATCACCTATAAATACCCCTCTTATTCATTTCACTAGTTTTTGTTGGCTAGAGTGACACTAGTTCTTCCACATTTACTTTTATGCACATTTAATTACCTTGCACCTTTAAATACTTGTCTTGCACCTTTAATACATTTAATTTCAAGTAAGTGTTTCTTTTAATTCTCGCACCTTTACTTTATCTTGTTGATCTTATTCTACCTTTCTTTAATCTTTGATTTATATGCTTTTTATCTTGTTTACTTGTTTAAAGATTACATTTTTATGCTTTTGATTGTTTTAAATCATTTATTTTCATAGCTTATTCTGTTTATTTTCAAGTTCTTAAAGTTTTTATGAAAGTTATTTTCATATAAAAGTTTGTTTTTCGTAAAGCTTATTCTTTTCTTGTTTTAAAAGTCTTTAAATTTCTGTTTAGTAGCTTATTTTTTATACGGTTTATCTTAGATATTTCGTCTTGTGCTTATTATAATCTTAGCTTATTAGATTAGCTTAATTTGTGCTTTTTCCACCTTATTCCGATCTGACAAATCGGAAAGGGGTTATACATTCCGACCATAGCTCCTTAGCTTGGTCGGAAAAGGGTTTTAGTATTTCTGACATATTCCGATTGGGGTGGCCTGGTATTCCGATCTGAGGTATTTGAGGTATTCCGATCAAGGTAAGGTGACATATTCCGATTGGTACCACATTGTACATTCCGATTGAGGTGTTGGTTTGGCATTCCGATTAGGGGAAGTGACATATTCCGATTAGGGGTTCCGATCTACATTCCGACCAGGGGCTATTTGTTATTCCGATCAAAGGTAAGCCGTCATTCCGATCTGTGTTTGTTGGTTATTCCGATTGGGAGAAGTGACATATTCCGATTGACATTCCTAACAACATTCCGACGGGAGGTGTTTCTACATTCCGACGGTGAGCCTGGTCTGAATATATTCCGATTGGGGTATTTTTCTTGTTTTGTCTTGCTTAATTTTTAGTTTATGTTTTTAATACTTGTCCAATTTTAATTTCCGTCACGCTTTTAATTCTTGTCATCTAATTAGTTTACTTTCCGTCACGTTTTTAAATATTGCACCTTTTCTTTAAGTTAGATTTAGATTTATTTCAACGCACTTTTACTTTAACGCCATTTAATTTTAATTGTTTTGCAAATTTAAATATACTACAACGACACACTTTTTGTTCCACCAAAATAAAACTGAGTCACACATTAAACACAAGTTTTTCAATTCGAAGAGATTGGTACAACGTTAATTTTTAACCTGAGTAGAATCCAAAGTTATCAAATGGCGCCGCTGCCGGCTCTTTTCGTTAAGATTAACGGTTTTCTGTGAGAGACGCGTTGCTTTTTGGGATCCGTTCACTTGTGAGCGTTACTTTTCTTGCATAAAAATTTCAAAAAACCATAAAAATTAAAAATTGATAAAAAATCCATAAAAATTAAAAATTTCAAAAATCCAAAAAGATTTTATCTTTATTGTGTATATATATTGTCTTTGTGTTTGGTTTCTTTTTCTTTTCCATTTTCAGGTGTATGCGTACTAGATCTTCTAATTATCAAGAGCCCGAGCCTCAAGAAGATTTAGATATGTCAGGTGTTAACAACAATAATATCCCACCGCACCTCAATAATAACAACAATGTTCTTCCACAGCCCGATCTTCGGACAATGGAGGAGCTTTGTCAACCTACCATGTTTGGAAGAGGAGGACCGATTGCGCCGATGCAAATCAACGCTCCTGAGTTTTCGTTGAAGCACCACATGATTCAGCAAGTACAAATAAACCCATTCCGTGGATTGCCTGATGAAGATGCCAACAAACACCTCGACAAGTTCATTACAATCACCCAAAGCATGAAGTTGGCTGGTGCCACAATGGATGAACTTCGCCTACAACTCTTTCCACACACTTTATTACATCATGCCGAGAAATGGTTTGATCGTTTCCCGAAGAATTCTATTCACACTTGGGATGACATGACTCAACGCTTTTTGTCGCGCTACTTTCCACCATCTATGGTCACGAGCCTTCACAATCAAATCAGCGGTTTCATGCAAGACCCTGATGAATCTCTTTTTGATGCTTGGGAGAGATATAATGTCTTGATCGATAGATGTCCAAACCACAACATGCTACCTGTGACCTTAATTGATACTTTCTACAACGGTTTGACTTTTCGAGATCGTGATACGATCAATGCAGCCGCCGGTGGCACATTCATGAAAAGGAGACCCAAGGAGTGTAGAGAGCTTATTGAGAACATGACTACTCACCACAAAAACTGGGATTCCTCTGCTTCTTCAAGGAACAATCCGAGAGTCAATGTTTCCTCCACTTCTGCAAACCCTGATATGACCGAACTCACCCGTGTGCTTACTGAAATGAGCAGAAGTATGCAACTCTTTGCTTCAAACCAACGACAACAACAACAACAAGTTAAAGCTGTTGCTACTCCTTGTGAAAAATGCGGCGGTCCTCACTCATACACCGATTGTCCTTCGACACAAGGAAATCCGGAAAATGTGTATGCTGCTTATGGTAATTATTCACCGGAACATTACCAAGCTCGACCTCAAGGGGATAGAAATCTGCTGAGTTACCGATCCAACAATTACGTTTCACCCGGTTTTTCTCCTCAAAACCAAAACCCCGTCAATAACTACACTAGAAGCAACCAAATCCCACCTAGAGCTTCTAATCCTTATCACCCACCCGCCCAACAAACACCACCCAGTAATCCAGATGTTGAGGCCATCATGAGAACCCAAGGTGAGCAAATCAAGAATTTGCAGAGCCAAATTATCAATCTTAAAGGAGATATTACCAAGCAAGGAAATGAGATAAGATCCGAGCTTCGAAATGATATTCAATCCTCCTTCAGCCATCAAACCAATGATTTGAAGAATATGCTTGCTAGTTTCTTGCCCGCCGCTCAACCTTCTTCTTCGAGTTCTCTACCTTCAAACACCGTCACTAATCCGCGAGCCAATGTAAGTGCTATTACTAATCGTAGTGGAGTCACCATAGTAGGACCACCAATCCCACCCCCATCATCTACACCTCCTCCACCACCATGTATCCCTACTCCTCCTACACCTAGTATTAGTGCACCATTATCGTCTCCGCCTCGACGTGATGAAGTTCCCACGAATGACCCTTCAACATATCAACCTTTACCTACACCTGCACCTTCACCACCTAAACCCAATATCCCTTATCCCTCTCGTTTAGGCAAGACCAAAATGCTAACCATGGAGGACTCCGAAGTGGCACGCTATGTGAAGATGATTTCTCAAATGAACTTCAACATTAGCTTTCTTGAAGCACTTGTCCACATGCCCAAATTTGTTAAAGCATTTAGGGAATTACTTAACAAGAAGGAGAAGCTGATTGAACTCGCCAACACACGATTAAATGAAAACTGCTCTGCAGTTATTCTTAAAGAACTTCCGGAAAAGCTTGGAGATCCCGGTCGTTTTGTGTTGCCTTGCGTGTTCAACAAAATTGAAGAATTTACTGCCCTTGCTGATCTCGGGGCCAGTATTAATTTGATGCCATTGAGTGTTTGGAAAACACTATCATTACCCGACCTCACTCCAACAAAGATGACTCTTGAACTTGCAAATCGCACTCTCGCTTACCCCGTCGGTATAGCTGAAGACGTGTTCATTAAAGTTGTCACATTTACTTTCCCGGTCGATTTTGTCGTCGTTGATTATGAAATGGACCCTCGTATTCCTTTAATACTTGGTCGGCCATTCTTGAGAACCGGACGAGCTTTAGTGGATGTGGCCGAAGGTGAGTTAATCTTAAGAGTCGGGGATGATACACAAGTATTCAAAATGGGGAAGCTTACCAACACAACCTTTGGAGGACGAGAATCAGTGAATATGATTAATGTGCATGATGACTTCGTTATCTACAACAATCCTCTATTCGACTCTTGCATCGATAATCCACTTTTTCATGATGATGTGGATGATTCTCTCCCTACTTTGGAACTTTCTCCCATTTATGACTCTCCACCGGTCTTTGATGCTTATGATGATGAGTCTAGCTCAGATTCGGATGATTATGATGACCTTACTTCTGAGTATCCCGAGCTGCCCACCTATGATGATTTTGATGAGGCCGATACTCTTTCGAGCGATTCTTCACATGATGAAGATCCTCCGCCATCACTCGATCCTACTTTGGACGATTACTCATTTGAGGAAGATTTCTCTGATTTTCTCAACACTTACTTCCCTCATGAGAGTGATGCTCCTCCTTATGACTTTGAAGATTATCGTCTTGATCCTACTTTGGATTTGAAGAACATTCTTTCTAAGGAGAAGAAACCAGTCGACACCGATATCCGCAGCACGTATGAGTTAACACCTCTTTGTCCCACTTCTGAGGACGAGGTTGTGCTTCTTCGCGGATCTTCTTCACACTCTGCTGAGCCTGAGTGCTATTTTCCCCTAAAGGAAAAGGTGTTCGATCCCGGTATTGACATTCTGCAGCCATCTCAATATCCACCTGATGAAATAAAAGGAAATATCTTTGGAACTTATGGAAATCTGCTTGCACCACTTCAACCTTGCTTCCACCATGCTCCATCAATGCTTAAGGGAACCTTGCCTACTCTTCTTTGGCTTGCCTTGTTCACCTTAAGCTTGTGCTTATTGATGGACGAAAACTATGTCTTTGATCCTGGTGGATATGTTTCATGCTTCTTCCGTTGATGATCAAGGTCGAGTCAGGCTAATGACTCGGTTAACAAAAATCAAGCGCTTCTTGGGAGGCAACCCATGCATCTATCTTTTCGCTTTCTTTATCATAAGTGTAGGGGAGACCCGTTGGTGTTTGCACTCTCCTCTCTTCTTATAATCAGGGATTCGCGCTCAATGATCCACTCTTGATGATTCTTGACAACCCGTGATTCCGTGTCCACTTTTTCCCGGTTCTATCCTGAACTCCTTTCCATTCACTATTTTATATTTTCTCAATATTAAAATAGGAATCTCTTTAGTTGTCCTTTCCTTAGCAAGATTTAAACTACGTGCACAATGTCCTAAGTATAGGGGAGTTTACTCCCACATGCTTAAACATTGAGGACAATGTTTATGTTAAGTGTAGGGGGGACTTCTATCGAAGTTAAGTGGCCTTTTCCTTGTATTTGTCCTCATTTTAACCGGAAAATCAATGTTTCGACATTTTTCAAATTTTTTGATCTATTTTGGCCTATTAGTTTTTCTCTTTGTATAGTTATTTTCTTTCCTTATTAGAATAAATCTTAATAAAGTGGTTTTAATTTTCAAACATTGTGAATCTTTTGACTCAACCCGAGTTTACTAATCTAAGTTACTCTAGCTAGTATCCTTAATGTGTTTAAGTCAAGTTTTGCTAGGCTATTATGTAGGGAGCTATAAAACGCGAAAGTCTTAACTCTCACGGGTTAAGAACAAGAACTTTTCGCAAGTTCCTATAATTGATCCTAGAGAGTCGTTTATCAAGGGAACTTTAAAACGCGATTTCTAAACTTGAAAAAGTCTAAGAATTTGCAAGATCCTATAGACGACTCGAAAACCCAAAACTTTGATTTAATAGGCTAAGCATCCACGAGTCTCATTCCTTGAGATTTTAAACTGTGGAGAACTAGAGATGATAGAGCCAATTATAAGTCCGGTATTCTTTCGGGAATTTATGTGAGTTAATTATAAGCCTATTCTCCCATCGCTTGCTAATAAATTTATCTGCTAATAAATAAGGTTGTACGATTTGAAAAGTTACTTAGCTTCTAGCCCAAGATCGTTTAAAAGTTGCTCGGTATGGATTAGAGTTCATAGCCAAGGCATAACTTATTGAAGCGGGATGCGAAGATTGGCGAGTCCGAAAAGGCCCTAACAAGGCATGAGGGCTATATTTGTTGCTAAAGATCCAAAGTGATGTGAAGAATCATTTATCGAAAATCAAAATGAAGGATCGAGACACACGACGAAAAGCAAATACTCCCCAAAAGTCATGGAGAAGTGTATCCGAAAAGACCCTAACAAGGTATGAGGATAAATAGATCCAAGTCATAAAAGGAGGCGGATCGTTGTATATCAAAGTCCAAAATAAAGATTGGAGAAAAATGAAGAAGTCGTGGTCTAAGTATGAATCTCTCAAAAAGTTTAAGTGAAGAAATTCCATTTATGAAGAGAAGACCATAATTTCATGAACGTCTCTCAAGATTTGAAGTATGAAGTCGCTGCCAAATATCGGTCCGAGAGAGGTCTCAAATCGCGAAGCGATTTATGCCAAGATATGAACTTTATGAAGTCCCGAGAAGCAGTTTTAAAAGATTTTGTCCTTTAGCTAACTATTGATTAAATCGTTCACTTTATTTTCAGACTTAATAACTATCGAAATTAGTCAAAAATGCATCCTCGTGATCATTCAAGACAAAAATAAAATATAAGAGATACACCTAGGAATAAGGGAGTCTAAGTGAGTAATTGGCCCACATGAGTTCGTTATAGTTTACTAACTTATAATAACAATGATCTCGTTTTTAAGCTTGGTTTGGAGAAAGTGAAAACTTGAGGATGATGATTATTCATGACATTTCCAAAACCCAAGGTATGCTTTTTGATTCCTTTACTTTTAATGTTTATAATTTTATATCTCTTTAATAAAGGCCAACGTGGATTGATTATGATGAAAAATGTAAACGTGCTTTGTAACTAATGCATTGCATGAGGCCATTGCAATGGTCAAGTGTAGGGGATTTGATAGGTGTGAAAACACCCATCTTTTCTACCACTTAATTACAATAATAACCGAACCAAAACGTGTATTTTATGTCTTTTATGTCGGAATTATGCGTGGTTTGTGTTTTTGTTGTGATTTAGGACGAAAAGGTGAAAAGTGGAGAAAATACGGGAATTCACGGGAATTTACGGACTTTTATTGAAGAAAAAGACGAAAGACGAAGTCAAGAAGTCAAGAGTGTAAAAAGAACGGAAGTCCAAGACCAATTCTGAAGATTTATCGAAGAAAAAGTCAAAAGACGGAAGTTTATCAAAAGCCGAGGAACTCAAAACGAGTCCAAAGAAATCCCGAGCCAAAAGTCATCAAAGTCCAGGATTAACAAAGAGATTAAGAAGGAAGGACTTGATGGCGCAATTAAGAAGAAAGGAAGGAGGGGAGGAAGCTTCCTCTAACCACTCCCCTAATCACCTATAAATACCCCTCTTATTCATTTCACTAGTTTTTGTTGACTAAAGTGACACTAGTTCTTCCACATTTACTTTTATGCACATTTAATTACCTTGCACCTTTAAATACTTGTCTTGCACCTTTAATACATTTAATTTCAAGTAAGTGTTTCTTTTAATTCTCGCACCTTTACTTTATCTTGTTGATCTTATTCTACCTTTCTTTAATCTTTGATTTATTTGCTTTTTATCTTGTTTACTTGTTTAAAGATTACATTTTTATGCTTTTGATTGTTTTAAATCATTTATTTTCATAGCTTATTTTGTTTATTTTCAAGTTCTTAAAGTTTTTATAAAAGTTATTTTCATATAAAAGTTTGTTTTTCGTAAAGCTTATTCTTTTCTTGTTTTAAAAGTCTTTAAATTTCTGTTTAGTAGCTTATTTTTTATACGGTTTATCTTAGATATTTCGTCTTGTGCTTATTAGAATCTTAGCTTATTAGATTAGCTTAATTTGTGCTTTTTCCACCTTATTCCGATCTGACAAATCGGAAAGGGGTTTTACATTCCGACCATAGCTCCTTAGCTTGGTCGGAAAATGGTTTTAGTATTTCTGACATATTCTGATTGGGGTGGCCTGGTATTCCGATCTGAGGTATTTGAGGTATTCCGATCAAGGTAAGGTGACATATTCCGATTTGTACCACATTGTACATTCCGATTGAGGTGTTAGTTTGGCATTCCGATTGGGGGAAGTGACATATTCCGATTAGGGGTTCCGATCTACATTCGACCTGGGGCTATTTGTTATTCCGATCAAAGGTAAGCCGTCATTCCGATCTGAGTTTGTTGGTTACTCCGATTGGGAGAAGTGACATATTCCGATTGACATTCCTAACAACATTCCGACGGGAGGTGTTTCTACATTCCGACGGTGAGCCTGGTCGGAATATATTCCGATTGGGGTATTTTTCTTGTTTTGTCTTGCTTAATTTTTAGTTTATGTTTTTAATACTTGTCCAATTTTAATTTTCGTCACGCTTTTAATTCTTGTCATCTAATTAGTTTACTTTCCGTCACGTTTTTAAATATTGCACCTTTTCTTTAAGTTAGATTTAGATTTATTTCAACGCACTTTTACTTTAACACCATTTAATTTTAATTGTTTTGCAAATTTAAATATACTACAACGACACACTTTTTGTTCCACCAAAATAAAACTGAGTCACACATTAAACACAAGTTTTTCAATTCGAAGAGATTGGTACAACGATAATTTTTAACCTGAGTAGAATCCAAAGTATCAATGAGCCAGTGGGTAGTTAATAGGCAGCAGCAGAAACAATACTGTAGGTCTGGACATATATGTTGGACAACAATGCACAGCAGATGTTGGACGACACTAGTAATATAGTTATTGGACAGAACTAAAAACGTATGTTGGACATAACTATATTTATATGTTGGATAGCATTGTTTTAGTTGTTTTGCATAGTTTATCGGTTGTTTGTGCGACCGAGGCATGGGAGTCTCGGTAGGCTCGGTACACATGAATGTTGTTTAGTTGAGTTAATTTAATTATTAAAATGAACGTTATAATTAAATTAATCATGCAACTTAGGTTATTTTTTTAGTTAATGGAATTAGCTTAAGTATTTATTTGCGTAATTAAATTAATAACTATATTTAATTTAGTTATCTAATTTTCAAGCTAAGGTAAAGTTCATTACTTTAATCATACTTTATTATTAATTAATAATCTCAAATAAACCATGTATTATTTTATTAATTAATAATTAGTATTTTCGCTTAAAGTGTGTAATTAATAAACTTTATAATATAATCATGAAACATATAGTTTATGCTCATTAACACTATGACATATATTTTTTATTTAATAATCAGCTTGTTTATAAATATGGAGACTTACTATTTTTGAAAACTTTCTAATTATTAAAACTTGCTATTTTTAGACAGTTACTCATTATGACACTACAAGTATAGTAATACAAGAATATATGAAATACATAATCAGAATACATGTAAAACATGAATAAATACAAGAAACACTTAAAACAATAAAACTTGATAAGAACATATAAAATAAGCTAAGAACACACAGAACTAGTAACACACTCAGTAATCAGACAACTCATACACGTCCCTTATTTAGGTAGTATCCGTGAAGTCGGAGTAGATCGTTCAGCTTCCATTCTAGCTTCACTACTTGACATAAGGTACGGATATTCCGTCCTTCAGTATGGACATTCTTTCCTTTATTAGGATTTCCTGTTTGCAGCCATTTGTTTCCCCAGTTATTTTATATGTTTTGAATGCATATGTTTTATTTTAAATTCTTGAGCTATATATACATGCATGCCAGTTCATCTAGTTATAGAGGTACCATAACCATAACACAGGAGGAACCAGTGTTATGACATCCCCACGACGGAGTGATTGCTCATGGCGTCCCTTTTAGTTTTGGCCGTTTATTTATATTATCATGTGGGGCGTATGGGTGCATCCTAGTTACATGTTATTCAGGATTTTCATGGTGAGTGTGGTGTGTGCCTTGCATCCTTCACAAGGAGTTGATCCCTCCTACCCAGACCAGTGTAATTAGAGGCAGCCCCTCTAATTGCATGACGACGTCACCCCTCTAAGTATTCATGCACGTTGATACCTCATGACCAATATGGGATCTTGGCTAAATCTAAAATACAGTTTTTTATAAGTTAATCATAAGCTTTTCAAACTATAAAACCAGTTTTATAAACATGTTCCTAGTTTTCGAGCGGGACTTATACATTTCTGCTGCTTTTTAGTCTTATTTATGTTTCAGTCATTCATACTATGGTATATATCCCTTCACTGAGCGTATTGCTCAGCCATATATTTTCCTTTCCGCGTCCCAAAACGACAGGTACCCAAGGACTTATACATTGCCTTAGACTTCTTCTCTTTTTACCCTCTTGTACTTATGCTTGTTTGGACACTTTTTTTTGTCCTTCTCATTTCATTTTCCTTATTTATGTTTTGGGCTTATGTTGGCAATCGATGTTTATTCCGCTTTTCCCTTTTGGTCATGTATTGTATAGTACATATTACCTTGCATGCTCTGATGACACGCCATAAATATACGTAACGGTCCACTTATAAAAGTAGGGTGTTACACAAATTCACTTTCCCTACGGATTTTGTTGTTGTGGACTATGATATGGACCCTAGAGTGCCTTTTATTATTGGGAGACCATTCTTTAGAACTGGGAGAACCATAATAGATGTGGCTGGGGGAATGCTAATTATCAGAGTAGGAGAGGATATGCTTGTTTTTAGCATAGGTAAGTTATCTAAGAGATCTATTGAATCTTTGAATGTGAATGTCATTGATACACTTGATGAAGTGTGTAATGAGAATTTTCATGAATCTTGCCAAAGTGAGAATTATGAAATTCCCCATGTTGAGACCGTTGCCTCTAGTGATCCTTCCTTGACACCTTTTGGAGAGAGTGACTTTCTATTAGAGGAATTTGAGGCTAATTTCCCAAGGTATGTTGATTCTCCCATTAATTGGGATGAAGATCTTCGTGGCATTGAGCAATTGCTTAATGAGGACCCTTTCCCCCATCCCCACCTAAAGAGGTCACCAATGATGACCCTTCTTTGACTAAGCCTTCCATTGAGACTACTCCTGACTTAGAGCTTAAGGATTTGCCTTCACATTAAGAGTATGCATTTTTAGAGGGTGAGGATAAGTTACATGTGATCATTGCTAAAGACCTAAAGGAAGATGAGAAGGCCAAGCTTATTGAGGTTCTTAAGAAGAATAGGCAAGCAATTTCTTGGAAAATATCTGATATTAGAGGGATTGATCCTACCTTTTGCACTCACACGATCCTTATGGAAGACGACTTTAAACCCGCAGTCCAAAATCAAAGAAGGGTAAACCGAAGAATTCATAAAGTAATCAAGAAAGAAGTTATCAAACTTCTAGATGCTGGCATGATTTACCCTATATCTGATTCACCTTGGGTTAGCCCAGTACATTGTGTGCCTCAGAAGGGTGGTATGACCGTTCTTGTCAACGAGAACAATGTGTTAATTCCCCAACGGTTTATTACTGGGTGGAGAGTTTGTATTAACTATAGGAAGTTAAATGATGCTATAAGGAAAGACCATTTTCCACTCCCTTTTATGGACCAAATGTTAGAACGTTTAGCAGGGAATGAGTTCAATTGCTTCCTTGATGGATTTTCTGGATATTTTCAAATCCCTATTTATAACATCTAGTACTTTTGACTAATGTAACATCTATGTTTATAAATAAAGAGGTGATTTTACTAATAAATTTTTGCATTTTACTATTGTATGTAACTGAATTGTTGAATATATGTATTCTCACTATCTCAATTGCCACTTCAACATATGCCTATATGTTGTAAAAACTATGTACTATCAGGTCTGAGTTCTAAAAGTAACTATATGTATATACAATGAATAAGAACAACTCAAATATAACAAGGATACCTTAAATTCCTAAGAAAGCCTTAGAAACCCTAGAAATCCCTTGTAAACTAATGTTTCAAGCAATATAACTACATAATATCTATGCACTATTATCAAATAGATTATACTAATTATAATCTATCATATAAAGGAAAGGTAAATAATCACCAAACACTAATATTCACTAATCTCAAGCTAATTGCAAGAAAATGACCTAAAACCAAGATTAGCATATAAAATCCATTCTATAATAAATTAAAGTCTAATCTTTTGCAAATAATTATAAAACTAAATTCAGTATCATAATAAGTTAATACATTTATCTTAAACTAAGTTATAAATTATTAAAGCATAAAGTACAAGTTTTCAAAGCATAAGACCTTAAGCTTACTTAATTAACCCTAAGATATGATCAATAATACAAGGGATTACCTCGTATGAAAGTTCGTTAAACCGATCTTTTCGAACTGATTACTAGTCAAAAGTGCGACTCAGTCGTTCTTGGTGGAAAATAAAAAGGTTTGATTATCTATTTTGATCTAAAAGTGAAAATGTCGTTGAGTAAATAAATAAAAATGAAAGCTTGAAAATTTAAACTAAAAATGAAGACTTAAAATTAAAAAGTAAATGATTAAAACTTATAAAAATGTAAGCTTAAGACGTTTAAACTAAGACAAGACAAGTTAGAATAATGCTAAGTAAAAAGGCGGAAAAATAAAGTTTAAATTAAAAAGTGAACTAAAAATGAAGCTAATCCGGAATAAGGATTAAGCCCTTATCCAGAATACCTGATTATACTGCTTATCCGGAATGTAGACCCAAAGACTTATCCGGAATAATAGAACTAAGCTTATCCGGAATAATTGACTAAGGCTTATCCGGAATAATCTGTTGTGCAGCTTATCCAAAATAATTCTTCATCAGTTTATCCGTAATCCACTCTAAGGCTTATCCAGAATAAACTTGTGATGCTAATCCGGAATGTTATCTGCTGAACCTTATCCAGAATGTATATCCGGAATAAAAGAAATATACCTTATCCGGAATCTTTATCCGGAAAAAGTAATATGGTGCTTATCTGGAAAAAACGACACTTGAGGCTTATCCGGAATATGTTCCGGATACTTATCCGGAATAATAACTTCTGAGCTTATCCGGGAAATTGTAAACAAGGGCTTATCCGAAATATGGCAATTCAGGGTGTTATCCGGAATAATTAACTGATGCTTATCCGGAATTACTGATGAAGGTGCATATCCGGAATGTAGAGATGAGTGCTATTCAGAATAAAGGGGTAGTTGGCTATATCCGGAATAAAGGGGTTCTAATAAACCCAGAATACATCAAACTTAAGCAAATAAGCAAATCTAAAATAAGCACTTACCAAAACTTCAACCAAAAATATTTTTAAGAAAAACTAATAAGCCAAAAATTAAAAACTTTTAAAACACTAAATAAGCTAGGAATGAAAAAACACTTTTAATAAAAACTTAAAATTAATAAAAACAACTTATTTTTAAGAATTATTAAGCATTAAGATTAAGGAAATAAGCACTTTAATATAGAAACTTGAAATGTGTATAATGCAAGTTCGTTTTCTCAGTTCTTAACTAATAGAAAGTCCAATCAATTTCAGATTTATAATTGTTCTTGGTTGTTCAAGCTTGCTTGGTAATCTATTGCTAATTCAAACAAAACTATGTAAAAATGAAAAATATAAACCTACTTATACGTAAAACAAATTGCAAATACCAAATTTTATTCAAGTAAAAGTCTAAAATGCAAAATATAAAACTAAAAGGACTGAAAATGTAATTTCTATGAAATGTAAATGCTTGAAATGTAAATTCTAAAAGTTATAAGGACTACTAATGCAAAACAGTTAACTATAAGGACCAAATTTGTAAAATGTTAACAAACTAACCAACTAGTAACAAACTAACAAACTTGGTAACTGAAATTTAACAAACTTCCAAATCCAGGGACTGAATTTTGCAAATACCACAAATTTAGGAAGTTTAACTAGGTTTACCAAACTGAATGAAATGAAGGGACTAAAGTGCAATAAAACTAAACCTTTAACTAAAAACGGGACAAAGGAAAGATTAAGCTCGTTTGAGCTTATTACTCAACCAAATAAGCTGAAAACACTTGCAAAACTCTTAAAATCCAATTATAACTACGTGTGTTCAAGGAAATAAGCTAAAAGTCCAAAATAAGCAAAAGAGTGCTTATTAATAAGCACAAAATAAGCTACAGCTTATTTCAATCAGTCACAACCTGATTTTTGTAAAGAAACTGATTAAGCACTTGATTACAAGAACGGGAAATCAAATTAGAACCATTTTCATCCAGTAATGAAGAAGAAATCTGAAATAAGCTCTTTTGAGCTTATGTTGACCAGGTTTGACCAAAATTTTGGAAAAAGTTCAAATTCTCAAAAACTCATATTCAACACTTTCTAAACAGGATTGTGAAAGAAAATCACTACTTTTATGAAGTGGAATTTACGATATGGGAAAACAGTAAGCTTTTTACATCAGAGAATGACAAATGCTCAATCATGGACTCAAAAGCTTATTTCTAGCTTATTACTTGAAACTGTAGATTTTCCTTTTAGAGATTGAATCTTTATGATGTAAGCTAGAACTAGAAACAAGTTTGAGCAAATTTCATCAAGGAATGAAAGAGAACTAGGCAAATGAAATTGACAAGTTTCTAAACCAAAGCTGATAACAAGTATGACCCAAACTATTTTTATACCAATTGCCTTTTTGACTATTTTTATGACTTGCAAATGACTGAAAACTACTTGTTACCACTTAATGACTAGAAACAAACTCTAAAACTCCAATTATCAACACTTGAAATCTACTTCAAAGCTATTCCCAAACACTCCTTAAAATGTTATTATCAAACTTTTACAAAGACTAATTGAGTACTGGATTAAACTGAAACAAAAGCTATAGCAAACTTGTTTCAATGGACAAAATGAAAGCTAATCAAACTAAAATCACACAATTATATCAACTAGAACTCAATTAAGGTGCAAAGCTAAAATGTTACTGAAATAAGGCAGAAACTACAAAGCTGGACTCAAATGTACAAGATCAAGCTACAAATCACTAGGATCAATCAAACATCAACTAATTAACAAGTAAAACAGGCAGCCATCAAGATTAACTAGGAAACTTAGCATGCAAGAACTTGTTAAGTGGAACAAAAATAAGAGCTATGAAACCTATTGTAGAGGTCCTTTGGGAAGAAGAGGAGCGCTGAGCTCTCTTGCACTAGTGATACCACCACCTATCACTAGTAATCAACTCAAATCAACAATCAAACAGCTACAATTCATCAAACTGCCATGAAATCTTCAAAGGAACTAGGAATGAACTGAATTCTGAACAAACAGCTACAAATCTTCACCAATGTCAGTTATGATCAATGTATGATCATAACAAACATCAAACAGCAACAATAGAATCACACAACAGCAGGAAAGTAGCAGGAATTGAAGAACAGAATTTGGCGGGAAACTTGAATTTGAAATTTTATTGATTGAATTCAGTAACAAAAGTAGTTACAAGCTACAAACTAACTAACTAACTCAAGAGTTTGTCAGACTCTTGAGTAGTTAGGGGAAAATGAGGGAAAAGGGAAAGGAAAGTTAACTAGGTGTTTTTTACAAAATTGAACTACTATGAGAAATGAGGTACATCCTAGATATTTATAGGCAAGATAGGAGATTCTGTTGGGGTTTGTGACGTGGCAAATCCAATCATAGCTTGACACGTGGAAGAATTCTGCATTTGCTCTTTGAAGGTGATGAACATTGAATTGGGGGTTTTTAATTGAGTGGATGATTTGTTAAATAGATTGCACCATTGAATTCCTCTCTTCAAAACGAGCAAGTTTGGTGTTTTGATCTCCTCATGAAACGGCTTAAATCTCAAACCCGATCCTGGCAATATTTTTGTTAAAGAAGATAGACACGTGTCATCTTCTTATTGGTTTAAAACATGTCACATGGATTGCACTGTTGAGATATGGTATTAAATGTGGCGGCTGTTAATGGGTATTTAATGATTGATCCATGTTTACTATTTCCTTGCTTCTGATTGGTTTAGAGCCAAAGCACATGGATTAAACTTTGCAAAACTTTCCAAACTTGGCAGATTTGGTCCTTGTATTTGGCAGATTGTAATTTCAAGCTATGATCTTAATCCTTTTGACATTTTTGGCCCTTCAACTTTGATTCTTCAACAAAATGGCCCTTTGACTGAGTTGACTTTGTAGTTGACCAAATTTGACTTGAATCTTGACTTTTCATAATTTGCACTTCTAGTCCTCTAACTTTCATCACTTGTCAAGATAGGTCCTTGAACTTTAAAGTCTTGTCACTTTTGATCCTCTTTTGTCTTTTTCATCCATTTGAGCTTGGTTTTTCCTTGTTTGCTTGAAATTGTATCCTTTTACCTACATAAGATCACTCAAACACAAACATACCACATAACACTGCTTTTTACAAGATAAATGGGTATTTTGCTTCATGTTTTAGGGTTATTTGTTGATAAAAGGATATGAGTTTAAGCTCATATCAAATTCCCCTACACTTGAGCATTGCCATGTCCTCATGCAATATTATATTTCAAGGCTTAAAAATTTACATTTCCCTTATAATTAATCCACCTTGGCCATATGAGATGCATCTACACTACTCTAAACTAAATGATGCATGATTTTGACTTTTAATAATGCAATGAATCAAAATACAATTCTATCTATATCTTTTTGATTTTTCTTGAAATGGTTTTGATGGAAATAACTCATAAAGAATTCAATGACTTGGATTAGGGCTTGGGTACCATGGACACTTATCACCCTCAAGTTTCACTTTCCCCATACCAAGCTAGTAAATGGGATCATTGCATTCACAAGTAAAAAGTGCATCAACTTATTCATGACAATTAAATGTGGAACCGGTTATTAATTGAGCAAATTGCTTGTGGGCAAATTTGTCATTATTCATGTGTGAAATATAAGAAGTGTAAAATCCAAAAATAAGGAAGCACGGTTTTAATCCTAAGTAATCTTCTCATCCATTACTTGAAAAACAGCTCACAATTAATACAAGTCCGTATTAAGAGTAATAAGTCATTCGCCTTATGTGTAAAATCCTCATGTCATGCTTTCATAAGTAACTACACACTCGCTAAGGAAAGAAAAATAAAACTCACGCAATAATTTACATCCGCATCTTTTTGAGATTTTGGATCTTCAACCCCGCAACCCGTCAAGGTAATATTGGATTGGAGCAATCTATTGAATCCCCGCAACCCGTCAAGGTAATATTGGAACTCAATAGTCACTATAATTAACACCACACTGCCCCTCTTGGGAGTCTTGCATTATTTTTTTTCTTTTTCTTTTTTTTTTCTAGCCACTCATTTTTTTTTCATAAGCCGCTCTTATTTTTCTTTATTCCTCACCAAGAAATTTGCAAAGAAGAAAAGAAAAAAAAAACCCGCTAAATATGGAGCATGACATAAGACTAGTACACATAAAACGTGCTAACTTAGAATCTTAAGACGTACTCATATCAACCATAAATGATTAGCCAAAAATGCATAAGAGATTACAAACCAATTAAAACCGTACTTGATTATTTATTAACAAGTATATACAAGCGAAGAAAATAGAGATAAAGAAGAGAAGGGTTTAGCCACAAGTAATTGCCATGAAGTCTATCTAGCCCTTTTACACTTGCTTCAACTCTATCATTTCCCATTCTCCACAAATTTAAAATTTCAAAGAATGAAATTGGTGGAAGCTTAGCCTAATAGACCAATGAAGGACTACATGGTTAAGGATACTAGCTAGAGAGTGCTAAAATAAGCAAACTCGGGTTGAGTCAAAATATCCATGGCGGGCCTAATATGTCAAAAAAAATCTAAATTTGTTAAAACCATGTTTTATTATATTTTTCCTTTTTATATATTTTTGAATAAAAGAAGAAATATATACAATGCAAATGTGCTATGCAAATGAAAAATGAATGATACAAAAATTATGAATGCATATTTTTGTTGGCCAAAATAGATCAAAAATTTGAAAAATGTTGAAAATTCAATTTTCCATGTTATCATGCAAGACAATGACAAATTCTAGGTAAGGTAACTTCGATAGAAGACCCCCCTACACTTAAGCTAAACATTGTCCTCAATGTTTAAGAGCATGGAAGTATAAAAACTTCCCCTACACTTATGACAATGAATAGACTTTGCTTAACCCAAGTTAAGGAAAGGACTACTATTAGTGAAATCATGTTTAAGCACAAGGTGTCAATGAAAAATCACTAAAGTAACGAAGTGAACCGGATACAAGGGCCTCCTCCATAAGCTCCAAAGCATGAGATGAGTGAGCAACCCTACAAACAATCAAGAAGACAAAAGAAGGTCTCCCCTACACTTATCTCCAAATCTATGCCTTTATTTCTAACCTACAACACTCTAAACCTAGTTATACGATGCTTGAGTTAATGAGTCTCTAGCTCGACTCGTCCCTCAATGAATTAATTCATTGGGAAAATGGGGACCTCTTGGACCATTTCAATGGAAATGTCCTCACCAAAGTAATGCTTAACACGGTGACCATTCACTTTAAAATTTGGACCATCGGGTTGAGACAACTCAAGAGTTCCATATGGAAACACTTGAGCAATAGTGAATGGACCGGACCATCTCGACTTAAGCTTGCCCGCAAAAAGCTTCAATCTTGAGTTAAAGAGGAGAACCGGCTCTCCAACTTTGAACTCACGATTCTTGATCTTAGCATCATGCAATTTCTTAGTCTTTTCCTTGTATAGCAAAGAATTTTCATAGGCATTGGCTCTCAACTCATCCATCTCATTGATTTGATCTTTCCTATGTGAACCGGCTTGGTTTAAATCAAAGTTAGCCCACTTGAGAGCCCAAGATGCCTTATGTTCTAACTCAAATGGGAGGTGGCACGCTTTTCCATAGACAAGCCTATAAGGAGTACAACCAATTGGTGTCTTAAAAGCCGTCCTAAACGCCCACAAAGCATCATCAAGCTTATCCGACCAAGAAGCTCTATGCTCTCCCACCGTTCTCTCTAAAATTCTCTTTAAACCACGATTTGTGACCTCGGTTTGACCATTTGTTTGAGGGTGATACGCGGTAGAAAGTCTATGATTCACTCCATATTTCTTCATAACTCTCGTGAATTGATCATTACAAAAGTGCGTACCACGATCACTTATGATGGCCCGAGGTACACCAAATCTAGCAAACAATTGTTTCAAGAACTTTACAACCACTCTAGCATCATTAGTAGGTAAGGCTTTAGCCTCCACCCACTTGGACACATAATCCACCGCCACAAGTATATACTTGTTTCCCTTAGAGGATGGAAAAGGTCCCATGAAATCTATTCCCCATACATCAAATATCTCACACTCTTGTATAAAATTTTGTGGCATCTCATCACGTTGTGTAATTTTTCCTTGTCTTTGACAAACATCACAAAATTTCACCATCTCTTGAGCATCCTTGTAAATGGAAGGCCAATAGTAACCCGAATCAAAGACTTTCTTGGCGGTGTAGTTAGGCCCAAAATGTCCACCCGTAGGTCCTTTATGACATGCCTCTAAGATTTTAAATGCCTCGGGCCCATCTACACACCGTCTAATGATTTGGTCCGCACATTGCCTAAAAAGATATGGATCATCCCAAAAGTAATACTTAACTTCCTTAAGAAACTTTTTCTTTTGTTGATAAGTAAGACCTTCAATAAGCACATTGCCCACAAGATAGTTTGCAATATCCGCAAACCAAGGTGTGGCATCCTCTTGGGAAGAGATAGACATGAGCTCCTCTAGTGGAAAGGATTCATTGATTTCTTGATGTGGGAAATCTCCTTGAAAAGGATGCTCAAGTCTACTCAAATGATCCGCCGCTAAATTCTCGGCCCCTTTTTTATCACGAATCTCTATCTTAAACTCTTGAAGCAACAAAACCCATCTCAAAAGCCTAGGCTTAGCATCTTGTTTTGTCATAAGATACTTGAGAGCGGAATGATCCGTATACACTATGGTCTTGGAAAGCACAAGGTATGGTCTAAACTTCTCAAAAGCATAAACTATAGCAAGCAACTCTTTTTCCGTGGTAGTGTAATGAAGTTGTGCACCGGTCATGGTTTTACTCGCATAGTGTATAGGTTGGAAATGCTTATTAACTCTTTGTCCTAAGACGGCCCCCACCGCATAATCACTAGCGTCACACATAAGCTCAAAAGGTAATTCCCAATTTGGAGAAACCAAAACGGGAGCCTTTGTCAATTTCTCCTTAAGTGTCTCAAAAGATTCTAAACAAGCTTGGTCAAAAATGAAAGGAGCCTCTTTCTCCAAGAGATGAGTCATCGGTCTAGCTATCTTAGAAAAATCTTGTATAAAGCGCCTATAAAAACCCGCATGACCTAAGAAACTCCTCACACCTTTAACCGAGGTGGGTGGGGGAAGCTTAGCAATCACATCAATTTTGGCTCGATCAACTTCTAATCCCTTATTAGATATCTTGTGTCCTAAAACAATCCCCTCTTTCACCATAAAGTGACATTTCTCCCAATTAAGCACCAAACGTGTTTACTCACAACGCTTAAGCATTCTCTCAAGATTGGTGAGACAAGAGCTAAAGGAGTTCCCAAATACGGAAAAGTCATCCATAAAAACCTCCATGGTTTGCTCTATCATGTCATGGAAAATCGCCATCATGCACCTTTGAAACGTCCCTGGTGCATTACATAGGCCAAAAGGCATCCTCTTGTAAGCAAATGTACCGTATGGACAAGTGAATGTGGTCTTTTCTTGATCCTTAGGGTCAATGGGTATTTGAAAATAACCCGAAAAGCCATCAAGAAAACAATAGTACTCATTTCCCGCTAAGCGTTCAAGCATTTGATCCATAAAAGGAAGCGGAAAATGGTCTTTCCTAGTTGCCTCATTGAGTTTTCTATAATCAATGCAAACTCTCCAACCGGTTACAAGTCTCGTGGGAATAAGCTCATTGTTCTCATTAGGCACCACGGTGATTCCACCCTTCTTTGGAACACAATGAACCGGGCTAACCCATGGAGAGTCGGAAATGGGGTAAATCATACCCGCATCTAAGAGTTTAATCACTTCTTTCTTAATAACCTCATGAATTTTTGGGTTAACTCTCCTTTGGTTTTGAATGGCGGGTTTATAATCATCCTCCATAAGGATTTTGTGAGTACAAAAATGTGGATCAATTCCCCTTATGTCGGATATTTTCCATGCTAAAGCTTTCTTATGTTTCTTAAGGACTTCAATAAGTTGCTCCTTCTCATCCTCTTTCAATTCCTTAGCAATAATCACCGGTAATTGGTCTTTTCCTTCTAAGAAAGCATATTCTAAGTGGGATGGAAGTTCCTTAAGTTCAATGGGAGGTGGACTTTCTATGGAAGGTTTTACTATGGAAGGTTCCTCAATGGTAATCTCTTGTGGAATAGGAGAAGGAATAGGGTCCTCATTGAGCAACTTTTGGATTGTAAGAATATCTTCTTCCCAATTAATGGGAGAATCATCATCACCAAGAAAGTTGGACTCAAATTCCTCCAAGAGGAAATCACTCTCTCCGAAAGGTGTTAAAGAGGGAGCAATTGAGGCCACGGTTTCAACATGTGGAATCTCATCACTAGCATTCTTACAAGCATCATGAAAGTGTTCATTACACACTTCATCTAGTACATCCACAATGTTAATAGTCTCACAAGGTCTAGACTCCTTAACCTCTTTTCTATCACAAACTTTCCCTAACTTAAACACCACTTTCTCATCCTCTACTCTCATAATTAATTCTCCTTCCGCCACATCTATCAAGGTACGACCCGTTCTCAAAAACGGTCTACCAACAATCAAAGGCACTCTAGGATCCATGTCATAATCGACCACTACAAAGTCGGCCGGAAAGGTAAACTTATCCACACCTACAAACACATCTTCCGCTATACCTACGGGGTGAGCTATGGTTCGGTTGGCTAGTTCAAGAGTCATCCTAGTGGGGGTGAGCTCGGGAAGAGAGAGTTGTTTCCAAACCGATAAAGGCATGAGATTTATGCTTGCCCCTAAATCCGCCAAAGCCATGCAATTTTCAACACCGGGAAAATTACAAGGTATCAAGAAGCGCCCCGGATCTCCAAGTTTTGTTGGTAAGGTTTTAAGTAACACCGCGGAACAATTTTCATTAAGTGATGTGTTGGGCAAATCAACCAATTTTTCTTTGTTTGAGAGCAAATCCTTGAACATCTTAGCAAACTTTGGCATATAAGCAAGAGCTTCCGCAAAGGATATGTTGATATTGAGTTGCTTGAACATCCTTAAGAAATTGGAGACTTGGATGTCATCTTTGTTCTTTAACTTGTCCTTTTTCAACCTTGAAGGGTATGGAAGAGTGGGTTTTGGTGTAGGTGGAATAGGTGTTATGGTGGGAGATTTGTCTTTGTTAGCCTCTTCATTGGGAAGTGTGGAAGGTAAAGGAGAAGTATGAGGTGGTTGAGGAGGTGTGTTTGAGTGAATAGGAGCACTTTGAGGAGGTGGAGTAGAAATAGAAGGTTTATCACAAGTAGGAGCACAAGTGGGTTGAACAATAGTAGGTTTAGGAGGTGAAGGATCCTTTGTTGTTGTACCACTTCTTGTTGTAATGGCATTGACATTAGCCCTAGGGTTTGTTTGTGTGTTAGAAGGTAAAGCCCCTTGTGGTCTTTGAGTTACCGCCACTAAAACCCTATTGATTTGTTCCTCCATTGTACGTTTCACTTGGTCATTCATTCTCTTCTCAGTTTCACGCATTTTCTTGTCAACATACTCTTGAGTCTCTTGCATCCCATATCCTTGAGTTTGATTTGGAGGGTAAGCTTGATTTGGTATTGGAGCATATGCTTGATTGGGAATAAATGGAAGTGGTTGATTAAATCCTTGTTGTGGTGGGTAAAAGGTATTAGCTTGAGGTTGAAATTGATTGGGTGCCTTGTAATTATTTCCTTGGTATGGTTGTCTTTGCCCTTGATTCCTTGCTAAAATTTGAGGAGGATTTTGTCGAATTTGGGTGGGTGGTTGGGGTGGAAAGCCGGGTGGAGTAAGGTAATTTTGGGATTTGTAAGAAAGGTTATTTGGATTGATGTTAGGCTTGAAGTGTTCACGGTGTTCCTCTTGATAAGCATAACATTCCCCTTGATACCCTTGCACCTTGTCACATTGTTCATAAGAGTGGGGACCTCCACAAGTAACACAAGAAATGGAGATGGCATTCACATTGTTTGAGGAATTGTTCAATGTCATGCTCTTAAAATCTTGAATCATGCCTTGAGTCATTTCTTGCCCTTGTTTGACTGTTTGAAGGATCTCTTTAAGAATTTGGAGTTCACAAGGGGTTTGAGAAGTGTTGTGGATCACATGAACCTTTTCTTCAAATGGATCGTTTGTTTGAACCATTGCCTTAGTCTCAATAATGTTCAAAGCCTCATGGTATGTCTTGCAATGAATACTCCCTCCCGCGGAAGCATTTAGTGAATCTTGGTGGTGAGGTTTAAGGCCATTGTAGAAAGTATTGATTTGGCCTAGATCATCCATTCCATGGTTAGGGCATCTCCTCAACAACTCACTATACTCTTCCCAAGCATCACCAAAGGATTGACTAGGTTTTTGTGTAAAGCCCATAATCAAATTCCTCAAAGCCATAGTCTTTTGTGGAGGAAAGAATTTGTTCAAAAACTTAGTGGTAAAATCATCCCATGTGGTGATACTATCGGGTGGTTGGGTTTCTAACCAATGCTTAGCACTCCCATCTAAGGAAAATGACACTAACATCAATCTAATGACATCATGTGGAACCCCATTATGCTTAATGGTGTTGCAAAGTGAAAGGAATCTCTTAAGGTGAGCATGGGGATCCTCATTTTGTTTTCCAAAGAAAGGTGATGCAGCAACCATATTGATCATAGATGTATGTAGCTCAAATGTGTTAGCGGGAAAGTCGGGAATCTTAATGGCACTAACATATCCATGAACATTGGATTGCATACGTTCATACAAAGTACGATTATCAATAGCCATGGCTCCTTGTGGTGGTGACAAAGCACGATTCTCGTGATCGTCTTGGTGAACGGTGGTGGTCTTACTCTTTCTCTTTTTCTTCCTTTTCGGAGGAAGAGGTTGTACACCAATCGGTATTTGTGCACGCCCGCGAGTGAGCATGCAACTCAATACGAGGAATGAGAGAGAAGCTCTCGTGTGACTTTGAAAAGAATATGATTATCCTCTTCGAGTTTCGATATTAAATATCCACAAGAAAATAACAATATATGTAATACTACTTTGGGTGCAAGACCCTCAATGAAGCTTTCCTTCTTAGAATACTCCCAAGTGAACGGGGGGTTAGGTGGCGCGAAGCACTTAAGTACCTATTGACCCTTAGATGGCATTTTATAGCACATCGCCTTTCTATTCACTTAAATGTTCGTATTCTTTGAATTATTGCTTATTGAGAGTATTTATCTATTCTTGCTTTATTTTGTTTGATCGATACGCGTGTCAAGGACCGGAACGCCCCTCAACACGGTGTATTGCCTCAGCAATACTTATGGAAGATATGTAGATTGATTGTTCTTATACGTATACGTATTTACTTATAATAATATATGGAAAATATTTTTGTATTTATGAGTTTTTAAAGGAAAATACTATATGTACATAAAAACCGAGAGAATCCAATAATATATATTTTTGGGTGCAATCTTTTAGGAAAAAGATTGCTTTTTGGATTTTTTAATTTTTTTGGTCAATTCTTTAGGAAAAGAATTGTTTTGTTAATTTTTTAGTTTTTATATATTTTTATATTTTTGATTTTTTATTTGTTTTTGATTTATGATACGTAAAAATAACGTTCACCAAATGAACGGATCCCAAAAGCCAATGAAAACCGTCAATCGATAGTCTCTCGTGTAGTCAAAGAACCGGCAGCGGCGCCATTTGAAATGTGTATAATGCAAGTTCGTTTTCTCAGTTCTTAACTAATAGAAAGTCCAATCAATTTCAGATTTATAATTGTTCTTGGTTGTTCAAGCTTGCTTGGTAATCTATTGCTAATTCAAACAAAACTATGTAAAAATGAAAAATATAAACCTACTTATACGTAAAACAAATTGCAAATACCAAATTTTATTCAAGTAAAAGTCTAAAATGCAAAATATAAAACTAAAAGGACTGAAAATGTAATTTCTATGAAATGTAAATGCTTGAAATGTAAATTCTAAAAGTTATAAGGACTACTAATGCAAAACAGTTAACTATAAGGACCAAATTTGTAAAATGTTAACAAACTAACCAACTAGTAACAAACTAACAAACTTGGTAACTGAAATTTAACAAACTTCCAAATCCAGGGACTGAATTTTGCAAATACCACAAATTTAGGAAGTTTAACTAGGTTTACCAAACTGAATGAAATGAAGGGACTAAAGTGCAATAAAACTAAACCTTTAACTAAAAACGGGACAAAGGAAAGATTAAGCTCGTTTGAGCTTATTACTCAACCAAATAAGCTGAAAACACTTGCAAAACTCTTAAAATCCAATTATAACTACGTGTGTTCAAGGAAATAAGCTAAAAGTCCAAAATAAGCAAAAGAGTGCTTATTAATAAGCACAAAATAAGCTACAGCTTATTTCAATCAGTCACAACCTGATTTTTGTAAAGAAACTGATTAAGCACTTGATTACAAGAACGGGAAATCAAATTAGAACCATTTTCATCCAGTAATGAAGAAGAAATCTGAAATAAGCTCTTTTGAGCTTATGTTGACCAGGTTTGACCAAAATTTTGGAAAAAGTTCAAATTCTCAAAAACTCATATTCAACACTTTCTAAACAGGATTGTGAAAGAAAATCACTACTTTTATGAAGTGGAATTTAAGATATGGGAAAACAGTAAGCTTTTTACATCAGAGAATGACAAATGCTCAATCATGGACTCAAAAGCTTATTTCTAGCTTATTACTTGAAACTGTAGATTTTCCTTTTAGAGATTGAATCTTTATGATGTAAGCTAGAACTAGAAACAAGTTTGAGCAAATTTCATCAAGGAATGAAAGAGAACTAGGCAAATGAAATTGACAAGTTTCTAAACCAAAGCTGATAACAAGTATGACCCAAACTATTTTTATACCAATTGCCTTTTTGACTATTTTTATGACTTGCAAATGACTGAAAACTACTTGTTACCACTTAATGACTAGAAACAAACTCTAAAACTCCAATTATCAACACTTGAAATCTACTTCAAAGCTATTCCCAAACACTCCTTAAAATGTTATTATCAAACTTTTACAAAGACTAATTGAGTACTGGATTAAACTGAAACAAAAGCTATAGCAAACTTGTTTCAATGGACAAAATGAAAGCTAATCAAACTGAAATCACACAATTATATCAACTAGAACTCAATTAAGGTGCAAAGCTAAAATGTTACTGAAATAAGGCAGAAACTACAAAGCTGGACTCAAATGTACAAGATCAAGCTACAAATCACTAGGATCAATCAAACATCAACTAATTAACAAGTAAAACAGGCAGCCATCAAGATTAACTAGGAAACTTAGCATGCAAGAACTTGTTAAGTGGAACAAAAATAAGAGCTATGAAACCTATTGTAGAGGTCCTTTGGGAAGAAGAGGAGCGCTGAGCTCTCTTGCACTAGTGATACCACCACCTATCACTAGTAATCAACTCAAATCAACAATCAAACAGCTACAATTCATCAAACTGCCATGAAATCTTCAAAGGAACTAGGAATGAACTGAATTCTGAACAAACAGCTACAAATCTTCACCAATGTCAGTTATGATCAATGTATGATCATAACAAACATCAAACAGCAACAATGGAATCACACAACAGCAGGAAAGTAGCAGGAATTGAAGAACAGAATTTGGCGGGAAACTTGAATTTGAAATTTTATTGATTGAATTCAGTTACAAAAGTAGTTACAAGCTACAAACTAACTAACTAACTCAAGAGTTTGTCAGACTCTTGAGTAGTTAGGGGAAAATGAGGGAAAAGGGAAAGGAAAGTTAACTAGGTGTTTTTTACAAAATTGAACTACTATGAGAAATGAGGTACATCCTAGCTATTTATAGGCAAGATAGGAGATTCTGTTGGGGTTTGTGACGTGGCAAATCCAATCATAGCTTGACACGTGGAAGAATTCTGCATTTGCTCTTTGAAGGTGATGAACATTGAATTGGGGGTTTTTAATTGAGTGGATGATTTGTTAAATAGATTGCACCATTGAATTCCTCTCTTCAAAACGAGCAAGTTTGGTGTTTTGATCTCCTCATGAAACGGCTTAAATCTCAAACCCGATCCTGGCAATATTTTTGTTAAAGAAGATAGACACGTGTCATCTTCTTATTGGTTTAAAACATGTCACATGGATTGCACTGTTGAGATATGGTATTAAATGTGGCGGCTGTTAATGGGTATTTAATGCTTGATCCATGTTTACTATTTCCTTGCTTCTGATTGGTTTAGAGCCAAAGCACATGGAATAAACTTTGCAAAACTTTCCAAACTTGGCAGATTTGGTCCTTGTATTTGGCAGATTGTAATTTCAAGCTATGATCTTAATCCTTTTGACATTTTTGGCCCTTCAACTTTGATTCTTCAACAAAATGGCCCTTTGACTGAGTTGACTTTGTAGTTGACCAAATTTGACTTGAATCTTGACTTTTCATAATTTGCACTTCTAGTCCTCTAACTTTCATCACTTGTCAAGATAGGTCCTTGAACTTTAAAGTCTTGTCACTTTTGATCCTCTTTTGTCTTTTTCATCCATTTGAGCTTGGTTTTTCCTTGTTTGCTTGAAATTGTATCCTTTTACCTACATAAGATCACTCAAACACAAACATACCACATAACACTGCTTTTTACAAGATAAATGGGTATTTTGCTTCATGTTTTAGGGTTATTTGTTGATAAAAGGATATGAGTTTAAGCTCATATCAAAACTTTTGAGATCACTAATTTAAATAAGCACAATCCAATAAGCTACACAATCAGACCATCAACAAAATTAAAATAAAACTACATAATTATTAAGATTAAGAAAAAGATTAAGAAAGGTAGAATGAAAATTAAGGAAATAAGCTTGATTGATTAAAGATCAATATCAAAAGATTACAAGATTAATGTAAAGATTTAATAAGCTTGAAAGGAAAACTAGAGAGAAAATAAAAAAACACTTAATAAAACTAAAAATTAACTACAACTACTAAAAACTAACCACCCTTCTAATGACATATTAGGAGGGTATTTATAGGAGGTGGGGAGATTAGGTGCTTAAGCTTTCTTCTTTCTTTCTTCTCGTCTCGACTCGATTTAATTTCTTTGTCTTTCTTGACGTCGTCTCGGGATTTGTCGATATAAGTTGAACTTGTCTTATAATTTTCTTCTATAATTAGACTTGAGTTCTTTGACTTCATTAAACTTCCGTCTTTAGACTTTTTCTTTGATAAATCTTTAGAATAGGCCTTGGACTTCCGTTCTTTTTGCATTCTCGATCTTTCGACTTCGTCTTTAGTCTTTTTCTTCGATTAAAGCCCGTGATAGCCCATGTTTTCTTCCTTTTGCATCTTTTGGTCCTAAAACACAATAAAAACACAAACCACGCATAATTCCGACTTTTACGACATAAAATACACGTTTTGGTCTTGTTATTATTGGAAATAAGTGGTAAAAGGATAAGTGTTTTCACACTTATTAAATCCGCTACACTTGACCATTGCAATGTCCTCATGCAATGCATTAATTTCAAAGCACATATTACATTTATCATAAATGACCCACCTTGGCCTTTATTAAATGCTAAACATTAAGGAAACTAAAAGAACAAACAAGTAAGAAATCAAAGACTTACATTGGGTTTTTGGTTGTCATGAATGTTCATCATTCTCAAGTTTCACGTTCCCCATACCAAGCTTAAAAACGAGATCATTGTTATTATAAGTTAGCAAACTAACACGAACTTATGTGGGCCAATTATTCACTTAGACTCCCTTATTCCTAGGTGTATCTCTTATATTTTAATATTGTCTTAAATGATCACGAGGATGCATTGTTCGACTTATTTCGATAGTTTATTAGGCTGAAAATAAAGTAGGACGATTTAATCAATAGTTAGCTAAAGGACAAAATCTTTTTAAACTGCTTCTCGGGACCTCATAAAGTTCATATCTTGGCATAACTCGCTTCACGATTTGAGACCTTTCTCGGACCGATATTTGGAAACGACTTCATACTTCAAATCTTTGAGAGACATTCTTGAAATTATGGTCTTCTCTTCATAATAGGAATTTATTCACTTGAAGTTTTGAGAGATTCTTCATCTTTGGACCACGACTTCTTCATTTTTCTCCAATCTTTATTTTGGACTTTGATATACAACGATCCGCCTCCTTTTAGGACTTGGATTTATTTATCCTCATACCTTGTTAGGGCCTTTTTGGATAGACTTCTCCATGATCTTTAGGGGAGTATTTGCTTTTCGTCGTGTGTCTCGATCCTTCATATTGATTTTCGATAAATGATTCTTCACATCACTTTTGGATCTTTAGCAACAAAATATAGCCCTCATGCCTTGTTAGGGCATTTTCGGACTCGCCAATCTTCGCATCCCGCTTCAATAAGTTATGCCTTGGCTATGAACTCTAATCCATACCGAGCAACTTTTAAACGATCTTGGGCTAGAAGCTAAGTAACTTTTCAAATCGTACAACCTTATTTATTAGCAGATAAATTTATTAGCTAGCGATGGGAGAATAGGCTTATAATTAACTCACATAAATTCCCGAAAGAATACCGGACTTATAATTGGCTCTATCATCTCTCGTTCTCCACAGTTTAAAATCTCAAGGAATGAGACTCGTGGATGCTTAGCCTATTAATTCAAAGTTTTGGGTTTTCGAGTCGTCTATAGGATCTTGCAAATTCTTAGACTTTTTCAAGTTTAGAAATCGCGTTTTAAAGTTCCCTTGATAAACGACTCTCTAGGATCAATTATAGGAACTTGCGAAAAGTTCTTGTTCTTAACCCGTGAGAGTTAAGACTTTCGCGTTTTAAAGTTCCCTATATAAAAGCCTAGCAAAACTTGACTTAAAACACGTTAAGGATACTAGCAAGAGTAAACTTAGATAAGTAAACTCGGGTTGAGTAAAAAAATTCACGACTTTGAAAAATTTAAAATCACTTTATTGAAAATTTATTCTAGATTAAAAATTTTGAAAAATGTCGAAAAATTAGATTTTCCGGTTAAAATGAGGACAAATTCATGGAAAAGACCACTTACTTCGATATAAGTCCCCCTACCCTTAATATAAACATTGTCCTCAATGTTTAAGCATGTGGGAGTAAACTCCCCTACACCTATGACATTGTGCACGTTGTTTAAATCTTTCTAAGGAAAGGACAACTATAGTGATTTCAATGTGAACATATAAGATATGAAATATTGAATCACGACAGTTTAGGATAGAACCGGGAAGACGGGTATACGGGATCACGGTTCGTCAAAAGTCATCGAGAATGGATCTTTGAAGCTTAAATCCCTGCACATTAGAAGAAACAAGACAACAAACACATACCGGGCTCCCCCTACACTTATTATGAAAACGGTAAAGGGTAGATCACGGGTTGCCTCCCGAGAAGCGCTTGTTTTTTTATAACCGAGTCACGAGCCTGACTCGACCCAGAACTAATTCAAAGGAGACGTGGTGAGGGATGGAATCATCTCATGAGAGATGTCCACACCAAAGTACAACTTCACGCGCTGGCCATTCACCTTAAAATTGGGTCCATTTGGATGAGAAAGCTCAATGGTGCCATATGGGAAGACTTTGGCGACGGTGAATGGACCAGACCAGCGGCTCTTCAGCTTTCCCGAGAAGATCTTCAACCGAGAGTTAAAGAGTAAAACTTGATCTTCAATGTGGAACTCTCGGTTCTTAATCCTTGAATCATGGATGATCTTGGTCTTCTCCTTGTAGATCAATGAGTTCTCAAAAGCCTCATTCCTTAGTTCGTTGAGCTCGTTGAGTTGAATCTTCCGAAGATCGCCGGCTTTGCTGATGTCGAAGTTAGCCCACTTCAAGGCCCAGTATGCCTTATGTTCCAGCTCGATAGGGAGGTGGCATGCTTTCCCGTACACAAGACGATAAGGTGTACAACCAATCGGGGTCTTATAAGCGGTACGGAAAGCCCACAAAGCATTATCTAACTTATCAGCCCACGAGGCACGATGCTCTCCCACAGTACGCTCAAGAATTCGCTTCAATCCACGGTTAGATATCTCGGCTTAACCATTTGTTTGAGGATGATAAGCGGTGGAATGACGGTGATTGACACCGTACTTAGCCATGACTCGAGCAAATTGATCATTGCAAAAATGAGTCCCGCGGTCACTGATTATAGCACGAGGAACACCAAATCGAGCAAAAAGTTTCTTCAGAAAGTTCACAACCACCCTCGCATCGTTCGTGGGGAGAGCCTTAGCTTCAACCCATTTGGAAACGTATTCAACGGCTACGAGGATGTACTTGTTCCCTTTAGATGATGGAAACGGCCCCATAAAGTCGATGCCCCATACATCAAAGATTTCACATTCTTGTATGAAATTTTGAGGCATCTCATCTTTATGAGTGATCTTGCCTTGTCTTTGGAAAGCATCACAATGTTTAACCATTTCATGAGCGTTATGATAAATGGTGGGCCAATAAAATCCAGAGTCGAACACTTTCTTCGCGGTATAATTTGGACCAAAATGACCACCGGTGGGTCTTTTATGGCAAGCTTCGAGAATTTCGAAAGTTGCGGGTCCATCAACACATCGGTGAATAATCAGATCAGCACATTGTTTGAAGAGATAAGGGTCATCCCAAAAGTAAGTCTTAATATCTTTAAAGAACTTCTTCTTTTGTTGGGATGTTAACCCTTCGATGAGGATACCACCCGCTAAGTAGTTTGCAATGTCCGCAAACCAGGAGTGTCATCAAGATTGGAATTGATAGACATTAAGGTCTCAAGGGGAAAAGAGTCATTGATCTCTTGGTTCGGATGATCCCCTTGATACGGATCCTCAAGTCTACTTAGATGATCCGCGGCTAGGTTTTCGGCTCCCTTCTTGTCACGAATTTCAATGTTGAATTCTTGAAGGAGCAAAACCCAACGAAGAAGTCTTGGCTTCGAATGTTGCTTAGTCAACAAGTACTTCAACGCGGAATGGTCGGGATAGACAGTTGTGGTGGAAAGGACAAGATAGGGGCGGAACTTCTCAAAAGCATACACTACAGCTAAAAGCTGTTTTTGGTAGTGGTATAATGGAATTGAGCCCCCGTCATTGTCTTCCTAGCGTAGTGGATTGGTTGGATGTGTTTGTTAACTCTTTGGCCCAAAACCGCTCCAATAGCAAAGTCGCTAGCATCACACATCAATTCAAAAGGTAGCTCCCAATTATGGGTAACCAAGACCAGTGCCTTAGTTAGGTTATCCTTAAGAAGATTGAAGGATTCAAGACACTCTTTGGAAAAGATGAAAGGAGTATCTTTTTCCAAGAGGTGGGTCATCGGGCGAGCGATTTTAGAAAAATCTTGAATGAATCGACGATAGAAGCCCGCATGACCAAGGAAACTTCTCACACCCTTCACGGTTGAAGGTGGAGGTAATTTGGCTATGACATCCACTTTAGCACGGTCCACTTCAAGACCGGATTTTGAGATTTTATGTCCAAGCACAATGCCTTCTTTTACCATGAAATGGCATTTTTCCCAATTAAGAACGAGACGAGTGTCTTCACACCGTTTGAGCATACGTTCTAAATTGGCAAGGCATGTAGAGAAAGAATCACCATAGACCGAGAAATCATCCATGAAGACTTCCATAGTTTCTTCAACCATGTCATGGAAGATAGCCATCATACACCTTTAGAATGTCCCAGGAGCATTGCATAAGCCGAAAGGCATTCTTTTATAATCAAATGTTCCATAAGGACAAGTGAATTTGGTTTTCTCTTGGTCTTTAGGATCGATGGGAATTTGAAAATACCCGGAGAAACCGTCTAAAAAGCAGTAATAGTCATTACCCGCTAGAAGTTCAAGCATTTGGTCCATGAAAGGAAGGGGAAAATGATCCTTTCTCGTAGCATCATTGAGTTTGCGATAGTCTATACAAACTCTCCACCCTGTAACGAGACGAGTAGGAATCAACTCGTTGTTTTCATTAGGCACAACGGTGATTCCGCCTTTCTTAGGCACACAATGGACGGGACTAACCCATGGTGAATCCGAGATAGGGTAGATCATTCCCACATCATGAAGTTTGATAACCTCTTTTTTGATAACGTCATGGATCTTGGGATTCACCCTTCTTTGGCTTTGAATAGTGGGTTTAAAGTCGTCCTCCATGAGATTTTTATGTGTGCAAAATTGAGGATCAATTCCACGAATATCGGAGATTTTCCACGCAATCGCTTTCTTATGATTCTTCAGCACGGCGATAAGTCGGGATTTTTCATCTTCTTTCAAATCCTTTGCGATGATGACGGGTGACTTCTTGTTGTCTTCAAGGAACACGTACTCGAGATGAGAAGGCAGATCCTTAAGCTCTAAATCCGAAGGAATTTTGATGGAAGGCGTAGTCAAATTCGGTTCATCGATAGAAATATCCTTGGGAGATGGTGGAGAAAGATGGTCCTCATTGAGAAGTTTCTCAATGGTACGAATGTCTTCATCCCAATTGGAGGGAGAATCGTCATATTGCAAGTCCACATCTCCCAAAGTTGCTTCAATTTCTTTCAAGATGAAATCACTTTCTCCAAATGGAGTTAGTGATGGAGCAATAGAGGCAACGGTCTCAGCAATGGGAAGAGAAGAAGAACCATTTTTACAAGCGTCTTTGAAATGTTCTTCACAAGCTTCATCAAGAACGTCAATGAAATTAACACTCTCGTTTTCAGAAGGTTGCTTAAAAAGTTTTCCCATGTTGAAGACGATTTTATCGTCACCAACTCTCATAATTAATTCGCCCGCGGCTACATCAATGAGAGTGCGACCGGTCCTCAAGAATGGACGTCCAACGATTAATGGAACACGGGGATCCATCTCGTAGTCAACGACAACAAAATCCACCGGAAAGGTGAATTTGTCGACACCGACGAAGACATCTTCGGCTATCCCCACTGGATAAGCAACTGTACGGTTAGCTAATTCCAAAGTCATTCGTGTAGGGACTAGCTCGGGTAGAGATAATTGTTTCCAAACACTTAATGGCATTAAGTTTATACTAGCACCTAGATCGACTAGGGCCATATAATTCTCTACCATGGGGAAGTTGCAAGGAATGAGAAAACGACCCGGATCACCAAGTTTGGTGGGTAATTTCCTTAAGAGCACTGCGGAGCAATTCTCATTAAGTTGGGTCTGAGCAATATCAAGAAGTTTCTCCTTATCACTAAGAATATCTTTAAACATTTTAGCATATTTGGGCATGTGAGCGAGAGCCTTGGCAAAGGAGATATTGAAATTCAGTTGTTTAAACATTTTAAGAAAGTTAGAAACCTGAATATCATCCTTGTTCTTCAATTTCTCTTTCCTCAACCTTGAGGGATAAGGTATATTAGGTTGAGATGAAGGTTTTGGAATGGAATTCTCACTCACATCCTTGGGTGGTGGAGGGGTGGAAGTAGAGGGTGGAGGAATTGGAGAAGTAGAAATTGGAGGAATTGGAGGAGTAGAAGTTGGAGGAATTGGAGAAGAGGACTCGTTTTCCTTTGTCACAATCACCGGTGTAGGTGTAGGAAGCTCGGGTTCCTTTAAACCTTTTCCACTGCGAGTGATGATTGCTTTCATCTCCCCTCTTGGATTAGCAACGGTGTTACTCTTAAGAGAACCCGAACCAGAGGCTTGATTACTTGGGAAGAAACTAGCCATCATGTTCCTTAAGTCATTCGTTTGACTTGCCAAAGAGTTTCGCATATCGGCTCAAAGATCATTCCCTTGTTTCACCATATCTGCTTTCATGTTGGCCATTCCCGCTGAAGATTATGCACTATCACATCATTAGTCCTCATGTAAGTGTCAACCTCTTGATTATATGTGATGGGTTGGGTGGGAGGAAGAGCATGGTAGGCAGGTGGTTGATAAGCGGGTGGTTGATAAGCGGGTGGTTGGTGAACTTGATTGTTTCTTTGAGGTGGATATGGGTTTCTTTGATTTTGATATTGATTTGGAGCTCGAGGTTGGTTTTGATTGTTGCGATTGAGGTTGTTTGGGTTTTGAGGTGGAAAACCGGGTGGTGAAAGAAAGTTGTTTGAGCGAGAGCTGAGCAAATTGCGGTCACCTTGAGGACGTGCTTGATAGCCTCCCGTAGAAAAGTTACCGTTGACGGCATACACATTTTCCGGATTGTCATGAGTCGAAGGACAATCGGTGTATGAGTGAGATCCCCCGCATATTTCACATGATTGACTCATAGCATTAACTTGAGCATTGATAGCTTTGGTATTGTTAGCGGTTTGGAGAGCAAGTGTTTCAAAAAGTGTAGTAAGCTTATCAATTCTCTTATCGCTCTCATTAGTGCTAGCACTAGCCACATTAGTCCGAACACTCTTGGTTTGCACTCTAGACTTATTCTCAATAATATCCCATGCGGCATTAGAAGACTTAACCAAAATGTTACCCCCCGAGGCACTATTTAGTGAATCTTGGTCATTCTTGCTTAACCCATTGAAAAAAGTATTTATTTGATGTACTTTTGTGAAACCATGTTGTGGACACTTTCTTAAAAGTTCCTTAAAACGGTCCCAAGATTCACTAAATGTCTCACCGTACTTTTGTTCAAAGGTAATAACTTCATTCCGCAAAGCGGTAGTACGTGAGGGTGGGAAAAAGTAGTTGATGAATTTGGTCTCTAAATCCGTCCACGTAAGAATACTTTGTGGCGGTTCCTTATCAAGCCAATTCCGGGCTTGTCCCTCTAAGGAGAAAGGAAAAAGTTGCAAGCGAATCACTTCTTGTGAAACCCCATTATACATAACCGTATTAGTAAGTTGAAGAAACCTTTTTATATGGTCATGAGGATCATCAAGCGAACGCCCCAAGAAAGGTTGAGCAGAGAACATTTGAATGAAGCCAGATTTGAGTTCAAAATTGTTGGCTCCAATCTCGGGTCTGACAATAGTATCGGTGTTGCCCTCTACGTGCGATTGCAAAAGCTCGATCATTGGTTGATTGTCCACGGTGACAATAGGTGGAGTAATGACTTCGGATTGTGTTACTTTCTTCTTACGAGCACGAGTACGCATACACACCTACAAAAGGAAGAGAAAAATAGACAAGAAATATTTTTTTGGTTTTTTATGTTTTTCTATTTTTTTGTATTTTTGAAAATTTTATATTTTTTAGGATTTTTGAAAATTTATGCAAGAAAAATAACGTTCAAAGATGAACGGATCCCAAAATCCAACGCGTCTCTCACTTAAACCCGTTAATCTTAACGAAAAGAGCCGGCAGCGGCGCCATTTAATACAAGGGATTACCTCGTATGAAAGTTCCTTAAACCGATCTTTTCGAATTGATTACTAGTCAAAAGTGTGACTCAATCGTTCTTGGTGGAAAATAAAAAGGTTTGATTATCTATTATGATCTAAAAGTGAAAATGTCGTTGAGTAAATAAATAAAAATGAAAGCTTGAAAATTTAAACTAAAAATGAAGACTTTAAATTAAAAAGTAAATGATTAAAACTTATAAAAATGTAAGCTTAAAAGATTTAAACTAAGACAAGACAAGTTAGAATAATGCTAAGTAAAAAGGTGGAAAAATAAAGTTTATATTAAACAGTGAACTAAAAATGAAGCTAATCCGAAATAAGGATTAAGCCCTTATATGGAATACCTGATTATACTGCTTATCCGAAATGTAGACCCAAAGGCGTATCCGGAATAATAAAACTAAGCTTATCCGGAATAATTGACTAAGGCTTATCCGAAATAATCTGTTGTGCAGCTTATCCTGAATAATTCTTCATCAGTTTATCCGCAATCCACTCTGATGCTTTTCTGGAATAATCTTGTGATGCTAATCCGGAATGTTATCTGCTGAACCTTATCCGGAATGTATATCCGGAACAAAAGAAATACACCTTATCCAAAATCTTTATCCGGAAAAAGTAATATGGTGCTTATCCGGAAAAAACGACACTTGAGGCTTATCCGGAATATGTTCCGGATACTTATCCGGAATAATAACTTCTGGGCTTATCCGGGAAATTGTAAACAAGGGCTTATCCGGAATATGGCAATTCGGGGTGTCATCCGGAATAATTAACTGATGCTTATCCGGAATTACTGATGAAGGTGCATATCCGGAATGTAGAGATGAGTGTTATTCGGAATAAAGGGGTAGTTGGCTATATCCGGAATAAAGGGGTTTTAAGATACCCGGAATACATCAAAGTTAAACAAATAAGCAAATCTAAAATAAGCACTTACCAAAACTTCAACTAAAAAGATTTTTAAGAAAAACTAATAAGCCAAAAATTAAAAATTTTAAAAACACTAAATAAGCTAGGAATCAAAAAATTATAAAAACTTAAACTTATTAAAAACAACTTATTTTTAAGAACTATTAAGCATTAAGATTAAGGAAATAAGCACTTTAATATAGAAACTTTTGAGATCACTAATTTAAATAAGCACAATCAAATAAGCTACACAATCAAACCATCAACAAAATTAAAATAAAATTACATGATTATTAAGATTAGGAAAAATATTAAGAAAGGTAGAATGAGAATTAAGGAAATAAGCTTGATTGATTAAAGATTAATATCAAAAGATTACAAGATTAATGTAAATATTTAATAAGCTTGAAAGGAAAACTAGAGAGAAAATAAAAACACACTTAATAAAACTAAAAATTAACTACAACTACTAAAAACTAACCACCCTCCTAATGACATATTAAGAGGGTATTTATAGGAGGTGGGGAGATTAGGTGCTTAAGCTTTCTTCTTTCTTTCTTCTCGTCTTGACTCGATTTAATTTCTTTGTCTTTCTCGACGTCGTCTCGGGATTTGTCGATATAAGTTGAACTTGTCTTATAGTTTTATTCTATAATTAGACTTGAGTTCTTTGACTTCATTAAACTTCCGTCTTTAGACTTTTTCTTCGATAAATCTTAAGAATAGGCCTTGGACTTTCATTCTTTTTGCATTCTCGATCTTTTGACTTCGTCTTTAGTCGTTTTCTTCGATAAAAGCCCGTGGTAGCCCATGTTTTCTTCCTTTTGCATCTTTTGGTCCTAAATCACAATAAAAACACAAACCACGCATAATTCCGACTTTTACGACATAAAATACACGTTTTGGTCTTGTTATTATTGGAAATAAGTGGTAAAAGGATAAGTGTTTTCACACTTATTAATCAACATATATAAACCCTTAAACTAAGAATGTAGAAACTCTTGAAGTCATAAACATACTATATAAGACTTAGAATAAGCTTACATTAAGGTATAAACCCTAATTACCCTAGATAGAAAGTTATTAGGCTTAATAACATAGAACCCGTATATTAAGAAATCTACATAGAATCATCACCTAGTCTTTTAGGACAAGTCTAAAAACACTCATAGCACTTCAATACGGTTATAAGATTATGTTAAGAGAATGTAAAAGTATCCTAATGCACAAGGTACAAGATTTCAATGCATGACTTGTAAATTAGGTCAAAATAGGTATTTTCACCCTTTACACATGTTTACTTAAACTAAGCTATCAAACTAAGTGTAAAAACTCATTGGACATTTAAAACACAATGTGTAGGACCTAAATTAAGTTTACATTAGTATTTAAGAGGAGGATAATGACTTATACTAAGATTTAAACCTAGATCATTAGAAAACCCTAATCTACATAAGATTACTTCCCATTTTCACATACCCTTTGTTAAACTTCAAACCAAGGACCCAAATCTTCTAAATAGAATGTCTAAACCCTAATTAAGACTTAATCATTCACTAATCACTTTCCTAAGTGCCTAATCACAAAAATTACAAAGTATAAGTTACATGCCCTAGATTTAGGACCTTAGCTTGGAGCCTAAGTGTTGCAAATACTATAAATAGGGCCGAATGGACATAGTAGAAACTTACACCCCGTTTTCTTAGAATCTCCTACCCATTCTTCATATTCACTTCTATAAATGTCCTAGGACATCCTAAAAGACCAAAAACCAGGTCTAGAAGGATGACACTGAAGCTTTTGAAGCTTTGATAGCAAGTAGTGCTCATAAGAAGTCATAAGGAACCATTTTGGAGCTACATAGGTATTCATTATGCTAAGCAAATTTTGATCTTGTTATAACGAATACTAAGACTTTTTATAATGCCAAAATTATGTAAGAAAGATAATCCAAAAAGAATTAAGTCATATTATCAATTTAAATGAAAGTTATAAACTAAAGATGTCTTAAAACCCTAGTTTTGTATTTTACATGAAATAATGACTTAAAATCTATCTCAAAAGCTATAACTCTGGTAAAATATTTTTCTTATGATTATAAATGTTTTTTGAAACTTCGTTTTAAAATCCTAGATCATTTGGTACATTTTTAAAGAAGTTATGTGATTTTTACAAGTATACGGACCAAAACTGTCATTTTTGAAACTATATAACATTTTGGCCAAAAAGTGTCATTTTATGAAATTTAAAGCTATAATAATAAATGTTAAAAAGTTTGAGACCCTAAGGTTAAATACTGAGTGATTAAATTGCAAATAACGAAAGTATATACTTAAAGGGTTAAAAATGTAATTATGCCAAAATATGACTAAAAGAACTATTTTGCCAGTATTGAAACTAACGACATAAAATGTAATAATGTACCATGTGTCATGTTAGTAGGGAACTTTGTACAAGATGTTCCATCTCGATATTATGTTCTGACTGAGTGGTTGGGTTTACGATTTAAAGTGCCCTCGCTCCTCAGACGTTTATAGAATCGCGTCTTAGTATAATGGCTCGAACAATGATACTATAATAACAAAATATATGAACCAAAGAATAAATATATAAAATAAGAAAAGATTGAACTCAAAGACTATGACTTGATATATATACATATTGGGTGTCAACTCGGATATTGTGAGGAGGTTGTGATTGGTTATAACTGAATAAAACAAGACTCTTTAGGCTAAGGTGTCTTCATAGCCTCACTTTTAAATGCTTTATAAATGATCTGAAAACCCGTGCGAGGGATATATGCTAAAACTTGAATGTAATTGTTTTTGTATGCAGCCTATATGATTATTGACAATACGCTTACTTATTGCCGTTAAGTCCCTTTTTAATTATGGACCGCTAATCATGTAATGAACGCTATATTGTAAATAGTACTATTGGAGACTGACATCTCCTATCTGTGCAAGTCGCACTTGTCAGCAGCTAATGTTTCCCACCTAGGCTAAACATATATGCTTTATTTTTCTAAATTCAGGATAGTCTGGCATACAACCTGCTTAAGGACAATTTGTTGGTTTTTCTGATAATGTCTAGTCACGGGGTCATGAGCTAGTGCAATAAGAATCGATAAATTTAAAAACTTGGGTGTATAACACTGTATCCCTAGATTCATACTTGTATTCAAATATTGTTTAAAACGTATGAATTAACTCAACCATTGTATTGACTTTAAGGCATATATTTCAGGTGAATGAGGATTGGCGGGTAGCGGATGGTGGTGTCTTGAAAAGTTATCATTCTAGAGAATAAAACTAGATCTTTGGGAAAACCTGTGATGTACAGTTATGTACAGTTGTTTTTATTAAACTCTGAATAATAAATGAATGATAACTTAAATATTCATAAAATGTCTTTTGAGCATTTTCTATTATTTTAACTATGTTACTTTGATAGTAATACCCCAAATTAGCTTCCGCTGCTATATGGTAAAATAGGGGTGTTACAGATTGGTATCCAGAGCCCACAGTGATAGAGAATAAGGCTTTTCTTAAACTATAACTGAGATATTTAAATTTCAAGACCATCCGCCATCGTCAGCGCCAGTGTAAGATTTTATTCCTTTAGTAGAATATCGTATGATTTTATATTATAAAAATTAAAAGGATGTCTACTTCCACCTATATTATCATTTCCAATGATGAAGAAAGAGAAGTTCCGATGTTCACCCCATCTCCCACAGATGTGCGTGTTCCAACTTTTTCTTTTTACGATACTCCTGAAGTATAAGAATATTTCTCACATCAAACTGAAGTGATGAATAGTACACCTTCACCTACGTCTCGTTTTCTATTACCCGAGGATCTTTATTCGTCTCCCAATCGAAGTCGTGAAGAGCCTTATGAAACTAAGGAAGAATCTAGAGCACGGATTATGCAAAATCACGACAAGAAATTGTTTGTAATTCTAGTCATCTTGATGAATATCCCTAGAATCTTTTAGAATCGTGGAGAAGAATAATAGGAATCTGATAAGAGGAAGAAAGGAGATTGAAGAGCATTCTATTTAGTTGGAATCTAAAGTGGTTGTTACTCGACGCCATAATATTAGACTGAGTAGAAGAATGCATGCTTATGAAATGAATATGGAAAGACTAGAGAAGGAGAATTCTGAACTAAAAGAAGGACTTACCAGGACTGGGCTTAATTTAGAATTACTCATCGACGATCTTAAAACAACTCAACAATCTGACTCTGGATATATCTTAGACGAAATTGAGGAGATCAAAATGAGGAATTAAGCTTGGGAATCTAGTTTCAGTTTGTAAGATATGTACAGTTTTCTTTATGTAACAGAGATTTTTATCGTGTAAATATAAACGATAAGTTGTTCATAAATAAATAAGTGTGCTTTTATTCTCGAAAACTCTTGTCATTTTATTTAATCCTTTATCATTATTCATATTATGAATCCTCATATGTGAATTCATTAGAAGAATTAAGAATTTCGTCATTCATATTATGAATCCTCATATATGAAGTTGTCAAAAGAATTAAAAACTATTGTTATTCTATGATATATTATATTGATTACATACTAAACGTATGAAAATTCAAAAATATTATCATTCTTATCGTGTGTTTGTAAATGTTGGTAGAATGGCTCATACGAGATCAATAACATCTGCAACAATGAATATGACACCTGAGGAAATAAGTAATTGGTTGTTGAGAGTGTGACTACAACTTTGCAAGCACAAGCCACCAATGTAGCTAGTACGAGTAATGGAAATGTTGAAAGGATAGAAGTTCCTGTGGAAAGGAAATGTACTTACAAGGATTTCATGAACTGTCAGCCTTTTAACTATAAAGGATCTGAAGGAGCTGTTGGACTTATTCGCTGGTTCGAGAGAACTGAATCAGTATTGTAACACCCCCAAATTTATACAACTCAATACAGCGGAAGACTAGTTGGTGTTACGGGTTAGCACATTACTCACATCATAGACAACGCTTAAAAATCGCGTTGTTTAATAATAAAACATTTCCATTCATAAAATATCAAAGTTACATCGGTCCCAAGTCATATTATTTCATACAAAGTTTTACAAAGTATTTGAATGGAAAATATTGTTTAAGTGCGGGCCATGAATTCTTGTCGTCTTCCTGAGAATTACCTTCAAGTACCTGAGATAAACATGTTAAAAGAAAAGGTCAGCGATAACGCCGAGTGAATTCATAGAGTTTAATAAATTCCATCAATATAACTTTGGTATAAAATTATTACCAAAAATCATTTCGTACAAACCATTGTAATAGGCCATAAAATAGCCAAAATCATTTTATACAAATCTTTATCAAAATCATTATATAGGCGTTTGCCTTAAAAATCATTATACGAGCCAATGTCGTAAAAACGTCATACAATACGTCTTATGACGTTGTATGAAAATTAAAAAAACCCTTATATGAATATGGTTATGAAAACCAAACCACAAACATAATATCAATAGTATGACCCAGTATTGCTAGTCAGGCAATACATCGTACTTCGGAGCGTCTAGTAGTATTTCGTTAGTTTTGGATTATTATAAGCCGCATGACATTGTTACCTTACTAACCAACAACGGGTAGCTAACCCGATACTCAATTTGCCCATCTAAAGTAGCGTGTCGTCACAAAGGTCACGCTATGGAAATCTTCTCATACATAAATTCGCTTACCAATCAATGTGGCACGACGGGGATCAACCGTCAAGGCGCGAACTGGGGTGATCGTCACCAAATAGTACTATTATATGCACAAGCGTCTACCAAATCCTGGTAGTTCACAATTCATGCTAATGGGACTTTTAGTGACATAACCTAACTTTAATAATCCATTTTATTTCATCTATCGGGTCCTTTAATCATTCATCGGGTCATACAATCGGGACATACAATCATTCGGGTCCAAATCAGTAAACAAACAATCGGGACAAATGGTGTCCTATTTTATAAAAACTAACATGTTATCTCCCTCACGGGTTTATAAAACATTTATAAAACATTTAAAAGAGTGCGAGGCTATGAACTCACGTTGATGTGGGAAGGCGGGTTATCGGCAATTCGGACGTACGGTACGCACTTCAATCACAGAAACCTAGACAAATAATACTCGTCTTAGACTCATGTCCAATGACTTTATAAAAATATCAATTATGTATACATATGATGATTTTATATATATGATGATCAAGTGGGTTTACATATTCTCATTTACTCATTTTTGTGTTATGTGTCGATAACTTTTATACTAGTTTTCTACTTTTACCTATTTACGTGTTTTAGGTCCAATAAGCCTATTATAAGTTTATTAACTTGTATTAATCCATTTCATACTTATATTATCATTATTTAAACTTTCAAGTTTGGCCCAAATGGGTTAAGTCCAATAAGTTCTTTTTATAAGGGTTTAACTTATTTAGTCCAATTATTAGTCCAATATGTTTACTTAGCTTGTTAATGTCCGTATGTCCTATAGTTCGGGTTTTATCGGTTTTTACTTGTTATACATGTTTATATATCAGTATATAAGTTTTAAAAAGTTTACATTAGACGGGTCCAACCATCTAAGTTTTATTTAACAAAAACGTTAATTTTACGGTATTAGCCGAAAAAGTCGTAAAAATCATGTTTATAGTTTTATAACTTATAAAACTTAGCAAGTTACCATTTTTATAAAATTTCCACTTATTTACCATTGTACATATTTATATAAATGTATTATATGAGTTAGTGGGTTTTAATTTATATTTTATACTATTAAATTTTGAGTGCTTATATAATAGTATTATACTTTAATTTCCAAATTCTGATTTTTATCTTCACTTTCACCAAAACTGCCATATCTAGAGTTCTATATGGAGATAGAAGCTCACATTTTTATCACATAAGGTAAATTATATGTGCTCCATTTAACTCTTCTATAGCTACTGTTGAATCATCCTCTAAGTATTTGTTAAAAATCGTCCAAAACAGTAAACTCAGATTTGTACCCTAAACTTGTTTTGATCATATCTCACTCATTACAATGATTCCATTGCATGGCCAACTCTCACATGTGTACAAGACCCATAGCTTACTGTATATTAATTCTACTTCATCATTTTATCAGTTCATGACATGTTTCTTTACTGTTTTATACAGCCATCATTTTTAAGCAAAATGTTAGCCTTGTTCTTTATAGTTTTTCACCTTTTTAATCATGTTTATCAACACCAAATCCCCACACAATACTTTTATCATCATACAATCATCATATACATATACAATAGGAAATAAAATACATGATTACATAGTAAAAATAACAAGAGGATGAGGAGGACAATCTTTATACCACCAAGTTGATGTAGGTTATGATTTGGACATGGATTTTGATGGAGAAACTTGAGGATAACCATGACCATCTTTAAGACCACCATTATTCATGAACACCTTGTGGAAAATCAGCCCTACTACTCTATGGAAACTCCTCCTTGGATGTTATAAGCATCACCAATCAATAGGGTTTCAAAAAGGCTTCAACATATGTGTATATAACATAAGATTTCATGGTTGATTTTGATCAAAAGTGGTGTTTAAGGGGAGGAATGGGACGGCACAAATGGAGGAGGAAGAGAGAGTTGTAAGTTGTTTGCATGAGTGGAATGTGAGCTAGTGTTAATGAGAAGTGGTTTTGGTGTAGTGGAAGCTTACAAAGTAAGCTTAACTTACATGTGTAAGTGTTAAGCTAACACTTTGACACATCATATGGTGTGTTGCAGCTTAATGTTGGCCGGTTTTGGGGGTGGGACAAGTGTCCCACTTGTCTCATCCCCATTTATTTACGGGTACTCCTCGATTCTAGTTTCCTCGATTTGCGTGCCCTCGGGTCGTTTTACGAAAAACGTTTTTATAAATTATGAATCAACGTCACAAAACGAATCCAATAAAAATTGTCTCATAAAAAACGGAGTTCAAAAACGTAAATACGTAATCCTAAGGTTTCCGGTTTAGTCGTAAAGGATGTTAAAATAAAATCGTAAGTCCTAGTCTCTTCTCGTAAATTTGTGAGTTTATGAACCAACACAAATTTAAAACTCCAAAATAATATTCACGGATAAATTTATTTTCTGAAATGTTAGACTGTCACCAAAGACGGTGTATGTAAACGTAAGCACGTAACGTTGAATCCTCCGGTTTAGACGTAGTCGATGCTACTTCAAGACGTAAATCCAAATTACTTCCCAAAAATAAGTGAGTTCATATTGTAACATTAAAATAATGTTTTCAAATAAATATTGAGAATAAAATATCAACCATAAATTGACGGATTGTCACAGCATTCACCCCTAAACAGGATCTTTGTCCTCAAAGATCATCTTACCTTACTACTCGCTTCTTATAGAGTTAAAGCCATGTGGGTATTTCCTCCACATTCGGTCTTTTCTCACAAGTGTAATTTATTACAATACGCGAGTTTCATCAAACATAACTACGGGAATAAGATCAGGCTAAATGTTGACTTACTTTCTCTATCCATGATGTTCACGGGTTTCTGATGAATGCAACTTTTCGCCGATCTAAACTTTACTAAGGAACAATCAGATTTTCACTTGATAGATATTCCATCAAGTTCGATATACGAAACATAATTCACGCATCTCTAGAAGTCCTTGGGTAGATCCAGCTTAGATGCCTTTCAAACCAAATCTTTTACATCATTTCAATGGTCCCATACAACGGGGACATATATCCCATGATTTGTCAGATCATTAATTCATTTCTCTAAGGTTAAAAATTATGGCATAACTTCGCTACCCATCTGGCACTCCAAGATCTACATTTCATATTCACATAACCTCTTGCCCACTACCGGCAGTCAATAATCAGATCCTAATTTCAACAATCATTTCAGATCTCGCGGGTCAAATATTCTGCAAGGTTGGGTTCGCCATCATAGGAAACCTTAAACCTAAAAGACATGTCCAACTCACAGTGGGTGTATGTCGGATGTCTTCATCTAAACTCCTGCTTACAGATGCTCTAAGATTTAGATCCTAACAAGATTCGATCTCGATCCTAATACGATAATTATCAATGATAATCTCTCCAAGGGAAAACGATTATACGGTCTATTACCAAAGGTCAATTATTCAAACATAGAACATCGCTTATAGTATTTTGTATCGTTACTTTACCTCGTCCCTTCGATTGGGGTGGTACATAGTACTCTCATCAAGATTCGTTCTCAATGATTTCTGAGCAAATCTCTAGAAATTCGATGCGAAGCGAGGATATTGATATATATATGATCGATACAGGCACACTATGTTTACATAACTCCTTTAAATAAAAGAGTCTATTTCTTCATTAAGATTCTATCATTAACGAGAATGATATTAGCAGATTTGGTCAGTCTGTCGACGATGACCCAAATCGAATCAAATTCAGATGATGACCTTTGCAATAGTTAAACGTTTACTAATGTATGAGGCGGTGTCTGCCTTCATAATTCGTCACAGTACAACTTCTTCGGACAAAGATACTTTTGGTCAAAAATGACATACATATAATAGTTATACTTACAAGATTTCCAATATAACTATATCTCATAATCTCCATATTTAGGCAACCACAAGTGACCTTTAAAACATTTAACGCTATTGGCTTCTCAATTTTAATGGTTTACATTAGCCGCGAATCCCTTTTTATTATCTATATTACCCTTTTTATAAGCATCGGCTATATTTTAAATTGTTCCACAATTCATTTTACACATTCATTATTAAGAAATACATCGTAATTGATTCTTTAACCTTTCCTGATGATATAATTATCATGTCCGTATTTATTCAAAATTTCTTTCTTTATATTTTCTAAGTTCTAGTCTCGTCTCCACTATTATTTTTATCCGTTTTACTCAATCCGGCGTTTAAAGCGTCGATAGTTATTACAACTAATTAAATATCAAATATTCAATTTTTATGAAACGTAAACGTAAAGATTTTAATTTTCTTAGTCCGTTTAATTATATGAAAATGTCCAAAATAATTTTTAATTTAATTAACACGATTTTTGTTGATTTATCGAAAATAATTAGTAAGATTTGTAAAGGTTCGAGAAACCTTTATTTATATTTTGGTCAAAATTTTCTTAGTTGAAAAGCAAAAATTGTCGTTCAAATTTTTAAGTCATGGTTTAAATGGTTTTCCTCAATCCCTCTTAGGTTGTATTGAGGTATACACAAACATTTACCCCTAAACAGAAGTTTAGTTAAATAGTTTGTGTATAAGAGAATAATCCCTTAAAAATCCTTTCTTAAAACATTTGCCAAAATGTATTTGCACTTTCTTTCTGGTAAAACCCAAAGTCTTAAAAGGGCTCTTAATTTTTTTTGAAGAGTCAATATAGATTCCATTATCTTTTAATCACACGGTCAAATAATGTAAAGGATTAAGTCTTTAATCACATGTTAATTATTCAAGGTACATGTTTTTATCGTTCGGCCAATTCAGGGCAATCTATAAATAATTATTAACTCATTCTTATTCTTATAAACAAACAAATTGTCCTTAATGATCGCAAGCATGAATTTATCAAATTAAAGCTTACACACGTGATTCACCAATTTTATGAATGCTACATGTGTATTAGTCAATCCAAACGACATCACGTGAAACTCATAATGTTCATTACAAGTACCGGATGTAGTGATTGGAATAGATAATCTTCTTTGCGGACGCGAAGTTGATAATAACCATGCTGAGGATCAAAAACCTTGTAAATGATCGAACAAATCTTCCATTTCGAGTTATGGATATCGTTTTCGATTGTCAATTTACTCAGTTCATAGTAATCTATAAATATAAGGAATGATAACACCATAGCTCTTCATGATGACGAGCTTGGTAGAATAAAATCTATTTCCAACAACTCTCTTAGTTGTACGGTAATTCCTTTAATTCAGATGGTGCTGACGTACAGTGCACAAGCCACAGGTGCAGCACCGAGAATAGAATCAATACCAAATTCAACTTGCCTTAATGGCGAAAGTCTAGGTAAGTCATCAATAAATACCTCCTAAAGTTTCAGATAACATAAACATCTTTTAATAAATTCATTTTAGGTTCTTTCTATATTATAATATCTATAACTAGTTCACAACCATTCACATTATAATTTCAAGTCTAAATGCAGGATATGTTCATCCACTAAGAATTATTTAGATCACTTTTGATAATCAACATCTTATCATTTAGGGGAATTTCTACTCGAGTTCCCATCAATTAAGACAATGTCGTCATGTCATAATCAATCAATCCATTCTACTGGCATTATCAACTTTCCAGTTTTATTGCCGTCGATAAGATGTGAATTTCTCAAAAGACTAATAATAACTCATAATCCTTCACAATTTCAAGGATATATGGAGACATAACTAACCTTAAAAGAGTAAGGTTAACGCATAATCTACGCGAGAGAATTTTAAATCAGATACAGATAAAAACATTCAACGAATATGAATATATCCCCCGTTTTCATAATTTGAGTACGCATTCGAAAGCTCCTCGGATCGTTACCCAGGTCATTCAAATGAAATCAAATCAAAAGAAATGATAAGAACGTCGATACATCCAGTCGGGTATCAACACTCGGTAATCAGATACTTTTCCTAAGAATCTTACTACGAGAGAATTGGACAAGAACGGAATATCAATTGTCAAATAAGACAAATTCCACAGATGAGTAAACTCAACTCAGAAGAATAGATGCTACAGGCACATATGTAGGTGTCCCTAACACTATGTCCCTATTTTTCACTTCTTGCAGATCTCATAAAATTTAATCTTTCACAATCTTCAAAGAAAATGTAGTGTTTATTCATTAGTTTTATGGTGACTACTAATCAGCCTTGCATGGTCCATTCCAAATTGTATGTAGGCGCGCAACTATATACAATTTCAAGATTAACGATGCAATACTCAGTTCGTCAAAATTTTATGATCATGTTTACAATAAAAACATTTTCATGCTTAATTCTTAAATAAGAATCAAGAATAAATTTACAAAGATTTTCTTTATTATAAAAACAATTAAGTTTTCCAAGGTACTTTATAAACAACCTCATTTTGATAACAATCACTTATAAATCTTACTTTGAATAATCCTTATAGTGATGAAAATTCAGTTTTTCTCAAGGGATGTTGTTTTATCTTATAAAAACAATGAGTGATCTGCAAAAGAGTGATGAAAGCTTGTTCACCAAGAAATAACTACAATATGATAGGAAATGAGCTTTAGCCAAATAATCATGAAGTTTATGACCTCGATGGCACTCATGAATACGAAGAGAATAATCCACAACGTAACTCAAATCAAGATGAGTACTCGTTCAATGGTTACATCACTAATGTGAACATTAGGATGAAGCAAGAAAAGATAGATAACATCGATACATGTAGAATTTAGCAATCAAAGGTAGTCTTTTTATTAATCACAAGCAAGTCAAAATTGTACCGTAACACATTACGTGTCACTATGTCATACAATTCTCAGAACTCATCCTACCAACTGATATCTCAATTAAGTTAGGGATTCTTAAAAGATACCATAATGAATACTAATCTACAAGAGTCACTAGGTGTTCCACATGTCCCGGAAGATCCATTGGTCCCAATTCAGAAGAAGATTTCTTCAATTTATTTCCTGGACACTAGGCATCCTCGTCAGTGGACAATGGCTTAGGAACAACCCTTAACACGAATCAACAATCAATTAAATCCTTATAATCTAATCACAGAACTTAATGACTTCCTCTTATCAATCTCATATTCCATACGGTTTAAATTTTTACTTTATTCAAGTTTCAACAAACTTATACTCAATGCAATATCCTACCTCATTCTCCAATACTTTCAACCTTATTAATAAACCTTAAAAGAGAAATAAAAGCTCGATATGATCAACACTTAATTTCCAATCCTATAGCTCTTACAACAACAATTATCAAATGAGTCACTAGTATGAAATGACTCATACATTCAATTAGACTTCTCGGAAAGGTATTAGTGGCATGAGGCTTTTGGGTAATGGTTCCAATGACAGCCTCAAGTGCGACATTCACCCTTTCAATTTCAATTTAAGAACTGGATGACAATGAATCAGATGACATATTTCCAGGTGATAACGTTTTGTCAAACTGCACTCTATAAGGAAAGATCGTCATGACATCGATATCGGATTTAATCTCGCCAATTCTTCTTCAATATCACAATCAACTAATATCTACATTTCTACGAATATCAACCATTTGTTGGGCTCCTTGGTTTAGATATAGGATAGCTAGAATTCCTACGAGAATAGCTTCAATTGATTTGCTAGGGGAGTTAGGGTTACTTGTGACAACCTACGTCGTATAAATACCTCGTATAAATATCAAAATAATCATCAAACAATCATGTAATAAAATTACATCATATATATATATATATATATATATATATATATATATATATATATATAATCCAAGTTATATATATATATTAAAATAACACTTCTCAGTCTGGCCTTGTCGGTAACTCGGGAATTCTTCGGCACCGTTATAGTCAAAAGATTTTTAGACATTTTTAGAAAAATGTTTTTAGTAAAAAGATTTTGAAATGTTTTATTCAAAACCTTTTGGTTTTAAAAATCTTTCGTTCTCTATAACGAGAGCTCTGGTACCAAACTGTAACACCCCCAAATTTATACAACTCAATACAGCGGAAGACTAGTTGGTGTTACGGGTTAGCACATTACTCACATCATAGACAACGCTTAAAAATCGCGTTGTTTAATAATAAAACATTTCCATTCATAAAATATCAAAGTTACATCGGTCCCAAGTCATATTATTTCATACAAAGTTTTACAAAGTATTTGAATGGAAAATATTGTTTAAGTGCGGGCCATGAATTCTTGTCGTCTTCCCGAGAATTACCTTCAAGTACCTGAGATAAAACATGTTAAAAGAAAAGGTCAGCGATAACGCCGAGTGAATTCATAGAGTTTAATAAATTCCATCAATATAAGTTTGGTATAAAATTATTACCAAAAATCATTTCGTACAAACCATTGTAATAGGCCATAAAATAGCCAAAATCATTTTATACAAATCTTTATCAAAATCATAATATAGGCCTTTGCCTTAAAAATCATTATACGAGCCAATGTCGTAAAAACGTCATACAATACGTCTTATGACGTTGTATGAAAATAAAAAAAAACCGTTATATGAATATGGTTATGAAAACCAAAACACAAACATAATATCAATAGTATGACCCAGTATTGCTAGTCAGGCAATACATCGTACTTCAGAGCGTCTAGTAGTATTTCGTTAGTTTTGGATTATTATAAGCCGCATGACATTGTTACCTTACTAAACCAACAACGGGTAGCTAACCCGATACTCAATTTGCCCATCTAAAGTAGCGTGTCGTCACAAAGGTCACGCTATGTAAATCTTCTCATACATAAATTCGCTTACCAAACAATGTGGCACGACGGGGATCAACCGTCAAGGCGCGAACTGGGGTGATCGTCCCCAAATAGTACTATTATATGCACAAGCGTCTACCAAATCCTGGTAGTTCACAATTCATGCTAATGGGACTTTTAGTGACATAACCTAACTTTAATAATCCATTTTATTTCATCTATCGGGTCCTTTAATCATTCATCGGGTCATACAATCGGGTCATACAATCATTCGGGTCCAAATCAATAAACAAACAATCGGGACAAATGGTGTCCTATTTTATAAAAACTAAATTGTTATCTCCCTCACGGGTTTATAAAACATTTATAAAACATTTAAAAGAGTGCGAGGCTATGAACTCACGTTGATGTGGGAAGGCGGGTTATCGGCAATTCGAACGTACGGTACGCGCTTCAATCACGGAAACCTAGACAAATAATACTCGTCTTAGACTCATGTCCAATGACTTTATAAAAATATCAATTATGTATACATATGATGATTTTATATATATGATGATCAAGTGGGTTTACATATTCTCATTTACTCATTTTTGTGTTATGTGTCGATAACTTTTATAATAGTTTTCTAGTTTTACCTATTTACGTGTTTTAGGTCCAATAAGCCTATTATAAGTTTATTAACTTGTATTAATCCATTTCATACTTATATTATCAGTATTTAAACTTTCAAGTTGGGCCCAAATGGGTTAAGTCCAATAAGTTCTTTTTATAAGGGTTTAACTTATTTAGTCCAATTATTAGTCCAATATGTTTACTTAGCTTGTTAATGTCCGTATGTCCTATAGTTCGGGTTTTATCGGATTTTACTTGTTATACATGTTTATATATCAGTATATAAGTTTTACAAAGTTTACATTAGACGGGTCCAACCATCTAAGTTTTATTTAACAAAAACGTTAATTTTACGGTATTAGCCGAAAAAGTCGTAAAAATCATGTTTATAGTTTTATAACTTATAAAACTTAACATGTTACCATTTTTATAAAATGTCCACTTATTTACCATTGTACATATTTATATAAATGTATTATATTAGTTAGTGGGTTTTAATTTATATTTTATACTATTAAATTTTGAGTGCTTATATAATAGTATTATACTTTAATTTCCAAAATCTGTTTTTTATCTTCACTTTCACCAAAACTGCCATATCTAGAGTTCTATATGGAGATAGAAGCTCAAATTTTTATCACATAAGCTACATGATATTTTCTCCATTTAACTCTTTATAGCTACTGTTGAATCATCCTCTACGTATTTTCTAAAAATCGTCCAAAACAGTAAACTCAGATTTGTACCCTAAACTTGTTTTGATCATATCTCACTCATTACAATGATTCCATTGCATGGCCAACTCTCACATGTGTACAAGACCCATAGATTACTGTATATTAATTCTACTTCATCATTTTATCAGTTCATGACATGTTTCTTTACTGTTTTATACAGCCATCATTTTAAAGCAAAATTTTAGCCTTGTTCTTTATAGTTTTTCACCTTTTTAATCATGTTTATCAACACCAAATCCCCACACAATACTTTTATCATCATACAATCATCATATACATATACAATAGGAAATAAAATACATGATTACATAGTAAAAATAACAAGAGGATGAGGAGGACAATCTTTATACCACCAAGTTGATGTAGGTTATGATTTGGACATGGATTTTGATGGAGAAACTTGTGGATAACCATGACCATCTTCAAGACCACCATTATTCATGAACACCTTGTGGAAAATCAGCCCTACTACTCCATGGAAACTCCTCCTTGGATGTTATAAGCATCACCAATCAATAGGGTTTCAAAAGGGCTTCAACATATGTGTATATAACATAAGATTTCATGGTTGATTTTGATCAAAAGTGGTGTTTAAGGGGAGGAATGGGACGACACAAATGGAGGAGGAAGAGAGAGTTGTAAGTTGTTTGCATGAGTGGAATGTGAGCTAGTGGTAATGAGAAGTGGTTTTAGTGTAGTGGAAGCTTACAAACTAAGCTTAACTTACATGTGTAAGTGTTAAGCTAACACTTTGACACATCATATGGTGTGTTGTAGCTTAATGTTGGCCGGTTTTGGGGGTGGGACAAGTGTCCCACTTGTCTCATCCCCATTTATTTACGGGTACTCCTGGATTCTAGTTTCCTCGATTTGCGTGCCCGCGGGTCGTTTTACGAAAAACGTTTTATTGTTGATCCCAAACTTAGATCGATTAGCTTTATGTATACGAGATTAGATCAAGTAATACACGTAGAGAAACCTTTGTATATGCTTTATGAATCTAAGTGTTATGCGGAATTTAACACTTAAACAAGAACACACAAGATGTAAACAAACTTTCACTTTGATTATGAATATCGAACTTGCTTACAATGAAAGATGTTTACGAATGAAAACTTATATTAAACTTATAACCTAAAGGCCTTCTTTTATCGACATAAGAAGCCTTGTACAATAATCTACGTATCAGCTATTCTAGGTAAAGATAAATATAGAAAATACATTGTCGTTTCTATCCTTACTAGAAGTATTCTAGAATATAATAAACGTGTAGATTATATCTTCCATCAGTGCTTGTCTTCAATGTGTCAACGCTTGACTTTAACTTGTCAACGCTTGAGCTGTCAGCGCTTGCTTTGTTCTTATCAACGCTTGAATTGTTCTTGTCAGCGCTCAAGTGATCTGGCCTTAATTTATTCCCAACAATCCTCCCCTAAACTTGATATCCACTCTTATGATTAAGTTTCTGAATAAGACTAGGAGGAGTCTGACAAACCTTCTCATATTGGTAATGAATAAATCTGATCAAATCTTTTGCCACGTCACTTGAATAATCTATTTCCAGCTGAGTGTCTTTCATCTTTTCCAAAACAGCCTTGGATATGAAATACTGAGCATCCACAAGTAGATACTCAGCAAACTTTGTAGAACTCAAATGGTATACACCAGTAGCTGAATATAACTCCCTTGAAGACCACTGAGGTCATCTTCAAGATCCTTCCAAATTGCAGGATCTTCATCTTTTGGCCCACACATTCTTTTGAATGTGATCCAAAGTTTTATTCCATTAGTTGAAGTTGGTGCTTCAGCCTCATACTTGGTCTCTAGTAACCTCCAAAGGTCCACCAAGTCTTCTCTATCACAACTTGCAAATAAAGATATGAGAGTGGTAAAAGTATGTACCTCCTTGCCAAATCTGCCAATCTTCCAGAACCGACATTCATCTTCTTCATAGCTCACAATTGGGTTCCTGGAATCTAATGGTAACACTTGCACCATATGTGAAGCTTCTAATGGGGAGAGCTTGAGGCTCTTTCTTATAACTGCTTCACTTGGATGTAGTGGATCCATATCTTTTGGAAACTCAAATTTAATTCCCTTCTTCACTGGCCTGGGAACCATCATAGCTTTCTTGATTTCCATTTCTTCTGCAAGTTGCTCCTTTCTTTCATCTGAAAGAAGTCTGAGAGTGTTTGCTTCCTGCACTCTCACCCAAATGGGATAAGCCCTGTTTTCCAACTCATCAAATGTCAAAGCCTTCAACTTCTGATATGTCCATCCAACTCCATGACATCTAAGCAACATAAAGTAGAGCTCCCTTCTATCCCTTTTTAACTCTGAGAGAATATTGCTTGCCTTGTGTTTCAAAATTACCTTACAATCCTTCTGAACTCTAAGAAGAAGCTCCAAACCTCATATTTGATCTGAAATGGTCAAGTCTGGATTATCCATGCAGCTTTCTTCCCAAGCATTGTACATTTGAACCACCTCTGGCATGTCAAAGTCAACCTGCAATTTCAACTCTCTCAGCTTCTCTTTGGCCAACTCATCTCTATACTCAAGCCTTTCAGGTTCTATAATCATTACACTTGAGTCTGAGCTAGCTCCATCACTTTCTTCTTCTGAAGTCACAACAAATGGTGACTTTTCCTTTTCATCTTGTTCCATCATTTGTGCAGCTAATCTTCTATCAAACTCAACTTGAGCTGCATCTTTTGGAACAATCTCTTCTACCATTTTACCCTTACCCTTATCTGATGGTGAAATGGTTGGCAAGGTAGATGGTAATACCTGAGTAGAAAATTCCTTGATGATAGATGATGACTGGGATACATCACCTTCATGTGCAGGTCTGTCAACGCCCAAATTTATCCTATCAGCGCCCAAAATACTTCTATCAGCGTCTAAATTTGCCTTGTCAACGCTCAAATATTTTCCCTCAGCGCCTTGTGTAACCTCTCTCAACATAGCTGTAAATGATAAATTTAAATTGGTGGGAGAGACTAAGGACGTATCAAAACCTGTTTGTTTCTTCAAAGTTGTAAGGGCTTCAGCAACATCCATTGATTGACCATCCTGGCTGCCCTTATCACTCAGATTTATTTGATCTTCCTCCCCTTTGGAAGACTCCTCCATACCCCTTATAACACGATCACTTTCCAAAACAACAATCCTCTCCCTTAATTGCTTGAGTTCAAGGCCTTGTGAGCTGACAATTTGTACTAAGTCTGCATTTTGCTTTTGCAAGCTAATGCAGACTGCCGTCAATTCCATAAGAGTCATTGGTTCTAGTCTGCCCTCTTCTAAAATGGGGATTTGACCTCCCAAGTCAGATTCATTGGGCATGGATGAGGACTTAATTATGGTGGGACTGCCTTGGCCAGCATCTAAGCCAGAACCAATAGTCCCAGCCTCATCCAGGTCACCAGCCACACTTGTGGTGGTGGTTCTCTCTGCTTCATGGCTAGGACCACCAGAGGAGAACACTCTAGTAGTCCTTTGGCGTTTCATCAACCTATATTCAGGGGGTGTGGAAGATGGTGTGGAAGAATGAGTAGATGTAGGTTGGTGAAGGGGTGTTTGGGATTGTGAAGGTTGTGTGTCAGTGTTGGAAACAGGCACATCAACGCCAACATTTGATGTGTCAGCGTCAAAGGGTTCTTGGTCAAGTTGCATGTGTTCAGGTGAAGGTAAAGGTTCAAGAATAGGTTCAAGTTATGGTTGAGGGGCAATTGGAGGTTGGGGGTCTGGTTGGGGTTGTGCTGCTGCAATAACAGCAAGCATGGATTGGGTTAAAGGTAAGTCTCTATGGGGTGGTGAATCCATCTTCATAAAAATAGCTTTCTTTTGCTCAGGGATCTTATAAAAATCATTGTGATCCCTTGAGAAGTAACCATGATCATCAAAAACCATTTGTAGAAAACAGGGATAAGCTAAAGTCATTTTTGTCCCCTTGTTTTTACACATCCCCTCAAAAATCATTTTAGAATAGTTATATTTTTGCCCTCTTGCAATGCACACAATAGCACTTGCAATGGATCTATTGATCTCATTGTGTGCAGTACATTTGGGACTCAAACATTGAAGGAGGACATGTATGAGGTACTTCCAGGCTGGGGGAAATTCCTGCTTATGATACTTGTTTAGAGTACCTTCATCAAGAAAGGGATATCCCAAAGCCCTAAGCCCTTGTTCTATTTCATTTATGGGAAGGGTGGCTATACCATCAGCATCATCAAGATGCAAGGCTTGGCGTACCAAAGCCTCAGTAACCACCCAAGATCTCCCATGAACAATAGAAGTCAATGTTGTCACTCCATTAACTGTTGAGGAACTGACAGTGTTCCAAAACTGCTTAATGTGTGTGACTGGAATGAGTGGTGCATGAGAAAGAGCATACCTTTTAAGTGTAGAAGATGAAGTTGATAAGAGAAAAGTGTTAGACAAGAATTATAGATACCTTGTTTAAAATAGGAGCCAAATTTATAGGAGAGAAAGAATGCATGTGATTGGCCCAAAAATAGGCAAAGATTTTCAAAAATCAATCATGAAAATATTGAAAAAGTTATAAGTTATCTCATGCATTAAATGAAAGTAACAACTCCTAAAATTACGGCTTGAAAATATGTCAAAAAGTAACAACTGGGTAGGTACCATTGAGTGTCAACGGTCAAAAATAACCTATCAACGCCCAACGGCTATAATCTTGTCAACGTTTGCCTGTAGCCATGTCAGCGTCTAATTTGGTCACAACAACGCTTGGAAAAATCTTGTCAGCGTCCAAAAATAAAAATATTTTAAAAAGTGAAAAATGACCTTAACAAGTAATTTATCCTAGAGAAGATAACCAAAAGCTGATAATTATCATAGGGCGGCAAGCACTGTCCAGTTATGCACACATGCATAAGCAAAATAGACATAACAGTCCTCTAGTGTCCCTTGCTAACCAAAACTCTTAACAACAAAGTTACCTTATAAAATCCTTGTTACTCCCAGGTAAATCCCATATCAAAATCATTCCCAAGTCTCCCAACAGACCACAACCAATTCTAGGCCAAAAATGTCTTGGCAGCATGCAAAGTTGATATACTATGCATGCTACAGTGCCTCATGATTCAGTAAAACTAACTCATACTCACCTGTGGACACAATCTAGAATTGTGATAAGAGTATCATATGGATACCCAAACATCCTAAAGGTTCCTAAAACCTCCCCTTAAACTATGATACAAAAAGTTTGCTAAAATCATGCATGAACATAAAAAATTTATGTCAAGATAGGAATGAAACATTCCAACCATCATCCATAAATAAAAACTTGTCCAAATGCTTCTCCATTGATCCATAAGCAACTCTGTATCCAATGGTATACTGCTAACACCATCTGCACATTTAGATTGAAAACCACAAAACTAACATTGTTGCTGACAACGCCCCGATAACACATGACAGCGTTGAGGGAAGCTTTGTCAGCGTTAGACAATTATATTGCTGATAACGTTACAAAAACACTTATCAGTGTTCAAGTAACCTTTGTCAGTGTTAGAAAAATATAGTGGAAAATCTAAATCATCAATAAGACCAATAATAATAATGCATCATCCTGTACATACTTTTACAAAAAGAATCCAAAACACATATTAAGTGAGATTAACCATTCCAATACTTGTTACCAAGTATTGAAATCTCCCAGCATCAAAAGGTTTAGTTAATAAATCTGACACATTTTCCTCAGTGTCAACCCTATCTGGTTATATTAAACCTTTCTCAAAGCAATCTCTTATAAAATGGTGTCTAATTTCTATGTGTTTAGTTTTAGAATGATGTACAAGATTCTTAATGATGTATAAAGTACTATTATTGTCAACAAATATCTTAGTATGCATGAAATTATACCCATAGTCTAACAGCTGGTTCTGAATCCACAACACTTGACCACAACAGGCAGCTGCAGCCACATACTCTGCTTTAGTTGTAGAATTAGCCACCACTATTTGTTTCTTGCATTGCCAAGATATTAATCTGCTCCCAAGAAACTGACATCCACCAGTTGTGGATTTCCTATCAAACTTATCACCTCCATAATCACTATCTGAATATGCAATCAGCTCCAATGGTGAATCCTTTGGGTACCACAAACCAAGACTAGGATAACATCTTAGGTACCTAAAGATCCTCTTCACAGCATAAAGGTGACATTCTTTAGGAGTCACTTGATGGCGTGCACAAGCACACACAGTAAACATGATATCAGGTCTGGAGGCAGTAAGATACATCAAGGATCCAATCATGGATCTATAATGCCTGACATCAACATCTTTCCCATCTCCAATCTTTCCCCAAGGGTGTTCTCTATCCATAGGAGTAGTAGCCCTCTTTTTATGTGGAGAAAAGCCAAACTTCTTCAAGATCTCAACAACATATTTGTCCTGGGAGATGAAGATACCATCCTCTTTCTGCTGAACTTGTAAACCAAGAAAGAAGTTCATCTCCCCCATAGCACTCATCTTGAATTTGTCTGTCATAAGCTTGGAGAAATCCTCACTCATCTTGGGATCAGTAGACCCAAAAATGATATCATCAACATAGACCTGCACAAGCAACACATCCTTGCCTTTCTTCTTTGTAAATAGTGTCTGATCTATGGTGCCCCTCTTGAATCCATTGTCCACCAAATAAGTAGACAAAGTACCATACCATGCTCTAGGGGCTTGATGAAGGCCATACATAGCCTTTTTGACTCTATACACTTTATCTGGATGCTCTGGATCCTCAAAACCAGGAGGTTGCATCACATAAACTTCCTCAACAATGGTGCCATACAGGAAGGCACTCTTGACATCCATTTGATAGACTGTGAAGCCCATGCAAGAGGCATAGGCTAGAAAAATCCTAATAGCTTCAATCCTTGCAACTGGTGCAAAGACCTCCTCATAGTCTATCCCCTCCTCTTGTGTATAACCTTGAGCCACTAACCTTGCCTTGTTTCTGACCACAATGCCTCTTTCATCTCTTTTGTTCCTTAGAACCCATCTTGTCCCTATAGGTCTGACATATCTAGGACAATCAACCAGCTCCCAAACATCCTGAATTGCAAATTGGTGAAGCTCATCCTGCATTGCTTCCACCCAACTTGGTTCTTTGAGAGCATCAAATATTTTCTTGGGTTCTTCTTGTGACAGAAAACATGCAAACAAACATGCTTGCACAAGAGGGGTATCAACCTTCTTGTGTATATTGGCAATAAACCCACCAAGACCTTGATGAGATCTTCTAGTCTGAACTGGAGTCATAATATCACCAATGATCTGAGATGTGGGGTGATTCTTCATTGTGGAAGTGAGAACCCCTCCTTCAAAAAGTCTGGTGTTCTCAACCTCACGCTCCATGTTGCTAATATCTTCTTCATCAGACTCTGTTTGATCAATGTGAACTTCTTCAAGAATATTGGAAGGTCCACCTTGTTTAAAACTGGAAGAGAAAAGATGCCCATAAGTGTTGTCAACGTCTGAATCTTGGTTGTCAGCGTCTGGGCTAACAGCGCTTGAAATGTTGTTGTCAACGTCTGAGCCATCAATGTCTGAATTGGTCTTGTCAACGCTAGATTTGCCTTTGTCAGCGCCTGAAGAACCATGCATGTTTGTATCTGGTGGTATTTGGAAACCAGCATTATCTTGTCCAGCAGCAGCAAAAGCATCTGTCCAAATGGGAATTGTGACATATTCTAATGTAGGAGATGCCTTTTCTGCTTGTGATCCGACCCTCTCATTAACCTGTGTACCTGAAACATTAACAACTTGTTCCTCCACAACATTTGAAGTTACCTTCACAATGTCTGGATTAGTGACAGGCATATAATTTAAAGTTCTAGATAAGGGTTCCATATCAAACAACCAATTAGGACCACTCTCAGGATCACTAGGTTTATTCTCTAAGAACCTAGCATGTACTCTCTCAACTATACGTTTGTCCTCCTTAAGATAAACCCTATAACCCTTGCTCTGGACTGAATATCCCATGAAGTAACCCTCATCACCTTTTGCACTAAATTTCCCTAAGGCATCACTAGTATCCAATACTACTACATGACAACCAAAAGGTCTGAGAAAACCAATATTAGGTTTTCTTCCCCAAAGTAACTCATAAGGTGTTTTGTTCTGAATTTTGTTAACCAATGCTCTATTTTGCACATAGCATGATGTATTAACAGCCTCAGCCCAAAAGGCTATTGGAAAGTGAGCATCAGCCAACATTGTTCTGGCTGCTTCAATTAGGGTTCTATTTTTCCTCTCAACAACCCTATTTTGTTGTGGGGTTCTAGCATACTAAATTGCCTAGTAATTCCTTTCCTGGCACAAAAATCATCTAGCTTCTTGTTCCTAAATTCTCCACCATTATCACTCCTAAGCATTTTAACCTCATTGCCAGACCTTTTCTCAATCTGAGTGATAAAATCAATAAGAACATCAGCTGTGTCACTCTTCATAGCTAGAAAGAATGTCCAAGTAAATCTAGAGAAGTCATTTGTGACAACAAAGCAATATGACTTACCATTCAAACTTTCTATATTTGTTGGACCAAAGAGGTCCATGTGAAGCATATGAAGAGGTCTGGAACTAGTATGCACCTGTTTGGACTTGAATGAGACCTTGTGCTGCTTGCCTTTAAGACATGCAACACAAGAGTGGTCATTGTGGAAGGCCTTCTCAGGCAAACCATCAACTAAACCAAGCCTCACAAGTCTATTTATACTTTTAAAATTTATGTGCCCTAGTCTCCTGTGCCACAAATTACTCTCATCTACTGAGGCCTTAGCATAAAAACAAGACATATTTGTATTCATTTTAATCCCATTTAAATTCACATTATATATGTCCTTATGCCTAGGTGTTCTATACTCAATATATATCTCATCAGGGATCTTAAAATCCTTGCTTAACACCAAACACTCAGTATCAGTAAAAAGAACCTTATTTTTGTTATCGCAAACTTGTGATACACTAAACAGGTTGTAATCAAGTTCTATTACTAGGAAGATGTTCTCAAAACGCAGATTATTGGTGAGAAGGGTTCCTTTGCCTGTGATAGTTCCATATCCACCTCCAAAGTATACCCTATCACCATCTTTAATAGGAGTGAAGTTCGTCAGATAGTCTTCCTTCCCTGTCATGTGCCTTGAGCATCCACTATCCCAATATCCATAATCATTGATCTGTCTTTGAATGCCCTGCACATAAAGAAAACAAATTAGTTTTCTTTGGGAACCCAAGTCTCAAAAGACTTGGATTCATCTGGTTGTTCAATAAGAACAGACTTAGTTCTCACAACAACCCCATTCTCATCCTTTTTAGGATGAAATACCCAGTTAACCCCAATAGGTTTTGTAATGACCTTTGAAATGTAATTAAATCTATTGCAAGTCATTGAAATCCCATTTTCATTAGGGTTTTGATCTTTCTTGGGTCTCCATGTTAAGCTTGAAGAAGCTTTAGACCCCTTACCTTGTGGTTGCAAATATTTAGGTCTGGTCATGTTTCTGTCAGCGTTAGAATTTTTCCTGTCAACGCTGAAATTACCCTTTTCAGCGTTGAACCTAGGGTTTGCTACAGGAACCCATTGCCTATTTGACCAGGTGTTTGTCTTTTGAAATGGTCTTTGTCTATTAGTGTTAGACCTTCTAGAAAAGAATGGGGCAGGTCTAATCACTTGTGGACTTTGCTGCACACAAGGTTTGGGTCTGACAACGTTTGACTTTCTAACAACGTTGACTTTCTTCCTGTCAGCGCTGAAATTGTTCCTGTCAGCGCTTGCTTTGGGAGCGTTGACACACTTGTATGCCAAATGTGAAAAGCTACCACAAGTGTAACAGGCTTTCTTAGACACAACCTTAGGTCTAGAAGAGAAGAAACCTGTTCCATGATTGCTAACTTGGCTCTTGGGTGACCTATTATTCCTATACATCTCTGCATATTTAATGGTAGGTCTTCTAACAGTGTTTGAGCCTAGGTCAACAGCTTTACCAGTGATTGGGTGAGTAACCTTAATGGGTGGTGATTCATTGGGACTTTCACATAGCAAACCTCCCTTAACAAATAAAGTAGGGTTAGCTTTCTTCCACTCATTTAGGTCAGTCAATTTTTGTTGATACTCTTCCACTAGAGTGACAACTCTTGGTGGAGGAATGAACTCCTCCTCTTGGAGCTCTGGTAAACCAGTCCAAGATAAGTCCCTTCGTTGGACACCATAGAAGTCACCAGCTGGTGGTGGAACCAGAGAGTAATCATTCATCCCAATCCCAGTCATGTCCTTAGGATCCCTTTGTTTAGCTACACAGTCTCCCAGGGTTTGGGTGGCTCTATCAAATCTTTGAATTTTGAGGTCAACATTATCTTTATTCTTAATGGCCTCATCTAACTTAGCCTGTAATTCACTATTAACCTTTTTCATGATGTTTCTAACATCCATACTACCCTCTAGCTCATGTTTTAAGATATTGATCTTATCTTTTAAGTCAAATTCCATTTTCTTGTATTCAGAAACGGTTTTCTCAGTTTCAGTAAGAGCTAGTTGGTAATTAGACAATTTACACCTTTCAGTACTCATATCATCTTTTAGTTTCACCTCTTTGTTAAGTCTTTCAGTGTTTAACCTACAACCTTTGCTACAAAAAGCATCATCATATACCTCATTATCAGATGAAGAGGAGGAGTGTGCCATGAGAGCATATTCAACATGCTCTTCTTCTTCAATATCAGCAACCAAAGCTTTATCCTCTTCAGCATTCTTAGCCAGATAGCTCCAATCCCATCCTGTACCATCAATTCCTTGAACTGCAACCATGGCTTTGGAATCCTGAGCTTTAACAACCTGACTTGAGGGTTTACCAGCATCAGACCTTCTAGGAGATCTGCATTCCCTCATGAAGTGCCCCATACGATGACAGTTGTAGCATTTAACTTTGGATTTATCAAATCCAGCTGTGTCTTTAGCATTGAAGGTCATCTTCTTATTAAACCTTCTGTTCCACCTATTTGCTCTTATACTAGCAAGAGCCATGTTCTACTTGATGTCCATCTCTTCCAAGTGCTCATCACTTATCTGCTCAAGGTCCTCATATGTAATCACTGAACCATTGGGCAAAGAAGCAATATAAGCACAAACAGTATCCAAATCCAAACCAGCAGGTTTAACTCTTGGGGAGTCATTCTTGAATGTGTCAGCGTCTGAAAAGGAGACGTTGAAAGAACTTGTTCCAACGCTGACATATGATGATCCAGTAACTGGATGCATATAAGAGTCCTTCTGATTGAATTGACCTTCACTATGAGAGAAGAAGGCCATGTTGCTGGTGGTAGATTTGCTTCCATGTTCTGAAAGAGTTTCATCTTCCAACAGTCTTAGTTTGTTGTAGATGTCATCAAACGAGGAGCTCTTGTAAGTATTGTTGGCAAGAATAGATCTTGCCTCAATCTTCCATGCCTCACCAAGACTTTTAAGAAAGGTAGCATTAGTGTCAACATCACCAACTTGTGTCCCCATGAAGGACAACTTACTTGTGATGTCAAGCAATCTGCTTCTCACACTACTCAGTTTCTCATTGGGTTGAGCTTTGAAGAAAGCATAATCATACAAAAGTTGCTTTTTCTTTTCTTCCTTAGTGTCTGCATTGCCACCATATGCAACTTCAAGAGCTTCCCAAAGATCCTTAGCAGATTCATAGCCTCTATATTTGTGCTGGTTTTCTTGTCCCAAAGAGACTTTTAGAATGTTTAGGGCTTTCATGTCAACCCTTTTCTTTGCAATATCATCAGCAGCTACAGCTCTACCATCTCCAGGTTTTTCTTTCTTATCCTCTTCAGGGCATCCTTCAACAGCTGTTCTTTGACTAATGGCATCAAGAATATTTTGAGCCTTATTGAATGTGTTTCCATATTCAATAATCTCCCAAAGTGTGTAGTCATAGATCCCCAGATATTGTTCAAAGTTGAACTTCCATAAGTCAAAGTTGGTTGCATCAAGCATGGGAATCTTGATGTTTGGTAAGGCTGAGGAGGAGGAAGTTATTGCTTCAGACATGATGTTGTTAGGGTTTCTGAGAAAATTAGGGTTTTGGTGTTTTTAGGGTTCTGGTGTTCTTTAAAGATCAAAAGTTCCTCAACAAGCTCTGATACCACTTGTTGATCCCAAACTTAGATCGATTAGCTTTATGTATACGAGATTAGATCAACTAATACACATAGAGAAACCTTTGTATATGCTTTATGAATCTAAGTGTTATGCGGAATTTAACACTTAAACAAGAACACACAAGATGTAAACAAACTTTCACTTTGATTATGAATATCGAACTTGCTTACAATGAAAGATGTTTACGAATGAAAACTTATATTAAACTTATAACCTAAAGGCCTTCTTTTATAGACATAAGAAGCCTTGTACAATAATCTATGTATCAGCTATTCTAGGTAAAGATAAATATAGAAAATACATTGTCGTTTCTATCCTTACTAGAAGTATTCTAGAATATAATAAACGTGTAGATTATATCTTCCATCAGTGCTTGTCTTCAATGTGTCAACGCTTGACTTTAACTTGTCAACGCTTGAGCTGTCAGCGCTTGCTTTGTTCTTATCAACGCTTGAATTGTTCTTGTCAGCGCTCAAGTGATCTGGCCTTAATTTATTCCCAACATTTATAAATTATGAATCAACGTCACAAAACGAATCTAATAAAAATTGTCTCATCAAAAACGGAGTTCAAAAACGTAAATACGTTATCCTAAGGTTTCCGGTTTAGTCGTAAAGGATGTTAAAATAAAATCGTAAGTCCTAGTCTCTTCTCGTAAATTTGTGAGTTTATGAACCAACACAAATTTAAAACTCCAAAATAATATTCACGGATAAATTTAATTTCTGAAATGTCGGACTGTCACCAAAGACGGTGTATGTAAACATAAGCACGTAACGTTGAATCCTCCGGTTTAGACGTAGTCGATGCTACTTCAAGACGTAAATCCAAATTACTTCCCAAAAATAAGTGAGTTCATATTGTAACATTAAAATAATGTTTTCAAATAAATATTGAGAATAAAATATCAACCATAAATTGACGGATTGTCACAAGTATTTGTTCGCAGTGACTGTTCTGAAGATTGAAAAGTGAAATTTGCTACGGGTACGCTTATAGAAGAAGCTTTGTCTTGGTGGAATGCTTATGCACAACCCATTGGGATAGAACAAGCTTATCAGACTCCCTAGAGTGAATTCAAGAATCTGCTAATTAAGAAGTATTGTCCTCACAAAGAAATTAGGAAAATGGATGAAGAATTCTAGAATCTAGTAGTAAAGGAATATAATCTCAAAGTTTACATCCAAAGATTTCAGGAATTAGCATTATTATATGGTGCCTAATACTAAAAAAATGATGGAAGATTTTATTGGAGGATTGCCTAGAAGTATTGAATGGAATGTTACCGCCTCTAAACCCCAAACTTTAGAGGAAGTTATCACCATTACTCAAAGATTAATGGATCGAGTGATAAGGTATACTCATGTACAAGTGGCAGTTAATAATAAGAGGAAGTTTGATGATAGTAAGAACTTTCCTGTTAATCCTTATATCCAGAAGAATAAATTTCGCAACTATAACTAAAGCAATAATCGTCAACAGCAGAACAAAATAAATGATGTTTCTAAAGTTTATGCCGTAAATTCGAGCAATGGTTATAGTGGAAGACTTCCCCTATGTTAGAGATGTTCTCTACATCACACAAGATATTGCACTATCAAGTGTCAAAACTGTGGAAAAATGGGACATCAGACAAGATACTGCTGATGTAAAGGACAAGCTATTGGAAGTAACCAACTAACTGTAACTAAAGTTTGCCATAACTGCGGATAAAAAGGGCATCTGATGAATGAGTGTCGTAAAGAGAGCAATAGCCAAGGGAATTCCTATTTGCTAAACGACATTCATCAAGATTGTTGATCCCAAACTTAGATCGATTAAGCTTTGTGTATACGAGATTAGATCAAGTACTACACGTAGAGAAACCTTTGCTTATGAATAAAGTAACAAAGTGTTATGCGGAATTAACACTTGATCTAAAACACAATGATGTTAAACAAACTTTCACTTGTATTAGAATAATCGTACTTGGTTACAATGAAAGAGTTTAACAATCGAAAACTTATAAAAACTGATATTAAACTTTAACCTAAAAGATCTTCTTTTATAGAACAAGAAGTCTTGTACAATAAGCTACGAATCAACTATTCTAGGTAAAGATAAACATAGAAAATACATTGTCGTCTCTATCCTTACTAGAAGTATTCTAGAATATAATAAACGTGTAGCTTACATCTTCCATCAGTGCTTGTCTTCAATCTGTCAACGCTTGACTTTAACTTGTCAACGCTTATGCTGTCAGCGCTCACTTTGCTCTTGTCAACGCTTGAGTTGTTCGTGTCAGCGTTCAAGTGTTCTGGCCTAAATTTATTCCCAACAATCCTCCCCTAAACTTGATATCCACTCTTATGATCAAGTTTCTGAATAAACATTAAGGACTTGGAGGAGTCTGACAAACCTTATCATATTGGTAATAAATAAATCTGATTAAATTCTTTGCCACGTCACTTGTATAGTCTATCTCCAACTGGGTGTCCTTCATCTTCTCCAAAACAGCCTTGGATATGAAATACTGAGCATCTACAAGTAAATACTCAGCAAACTTTGTAGAACTCAAATGGTATACACATGCAGCTGAATATAACCTCCATTGAAGACCACTGAGGTCATCTTCAAGATCCTTCCATATTTCAGGATCTTCTTCTTTTGTCCCACACATTCTTTTGAATGTGGTCCAAAGTTTTATTCCATTGGCTGAAGTTGGTGCTTCAGCCTCATACTTGGTTTCTAGCAACCTCCAAAGGTCCACCAAGTCTTCTCTGTCACAACTTGCAAATAAAGATATGAGAGTGGTAAAAGTGTGTACCTCCTTGCCAAATCTTCCAATTTTCCAGAATCCACATTCATCTTCCTCATAACTTACAATTGGATTCCTGGAATCTAGTGGTAACACATGCACCATATCTGAAGCTTCTAATGGGGAGAGCTTGAGGCTCTTTCTAATAGTTGCTTCACTTGGATATAGTTGATTCATATCTTTTGGAAACTCAAGAATAAATCCCTTCTTTACTGGTCTAGGAACTATCATAGCTTTCTTGATTGCCATCTCTTCTGCAAGTTGCTCCTTTCTTTCATCTGAGAGAAGTCTGAAAGTGTTTTCTTCTTGCACTTTCACCCAAATAGGATAAGCCCTATGTTCCAACTCATCAAACGTCAAAGCCTTCAGCTTCTGATGTGTCCATCCAACTCCATGACATTTGAGCAACATAAAGTAGAGCTTCCTTCTATCCCTTTTCAATTCAGAGAGAATGTTGCTTGCCTTGTACTTCAACATCACCTTACAATCCTTCTGAACTCTAAGAAGAATTTCCAAACCCCATATCTGATCTGAAATGGTCAAGTCTGGATTATCCATACAGCTTTCTTCCCAAGAATTGTACATCCGAACTACCTCTGGCATATCAAAATCAATTTGCAACTTCAAATCTCTCAGCTTTTCCCTAGCAAGCTCATCACCATACTCAAGTCTTTCTGGTTCAACAATCATCACACTTGAATCTGAGCTAGCATCATCACTTTCTTCTTCAAAAGTCACAACAAATGGTGACTTTTCCTTTTCACCTTGTTCCATCATTTGCTCAGCCAATCTTCTATCAAATTCAACTTGAGCTGCATTCTTTGGAACAATTTCTTCTACCAACTTACCCTTACCCTTATCTGTTGGTTCAATTGTTGGTAGGGTAGATGATAATACCTGAGTAGGAACATCTTTGATGATAGATGATGACTGGAATACATCACCTCCATATGCAGATCTGTCAACGCCCAAATTTCCTCTATCAGCGCCAAAAATACTTCTGTCAGCGTCCAAACTTTTCTTATCAACGCTCAAATATTTTCCCTCAGCGCCTTGTGTAACCTCTCTCAACATATCTGTAAATGACAAATTTAAATTGGTTGGAGAGATCAAGGACGTATCAAAACCTGTTTGTTCCTTCAAAGTAGTAAGAGCTTCAGCAACATCCAATGATTGTCCATCTTGACTGCTCTTATCACTCAGATTTCTTTGATCTTCCTCCCCTTTGGAAGACTCCTCCATACCTCCCCTTGAATGAGCACTCTCCAAAACAACAATCCTCTCCCTCAATTCTTTGAGTTCAAGGCCTTGGTTACTGACAATTTGTACTAAGTCTGCATTTTGCTTTTGCAAGCTAATGCAGACAGCCGTCAATTCTAAAAGCGTCATTGGTTCCAGTCTGCCCTCATCCAAAATGGGAATTTGACCTCCCAAGTCAGGTTCATTGGGCAAGGATGAGGACTTAATTATGGTGGGACTGCCTTGGCCAGCTTCTAAGCCAGAACCAATAGTCCCAGCCTCATCAAGGTCACCAGCCACACGTGTGGTGGTGGTTCTCTCTGCTACATGGCTAGGACCACCAGAGGAGAACACTCCAGCAGTCCTTTGGCGTTTAATCAACCTATATTCAGGTGGTGTGGAAGATGGTGTAGAAGAAGGTGTAGATGTGGGTTGGTTAAGGGGTGTTTGGGATTGTGATGGTTGGGTGTCAGCGGTGGAAATAGGCATATCAACGCCCACATTAGATGTGTCAGCGTCAAAGGGATTTTGGTCTATTTGCATTTGGTCAGGTGAGGGTAAAGGTTCAGGGATAGGTTCAAGTTGTGGGTGAGGGTCAATATGAGGTTGGGGGTCTGGTTGGGGTTGTGCTGCTGCAATAACAGCAAGCATGGCTGGGGTTAATGGTAGGTCTCTATGAGGTGGTGAATTCATCTTGGTAAAAATAGCCTTCTTTTGTTCAGGGATCTTATAAAAATCATTGTGATCCCTTGAACAATATCTTTGAGCATCAAAAATCATTTGCAGAAAACGGGGATAAGCTAAAGTCATTTTTGTCCCCTTGTTTTTACACATTCCTTCAAAAATCATTTTAGACCAATTATATTTTTGCCCTGTTGCAATACACACAATAGCAGTTGCAATGGATCTATTGATCTCATTGTGTGCAGTACATTTGGGACTCAAACATTGAAGGAGAATGTGAATTAGGTACTTCCAGGCTGGGGGAAATTCCTGCTTATGGTACTTATTAAGAGTACCTTCATCAGGAATAGGGTATCCCAAAGCCCTAAGCCCTTGTTCTATTTCAGATATGGGAAGAATGGTTATACCATCAGCATCATTAAGATGCAAGGCCTGGCGTACCAAGGCCTCAGTAACCACCCAAGGTCTCCCATGTACAATAGAAGTCAATGTGGTCACTCCATTAACTGTTGAGGAACTGACAGTGTTCCAAAACTGTTTAATGTGTGTGACTGGAATGAGTGGTGCATGAGAAAGAGCATACCTTAATGGGGATGCAATCAAATACTCCACCATCTGTGTGTATTGAGGGAACAAAGTATTATCAGCAACAAGATAAGCAATCATGTTGTGTTGAGACTTGAACCCCAAATCCAATTCTGCTGAGTTAAATCTTGGTGCCATTGATGAAAGCTGTTAATTTGAAGTATAAAAGATGAAGGTTGATAAGAGAAAAGTGTTAGACAAGAATTATAGATACCCTGTTTAAAATAGGAGCCAAATTTATAGGAGTGGATGAATGCACGTGATTGGCCCAAAAATAGGCAAAGATTTTCAAAAATCAATCATGAAAATATTGAAAAAGTTTATAAGTTATCTCATGCATTTAATGAAAGTAACAACTCCTAAAATTACGGCTTGAAAATATGCCAAAAAGTAACAACTGGGTAGGTCCCATTGTTTGTCAACGGTCAAATATAACCCATCAACGCCCAACGGCTATAATCTTGTCAACGTTCGCCTAAAGCCATGTCAGCGTCCATTTTGGTCACAACAACGCTTGGAAAAATCTTGTCAGCGTCCAAAAATAAAATTGTTTTAAAAAGTGAAAAATGACCTTAACAAGTAATTTATCCTAGAGAAGATAACCAAAAGCTGATAATTATCATAGGGCGGCAAGCACTGTCCAGTTATGCACACTTGCATAAACAAGATAGACATAACAGTCCTCTAGTGTCCCTTGCTAACCAAAATTCTTAACAACCAAGTTACCTCATAAAATCCTTGTTACTCCCAGGTAAAACCCATATCAAAAGGATTCCCAAGTCTCCCAACAGACCACAACCAATTCTAGGCCAAAAATGTCTTGGCAGCATGCAAAGTTGATATACTATGCATGCTACAGTGCCTCATGGTTTAGTAAAACTAACCCATACTCACCTGTGGACACAATCTAGAATTGTGATGAGAGTATTCTAAGAATACCCAAGAGTCCTAAAGGTTCCTTAAACCTCCCCTTAAACTATGATACATGAGTTCTCAAAATATATATATGAACATTAAAAATTTATGTCAAGATAGGAATATAAATATTCCAACCATCATCCATAAACAAAACATGTCCAAATAGCTCTTCAAAGATCCATAAGCAACTCTGTATCCAATGGCATAAAGCTACCATCACCTGCACATTTAGATGAAAACCACAAAACTAACATATGTTGCTGACAGCGTCCCGACAACACTTAGCAGCGTTGAAGGAACTCTTGTCAGCGTTAGACAATAATATCTCCAACAACGGCAAAATAACACTTGACAGCGTTGCATTTACCTTTGTCAGTGTTAGAAAAATAATGTGGAAAATCTAAATCATCACAAAGACCAATAACAATACATTATCCTGTACATACTGTTACAAAAAGATTCCAAAAACACATATTAAGTGAGATTAACCATTCCAATATTTGTTACCAAATATTGAAATCTTCCAGCATCAAAAGGTTTAGTTAATAAATCAGCCACATTATCTTCTGTGTCTACCCTATCTGGTTGTATTAAACCTTTCTCAAAGCAATCTCTTATAAAATGATGTCTAATTTCTATGTGTTTGGTTTTAGAATGATGTACAGGATTTTTAATAATGCATAAAGTACTGTTATTGTCTACAAAAATCTTGGTATGCATAAAATTATACCCATAATCCAACAGCTGGTTCTGAATCCATAAGACTTGTCCACAACAAGCAACTGCAGCAACATATTCTGCTTCAGTTGTAGAGTTTGCCACCACTGTTTGTTTCTTGCATTGCCAAGATATTAATCTGCTCCCAAGAAATTGGCATCCACCAGTTGTGGATTTCCTATCAAACTTGTCACCACCATAGTCACTGTCTGAATATGCAATAAGGTCCAATGGAGAATCTTTTGGGTACCACAATCCAAGATCTGGATAACACCTTAGGTACCTAAAAATTCTTTTCACAGCAAAAAGGTGACATTCTTTGGGAGTCACTTGATGGCGTGCACATGCACACACAGCAAACATGATGTCAGGTCTTGAGGCTGTAAGATACATCAATGATCCAATCATTGATCTATAGTGCCTAACATCCACATCCTTTCCAGCTCCAATTTTTCCCCAAGGGTGTTGCCTATCCATAGGAGTGGAAGCCTCTTTCTCATGTGGAGAAAAACCATATTTCTTCAAGATTTCAGCTACATACTTGTCTTGGGAGATGAAGATACCATCTTCTTTCTGCTGAACTTGTAACCCTAGAAAGAAGTTCATCTCACCCATTGCACTCATCTTGAATTTATCTGTCATGAGCTTGGAAAAATCCTCACTCATTTTTGGATCAGTAGACCCAAAAATGATATCATCAACATAGACCTGCACCAGCAACACATGTTTTCCTTTCTTCTTTGTAAATAGTGTCTGATCTATGGTGCCCCTCTTGAAACCATTTTCCACCAAGTAGGTGGACAATGTACCATACCATGCTCTAGGGGCCTGATGAAGTCCATACATTGCTTTCTTCACTCTATAGACCTTGTCTGGATTTTCAGGATCTTCAAAACCAGGAGGTTGCATAACGTATACTTCCTCAACAATTGTCCCATAGAGGAAAGCACTCTTCACATCCATTTGGTAAACAGTAAAATTCATACAAGAGGCATAAGCTAAAAAAATTCTTATAGCTTCAATTCTTGCAACTGGTGCAAAAACTTCTTCATAATCAATTCCTTCCTCTTGTGTATATCCCTGAGCTACCAAACGTGCCTTGTTTCTGACCACAATGCCTCTTTCATCTTTCTTGTTCCTTAGAACCCATCTTGTCCCAATTGGTCTCACATATCTAGGACAATCAACCAGCTCCCAAACATCCTGTATAGCAAATTGGTGAAGCTCATCCTGCATTGCTTCCACCCAACTTGGTTCCTTGAGAGCATCAAAAATTTTCTTGGGTTCTTCCTGTGACAGAAAACAGGCAAACAAACATGCTTGTACAAGAGGGGTATCAACCTTCTTGTGTATATTGGCAATAAATCCACCAAGACCTTGATGGGATCTTCTTGTCTGAACTGGAGCCATAACATCACCAATAATTTGAGATGTGGGGTGATCCTTTGCTGTGGAAGTGAGAACTCCTCCTTCAAAAAGTCTGGTGTCCTCAACTTCACGCTCCATGTTGCCAATATCTTCTTCAGATTCTTCTTGATCAACAGAAATCTCTTCATGGACATTAGAAGGTCCACCCTATTCAAAATGGGAAGAGAAAAGATGTGCAAAGGTGTCATCAAACTCTGAACCTTGCTTGTCAGCGTTTGGGCTAACAACGCTTGAACTGCTTGTATCAGCGTCTGATCCATCAGCGTCTGAATTGCTCTTGTCAGCGCTTGATTTCCCTTTGTCAGCGCCTGAAGAAGTATGCATGTTTGTATTTGGTGGTATCTGAAAACCACCATTATCTTTTCTAGCAGCAGCAGCAGCAGCATAATACTCATCTGTCCATATAGGAAGTGTAACATATTCTTGTGTGGGAGATGATTCAACTGCTGGTGGTCCATCCTCCTTAGCAACCTGTTTACCTGAAACATTACCAATTCTCTTTTCCAAAACACTTGAAGTTACCTTCACAATGTCTGGATCAGTAACAGGCATATAATTTAAAGCTCTAGATAAAGGTTCTAAGTCAAACAACCAATTTGGACCACTCTCAGGATCACTAGGTTTACTCTCTAAAAACCTAACATGTACTTTTTCAAGTATACGTTTTTCCTTTTTAATGTAAACCCTATATCCTTTACTCTGCACTGAATAACCCATGAAGTAGCCTTCATCACCTTTAGAATCAAATTTACCTAGGGCCTCACTAGTTTCTAGAACAACTACATGACATCCAAAAGGCTTGAGAAAGCCAATATTGGGCTTCCTTCCCCAAAGTAATTCATAAGGTGTCTTATTATGTATCTTGTTGACCAATGCCCTATTTTGAACATAACAAGCTGTGTTAACAGCTTCAGCCCAAAAGGCTATAGGAAAGTGGGCATCAGCCAACATGGTTCTGGCTGCTTCAATAAGGGTCCTATTCTTCCTTTCAGCAACCCCATTTTGCTGTGGGGTTCTAGCTATGCTAAACTGCCTAGTAATCCCTTTCTTGGCACAAAAATCATCTAACAACTGATTTCTAAACTCACCCCCATTGTCACTTCTAATAATCTTAACCTCATTACCATTCTTCTTTTCAATTTGGGTAATGAAATTAATCAGACTCTGGGCAGTTTCACTTTTCTTGGCTAAAAAGAAAGTCCATGTAAACCTGGAATAATCATCAGTGATAACAAAACAATATGATTTACCCTTCAGACTTTCTATATTAGTTGGACCAAAGAGGTCCATATGCAATAAGTGAAGTGGTTTAGAACTAGAGTGCACCTGTTTAGACCTGAATGAGACCTTGTGCTGCTTGCCCTTAAGACATGCAACACAAGAGTGGTCATTGTGGAAAGCCTTTTCAGGCAAACCATCAACTAAACCAAGCCTCACAAGTCTATTGATATTCTTAAAGTTTATGTGCCCTAATCTCCTGTGCCAAAGATTACTTTCATCTACTGAGGCTTTAGCATACAGACATGACATTTTATTATTTATCTTTATTCCATTAAGATTCACATTATATATGTCTTTATCCCTTGGTGTTCTAAAATCTATGTATTTCTCCTCAGGGAGCTTATAATCTTTGCTTAACACCAAGCACTCAGTATCTGTGAAAAGAACCTTATTTTTGTTATCACACACTTGTGATACACTAAACAAATTATAATCCAGTTCTTTTACCAAGAAGACATTCTCAAACCGTAGATTGTTGGTGACAAGGGTTCCTTTTCCTGTGATGGTGCCGTAGCCCCCTCCAAAGTATACCTTATCACCATCTTGAATAGGAGAGAAATTGGTCAGATAGTCTTCCTTTCCTGTCATGTGCCTTGAGCATCCACTATCCCAGTATCCATAATCATTGATCTTCTTCTGAATGCCCTGCACATAAAGAAAACAAATTAGTTTTCTTTGGGAACCCAAGCCTTGGAAGACTTGGATTCATTTGGTTGTTCAACAAGAACAGACTTGGTTCTCATAACAACCCCATTTTCATCCCTGTTTGAATGAAATTCCCAGTTAACCCCAATTGGTGTTGACAATGCCTTTGAAATATAATGAAACCTGTTGCATGTCATAGAAACACCAGTAAAATTAGGGTTTTGGTCTTGTTTTGGTCTCCATGTTAAGCTAGTAGAAGCTTTAGACCTATTTCCCTGTGGTTGCAAATACCTAGGTTTAGCAGTGTGTCTGTCAGCGCTGAAATTTCTCTTGTCAGCGCCCCGATTGCTCTTATCAGCGTTGAACCTAGGGTTTGCTACAGGAACCCATTGCCTATTTGACCAAGTGTTTGACTTTTGAGCTGAGGGAAAATGTTTTGGTCTCCATGTTAAGCTAGTAGAAGCTTTAGACCTATTTCCCTGTGGTTGCAAATACCTAGGTTTAGCAGTGTGTCTGTCAGCGCTGAAATTTCTCTTGTCAGCGCCCCGATTGCTCTTATCAGCGTTGAACCTAGGGTTTGCTACAGGAACCCATTGCCTATTTGACCAAGTGTTTGACTTTTGAAAAGGTCTTAGGCCTTGTGTGTTAGACCCTCTAGAAAAGAATGGGGCTGGTCTAACAACTTGTGAACTTTTGTTCACAAAGGTATTGGGTCTGACAGTGTTTGACCTATGTTGACTTTTGTCAGCGCTGAAATGGTTCCTATCAGCGTTGACATTGGAAGCGTTGACACATTTGTATGCCAAATGTGAGAAGCTACCACATGTGTAACAGGCTTTTCTAGACATAGTCTTAGGTCTAGAAGTAAAGAAGCCTGCTCCATGGTTACTAACTTGGCTTTTTGGTGACCTAGTATTTCTATACATCTCAGCATACTTAACACTAGGTTTTCTAACAGTTTGTGGGCCAAGGTCAACAGCTTTGCCAGTGGTAGGGTGTGTGATCTTAATAGGTTTACGATCAATGGACTCATCAATTGGTATCATGTTTGGTGTGGGCTCATTTGGACTTTCACACAACAACCCTCCCTTAACAAACAAGGTGTGGTTAGCTTTCTTCCACTCATCTAGGTCAGTCAGTTTTTGCTTGTATTCCTCAACTGGGGAAGTCACTCTAGGTGGAGGAATGAATTCCTCCTCTTGGCATTCTGGCAAGCCAGTCCAAGATAAGTCCTTTGATTGGACACCATAGAAATCCCCAGCTGGTGGTGGAACACCAGTATAGTTATTCAACCCAATCCCACTCATATCCTTAGAGTCTCTTTGTTTACTAACACACTCTCCTAGGGATTGTGTGGCCTTATCAAATCTCTGGATTTTAAGACTCACATTATCTTTATTTTTGTTAGCCTCCTCTAACTGAGCTATCAAATCAAGATTAACCCTATTTACTATATCTTGAACATCCTTACTCTGATGTAACTCATGTTTTAAGATATTTATTTGATCCTTTAAATCAAACTCCATTTTCTTATACTCAGCTACTGTCTTTTGTGTTTGGGTAAGAGCAATTTGATAATTAGATACTTTGCATCTTTCAGTACTTGCCTCATCTAATAGTTTAACTATCTCTTGTTTTAGTTTTTCAGTATTTAGACGACAACCCTTAGAACAGAAAGCATCATCATATACCTCATTGTCTGATGAAGAGGAGGAGTGTGCCATGAGAGCATATTCAACATGCTCTTCTTTAACTTCAGCAACCAAAGCTCTGTCCTCTTCCTCATTCTTAGCCATCCAGCTCCAATCCCATTCTCCAACACCATCAATTTGTTGAACAGCCACCATGGCCTTGGGATCTGGGATCTTAATCATTTGGCTTGAAGGCTTCCCAGCATCAGATCTTCTTGGAGATCTACATTCTCTCATAAAGTGCCCCATCCTATGACAGTTGTAGCACTCAACCTTGGACTTGTCAAATCCAGCAACATCCTTAGCATTAAAGGTCATCTTCTTCTTGAACCTTTTATTGAACCTGTTTGCTCTTAAACTTACAAGAGCCATAGTCCACTTGATGTCCATCTCTTCCAATTGTTCATCACTTATCTGCTCAAGATCTTCATATGTAATCCTTGAATCACTGGGCAAAGAAGCAATGAATGCACACACAGTATCTAGATCAAAACCAGCAGGTTTAATTCTATCAACGCCATGATTATGTGTGTCAGCGCTTGAGTACAAAGCGTTGACAGGATATGATCCAGCGCTGACAGACTGACATCCAGCGCTGACACCTTGAGATCCAGGGGCTGAATGTCCATAGAAGTTCATGGAATCAAATTGGCCTTCACTTTGTGAGAAGAAGGCCATGTTGCTGCTGGAAGATTTATTATCACTTTCCAACTGCCATTCATTCTCCAACAGTCTTAGTTTGTTGAAGATGTCATCAAACCTTGAGGTCTTGTGGGTATTATTGACAAGAATGGATCTTGTCTCAATCTTCCATACATCTCCAAGGCTTTTGAGAAAAGTAGCATTCAATTCAGGATCATCAATCTGTTTTCCCATGAAGGAAAGTTGACTTGTGATATCAAGAAGTCTACTTCTCATACTGCTGAGATTCTCATTAGGTTGAGCTTTAAAGACAGCATACTCATGCAAGAGTTGCTTCTTCTTCTCTTCTTTTGTGTCAGCATTGCCATCATGTGCTACTTCAAGAGCTTCCCAAAGCTCTTTTGCAGACTCAAAGCGTTTGTACTTGTGCTGATTCTCATGACCTAGGGCATGTTTCAAGATGTTCAAGATTTTCATGTCCACCCTCTTCTTGGCTATATCTTCAACAGCTACAGCTCTCCCATCTCCAGGCTTTTCTACCTTATCAGCTTTAGGACAATTAGGAACAGCTGTCCTTGTGGCAATTGCAGCAGTAATCTTTGCTGCTTTATCGAATGTGTTCCCATATTCGATGATCTCCCAAAGAGTGTAGTCATGAATAGCTATGTATTGCTCAAAATTGGACTTCCAAAGCTCAAAGTTCCTGGCATCAAACATAGGAATTTTGATACTAGGGTTTGAGAAGTTGTTTTGAAGCAAAGAAGCAGGTTGATCTGTGCCAGACATGATGTTTTTAGGGTTTTGAGAATTTTAGGGTTTTTAGGGTTTCTGGTGTTTTAGGGTTCTTGCGTTACTTAAAGATCAAAAGTTTCTCAACAAGCTCTGATACCACTTGATGATCCCAAACTTAGATCGATTAAGCTTTGTGTATACGAGATTAGATCAAGTACTATACGTAGAGAAACCTTTGCTTATGAATAAAGTAACAAAGTGTTATGCGGAATTAACACTTGATCTAAAACACAATGATGTTAAACAAACTTTCACTTGTATTAGAATAATCGTACTTGGTTACAATGAAAGAGTTTAACAATCGAAAACTTATAAAAACTGATATTAAACTTTAACCTAAAAGATCTTCTTTTATAGAACAAGAAGTCTTGTACAATAAGCTACGAATCAACTATTCTAGGTAAAGATAAACATAGAAAATACATTGTCGTCTCTATCCTTACTAGAAGTATTCTAGAATATAATAAACGTGTAGCTCACATCTTCCATCAGTGCTTGTCTTCAATCTGTCAACGCTTGACTTTAACTTGTCAACGCTTATGCTGTCAGCGCTCACTTTGCTCTTGTCAACGCTTGAGTTGTTCTTGTCAGCGTTCAAGTGTTCTGGCCTAAATTTATTCCCAACAAAGATTAGAATACGGTTACGGGTATGTTTCATCTAAATCAACATCTGGTTAAAGTAATATTTGACTCAGGAGCTAACAAAAGTTTAATATCTGTTAAAATTTCTTCTAACTTAGAGATTCCGATTATTTCTTTCAATACTAAGTATGATATAGAAATGGCCGACGAAAAAATAATTAGCACTAATACCGTAATTCGAGGATGTATCATTACTTTATTACGCCAATCCTTTGAAATCGAACTTTTACCCATTAAGCTCGGTAATGTTGACGTAGTCATTGGGTTGGACTGGTTATCTAAATACCATGCCAAAATCTTATATGACGAGAAAGCTGTTCATATTCCTATTAACAGTGATGTTTTGATTGTCTATGGTGAACGAAGTAAGACCTGACTAAATCTCATATCGTGCTTAAAGATAAATAAGTACGTATCCTGAGGTGGTCAAGTTTTCTTAGTTCAAGTAGTGGAAAAGGAAAAAGAAGAGAAGCGATTAGAAAATATTCTGATAGTTAGAGAATTTCCCAAAGTATTTCCCGAGGAATTATCAGGTTTGCCACCTGTACGTCAAGTTGAATTCCAAATCATTTTGATATCAGGACTAACACTGATTGCTAAAGCACCTTATCGATTAGCACCTTCGGAAATGAAAGAATTGTTAAGTCAAATCCAAGAGCTAACTGATCGAGGATTTATTAGATCAAGTATATCGCCGAGGGGAGCTCCAATCTTATTTGTGAAAAAGAAAGATTGATCTTTTAGGACGTGTATCGATTATCGTGAGTTAAACAAACTTACTATAAAGAATCGTTACCCATTATCCATAATCGACGATTTATTTGATCAACTTCAAGGATCGAGCGTATATTAGAAGATTGATTTACGTTCAGGTTATCATCAACTGAGAGTTAAGGAATACGACATTCCTAAAACTACTTTCAGTACGCGATACAGACATTATGAATTTCAAGTGATGCCTTTTTGTTTAACTAATGCACCAGCTGTTTTCATGAACCTCATGAATACAGTGTGTAAGCCTTACTTGGATAAATTTGTGATCGTGTTTATCGATGATATTCTTATTTACTCTAACAATAGAGAAGAACATGCCCCGCATCTTGCTATAAATCTCGAATTACTTAAGAAAGTGGAGTTGTATGCTAAATTCTCGAAGTGCGAATTTTGGACCTATGTTGTTCAATTCCTAGGACATGTCATTGATAGCAAAGGTATTCGTGTGGATCCAGAAAAGATGAAGCGGTAAAGAATTGGAGTAAGCCTAGTATGCCTACGGAAATAAGACAATTTTTAGGAATTGTTGGGTATTACCAAAGATTTATCGAAGGATTTTCAAAAATTGCAAAAGATTTGACTGAATTAACTCAAAAGAACAAACCGTTTATCTAGGGAAATAGTCAAGAGATAGCATTTAAATTATTGAAGCAAAAGTTGTGTGTAGCTCCTATCCTAGCATTACCAGAAGGTAACGATGACTTTATCGTTTATTGTGATGCATCTATTCAAGGAATGGGAGCAATGCTTATGTAAAGTAATAAAGTTATTGCTTATGCATCAAGGCAACTTAAACCTAATGAGAAGAATTATACTACTCATGATCTAGAATTAGGAGCGGTGATATTTTCTCTTAAAATATAGAGACATTACGTCTATGGTACGAAGTGTGTAGTATTTACTGATCATAAGAGTCTTCAATATATTCTTCATCAGAAGGAATTGAATATGAGACAGTGTCGTTGGTTAGAGTTACTTGCTGATTACGATTGTGAAATTCGTTATCACCCAAGTAAAGCCAATGTAGTAGCCGATTCTTTAAGGCGAAAGGAGCATGTTAAGCCGTTACGAGTTAGATCATTAATGATAACTCTTTTACCGAAGTTACCTACCCAAATTCTCGATACACAAAAAGAAGAACTTAAGGTAGAACATGTAGAAGCAGAGAAATTGAGAGGAATGGATAAATAATTTGAAATTCGTCAAGATGGAATTCGTTGTATTAAAAATCGTAGTTGGTTACATGCCCATGGTAATTTACGAGATTTGATTGTGCACGAGTCTCATAAATAGAAGTATTCTATACATCCTGGTTCCGACAAGATGTACCAAGATCTGAAGAAACTCTATTGGTGGCTTAACATCAAGGAATTCATATAAGAATACGTTAGTATGTGTGTAACGTGTGCAAGAGTTAAAATAGAGTATCAAAAGCCATCCGGACTATAGATACAACCAACGATTCCAATATGGAAATGGGAAAGAATTACGATGGATTTTGTGACTAAATTACCTAAGACATCAAATGGACATGACACTATTTGGGTTATTGTCGATCGTCTTACAAAATCTACGCGATTTTTTCCTATTAAAGAGACCGACAGTAGGGAAAATCTTACGAGATTGTACATTAAGGAAATAATCTCTCAACATGGAGTGCCTGTATCTATTATCTCAGATCATGATAGTCGTTTTACATATGTATTTTGGAGATCGATGGAAAGTTCCTTAGGTACTCAATTGGACATGAGTATGGCATATCATCCACAAACAGATGGACAAATTGAAAGTACCATTCAAACTCTTGAGGATATGCTTAGAGCTTGTGTGTTAGATTATGGAAAAGGATGAGAGAAACATCTACCTTTAGTAGAATTATCTTATAACAATAGTTATCATGCTAGTATTAAAGCAGCGCCTTTCGAAGTACTTTATGGAAGAAAGTGTCGATCACCTGATTGTTGGGCCGAAGTTGGAGATGTTCAACTAACAGGACCAGAAATAATACATGAGACTACTGAAAAGATTATTCAAATCCGACAGCTATTACAAGATGCACAAGATAGACAAAGGGGTTATGCTAATACTAGACGTAAACCTTTGGAATTTGCAGTTGGAGATCGTGTTATGTTAAAAGTTTCACCTTGTCAAGGTGTTATTCGATTTGGAATGAAAAAGAAACTGAACCCAACGTATATAGGACCATTTCAAATAACCAAAAGAATTGGACGTGTGGCATATAAACTAGAGATACCTTAAGAGCTTAGTAATGTTCACAATACTTTTCATGTTTCGAATCTGAAAAAATGCTTATTTGTTGAATCTCTCATCATACCGATGAAAGAACTTCAACTTGATGATAAGTTAAATTTTGTAGAAGAGCCTGTAGAAATAATGGATAGAGAAATTAAACAATTGAAGTAGAGCCATATCCCGATAGTCAATGTACGATGGAACTCGAAAAGAGGACCTGAGTATACTTGAGAACGTGAAGATCAAATTCAAGCAAAATATCTGCATCTATTCTCTTCTGTTAACCCTAGTTCTAGCTAAATCTCAGGACGAGATTTAAAATAAAGGGAAGAGACTATAACATCTAGTAATTTTGACTAATGTAATATCTATTTTTATAATAAAGAGGTGATTTTACTTAGAAATTTTTGCATTTTACTATGGTATGTGACTAAATTGTTGAATATATGTATTCTCACTATCTCAATTGCCACTTCAACATATGCTTATATGTTGTAAACACTATGTATATATCAAGTCTGAATTCTAAAAGTAACTATATGTATATCCAATGAATAAGAACAACTTAAATATAACAAAGATACCTTAAATTCCTAAGAAAGCCTTAGAAACCCTAGAAATCCCTTGTAAACTAATATTTCAAGCAATATAACTACTTAATATCTATGTTAATTATCAAATACATTATACTAATAATAATCTATCATATAAAGGAAAGGTAAATAATCAAAAAACACTAATATTCACTAATCTCAAGCTAATTACAAGAAAATAACCTAAAACCAAGATTAGCATATAAAATCCATTCAATAACGAATTAAAGTCTAATCCTTTGCAACTAATTATAAAATTCAACTAACTATCATAATAAGTTAATACATTTATCTTAAACTATGTTACAAATTATTAAAGCATAAAGTATAAGTTTTCATAGCATAGGACCTTAAGCTTACTTAATTAACCCTAAGATATGATCAACCTATATAAACCCTTCAACTAAGAATGTAGAAACACTAGAAGTCATAAACATACTATATAAGACTTAGAATAAGATTACATTACGATATAAACCCTAATTACCCAAGATAGGAAGTCATTAGGCTTAATGACATAGAAACCCTTATATTAAGAAATCTACATAGAATCATTACCTAATATTTTAGGCAATTATACAAACACTCATATCACTTCAATAAGGTTATAAGATTATGTTTAGACAATGTACAAGTATCCTAATGCACAAGGTACAAGATTCTAATTCCTAACTTGTAAATTTTGTCAAAATAGGTATTTTCACCCTTTAGACATGTTTACTTAAACTAAGATATCAAACCAAGTGTGAGAACTCAGTGTACACTTAAAACACAATGTAAAGGACCTAAATTAAGTTTACATTAGTATTTAAGAGGAGACAATGACTTTTACTAAGAGTTAAACCTAGATCATTAGAAAACCCTAATCTACATAAGATTACTTCCCATTTTCACATCAAACCTTTGTTAAAATTCAAACCAAGGACCCAAATATTCTAAATAGAATGTATAAAACCTAATTAATCCTTAGTCATTCACTAATCACTTTCGTAAGTCCCTAATCACCAAATTACAAATTATACATTACAAGCCCTATATTTAGAACCCTATTTATGTTTTCCCTCCAAAACATGTATTAAGAATTTTCCCTCCTATTCTAAGTTTGAAAATCAGATATTTTACATGTTTTAGGATATTTTACATGCGGTGACAAGTAGGTGCATTAGCTACTTGTGTGCTACACATCACCATTCTCATCCTTACCTTGTCGTGAGACATTTTACGCCACAAGTGAAGATTGGAATGAATCTAGAGCCTATAAAACTATGTAGAGCATCACTAGCATCCCTTAGTAATTGCTATATCTATGTTACACATTTAAGACCTTACCTTGGAGCCTAAGTGTTGCAAATACTGTAAATAGGGTCGAATGGACATAGTAGAAACTTGCACCCCGTTTTCTTACAATCTCCTACCCATTCTTCATATTCACTTCTATAAACGTCCTAGGACATCGCACAAGACCAAAAACCAGCTCTAGAAGGAATCTATTGAAGCTTTTGAAGCTTTGATAGCAAGTAGTGCTCATAAGAAGTCATAAGGAGCCATTTTGGAGCTACATAGGTATTTCTTATGCTAAGAAACTTTGATCTTTTTATAATGAATACTAAGACTTGTTATAATCCCAAAATTATGTTAGAAAGAAAATACAAAAAAAATAAAGTCATATGATCAACTTAAATGGAAGTTATAAGCTAAAGATGTCTTAAAACCCTAGTTTTGTATTTTACATGAAATAATGACTTAAAATCTATTTCAAAAGCTATAATTATGGTAAAATGTTTTTTTTATTATAAATGTGTTTTGATTTTTTTTAAAATCCTAGATCATTTGATACATTTTTGAAGAAGTTATGTGATTTTTACAAGTATATGAACCAAAACTATCATTTTTGAAACTATTTTAACATTTTGGACCAAAAGTGTCATTTTATGAAATTTAAAGCTATAAGAATAAATTTTGAAAAGTTTGAGACCCTAAGGTTAAATATTGAGGAATTAAATTGCAAATAATGAAACTATATAGTGAAAGGGTTAAAAATGTAATTATGACAAAATATAACTAAAAGGACTATTTTTGCCAATATTGAAACTAAAGACATAAAATGTAATAATATACTATGTGTCATGTTAGTAGGAAAATTTGTACAAAGAAGTTCCATCTCGATATTACCTTCTGACTGAGTGGTTGGGTTTACGATTTAAAGTGCCCTCGCTCCTCAAACGTTTATAGAATGGCTTCTGAGTATAATGGTACAAACAATGATACTATAATAAAATATGTATGAACTGATATGAGTGAAATCTCATATCAATTATATCAAATTTAACCCTAAAACACAAAGTAAAATACCTGATATTATTGTGAAAAAGCAGTATTATGGGTATTTTTTGTTGTTAGTGCTTGTGTAGGTAAAAAGATACAAATGTGAAGCAAAAATGGAATTCAAGACATATTTGATGAAGAAAAGACAAAAGAAGGACTCAAAATGACAAGTCAACCAAAGACAAAGGACCTTTCTTAACAAGATTCAAACTCAAGGGACTTAAATTGCAAAGTTAGAAAAGTCAAGAACAAAGTCAAACATGGTCAAAGACAAAGTCAACAAGTCAAGGGATTATTCCTGCTCAAGTTTAAAGTCAAAAGGGCCAAATATGTCAAGTGTGTGAAGATCCTAGCTCAAAAAAACATTATGCTGATCAAAAGGACAAAAGCTACCATTTTTGGAAGTTATATTACACTTGATCCGTGTGATAGTCCAATCAACCAATGAGAAGCTTCTAAATGGAAAAGTAGGATTGCCAGCTCAAGACTCATTAATGAGGAGGGAAGTAAATCCTAACAGTGAAACGCATTACCACTCTCCACCAATCAGAAGACAACACTCAATAATCTCCACTCTTCAAACGGATAACAATACGTGTGACATTCTCTCCACTAATAACAAGTTGACACGTGGACCTTCCAAGCCCAGATCGAAGCCAGAGATCGAGTAAAGATCACAAGGAGATTTCTACATGAAAAACACTCGTAATCATGAGACGAATCCATCCCACTTAACCAATTAAACTGAAAATCACTCATAAAGAAAAGGCCAAATTTGTTCAAGACCTGCAAATCACAATTGGAAGAATGAAGACACTTGTCAGTCCCTAATTGGTTACAACACGTCACAACACCTCACCAACACTCATTCTCAAGTCTATAAATACCCCTTGTATCTATCATTTGTAGTATGTAGCTTAAGTGTGTAAAAACACACACTTTTCCCCTTTCTCTCAATCTTGTTATTAGTTAGTAGTTATAACCTCTCAAAGTGCCTGACAAACACTTTGAGAGAGTTAGTTAGTTTGTTAGATCACTTGTAACTGATTTACGCCTTTAATGAAATTCACATTTACCTAAATTCACTCTCCATTCTCATTTCACTTACTCATTCATTCTATCCTACTGTTATACTTGATTATGTTGTTCTTGATTGAACAATGGAGTTGTATAGATGATTTGGAAGCTTTGTACAAGTATTCAACATTTGCAGTTCAGTTCATAGCACATCCATAGCCAATTCCTTGATCAGACTTTGTACCAGAGTAGATTTGATGATGATGATGATGGTTGATTATGGTTTGTAGCTGAGTAGATAAGTTGATTTGGTGTTGGTTGATGAAAAAGTGAGCTCAACGCTCCATTTCTCCATCAAAGAAGCCTTCAATCACACATAAGCTTTTCTTTACTAATTCCCCTAAATCTTAGTCTGCATGCTACTTTTTGCTTCTTAGTGTAATAATACTTGTTGATGCCTGCTATATGTTCATTTCCAGTTGCTTGATATGTTTTGAGTGTTTGTTAGCCTAATCTGTTAGACTTGAGTATAATTCATAGCTTAAATTTGTGCTTATCAGATAACTAGTGTTTGGCTTAGATCTTAATTCTTGATTCAGTTGTTAGAAGTTGTTGTTAGGAGTTGATATTCACTCACTAGTTGTTAACAAGTAAGACTACAAGTTTTGGTAGTCAATTTCAAAGTCAAACAGGCAATTTGCCATCTAAAAAGTATGGGTCAGATTTCTTGCTGAAAACATGCCTTATTCAAATGCCTACCAAATCTTAACTCTTTGGAATTAGTAAGTGAAATTGGTTTCTGAGTATAGCTTATCATCAAAGCTTTCTAGACATATAGAGTAGACAATACAGTTCTCAATATTCAGCTAGTAATAAGCCCTAGAATAAGCCTCATAGAAAATGCAAGTTTCTTAGATAAGATCTTAACAGAATTCTCATTCCAGCTTATTCTCTTCATAAAAGTTGTAATTTTGATTCACAAACTTTTTAGATAAGCTTAGAAATTAAGATTGGAACTAGGGAAAAGTTGGTCAAACTTGGTCAACGCCTGGTCAACATAAGCCCAATTTAGCTTAATTGAATTTCTAGGTTATTCTGTTGTGCTTTTTGATATTTTTTGGATAGGTCTTCCTTATTTGGCCTATAGATCATGTTTTGAACAAATCAGCTTAAGTGCTTATCCCAATAAGTTGTTCTCTTAAAAAGTGCTTATTCAAGAAGTGCTTATTTGGCTTATTGAGTGTTTTAGCTAAAATCCTTGATACTGACTAGGTGAATTTGTATTTGAAGCTTATTAGAAGTTGTTTCAGCTTATTTGGTGGATTATAGCTTTAGTTTTAGCTTATTGAAACACTTGTGCCCGTTTTTGCTTATAGACTAGTTAGAATTTAAATTTCGTCCCTATAGATTAGGGATTAGTTTAAGCTGATTTAGAAAGCTAATAAGTTTATAGGTTTTGCAAGTTAGTCCTCATGTTTGTTGGATAGTTACATTTCAGTTAGGATAGTTTGGTAAGTTGTTACATTGTTGTCAATAGTTTGTTATAATTCCATATTCAGTCCTTTAAGTTTCAGAACTTCCATTTTCAGTCCTTTTACTTTTGAATACTTTACATTTTGAGCAATTTATCATTTTGTGCATTGATTACTTGTACATTTAGCATTAAATGTGGTATGTGTACTTTGTTTTAGCTTAGTACGGACACGTAGAGATCATATTTTACATTTTTACGTGCTTTGTCATAATTACACCTAGATTACCAAAATTTTATAAAATCTAACACCAAAAACAATTAGTTAACTTGATTTCTATTGGACAATCAATTCATATTGAGTTGGGAATAACGAACTTAAAAAAGTCAAATATTAAATGGCGCCACTGCTGGTTCATTACGTGGAGATTGACGATTGATTAACGGTTACAATTGGATTTTGGGATCCGTTCACTTGTGGATGTTACTTTTACGTATCATAAATAAAAAATATAAAAAAAATCAAAAAGATAAAAATATAAAAAATGAAAAACCACAAAAATCAGTTCTTTCCTAAGAATTGAACCAAAAAAATAAAAAAGTAATCTCTTTCCTAAAAGATTACACCAAAAATATATTGTATATATTGGCTTCACTAGTTTTTACATACATACAATACTTTCATAAAAATCAAATAAATACAAAAATATTTTTGATATATTATTATATGTAGATACATATACGTCGATACAAACAACCAATCCACCTACTTCCATAAGTATTGCCTTGGCAATACACCATACATGGGGGTGTTTCGGTCCCATTTACGTGTATCAATCAAACATAATTAAGACACAATAGATAAATACTACAATCTACTTGAACTTGAGAAAGAGGCCACTCTGTGGGGGGTATAAGGCGAGAGTATTTCACATTCTAAAGAAGCAGGCTCTTAAGTGCTATGTGCCGCCTCGTTTCTCCACTTCCTTGTGGGTCTTTCAAAGGTGATAGTAGTGAGTGGTGCGCCACCGAATTAGTACTACATATCTATATATTTGCTTGTAGATATTAATTATTGCACCTCAAGAGAGATAATATCTTCTCTCTCAAATGTCGACCGAGAGCTCCTCTTATCTTTCTTCGAGTTGAGTTGCATGCACACTCGAGCGCGTGAACAAATACCTATTGGTGTGCAACCCCTTCCTCCCAAAAGGAAGAAAAAGAACAAGAACAACACCGTCCATCAAGCCGATCCCGAGTATCGTGCTTTCAACAACTCACAAGAAGTCATGGCCGCCGTTGATAATAGAACATTGATTGAGATTCTCCAGTCAAACGTGGAAGGGAATCTGGATGCTATTGTTATTCCTAAGATACCCGCAAATACCTTTTAGCTTAAGACATACATGATTACTATGGTTTCTTCTATCCCCTTCCTAGGGAGACCCATGGATGACCCCCACGACCATATCAAGAGATTCATGTCACTTTGTAATGCACATAAGTATAATGGGGTCCTTCCTGATGCAATTAAGATGATCTTATTCCCTTTCTCCTTAGAGGGTAATGTTAGGATTTGGTTAGACAAGAAACCTTCTTGGATCATTTTCACTTGGGAGGATTTGAAGAAGCAATTTGTGAATAAGTTCTTTCCTCCTTCACGAACCACCGCCTTGAGAAACCAAATCATTGGTTTTCAACAAAGGCAAGACCAAAACTTTAGTGAGGCTTGGGAAGAGTTCAAAGAGTTGTTAAGAAAGTGCCCAAACCATGGTTTTAACCAAGTTCACCAAATTAACACCTTCTACAATGCTTTGAGACCTCACCATCAAGATTCCCTTAACTCGGCCGCGGGTGGGAACATTCTTTCAAAATCCACACAAGATGCAGGGGATATCATTGAAACAAAACCCATGGTTCAAACTAATAATCAAAGTGATGAGGTGGTACATGTTGTTCAAGAGGGTGCTTCTCGACCATTTGAGAGTCAAATCCTTACACAACTTCAAGAAATGAATCAAAGTCAAAATATGCATCAAGCAATGATTCAAGACTTTATGAAGGTTTCCTTGAACAATTTGATTTTTTGACTTTTGTGTGCTCAAGAAAGTGTTATTCGTACTCGATTCAATCCGAATTGATCACGGTTGAAAGTGGAATATTCGTTTTTGGTGAATAAAAGAAGGTTTGGTTATCTATTTCTACTTAAAAGGTAAAAGCGAAACGTAATAAAAATAAACCAAAAACAAATAACTAATAATAAAGGAGCAAAACAAATAATAAAACGTAAATTAAAACAAAACATTAATAAAAATAAAACTAAGAGGATACTTTAAAACTAAACGAGGTAAAAGCTAAAGCGGGCACTAAATAAAAGATAAAACTTAAACTTTTGGAAAAAAATACTAATACTAAAATTGATTAAAAATACGCGACTTTCACAATATGAAAACTATCACAATATAAAAACTATCACAATATGAAAAAACTATCACAATATGAAAACTATCACAATATGAAAACTATCACAATATGAAAACTATCACAATATAAAGTATCACAATATTAAGTATCACGATATGAAAACTATCACAATATGAAAACTATCTCAATATGAAAACTATCACAATATGAAAACTATCACAATATGAAAACTATCACAATATGAAAACTATCACAATAGGAAAACTATGACAATATGAAAACCTATCACAATATGGCTGTCAAAATTTGGGCAGCAATTTGTCGCAATATACCTTAAATCCCGATCGCAATCCACGATGCCAGGGGCAATCGCAATCCTCGATCGGAATAAGGGAATATTATAACACTTCGATCGCAAAGTAGAAACCCTAAGGGTTATTGCGATCGCAATGAAGCAGTCGGAATGAGCTGTCACAATAAACTGTCACAATGTCAAAACCCTAATGATATTGTGATGGAATGATCACAATATTCAGATGGAGTAAAAATAAGCATAAAAATCAAATAAGCACTTTAACCAAAAATTAAACCAAAACAACAATAAGAAGAACAAAATAATCTATTAATTTAAAAAATTTCAAGATACCAAATAAGCAAATTTATAAATTGAACTAAAAGAAAAAAGATTAAACTTTAAAAAGATAAAACCTTTAAAAACACTTAAATGAAAATAAGCTAGACACCAATTAAGCAAAAAGCACAATAAGCTAAGACCATGAATCACACGAAAATGATAATAACAAAAAGATAAGAACTTTAATCAAATTAAGCATAAAGATGAATAATTTAAGATTAATCAAACGAAACAATACATTTTTAAAAACAAGAAGAGAAGAATGAGAATGATTATGAAAAACTTGATTAAAAATGAAGATTCAACAACAAAATATTAAAACTTACTTGGAATTAAAAGACTTGAAATTAAAGACAATAAAGTAAATTGACAATATGAAAGTGCATGAAATAAAGTGGAGAGCTAAGTTGTCAATTTAGCTAACACCTCCAAAATGAGAAGGAGGGTTAGTATTTATAGGAGGAGTGGAAGGTAGGTGGTTGGATGCTTCCTTTCTTTCTTTCTTTTTGTATTTTCGTCTTTAGTCTTTGAGAATAAACTCGTCATTCTCGACATTGTCTCGGGATTTGTCGATGGATAAATTGAACTTGTCTTATAATTTCTTCATTTACTAGACTTGATTCTTCGACTTCATTAAACTTCCGTCTTTAGACTTTTTCTTCGATAAATCTTCAGAACAGGCCTTGGACTTCCGTTCTTTTTGCACTCTCGATCTTTTAACTTCGTCTTTTGTCTTTTTCTTCGATAAAAGCCCGTGAAAGCCCGTGTTTTCTTCCCTTTTCACATTTTGGTCCTAAATCACAACAAAAACACAAACCATGCATAATTCTGACATTTACGACATAAATACACGTTTTGGCTTGGTTATTATTATAATTAAGTGGTAAAAGGATAAGTATTTTCACACTTATTAAATCTCCTACACTTGACTGATTTAAGCATTTTTTATGGGTTTAGATTAGTTCTCGGTGTCTTCTCGAATTGATCACGGTTCAAAGTGGAATGATTGTTCTTGGTGACAAATAGAAGTTTTGGTTTGTTATCTATTTTAAACTAATAGCAATTAAATGTAAATGTCGATGAGCGAAAAGAGTTTTAAAGATTAAACTAAAAATGATGAGTTAAAAATAAATGCTTGAAAACTTAAAGACAATATAGGGAAAATTACTTGAACACTTAATAAATCTAACACTTGCAAACTTTGCAAAAACAAGAAATTAAACAATTGGGAATCAGCCAAATCGGAATATATAAAGTGCATTAATCAGAATGTGTAAAGGAGGATGCAATCGGAATGCTGGAAGAGAAGGTGGTCGGAATAATCAGAAATAAGCCAATCGGAATATGGATAGAGTACTAATCGGAATGTTTAGAAAAACATCTGATCGGAATGTAACCAATATCCCACAATCGGAATATCACAAGTACCCCCAGATCGGAATACAAAAAAATTCATACAATCGAAATATGCCCAAAACCCTATTCCGATCTGATGGATCGGAATATTGGAGATGCTAATCGGAATAGCCAGAAACCCTTTTCTGATTTAAAGATCGGAAAGAAGGGTGGTGATTGGAAAGCTGCGATCGGAAAGGGGTTTAGACCCTTTCCGATTTATGGGGGATTCGAGATTAGGCTAGTAATAAGCTATAATAATAAGCTCACACCAAAACTTTGAACGAATCTAATATTAAACGGATAGAATAAGCACAAATAACAACTTATCCTAACTTAAAATAATCAATCTTTTGAATCAAGCTATAAAAAGATGAACTTTTTAAGAAAACTTTTAAAAAGTGAATAAGCTAAACATATAAATAAGCCAATAAGCACAAAGATCTCAAAGCTTAATCGTATGAAATCTTATTTAGGAACAAAAAGATTAACTTTTTAAGCACAAAAACATTAAGATCAACACGGATTTAATGTAATTCGCACCAAAATCAATCTAAAAATCAAAGAAAGGTAGAAAGAGATGAAAGATTGAAAGCTTAACTAGAACTTGATTAATGAAATTAACAATACACAAATGTTTAATCTTGAAAGATTAAAACAAAGAAAGATGAAAACTTAGTGAGAGAAAGTGGAGAACTTTCTCTCTCTAAAAACTAGAAAGAAAAGTGAAAAGATGAAAAACGAAAACTAAAAACTAACTAGCCTCCAAAATTGTGAAGTGAAGTCCTATTTATAGGCGTTTGCTTGGGCTTGTGAATGGGCTTTGTTTTTTGGCTTCTTTTCTTCTTTCTTCTTTAGTCTTTACGTTTCTTTAAATAAACGTTTCCGACTTTGGATTTTGAGAAGTGTCGGTGAATAATTCCAACTCGTCTTATAATCTTTTGTTTAATAGACTCGAGTTCTTCGACATATAAGAATCTTTCATCTTTGGCCTTTTTCTTCGATAAATCTTCAAATAGGCACAATGACTTCAAATCTTTTGCATCTCTTGGACAATAGACTTCGTCTTGAGTCTTTTTCTTCGATAAAACCCGTGCAATCCCATGTTTTCTTCAATATTCATCCGGTTGACTCTGAAAACACAATAAACACAAAAACCACGCATAATTCCAAACAAATGATATTAAATACGTGTTTTGGTCTCGTTTTAGCCAGAAATAAGTGGTAAAAGGATGGGTGTTTTCACACCTATCAAATCCCCTACACTTAACCATTGCCATGCCCTCATGCAATGCTTAGTGACAAAACAAATTTACACTTTTCTCATAATCAATCAACCTTGGCCTTATTAACGTACTAAACAAAAATTAAAGTACTACGAGAGATTAAAACTATAAAGTAAACAAAAGGATAGAAAATAGCTACGTGGAAATAATTTGCAAAGAGATCTAAGACTTACATTAGGGCTTCGGTGGTGCGACGATTCATCACCCTCAAGTTTCATGTTCCCCAAACTAAGCTTAAAAACGAGATCATTGTTATTATAAGTTAGCAAATCAAACACTTACACACATGGCTTAATTATATGCTTAAACTCCCTTATTCCTAGGTGTATCTCTTATATTTTATTTTTATCTTAGAATGATCATGAAGATGCATTTTTGGACTTATTTTGATAGTTTATTTAGGCTGAAAGCAAAGTAGGACGATTCGATCAATAGTTAGCTAAAGGATAAGATCTCTTAAAACTGCTTCTCGAGATATCAAAAAGTTCATCTCTTGGCATAACTCGGTTCACGATTTGAGACCTTTCTCGGGCCGATATTTGGCATGTACTTCATACTACATATCTTGAGAGACGTTCTTGAGATAATGGTCTTCTCTTCGTAATAGAGTTTCTTCACTTGGAGACTTTTGAGGGGTACTCCAACTTTGTTGACCACGACTTCATGATTATTTCTTCAATCTCTAATTGGGATTTTGAGATACAACGATCCGCCTCCTTTTCGGACTTGGATCTATTTATCCTCATACCTTGTTAGGGTCTTTTTGGATAGACTTCTCCATGATCTTTATGGGAGTTGATTGCTTTTCGTCGTGAGTCTTGATCCTTCATATTGATTTTAGGAATAATGATTTTCACATCACTTTGGATCTTCAGCAATAAAATTGAATCCTCATGCCTTGTTAGGCCTTTTCAGACTCGCCAATCTCCGCGCCCCGCTTCATAAGTTATGCCTTGGCTATGAACTCTTATCATTACCGAGCAACTTCTAAACGATCTTGGGCTAGAAGCTAAGTAACTTTTCAAATCGTACGACCTTACTTATTGCAGATAAATTATTAGCAAGTGATGGGAGAATAGGCAGATAATTACACCAAGTGAGCTTGCGCAAGAATACCGACTTATAATTGACTCTATCATTTATCGTTCTCCACAATTTAAAATCTCAAGTAATGAGACTCGTGGATGCTTAGCCTAATAAACCAATTAAGGTCTACATGGTTAAGGATACTAGCTAGAATAAACTAGGATAAGTCTATTCGGGTTGAGTCAAAATAATCGCAACAGGCCTAATATGTCAAAGATTTCAAAACTAGCTACACCACTTTATTAATATTTTTGACTTTATTGCGGGATATATACATATGAAAGAAACGATAAAAATTTAAAAATTACGACTAAATAGCCAAAGTTAATAAAAAATTTGAAAAATGTTGAAAAATATGATTTTCCGGTTAAATGAAGGAATTTTAATGGAAAAGTCCACTTAAAACTTCGATAGAAGTCCCCCTACACTTAAGATAAACATTGTCTTCAATGTTTAAGCATGTGGGAAAAGTCTCCCCTACACTTATGACATTGTGCACGTTGGTTAAATCAAGCTAAGGAAGAGACGACTAAAGTGATCAATTTGAAATGTGAGTATGAAGAAAATTGAATCACGATAGTTGAGAGATAGAACCGGATTTCGGATAACACGGAAGCACATTCTTCAGAGATTCCAAGAGTGTACTTATCCCTGTAATCACATCACCACACAAATACAAACACCTATATAGGCCCCCCTACACTTAGGAGGTTAAACGGAAAAGGATAGATACTCGGGCTGCCTCCCGAGGAGCGCTTGTTTTTTATAACCGAGTCACGAGCCTAACTCGACCAAAATTAGCTCATGGGAAACGTGGTGAGGGATGGAATCATCTGTTGAGAGATGTCCTCACCAAAGTACAACTTCACTCGTTGGCCATTCACCTTAAAATTAGGTCCATTAGGTTGAGCGAGCTCGAGAGTACCATATGGAAAAATTTGGGCAATGGTGAATGGGCCGGACCAACGAGATTTCAGCTTGCCCGAAAAGATTTTCAACCGAGAGTTAAAGACCAAAACTTTGTCTCCAACTTGGAATTCTCAGTTTTTAATCTTAGTGTTGTGAATGAGCTTAGTCTTTTCCTTATAGATCAAAGAATTTTCATAAGCCTCATTCCGGAGTTCATTCAGCTCATTGAGTTGGATCTTGCGTAGGTCATCGGCTTTGTTGATATCAAAATTAGCCCACTTCAAGGCCCAGTAGGCCTTGTGCTCCAGCTCAATGGGGAGGTGGCATGCTTTCCCGTACACGAGACGATATGGTGTACAACCAATCGGAGTCTTGTATGCGGTACGAAAAGCCCACAAAGCATCATCAAGTTTATCAGCCCATGAGGCACGATGCTCTCCCATGGTTCTTTCAAGAATTCGCTTTAATCCTCGGTTAGAGATTTCAGCCTGGCCATTAGTTTGTGGGTGGTATGCGGTGGAAAGACGATGATTTACACCATACTTAGCCATGACTCTTGCAAATTGATCATTGCAAAAATGAGTCCCGCGATCACTAATAATGGCACGAGGCACACCAAATCTAGAGAATAGCGACTTCAAAAAGTTGCAAACCACCCTTGCGTCATTAGTAGGTAAAGCTTTGGCTTCAACCCATTTTGAGACGTAGTCAACGGCTACAAGGATGTATTTGTTTCCTTTAGAGGAAGGGAATGGCCCCATAAAGTCGATACCCCAAACATCAAAGATTTCACATTCTTGAATGAAATTCTGAGGCATCTCGTCTTTATGTGTGATCTTGCCTTGTTTTTGGCAAGCATCACATCGTTTAACCATCTCGTGAGCATCACGATAAATGGTGGGCCAATAAAATCCCGAGTCAAACACTTTTTTGGCGGTGTAGTTGGGACCAAAGTGACCACCGGTGGGTCCTTTGTGGCAAGCGTCAAGGATTTTTAAAGCTGCCGGTTCATCAACACATCGGCGAATAATCAAATCAGCACATTGTTTGAATAGATACGGGTCATCCCAAAAGTAAGTCTTAATGTCTTTGAAGAACTTCTTCTTTTGTTGGGATGTTAACCCGTCAACGAGAATTCCACCCGCCAAGTAGTTTGCAATGTCCGCAAACCACGGGGTTTCATCAGAATTCGAGTTGATAGACATTAAGGTCTCCAGGGGAAAAGAATCATTGATCTCTTTGTTCGGATGATCCCCTTGGTAAGGATCCTCAAGTCTACTGAGATGATCCGCGGCTAGGTTTTCAGCTCCTTTCTTATCGCGAATTTCGATTTTAAATTCTTGGAGTAGCAAAACCCAACGAAGAAGTCTTGGTTTGGAATCTTGCTTAGTCAACAAGTACTTCAACGCGGAATGATCGGTATACACGATGGTGGTAGAAAGGACAAGATAGGGGCAGAACTTTTCAAAAGCATAGACAACAGCTAAAAGCTCTTTTTCGGTTGTCGTGTAATGCAATTGAGCCCCTGTTATTGTCTTGCTAGCGTAATGGATCGGTTGGAAGTGTTTGTTCACTCTTTGGCCCAAAACCGCTCCAATAGCAAAGTCGTTAGCATCGCACATCAACTCAAAGGGAAGCTCCCAATTAGGGGTAACCAAGACCGGTGCCTTAGTAAGCTTATCCTTAAGCAAGTTGAAGGCTTCAATACACTCATTGGAAAAGATAAAAGGAGTATCTTTTTCCAAGAGGTGGGTCATCGGGCGAGCGATTTTAGAAAAATCTTTGATGAAACGACGGTAGAAGCCCGCATGACCGAGGAAACTTCTCACACCCTTCACGGTTGAAGGTGGAGGCAACTTAGAAATAACATCGACTTTAGCACGGTCCACTTCAAGACCGGATTTGGAGATCTTTTGTCCTAGCACGATGCCCTCTTTTACCATGAAATAGCATTTTTCCCAATTAAGAACAAGGCTAGTGTCTTCACACCGCTGTGGCAAGGCAAACAGAGAAAGAATCGCCATAAACCGAGAAATCATCCATGAATACTTCCATAGTGTCTTCCACCATGTCATGGAAGATAGCCATCATACACCTTTGGAACGTCCCTGGAGCATTGCATAAAGCAAAAGGCATACGTTTGTAAGCAAATGTTCTGTAGGAACAAGTGAATGTGGTCTTTTCTTGGTCTTTGGGATTGATGGGAATTTGAAAATACCCGGAGAAACCGTCTAAGAAGCAGTAATAGTCATTACCCGCTAGACGCTCGAGCATTTGATCCATGAAAGGAAGAGGAAAGTAATCTTTTCTCGTGGCATCATTGAGCTTGCGATAGTCGATACAAACTCTCCACCCAGTAAAGAGACGAGTGGGAATCAACTCGTTGTGTTCATTGGGAACAACGGTTATTCCGCCCTTCTTGGGCACACAATGGACGGGACTTACCCATGGCGAATCCGAAATAGGGTAAATCAAGCCGGCATCTAGAAGTTTGATAAACTCTTTTTTGATGACGTCATGAATGCGAGGATTAACCCTTCTTTGGCTCTGGATTACGGGTTTAAAGTCATCTTCCATGAGAATCTTGTGAGTACAAAAGTTTGGATCAATTCCGCGGATATCGGAAATTTTCCAAGCAATTGCCTTCTTATGATCTTTAAGCACGGCGATGAGGTGAGATTTCTCTTCTTCGTTCAAGTCCTTAGCAATGATGACGGGCGACTTCTTCTGATCTTCAAGGAACACGTACTCGAGATGGGGCGGCAACTCCTTAAGTTCTAAATCCGGAGGGTTTTCGATGGGAGGCGTATTCAAAGTCGGTTCATCGATGGCAATAGCCTTGGGAGATGGTGGAGAAATAAGGTCTTCTTTAAGAATGTTCTCAATGAGGCGAAGATCTTCATCCCAATTGGTGGGATAATCGTTATGTTCTAAGTTCACATCTCCTATGGTGGTTTCTAAATCTTTCCAAAGGAAATCACTTTCTCCAAATAGAGATAGTGATGAGTCAATAGAGGAAACGGTCTCAACAGTGGGAAGAGAGGTAGGAATACTTTTACAAGCATCTTTGAAGTGTTCTTCACAAGCCTCATCAAGAACGTCAATACAATTAACACTCTCGTTAGAATAAGGCTGTTTAGAAAGCTTTCCCATGTTGAAGACAATTTTATCGTCACCCACTCTCATGATAAGCTCACCAGCTTCAACATCGATGAGAGTGCGACCGGTCCTCAAGAATGGACGACCAACAATTAATGGCACACGAGGGTCCATATCATAGTCGACGACGACGAAATCGGCAGGAAAAGTGAATTTGTCGACTCCTAAAAAGACGTCTTCGGCTATCCCCACTGGATAAGCAACCGTACGGTTAGCTAATTCCAAAGTCATTTTGGTGGGGACTAGCTCAGGGAGAGATAATTGCTTCAAAAAGCTTAGAGGCATTAAATTAATACGGGCACCTAGATCGGCTAAGGCCATGCAATTCTCTACTCCCGGGAAGTTGCAAGGGATTAAGAAACGACCCGGATCACCAAGCTTGGTTGGCAATTTCCTTAAGAGCAATGCAGAGCAATTCTCATTAAGTTGGGTGTTAGCAATATCAAGAAGCTTCTCCTTGTCGCTAAGAAGATCTTTGAACATTTTCGCATACTTGGGCATGTGAGCGAGAGCCTCAGCGAAGGAGATGTTAAAATTCAATTGTTTAAACATTTTAAGAAAGTTCGAAACTTGAATATCATCCTTGCTTTTGAGCTTCTCTTTCCTCAACCTTGAGGGATTAGGTATATCGGAAGAAGAGGAAGGCTTTAGAATAGTAGGATCACTCACATCCTTGGGTGGAGGAGGGGTAGAAGTAAGAGGTGGAGAAATTAGGGAAGTAAAAGGATGAGGAATAGGAGCAGGTGACTCGTTTTCCTTAGTCACAATCACCGGTGGAGGTATAGTTAGCACGGGTTCCTTGGTACCTTTGCCACTGCGAGTGGTGATTGCTTTCATCTCCCCTCTTGGATGCGCAACGGTGTTACTCAGAAGAGTACCCGAAGAAGAGGATTGATTACCTTAGAAGAAACCAGCCATCATGTTCCTTAAGTCATTCGTTTGACTTGCCAAAGTGTTTCTCATATCAGCTCGAAGATCGTTCCCTTGTTTCACCATGTCTACTTTCAAGTAGAGCACTTCCCGCTGGAGATTGTCCATGATCACATCATTAGTCCTCATGTAGCTTCCAATATCTTGGTGTAACGTGGTGGGTTGGTTGGGAGGAGCATTGTAGGCGGGTGGTTGATAAGCAGGTTGCTGGTAAACTTGGTTGTTTCTTTGAGGTGGATATGGTTTTTTGTGAGGTGGTAGGTATGGTGCACGAGGTTGTTGTTGAGGAGGGCGATTGAGGTTTTGTTGTTGGTTTGGGTTGTTAGGAGGAAAACCGGGCGGGGAAAGAAAGTTGTTTGAGCGGTAGCTAAGCAAGTTGCGGTCTCCTTGAGGACGAGCTTGATAAGCGGCCGGAGGATAGGTACCACATGCAGCATTAACATTCTCAGAAGGATAGTCTTGGGTGGCGGTACAAGTGGTGTAAGAATGAGGACCCCCGCATATTTCACATGGTTGGATTACAGCATTGACTTGAGCGTTTTTAGCATTGATGTTGTTGGTGTTGCTAGCGGTTTGGGTAGCAAGCGATTCAAGAAGCGTAGTAATTTTGTCAAGTCGCTTGTCGTGGTCACTAGTACTAGCACTAGCGGCAGTGGTCCGCACACTCTCGGTTTGCACACGAGACGTATTCTCAATGATATCCCAAGCGACATTGGAAGTCTTAACAAAAATATTACCCCCCGAGGCACTGTTTAGTGAATCTTGGCCATTCATGCTTAAACCATTATAAAAAGTATTAATTTGGTGCACTTTGGTAAAACCATGTTGTGGGCACTTTCTTAAAAGATCTTTAAAACGGTCCTAAGATTCACTAAAAGACTCATCGTACTTTTGTTCAAAATTAATGATTTCATTCCGCAAAGCGGTAGTACGAGAGGGTGGGAAAAAGTAGTTGATAAATTTGGTCTCCAAATCCGTCCACGTCAGAATACTTTGTGGCGGTTCCTTTGCAAGCCAATGTCGGGCTTGTCCCTTTAGGGAGAAAGGAAAAAGTTGTAAACGGATTACCTATTGTGGAACACCATTGAATTTGACCATATTTGTGAGTTGCAGGAATCTCTTGATGCGGTCATGTGGATCATCAATGGTACGCCCCAAGAATGGTTGAGCAGAGACCATCTGGATAAATCCGGATTTGAGCTCAAAGTTGTTGGCTGCAATCGCGGGTATGACAATTGGATCATTGTTGCCGTCTACATGTGCTTGCAGAAGTTCAATCATCAGGCTATTATCCGGTAGAGGCTCATTGTTGTTGTTATTATTGTTGTTGAGAGGTGGATTGTTATTGTTGTTATTGTTTTGAGGTGGGTTATTGTTGTTGTATTGTACACCGACCATGTCTAAGTCTTCGAGAGGCTCGGGCTCTTGATAAGACGTGGATCGTATATGCATGCACCTGTAAAAGAACTAACAAAGCAAACAAGAAATATTTTTGGTTTTTATGGTTTTTTTTTAATTTTTTTTTGTATTTTTGAAGATTTTATATTTTTTAGGGTTTTTGAAATTTTTTATGAAAAAGTAACGTTCACGGTGAACGGATCCCAAAATCCAAGTTCTCACAAAAAACTGTTAATCTTAACGAGAAGAGCCGGCAGCGGCTCCATTTGATTTAAGTATTTCTGATGGGTTCAAATTAGTTCTCGGTGTCTTCTCGAATTGATCACGGTTCAAAGTGGAATGATTGTTCTTGGTGACAAATAGAAGGTTTGGTTTGTTATCTATTTTAAACTAATAGCAATTAAATGTAAATGTCGATGAGCGAAAAGAGTTTTAAAGATTAAACTAAAAATGATGAGTTAAAAATAAATGCTTGAAAACTTAAAGACAAGATAGGGAAAATTACTTGAACACTTAATAAATCTAACACTTGCAAACTTTGCAAAAACAAGAAATTAAACAATTGGGAATCAGCCAAATCGGAATATATAAAGTGCATTAATCGGAATGTGTAAAGGAGGCTGCAATCGGAATGTCGGAAGAGAAGGTGGTCGGAATAATCAGAAATAAGCCCATCGGAATATGGGATAGAGTACTAATCAGAATGTTTAGAAAAACATCCGATCGGAATGTAACCAATATCCCACAATCGGAATATCACGAGTACCCCCAGATCGGAATACAGAAAAATTCATACAATCGGAATATGCCCAAAACCCTAATCCGATCTGATGGATCGGAATATTGGAGATGCTAATCAGAATAGCCAGAAACCCTTTTCCGATTTGAAGAACGGAAAGAGGGGTGGTGATCGGAAAGCTGCGATCGGAAAGGGGTTTAGACCCTTTCCGATTTATGGGGGATTCGAGATTAGGCTAGTAATAAGCTATAATAATAAGCTCACACCAAAACTTTGAACGAATCTAATATTAAACGGATAGAATAAGCACAAATAACAACTTATCCTAACTTAAAATAATCAATCTTTTGAATCAAGCTATAAAAAGATGAACTTTTTAAGAAAACTTTTAAAAAGTGAATAAGCTAAACATATAAATAAGTCAATCAGCACAAAGATCTCAAAGCTTAATCGTATGAAAGCTTATTTAGGAACAAAAAGATTAACTTTTTAAGCACAAAAACATTAAGATCAACACGGATTTAATGTAATTCACACCAAAATCAATCTAAAAATCAAAGAAAGGTAGAAAGAGATGAAAGATTGAAAGCTTAACTAGAACTTGATTAATGAAATTAACAATACACAAATGTTTAATCTTGAAAGATTAAAAGACAGAAAGATGAAAACTTAGTGAGAGAAAGTGGAGAACTTTCTCTCTCTAAAAACTAGAAAGAAAAGTGAAAAGATGAAAAACTAAAACTAAAAACTAACTAGCCTCCAAAATTGTGAAGTGAAGTCCTATTTATAGGCGTTTGCTTGCGGGCTTGTGAATGGGCTTTGATTTTGGGCTTCTTTTCTTCTTTCTTCTTTAGTCTTTACGTTTCTTTAAATAAACGTTTCCGACTTTGGATTTTGAGAAGTGTCGGTGAATAATTCCAACTCGTCTTATAATCTTTTGTTTAATAGACTCGAGTTCTTCGACATATAAGAATCTTCCATCTTTGGCCTTTTTCTTCGATAAATCTTCAAATAGGCACAATGACTTCAAATCTTTTGCATCTCTTGGACAATAGACTTCGTCTTGAGTCTTTTTCTTCGATAAAAACCGTGCAATCCCATGTTTTCTTCAATATTCATCCGGTTGACTCTGAAACACAATAAACACAAAAACCACCCATAATTCCAAACAAATGATATTAAATACGTGTTTTGGTCTCGTTTTAGCCAGAAATAAGTGGTAAAAGGATGGGTGTTTTCACACCTATCATTGACCATTGCAATGCCCTTATGCAATGCATTAATTACAAAGCAAGGTTTACATTTTCCATCATAATTAATCAACCTTGGCCTTTATTCAACATATGACATTAGGGAAACCAAAAGAGATAGAAAATTACAAAATATTTAAAGGAAGAAAAACAAGTAAAAGATCAAAGACTTACCTTAGGATTTTGGAATGTCATAAAAGATCAAAGACTTACCCTCAAGTTTCACGTTCCCCAAAAGAAGCTTAAAAACAAGATCATTGTTATTATAAGTTAGCAAACTAACACAAACTCATGTGGCCCAATTATTCACTTAGACTCCCTTATTCCTAGGTGTATCTCTTATATTTTATTATTGTCTTGAATGATCACGAGGATGCATTGTTGACTTATTTCGTTAATTTATTAGGGCTGAAAATAGAGTAGGACGATTTAATCAATAGTTAGCTAAAGGACAAAATCTTTTAAAACTGCTTCTCGGGACCTCATAAAGTTCATATCTTGGCATAACTCGTTTCACGATTTGAGACCTTTCTCGGACCGATATTTGGCAGTGACTTTATACTTCGAATCTTGAGAGACGTTCTTGAAATAATGGTCTTCTCTTCATAATAGGAATTTCTTCACTTGAAGTTTTTGAGAGATTCTTCATATTCTGACCACGACTTCTTCATTTTTATCCAATCTTTATTTGGAATTTTGATATACAACGATCCGCCTCCTTTTGGTACTTGGAACTATTTATCCTCATACCTTGCTAGGGTCTTTTCGGATATACTTCTCCATGATCTTTAGGGGAGTATTTGCTTTTCGTCGTGTGTCTTGATCCTTCGTATTGATTTTTGATAAATGATTCTTCACATCACTTTGGATCTTTAGCAACAAAATATAGCCCTCATGCCTTGTTAGGGCCTTTTCGGACTCGCCAATCTTCGCATCCCACGTCAATAAGTTATGTCTTGGCTATGAACTCTAATTAATACCGAGCAACTTTTAAACGATCTTGGGCTTGAAGCTAAGTAACTTTTCAAATCGTACAACCTTATTTATTGCAAATATATTTATTAGCAAGCGATGGGAGAAAAAGCTTATAATCAACTCACATAAATTCATGAAATAATACCAAACTTATAATTGACTCTATCATCTCTCGTTCTCCATAATTTAAAATCTCATGGAATGAGACTCGTGGATGCTTAGCTAATTAAATCAAAGTTTCGGGTTTTCAAGTCATCTATAGGATCTTGCATCTTCTTAGACTTTTTCAAGTTTAGAATTTGCATTTTAAAGTTCCCTTAATAAACGACTTTCTAGGATCTTTAATAGGAACTTGTGAAAAGTTCTTGTTCTTAACCCGTAAGAGTTAAGACTTTCGCGTTTTAAAGTTCCCTTTATAAAAGCCTAACAAAACTTGACTTAAACACATTAAGGATACTAGCTAGAGTAAACATAGATAAGTAAACTCGGGTTGAGTCAAAAGATCATGACTTTTGAAAATTTAAAACCACTTTATTAAAATTTATTTTAGCAAAGAAAGAAAATAACCATAACAAAGGTAAATACAACTAGGCCAAAATAGATCAAAAATTTTGAAAAACATGTCGAAAAATCAATTTTTCGGTTAAAATGAGGACAAATACAAGGAAAAGGCCACTTAACTTCGATAGAAGTCCCCCCTACACTTAATATAAACATTGTCCTCAATGTTTAAGCATGTGGAAGTAAGCTCCCCTACACTTAGGACATTGTGCACTTTGTTTAAATCTTGCTAAGGAAGAGACAACTAAAGTGATTCCTATTTTAATACTGAATAATATAAAACAGTGAATCAAAAGAGTTTAGGATAGAACCGGGAAGACGGGTACACGGAATCACGGGTCGTCAAAAGTCATCAAGAATGGATCTTTGATAGCTCGAATCCCTGCACATGATAAGAAAGAAAACAACAAACACATACGAGGTTTTCTCCCTACACTTATTAGAAAAACGGAATTAAAGGATGGATAATCGGGTTGCCTCCCGGGAAGCGCTTGTTTTTGTTAACCGAGTCACGAGCCTGACTCGTCCCCGAATTAAATGGTCCATGGGGAAGCCTCGAATGTAATACTGGGATCAAAGACCTTGACCTCGTTCCCAGAGGAAAATAAAACAGGAGAGGCCGGAGGATAAGTCTTGAACGGCAGAAAAGTCCTCTCAACAGACGAAAAGTATGTGAAATCATGATCCATGGGAGGTGGGGTGGGTAAAGGAATCAAAATGTCAGCCCCAAAAGACATATGATTATCACTGAGCAACAAAGCCGTAAGGTTATCAATCATAAAATAGTCAATGTCACCTCCCGGGTCAAAGCACTCATCCTCGGTAATGGTTTTTAAAGGTTGGGATAAAAGGTGCTCGGGAGGGGGACTTGGGACAATATCTTCATGCAACAAATTATCAAAAAGAATATCCCCCTCTGTGCCATCATCATCAATACTCGGAGGTATTGAGAGATTGTCAATTTCTTTTATAAATGTGTCATTATTCTAAACGGGAGTCATAGACTGAGGTAAAGACTCGGAAATAGGAGCAGAATTCAACGCTTCAATTTTAGCAATAAGAAGATGAACTTTGAGTAATTTGTCGCGAAGAATAACGTCTTCCACCTCATCTACAAGACCAAGTTCAGTGGTGTACTTCTCGTAAGTCGGAGAGAATAATCAACGCCGCCCTCATCGCCCGGAGGAGATTGAGAAATTTCAAAAGTGAATTTCTCATAGCATGGAGAAAAATCATTATCATTAAGAGCGACCTCATCCGTAAGCTCAACACAAGTCGGTACATCACAAACCTCTTCAAATAAGTTGTCGAGACCAAATTCACTAATCTCACTCGATGTATCACAATCCTTAAACGCATTATGGAGATCGAGAGAATGAGGTACAATTGCACTAGGACATTGAGCAACAAGATCATTCCAAGAAATATTAGTCTTATCGTCATCATCATCATAATAGTATGGATGCACAGGAGGAGGAGTATAAGTCTCGATATTTGATATTTGCTCTTGTCGTTGATCCTCTTGACATTTTTTGATGATCTTGTTAAAAGCTTCTTGAAGTTGTTGACCTTGCTTAACAAGAGTGACCCATTGTTCGTGGGAGCTCACATGTTCGAAGGAAGGTTGATGATTGACGGTGTGACGTGGGGGCTCAAAATTTTGAAAACCGGAATTATAGCACGGATGTGGCTCATAATAATTCATCGTCTGACAATAAGAAGTATCGTGAGGGCCCTCACAATTATTGCAACACGGTTATTGAGAAAAACCCGGTGCATTTGGCAGATAGCTATGACCATTGTCATAATTGTAGCCCGGTTCTTGCTCGTCAAGAGACGGGTATCGAATAGGACACAAAATATGCCAATGAGAATCGCTTCCATAATATATGCAAGAGGGGGGAGTAGGTGCATTAGAAGCAAAGGATGAATTAGTCGAATTGCACAATGGAAAAAATCCCAAATGTGAAAATTGTGAATCAGAAACGGTAGGAAGATCTTTTCCGCATTGCTCGCAGTAACACCATTCACATGATTCGAAACCATATAATCGTCTCCTACACCTTACGCAATACGAATCCATGAAGAATTAAAAACAAGAGGGGTAGAGAAAAGAATTAAACACAATAGAGGATGAAGAGGAATATATTTGGTGCAAAACTCTTGGAAAAAGAAATGCTTTTTATGATTTTTTTAAATGGTTTGGATTTTTTAATTTTTTATTTTTTTTGGTTTTTCGAAAAATGTGCAAGAAAAATAACATTCCCGAGGGAACGGATCCCAAAATCCAACGCGTCTCTCACAAAAACCGTTAATCTTCACGAAAAGAGCCGGCAGCGGCGCCATTAGATTTATTGACTTTTATGTGCTCAAGAAGGTGTTGTTCGTACTCGATTCAATCCGAATTGATCACGGTTCAAAGTGGAATAGTCGTTTTTGGTGAATAAAAGAAGGTTTGGTTATCTATTTCTACATAAAAGGTAAAAGCGAAACGTAATAAAAATAAACCAAAACCAAATAACTAATAATAAAGGAGCAAAACAAATAATAAAACGTAAATTAAAACAAAACAATTAATAAAAATAAAACTAAGAGGGTACTTTAAAACTAAACGAGGTAAAAGCTAAAGCGGGCACTAAATAAAAGATAAAACTTAAACTTTTGGAAAAAAATACTAATACTAAAATTGATGAAAAATTCAATTAAAAATACGTGACTTTCATAATATGAAAACTATCACAATATGAAAACTATCACAATATGAAAAAACTATCACAATATGAAAACTATCACAATATGAAAACTATCACAATATGAAAACTATCACAATATAAAGTATCACAAAATGAAGTATCACAATATGAAAACTATCACAATGTGCAAAACTATCACAATATGAAAACTATCACAATATGAAAACTATAACAATATGAAAACTATCACAATATGAAAACTATCACAATATGAAAACTATCACAATATGAAAACTATCACAATATGAAAACCTATCACAATATGGCTGTCAAAATTTGGGCAGCAATTCGTCGCAATCCACGATGCTAGGGTAATCGCAATCCTCGATCGGAATAAGGGAATATTATAACACCTCGATCGCAAACTAGAAACCCTAAGGGTTATTGCGATCGCAATGAAGCAGTCGGAATGAGCTATCACAATAAGTTGTCACAATGTCAAAACCCTAATGATATTGTGATGGAAAGATCACAATATTCGGATGGAGTAAAAATAAGCATAAAATCAAATAAGCACTTTAACCAAAAATTAAACCAAAACAACAAAAAGAACAAAATAAGCTATGAATTTAAGAACTTTCAAGATACTAAATAAGCAATATTTATAAATTGAACTAAAAGAAAAAAGATTAAACTTTAAAAAGATAAAACATTTAAAAACACTTAAATGAAAATAAGCTAGACACCAATTAAGCAAAAAGCACAATAAGCTAAGAGCATGAATCACACGAAATGATAATAACAAAAAGATAAGAACTTTAATCAAATTAAGCATAAAGATGAAAAATTTAAGATTAATCAAACAAGACAATAGATTTTTAAAAACAAGAAGAGGAGAATGAGAATGATTATGAAAAACTTGATTAAAAATGAAGATTCAACAACAAAATATTAAAACTTACTTGGAATTAAAAGACTTGAAATTAAAGACAATAAAGTAAACTGACAATATGAATGAGCATGAAATAAAGTGGAGAGCTAAGTTGTCAATTTAGCTAACACCTCTAAAATGAGAAGGAGGGTTAGTATTTATAGGAGGAGTGGAAGGTAGGTGGTTGGATGCTTCCTTTCTTTCTTTCTTTTTGTATTTTCGTCTTTAGTCTTTGACAATAAACTCGTCATTCTCGACGTTGTCTCGAGATTTATCGATGGATAAATTGAACTTGTCTTATAATTTCTTCATTTGTTAGACTTGATTCTTCGACTTCATTAAACTTCCGTCTTTAGACTTTTTCTTCGATAAATCTTTAGAATAGGCCTTGGACTTCCGTTCTTTTTGCACTCTTGATCTTTTGACTTTTTCTTTTGTCTTTTTCTTCGATAAAAACTCGTGAAAGCCCGTGTTTTCTTCCCTTTTCACATTTTGGTCCTAAATCACAACAAAAACACAAACCACACATAGTTCCGACATTTACGACATAAAATACACGTTTTGGCTTGGTTATTATTATAATTAAGTGGTAAAAGGATAAGTGTTTTCACACTTATTACAATTCTTCTACCAACAATGTAAATGCCATCACCCTATCTTGCGAGACATGTGGAGGCCCTCATTCCTACTTTCAATGTAATAAATTTCAAAACTTTCAATGTGAATGTTATGCTTATCAAGATGAGGGAAGAGAACACTTTAGAACCCAACATCAACCCTAATCACCTCTCTTACAAATCCAATAATTACCTTGCTCCACACAGTTTCCCACCCCATCAACCCACACAAATGTGAGAACTCGCATTTCCCGGTATTATTTTATTCTTTTATTCACGCTTCTTGAATTTTCCAACATGTTATATTTTCTTGTATTCTTCATACGTAAATCCTGAGATCTCAATAATTTTAATTAAATTATATTTTAATTATTTTTCTGATCATTCATAATATTTTATTCAGAATTATAAAAAAAATTATTATTAATTATTTTTATTTTTCCACATTTATTTACTGTAGTAACCCAAAAATTAAAATCAACACTTAAACTGAGCTCTAATTCTATTCCTAATATCCAGACAATATTTATTACTCGACTTTTAAATATCATGATCGTTCTAAATAATATGAAATTCTTGACTAACCGGCAAGGTTAAGTCTTTAGCATATCGAATATGTGTCATTTATTATTTATTGGTAAAGTTTACGTCCGTCATCGACCGTAAATATCCACGTTATGACATAGAAATAATTTCTATTGTCTTCGTTTTAATTTCTCATTTTACGAGAAGTCTTTGAATTTACGTTATGCCTTTTAAGCGTCATTCGTATATAGGACACGTTAACGCTTATTGAATTATAAGCCATCCTTTATTTATAAAAATATCAACGTTCTCTGAATGTCCAAGTTTTTAGTTTTTATGGAACGTTTATGTTTCGTGTTTAACGCATATCTTTTAAATCGCGTAACTTTTAAAATATCAGGCTTCGATAATACCTGCTTTTACAAATTTTTGGGGCAAGATTTATATAACCTCACTCCACTCAATAACTATGCACGTCAAAAACTTATATGAGTTGTGAGGCTACACTTGTAACCACGTGTCTATACAAATATACATGTATTCACATGTATGAATGAAAAGAATTCACCCACTTCATTTTTTTTATGAAACAAGATATACTTTAGTTCCTTGCATGTTTTTTCCTCAGCCCACTCATCACATAATCACTTCATCACATAAATTTTTACAAGCATGTTAATCACTAGATTGGAGTACATGTGTTGTTAGCATCATTCTTGTTATTCCTTCATTTAAACATTATCTATTGTAAGCACTTTTAATATTTAATTTTCATCAATTAACTCTGTATGATAATTTATGGGTTTTGTTTAGTATTTTGTATCTATACTCATATATGCATGTTTATACTTTGATTCGATTAATTATGGCATTGTATGAGATTCGGTGAATTTGAAATGGGTTAAAAGTAGGATTGAATATGTTTTGAGTTTTAATTTCTGCACTACTATGTTGAAAAGGAGGTTTGAGAACATTTCGTGTATTTTACCTGTAGGATAAAAATATGATGAACTATCTCTATGTCTTGCGTTTGATTTTCCGGCTCGCTCAATCCGAGATGAGGTCCGATGATTTACTTATGATTTAAATGGTCGAGGTACGCAAAATCTGCACACCTGTTGTATATGGCAAATAACTTGAAATATTTGTACTAAACATTCTAAAATGAAAAAAATGAGACTTGTAGAGGACTCTAATATCTAACTTCTCCATTTGGATTGAATACTGTAGGGTTTATATATTGTGAGATACATCAACATTAGTGGAGTGATTATATTTTGGTATGAGTTTTGAAGGTCTATGATGTTTGGTTGATTTCAAATATGTAAAATGGGTTTATACATTTAGATAAAAATATGTGGACCTAGATACAGGTCTTAGATTGATGTATCAAGAAAGCTCATTGTGAGATGTGTTACGGTTATTTAATTATGATTTTGGTGGTAAAACGAGTCTGATTTTGCACACTGTTGACAAATGGCTAGTAACTCAAGATTTTAGTACAAACATTTAAAAAGAGCTTTTATTCCTATAGACAACTCAGAGGGCTATCAACTCCCACTTTGTTTGCTTTGATAGCACTTATAGATTTCAAATTACACCTATATTCGTAAGACACAAAAATCAGTCATACATTTTCATTAGGGCAGACCTGTAGTAATAAATATATAAATTCATCTTAACTGAGATTTGAGTTTTCATGGTAATTTTTATTGAAAAGTAGACTCTTTTAGGAATCTAGGGATGTCGAGAAGTGGTCTAAACGATATAAGGTTTGGGACTTATGGGTTTTGCAAGTCGAATGAAGTTTCGGCCAATTAGCAAAACTATTGAAGCAGAGTCTTTAAAAGTGTCAGGAACTTACTATTTTGGGAAGTTTGACTTTATGACTTTTGAAAACCCTATATACAATGCCTAATCTGTATGAATCAAGTATAATCATGTGCATTCATTTTATTTTACGCATATGCCTAAGAAGCATAATTCGTTTCTAGGTCGTTCCTAAGAAACTTTTGGTTCTCCCATCGATTTCTATCACATCTTTTGATCTTGCAGCTTAAGGTGAGTTCATAGCCCCTTTTTACTACCTATACATTGTTTCTAAACGGGGGGTGACACTTACATGGTGGAACACATTCATTTAAAACTGTATGCTATCCAAAACTTGTATGATATCCAGAACTTGTATGCTTTCAAGAACTTGTATGCTTTCCAGAACATATTACCATTATTATTATTGCTTTTAGTTTCCATAGCCTTAAGTTTCCTCTCTTGATCATGAACCGTTAATTTACTTGTGTTGCTAAGCGCTAACGTTGTGGGTAGATCCATCGGGAATGACAATCCCCGTCCCATGTTGCGGTTGTTTAACTATTGACGCATTACATTTGTTTTGTTACTTAAGTATTTAGGCTGAATACTCCCTAGAGGAACTTACATTGATTTAAGCTTCGGTTCATGAACTAAATAGCAATAATAATGGTTTCGGACTATGGCTGACGTATATAACCATTTTCCCTATTACTTGTTTTACAAATGAAGGCTTGTGTTCTACAACTTTACTACGAAACCTATGAATATCACTCAACTTTGTGTTGACGTTTTACATGTTTAATCTTAGGTAATGATACTTAATTTTGCTTGGATGGGAGCCCGCAGGATATTATCGCAGCTTGGAGAATTTATGTGCTATATTTAAACTTTGGTATTGGTAAAAATTGTCAGAAGTTTATCCTATATTCTTGGTAACTATATGTTACAGAACCACGTTTAAATAGTAGATTTTTCCGGTTATAAAACTCTAGGACCTTTGTTTAAAAACAATGATCTTTTATGTTGTAATGTAAATGTTTTATTACGTCAATTTTGTGTCAATTGCATTTTATTGATTCTTGTACCATGACGTGGAAACCCCTTACTGCCTAGTTGTTCCCTTGCCTAATTCTGGGGGTCTCACAGATTGGTATTAGAGCGTTGGTTATAGGGAACTGAGTGGTTTTCAAAACTTAGTCTATAACCGAAAGTTCAAATATTTTATGTTTCCATGTGTCAAACAAAGAATATGCCATGGTCGTTCTTTATCTGCGCGGGTAACTTTTTAATCCATATTATTTACTTTTAATTATCGTTGTAGTATTTCATCTCTTGATTACATTTTGAAATATTACATTACCCTGATGACGATAATTACTATGTCTTTTCAAAGCCTTTGTGCTCAATGAATTATCATTGGATATTACTTGATTACATATGCTCTTACTTCATTTCTTGAATTCTTGTTCTTATGAATTGACCTTGTTGCAATGATTTTATATTGTTATGACATTATATACTTGTATTCAGAGCGCGTATGCTGACGACTTTTCATACTCACTTTTCTAAGTACTATTCCTATCTCGTTTATGCGTGATACAACTGACCTTATATACTCGTTAGTTTTGAAACGCCTGTTTTCTCGACTTACTGTTACATGTTCTATGTATTCTCGTGATACTATTGTTTGGGATTAAATAAGTACTGCTTTCAATGAAACTTCCGATTTTCATTTTACTATCGTGCGTGTTATTATCATTGTTAAACCTCTTTAAATTGTCTATTTAGATATCCAAATTGCTTCCGACCATTTGTGATTGGATGTCTTGAAAAATAGTCTATTGACCATTGTGTAGCTCAATGTGTCTCCCAGAAAGACTAAAGGACATCGTATGTGCCACACATCTCGAAGCATTCGTTGAATCAGTGCTGAATAATATCGTGGGTTTTCGTAATCTTGATTGACCTTTACGTCACCTTTTTACACGATAATTGTACATGGACTACATTTTATTTTATTGACCAATCTACGTTTCGATTTCGAATTACAACGTCCATTTGTACCTTGGAAACATCATTGTCATCTTGAAATTCATCCTTTATTATGTGACGATTGTTTGGAACACGATTGTACTTCTATAAAATTGTACCCTCCCTTTCATTAAACCTCCTCGCTCCAGGAGTGCGACTTGTTAATATCCCGTTTCTTTCTTGATATTGTTGGGACTTAGATATCTTGAGTTGATATGACAAAACAAGATGAAGGACCTAATAGCAAATAGTTAGCTTCTATAGTAAGCTAGGGTTGTGATGTAACCCTAGTAACTTTATTATATAAAGAGGGTTAGGTACACATGGTTATTCACTCATTCACAAACAATGTAAACCATAGGTGTGTGTGCGTTCCTCCTGGTGTCAAGCCTATAAGGCACCAGGAGTAGTAGTTAGTAGCATTATTAATAGTAATCTTTATTAGTGAAAGCCTTGTTCTTGGTTTTGATTATGTTCTTTATGATTCCGCTGTGCATGTTATAATCATAATCATGATATCCCTGATGAGTCTAGATCCTAATACTCAACAAGTGGTATCAGAGCTTGTTGGCTCTCGATCTGGTTGATCTACAAGGTTTTCATTTTTTTATGTTTTAAATAAAAGATGTTCCTGCTGATCTAAGGTTTTTCCCAACAAACCCTAGAAAATTGTTGCTGGTAATATGAAATTGCTGCTGTTGGAATGATGGTGATTGTTCTAGCTTTGGTGATTTGATTCGTGAATCATCAATGAACCCTAGAATGATCTAACGTGATGAACATTTCTGGCTGCTGTGATTCTCGTTTTAAGGTTTTCATACCCTAGATCATCTGTTATCTCTGCTGCTTTAGAAGAAGGACAGAAAGTATTTATGATGATGTATGAATTAGAGTTTTTTTTCAAAACTCTAAAACTAATTGAGACGTGTGATGGCAGCAACAAAAGAAAGGTTTTGTGAATACGGTTGTATGCTGAAACATGGTACTATGGTCACGATTTATCTTTGTACCGATTGGTTGCATCTGCTCAAATATGATGGACTGTACGTGAGGATGTTTACCATAACAGAGTCGTACTATTCTTGTTGCATGGTATGATATCATGAAGATTGGTACTTCTTATGATCGTTGGTTCCAGCAAATGGTTTTGGTTGTATTATGGTCCCAACAGATTTACGTTTGTTGAAGCAGACTATTCATGATAAAAGCAGCAAGAGTGTATGACGACAGAAAGATGTGTCATATTGCTTGCTGGATTTATTGATGCTGCCAAAGAACTTGTTCTTGATGACACGTGAACTGTGATAAAAAAAAGCAGTAACTACACGTTTTGGATATGATCGAAGGTGAACATCAGATGTGAACATACAAAGATATGGACGTGGGGATTTATTCATTCCAAAAATAAGGGATCTATTTTCTGAAAGTATGGTACTAATTATGGATGATTGATTGCTCGTATATTTTGCTCATATCTTTGAATGAGATATACCGGTTCCTAATTTTGTGGTACCCACAGCTAGCAAAAACATGTTTCTTCACGATAATTATGGGAAGCAAATTTAGAGACACGATTTGTTTTAATATTTTGTGGGAATATACGTATATCTTGTGGTCCAAGAGATACAAGAAAGGTATAAGTTAAATACAGTTATCAACTTCCTAATTCTTAGGGATTATTTTTGGATCGTGGGTTACTACTAAGATATTTGGAAGCTTTTTTACTATCCGAGAATTTTGGAGACAAAACGTGTGTGATTCTGACTTTTCATGGGAAAGGATCACGTGCATGTATGGACTAAGGATGTACTGTCCATATAGTATTCGTACCATTTGTTCTATTTTGGATAGCAACGGCAATAGCTTAGTGACAGCATGTAAAAAAAAGGAGAAGGGTTTTGAGATGCTACTGGTAGGGTTTGGTTATATTGTTCCTATTGGTACGCTATGGTTCCTACTGGTCTCATATGTTCATGTTGGTTATGTTTTCGATTCCTCCTGGTTGAATCATCGGTTCCGATACTAGTCGGTTCCTACTGGTCCGTACCACTGGTCGGTTCCTACTGGTTTGTTCCTCCTGGTAGGCGTATGTTCTTGCTGACTTGATTATGGTTCCTGCTGGCTTGTTGTATACTAACTTTCTCTGGTCGGTTTTGGTTCCTACTAGTCAAGTAAGATTGCTACTACTCTGATTTAGTGACTAGTCTGATGTTACTACTGTTACTGGAGGAGGAGTTCTCAGCCATCATCATTTCGTTAGGGTGATTCATTTAAGAAGACATTTGATTATCACCGATTTTATGTTGTAGTTGATTTTCACAGGTTTTGTGTTCTTATCATATCTTAAAAGGAAGGGAGCACCTTTTAAGATAACATGCTTGGTTTGTATGGTGACGAAGACTTGAAACATCTAGCAAAGGGGTACGATCTATTCATATCTTAAAAAGATTAGGAGCCTTTTTAAGATAACTTGCTCTATGCGTACATTTGCTATCACTTGAAGGGGTTACGTTATTATGCTCAGTGTCTCATTTATTTGAGTATTTTGTTCGAGCTCGACGTCACGTGGTTAGTTCAAGACATAAGATACAAGTTTGGGAGATTCCACTTCTTCATAAAATTCGTTATACTTGATTTTCTTCATCAGTGATCACTCCATGGAACCTACTGGATTCGCCATGCACTTCTTAAGGGGAAGACGATCCCTTTTGAGTTGATGTGACAAAAAGGGAAGAATGCATTGATCAAGGGGAAGCTTAGCCTTCATCTATATCAGCTTCAGGGGAAGCTTGTGCTTACTGGTTTTGTCAAATCAACTAGGGGAAGATTGTTGGGACTTAGATATCTTGAGTTGATATGACAAAACAAGATGAAGGACCTAATAGCAAATAGTTAGCTTCTATAGTAAGATAGGGTTGTGATGTAACCCTAGTACCTCTATTATATAAAGAGGGTTATGCACACATGGTTATTTACTCATTCACAAACAATGTAAACCATAGGTGTGTGTGCGTTCCTCCTGGTGTCAAGCCTATAAGGCACTAGGAGTAGTAGTTAGTAGCATTATTAATAGTAATCTTTATTAGTGAAAGCCTTGTTCTTGGTTATGATTATGTTCTTTATGATTCCGTTGTGCATGTTATAATCATAATCATGATATCTCAGATGAGTCTAGATCCTAAGACTCAACAGATATGTCTTGTGATTTTAGAAAAATCACACTGCTAAGAGACCTTTCTGCATTGCATCTTGAGATCGAAGACACGGATGTCATGCGCTGCTTTTAATTTTTTAGATTATCGTTCGTATTCTTAAACCGATTTTGTACTATGTTTTCCTTATTATGCCCAATTATACAATTTATTTTCTCTCGTCTTTATGGAATCCGCAAGTCTAATGTGTACATTAATTCTGGGTTATTATGAAATTGGAATTAGTTTTGAGGTGTGTCGAAAAAATCTACTTTGTGCAGAAGATTTACAGATAATTTAACGATGTCGAGAAAATATTTTTATAACTTTAGGCATAAAAATATATATTTCTACTTGTTGAGACGTCCGTTTAGGACATAAAATTTTGCCAATAAATCTTAAAAACGAGCACTCATTTGAAATTATAAAATTTAAGAACTTATTTCTGCGTATTTCTAAAATATCACTTTGTTGGTAGATTTAATGCAAGGGCATTTTCGTCCATTTCTGATTCGTTTCAAGTCTCGAGTAAAACTAGAAAGTTGTTCAAAATATCGTTTTACACCAAATTGCTTTAGACTTCGAGTCTTAAAAATATCATCTAGTGAGTAAATTGGTCTCGTCAAACCCAAAGGTCAAACCTAAAAGGTCAAAACTGATAGAATTTAAAAATATGGATTGAAGCATTTTTAAGTTCATTTGAGCTCGTAAAACTTTAACTAATGATATTATACAACTAAAAACATTGATTGCGTTTGAAAACCTTTAAAATAGAAACTTTTTGGAGTAGTTGTACTATTTGGGAACTGATGCCCTACTTTCTTAGAAACATATTTATGTCAAATAAATTAAAATGTGAACACATACGAATTCCTTATTCCTTTCTTTTATTTATGACTTATTTGTCATTCTACATTGTCTTTCTTTTCTTCAATCATACCACTGACTTTGGTGAAGATTTGAAGTTCTTATTTTCATGTCATTCGTTATCATCTTGACACGTGTCACATGACGACTCTAACCAAACCTTTTTAAACTTTATCACCTTGTGATCATGTTGCAGATTTTCTTACCAATTACTCTTTATTACCCTCATCTAACCCACTCGTTATTTTATAAGATGTCACCATATGAATTTAAACTGGTATCGTTTGCGAAACGTTCTACAAAATGTTCTACATTGGTCATTGTTTTAGATGTAAATTCCCAATTTGTTCAACAATTGGTCTTGTAAAGAATTCTTGTAACAATAAAATTGTTAATTTAAACACCTAGCCAATTATTACTGGCGAAAAGTTTCATAAATTATTTTGATTCCTCCTTTTATAAATTACATTATATACATATTTTAAATCATGTGATATGTAATGCTGGTTTGATGAAACTGAGAATCGCATTGCTAGTCCTAAATTTTGTATGGCCTGATCACCTATGCGTAATTTACAAGGAGTCATGCGAGGCCGTATAGTAGTCACCTTAAATATTTGGCCAGGAACCAACTTTTTACCTGTGTTTCTGAAAAAGTTAATAAATGAAAATTTTGATACTTTTACATCTTGCGAGTAGCAACAGTTCGCGACATACACATATGAACCCTTATCTTTTCTTGAACAAAGTACATGCCTCAAGCACATAATTCCTTACTCAACGACCTTTGTTTTACTTGTTACCTCATCTTCATTCGTGATACAATTCTTGTTACCACTTGTCTAATTTCTTACCATTGATACCAGACTTGAAAGTTTCAACATTGTTATGCTTCTACATCGATCAACATTCTCTATCTATTTTGGTAGACCTTCGAAACGTCCCTGGACGCGGATAATGACTTATGACTAGACGTGAGTGATGATTTCGTGCATATATCATGATTATGTGTTAGACTCTATCATTATGAAATTCGTTCGTGTGAACCATGTGTTGACTTCGCTCTCTCATTGCTAATGTTGTTCATTTTCCTGGAATTACTCTCAAGTGACTTCTTAAGAATTTTCTTTGATTCGAAAGTTTATTGTGTGGCTTTTCTCTTTCTATTGTGTATCGACCACCGAGAACTTAATAAGTCGTTGTTGTGACGCCAACCACACTCATGAATTAATGACTTGCTATATTCCTTGTTACTTATTGTCTTATCATCGATGCATTTATTCTATCATGTTTGTTAAGAAATTGTACGAATTTCATTTTATTCCCTCCTGCTATTGTTCGCATTCTAATTGTTGACTATTATTTGCTTCATATTAAATTATATTTTCTTGTATTCTTCATACGTAAATCCTGCGATCTCGAAAATTTTAATTAAATTATAATTTAATTATTTTTCTGATCAATGATAATATTTTATTCAGAATTATAAAAAAATTGTTATTAATTATTTTTATTTTTCCATATTTATTTACTGTAGTAATCCGAAATTTAAAATTAACACTTAGACCGAGCTCTAATTCTATTCCTAATATCCGGACAATATTTATTACTCGACTTTAAATGTCATGTTCGTTCTATAAATAATATGAAATTCTTGACTAACCGGCAAGGTAAAGTCTTTAACATATCGAATACGTATCATTTATTATTTATCGGTAAAGTTTACGTCCGTCGTCGACCGTAAATATCCACGTTATGACATAGAAATAATTTCTATTGTCGTCGTTTTAATTTCTCATTTTACGAGCAGTGTTCGTAATTTACGTTAAGCCTTTTAAGCGTCATTCGTATATAGGACACGTTAACGCTTATTGAATTATAAGCCCTCTTTTATTTATAAAAATATCAACGTTCTCTATATGTCCAATTTTTTATTTTTTATTGAACGTTTATTTTTCGTGTCCAACGTATATCTTTTAAATCGCGTAAATTTTAAAATATCAGGTTTCGATAATACCTGCTTTTGCAAATTTGTGGGGCAAGATTTATATAACCTCACCCACTCAATAACTATGCAAATCAGAAACTTATATGAGTTGTGAGGCTACACTTGTAACTACGTGTCCATACAAATATACATGTATTTGCATGTATGAATGAAAAGAATTCACCTACGTCATTTTTTTATGAAACAAGATATACTTTGGTTCCTTCCATGTTTTTGCCACAGCCCCCTCATCACATAGTCACTTCATCACATAATATTTTACATGCATGTTAATCACTAGATTGGAGTACATGTGTTGTTAGCATCATTCTTGTTGTTATACCTTCATTTAAACATCATCTATTGTAAGCATTTTTAATATTTAATTTTCATCTATTAACTCTGTATGATATTTATAGGTTTTTTTTTATCTTTTGTATCTATACTCATATATGCATGTTTATACTTTAATTCGATTAATTATGGCATTGTATGAGATTAGGTGAATTTGAAATTGGTTAAAATTAGGATTGAATATTTTTTGAGTTTTAATTTATGCACTACTGTGTTAAAAAGGAGGTTTGAGAAGATTTCTTGTGTTTTACCTGTAGGATAAAATATGGTGAACTAGTTATATGTCTTGCGTCCAATTTTCCGGCTTGCTCAATCCGAGATGAGGTCTGATGATTTAGTTATGATTTAAATAGTCAAGGTGCGCAGAATCTGCACACCTGCTGTATATGGCCAATAACTTGAAATATTTGTACTAAACTTTATAAAATGACAAAAATGAAACTTGTATAGGACTCTTATATCTAACTTCTACAATTAGATTTAATACTGTAGGGTTTATAGATTGTGAGATACATCAACATTGGTGGACTGATTATATTTTGTTATGAGTTTTGAAGGTCTGTGATGTTTGGTTGATTTCAAAAATGTTAAATGGGTTTATAATGTTAGATAAAAATATGTGGACCTAGATAGAGGTCTTAGATTGATGTATCAAGAAATATCATTGTGAGATGTGTTACGGTTATTTAATTAAGATTTTTGTGATAAACGAGTCTGATTTTGCACACGGTTGACAAATGGCTAGTAACTCAAGATTTTAGTACATAATTTTAAAAAGAGCTTTTGATCCCTGTAGACAACTCAGAGGGCTATCACCTCCCATTTTGTTTGCTTTGATAGCACTTATGGATTTCAAATTACACCTATAATCGTAAGACACAAAAATCAGCCAAACATTATCGTTAGGGCAGACTTGTAGTAATAAATATATAAATTCATCTTAACTAAGATTTGAGTTTTCATGGCAATTTTTATTGAAAATTAGACTCTTTTAGGATTCTAGGGATGTCAAGAAGTGGTATAAACGATTTACGATTTGGGAATTATGGTTTTTGCAAGTCGAACAAAGTTTCGGCCAATTAGCAAAACTATTGAAGCGGAGTCTTTAAAAGTGTCGGGAACTTACTATTTTGGGAAGTTTGACTTTTTGACTTTTGAAAACCATTTGTACAATGCCAAATCTGTATGAATCAGGTATAATCATGTGCATTCATTTCATTTTACGCATATGCCTAAGACGCATAATTCGTTTCTAGGTCATTCCAAAGAAACTTTTGGTTCTCTCATCGATTTTTATCACATCTTTTGATCTTGCGGCTTAAGGTGAGTTCATAGTCCCTTTTTACTACTTATACATTGTTTCTAAACACGGGGTGAGATTTTACATGGTGGAACACATTTATTTAAAATTGTATGCTATCAGAACTTGAATGATATCTAGAACTTGTATGCTTTCCAGAACTTGTATGCTTTCCAGAACAGATTACCATTATTATTATTGCTTTTAGTTTCCATATCCTTAAGTTTCCTCTCTTGATCATGAACCGTTAATTTACTTGTGTTGCTAAGCACGGATGTTGTGGGTGGATCCATCGGGATTTACAATCCCCGTCCCATGTTGCGGTTGTTTAACCATTGACGTATTACATTTGTTTTGTTACTTGAATATTTAGGCTAAATACTCCCTAGAGGAACTTACATTGAGTTAAGCTTCGGTTCATGAACTAAATAGCAATAGTAATGGTTTCAAACTATGGTTGACGTATATAACAATTTTCCATATTACTTGTTTCACAAATGAATGCTTGTGTTCCACAACTTTACGACTAATACTATGAATATCGCTCAAATTTGTGTTGACGTTTTACATGTTTAATATCTGGTAATGATACTTAATTTTTCTTGGATGGGATCCCGCAGGATATTATCGCAGCTTGGAGATTTCTGTGTTATATATAAACTTTGGTATTGGTAAAAATTGTCAGAAGTTTATCATATATTGTTGGTAACTATATGTTACAAAACTATGTTTAAATAGTAGACTTTTACGCTTATAACATTCTGGGACCTTTGTTTAAAAACTCTGATCTTTTATGATGTAATGTAAATGTTTTATTACGTCAAGTTTGTGTCAACTGTATTTTATTGATTCTTGTACCATGACGTGGAACCCCCTTGCTGCCTAGTTGTTCCCTTGCCTGATTCTGGGGGTCTCACACCAAAACCAAACAAACCCTCCACAATTGCTTAATAGAAATCAAGGGCCAAGGGGAAATTACCAAGGGAACAACAACAATAGAGGACCCAATAATTTTCTAAACCAAGGAAATAACTTTCATGGCAATAACCAAGGGTTTTACAATCAACCTCCACCTTTCCAACAACAAGGATTTTAAGGAAATGGGCCAAATGATTTTAGAACCATTGAGCTTCTTCATAAGATGAACCAAGACAATGAAAGGAGATATCAAGATAATGAAAGAATGATCTGTGAGAGTGAAAAGACAACTCAAGATCAATTAAGAGATATGCAAGAGGAGACAAACAAGAGGTTTATGATGCTTTTAAATCAAAGACCACAAGGTGCTTTACCCTCTAACACTCAAACCAATCCAAGGGAAAATGTAAATGCAATTACTACAAGGAGTGGGAAAATAACTATTGATCCTTCAATGCCTCCAACACCTTATTTGGTAACTCCTACTACGGTTTCTCCTTGCGATAAGAAAAAGAGAAAAAGAAAAAGAAAAGAAAAATAATTATACAAGACTCCAAAGAGGGGCAATGAAGTGTTATTTATAGTAGCTATTGAATTCCAATATTACTCTCACAAGGGTTGCGGGGATTTAATAGTTGCTCTAATCTAATATTACCTTGACGGGTTGCGGGATTGAAGATCCAAGATCTCAAAAAGGCGGCGGATATAAATTATTGCATGAGTTTTATTTTTCTTTCCTTAGCGAGTGTGTAGCTACATATTAATGCATGACATAAGGATTTTACACATAAGGCGAATGACTTATTATTTTGAGTTGGACTTATATCAATTGTGTGCGGTTCTTCGAGTAATAGATAAGATGGTTACATAGGATTAAAACCGTGCTTCCTTTTTTTCAGATTTTACACTTCTTATGTTTCACGATTTAAATAATGACAAATTTGCCCAAAAGCAATTTTCCCAAACAATAACCGGTCTTAGAGCGTAATAGGTGGGGGTATAATAGTAACACAATTAATTTGTATGAATAAGTTGATGCACATTCACTAATGGAAAACAATGATCTTGTTTTTAAGCTTGATATGGGGAAAGTGAAACTTGAGGATGATAAGTGTTCATCGTACCAAAGCCCTAATTAAAGTCCTTGAATTCTTTATGAGTTATTTCCATTAAAACCCTTTCAAGAGAAATAAAAAATATATAAATAGAATTATTTTCTTTGCATTGCATTGTAAAAAATCAAAATCAAGCATCATATAGTGTAGTGTAGTGTAAAAGCATTTCATCATGGCCAATGTGGATTAATTATGAGAAAAGTGTAATTTGGTGCTTTGAATTGTGGCCTTGCATGAGGTCATGGCAATGATCAAGTGTAGGAGATTTGATATGAGTGAAATCTCATATCAATTATATCATATTTAACCCTAAAATACAAAGTAAAATACGTGATTTTAATGTGAAAAAGCAATATTATGGGTATCCTTTATTGTTTATGCTTGTGTAGGTAAAAAGATACAAATGTGAAGAAAATTCAAAAGGACCAAAGACAAATGTGAAGCAAAGTTGGAAAAGTCAAGAACAAAGTCAAACATGGTCAAAGATAAAGTAAACAAGTCCAGGGATTATTCTTGCTCTAGTTCAAATTCAAAAGGGCCAAATATGTCAAGTGTGTGAAGATCCTAGCTCAAAACAGCATTCTGCTAATCAAAAGAACCAAAGCTACCATTTTTGGAAGTTATATTAGACTCGATGCGTGTAATAGTCCAATCAACCAATGAGAAGCTTCTAAATAGAAAAGTAGGATTGCCAGCTCAAGACTCATTAATGAGGAGGGAAGTAAATCCTAACAGTGAAATGCATTACCACTCTCCACCAATCAGAAGACAACACTCAATAATCTCCACTGTTCAAACGGATAACAATCCGTGTGACATTCTCTCCTCTAATAACAAGTTGACATGTGGACCTTCCAAGCCCAGATCGAAGCCAAAGATTGAGTGAAGATCACAAGGAGATTTCTACATGAAAAATACTCAATCATGAGATGAATCCATCCCACTTAACCAATTAAACTGAAACTCACTCATAAGGAAAAGCCCAAAATTGTTCAATACCTGCAAATCACAATTGGAAGAATGAAGACACTTGGTAGTCCCTGATTGGTTGCAACACGTCGCAACACCTCACCACACTCATTCTCAAGTCTATAAATACCCTTTGTATCTCTCATTTGTAGTATGTAGCTTAAGTGTGTAAAAACACACACTTTTCCCCTTTCTCTCAATCCTGTTAGCAGTTAGCAGTTATAACCTCTCAAAGTGCCTAACAAACACTTTGAGAGAGTTAGTTAGTTAGTTAGATCACATGTAACTGATTCACGCCATTAATGAAATTCACATTTACCTAAATTCACTCTCCATTCTCATTTCACTTACTCATTCATTCTATCCTACCGTTATACTTGATTATGTTGTTCTTGATTGAACAATCGAGTTGTTTTGATGATTTGGAAGCTTTGTACAAGTATTCAGCATTTGCAGTTCAGTTCATAGCACATCCATAGCCAATTCCATGATCAGACATTGTAGCAGAGTAGATTTAATGATGATGATGGTTGATTATGGTTTGTAGCTGAGTAGATAAGTTGATTTGGTGTTGGTTGATGAAAAAGTGAGCTTAGCGCTCCACTTCTCCATCAAAGAAGCCTTCAATCACACATAAGCTTTTTTTTACTAATTCCCCTAAATCTTAGTCTGCATGCTACTTTTCGCTTCCTAGTGTAATAATACTTGTTGATGCCTGCTATATGTTCATTTCTAGTTGCTTGATATCTTTTAAGTGTTTTTGTCCACTAATCTTGTGCACATATCGCATCTATGAAGATCTACAAAGAACAATATGCACAATTAACCAATTGACTACCTAATAACACAAGCTTGTACCTTTCATCGTTGTATATCTTATTAATATATGAATCAACAAATATACAAGTGTTTACTGGTTGTTTGCAGAATAACAAACGGGCGATGATGACAAAATAAACTCCTATTTTGGGAGGAGGAAATCCTAACACTAACACTATGTGTATTTTGATGGAATGGAAATCTCTACCAAACCCTAAGTCATGAGACCACTATATATTGTGGGAAAGTGAAGCTACCTTTGGAAGCTTCAATAAAGTCAAGTAACCACCTTGCACTTTATATTCTTCCTTTTTTACCTAAGGAAGTTCCCACTATGTCTTCAGTATAAGTACTTCAGGTCTTCATATCAGAGATGGTCTTCGGGAGTTAGTGAGTCATTGTCATTACTCACTAACTCCATCATCCTGATCCTGGTTCTTATCTTCAGTGGCTCAGATCCGCTGCAGTAGTGAAGGAGTCTCTATGGACTTCTGAGAACATCTTCAGGATGACTCGGTAAACTTACTTAAGTTTACCGACCTATAAAATACTTAGGGTATATTTCATTCAAATCAGTACAAGGACAATTTAGGCTCTAAATTGGCCCAACAATCTCCCCCTATTTGAATAGAAATATAGCCTAAGTCTTTTAGTAGTAAGTGAGCATAACGGCTTCTTCTTACATACTAAGATACAACAAAGTGACATAAAAAATAATAACAATCTTCTGATCCTTTGTTGTTGTAGTGGTGATAAGTGCTCAAACTTTACACCAGAACTTCATCATCATCATGTGAAGTCTCTGATGAACATCTTCAGGGACTTGGGTTATGTTGGTGTTTCAGAAACTTGTTTCAAACAGTGGTGATCAAACACGGCTCGAAAACTTCACTCCAAAATACTAAGCACCCAAGTATACAGTCAACTCCTAAAACACTTGCTCACATATCTGATGTTGACATACATCGGATGTACACAATCTCTTCTACCCCGTAACCAACTTCTTTCAATCGATAAAACCTCTAACATGTTCAAACGCAATACCAATACCAGTTTCATCATTACTTTCTTCAAACGTTCTCCAGATACATGTCGATACCTATTAATGAAATTTGATGGATTTTTTTTGTGATGCTCCCCGATAAAAATTTGTTTTTTTTGGTATGTGATTGGTTTTGTTGTTTTGGTTTGGTTTGAGAGGTTGTATGGTAGTAATGGGGTGGTTGTGTTGTATGGAATGGTGAGGATATATCTGAGGTCCAATCATCAAGTATGTGTCTACATCAGGGAGTGTGTCTTTCTCCCCCAAAAAAATGCTTCCCAAGAAGTGATTTTTGAAACCATTACACACTCCTGTTATTCACCATTTCAGGGATTGAATCCCTTGATCGAATTGCTTTGATACTAAGGTTTGAACCTTAGATTTATGAGGGTGTTTGAATACCTCTGTGTGGTCTCTGGTTGAAGCCCAGAGACTTAACCAACTTAGCTGGTTCTATAGTTTTTGGCAAACTATCAGCCTTCAAAGGATTTGATGATTCTTTACCGGTTAGCAGTTTAACTCCGGAATAGCCAATTCTTTATTGTTGGTTATACATGGTGAATTGATGACCATTTATGGTGTGGTGGTGAAACCGACACTTGGTGAACTTTCAGCCTGTGGCCATCCCGTTCAAGGATATGTGATGCTTTAGCCTTAAGGCAAGGAGATTCTTCCTATTTGTTCCGATTTTACTCGGATTGGCTTTAAAAAACCTTTTGATGTTGTAAAACTTCTGACTTGTAACATTTTAGAATCACTTAACTTTTGAAATCTTTTTGATAAAATGTTTAAGTATAAAAAATAAGTCTTTGAAATTTTTAGAAACAAATGGGTACCTGAGGTGCTGAGGTCCCAAGGTCTCTGGTTACACCTCTGATGGTGCGAGCACTGGTGGCGACCTCTGATGGGTGGCCAACCTCTGGTTACACCTCTGATGGTGCGAGCTCTGGTGGGGAGCTCTGATGGGTGGCGACCTCTGATGGGTGGCTACCTCTAATGGGTGCAAACCTTTGATGTGAAAGATGAGAGTTTCTTATGGTTGTTTAGGACTGCTGGAGGTATACAAATAGCCTATATTTAGTCTTCTTTCTTTGCCTTGGTATGAGGTAATGACATTTACCTGGTTGACCAAGTCTTGAATGACGCTTCAGGCTATGTGAAGATGACATGATTCTTGGACTTCGTCTTAGGTATCATCTTTCTTTATCTTGGTGTGAGGAAATAATTCCTGAGTGACCAAGTACTTCAAATGCTGAAGGCTCTAAAGACAGCATATTGAGTGTCTTGCAATCGAACCTTTGCTGGTATGTGCCCAGTAGTAGTACTTGGTGTGGCTCTCCAAGGGTAACTACTAACTTCTGATGTCATATTGTACCCAGGGACTTGGTTCCATAAAACAAGTTCACATATCATAAATCTAAATCCTTGAAAGTTATGAGAAGGTTTTGTTTTTTTGAAGGTGAAAATTTTTGTTTTGGGTTTTGTTTTTGGTTTTGTTTTGGGTTTGGTGAGGGTATTGGTGACAGCTTGTTTCTGGTAATTAATACACCATGTATACACTATCAATGAGAAAAGAATGCAAGTTCAAGTATACCTGATGAATATGTTTAGTGTGTAAACACTTTGATAAGTATGTGTTCTCTCCCCCTCAAAAGTTGCTATACAAGCAGCTTTTGTATAACATACAGACTTTTGTTCATCGATCCATTTCAAACAATGTCTAATGTTTACCTCACTTAATGTTACCCCTGAAGTAAATGAAGTAAATCTATGATATACTTGAACCGACCGCTGATGGTCTATGTCCCGTATACAACCATGCTAGAGAGCCACTCGCTGTAGTCGGGTGGTTTCTGGAAAAAAAATTGTGTAATCGAAATTGGGTTTGTGAAAGTACACTATGCATACTTTATGTGTGTTACTGCTGGAAGGGTTGTGGCTTTGGTTCCAGATTCAACTCAGCTAAGGTTCATAGATTTCTGGTTTGCTAATGATCTCTAGTCTCTGACCTGGGTTTCAGCTATTGGAATCTGAACTTGGGAGTTGCTGGTGTATTGTTCACACAGCTAATCTCTAGGATCTGATCTTTGTCAAGTTTAGTGACTCTAGGGGTTCAGCTTACTGATGGGAGTTCGCTGATGGGGGTCAGCAGCTGAAGGGAGTTCGCTGATGGGGGGGTCAACTGCTGAAGGGAGTTCGCTGATGGGGGTTCAACAACATAAGTCCATTTTAGCGACCTGTATAAAACATGGGGTTCATAACTCTAAGGGTTCTTCAATGGTCAGTGACCTTGCTGGTGGGTTTAAAGATCAGGCTTGTGGTCAGATATTCAGCCGTCTACACATGAACCATGACACTTCATCTGTAAAACCCGCATGCTTTTACTATGAATAGTACCCTTAAGATCGTACGTACATGATTATAACTTTCCTTTTATAGCACGTTTACGTTTCATGAATAAGAATTACAAGTATTACGTACGTGTTATAACACGATAAGTATTTATTACATATGAACACACGATAATTATTCCAATAATAATTATAATCACGAACATGCGATCATGAAATCATGAATGTAAATTAATCACGAGCTAATATTACGTATGTATATATATTTATTACGAACACGAATAAATATATTAAATCACTATAGATAACTAGTTAAAACACGTAAACTACGAACACGATAAAACACGAGAACACACTATATAATTTAGACACGAGAAAAGTACGGGTTACCCCATGTGGGGCCCCCATGCCGCGGCTACAACAAGAACATGGGCCAAGCCCATGCAAATTTTTACTAAAACAAGAATTAAGGGAAACTTGTGTCATTTATCACAAAATCAAGAAAATAACAAAAACCCTAATTCTTTCTTGTGCTCCTCTTTGGCCGCCGGTTATACAACACCAAAAGGGGTGTTTGGGTTGATTTTGATCTTGGAAATTTTGCAAGAATTCGTGTGTGTTCGTCATCATTTGATTCACGTATTCGGTATAACTTTTAACCCTCTTCTTTTTATGTTTTGATTTTGATAATCACATTAAATCATGATGTTTTTAATAACTAATTAAAAACAATTATTTAAACATGTTAATGATCATGGGGTAAATCAAATCAATGGTTTAGGGGTGTTTGTGGTCTAGCAGACGCCTAACCGAGCCCCATAGGGGTCTCGGCTTGGCTTATTACCCACCACCGAGACCATATGGTCTCGGTATGGTGGTGGTGGTGTCACGGCAGCAGCAAGGGGCAAGGGAAACCCGACTTAGGTCGGGGTATGGTGATGGTTACGGGTCCGGTTCATGGTTTTTTTTAGTCTCGGGTCCGGTTCATGAATCATTTTTTTAAGGTTTATGATTTTTACAAGTATGTTATTTTTTTTAAGACTTAAATTAAATTAATTAAAAGCATGACATGATAATTTAATTTACATGACTTAGGTTATAAATTTAATTAGTACTTCATGAATTTTAACCTAAGTATTTATTATTAATTAGACTTTATAATTAATTAATTATTAAAAACCATGACTATAATTAATTAATTTACATGACTTATGATATATTATTAATAGTTAATAAGACATGTTTTAACCTAAGTATTTCACCTTTATTTAGTTAAAATCATGATTATATTTAATTAAATACTTTTAACCTATGGTTTATTTAATTTACATGCAATAATTAATAAACTATACTATATAATCACATGACTTAGAATACTAATCAGAAAACACTTAAGATTATTTATTTAGCTTAATTAACCAGCTTATATCTATTTATGGAAACTTTCTATTTTTAGAAACTTATTTATTTAAGACAACTAATCTACTTATGGAAACTTTCTATTTTTAGAAACTTATCTATTTTAAGCAGTAATTCTATTTTTGGAAACTTTCTATTTTTGGAAACTTTCGATTTTTAGAAACTTTCTATTTATGGAAAATTTCTATTTTTGGAAACTTTCTATTTTTGTTAACCTTCTATTTTTGGAAACTTTCTATTTTAGGAAACCTGCTATTTTTAGAAAGTTACTTATTATTACACAAAAAGTATAATAATACATGAAATACAAGTAATACTTAATCAGAATAGACAGAATATACCATAAACACGGTATAAAGCTTAAAACAGTAAAACATGACATGAACATATAAAACAAGCTAAGACATGATATAAAACAAATTACGTATTCAGTAATCAGATACTTATACGTGTATGTATTTATGTAGCGTTAGTGATACCGAAGTAGGACCTTCTTCCGTTCGTCTTCTTCGTTCACTGGACATAAGGTACGGATTCTCCGTCCTTTCAGTATGGACATTCTTTCCTTATTAGGGTTCCCCGTATGCAGCCAACTGTTTTCTCATAGTATAAGTTTATATGTTTGATTGCCTATGTTTAATTAGAATACCTAAAGCCATATACATGCATGACCAGTTTCACCTAGTTATGGAGGTACCATAACCATAAAACTAGAGGCACTGGTGTTATGACTTCCCCACGGCGGAGTGATTGCTCGTGGCGTCCCTTCATCTTTTGGCCATATTATTATATTTATCATGTGGGGCGTATGGGTGCATCATAGTTACATGTTTTCAGCAGATTACTCAGTGTGAATGTGGTGTGTGCCTTGCATCCTTCATAAGGAGCTGATCCCTCCTACCTAAAAACCATTATATTAAATTAGAAGCAGCCCCTCTAATTTGCTTGACGAGGTCACCCCTCCAAGTATTCATGCACGTTGATTTTCATGACCTATATTGGTTAATGGTAAAATATGTTAAACAGTTTTTACAAGATAAACATAAGGCTTTTCAAACTATAAAACCAGTTTTACTAAGACTTAACAGGGTTATCCAAGACTTAGTTTCTTCCGCTGTTTCATGCTTATATGCTTATATTATTCCTGCTTTACTTGTACATCCGTGCACTGAGCGTATTGCTAAGCCGTTTTCCTTTCCATGTTCCCAAAACGGCAGGTACTCAGGGACGCTCGTAGACTTTAAGCGTACGTGCATATGGACTGGAAGCTTTCTAGCCTCTCTTTACTTTATGCATTTATCTATACTTTGATACTCTTTCCATGGAGATTGTTTAGTCCTTTCATTTACAGTACTTATGTTTGTGTGTGATGAGCTTTACTTTTGGACTACTGATGTTTGATTCCGGTATTTATTTTTATGGTCATGTAATGTTTTAGAAATTTATCCTTGTATGCTTTGATGACACGCCATAATCACGCGTGACATTCCATTTATCAAAATGAGGTGTTATAATTATGGTATCAGAGCCAAGTCTTCGACCTTTAGGCTCTCAAAACATGACCTGTGATTAGTGGGTAGTCACTATGGTCTTCCTAGAACTGACAGTCAGTTTTCATGCATTCATCATTGTCATGCATACATATATAGGTCATTGTCACAGGTTTATGATTAAGTAACGGTTGGTACAGGACTGGCCCTATTTAGTCGCATGTATTTTATTGAAACTTTTAAATTTGGGACTGACCCATAGGCGTCTCCTCGCCATGTCTTTTATTTTGGGTGAACTGACCATAGGCTTTCACTCTCGAGCATACAAAAGTTTTCATAAAACTGCATCATGCATTCATATACTAGTTTTCCTGCATAAAATTTTTCTCATGTTTATTGGTATAATTTTTTTTTCATGTATATATTTTATGTTTTGATCAGTTTAATCATGTATTTTATGTTATACTGTCAGATGGTTCTCACACGCGAGCAGGAACAACTCAATGCAGTGATCCAAGCTACAATGCAAGCTTTGCTTCCTCAACTGAGGAATGACATCAGGGCTGAGGTTCAGGCTGCCAACAACCAGCAGCATAACCAAGCACCTCATCCTCCTCCTCCAGTGACATTGGCAACATGGCTAGATAGATTCAACAAGCTCTGTCCTCGAGCTTTCGAGAGAACAGATAGCCCCAGTGAAGCTGAAAGCTGGTTGGCTCACATCGAGAAGATCTTCGATGCTATGGGTTGTGACCCCGTTTTCAAGGCAAGGTTGGCATGTTACCGGTTCGAAGGCGATTTGTTAAATTGGTGGTTAGCATTGAAGCAGTCTGAGGGAGGTGATAATTGGGTGGCTGGTTTGACATGGGCTTAGTTCAGAGATAGGGTGATGGAGCAGTTCTTTTCTAAGGCTGAGCAAGACAAGCTGAAGAGGGAGTACCATGGGATCCGACAGAGAGATGGGGAGAATAGCAACGAGTTCATGCAGCGCTTTCTTCGCTTAGCTGGTTTCCTTGGTGCTGCAGCAGGTACTCCTGAAGAGCAGGCACACCACTTCAGGTGGGCTCTTCGCACATCGGTTGCAAACAACTTTGTGTGTGCTACGTTCAACACGGTAGCACAAGTGGCCGATGCAACACGTAAGCTGGAGATGCTGCAGGAGAGAGATGAGTTCGGGGAAGCAGAGAGACCTGAGAAAAGGTAAAAATTCATATTCAAGCGGTGACCAATCCATATTCTTTCAGTATATGTCAATATTTCATCTCTTTAAATTGTATCTTCCAGGCAGAAGACTGTGGACCGGTCTCAACCGGCTACTCAGCAGCAGCCTAATCAGCCCAAGGGAAACGGTCAGACTAACGACCATTCTGCTACGGATAGGCGAGGCGGTAATGATAACTACCGTAATATAGCTAGACACTCCAACAGCAGCAGGTCCTTATACTTACGCATTTCCTTATGATTTCATGTTATAACTCATAATTCTAATACATTAGCAAATCTCCTACCAAGAACCATGGAAACGGTAGGGACCAGAACCAGAGAGGTTCACAGCCTAGCCGTCCAGCTATCACTGGTATTCAATCTTACGATTATCCGCATTGTCCTTTTTACCCTATTATCATGTCTCATGTATAATGTTTTATCAGGTTCTCAGCCAGCCAGAGCACCTGCTGGAGGATATACTCATCTTCTTTTCTCTACATGCCACCGTAGGCACCCAGGGCCATGTCGCCGCGATAGTGACGCATGCTTCAAGTTTGGTCTTCCTGGCCATCGCATGAGGACTGCCGCAAAGGCGAGATGGAGGGCACATCGGGACATACTGATACCAAGCCGCCTCCTACCACTGGACGCGTCTACATGACATCTCGAGATCAGGCCAACAAGTCTACAGGTACCATAACTGGAATCTTGTATATGTATGGTCAAGCTGCATGTGTTCTGTTTGATACGGGTGTTACTCACTCGGTTATTTCTACTGCCTATGCCAAGAATGTTAGGATACTCCCCATGCCACTATAGAATAGACTCAATATTTCCACGCCTTTGAGGGACTATGTACTAATAACCCATGTGTACAAGAGCCTTCCCCTAGAGTTTGACGATAAGGTTCGTCCTGTTGACGCACTTCCGCTGGACATGAATGACTTTGACATGATTTTGGGCATGTATTGGCTATCCAAGCATCATGCTACCATAGACATCCATTCATATCGAGTGATCTTCGGTGATGTTAATGCACCAGAGTACATTCATAACGGGTTCGTACCCGGCAAGTCTGTACAAATCATATCAACCCTGCAAGCACGTGCACTACTGTCACATGGTTGCGAGGGTTATCTAGCTACGGTTCATGTAATGCATGCTGAATCCCCATCAATTCAGGATCAGCCGATAGTGTCAGAATTCCAAGATGTATTTCCAGAAGAACTTTCGGGCATACCACCTGCACGAGAAGTGGAATTTAATATCGAGCTCATCCCAGGGGCTGAGCCGATTTCCAAGGCTCCTTATCGCATGGCTCCCATAGAGTTAAAGGAGCTGAAGGAACAACTGCAAGAACTTCTAGAACGAGGTTTCATTCGAGCGAGCGCATCTCCATGGGGTGCACCGGTATTATTTATTAAGAAGAAGGGCGGCAGTATGCGTCTTTGCTTAGACTATCGCGAGCTCAACAAGATTACTATCAGGAATAGGTATCCACTGCCATGTATAGACGATCAGTTTGACCAACTCCAAGGGGCCAAATGTGAGAACACGGAATTTCGATAATTTTCTTTTAACTGTTATACGTGCTTATTCAAGCTTTCACCACATTCCCTAATTATTTTACAGTGATACGTGTCATCCTCGAATTTTAGTTAAATATAAAATTTTATGAATTTCGCTAATTTACGATATTATTAGCAAAATGCCCAAACATCATCTTTGTAATTTCTATGAGGTTTTATCACATTTTATATGTCTTATTATTGACTCTTTGCCTCAAAAATAATGAAAAATGACATCTTGAGCAATTACGGACGCAATGGTGAACTTTTGCGTTTTTGCGTTTTCCCGGCTGTCGGACTGGGTTTTCGGGTCCGAACGTCGCAATAAAATTTATGTTTATATGATTTCTAGTTATTCTTGACTCCTTGATCCAACTTAGTGAAATCCGGGCCAAACGAGTGTTTACGAGTAATTTTATAGAAATTTTGTTTTAAAGATAAATGAGTCTCGGTTTTCGTCGGGAACGACACATTATTTAAACCCGTAAATTTTAGAGAGCTTAGCACTAAAATTTTGGGCCATTTTGGAGTATTTTCGGCTGGAATTAATATTAGGGAGCCCATATTGACTTTTTTTGACCATTATACTTAAACAAGGATACCAAACAAACACATCTACAAAATATTTGACAAAAAAAACAGAGTTCTTTCCTCTTGCTCCCTATGGCCGACAACACAACACCACCCCCAACCCTTTGATTTTTTTTAAATAAGGTAAATTTACACTAATTCCATGTTTAATATTTGATTCTTAATCAATCCCATGTGTTAATTACAACATGCATTAACTTTTTGCATGAAATAAAAAATCATCAAATCTTATGATTTGATGATGTTTTTATGAAATCCTATGTTTGTTTTTGTTGTTCCAATGCATAAAACCTTATTTTGTTGGATAAAACTTTGATTTAGGTATGTTATTATGACCTAGGTCCACGAAATTTTTATGATCAAGGAGGAAGGAATCAAGGTTGTTTGTGTTTTGGTTGATTCATACTAGTTGTGAAGGTATAATCCTAACTAGTGTTTTGATTTTGATGTTGTTAGCATTTTTGATTCACTTTGGTCATTGATTTTGAAATAATTGGTGAAACCCACTGATATTATGAATACTTAGGGCATATTAGGACTTAGGACACTTGCGTGGCGATTTGGTATAGCTTAAGAGTTGCTTGATCGCGATCAGGTTGCTAATTCGGGTCGTTTTGATAGTATGGAAATCACCACAGAAACAAACAGGTCATTGATACCCACTGATGTGCTTAGTATGTGGTGATTTGGATGGAAACGGGAAGTGTCCGGATGTGCCCGGAACGACCGTTTTACTAAACTATGTCAAATCTGAATGTTATGCTTAAAACGCGGGTAAATTAACTTGGGTAAAAAGGATGAATTTATGATTTTATAACTTTTTACAGTAGGTGCAATCATAATACAACTTATCTTTTTGGTTTGGTTTCAAAATCTTATACCATTTGGGATTTTTGCTCAAGTTACCGAAGGCATCTTAAGACGTTTACAACTTTCTGTTTTGATAGTATGCCACTAAAAATGGAATTCCCGTTGATTGAAAATAGTTCTAGGTCTGTTTTTGCACAACATAGAAAGGTAAGAGAAATACCTATACATGTCAAAAAATTTCACCTCCTGTACTATTATAAATTTTTAGATATGACCAATTCTTCAAAGCGATTTTCAGAAAACTGAATTCAGCCCAATATTTTAACATTATGAACCGAGCCTAAAACATGTTTAAAACCCGCATAAAATGCTTGGACCATCATATAAGGTTAATGTCATGTTAATACAGTAGGTTCAAGGTATTTTGGTCAATTTCATCTTAAGCTTAGGTCTCGCCATCGCACGCAAGTTACCTAGTCATACTATGTCCCGCCACTTCTAAAACGTTATTGCTTCATTGAACGCATTCTTATTACGCGTCACCATTGCATAGGTCCGTGAAGACTTCTTTTTGCTCATCCCCTTTTACCTTGTGATTACTTACAAAAGGTGAGTTCATATCCCCTTTTACTACTTTATTCATGTTTTACAAATGCGGGGAGAGAAATACATGCGTGGAATACGTGCAGTAGACTTTTTACAGTATTACTTTTACTAGTATTCAATCAAGTATTCAGTATTGCTCTTACAGTTTCATGATTTACTTAATGCCTTAGTACCTTAGTAAAAAATCCTCTATATCATGAACCGTTAATTCACATATCGCAAGCGCGACTGTTGTGGATGGATCCATCGGGATTGACAATCCCCTTCATGAGTACCGACGCATATACATTCGTTTATACAAGTATTTTGACTAGATACTTATTAGAGGTCCCCAGTAATACATATGTTAACGCTCAGTGTCATGATCTATTGCATTAAGTGAAGTACATTTAAATTGCACATTGGTGCAACTTTCTTTTCTTTAATATTACATGTTTATATGGAAAACATTGCTTGTATTCCACAACTTATTCGATTAAACCTATGAATTTCACTCAGCTTTATGTTGACATATTTACATGTTATTTCTCAGGTAATGCAAATGCTTAATTTTGCTAAGGATGGGAGCCCGCAGGATCCGGCAGCTGGACGATTCCATGTCATTATTGGTTGAAACTTTTGGGAAAACTAATTATGCCATGTTAATCATGCCAAATCAGAGTACTTTTATACACTAAGACTATTATGAGTATGTTAGTAAAATTATGTGACTTTTGTTGATGTCATATTATGCAAATCTGGGACCATATTTATATATTTTATTCCGCAGCTTTTGAATAAATTCGTGAAGTGTGTCATTTTATTTGCTCTGTCTTTTATTTACCTTATTGCCATGTATGATGTTACCATGATGTGGGACCCCAAAATGCTTACCTGTCCCGTTACCAAATTTTTGGGGTCTTACAGATTGGTACCAGAGCCATGGTCATAGTGAAATGAGTCGTTTTAAACTTAGTCTATGACCCATATTTTTCAAGAAAATCGTATGAGTCTTAGTGTTAAACATGGAATCTGCCAAGATGTTCGGTATCCGTGCGGGTAACTATCTAATCCTTACTATTGCTTGAGTTATACCTATATTGAGACTTGTATAATTTACTACAATATTCATTACTTTATTCTTGTATTCTTCCGATTTTTCTGTACCGACTATTTCTAACGACTTGCTTTTATCGTTTGCGCGAGTTTTCGCGATAACTCCCGTTGAGATATTCTAAGTGTTTTAGTCGAGGAGATCTTTCTAAATCTCGCTTTTCTACTCATTTATGTCACCTTTTTACTTGACATTTGAACATTGTTCTAAATTTCATGTTTCACTGATTATTCTTCTTTCGAAATCGAATTATAATATTCGCTTACATTTCGGAGACGTCATGCTGATTTTTAGCTAAACGTCTAGTTCGTGACGATTGATTGGATTACAGCTTTTCACATATAGATTTCTAATATTCTTCCTCGTTTAAAATATCCTATACTTGGGAGCGCGACTTATTGATATTTCTCATTTTTCTTTGGTATCTATTATGAGTTTGGAAGAGATCGCACACCTATGAAGTTTTTACTTCGTATATTGAAAATTAAGTCAAGAACGTTGTCCGTTTCTTTTGTTTATAGTCTTGTTGACTAGTATTCTTTAAACGCCCTTCTGCCGATACTTTCATTCATTCTTATGAAATGTGTATTTTTCGTCGTTTTGGAATCCATAAGCCATGTGCGTATTCGAAGTGGTAAATTAAAATTGTTGGTGAAACAAGTTAGACAATTAGAAATTAGCGACAACTGAAAAGCTAAAAAAAATCATGATCCAAACGCCCCCGTATAAAATTTAACGCGCTGCAGAATTCTTTAGCACGCATAACAAAGTTCAAAACTTTATAGATTTCATTTTTAGCCGAATAAAATGATAAATCTTGATTAGCCGATCGTTTTTATATAAAATTCGACTTCTAATTCTTTATAACGAATATTTTATGGCAATTGGAAATTTGAGAAAAATAATATAAATAAGTTTGCTGATGTACACGCATTTCGAGGTCCGAAATAAGGTCAAATTTTATTTTCAGTTTTACAAAATAAAAGAGCTTATTTTTACGCTCGTTTTGGTTATTCGCACACCCTTTAACTCATCCGCATTAAGAAGTTACGGCCGAAATACGGTTGAAAACCCATTTTGGACCAGCAGGTATGCTTGGTGTTTTGCTACAGGTTATGACCCATTTAACCCTTATGTTTTGCCTTGGGTAGTTAGTATACCTTATAAGCTAAGCCTGGCCGCTGAGCTTGCGTTAATAGCCATCACCAGTGGAATTTTATGACTAAAACGGTGATCGCTAATCTTATAACCGATTTTCTAAAGTTTTAACTTTTCTCTAAGATGAATTTTTTTCTTTTCATTTGGAAAACTGAGATAAATTCATATATCTAGGAATGTCGGGTATGAAAACACCTTTCCGACGGTATAAGGTTCATCGTCTATCTCTTCATAACGAAGAAATACCGGGCATTTTAGAAACTAGTCTAATATGGAGCAACCGACTTAAACTAGCGTTTGGTTTAGCGTGCTTGGTATGGTTAATGAGTGTTTAGCCAAGATTTATCACTTGAAACATTTGAGAAACATATAATGATGACTTTTGATGCAAAGGTTTAGTGCCGTTAGCTACCTTTGAGTTTTTGACACATAAGTGGGTATTGTTGACTAAATTGAAAAGTTACAAAATTTTGATTATATAGCTGCTGTCATAGGTATAACTGTGTCGTAAATGTGTTTTCAGCCTTCGGATAAAACTACAAAGTTGTCCGGAATGAGGTTTTTAGTCACCTCCGCGGAAACGGAAGCTCTAAAGTGGGCATTTGACCCTCAAAAATATAAAATACACACTGTAAGGTTTGACTTTTTCGTCCAGAATGCGTTTTGGTTTTTATTTTTAAGAAGGTATCTAGACTTCAAAACTTTTCTTAAAATTCACCAGATATTAACTTCATGATGTGTATGACTGCTCTGAATTTTTGTAGAATTTTTCCAAGAGTCTAAATAGGATTTTTAAGCCTCGCGAAAAGAAGTTTTCTGCATTTTTTTTTTCATTAAGCGAGTAAATGACTAGTTCAATACCTAAACGCCCCTTAAGCAAGCCTAAACCTTATGGATTGGATTTGGGTTGATAAATACTGATTCTTAGGATGTTTAACATCATAATTGAATTGAAATTGAGGTCTAATGATTAGTAATTCGCCTCGAGTCGAAAAAGCCAAAAGTTGCTATTTTCTATACGGTTAGTGAAAACTTATAAAAATGAGTTCTAAGCTATATAGCTTGATGAAACAAGTTTATCTGACCATATTTTGTTGTATTCCAGTAACTTACATGTATTTTTACAACTTTTCATTATTTGGTCATACTCGGGTCATACATTGACTTTTGTTGACTTTTTACGTATTAGATCGCGGATAATTCTTAAAGTATTACTATTGCCTTTCTTCAGTCGAATCTCTATCTGAACGCATATGAAATTCTTTTTCCTTTATTTTATACATGACTCATTTGCCATTTCATTTTACCTTTCTTTTCTTCTATCGCACCATTGATTTGGGTCAAGGTTTGAAGTTATTGTTTTTACAGAATTCGTTATCATCTTGACACGTGTTTCATGGTGATTCTGACTAAACATTTTGAAACTTATCAAGTTGTAACCATTTCATTGATTGTCTTGAACTACTCTTTATTACCCTAATGCAACTCACTCGCTATTTTATAAGTTGTTCTATAAACTCAAACTGGTTTTGTTTGCGAATCATTTTATAAAATGTTCCACTTGGGCCTTATTAAATACTTGAATGTTATCTTATAAAATTAATTTATATTAATTTTACTATGTGTTTTCACAAATTGTTCAAACAATTGGTCTCGTAAATAATTCTTGCAACAACAAAATTGTTGATTTAAACATCTAGCCAATTAGTACTGGCGAAAAGTTTCATAATTTATTTTGATTCCATATACATATTTTAAATCATATGATATGTAATACTGGTTTGACGAAGCTGATCATTGCATTGCTAGTCCTAAATTTTGCATGGCCTGATCACCTATGCGTAATTTAGAAGGAGCCATGCGAGGCCAAATAGTAGTCACCTAAAATATCTTGTCAAAGAACTTTTACTTGTGTTTCTAAAAATTTTTTTTAGATAAAATAAAGTTTAGAAAACTATTACATCCTATGCGAGTAGCACCAGTTCGCGACATACCCATATAATCCCTTATCTTTTCTTGAACAAAGTACATGCCTCAAGCACATATATCCTTATTCAACGATCTTTGTTTTGCTGGATACCTCATCTTCCTTCGTGACATAGTTCTCGTTACAACTTGTCTAATTTCTTACCATTGATACCAGACTTGAAAGTTTCAACGTTGTCATGCTTCTACATCGATCGACCTCCTTTATCTATCTTAGTAGACCTTCGAAACATCTCCGGACGCGAATAGTGATTTACGACTGGAAGTGAACGATGATTTCGTGTATTTGTCATGATGTGAGTTAGACTCTGTTGTCTTGAAATTTATTTGTGTAAACCTTGTGATGACTTCGCTCTCTTATTGCTAATGTTGTTCATTTTACTGGAATTACTCTCAAGTGACTTCTTAATAATTTTATTGGTTTGAAAACTTGTTGTGTGGCTTTTCTCTTTCGATCATGTATCGACCATCGAGAATTTAAAAAAAAACCCGTTGTTGGTGACGCCAACCATACTCGTGAATTAATCATTGCTAACTCCTTAATTTCTTATTTTCGTATCATCGATGCATCTATCCTATCATGTTCATTAAGAAAATGATACGAATTATGTTTTATCCCCTCGTACTAGTACTAGTATACTAATTGTTGATTCTTATTCGATTCATACTCGTTTGCTATCTTGTCACATCTTGAAAACTCGGATATGTCACATGTTTACCATTTAAGACATTAAACACCTATATAGATTTCTATAAATTATTCTAAACTTTAAGAACGTTTTACACACTTTATCAAGTGTTTAAATTACCAAAATATTCGTTTCAAGTTATATATAAGATCTATACATCCTCTGGTGGTAGAATTATAACTAGTGTTTGAAAGGATGTCAAGCTGTATCTTTTAATGTATTTGATTGTATCATACTTTACTTTCGACCTAATGAAATTATCATTTTAATTTATAATTTCTAACAATGATATAAAAAAAATTGGAAATCTAATTTTTTTTTCTAATGGTAACGATAAACCTGAGTTTTTAACAATAATTTCATACAGTCATCCCAAAAGCTCTTAAGCTGATTGAAATATTTATTTGAACTAATTTACTTTTACTTCGAAATCCTGATCAAGAAAAGCTATAGCAACTGGTTACTCACTAAATATATATATAGTTTGATTTCAAATCACTAGACCGTGTAAAGTTTTCTTATAATCAAGAAAATACTTAAGCCAAATCGAAAGTAATACCGAATCCTAGACTGACAACTTGTAATCCAAATGTCTATATGTAATTCATATTTCCCTTCTATTTTTCTATAAGTAAATTGTCATGCTTTACAGTTGCGTGATTTGCGATTCCTTGTTTATTAACCATCGTGGCTCATTTTAGAGCGCCTTGTCCGTTTAAGCAATTATTGTGTTCATGTTATCTTTTGATATTTCTCCGTACTGAAAGGTCATTATTTTAATCCAAGTTTGAAATTATCGAACGTATTGGCTCAATGGCTCATCGTTTAGGCTCACCGCAAGAACTAAGTTGCGTTCATAACGTGTTACACATTTCCAACCTTAAGAAATGTTTGGCCGAGTTAGACATTCAAATTCCGTTAGAAGAGATCAAAGTCGACGACAAAATATATTTTGTTGAAGAGCCGATCGAAATTGCGGACCGACAAGTCAAGAAACTTAGGCGCAGTTGGTTTCCAATCGTTAAAGTCTGTTGGGACTCGCGACGTGGTGCTGAATTCACTTGGGAAAGCGAAGAGCAATTCAAAGTCTAGTATCCTCATCTCTTTCCGTCACCTACTGCCTCCAGTTAAACTCTGAGGGACCAGAGTTCCTTTAGGGGGGAAGACTGTGAGAACACGGAATTTCGATAATTTTCTTTTAACTGTTATACGTGCTTATTCAATCTTTCACCACATTCCCTAATTATTTTACAGTGATAGGTGTCATCCTCGAATTTTAGTTAAATATAAAATTTTATGAATTTCGCTAATTTACGATATTATTAGCAAAATGCCCAAACTTCATGTTTGTAATTTCTATGAGGTTTTATCACATTTTATATGTCTTATTATTGACTCTTTGCCTCAAAAATAATGAAAAACGACATCTTGAGAAATTACGGACGCAATGGTGAACTTTTGCGTTTTTGCGTTTTCCGGCTGTCGGACTGGGTTTTCGGGTCCGAACGTCGCAATAAAATTTATTTTTATGTGATTTCTAGTTATTCTTGACTCCTTGATCCAACTTAGTGAAATCCGGGCCAAACGAGTATTTACGAGTAATTTTATAGAAATTTCGTTTTAAAGATAAATAAATCTCGGTTTTCGTCGGAAACGACACGTTATTTAAACCCGTAAATTTTAGAGAGCTTAGCACTAAAATTTTGGGCCATTTTGGAGTATTTTCGGCTGGAATTAATCTTAGGGAGCCCATATTGACTTTTTTGACCATTATACTTAAACAAGGATACCAAACAAACACATCTACAAAATATTTGACAAAAAAAAAACACAGTTCTTTCCTCTTGCTCCCTATGGCCGGCGAACACAACACCACCCCCAACCCTTTGATTTTTTTTTAACTAAGGTAAATTTACACTAATTCCATGCTTAATCTTTGATTCTTAATCATTTCCATGTGTTAATTACAACATGCATTAACTTTTTGTATGAAATCAAAAATCATCAAATCTTATGATTTGATGATGTTTTTATGAAATCCTATGTTTGTTTTTGTTGTTCCAATGCATAAAACCTTATTTTGATAGATAAAACTTTGATTTAGGTATGTTATTATGACCTAGGGCCACAAAATTTTTATGATCAAGGAGGAAGGAATCGAGGTTGTTTGTGTTTTGGTTGATTCATACTAGTTGTGAAGGTATAATCCTAACTAGTGTTTTGATTTTGATGTTGTTAGCATTTTTGATTCACTTTGGTCATTGATTTTCAAATAATGGGTGAAAACCACTGATATTATGAATACTTAGGGCATATTAGGACTTAGGACACTTGCGTGGCGATTTGGTATACCTTAAGAGTTGCTTGTTCGCGATTAGGTTGCTAATTAGGGTCGTTTTGATAGTATGAAAATCACCACAGAAACAAACAGGTCATGGCAAACTTTTCTTAAACATATGACCTTGTTTTTATTTGAAAAATGGATACCCACTGATGTGCTTAGTATGTGGTGAGTTGGATGGAAACGGGAAGTGTCCGGATGTGCCCGGAACAGCCGTTTTACTAAACTATGTCAAATCTGAATGTTATGCTTAAAACGTGGGTAAATTGACTTGGGTAAAAAATTTGAATTTATGATTTTATAACTTTTTACAGTAGGTGCAATAATAATACAACTTCTGTTTTTGGTTTGGTGTCAAAATCTTATACCATTTGGGATTTGTGCTCAAGTTACCGAAGGCATCTTAAGACGTTTACAACTTTCTGTTTTGATAGTCTGCCACTAAAAATGGAATTTCCGTTGATTGAAAATAGTTCTAGGTCTGTTTTTGCCCAACATAGAAAGGTAAGAGAAATACCTATACATGTCAAGAAATTTCACCTCCTGTACCATTATAGATTTTTAGATATGACCAATTCTTCAAAGCCATTTTCAGAAAACTGAATTCAGCCCAATATTTTAACATTTTGAACCGAGCCTAAAACGTGTTTAAAACCCGCATAAAATGCTTGGACCATAATATAAGGTTAATGTCATGTTAATACAGTAGGTTCAAGGTATTTTGGTCAATTTCATCTTAAGCTTAGATCTCGCCATTGCACGCAAGTTACCTAGTCATACTATGTCCCGCCACTTCTAAAACGTTATTGCTTCATTGAACGCATTCTTATTACGCGTCACCATTGCATAGGTCCGTGAAGACTTCTTTTTACTCAGACCCTTTTACTTTGTCATTACTTACAAAAGGTGAGTTCATAGCCCCTTTTACTACTTTATTCATGTTTTACAAATGCATGGTTAGAAATACATGCGTGGAATACGTGCAGTAGACTTTTTACAGTATTACTTTTACTAGTATTCAATCAAGTATTCAGTATTGCTCTTACAGTTTCATGATCTATTAATGCATTAGTACCTTAGTAAAAAATCCTCTATATCATGAACCGTTAATTCACATATCGCAAGCGCGACTGTTGTTGATGGGTCCATCGAGATTGACAATCCCCGTCATGAGTACCGACGCATATACATTCGTTTATACAAGTATTTTGACTAGATACTTATTAGAGGTCCCCAGTAATACATATGTTAACGCTTCGGTGTCATGAGCTATTGCATTAAGTGAAGTACATTTAAATTGCACATTGGTGCAACTTTCTTTTCTTTAATATTACATGTTTATATGGAAAACATTGCTTGTATTCCACAACTTATTCTATTAAACCTATGAATTTCACTCAGATTTATGTTGACATATTTACATGTTATTTCTCAGGTAATGCTAATGCTTAATTTTGCTAAGGATGGGAGCCCGCAGGATCCAGCAGCTGGACGATTCCATGTCATTATTGGTTGAAACTTTTGGGAAAACTAATTATGCCATGTTAATCATGCCAAATAAGAGTACTTTTATGCACTAAGACTATTATGAGTATCTTAGTAAAATTATGTGACTTTTGTTGATGTCATATTATGCAAATCTGGGACCATATTTATATATTTTATTCCCCAGCTTTTGAATAAATTTGTAAAGTGTGTCATTTTATTTGCTCTGTCTTTTATTTACCTTATTGCCATGTATGCTGTTACCATGATGTGGGACCCAAAAATGCTTACCTGTCCCGTTACCAAATTTTTCGGGTCTTACACCAAACACTTCTCCAAGATTGATCTTAGGTCAGGCTATAATCAGCTACGGGTTAAGGAGCAGGACATTGCCAAGACTGCCTTTCGTACCCGCTATGGCCACTACTAATTTGTAGTCATGCCATTCGGCCTGACCAATGCTCCAGCAGTGTTCATGAATTTGATGAACAGAATCTTCCATGAATTTCTGGACAAGTTCGTCATTGTCTTCATCGAGGACATCCTGATTTTCTCAAAGTCCAAGAAGGAAAACGAAGACCATCTTCGTACAGTACTATAGATTCTTCGCCAGAAGCAGCTATATGCTAAATTCTCCAAGTGCGAGTTCTGGTTAGACAAGGTGGCATTCTTAGGTCACATTGTATCAACAAAAGGAATCAATATGGATCCAGCGAAGGTTGAGGCTATTACTAAGTGGCCAAGGCCGACATCAGCGACTGAAGTCCAAAGTTTCTTAGGCTTAGCTGGCTATTACCGTAGGTTCGTGGAGAACTTTTCCCGCCTAGCACTACCATTGACCAAACTGATGCGGAAAGGGGAGAAATTCGTCTGGACTGAAGACCGAGAGAAGAGCTTTGAAGACCTGAAGTAGCAACTAGTATCTGCACCTATTCTTACTCTCCCATCTGGTACGGGTGGATTTCAAATCTACAGTGATGCATCGGGGAAGGGACTTAGTTGTGGTCTCATGCAACATGGGAAAGTGATCGCGTACGCTTCACGTCAGCTTAAGCCTTATGAGGAAATTTACCCTACGCATGACTTGGAACTTGCTGCAGTTGTGTTTGCATTGAAGATATGGAGGCACTACCTATATGGAGAATCATGTGACATTTTCACGGACCACAAGAGCTTGAAGTATATCTTCACTCAGCGTGAATTGAACGTGAGACAGAGGAGATGGTTAGAGCTGTTGAAGGATTATGACATTAATATGCAGTATCATCCCGGCAAGGCGAATGTAGTAGCAGATGCACTTAGCAGAAAATTCGGAATGATAAACGGCATTAAGATTTAGGAGGAAATCATAAGAGACTTGGAGCGACTAGATATAGAGGTCATAGTACGTGGACAGCATGGTTACTGGGCTAATCTTAGAGTAGAACCCGAGTTACTCTCTAAGATCAAGGAAGCTTAGAGAGATGATGGAGAAATCTGGGCGATAATTCAGAATTTGGAGAAGCAGACATAATTTAGAGTAGATGCAGATGGTATCGTATGGCAGGGCACGAGATTTGTGTTCCTGATGATCAAGAACTCCAGGAAGCCTTGTTAGCTGAAGCTCATAGCTCCCCATTCTCTATACATCCTGGTTCGACCAAGATGTACCATGACATCAAACAGTACTTTTGGTGGAGTGGTATGAAACAGGATGTTGCCACTTACGTCTCCAAATGTCTTACCTGCCAGCAGGTTAAGATCGAGCATCAGCGATCTGGCGGTCTCCTTCAACCGTTAGATATTCTAGAGTGGAAGTGGGACAAAATCACCTTGGATTTTGTTACTGGTCTTCCGCCAACCAAGAGGAAGCACGATGCAATTTGGGTTATCGTAGATCGACTTACCAAATCAGTTCATTTCTTACCGATCCGCAAGGAAGATTCGGTCAGTAAACTCGCCGATACTTATAAAAGAGAGATCATGAGACTCCACGGTGCTGCATCCAGCATCGTCTCAGACAGAGATCCTCGATTCACTTCGCGATTTTGGAAGAGTCTACAGAAAGCTTGGGGTACACAACTTAAGCTTAGCACGGCTTTTCATCCTCAAACAGACAGGCAGTCGGAGCGAACAATTCAGACATTGGAAGACATGTTGAGGTCATGTGCGTTGGAATGGACGGGTGATTGGGACGATTATATCTGTTTGGTGGAGTTTGCGTACAACAACAGTTGGCATGCAAGTATCAAGTGTGCTCCTTTCGAGATGTTGTATGGCAGAAAGTGTCGCGTCCCAATCTGTTGGGATCAGGTTGGTGAGCGAACACTTGAAGGACTAGAGATCATAGAGATGACTAATGAGAGGGTCACAGTAGCTAAACAGAAACTTCAAGAAGCACGGTCACGTCAAAAGAGCACGCCGACAAGCATCGTAGGGACATACACTTTAACGTAGGAGATCATGTTTTTCTTAAGGTTTCGCCGCCACGTGGTGTTAGACGTTTTGGAATTAAAGGGAAGCTCAGTCCTCGATTCATCAGACCGTTTGATATCATTGAACGAGTCGGTGAAGTATCTTACCGTTTAGCTTTACCTCCACAGATTTCGCACGTACACAATGTGTTTCATGTGTCCTTACTCAGAGGGTACCAGTATCATTCCCTTCACATGGTTCAGTATCCACTAGAACAGATACGTGAAGATCTCACTTTCATTGAAGAACCCGAACGAGTTCTTGACAGACAAGAACGAGTCATGAGAAGGAAGACGATTCCATTCGTCAAAATCCTCTGGAGGGATCATACCGAGCGGGAAGCCACTTGGGAAACAGAGGAGTCTATCCGGGCTTCTTACCCTCATTTCATATTTTGAATTCGGGTATGTTCTTCTTTTCCACTTTACTTTATCTATAATTCGGGGACGAATTATTCTTTTTAGGGGGGGAAGAGTTGTAAAACCCGCATGCTTTTACCATGAATAGTACCCTTAAGATCGTACGTACATGATTAGAACTTTCCTTTTATAGCACGTTTACGTTTCATGAATAAGAATTACAAGTATTACGTACGTGTTATAACACGATAAGTATTTATTACGTATGAACACACGATAATTATTCCAATAATAATTATAATCACGAACATGCGATCATGAAATCATGAATGTAAATTAATCACGAGCTAATATTACGTATGTATATATATTTATTACGAACACGAATAAATATATTAAGTCACGATAGATAACTAGTTAAACACGTAAACTACGAACACGATAAAACACGAGAACACACTATATAATTTAGACACGAGAAAAGTACGGGTTACCCCATGTGGGGCCCCCATGCCGCGGCTACAACAAGAACATGGGCCAAACCCATGCAAATTTTTACTAAAACAAGAATTAAGGGAAACTTGTTTCATTTATCACAAAATCAAGAAAATAACAAAAACCCTAATTCTTTCTTGTGCTCTTCTTTGGCCGCCGGTTATACAACACCAAAAGGGGTGTTCGGGTTGATTTTGATCTTGGAAATTTTGCAAGGATTCGTGTGTGTTCGTCATCATTTGATTCACGTATTCGGTATAACATTTAACCCTCTTCTTTTTATGTTTTGATTTTGATAATCACATAAAATCATGATGTTTTTAATAACTAATTAAAAACAATTAATTAATCATGTTAATGATCATGGGGTAAATCAAATCAATGGTTTAGGGTGTTTGTGGTCTAGCCGACGCTTAACCGAGCCCCATAGGGGTCTCGGCTTGGCTTATTACCCACCACCGAGACCATATGGTCTCGGTATAGTGGTGGTGGTGTCACGGCAGCAACAAGGGGCAAGGGAAACCCGACTTAGGTCGGGGTATGGTGATGGTTACGGGTCCGGTTCATGTTTTTTTAAGTCACGGGTCCGGTTCATGAATCATTTTTTTAAGGTTTATGATTTTTTCAAGTATGTTATTTTTTTAAGACTTAAATTAATTAATTAAAAGTATGAAATGATTAATTTAATTTACATGACTTATGTTATAAATTTAGTTATTACTTCATGAATTTTAACCTAAGTATTTATTATTAATTAGACTTTACAATTAATTAATTATTAAAAACCATGACTATAATTAATTAATTTACATTACTTAGGTTATATTATTAATAGTTAATAATACATGTTTTAACCTAAGTATTTTACCTTTATTTAATTAAAATCATGATTATATTTTATTAAATACTTTTAACCTATGGTTTATTTAATTTACATGTAATAATTAATAAACTATACTATATAATCACATGACTTAGAATAATAATCAGAAAACACTTAAGCTTATTTATTTAGCTTAATTAACCAGCTTATATCTATTTATGGAAACTTTCTATTTTTAGAAACTTATTTATTTAAGGCAGCTAATCTATTTATGGAAAATTTCTATTTTTGGAAACTTATCTATTTTAAGCAGTAATTCTATTTTTGGAAACTTTCTATTTTTGGAAACTTTCTATTTTTGGAAACTTTCTATTTTTGGTAACTTTCTATTTTTGGAAACTTTCTATTTCAGGAAACCTGCTATTTTTAGAAAGTTACTTCTTATTACACAACAAGTATAATAATACATGAAATACAAGTAATACTTAATCAGAATAGACAGAATATACGATAAACACGGTATAAAGCTTAAAACAATAAAACATGACATGAACATATAAAACAAGCTAAGACATGATATAAAACCAGTTACGTATTCAGTAATCAGATACTTATACGTGTATGTATTTATGTAGCGTTAGTGATACCGAAGTAGGACCTTCTTCCGTTCGTCTTCTTCGTTCACTGGACATAAGGTACGGATTCTCCGTCTTTTCAGTATGGACATTCTTTCCTTATTAAGATTCCCCGTATGCAGCCAACTGTTTTCTCATAGTATAAGTTTATATGTTTGATTGCTTATGTTTAATTAGAATACCTAAAGCCATATACATGCATGACCAGTTTCACCTAGTTATGGAGGTACCATAACCATAACACTAGAGGCACTGGTGTTATGACTTCCCCACGGCGGAGTGATTGCTCGTGGTGTCCCTTCAGCTTTTGGCCATATTATTATATTTATCATGTGGGGTGTATGGGTGCATCCTAGTTACATGTTTTCAGCAGATTACTCAGTGTGAATGTGGTGTATGCCTTGCATCCTTCAAAAGGAGTTGATCCCTCCTACCCAAAAACCAGTATATTAAATTAGAGGCAGCCCCTCTAATTTGCAAGACGAGGTCACCCCTCCAAGTATTCATGCACGTTGATTTTCATGACCTATATTGGCTAATGGTAAAATATGTTAAACAGTTTTTACAAGATAAACATAAGGCTTTTCAAACTATAAAACCAATTTTACTAAGACTTAACCGTGTTATCCAGGACTTAGTTTCTTCCGCTGTTTCATGCTTATATGCTTATATTATTCATGCTTTACTTGTACATCCGTGCACTGAGCATATTGCTAAGCCGTTTTCCTTTTCATGTTCCCAAAACGGCAGGTACTCAGGGACGCTCGTAGATTTTAAGCGTACGTGCATATGGACTGGAAGCTTTCTAGCCTTTCTTTACTTTATGCATTTATCAATACTTTGATACTCTTTCCATGGACATTGTTTAGTCCTTTTATTTATAGTACTTGTGTTTGTATGTGATGAGCTTTACATTTGGACTACCGATGTTTGATTCCGGTATTTCCTTTTATGCTCATGTAATGTTTTAGACATTTATCCTTGTATGCTTTGATGACACGCCATAATCACGCGTGACATTCCATTTATCAAAATGGGGTGTTACATCATCCCAGCTATTCATTACGCTGTACAACTATAACCAGGTTACAATACCCATTATGGCTCCTCAACCCCACACTGTTCTACCAATTTAAACTATATCAGCGAAATCTCTTGAATCATCGCCATCCTTTTAACTCAAAGAACGATGTATTCAGCTTGGCTTGAGCACTAAAGCTATCGAGTCATTACTAGACATTCTCACACCATTGAAGCCCACCTAAGCTTTTATTCGACTCCCCAGCTCCATATTTTTCACCAATGCACCACATCAACAGGTATCAAGCTCTTGGTGAGCACATGTTTCCCATTACCAAGGAGACCTGCTGATTTTTAACCAGCTTTAACATAACATTGGAAACAACTTTATTACCTATAGACACGAGTCAAAGATCCCGTCGAACACACGATTCGCTGACCTTGGGATTTGGGCCAGCGACCTTTTGGCTAATGTTGTGAACTCACTTGTAGTTACATTGGCATTAACCGAGCATTTGCCATTGGTTAAGGAACACATATCCAAAAAGTCTAATACATTAGTGCCCATATCATCAAGCCTTTCTGACTTCAGCCTTTCCTTGAAAGCTGGTACACGCAGACCCCATTGGTTGCTTTTTAAGTTTTGACACACCGCTGATAACGTGAATCCCATATGATGACCACTCGTGAACACTGCTCAATCTCCCATTATCAACTAACCATTTTCCCTTTTTTTCGATCTACAAACTCCATCTTCTAATGCCATCACGGCTGTAACATCAAGACTCGAAATCCCTATACCCAATACAACATCTTCAGAACCTATTTACCCAATTAAAAAAATCGATCTTCTTATGCAGTTAAAACCCATCTCGTGGCCACAAGAAACGGGTTCACCAATGAAATATTCAAATCTTTTGTTCTTGAGTTGTCCGGTTGTGTGGGATTTGTGATGTCGCATGTAGTTGTTTTGGTGTGGGGTTACGTCTTTGAAATGATAAAAGGATATGGTGATGATTTTGTAGATCCGGTGGTGTTGTTGATGAGTAGATAAGCTTGGGTATGGGATTTGTTTGTGACGTTGAGCTACGAAATGGATCTCATGTTGTTTGTAAACGTGATGTGAATGAAACAACAAAGATTAGTTTTTTGTTTTTATGAGGGTGACGGTGGTGTGTGGGGTTTGGATTTTTTTATTGTTGTGTGACGGTGGATCATTGGATAAACAAACAAAACACGAATGAAATGACATTAGTTTGGAGTTGTTTTGTGTTGGTGGTGGTGGGTGGATAAGGTTTTGGATGGATATTGTTTTTGCAAAGTCAAACAGCAATAGTGTTATTTCTCCCCCTAAAAACTGCTACTGTAAAGGCAGTTTTTTCAATACACTGATGATTTTGACGATGCAAAAAAAATGTTATTAGCAGCCATTAGAACGGATCTGGATAGATAAAATCCAACCCGCGCTGATACCACTTGTTGGTCCACTAATCTTGTGCACATATCGAATCTATGAAGATCTACAAAGAACAATGTGCACAATTAACCAATTGACTAACTAATAACACAAGCTTGTACTTTTCATCGTTGTATATCTTATCAATATATGAATCAACAAATATACAAGTGTTGCCCGGTTGTTTGCGAAATAACAACCAGGCGATGATGACAAACTAAACTCCCATTTTGGGACGAGGAAATCCTAACACTAACACTATGTGTATTTTGATGGAATGGAAATCTCTCCCAAACTCTAAGTCATGAGACCACTATATATAGTGGGAAAGTGAAGCTTCCTTTGGAAGCTTCAATAAAGTTAAGTAACCACCTTGCACTTTATATTCTTCCTTTTTCACCCAAGGAAGTTCCCACTATGTCTTCAGTATAAATACTTTAGGTCTTCATACCAGAGATGGTCTTCGGGAGTTAGTGAGTCATTGTCATTACTCACTAACTCCATCATCCTGATCCTGGTTCTTATCTTCACTAGCACATATCCGCTGCAGTAGTGAAGGAGTCTCTGTGGCCTTCTAAGAAAATCTTGAGGATGACTCGGTAAACTTACTTAAGTTTACCGACCTATAAAATACTTAGGGTATATTTCATTCAAATTAGTACAGGGACAATTTAGGCTCTAAAAACATAGTGTTTGTTAGCCTAATCTGTTAGACTTGAGTATAATTCATAGCATAAATTTGTGTTTATCAGATAACTAATGTTTGGCTTAGATCTTAATTCTTGATTCAGTTGTTAGAATTTGTTGTTAGGAGTTGATATTCACTCACTAGCTGTTAACAAGTAAGACTGCAAGTTTTGGTAGTCAACTTCAAAGTCAAACAGGCAATTTGCCATCTAAAAAGTATGGGTTAGATTTATTGCTGGAAACATGCCTTATTCAAATGCCTGCCAAATCTTCATTCATTGGAATTAGGAAGTGAAATTGGTTTCTAAGTATAGCTTATCATCCAAGCTTTCTATACATATAGAGTAGACAATACAGTTCTCAATATTGAGCTAGTAATAAGCCCTAGAATAAGCCTCATAGCAAATGCAAGTTTCTTAGATAAGATCTTAACAGAAATCTCATTCCAGCTTATTCTCTTCATAAAAGTTGTAATTTTATTTCACAAACTTGTTAGATAAGCTTAGAAATTAAGATTGGAACTAGGGAAAAGTTGGTCAAACCTTGTCAACGTTTGGTCAACATAAGCCCAATTTAGCTTAATTAAATTTCTGGCTTATTCTGTTGTGATTTTTGAGATTTTTTTGGATAGTTCTTCCTTATTTGGCCTATAGATCATGTTTTGAACAAATAAGCTTAAGTGCTTATCCCAATAAGTTCTTCTCTTAAAAAGTGCTTATTCAAGAAGTGCTTATTTGGCTTATTGAATGTTTTAGCTAAAATCCTTGATACTAACTAGGTGAATTTGGATTTGAAGATTTTTAGAAGTTGTTTCCTCTTATTTGGTGGATTATAGCTTTAGTTTTAGCTTATTGAAACACTTGTGCCCGTTTTTGCTTATAGACTAGTTAAAATTCCAATTTAGTCCCTATAGATTAGGGATTAGTGTAAGCTGATTTAGAAAGTTAATAAGTTTCTAGGTTTTGCAAGTTAGTTCTCATGTTTGTTGGATAGTTACATTTTAGTTAGGATAGTTTGGTAAGTTGTTACATTTTTGTCAATAGTTTGTTATAGTTCCATTTTCAGTCCTTTAAGTTTCAGAATTTTCATTTTCAGTCCTTTTACTTTTGAATACATTACATTTTGAGAAATTTATCATTTTGTGCATTGATTACTTGTACATTTAGCATTAAATGTGGTATGTGCACTTTGTTTTAGCTTAGTACAGATACGTAGAGATCATATTTTACATTTTTACGTGCTTTGTGATAATTACACCTAGATTACCAAAATTTTATAAAATCTAACACCAAAAACAATTAGTTAACTTGATTTCTATTGGAAAATCAGTTCATATTGAGTTGGGAATAACGAACTTAAAAAAGTCATATATTATGAACCAAAGAATAAATATATAAAATAAGAAAAGATTGAACTCAAAGATTATGACTTGATATATATACATATTGTGTGTCAACTAAGATATTGTGAGGAGGTTGTGATTGGTTATAGCTGAATAAATCAAGACTCTTTAGGCTAAGGTGAGTTCATAGCCTCACTTTTAAATGCTTTATAAATGATTTGAAAACCCGTGAGGGGGATATATGCTAAAACTAGAATACAAGTGTTTTTGTATGCTGTCTATATGATTATTGACACTACGTTTACTTATACCGTTAAGTCCCTTTTTAATCATGGAATGCTAATCATGTAATGAATGCTAATATTGTGAATAGTACTATTGGAGACTAACATCTCCTATATGGGCAAGTCGCACTTGTCAGCAGCTAATGGTTCCCACCTACGCTAAACGGATATGCTTTATTTTTTCTAAATTCAGGATAGTCCGGCAAACTACGTTCTTAAGGGAAATTTGTTGGTTTTTCTGATAATGTCCAGCCGCGGGGTCATGAGCTTGTGCAATAAGAATCAATGAATTTAAAAACTTGGGTGTATAATAGTGTAGCCCTAGAGTCGTTCTTGTATTCAAATATTGTTTCAAACCTATGAATTACTCAAACATTGTCTTGAGTTTAAGGCATATATTTCAGGTGAATGAGGACGGGCGGGCTGTGAATGGTGGTGTCTTGAAAAGTTATCATTCTAGATAATAAAGCTAGATCTTTGGGAAAACCTATGATGTACAGTTATGTACAGTTGTTTTTATTAAACTTTAAATAATAAATGAATGATAACGCAAATATTTTTAAAATGTCTTTTAATCATTTTCTATTATTGTGACTATGGTACTTTGACAGTAATACCCCATATTAGCTTCCGCTGCTATATGGTAAATGGGGGTGTTACACTATTGACCCAAAATATCAAGAGAAACCCACCTTCACCTGCCCCTATGGAACATTTGCTTACAAGAGAATACCATTTTTTTATGCAATGCTCCTTGGATATTTAAAAGGTGTATGGTGGAAATTTTCCATGATATGATAGAGAAAAACATGGAAGTGTTTATGGATGATTTATCAGTCTTTGGAGATTCATTCACTTCTTGCCTTTCCTATTTAGAACGAATGCTTAAAAGGTGTGAGGAAACCCGCCTTGTTCTAAACTGAGAGAAGTGCCACTTTATGGTTAAGGAAGGGATAGTTTTGGGACATAAGATTTCTAGAGCTGGCATTGAGGTAGATCGTGCTAAAGTGGATATTATTTCCAAGCTACCCCCTCCCACCACTGTGAAAGAAGTTAGGAGTTTTCTAGGGCATGCAGTCTTCTATAGGAGATTTATACAAGACTTTTCTAAGATAGAAAGACCTATGACCCACCTCTTGGAATAAGAGACTCCTTTCATATTCTCACCTGAGTGTTTACAATCCTTTGAGATCCTTAAGGGAAAAATAACTAAGGCCCCAAATTTTGGTTTCTCCAAACTGGGAATTGCCTTTTGAGCTCATCTGCAATGCTAGCGATTATGCTGTAAGAGCTGTCTTAGGCCAATGTATCAATACAAACTTTTAACATATACACTATGCGAGTAAGACCATGACTGAGGCTCAATTACATTATACTACTATTGAGAAGGAAATGCTAGCTGTAGTTTATGCTTTTGTGAAATTTCGCCCCTATCTGGTTCTTTCAAAGACCATATTGTATACTGACCACTCTTCCCTAAAATACCTTATGAACAAACAAGATGCTAAACGAAGGTTGCTTAGATGGATTTTTACTGCTCCAACAGTTTAAGATAGAGATTCATGATAAACAAGGAGCTGAGATTAATGAATCTTTCCCTCTTGAGGAACTTATGTTTATCTCTTCTCAAGAGATGATACCCCCTAGTTTGCTGACGTAGCAAACTATATTGTGGGGAATATGATTATATTTGGTTTGACATCCCAACAAAAGAAAAAGTTTCTCAAAGAAGTGAGATACTCTTATTAGGATGATCCTTACCTTTTTAGGCAGTGTGCAGATCAAATAGTGAGGAGATGGGTAGATGGGCCTGAGGCTTTCCAAATCTTGGAAGCCTACCATAAAGGCCCAATTAGTAGACATTTTGGTCCTAACTACACTGCTAAGAAAGTATTCGATTCTGGTTTCTACTGGCTTACGATTAACAAGGATGCTCAAGAAATGGTGAAACACTGTGATGTTTGTCAAAGACAAGGAAAAATTACACAAAGAGATGAGATGCCACATAATTTTATCCAAGAGTGTGAGATCTTTGATTTATGGGGCATAGAATTTATGGGACCTTTCCCTCCTCTAAAGGGAATAAATACATCTTAGTTGTTGTGGACTATGTTTCCAAGTGGGTTGAAGCTAAGGCTTTACCCATTAATGATGCTAGAGTTGTGGCTAAATTCTTTAAGCAGTTATTTGCTAGATTTGTTGTACCTCGAGCTATTATCTGTGATCACGGGACTCACTTTTGTAATGATCAATTCACTAGAGTCATGAAGAATTATGTTATTACACAACGACTTTCTACCGCGTATCACCCTCAAACCAATGGTCAACCTGAGTTTACTAATCGTGGTCTTAAGAGGATTTTAGAGCATACTGTGGGAGAGCATCGTGCCTCTTGGGCAGATAAACTTGATGATGCACTGTGGGCCTTTCGTACTGCTTTTAAGACTGTTGGTCCATTGTAATTCGTTATTACTTATTAACTTAAGTAATAACTCTTACTTCGACTCAAGTGAGTTGTTTTAACAATAGATAAGAACCATGAAAGATTAAAACAACAATACCAATATACTTTTCAACGTATAGACTTTTATTAGAATCAAATAAAGAATCTATAACCCACTTTGTTTGTGGAATAACAAAGTGGTTGAATGACAATGGGGTTTGATCTCCTCTACTTAAACGTCTAACCAAAGTTAAAGTCTAAGCTCTAATCTAAACGTTCATATGCATCTTTGGCTATATGGTTTAGTTGGTATCGAGAGAGAAAGATTTTCTAGAGTTTAAGCTCTTGTATTGGTTACCTTTCTCTCACAATGTACACTCCTTTATATAGGCAGTGTAAATTAGGGTTTGCATTTTGCATGTACCAATGCATGAGTTTATCTAGTGGGTGGTTGATGCCCATGCTAGATAAACAGTACAAAGTACTTAATAAACTATTCTAGAAAAGATAAAGGTTGTACTTATATCTAAGTATACAAGCAACCTACTTTGACTTAAAGTTATCTTTTCCCGCCTAATGAAAACCATCATAATACTACAAGGAAGATTCGTATGGCTTAAAGTGGCATATGCAAGGAAGATTCATATGGCTTCCATACGTCCAACTGGAGCAAAGGTTTGATCAAAATTAACACCAGGCTCTTGATTGAATCCTTGGGCCACCAGCCTAGCTTTATTTTTGTTCACTGCATTGGTTTCATCTCTTTTGAGCTTGTAAACCCATTTGGTGCCAGTGGTTGATTTACCATATGGAAGAGGAACCAATTTCTAGACTTTGTTTCATTCAAATTGATTGAGTTCCTCTTGCATGACATCCACCCATCCAGGGTGTGTGAGTGCTTCGAAAACCTTTATAGGTTTAATTTATGAGAGAGAATTTGCATAGAGGCATTATCTAGATGAAGCAGCACTCAGTTTCTTTGCCATAGATCTAGTGACTCTACCTTCACCAGGATTACCTATTATGTTTACCAGCTGTATGTGACTATTTTGAGTCCAAGATTTTTGTGGAGCTGGAGAATAGGTGTAACACCCCCAAATTTACATGTTTCAATACAGCGGAAGACTCGTTGGTGTTACGGGATAGCACATTACATACATCATAGACAACGCATAAAAATGGCGTCGTTTAATAATAAAGCATTTCCATTCATAAATATCAAATTTACATAGGTCCCAAGTCATTGTATTTCATACAGGTTTTACAAAGCATTTGAATGGAAATTATTATTTAAGTGCGGGCCATGAATTCTTGTTGTCTTCCCGATAATTACCTTCAAGTACCTGAGACAAAACATGTTAAAAGAAAATGTCAGCGATAACGCCGAGTGAATTCATAGAGTTTAATAAAACCAAATATATCATCGGTATATAATTATTACCGAAAATCATTTTTGTACAAATTATTGTAATAGGCCATAAAATAGCCAAAGTCATTTTATACAAATCCTTATCAAAAATCATAATATAGGCGTTTGCCTTCAAAATCATTATACGAAACATTGTCGTAAAAACATCATACAATCCGTTTTATAACGCTGTATAAAATTAGATAAAAACCGTTATATGAGTATGGTTTATGAAAAACCAAAACACGAACATAAAATCAATAATAAGACCCCGTATTGCTAGTCAGGCAATATATTGTAATTCAGTGCGTATGGCAGTATTTCGTTATTTGGATTATTATAAGCCGCATGACATTGTTACCTTACTACAACAAACAACGGGTAGCTAGCCCGAAACTCAATTTGCCCATCTAAATTAGCGTGTCGTCACAATAATCACGCTTATAGGAATCTTCTCATACATAAATTCGCTTACCAATCAATGTGGCACGACGGGGATCAACCGTCAAGGCGCGAACTAGGGTGATCGTCCCCAAATAGTACTATTATATGCATAAGCGTCTACCAAATCCCGGTAGTTCACAATTCATGCTAATGGGACTTTTAGTAACATAACATAACTTTAATAATCCATTTCATTTCATCTATCGGGTCATTTAATCATTCATCTGGTCATACAATCATTCGGGTCGAAATTAATAAACAGACAGTCGGGACAACTAGTGTCTTATTTTATAAAAACTAACATGTTATCTCCCTCGCGGGTTTATAAAACATTTCATAAAAACATTTAAAAGAGTTGATATTATGATTTTGTATGGGTTCTAATTTTACTCTCGATATCCTCTCGAATTGACCTCGGTCTTTAGTGGAATGATTGTTCTTGGTTACTAAATAAAAGGGTTTGGTTTTCTAAACTAATGAAAGTTTAAATTAAAGACAGTAACATAAATTATGATTAACAAAGACTTGGATTGAAATTAAAATCAAAATTAAAATTAAAATTTAAAATTAAAGTTCAAATTAAAGTTAGAATAAAAGTAAAGAAACAGTAAAACAGTAACTTAAAAAGAGAATTTGATTCGGAACTTTAACCTTGGTTCAGAACTTTCATTCATCCGGAACTTAAGAACTCATTCGGACATCTCTGATTCGGAAGTTACTATTCACTCATTCGGAACTCACTGATTCGGAAGTCTGAAAATTGATTCAGAATTTTCTTGATTCGGAAGTTTCCGGATGAGGGGTTGATTCGGAAGTTTCCGGATGAGGGGTTGATTCGGAAGTTTCCGGATGAAGGCTTGGTTCGGAAACTTCCGGATAAAGGCTTGGTTCGGAAGTTTTGAGTTTGATTCGGAACTTTTGCTTCGTTCGGAACTTCTTGCTTGATTCGGAACTTCTGGAAACCCAGAACAGTAGCAGGTAACGAAGAACACGGAGGCAATGTTTAATCCAAAATTCACCAAGTTTTTCACCAAAAACTAAAATAAATCAATCACAAAGCATTTACTAATCATAAACTACTAATCCCATCAATAAAAACATAATTCCCAACAACTTTTGAAGATCAAATCAAGAAAAATAAAAACTTAAGAACTTGAAGATAAAGATGGAGATGAACAAGATTAAATGGAAAGATTAAACAAGACTTTGTATTGAATGATTAATGTTTTGACAATATTAAACAAAGATTAAAACAACAAGATTGGAAGAACAAAGATTAAAATCATCAATCACCCTAGTGGTGATTGAGATGGAACGAACAAGAAAGGAGAAAAAAAAGGGAGGAGAGAAAACTCCAGGCTAGCTTCTAAATGTGTGTAAGGGAACCCTTTATATAGGCTTGTCCTTTAGTTGGTGAGTGGGCTTTCTCCCGTTCTTCTTGTATTTTCGTCTTTTCAGAAAAGTTTCCGTTTTCGATTCTGATTCGGGATTTGTTGTCGATTAAATTCAACTCGTCTTTTAATTTCTTCGTTTAATAGACTTGAGTTTCTTCGACTTATATAAATCTTCCATCTTTGGTCCTTTTCTTCGATAAATCTTCGAATAGGCCCAGCGACTTCAAATCTCTTGCATCTCTTGGACAATAGACTTTATCTTGAGTCCTTTTCCTCAGTAAAACCCGTGCAATCCCATGTTTTCTTCAGTATTCATCCGGTTGGCTCTGAAAATACAATAAACACAAAAACCACGCATAATTCCAAACAAATGATATTAAATACGTGTTTTGGTCTCGCTTTAGCCCGAATTAAGTGGTAAAAGGATGGGTGTTTACACGCCTATCAAATCCCCTACACTTAACCATTGCCATGCCTTCATGCAATGCTTAGTGATAAAGCAAGCTTACACTTTTATCATAATTAATCAACCTTGGCCTTATTTAAATTCTACTAAAAATTAAAAATTAAAGAAATGAAACTTCAAAGGTAACAAAGGGATAGAAAACCATTTTCTCTTTGAAAATAGCTACATGGAAATAACTTGCAAAGAAATCGATGACTTACATTAGGGCTTTGGTGCTGCGAAGATTTATCACCCTCAAGTTTCACGTTCCCCAAACTAAGCTTAAAAACGAGATCATTGTTATTATAAGTTAGCAATTCAAACACTTACACACATGGCTTAATTAAATGCTTAAACTCCCTTATTCCTAGGTGTATATCTTAAATTTTATTTTTGTCTTAGAATGATCATGAAGATGCATTTTTGGACTTATTTCGATAGTTTATTAGGGCTGAAAGCAAAGTAGGACGATTTGATTAATAGTTAGCTAAAGGACAAAATCTCTTAAAACTGCTTCTCGGGATATCAAAAAGTTCATATCTTGGCATAACTTGGTTCACGATTTGAGACCTTTCTCGGGCCGATATTTGGCATGTACTTCATACTTCATATCTTCGAGAGACGTTCTTGAGATAATGGTCTTCTCATCAAAATAGAGTTTCTTCACTTGGAGACTTTTGAGGGGTACTCCAACTTTGTTGACCACGACTTCATGATTATTTCTTCAATCTCTAATTGGGATTTTGAGATACAACGATCCGCCTCCTTTTCGGACTTGGATCTATTTATCCTCATACCTTGTTAGGGTCTTTTCGGATAGACTTCTCCATGATCTTTATGGGAGTTGATTGCTTTTCGTCGTGAGTCTTGATCCTTCATATTGACTTTAGGAATAATGCGTTTCACATCACTTTGGATCTTCAGCAATAAAATTGAATCCTCATGCCTTGTTAGGGCCTTTTCGGACTCGCCAATCTTCGCGGCCTGCTTCATAAGTTATGCCTTGGCTATGAACTCTTATCATTACCGAGCACCTTTTAAACGATCTTGGGCTAGAAGCTAAGTAACTTTTCAAATCGTACGACCTTACTTATTGCAGATAAATTATTAGCAAGTGATGGGAGAATAGGCAAATAATTATACCAAGTGAGCTTGCGCAAGAATACCGACTTATAATTGACTCTATCATTTCTCGTCCTCCACAATTTAAAATCTCAAGTAATGAGATTCGTGGATACTTAGCCTAATAAACCAATTAAGGTCTACATGGTTAAGGATACTAGCTAGAATAAACTTGGATAAGTCTATTCGGGTTGAGTCAAAATAAACGCAACGGGCCTAATATGTCAAAGACTTCTAAACTCGCTACACCACTTTATTAATATTTTTGACTTTATTGCGGGATATATACATATGAAAGCAAAGATAAAAATTTAAAAATTACGACTAAATGGCCAAAGTTAATAAAAAAATTTGAAAAATGTTGAAAAATAGGATTTTCCGGTTAATTGAAGGCATTTTCATGGAAAAGTCCACTTAAAACTTCGATAGAAGTCCCCCCTACACTTAAGATAAACATTGTCCTCAATGTTTAAGCATGTGGAAAAAATCTCCCCTACACTTATGACATTGTGCACGTTGGTTAACTCAAGTTAAGGAAGAGACGACAAAGTGATCAATTTCAAATGTGAGTATGAAGAAAATTGAATCACGATAGTTGAGAGATAGAACCGGATTTCGGATAACACGGGAGCACGGTTCTTTAAAAACTTCCAAGAGTGCACTAATCCCTGTAATCACACCACACAAAGACAAACACATATAGAAGTCCCCCCCTACACTTAGGGGATTAAAACATAAAAGGATAGATACTCGGGCTGCCTCCCGAGGAGCGCTTGTTTTTGATAACCGAGTCACGAGCCTGACTCGACCCAAAATTAGTTCATGGGGAACGTGGTGAGGGATGGAATCACCTCCTGAGAGGTGTCCTCACCAAAGTACAACTTCACTTGTTGGCCATTCACCTTAAAATTAGGTCCATTAGGTTGAGCGAGCTCGAGAGTACACAAGGCCCAATAAGCCTTGTGCTCCAACTCAATGGGGAGGTGGCATGCTTTCCCGTACACAAGACGATAAGGCGTACAGCCGATCGGGGTCTTGTAAGCAGTACGGAAAGCCCACAAAGCATCATCAAGTTTATCAGCCCATGAGGCACGATGCTCTCCCACAGTCCTTTCAAGAATTCGCTTCAGTCCTCGGTTGGATATTTCAGCCTGGCCATTAGTTTGTGGGTGGTAGGCTGTGGAAAGACGATGATTTACACCGTACTTAATCATGACTCGAGCAAATTGGTCATTGCAGAAATGAGTCCCACGATCACTAATAATGGCGCGAGGCACACCGAATCTAGCGAATAGAGCCTTCAAAAAGTTACAAACCACCCTTGCGTCATTAGTAGGCAAAGCTTTGGCTTCAACCCACTTTGAAACGTAGTCAACGGCTACAAGGATGTATTTGTTTCCTTTAGACGAAGGGAATGGCCCCATAAAGTCGATACCCCAAACATCAAAAATTTCACACTCTTGAATGAAATTCTGAGGCATCTCGTCTTTATGTGTGATTTTGCCTTGCTTTTGGCAAACATCACATCGTTTGACCATATCGTGAGCGTCACGGTATATGGAGGGCCAATAAAATCCGGAATCAAACACTTTTTTAGCGGTGTAGTTGGGACCAAAGTGACCACCGGTGGGTCCTTTGTGGCAAGCATTAAGGATTTCAGACGCTGCCGGTCCATCAACACATCAGCGAATTATCAGGTCAGCACATTGTTTGAATAGTTAAGGGTCGTCCCAAAAGTAAGTCTTAATGTCGGTGAAGAACTTTTTCTTTTGTTGGGACGTCAACCCTTCCTTGAGAGTTCCACCCGCCAAGTAGTTTGCAAAGTCCGCAAACCACGGGGTTTCATTCGGCTTCGAGTTTATAGACATTAAGGTCTCCAAGGGAAAAGAATCATTGATTTCTTTGGTCGGATGATCCCTTGGTAAGGATCCTCAAGTCTGCTGAGATGGTCCGCGGCTAAGTTTTCTGCTCCCTTTTTATCGCGAATTTCGATTTTAAATTCCTAGAGCAGCAAAACCCAGCGAAGAAGTCTTGGTTTGGAATCTTGCTTTGTCAACAAGTACTTCAGCGCGGAATGATCGGTGTACACAATGGTGGTAGAAAGGACAAGATAGGGGCGGAATTTTTCAAAAGCATAGACAACAGCTAAAAGCTCTTTTTCGGTTGTCGTATAATGCAATTGTGCCCCAGTCATTGTCTTGCTAGCGTAATGGATCGGTTGGAAGTGTTTGTTCACTCTTTGTCCAAGAACCGCTCCAATAGCAAAATCGCTAGCATCGCACATCAACTCAAAGGGAAGCTCCCAATTAGGGGTAACCAAGACAGGTGCCTTAGTGAGCTTATCCTTAAGCGAGTTGAAGGCTTCAAGACACTCTTTGGAGAAGATAAAGGGTGTATCTTTTTCCAAGAGGTGGGTCATCGGGCGAGCGATTTGAGAAAAATCTTTGATGAATCGACGGTAAAAGCCCACATGACCCAGGAAACTTCTCACACCCTTCACAGTTGAAGGTGGAGGCAACTTTGCGATAACATCGACTTTAGCACGGTCAACTTCAAGACCAGCTTTCGAGATCTTATGTCCAAGCACGACGCCTTCTTTTACCATAAAATGGCATTTTTCCCAATTTAGAACAAGGCGAGTGTCTTCGCACCGCTTTAGCATACGTTCTAAATTGGCAAGGCAAGCAGAGAAGGAATCCCCGAAGACCGAGAAATCATCCATGAAGACTTCCATGGTTTGTTCAACCATGTCATGGAAGATAGCTAACATGCACCTTTGGAAAGTCCCGGGCGCATTACATAAGCCAAAAGGCATTCTTTTGTAAGCAAATGTGCCATAGGGACAAGTGAATGTCGTCTTCTCTTGATCTTGGGGATCGATGGGTATTTGAAAATAACCCGAGAAACCATCGAGAAAGCAGTAATATTCATTACCGGCTAAACGTTCAAGCATTTGGTCCATGAAAGGTAGAGGGAAATGATCCTTTCTCGTGGCATCATTGAGTTTGCGATAGTCTATACAAACTCTCCACCCAGTAACGAGACGAGTGGGAATCAACTCGTTGTGTTCATTGGGAACAACGGTTATTCCGCCCTTCTTGGGCACACAATGGATTGGACTATCCCACGGGGAATCCGAAATAGGGTAAATCATACCCGCATCAAGAAGTTTGATAACCTCTGTTTTGATGACTTCATGTATTTTTGGATTCACCCTTCGTTGGCTTTGAATAGTGGGCTTGAAGTCGTCCTCCATGAGAATTTTGTGTGTGCAGAAGTGAGGATCAATTCCACGAATATCGGAAATCTTCCAAGCAATAGCCTTCTTATGAGCTTTCAGCACGGCAACGAGGCGAGTCTTCTCTTCATCTTTCAAATCCGTTGCAATAATGACGGGTGACTTCTTGTTGTCGTCAAGGAACACGTACTCGAGATGTGGCGGCAACTCCTTAAGTTCCAAATCCGGAGGATTTTCGACGGGAGGCGTTTTCAAAGTCGTGGCATCGATAGCAATAACCGTGGGAGATGGAGGCGAAGGATTGTATTCGGTGAGAAGATTGTCAAAGAAACTCATGTCTTCATCCCCCTCGGTGGGAGAATCATTAGTAGCTAAATTCACATCTCCCATGGTATCTTCAAGATTGTTCCAGAATAAATCACTATCTCCAAATAGAGACAACGATGAATCAATGGAGGACACGGTCTCAACAGTGGGAAGAGAGGTAGGAATACTTTTGCAAGCATCATTAAAGTGTGCTTCACAAGCCTCATCAAGAACGTCAATACAATTAACGCTCTCATATGAATAAGGCTGTTTAGACAACTTTCCCATGTTGAAGACTACTTTGTCGTCACCCACTCTCATGATAAGCTCTCCGGCTTCAACATCAATAAGAGTGCGACCGGTCCTAAGGAATGGACGACCAACAATCAGTGGTACACGAGGGTCCATCTCGTAGTCGACGACAACAAAATCAGCAGGGAAGGTGAATTTGTCGACTCCTACAATGACGTCTTCGGCTATCCCCACTGGATAAGCAACCGTACGGTTGGCCAATTCCAAAGTCATTTTAGTGGGGACTAGCTCTGGGAGAGATAATTGCTTCCAAACACTTAGAGGCATGAGATTAATACTGGCACCTAGATCGGCTAGGGCCATGCAATTCTCTACTCCCGGGAAATTGCAAGGGATAAGAAAACGACCCGGATCACCAAGCTTGGTTGGCAATTTCCTTAAGAGCACTGCAGAGCAGTTCTCATTAAGTTGGGTGTTGGCAATATCGAGGAGCTTTTCCTTGTCGCTCAGAAGATCTTTAAACATTTTGGCGTATTTGGGCATGTGAGCGAGAGCCTCAGCGAAAGAGATATTGAAATTCAGTTGTTTGAACATTTTAAGGAAATTCGAAACCTGAATATCATCCTTGCTCTTTTGCTTTTCTTTCCTCAACCTTGAAGGATAAGGTATATTGGAAGAAGAGGAAGGCTTTAGAGGAATAGGATCACTCACAACCACGGGTGGAGGAGGGGTAGAATGAAGAGGTGGAGAAATTGGGGAAGGAGAAGGATGAGGAATAGGAGCAGGCGACTCGTTCTCCTTAGTCACAACCACCGGTGGAGGTATAGGAAGCTCGGGTTCCTTGGTACCTTTACCACTTCGAGTAGTGATTGCTTTCATCTCCCCTCTTGGGTTCGCAACGGTGTTACTCGGAAGAGTACCCGAAGAAGAGGGTTGATTACCTTGGAAGAAACTAGCCATCATGTTCCTCAGGTCATTTGTTTGGCTATCCAACGTATTTCTCATATCGGCTCTCAAATCATTTCCTTGCTTGACCAAGTCTGCCTTCAAATTGCGCACTTCCTCTTGGAGATTTCCCACTATCACATCATTGGTCCTCATATAGGTTGCAACCTCTTGGTGTAGTGCAGTGGTGGTTTGGTTGGAAGGAGCATTGTATGCAGGTGGTTGGTAAGCTGGTTGTTGGTAGACTTGGTTGTTACGTTGAGGTGGTTGTTGTTGCTTGTGAGGTGGGATGTATGGTTGTCGAGGTTGTTGTTGTTGTTGAGGAGGGCGGTTGAGGTTTTGTTGTTGGTTTGGATTGGTAGGAGGAAAGCCAGGTGGTGAAAGATAGTTGTTTGATCGATAGCTAAGCAAGTTACGGTCACCTTGAGGTCTAGCTTGATAAGCATGTTGTTGGTAGGTGCCATATGCCGCATTCACATTCTCAGCAGGGTAATCTTAGGTGGCGGTACAAGTTGTGTAAGAGTGAGGACCACCGCATATCTCACAAGGTTGGCTGACAGCGTTCACTTGTGCGTTTTTGGCGTTGTTGCTGTTGTTGTTGCTGACGGTGTGGGTAGCAAGCGATTCAAGAAGCGTGGTGATTTTGTCAAGTCGCTTGTCGCTGTCATTAGTGCTAGCACTAGCAACATTGGTCCTAACACTCTTGGTTTGCACACGAGATTTGTTCTCAATGATATCCCAAGCAGCATTGGAAGTCTTAGCCAATAAATTACCCCCCGAGGCACTATTCAGTGAATCTTGGTCACTCATGCTTAAACCATTGTAAAAAGTATTGATTTGATGTACTTTGGTAAAACCATGTTGTGGGCATTTCCTTAAAAGATCTTTAAAGCGATCCCAAGATTCACTGAATGACTCATCGTACTTTTGTTCAAAATTTATGATTTCATTCCGCAAAGCGGTAGTACGAGAGGGTGGAAAAAAGTAGTTGATAAACTTTGTTTCCAAATCCGTCCACGAGAGAATACTCTGTGGCGGTTCCTTAGCAAGCCAATGCCGGGCTTGTCCCTCTAAAGAAAAGGGAAAAAGTTGTAACCTTATCACTTCTTGTGGAACTCCATTGAACTTGACCGTGTTAATGAGTTGTAGAAATCTCTTGATATGGTCGTGTGGGTCATCAATGGTTCGTCCCAAGAATGGTTGAGCTGAGACCATCTGGATAAAGCCTGACTTTAGCTCGAAATTGTTGGCGGCAATTGGTGGTATAACAATTGGATCCGTATTGCCATCGACATGAGCTTGCAGCAATTCAATCATTGGGCGATTATCCGGAAGGTGCTCATTGTTGTTGAAAGGCGGGTTGTTGTTGTTATTATTGTTGTTCGGAGGTGGTATGTTATTGTTGTTTTGTACACCAGCCATGTCTAAGTTATCGAGAGGCTCGGGCTCTTGATAAGACGTGGATCGAGTGCGCATACACCTGCAAAAGAACGAACAAAGAAAAACAAAGCAAAAATATTTTTGGTTTTTATTGTCTTTTTAATTTTTAGGATTTTTGAAAATTTTATATTTTTTAGTTGTTTTTGAAAATTTTTGAAAAAGTAACGTTCACGGGGAACGGATCCCAAAATCCAAGTTCTCACAAAAAACTTTTGATCTTAACGAGAAGAGCCGGCAACGGCGCCATTTGATATTATGATTTTGTATGGGTTCTAATTTTACTCTCGATATCCTCTCGAATTGATCTCGGTCTTTAGTGGAATGATTGTTCTTGGTTACTAAATAAAAGGGTTTGGTTTTCTAAACTAATGAAAGTTTAAATTAAAGACAGTAACATAAATTATGATTAACAAAGACTTGGATTGAAATTAAAATCAAAATTAAAATTAAAATTTAAAATTAAAGTTCAAATTAAAGTTAGAATAAAAGTAAAGAAACAGTAAAACAGTAACTTAAAAAGAGAATTTGATTCGGAACTTTAACCTTGGTTCGGAACTTTCATTCATCCGGAACTTAAGAACTCATTCGGACATCTCTGATTCGGAAGTTACTATTCACTCATTCGGAACTCACTGATTCGGAAGTCTGAAAATTGATTCGGAAGTTTTCTTGATTCGGAAGTTTCCGGATGAGGGGTTGATTCGGAAGTTTCCGGATGAGGGGTTGATTCGGAAGTTTCCGGATGAAGGCTTGGTTCGGAAACTTCCGGATAAAGGCTTGGTTCGGAAGTTTTGAGTTTGATTCGGAACTTTAGCTTCGTTCGGAACTTCTTGCTTGATTCGGAACTTCTGGAAACCCAGAACAGTAGCAGGTAACGAAGAACACGGAGGCAATGTTTAATCCAAAATTCACCAAGTTTTTCACCAAAAACTAAAATAAATCAATCACAAAGCATTTACTAATCATAAACTACTAATCCCATCAATAAAAACACAATTCCCAACAACTTTTGAAGATCAAATCAAGAAAAATAAAAACTTAAGAACTTGAAGATAAAGATGGAGATGAACAAGATTAAATGGAAAGATTAAACAAGACTTTGTATTGAATGATTAATGTTTTGACAATATTAAACAAAGATTAAAACAACAAGATTGGAAGAACAAAGATTAAAATCATCAATCACCCTAGTGGTGATTGTGATGGAACGAACAAGAAAGGAGAAAAAAAAGGGAGGAGAGAAAACTCCAGGCTAGCTTCTAAATGTGTGTGAGGGAACCCTTTATATAGGCTTGTCCTTTAGTTGGTGAGTGGGCTTTCTCCCGTTCTTCTTGTATTTTCGTCTTTTCAGAAAAGTTTCCGTTTTCGATTCTGATTCGGGATTTGTTGTCGATTAAATTCAACTCGTCTTTTAATTTCTTCGTTTAATAGACTTGAGTTTCTTCGACTTATATAAATCTTCCATCTTTGGTCCTTTTCTTCGATAAATCTTCGAATAGGCCCAGCGACTTCAAATCTCTTGCATCTCTTGGACAATAGACTTTATCTTGAGTCCTTTTCCTCAGTAAAACCCGTGCAATCCCATGTTTTCTTCAGTATTCATCCGGTTGGCTCTGAAAATACAATAAACACATAAACCACGCATAATTCCAAACAAATGATATTAAATACGTGTTTTGGTCTCGCTTTAGCCCGAATTAAGTGGTAAAAGGATGGGTGTTTACACGCCTATCAAGAGTGCGAGGCTATGAACTCACGTTGATGTGGGAAGGCAGTTCTCGGCGATTTGGATGTACGGTACGTGCTCAATCATGGAAACCTAGAAAAATAATACTCGTCTTAGACTCTTGTCCAATGACTTTATAAAAATAACAATTATGTATACATATGATGATTTATATATATGATGATGATCAAGTGGGTTTATACATTCTCATTTACTCATTTTAGTGTTATGTATTGGTAACTTTTGTACTAGTTTACTAGTTTCACTTATTTACATGTTTTAGGCCCAATAAGCCCATTATAAGTCCATTACCTTAAATTAGACCATTTTATACTTTTATTATCAGTATTATACTTTACATGTTGGGCCCAAGTGGGTTAAGCCCAATGAGTATGTTTATAAGTGTTTAGCCTATTTAGTTGTATTATTAGTCCAATAACGCTAACTTAGCCCGTTAATGTCCGTATGTTATATAGTTCGGGTTTTATCGGTTTTTACTTGTATTAAGTACTTATATATCAGTATATGTCTTTTAAAAAGTTTACATTAGACGGGTCCGACCGTCTAAGTTTTTGTTGACGAAAAACGTTAATTTCACGGTACTAGCCGAAAAGACGTAAAAATCATGTTTATAGTTTTTATAAGTTATAAAACTTACCAAACTACCAATTTTATATAATGTCCATTTATTTATCCTTATACATATTTATATAAATAAAATATATAAGTTAGTGGATTTTAATTTCACATGTTATACTATATTATTTTGAGGGCTTATATAATACTATTAAACTTTAATTTCATGAAATCTGATTTTTAGTTTCACTTTTACCATTTTTATCATATCTTGAGTTATATAAGGAGATAGAAGCTCATTTTTGGATGGCATAAACTTCATATTATGTGCTACAAATAAGTTAGTTATAGCTACTGCTAAATCCATGTCTAAGTATTCTTAACAGTCCCTACAAAACAGACTATTCAGATTGGTATACTAATTTTGTTTTGATCATATCTCACTCATTTTTATGATTCTATTGCATGACCAACTGTCACATGTGTATGAAATCTTATACTTACTGTAAATTGATTCCACCATGCCATTTTATCAGTTTATCATTTGGTTAAATACTGTTTTTATACAGCCATCATATTTAGCAAGATTTTAACCTTGTTACCTATGGTTTTCCATCTTTTTAACCATACTTATCAATACCAAATCACCACCTAATATTTTTATCATCATATATTCATCATATAAATATAAATAGGAAAGAAAATACAAGATTACATAATCAAAATAACAAGAGGATAGGAAGAACAATCTTTATACCACCAAGATTAAGTAGTTTATGATCAAGGCTTGAATTTTTGATGGCAAAACTTGTGATAAATCAACACCAACTTTGAAGACCACCAATATTTGTAGAGATCTTGTAGAAATCAGCCCTTGGACATCACCAAATCGCCTCCTTGGATGTTAGAATCACCTCCAATCTTCAAGGTTTCAAAGCAGCATCATGTGTATGAGTAACACATAATGTTATGGCTAAAATAGATCAAATGAGGGTTGTTGTTGATGATTGTTGGACGAAATGAGGTAGAGAGGGAGGATAGTATGAGTGGTTTTGCATGTATAAATGAAGAAATGGTTTGTGTTAGATGGTTTTGTTGGTTTGATAGCTTACTTGTTAAGCATAGGCTAACAAGTGTAGCTTGTAAGCTACAAACTTGACACCTCATGGTGTTGTGTCATGGTTTTGGCCATCCCATGTTAGTGGGGTGGGGCAAAACTTGTTTTGTCTCATCCCACTAATTTACGGGTATTCCTCGATTCTAGTTTCCTCGATTTGCATGCCCTCGGGTCGTTTTACGAAAAACGTTTTTATAAATTATGAATCAACGGCACAAAACGAATCTAATAAAAATTGTCTCATCAAAAACGGAGTTCGAAAACGTGAATACGTAATCCTAAGGTTTCCAGTTTAGTCGTAAAGGACGTTAAATTATAATCGTAAGTCCTAATCTCTTCTCGTAAATTTGTGAGTTTTTGAACCAACACAAATTTAAAACTCCAAAATAATATTCACGGATAAATTTATTTCCTGAAATGTCGGACTGTCACCAAAGACGGTGTATGTAAACGTAAGCACGTAACGTAGAATCCTCCGGTTTAGACGTAGTCAATGCTACTTCAAGACGTAAATCCAAATTTCTTCCAAAAAATAAGTGAGTTCATAATATAACATTAAAATAATGTTTTTAAATAACACTTGAGAATAAAATATCAACCATAAATTGACGGACTGTCACAGCATTTACCCCTAAACAGGATCTTTGTCCTCAAAGATCATTTTATATTATTACTCGCTTCTTATAGAGTTAAAGCCATGTGGGTATATCCTCCACATTCAGTCTTTTCTCACAAGTGTAATTCATTACAATACGCGAGTTTCATCAAACATAACTACGGGAGTACGATCAGGCTTAATGTTGACTTACTTTCTCTATCCATGATGTTCACGGGTTTTTGATGAATGCAACTTTTCGCCGATCCAAACTTCATTAAGGAATAATAAGATTTTCACTTGATAGACATTTTATCAAGTTCGATATACGAAACATAATTCACGCAGCACTTGAAGTCCTAGGGTAGATCCAGCTTATATGCCTTTCATACCAACTTTTACTTCATCTCTATGGTCCCATACTACGGGGACTTATTTCCCATGATCTTTCAGATCATCTATTCGTTTTTCCAAAGTAAAATTTTTTGGCATAACTTCGCTACCCATCCGGTACTTCAAGATCTACATTTCATATTCACATAACCTCGTGCATACTATCGGTAGTCAATAATAAGATCCTAATTTCAACAACCATTTCAGGTCTCGCGGGTCGGGCATTTTGTAAGGTTAGGTTTGTTGTCATAGAAAACCTTAAACCTAAAAGACATGTCCAACTGACAGTGGGTGTATGTCGGGTGTCTTCGTCCCAACTCCTGCTTACAGATGCTCTCATATTTAAGATTCTCACAAGATTCGATCTCGATCCTAATACGATAATTATCAATGATAATCTCTCCAAAGGAAAGCGATTATACGGTTTATTACCAAAGGTCAATTATTCAAGTATAAAACAACACTTCTAGTGTTTTGTATCATTACTTTACCTCGTCCCTTTGATTGGGGTGGTAAACAGTAATCTCATCAAGGTTCGTTCCCAATGACTTCTGAGCAAATCTCTAGAAATTCGATGCAAAGCGAGGATCTTAATAGAGATGATCGGTACACGCACACTATGTTTACACAACTCCTTTAAATACAAAGAGTCTATTTCTTCATCGAGAATCTATCATTAACAGGAATGATATTAGCAGATTTGGTCAGTTTGTCGACGATGACCCAAATCGAATCAAATTCAGATGATGACCTTTGCAATAGTTAGACGTTTACTAATGTATGAGGCGATGTCTGCCTTCATAATTTGCCATCAGTACAACTTCTTCAGATAAAGATACATTTAGTCAGAAATGACATGATTAGAATACTTATACTTATGAGATTCCAGTATAACTAAATCTCGAAATCCTCCATATTTAGGCAACCACAAGCGGCCTTTTATACATTTAACGTTATCGGCTTCTCAATTTTAATGGTTCACATTAGCCGCGAATCCCTTTTATTATCTATATTATCCTTCTTACAAGCATCGGCTATTTTTAAATTGTTTGGCAATTTATTTTGCACATTCGTTATTAAGGAACACATCCTAATTAATTCTTTATCCTTTTTACATAATGCGTCAGTATTTACATTCATCTTTCCTGATGCAATAATTATCATGTCTATAATTTACTCATAAATTCTTTCTTCATATTTTCTAAGTTTTAGTTCGTCTCAACTATCATTTTTATTAGTTTTGTTCAATCCGACGTTTAAAGCGTCGATAAATATTAGAAGTAATTAAATAATAAATATTTAATTTTATGAAATGTAACCGTAAAAAATTTAAATTTTCTCAGTTTTTCTAATTATAGAAAAATGTTCAAAATAAATTTGAATTTAATTAATACGATTTTTGTTGATTTATCGAAAATAATTAATAAGATTCGTAAATGTTCGAAAAATCTTTGGTTATACTTTGGTCAAAATTTTCTTAGTTGAAAAGCGTAAATTATCGTTTCAAATTTTCAAGTCATGGTTTAAATGGTTTCCTCAATCCTTCTTAGGTTGTCTTGAGGTATACACAAACATTTACCCCTAAACAGGAGTTTAGTTAAATGTTATGGGTATAAAGGAATAATCCCTGAAAAGTTCTTTTTGATAAAACATTTGTCAAAACATATTTGCACTTCCTTTTTGGTAAAACCCAATGTCTTAAATGACTCTAATTTTTGAAATGTCAATATAGATCCCATTATCTTATTAATCACATGGTCAAATCATGTAAAGGATTAAGCCGCTAATCACATGTTAATTACTCAAGGTACAAGTTTTCATTGTTCGGTCAATTCAGGGCAGTCTATAAATAATTAATAACTCCTTCTTATACTTAGAAACAAATAAATGGTCGTTAATGATCACGAGCATGAATTTATCAAATTACAGCCTACACATGTGATTCACCAATTTATGAATGCTACATGTGCATTGGTCAATCCAAACGACATCACGTGAAACTCATAATGTTCATTATAAGTTCTGGATGTAGTGATTGGAATAGATAATCTTTTTCGCGGACGTGAAGTTGATGATAACCATGCCGTGGATCAAATATTTAGAACATACGCTAGAACCTTGTAAATGATCGAACAATCTATCATCTTGGGTAGTGGATATAGATTTTAATCGTCAATTTACTTAGTTCACGGTAATTCAACAAATAAATATAAGGAATGATAACACCATAGATCTTCATAATGACGAGCTCAGTAGAATAAAAGCTTTTCCCGAAAACTCTCTCAGTTGTACGGTAATTCTTTTAATTCAGATGGTGCTGACGTACAGTGCACACGCCACGGGTGCAGCACCAGGAATAAAATTAATACCAATTCAACTTGCCTTAATGGTGAAAGTCTAGGTAACTCACCAGCAATACCTCTTAAAGTTTCAGATAACATAAACATCTTTTAATAAATTTAGTTTAAGTTCTTTCTAGCTTACAAGATTTATGACTAGTTCATAACCATTCACGGTATAATTTCAAGTCTAAATGCAGGATATGGTCATCCATCAAGAATTATTTAGATCACTTTTGATAATCAACATCTTATCATTTAGGGGAATTCCACTCGAGTTCCCATCAATTAAGACAATGTCGTCATGTAATAATCAATCAATCTATTCTACTGGCACTATCAACTTTCCAGTTTCATTGCCGTTGATAAAATGTGAACTTCTCAAAAGACTAATAAGAACTCATAATCCTTCACAAATTCAAGGATATCAGGAGACATAACTCACCTTAAAAAGAGTAAGGTCAACGCATAATCTACGCGAGAGAATTTCAAATTAGATACAGACGAAAACATTAACGAATATGAATATATCCCATGTTTTCATAAATTGAGTACGCATTTGAAAGCTCCTCAGATCGTTACCCAGGTCATTCAAATGAAATCAAATCAAAAGAAATGATAGGAACGTCGATACATCCAGTCGGGTATCAACATTCGGTAATTAGATACTTTTCCTAAGAATCTCACCACGGGAGAATTGGACAAGAAAGAGTTGTCAATTGTCAAATAAGACAATTTCCACAGATGAGTAAATTCAACTCAGAATAATAAATAGTACGGGCACATATGTAGGTGTCCCTATCAATATGTCCCTATTTTGCACTTCTTGCAGATCTTAGAAAATTTAATCTTTCATAACGTCAAAGAAAATGTAGTGTTTACTAATACTTTCATGGTGACTACTAATCAGCCTTACATGGTCCATTCCAAATTGTACGTAGGCGCGTAACTATATACAATTTCTAGATTAACGATGCAATACTCAGTTCGTCAAAATTTTATCATCATGTTTATAATAAAAACACTTTCATGCTTAATTCTTAAATAAGAATCAAAAATAAATTTACAAAGATTTTCTTTGTTATGAAAACAATTAAGTTTTCCAAGGTGTTTTATAAACAACTTCATTTCGATAACAATCACTTATAAATCTTACTTTGAATAATCCTTATAGTGACGAAAATTCAATTTTTCTCAAGGAATACTGTTTTATCTTATAAAACAATGAGTGATCTGCAAAAGAGTGATGAAAGCTTGTTCACCAAGAACTAACTACAATATGATAGGAAATGTGCTTTAGCCAAATAATCATGAGGTTCATGACCTTGCTGGCGCTCGAAAAGACTAATCCACAACGTAACTCAAATCAATATGATTACTTGTTCAATGGTTGCATCACTAATGCGAACATTAGGATGAAGCAATAAAAGATAGATAACATCGATACATGTAGGATTTAGCAATCAATGGTAGTCTTTTCATTAATCACAAACAAGTCAAAATTCTACCGTAACACATTATGTGTCACTATGTCATACAATTCCAAGAACTCATCCTACCAACTGATGTCTCAGTTAAGTTAGGGATTATTTTTAAAAGATACCACAATGAATACTAATCTACAAGAGTCATTAGGTGTTCCAGATGTCCCGAAAGATCCATCAGCCCCAATTCAGAATAAGATTTCTTCAATTTATTTATTGGACACTGGGCATCCTCGTTATTGGACAATGGTTTAGGAACAACCCTTAACACAAACTAAAAATTAATTAAAACCTTATAATTCAATCACAGAACTTAACGACTTCCTCTTATCAATCTCATATTCCATAAAAGTTAAATTTTACTTTATTCAAGTTTCAATCAACTTATACTCAATGCAATATCCTATCTCATTCTCCAATACTTTCAACCATATTCTTAATCCTTAAAAGGGCAATAAAAGTTCGATATAATCAACACTTAATTTCCAATCCTATATCTCTTACAACAATATTTATCAAATAAGTCACTAGTATGAAATGACTCGATCATTCAATTAGACTTCTCGGAAAGGTACTAGTGCCATGAGACTTTTGGGTAAAGGTTCCAATGACAGCCTCAAAGTGCAACATTTACCCTTTCGATTTCAATTTAAGAATTGGATGACAACGAGTCAGATGACATCTTTCTAGGTGGTAACGTTTTGTCAAGCTCCACTCTATAAGGAAAGATCGTCATGACATCGATATCATATTTAATCTCACCAATTCTTCTTCAAGATCACAATCAACTAATATCTACATTTCTACGAATATTAACCATTTTATTGGGATCATAAATATCCACAACTTGGTTTAGATCTGGAATAGCTAGATTTCCTACAGGAATAGCTTCGATTGATTTACTAGGGGAGTTAGGGTTCCTTGTGACAATCTACGTCGTATAAATACCTCGTATACGTATTGAAATAATCATCAAACAATCATGTAATCAAATTAAAACATATATATATAATCAAAGTTATATATATATATATTAAAAAAACACTTTTCAGTCTGGCCTTGTCGATAACTCAGGAATTCTTCGGCACCGTTATAGTCAAAAGATTTTTAGACATTTTGAGAAAAATGTTTATTGTTAAAAGATTTTGAAATGTATTATTCAAAACCTTATTTTTAAAAATCTTTCGTTCTCTATAACGAAAGCTCTGATACCAAACTGTAACACCCCCAAATTTACATGTTTCAATACAGCGGAAGACTCGTTGGTGTTACGGGATAACACATTACTCACATCATAGACAACGCATAAAAATGGCGTCGTTTAATAATAAAGCATTTCCATTCATAAATATCAAATTTACATAGGTCCCAAGTCATTGTATTTCATACAGGTTTTACAAAGCATTTGAATGGAAATTATTATTTAAGTGCGGGCGATGAATTCTTGTTGTCTTCCCGAGAATTACCTTCAAGTACCTGAGACAAAACATGTTAAAAGAAAAGGTCAGCGATAACGCCGAGTGAATTCATAGAGTTTAATAAAACAAAATATATCATCGGTATATAATTATTACCGAAAATCATTTTTGTACAAATCACTGTAATAGGCCATAAAATAGCCAAAGTCATTTTATACAAATCCTTATCAAAAATCATAATATAGGCGTTTGCCTTCAAAATCATTCTACGAAACATTGTCGTAAAAACATCATACAATCCGTTTTATAACGTTGTATAAAATTAGATAAAAACCGTTATATGAGTATGGTTTATGAAAAACCAAAACACGAACATAAAATCAATAATAAGACCCCGTATTGCTAGTCAGGCAATATATTGTAATTCAGTGCGTATGGCAGTATTTCGTTATTTGGATTATTATAAGCCGCATGACATTGTTACCTTACTACAACAAACAACGGGTAGCTAGTCCGAAACTCAATTTGCCCATCTAAATTAGCGTGTCGTCACAATAATCACGCTTATAGGAATCTTCTCATACATAAATTCGCTTACCAATCAATGTGGCACGATGGGGATCGACCGTCAAGGCGCGAACTGGGGTGATCGTCCCCAAATAGTACTATTATATGCATAAGCGTCTACCAAATCCCGGTAGTTCACAATTCATGCTAATGGGACTTTTAGTGACATAACCTAACTTTAATAATCCATTTCATTTCATCTATCGGGTCATTTAATCATTCATCGGGTCATATAATCATTCGGGTCTAAATCAATAAACAGACGATCGGGAAAACTAGTGTCTTATTTTATAAAAACTAACATGTTATCTCCCTCTCGGGTTTATAAAACATTTCATAAAAAGATTTAAAAGAGTGCGAGGCTATGAACTCACGTTGATGTGGGAAGGCGGTTCTCGGCGATTTCGATGTATGGTACGTGCTTCAATCACGGAAACCTAGACAAATAATACTCGTCTTAGACTCTTATCCAATGACTTTATAAAAATAACAATTATGTATACATATGATGATTTTATATATATGATGATGATCAAGTGGGTTTATACATTCTCATTTACTCATTTTAGTGTTATGTATTGGTAACTTTTATACTAGTTTACTAGTTTTAGTTATTTACATGTTTTAGGCCCAATAAGCCCATTATAAGTCCATTACCTTAAATTAGACCATTTTATACTTTTATTATCAGTATTATACTTTACATGTTGGGCCCAAGTGGGTTAAGCCCATTGAGTAAGTTTATAAGTGTTTAGTCTATTTAGTTGTATTATTAGTCCAATAACGCTAACTTAGCCCGTTAATGTCCGTATGTTATATAGTTCGAGTTTTATCGGTTTTTACTTCTATTAAGTACTTATATATCAGTATATGTCTTTTAAAAAGTTTACATTAGACGGGTCCGACCGTCTAAGTTTTTGTTGACGAAAAACGTTAATTTCACGGTACTAGCCGAAAAGACGTAAAAATCATGTTTATAGTTTTTATAAGTTATAAAACTTACCAAACTACCATTTTTATATAATTTCCATTTATTTATCCTTATACATATTTATATAAATAAAATATATAAGTTAGTGGATTTGAATTTCACATTTTATACTATCTTATTTTGAGTGCTTATATAATACTATTAAACTTTTATTTCACAAAATCTAATTTTTAGTTTCACTTTCACCATTTTTATCATATCTTGAGTTCTATAAGGAGATAGAAGCTCATTTTTGTATGGCATAAACTTCATATTATGTTCTACAAATAAGTTAGTTATAGCTACTGCTCAATCCATGTCTAAGTATCTTTAACAGTCCCTACAAAACAGACTATTCAGATTGGTATACTAATTTTGTTTTGATCATATCTCACTCATTTTTATGATTCCATTGCATGGCCAACTCTCACATGTGTATGACATCTTATACTTACTGTAAATTGATTCCACCATGCCATTTTATCAGTTTATCATTTGGTTACATACTGTTTTTATACAACCATCATATTTAGCAAGATTTTAACCTTGTTACCTATGGTTTTCCATCTTTTTAACCATATTTATCAACAGCAAATCCCCACATAATATTTTTATCATCATATATTCATCATATACATATACAATAGGAAAGAAAATACAAGATTACATAATCAAAATAACAAGAGGATAGGAAGAACAATCTTTATACCACCAAGATTAAGTAGTTTATGACCAATGCTTGAATTTTTGACCAAAACTTGTGAGAGATCAACACCAACTTTGAAGACCACCAATATTTGTAGAGTTCTTGTAGAAATCAGCCCTTGACATCACCAAATCACCTCCTTGGATGTTAGAATCACCTCCAATCTTCAAGGCTTCAAAGGAGCATCATCATGTGTATGAGTAACACATGATGTTATGGCTAAAATAGATCAAATGAGGGTTGTTGTTGATGATTGTTGGACGAAATGAGGTAGAGAGGGAGGATAGTATGAGTGTTTTTGCATGTGTAAATGAAGAAATGGTTTGTGTTAGATGGTTTTGTTGGTTTGATAGCTTACTTGTTAAGCTTAGGCTAACAAGTGTAGCTTGTAAGCTACAAACTTGACACCTCATGGTGTTGTGTCATGGTTTTGGCCATCCCATGTTAGTGGGATGGGGCAAAATTTGTTTTGTCTCATCCAACTAATTTACGGGTATTCCTCGATTCTAGTTTCCTTGATTTACGTGCCCTCGGGTCGTTTTACGAAAAACGTTTTTATAAATTATGAATCAACGGCACAAAACGAATCTAATAAAAATTGTCTCATAAAAAACGGAGTTCGAAAACGTAAATACGTAATCCTAAGGTTTCCGGTTTAGTTGTAAAGGACGTTAAATTATAATCGTAAGTCATAATCTCTTCTCGTAAATTTGTGAGTTTTTGAACCAACACAAATTTAAAACTCCAAAATAATATTCATGGATAAATTTATTTCCTGAAATGTCGGACTGTCACCAAAGACGGTGTATGTAAACGTAAGCACGTAACGTAGAATCCTCTGGTTTAGACGTAGTCAATGCTACTTCAAGATGTAAATCGAAATTTCTTCCCAAAAATAAGTGAGTTCATAATATAACATTAAAATAATGTTTTTAAATAACACTTGAGAATAAAATATCAACCATAAATTGACGGATTGTCACAATAGGTACTTTTATCATGATTAGAGCTAGAGCTTGGAAGTCCATGACATGGAGTTGGACTTGGAATGTCTCTAGTGTCTACTGAAGGATATTCAGTGTACAATGGTTCAATCATTGGAGGGCTTCCTTCTTGGTCAGAGGCAGCATATCCAAGACCTAATTCCCTAGAGATGATAGGAGAGCTTTGAGCAAGGGGCTCAGATTGTTCTTCAGCAGCTGCATATGATTGATAAATTTTGATCATGAGTGTCAACATGCTGATTGTTTTGAGACTGACCATTTTTGTAACACCCCATTTTGGTAAATGGAATGTCATGCATGATTATGGCGTGTCATCAAAGCATACAAGGATAATGTATTAAACATCACATGACCATAAAGGAAATACCGGAATCAAACATCGGTATCCCAAAAGTAGAACTCATCACATACAAACATAAGTACTATAAATGAAAAGGACTAAACAATGTCCATGGAAATGAGTATCAAATTATAAAGAAATGCATAAAGTAAAGAAGGCTAGGAAGCTTCCAATCCAAATGCACGAACACTTAAAGTCTACGAGCATCCCTGAGTACCTGCCGTTTTGGGAACATGAAAAGGAAAACGGCTGAGCATAACACTCAGTGCACAGATATACAAGTAAAGCATGAATAACATAAGCATATAAGCATGAAGCAGCGGAAAAGACTAAGTCCTGGATAACCTGGTATATCTTATTAAAACTGGTTTTATAGTTTGATAAGCCTTATGTTTATCTTATAAAAACTGTTTAACATGTTTACCATTAGCCAATATAGGTCATGAATTATGAACGTGCATGAGTACTTGGAGGGGTGACCTCGTCATGCAAATTAGAGGGGCTGCCTCTAATTTAATATGCTGGTTTGGGTAGGAGGGATCAGCTCCTTGTGGAGGATGCAAGGCACACACCACATTCACCTGAATAATCTGCTGAAAACATGTAAACTAGGATGCACCCATACGCCCCACCTGATAATAATAATATGGCCAAAAGCTGAAGGGAAGCCACGAGCTATCACTCCGTCATGGTGGAGTCATAACACTGGTGACTCCAGTGTTATGGTTATGGTACCTCCATAACTTGGTGAAACTTGTCATGCATGTATATGGCTTTAGGTATCTAATTAAGCATAAGCAATTCAAAAACATATAAAACATATACTGGGAAAACAGTTGGCTGCATACGGGGAATCCTAATAAGGAAGAATGTCCATACTGAAAGGATGGAGAATCTGTACCTCGTGTCCAGTGAAAGAAGAAGACGAACGGAAGAGAGTCCTACTTCGGTATCACTAATGCTACATAAATACATACGTGTATAAGTATCTGATTACTAAATACGTAACTGGTTTTAGATCATGTCTTAGCTTGTTTTATATGTTCATATCATGTTTTACAGATTAAAGCTTTATACTGTGTTTATCATGTATTATGTCTATTCTGTTTAAGTATTACTTGCATTTCATGTATTATTATACTTTTTGTGTAATAATAAGAACTTTCTAAAAATAGCAGGTTTCCTAAAATAGAAAGTTTCAAAAAATAGAATGTTTCCAAAAATAGAATGTTTTCAAAAATAGAATGTTTCCAAAAATAGATTTACTGCTTAAAATAGATAAGTTTCTAAAAATAGAAAGTTTCCATAAATAGAAATAAGCTGGATTATTAAGCTAATTATATAAGCTTAAGTGTTTACTGATTAATATTCTAAGTCATGTAAATATATATAGTATAGTTTATTAATTATTTCTTGTAAATTAAATAAACTATAGGTTAAAGTATTTAATTAAATATTACATGTGTTGGTACAAAAGTTGGATGATCCTTGCTAGACCCGAATTAGGCTTAGTTCGGGTTGGCTGGGGTCCGGCTCCTGCACCAAGTGAAATATCTGGTTAGGATCCTGCACACTAAAACAACACGCGTTAGACTTACCGTGGGAATGTATCCCACGATTAAGCTCTGGCGTGAGTGTAAGTAATCGATTAGGGTTAAAGAATCGGATGAGTTGTGAGTGTGTAGAATGTAATACCTTTGTGGAACCCTTGGGGGTTCCTTATATAGGCAGTGAAACCCTAATGGGTTGTCACTGATGCTTCGCCCCAAGGAAAGGATAAGTACCAGAATTAGATTGATTTTTATCTTCTAATTATGGTGAGTGAATATCCTCTTCTTTGAGGTAAATCCTAATCATAGTAAGTGTATGATTCTGTCTAACCCTGTACCGGCCATGCCGGGCCGTAGGCCGCACACGTATGTGCGGTTACTGTTCATCTAAGCCCATAAGCTTAAATGACATGAATCCCACCCATCAGTAATGGGCCAGATGCGGGTAGTACCCGTGGGCCGGGTTCATGACCCGGCTGGGGACTATACGTCATCATCTCCCCCCAGTCTAGTTGTTACAGCCGTAGGCGTAACCTCTAGACTATACAATGTCACGTAGACCTGTTTGCTCTTAAGTTGTGCCGCAATCCAAAATAAGCCGACCAGGACAACTTTAATGAATGCATCAATGGTAGTCAATAGTCAGACGCACGCCTGCAAAAGTGCACCAAAAAGGCCCACCCTTGAGCCACGTAAAAAACTGTCAAGAAGTGACCCATGGGCCCTTTCTGATGTTCCAGAAGTGTTAGAAATCCCATCCGTTGGATGGTCGTAGTGCCTTACACGTGGTGAACATCCATGCTACCTCGGAAATCGAGGCAACCCTATATAAGAGCTGGTGTGTGCTACTGTTACACACAAAGTTTATATTTCATTCCGCCATTGTTATTCCCAAGCTCATTCCTTCATACCTTCACTTCTTATCCCACGGATTTCCTCCACTGCAGGTTAGATCATCACGCCTCTCAAATCCTTTGTATAAACCATGGTGAAGGACAATCCTCTTATTACAGATGTCCTTAACGTGATGCCTGCGGAGAAATACATAGACTTTTTGTCTAAGTATTATATTCCTGAAAGCGTACATCCGACCTATCCAGGTGACGGTGAAGCGATTACGAATGCTCTGAAGGGAAAGATAGGCGTGTACACGCACCTATTTGATTCGGCTAACTACCGCATCCCCTTATCCAAGTTTTTGGTAGATCTGCTTCTATATTATGATTTCCACATAACCCAACTCCACTGCATAGGGGCATGTAAAATCAACCAGTTTGAGATTACCTGCCATACTTGTGAGGTAACCCTGACCGTGAATCTATTTAGGGTCTTTTACTCCCCCAACTAGTGAATGGGTGGCTGTCGTTCAAGAAACGATCCGCGAACGCCCCCATGACTTACAAGAAACCTTTAGATTCCCTTAAGAATTGGGACGACCATTATTTTTTCGTGGATGAGAAAGTATTCCCCACCCCATTTGTCCTCAAAACCAGAGCACCCAAAGACTATCCTCTCAAATTCAAATACTATAGTAGTAAGGATTTGAAAATTTTAGATACGCACCACACAGAATTCCACAGGGGTTTTCCGGAGCACTTCCTGTGCCTAGTAGGGATCAGCCGCTACTACTATGGGAGGGAGGATAGATATCCGTGCTTTCTGACCGAACGTAGGCAGGGTAGGTCTTCTTATATTTTTAGATGTAAAAGTGCCTCATTGTACTTTGTGAATTTACTAATCCGTATATATGCACATGTCCGCTGAGATGAAGCTACATGGATTATTGTGCCAAGGCGATCCAAGCAAAGTTCATGAAGGATTCCGACCACTGAAAGAAAATGAACTCCCCCTACTGGAAGCCATCGTAGACAAAACCATCCCGCTGGACTCAAAACCAGAGCACCCAAAGACTATCCTCCCAAATTCAAATACTATAGTAGTAAGGATTTGAAAATTTTAGATACCCACCGCACAAAATTCCACAGGGGTTTGCCGGAGCACTTCCTGTGCCTAGTAGGGATCAGCCGCTACTACTATGGGAGGGAGGATAGATATCCGTGCTTTCTGACCGAACGTAGGCAGGGTAGGTCTTCTTATATTTTTAGATGTAAAAGTGCCTCATTGTACTTTGTGAATTTACTAATCCGTATATATGCACATGTTCGCAGAGATGAAGCTACATGGATTATTGTGCCAAGGCGATCCAAGCAAAGTTCCTGAAGGATTCTGACCACTGAAAGAAAATGAACTCCCCCTACTGGAAGCCATCGTAGACAAAACCATCCCGCTGGAAGAAACCACTGAGCAGTGATCAGATAAGGGAGAGCCCGTGATTGAGAAGTCCCCTCTTGACTTCCATAATGAAGATGGTGAAGAACTACTACTGGAGAACGTCGTGCCGCACCAGGATGAAGAGGAAGAAGAAGAAGAATTCACCAACCCTGCTGATAATCGCACCGGTGATGATGAAGAAACAATACAAGCTTCTAGGTTCCCTCAGTCATCAAAGCCCAAATCCAAGAAGCGGAAGACTACCAGGAAGGTAGCAAAAACCCTAGGGGATGGGGAGGGGTACATAATGTTCCCCCAAAGAAGCTAAGGAAGGACCATCCGCAGTTCCAGGAAGGGAGCAGCGCCTCTACGTCCCAGGTCGACCCCTCGCTGTGCGCGGATGAACAAGTCTGGATGGCCACCCCTGTGAATGCCGTAGCTCCTACCATCACAGAACCCGTGACTGCACTATGTAAGTAACCTTTAATACTCCAAAGGATATAATCCATAAACAAAACTAATAAGTGTTAATAACAGGGCGGACCCATCGATAGTAGCCCAAGAGAAGGAGGTGGAAAGGGAACCCTCACCCGTGACATAAATGAGACCTCCATCCCCTCCCGTAACTCATGTCGAGGAGCCACGTCCTGAGGGACCCGACACCAGTCTTCACCTAGCATGGAATTTGTCCATCTTAACAAGGTTGGAGGCGGAGTCCGAGTGCACTGAATTCATTGAACACATCACTCCTCCAGCGTTGGCGCAAGATTTGGACGAACTAGAGCACAAGACGCTCCTGGAGTAGTTTGATGTATCCTCCGCACACCAGGTCACAGTTGGTGCGGCCCTAAGATGCCGTCTGATCATGGACTTGGCTAACGTGAGCCGTGCTGATAGAAAGATAGCTCGCCGTGAAGAACTGGTGGATAAGCACGAGAAAACTATCACATCCTTCCAGGCAGCGTTGGTAGTGGCAGAGTCAACCGTCAAGGAGCAAGCCCATCACGCCAACGCTCGTGAGGAACGTATTGCTAAGTTGGAGGCCCTTTTAGCTGCATCCAATGAGAAGGTATACTCTTACATTAACACTTATTTGTGCACGCAAAAAACCACATTGTTTTTGTAGTAACTCCAAGTGTCATGTATAGGTATCCGCAGCCGAAGCCACCACTAAAGCCGTAACCGTACAAGCCATAACTATTTCCAAGGAGCACGACACGCTGAAGGATGAACTTCTCCAGGCGCGGACTACCTTGGAAGAGCAAGCTACGGTAGCTGAGGGTGAACTAAGCAGGGTGGCAACGTATTGCGCCGAAGTGTTGTGTCCTCCTTTGCTCACAGCCATAGCTGGGCGTAGATGGATAGTTGGCCAGGGAATGCGGCTGGCCGTGAGCAAGGTAACGGAGGCTCCTTACCTGTTGCTAGCCTTTGCTGATGTTGTATCGGACGATATTGACCGTGGTAGGCACGAGGGGCTGATCAAAGCTGCAGAGCTAATAAGCAAGAAAGAAGATATTACCCAACATGCCTACCACAACCCTCTAGCCGAAGACAAGATGACCGCATCAATGGCTGCCCTTGCTGAAATCCAACACCCCTTCCTAGACGAGCTAGAGTCGCTGAAGGATGATCCAAATGGGTAATAATGTACAAGCTCACCGCCGATCCCATTCAACTGACCCTGCCCACCTACGACTCTGTGTCGAAGGTGATGAAAGGTGAAAAGCTGCTGGCCGAGGCGCTAGACGTGAACATGATCAGGGCACAAGATGGAAAGAATGCCCACGGGGAGGTCCTCCGTACCTTGATTGAAGAAGGGAAGAAAGAGATAGGGGAGTTCCTACCTCCTTTGTAATTTACATTGTAAACATTTGTACCATTTTACTCGTCCATGTATGTATATGGCTAGAACTGATGTTATTGTGATAACTTGTTATACTTATCAAAGCAAGTCTGTGATGACCATGGCTACTTTTGTGGTTTGAATTTGAAACATGTGTATTTTTGTTTTTTTTAGATATCATATACCTGTGTTGCATGATATGTCACGTCTTACCCAAAAATACATTCAAGTCTATATACTAGACGGGCGGCATGCGTCTTTACCATGCAAAGCACTACGTGAGCGCGACATATGGAAACTTATCACAACGTCTTGTGAGTAAGGTGTCTAGTAAGGATACATGATCCGCGTCACTGGGGTTGCATCCCTCTTATGCGACAAGTTGAATTATTAGGTTCACTTAATCCTCTTACCCCGCCTAGAGGCGCATAGTACATGTACGGTATTGAATGAATGCATATGAATGAGAGATAGCACATTATAGTAATAACAACTAAATCTATACGACAATAATTTGTTCATAGTATCTAAAATATAAGACAATAATTTGCACAAGAACGAGTTGTGGAGCTAGCTAGGCACCACGACATTTTATTAGAACGTTTACGTTTTTTGTTTTGACAAGAATGGGAGATCCTAAAAACAAAGGGAACCTAGAAAGCATAAAAAACAAAACAAAGAGAACACATGGATCTTCATTGAAGCCAGATATAGCGAAGTGTCCATGCGGAAGCCGTAGCTTTTCAAAGATAGCACCTTTTAAGATTGTAGATATTCCATGTGCGTTCCAGGTCGCGGCCATCCATGTCACGTAACTTGTACGCGCCCCGTCTTAAGGCTTCCGTAACCTCATACGGTCCTTCCCACTTAGGGCCCAGCTTTCCTGTATTATCCGCTCGACTTGCCTCGTTGGCACGATTAACAAAATCTCCCGGTCGGAAAGAAACAACTTTAACCTTGGCGTCATAATAAGCCTTCATCCGTGCTTTGGAATTGGCCTCATTGATAGCCGCTATTTCTCTTTTTTCCTCCCACAAGTCCAGATTGATCCGGAGCTGCTCGTCGTTTGTGACAACATTAACCTCCGCTGTGCGGATGGTCGGCATTCCTATTTCTGCTGGTATAACAGCTTCAGTGCCTTAGGCCAGTGCAAATGGAGTGTCCCCATTGGCTATTTTTGTAAAATCCGTGATTTTACCATGATTTTATGTAATAAGATTCACCCATAAATCCTAGAATAATCACTCATGTGTTGTACTTCGATAGGTTGTGTGTGAGCTTGACCACTATGTACTTATACTTATACAACTACTTTGCTATGGTGATATGTTGCATAACTAAACTTGGTACATAAGACTAGGATAACAAGTATTGAAAGTTATAACAACTATGTAGGCCCAACACTTAAACAAACTATGGGAAAATGTTGTATGAGGTTTTACTACATATATATAAATGAATGTGTACATTATAAACATACATACAAACTTTGGACTAGCCCAAAATCCTCTATCTTTGTGTGCTAGCCCAACACAAGCCCACAACTTGAGCCCATTTCCCTTTTTGGCTAAGAATGACACGCACCCCTTATGTGGAAGGTGAAGAGATGCCTTGGAAACACAAGTGTCATGCCTTGGAAACATAAGTGTCAACACTTGGCACAAATGTCCTTACCAAGGTAATCACACTTGCCTTGCATTCTCTTTCCCCCTTTTTAGCCGAAAACCCTCTCTCTCTCACTCTTCACATTCTCTCTCAAGGTAGATCTCACTCTCCTTTCCCTTTTTCTCTCTTAAACATTTCGGCTATAAGCCACTAAAAATCCAAGGTTGTTCATCCAATCTACTAGATCCTTGTCCCAAAGTAGTCACCTGTCTTTTGGTAACATCATCATCTTAGGAAGTATTGTACCATGCCCTAGCCGAACCTTAAAGGTCACGGCTTGGTTAGTATTTAGAGTCTCCTTCATCATCTAGAATAGATCTCTAACCCCCTTGTTCATATAGATCTTCCTTGGTAACATCTAGGCAACAAAGGTATACTCCTTATGTTTTTCTTTCACTTGCATGCATCATCATCCATCAATAAACACATGTATATAACTTGTTATAAATCAAGATTTGGTAATAGCCATGACCTTAAAGGTCACGGCCTATTTTTGTGTACCATTAATCATGGTTAAAAATCCTTTAATAAGAAATCTATGATTAGTATTACATGTTTAAACTTGATTTAAAATCCTATGAAAACATTTTATAAACTTAATGTATCAAGGGTTACAAATCTTACTTTATGGGACTTTGGTTAACAAATAATCATAGATCTCATAAAATAAACATGGGTAACTCAAGAACCATGAAAACCATGACCTAGAAGGTCACGGCATATATCATTAATAAATACATAATTTATGTGCTAAGTTTAAATGATGGAATACGTATCATTACATGGTAAATGGACTATAGAAAATCACTAAAATATTATATGTGTACTTAGATAATCTTTTAGTATACATGCATGTATATGTAGAACCTAGATTTGTGGTTAAATGGTAAATATGAAACTAGCTAAAAACCATATCTTGGAAATACCAAGTTTAAATGACTAACCATAAGATATATATGGTGTACATGGACTTTGACTTGTTTTCCTTATTATATACATAGCTAGATCTTAATATTGAAACAATTGCAAGTACATGCAATCTTAAAACAAGACTTGACACACCTTAATAAACTATGGTAATCATAGCCGTGGGTCTTAAGCTCATGATTAGAACTTATGACTTGTATAAAACCTTGTAACATACCTAGATCTAAATTGGTACATCACATAAAACAAAGTATGAGTTTTATTCTTCTATTTTACATTCAAAACTAAATATGAATAAACTAAAGACAAGATAATAAGAATATCCTAAGTTAAAACTTACATAAAGTGTAAAGTAGCGTTAATGGACTATTTAAGCCCATGAAGTGTTAAATTCAAAACTTAATGGACCCAATAAGCCCAATTAATAAATCCTAGTAACTTAATGGACTTAAGATTACACTTAGGCCCATTTAACTAATTAAAGGACTTAAAAATATAGTTAAGCCCACTAAAATAGCCCATTAGATGTTTAGCCCATTTAATGAGCTCATATACTATTTTAAATGTAAAATAAAAGTTTTTATAATAAAAAATATAACTTATAAAAACTTTTTGGATTAAAATGACAATTTATAAAACTTAAGGACTAAAACCGTAACTTATAAAACTTGTTTTGATAAACTAGTAAGCACAAGGACTGAAAATGTAAATACCCAAAAGTCTAGGGTTTAATAATTACTGTCCGTGGCAAATTAAACCCTATGGACCATTTTGGGAAGTTTCTAAAAGATATTTTGACATTTTAAAACCCTAAGGACTATTTTTGTAATTTACCAAAACTTAAAGAAGCCCTAGGGGCTGTTTTTGTAATATTGGTAAAGTTACAAAACCTAAATAAAACTAGGGGGAGCAAATCTGCCATAAGACGAAACTTTAACAAACCCTAGGTACTAATTATGTAAAATTCGAAAGTTACACTTGTTTAAAATATAGAAGGACTAGTTTTGCCATATCTCGAAACATTACCAAGCCCTAACCCTAAAATCTATTTTAATTATAATAAAACATAATTAAAATACTTAGAACATAAGAACTAGGGTATAAATTCTTAAGTTTCAGTTATTTTATAAATATTAAAATAATTTATGAAAACCGTAAAGTAAAATAAAATATTATATTTTTTTTAATTTTTACTTTAAGAAATAATTGTATAAACAATTATAAATATGTGTTACTCATACATAAACTCATATACTTTTAGAAAATAAAATTTATATGAACGTTGGATAAATTGAAAGTTAATATTTAAGTAGAACATTTTATGTCTACTTAACTAAGAAACTTAATATAAGTTAATACATGTATGCTAACTGATATTAATAGTTAAACATTTTATGTTTACCTAGAAATGAATATTGATGCTACTTGAACTACAATTATTTAGATAAATACGATAGTATGAATGAACTGAATAAAATCCGTATAAGCATACATATATGTTCTTTGTACTATCTATTAAAACTGTACTATCTGATTAGGAATAACTTTGGCGTGAACTTTAATTGGATATTCGTACTAAACATCAATTGCCTACTCCCAGGTTAGTTTACATCCCCATATAAACTATTTGATAAAACTTTCCCTTTTGGGAAAGAAAATATGCAAACATATATTGGACACAACTGGATTTGTATAAACTTGATTATGATTGATTATTATTGAAACTGTTAAATTGTTGTAAATCGCCCGAATGTTATAAATAGATCTGTTAGGGATTGACCATCCCCGTCTGGGTGAGTCATGCTCACTGTGCCTTGGCCGGGACAACAGATGTATACCATGCTGGAACTGGAATGGGTGTCTTTTTTTAAGACACTACGTCCTCATCTGTTGAGGACTATGGGGTTAAGCTTCAGTTTCTAATAATAAACAAATATTATTTACATTTTAGTAAGAATGCTTTGTGCATTATTAATTCATGATTATTGTATGTCCAAACTAATTAATTGTTAAAATCTGTAAATTCACCAACTTTATGTTGACCCCAGTTAGTATGTTTTGCACAGGAATATGAAGTTAGTACGTGGTGTGTGCATGGTCTCCAGCATCTTAGAAATCTGCATCATAGGACTCGTCAGGGGTTCTATTTGGGAAACAAAAACAATCACCTACTGTCTTGTTTAAAACTATTTTTATTTATTTGTTTAAATAAACATGTAATCTGATTTGACTAACTTTTTATCTTATGCTCTACGGACTATATGCTATCGATCCACCCTAGTGACATCTCCGGGGATATTTTCCGCATATTTTGACCCTACCCCGGGTTTCACAAAGAATGATATCAGAGCATTAGTTATAGAGAACCAGATAAATTTTTAAATAAAATAAAAATAAAATGATTTTTTATTTATTTAAAACTGGACTATAACTTATAAAAATCTTTTTGGGATTTTATTTCGGGACCGTATTAGTTAAGCATATAGATCTTAGGGCATTTAATGCTATGTGAACAAATTGTATATATATATGTATGTTTACTAAACTTGATTATTAATACTGTTTAGTGAGTTATTGCTATATGTTCGACGCGCTAAACTTGAAAATTTTACACTACATAGTAAAATACTGAAATGAGAATATGAGTAATATTAGACTAAACTTCACACTTACAATTTGATAAAAGAATTGCTTAAATGATAATACGTATATGTATATATAAGTATTAATCTTTATAACCTTAAAACATTATAATAATTGTTTAAAAGGGATATATTTCATAAAGCATGCAATCTAAAATAATATTGTTCTTTGTTTGTAAGCTTATACTCACTTCAAACTTAAAATAAAACTATTTCAGAGCATCATGACTCCGCCTACTGCATCCTCGACTCTTCTACCCATAGTAACTCCTACCCCAGTTGTTTGTTCATCTCCACGATCAGCGCAGTATGGATGGTTGTCAGCCTCGGATTTAAAGGATGACCCAACTATCGAGGCTGTACTCCAAGAGGACCCATTTCCTACCTCTGCATCAGCTATACTGGCCCCGACCTCTATGGAGGAGGACCAGGTTCTTCCTAGCCTAGCACCTTCCGTGCCTCCATTCTTATCATCAGGCTATTTGTCCGGGTCTGTACCCGTCTCTACTTATGAGACCGGGGAAGGCTCCAGAGTGAGACATGTCGATCCCGTTCAGGCTTAGATTGCTGCACTGGTTGCACGCCTGGAGAAGGAGATATCGGACCTCCGCAAATCTAGTGGTAGCCGGCCGACAAGGCCACACCGTCATCCATTATCGTATTGACACTTTCTCCCGCACCATGAGAAGAGAAGCCCAGGACACTAAGAGCCTCCAGGCCAAGACTGATAAAGCATCGAAGTGGCTCATAGAGGAGAACCGTCGTCTTCACCAACGTATTCAGGTCATGGAGGGTCCTCAGCATCAGACCTATACGGCCCTATCTGCTCAGGAGCAATCGTTGTCTATCTTTTGTGATCTTGCCACCGTCAGACATGACGGGATTACTACAGAGATGACTCATCTCCGAGGAGCTACCAATAGAATTCAGACCCATTTGCTGACAGCATTCCATGTGCTCAAGAGACCTAAGCGACGATTCAGGCATTACAGGGTTCCCGAAGAGCATTTGTAGCTCCACCAGCTTCATCAGCACCATCAGCACCAGCCATACCTAGTGGATCATCTAGGCAGGACTAGTATAGATGTACCGGATTTCTTGTACGTCATGACAAGCTTACGGGTTGTATCCCAGCTATCATGACATGACACCTTCGTACTTTTATTTCTTTTCAAGCTTTTGTTGATGCATTCTTGTGTTGTACCTCTCTTTTCTGGCATGTATTTTTGGGATTTGATGTACTTAAGACTATGTGTACCACTACCCAGGACAAGGCTAGCTAAGTCTCTGTCTCGGATTTGATATGCTCGATGAATGTTTAATTCCCTATGTAAATTTGCATGCAATCATTCTCTTATGTTATATCTTTAGTGCAAAGTATTATATTATGAAATCCTGAAAGGTTATCCAAATTTGTTATGAATTTTACGCATGAAATCATCTCTTGCAAATAATATAAAAACTGCACTAACGTTTGAACTAATAGTCTCATTTTGTGTATGATTATAGACAAATGATGATTACGCGATCAAACCCCAATAATGGAATTGCTCCCAACACCGCTAACACCGAGGTTCCTGAAGCTACTCATAATGTTACCGCTGCTCAACTCAGAGAGATGATTGGTGAAGGCATTACGGCAGCTATGGAAACTAGAGAATTTAATATGAGCAATGAACCGAACCACAACATGCACAGGAACAACTTCAACAGGGGTTGTTCTTACCCCAACTTCTTGAAATGCAAACCCTCATACTACCGAGTAAACGAAGGAGTTGTTGAATTGATGCAATGGTTTGAAAGACTAGAGACAGTTTTCCGCATCAGCGGTTGTGCTGACGAGAACAGAGTTAAGTTTGCGACAGGTACTCTGCTTAAGAGCGCCCTTACTTGGTGGAACTCTGTGGTCGCCACCCTTGGACAAGACACTTCCTATACTCTCACTTGGGCCAACCTCAAGGAAAGAATGACTGAAAAGTATTGTCCCAGAGGAGAAATGAAGAAGTTAGAAGTCGAGCTGTGGGATCTCAAGTGTGAGAACAATGATATCCTTTGGTACAACCAAAGATTTCAAGAGTTAAGCTTGATGTGCACCAGAATTTTTTCTCTAAGGAGTGACAAGATTGAGAAGTATGTCAGCGGACTCCCTAACAATATTCATGACAGTGTGCTAGCTTCACAACCCACTACCGTAGAAGGTGCAATGGAATTTCTGACAGAGCTGATCAACAAGCGAGCTCGCAACCTGTCCGAAAGACAAACATACAACAAGCGGAAGTCGGGTAGAACTACTCGTAGCCAGCACCAGCAATCTTCCAAAAGACAAAACATTGAGCAAACTAATGACACTACTCCCACAACCCATAACAAGAAATACTTAGGATCCAAACCTAAGTGTTCAGAATGCGACTACCATCATGATGCTGGAAAACAATGTAAGGGAAACCAAAACCCCGCAAGTGAAAGTAATCATGAGCCAAAGAAAGTTGTAGTATGTTACGAATGTGGGACCTCTGGACACGTGAGGCTTGATTGTCCCAAGTTGTCCAACTGGAAGGAGGACAACAAAGGAATCCCATCACAAGTATATATGACTGGCGATGCCTAAGACAATCCAAATTCCAACATCGTCACCGGTACATTTCTACTAAACCAACGATATGCATCTGTCCTATTTGACACCGGGGCAGATCAAAGCTTTATATCAACGGAATTTAGTAGAGTATTGGAAATTACTCCATCAGCCTTAGACTTCTACTATACGGTAGAACTAGCTGACGGAAAAATTGTGACAGTTGACACCATCATTCGAGGCTGTACTTTAAACCTCTCCAATCACCCGTTCAAAATCGATTTGATCCCAGTAAGTCTTGGTAGCTTTGATGTCATCATTGGCATGGATTGGCTGTCAAAGTACCATGCGGTCATTGTATGTGATCAAAAACGTGTTCGTATACCTTGGGGAGATGAAACCTTGATTATACGAGGGGATGATAACCCTGATATAATCAACACTAGACTTAGTGTCATTTCTTGCACCAAAGCACAAAGTTACTTGACCAGAGGATGCCCTATCTTCTTAGCACACATCTCTAAAATCGAGGAAGAAGACAAACCCGAGGAGACCCGAATCGAGGACGTGCCAATTGTCCGAGATTTTCCCGAGGTATTTCCCGAGGAACTGTCGGGTATGCCCCCAGTGCGACAGATAGTATTCCAAATTGATTTGATTCCTGGGGCTGCACCTGTAGCTAAGGATCCCTACAGGCTAGCACCATCAGAAATGAAGGAACTAGCCAAACAACTCCAGGAACTATCAGAAAAAGGATTCATTAGGCCTAGCTCTTCTCCATGGGGAGCCCCTGTTCTGTTTGTCAAGAAGAAAGACGGTTCTTTTCGAATGTGCATCGATTACCGAGAATTAAACAAACTAACGATAAAGAATCGCTATCCTTTACCTTGCATTGACGACTTGTTTGATCGACTCCAGGGATCAAGCATGTATTCTAAGATTGATCTAAGGTCTGGATACCATCAACTGAGTGTCCGGGAAGAGGATATTCCTAAGGCAGCCTTCAGAACTCGTTATGGTCATTTCGAATTTAGAGTTATGCCTTTTGGGTTGACAAACGCACCGGCAATATTCATGGATCTCATGAACCGAGTGTGTAAACCCTATTTGGATAAATTCGTGATAGTCTTCATCGACGACATACTTGTTTACTCCAAAAACAAACAAGACCATGTTGAGCATCTGGCCCAAGTACTAAAAATACTAAAGGAAGAGCAGCTATATGCAAAATTTTCCAAATGCGAGTTCTGGATACCCAGAGTCCATTTCCTAGGACACGTCATTGACAGCGATTGTATTCACGTAGATCCTGCAAAGGTTGAATCCGTTAAGAGTTGGGCATCTCCCAAATCACCAACGGAGATCCGCCAATTTCTAGGCCTCGCTGGATACTATCGCCGATTCATTGAAGACTTCTCCAAAATAGCCAATCCCATGACAAAACTCACTCAGAAAGGAGTATAATTTAATTGGGGAGAAAAGGAGGAATTGGCTTTCCAATTGATAAAACATAAGCTGTGTAGTGCGCCTCTCTTATCCTTGCCTAAGGGCAATGATGACATTGAGGTATATTATGACGCCTCATATAAAGGATTGGGAGCAGTGTTGATGCAAAGAAAGAAAGTGATTGCCTACGCTTCTAGGAAACTAAAGAAGAATGAGAAAAACCACACTACCCACGACTTAGAACTTGGAGCGGTAGTCTTTGCCTTAAAAATTTGGAGGCATTACCTTTACGGAACAAAATGTACAGTGTACACCGACCACAAGAGTCTGCAACATATATTAGATCAAAAAGAGCTTAATATGAGGCAGCGTCGTTGGATCGAACTGTTAAGCGATTACGATTATGAAATCAAATACTATCCAGGTAAAGCAAACGTAGTTGCTGATACACCGAACCGTAAAGATAAAGACCCACCCATGAGGTTCCGAGCCTTAACCATGACCATCAATCTGGATCTGCCCAAGCAAATCCTTGAAGCACAAATCCAAGCACAGAAACCCGAAAACCTCTGGAAAGAAGACATAGGGGGAATGCTCCGAACCGACCTCTCTAAAGAGAAACTGGAACCAAGGGCGGACGGAACATTGTGCTTACACGGGAGGAGTTGGTTACCCCGTTATAGAAATTTGAGGGACATAATCATGCACGAGTCACATAAATCCAAATACTCAATACATCTGGGATCGGTAAAGATGTATCAAGATATGAGGAAATTTTATTGGTGGCCAAACATAAAGGCTGACATCGCCATTTATGTCCAGAAATGTCTGACATGCGCACGTGTCAAAACAGAACACCAAAGGTCATCTGGTCTACTGGTACAGCCTGAGATACCTGAATGGAAGTGGGAAAACATCACCATGGATTTTGTGACCAAACTCCCAAAATCATCTCATGGATATGATGCCATTTGGGTGATAGTCGACCGATTCACGAAGTCTTCTCATTTCATACCCATTAAGGAATCCGACTCCCTATCCATGTTAGCAAGGACCTACCTTAAGGAAATTGTAACCAAACATGGGGTACCAGTCTCAATAATATGCGATCGGGACAGTAGATTCACCTCCAACTTCTGGAGGGCTCTCCAACGAGCCCTGGGTACCCAACTGGATATGAGCACCGCCTATCATCCACAAACGGATGGCCAGAGTGAGAGAACCATCCAAACTATAGAAGACATGCTAAGGGCATGTGCGATTGATTTTGGAAATAGTTGGGTCGAGCGTATACCTTTGGTTGAGTTCTCCTACAACAATAGCTATCACGCCAGTATCAAGGCAACCCCTTTTGAAGCCCTTTATGGAAGGAAATTTCGCTCTCCTGTATGTTGGGCAGAGGTAGGCGAGTTCCAACTCACTGGGCCTAAATTGATTCAGGAGACTATAGACCGAATTGTCCTTATAAAGCAGAGACTGCAAGCTGCTCGTGATCGATAGAAGAGTTACGCGGATAAGAAACGCACACCCGTGCAGTTCAAAGTAGGAGATCACGTCATGCTAAAAGTATCACCATAGAAGGGAGCTATACGATTTGGAAAGCGGGGAAAGTTGAATCCACGATATGTGGGCCCTTTCAAAGTGATAGCCAAGGTCGGGGAAGTGGCTTATCGCTTAGAACTGCCACCACAGTTAAGTCGGATACACCCCACCTTCCATGTGTCAAATTTGAAGAAGTGCTACGCCGAGGAACCTTTGGTCATGCCCTAAGAGGGGGTCCATATCGATGACCACCTCCAATACACGGAGACACCAGTGGAAATCATGGATAGAATAACCAGGAAGTTGAAACGTAGCCGCATCCCGTTAATCAAAGTACGATGGGACTCGAAGAGAGGCCCCGAGTACACCTGGGAACGAGAAGACATCTTCAAAGCCAAATACCCTCATCTTTTCACTTAAAAGATACCTATGTTTTTAGTAGCTTTGAGGACAAAGCTAAAATAACGGGGTGGTGTTGTAAAATCCGCGATTTTACCATGATTTTATGTAATAAGATTCACACATAAATCCTAGAATAATCACTCATGTGTTGTACTTCTATAGGTTGTGTGTGAGCTTGACCACTATGCACTTATACTTCTACCACTACTTTGCTTTGGTGATATGTTGCATAACTAAAATTGGTACATAAGACTAGGATAACAAGCATTGAAAGTTATAACAACTATGTATGCCCAACACTTAAACAAATTATGGGAAAATGTTGTATGAGGTTGTACTACATATATATAAATGTATGTGTACATTATAAACATACATACACACTTTGGACTAGCCCAAAATCCTCTACCTTTGTGTGCTAGCCCAACACAAGCACACAACTTGTGCCCATTTCCCTCTTTGGCTAAGAATGACACGCACCCCTTATGTGGAAGGTGAAGAGATGCCTTGGAAAAAAAAGTGTCATGCCTTGGAAACATAAGTGTCAACACTTGGCACAAATGTCCTTACCAAGGTAATCACACTTGCCTTGCATTCTCTTTCCCCCTTTTTAGCCGAAAACCCTCTCTCTCTCACTCTTCACATTCTATCTCAACAAGATCTCACTCTCCTTTCCCTTTTCTCTCTCAAACATTTCGGCTATAAGCCACCAAAAATCCAAGGTTGTTCATCTAATCTACTAGATCCTTGTCCCAAAGTAATCACCTGTCTTTTGGTAACATCATCATCTTAGGAAGTATTGTACCAAGCCGTAGCCGAACCTTAAAGGTCACGGCTTGGTTAATATTTAGAGTCTCCTTCATCATCTTCAATAGATCTGTAACCCCCTTGTTCATATAGATCGTCCTTGGTAACATCTAGGCAAGAAAGGTATACTCCATATGTTTTTTTTTTCACTTGCATGCATCATCATCCATCTATAAACACATGTATATAACTTGTTTAAAATCAAGAATTGGTAATAGCCATGTCCTTAAAGGTCACAGCCTATTTTTGTGTACCATTAATCATGGTTAAAAATCCTTTAATAAGAAATCTATGATTAGTACTACATGTTTAAACTTGATTTAAAATAATATGAAAACATTTTATAAACCTAATGTAGCAAGGGTTACAAATCTTACTTTATGGGACTTTGGTTAACAAATAATCATAGATCTCATAAAATAAACATGTGTAACTCAAGAACCATGAAAACTATGACCTAGAAGGTCACGGCATATATGATTAATAAATACATAATTTATGTGCTAAGTTTAAATGATGGAATACGTATCATTACATGATAAATGGACTATAGAAAATCACTAAAATGTTATATGTGTACTTAGATGAACTTTTAGTATACATGCATGTATATGTAGAACCTAGATTTGTGGTTAAATGGTAAATACGAAACTAGCTAAAAACCATATCTTGGAAATACCAAGATTAAATGACTAACCATAAGATATATATGGTGTACATGGACTTTGACTTGTTTTCCTTATTATATACATAGCTAGATCTTAAAATTGAAACACTTGCAAGTACATGCAATCTTAAAACAAGACTTGACACACCTTAATAAACTATGGTAATCATAGCCGTGGGTCTTAAGCTCATGATTAGAACTTATGACTTGTATAAAACCTTGTAACATACCTAGATCTAAATTGGTACATCACATAAAACAAAGTATGAGTTTTATTCTTCTATTTTAGATTCAAAACTAAATATGAATAAACTAAAGACAAGCTTATGAGATATCCTAAGTTAAAACTTACATAAAGTGTAAAGTAGTGTTAATGGACTATTTAAGCCCATGAAGTGTTAAATTCAAAACTTAATGGACCCAATAAGCCCATTTAATAAATCCTAGTAACTTAATGGACTTAAGATTACACTTAGGCACATTTAACTAATTAAAGGAGTTAAAAATATAGTTAAGCCCACTAAAATAACCCATTAGATGTTTAGCCCATTTAATGAGCTCATATACTATTTTGAATGTTAAATAAAAGTTTTTATAATAAAAAATATAACTTATAAGAACTTTCTAGATGAAAATGACAATTTATAAAACTTAAGGACTAAAACTGTAACTTATAAAACTTGTTTTGATAAACTAGTAAGCACAAGGACTGAAAATGTAAATACCCAAAAGTCTAGGGTTTAATAATTACTATCCGTGGCAAATTAAACCCTAGGAACCATTTTGGGAAGCTTCTAAAAGATATTTTGTCATTTTAAAACCCTAAGGACTATTTTTGTAATTTACCGAAACTTAAAGAAGACCTAGAGGCTGTTTTTGTAATTTTGGTAAAGTTACAAAACCTAGATAAAACTAGGGGGACCAAATCTGCCATAAGTTGAAACTTTAACAAACCCTAGTTACTAATTATGTAAAATCCGACAGTTACACTTTTTTAAAATATAGAGGGACTAGTTTTGCCATATCCTGAAACATTACCAAGCCCTAACCATAAAATCTATTTAATTATAATAAAACATAATTAAAATACTTAGAACATAAGAACTAGGGTATAAATTCTTAAGTTTAAATTATTTTATAAATATTAAAATAATTTATGAAAACTTTAAAGTAAAATAAAATATTATATATTTTTTTATTTTTACTTTAGGAAATAATTGTATAAACAATTATGAATATGTGTTACTCATACATAAAATCATATACTTTTAGAATATAAAATTTATATGAACGTTGGATAAATTGAATGTTAATATTTAAGTAGAACATTTTATGTCTACTTAACTAAGAAACATAATATAAGTTAATACATGTATGCTAACTGATATTAATAGTTAAACATTTTATGTTTACCTAGAAATGAATATTGATGCTACTTGAACTACAGTTATTTAGATAAATACCATAGTATGAATGAACTGAATAAAATCCGTATAAGCATACATATATGTTCTTTGTACTATTTGTTAAAACTTTACTATCTGATTAGGCATAACTTTGGCGTGAACTTTAATTGGATATTCGTACTAAACATCAATTGCCTACTCCCAGGTGAGTTTACAGCCCCATATAAACTATTTGATAAAACTTTCCCTTTTGGGAAAGAAAATATGCAAACATATATTGGACACAACTGGATTGTATATACTTGATTATGATTGATTATTATTTAAACTTTTAAATTATTGTAAATCGCTCGAATGTTATAAATAGATCTATTAGGGATTGACCATCCCCGTCTGGGTGAGTCATGCTCACTGTGCCTTGGCCGGGACAACAGACGTATACCATGTTGGAACTGGAATGGGTGTCTTTTTGTAAGACACTACGTCCTCATCTATTGAGGACTATGGGGTTAAGCTTCAGTTTCTAATAATAAACAAATGTTATTTACATTTTAGTAAGAATGCTTTGTGCATTATTACTTCTATGATTATTGTATGTCCAAACTAATTAATTGTTAAAATCTATAAATTCACCAACTTTATGTTGACCCCCGTTAGTATGTTTTGCACAGGAATATGAAGTTAGTACGTGGTGTGTGCATGGTCTCCAGCATCTTAGAAATCTGCATCATAGGACTCGTCATGGGTTCTATTTGGGAAACAAAAACAATCACCTACTGTCTTGTTTAAAACTATTTTTATTATTTGTTTAAATAAACATGTAATCTGATTTGACTAACTTTTTATCTTATGCTCTACGGACTATATGCTATCAATCAACCCTAGTGACATCTCCGAGGATATTTTCCGTATATTTTAACCCTACCTGGGGTGTCACAGTTTTAATCATAGTCCTATGTGCCCATAGAACATGTGGCAGTTCATCTACCCATTTGGAACTTCGTTCATCCAAGCGTGCCTTGATCCTTCACCCAAGCTTGTATTTGCTCGTTCCACAAGACCATTTGTCTGTGGATGTTTAACAGATGCGAAGCGCCGCGTGATATTCAATGCTGCACACCAGTCCTTGAATTGATTATCCGCGAACTACTTCCTGTTGTCCGAGATGATTTCTCCTGGTAAGCCAAAACGGCACACAATGTTCTCCAAACAAACTTTTTAACTTGTTTGCCTGTAATGGATTTAACTGCCTTAGCCTCTATCCAACGTGTACAGTAGTCCATTGCGACAATAAAAAACTTAACCCCCCCTGCAGCTACGGGGAAAGGTCCTACAATGTCAATCCCCCACTTATAGTTGGCCATGGGGATGTAATGGGTGTCAGTTCCTGCTACGAATGTCGTGGTATTCGTCTGTGCACTTGGCAATCACTGCTTTTGCGAATCATGTCGCGTGCATCCCTACGCATAGTAGGCCAATAATATCCTGTGCGTAGAGCTCAAGCTACTACAGATCGGGGACCCGCGTGCATGCCGCATAACCCTTCATCTATCTCACTGATCACATAAGTAGCCTGGCGTGGCCCAACACACCGCAACCACGGCTATAAGAAAGAGCGCTTGTAAAGAATACCTTTTCGAAGCTCGAAGTGCTGCGACTTCCTTCTGATACGTCGTGCCGCCTTTTCCTCGTCCGGAAGGGTTTCATTAGTCAAATAGTTGATGATCGGGGTCATCCATGTAGGACCATCTTCCTCAACTATAGCTGCGACTTCCCCTTTCGTTATAGACTTTTCCTTTAGTATTTCTACCAAGACTTGCTTGGATAAGTGGGCGAAACTTGTAGATGAGATCTTGCTAAGAGCGTCCGCCTTCTTGTTTTCACCTCTTGGTACCTGCTTGATAGAAAACTTGCTGAAAGCAGCGATGAGTGACTTGACTTTCTCCAAGTATCGAACCATGTTATCCTCCTTGGCTACGTAACCCCCTAGAATGTGGTTCGCGACAAGCCGTGAGTCCACTTAGGCCTCAAGGTTTCGGAGTCCCATTCTAGCAGCCATTTTTAAACCCGCAATCAACGCTTCATATTCTGCCTCATTATTGGTAGTTGTGAACTCAAAGCGCAGGGCGTATGTAAACTCCATTCCTTTCGGATTCGTAAGGATGAGACCAGCTCTTGATCCATCCATGCACGAGGATCCGTCCGTAAATAATACCCATGGTTCTGCTGGAGTTTTCTCTCGTTGTACGACAGGTCTATCCTTGTCCGGCTTCTCTATCAAGAAATCTGCCAAGATTTGGCCTTTAACAATTGTCTGTTGTCTATAAGAGATGTTATGCTCTCCCAACAGAATGCTCCACTTCTGTAGCCTACCGGCCACGTCTGGTCTGGAGATGACTTGTTTTATTGGTTGATCAATAATGACCACAATTGGGTGCGCCTGAAAGTATCGGCGTAACCAGTTTCTCCATAGAAGAATAATTCAACTCCGGCCCTTGCAGTGTTCTACTTATGAAGTAGACCGGAGTTTGGACTGTGTCCCTATCCGTCATGAGTACCGCACTTATTGCTCCATGTGTGGCCGATAGATACATGATGAGCTCCTCCTTGGTTCGGGAGGCCACTAGCATGGGAAGAGCTGTGATGAGACTGCTTTTATACATGGTCTCATCGTCTAAATCGGGCTTAAAATGCATAAAATATCATTAAAATGCCAAATATATGCTTGTGTTTGTTGCTTGTGTATTTTAGGTACGGATATTGAGGAAAAGACAAAAAGATCACAAGAATCAATCAAAAACGAACACGGGAAACGAAATCGCACAATGAACCGGGCCGAAATCTGGAATTTCCAAAAATGACCTTGAAGAATTAAAGATTGTCAACATTGGTCCCTCATTTTTGAAGACTTGGCAATTTATACCCTTGCAAAACTCATAAAATGCAATGTGGTCCCTAAATTATCAAGATATTACAAAAAAAGCCATTGAAGAATGAAGAAATTACATGTGAAGTCCTTGTATTAAGTTTGAAAACTTAATTGTGCCAAATGTGACAAGTTTGCAAAGTTGTTATAAAGGGAATGCAAGTTGTTGCTGATTAAATACAATGTGAAAGAAGAAAGAAACATGGAGGGCCAAACCAGCCAGACAACCAATCTCACCTCAGCCAACCAGTGACCTCCACGTCATCCCCCACTCACCATCCACCAATCACAAGCCCCATATTCCCCACGTCACACTCCACTTAAACTTTTTAAAAACTGATTAAACTAATCAGGGATTAAAATGAGGCAAACTTAAATTTAAACATTTTTTAAATCCCAAACGAATCAAACACCCCTAATTCCTTTCCCTCCCACACATAAACCCTAAAAACTCCCAGTTTTAATTGTCCATAATCCTTAACTTAAACCCCAATTAATATTGGGGGTTTTACCCACAAACTCACTCCCAATACAAGACCCAACCCAGAAAACGACCTCCCCCTCTCTTGTCTACTCAATGAGACTCCCCTGACCCCACTTTTGTGCAAGAAAACAAAGGAGAAGCAAATCAAACGACCCATGTGATTTTCTTCCTCCCAAAGGCATTACCAACGGCTAAGATCACTTCATCACAACTGGCATATCACATGGAGCTTTTTTTTGACCAAGACTTGAAGATTCGTCCAAGGGCCTTTATGGCATTTCATGTATTAGGGTTAAGGCTTCTAGTATTTTCTATAGACTAGTATAAATACTCAGCTGTATGTAGCTAGTATTTTTTGTTCCAGATTTTTGCTTGCAAAATATTGTAATCCCTTTTTAAGTAATGAAAGTTGGTATTTTATAAAATTGTAATTCCTTTTCTTGGTTAAAAGTTGGTATTTAATTGTTTAAGCATAATCTGAGTTCCTCAATCCTTTTTGGATTTGTTAAGTGTCATTTAGAAAGTTAAGGTTTGGTGAGAGGATACTCAATCCAAGGCCTTGAACTTTCTGTAAAAGTTATAGAAGCTATTAGCTTATTTGGTGGATAACTAAATAAGCTACTAGGCTTGTATAAGGTTTTTAATCCGTTTCAAAAGTTTTCAAGTTTTCTGAAATTTTCAAAGTGAAAATCTCATTTTTACTCTTTTTTTTTTTGCTTGACTTTTACTGTAGCATAAGCTCATCACAAGAACTATAAGCTTGTGACAAGCTTATTCTACCAACTCTCTTGTCTTGTTGGTTGTGGTGTGCAGGAAACAGGAAGCAAACAAGAATATATTTCTTTCATTCCATTTCATTTTTTTATCAAGTATAAGCTACATAAGCAGCTTATAGAGGATATGCACAAGCCCCAGCTTGTAATTGAAGGCATAGCAGCCTTAGTGGGGCCTGGATGTGGGTCCCACAAGGTAAATCCTTGTTTCTAGTTTTCAAATTATCAAAATCTGTGATTTATGTGATTTAGTGTGAACTTGTTTGAATGTTGGATGTTACTGTTTAAATAAGCTCATTTAAGCTTGTTATGCATGTTTAGGATATAGGAAATCAGTTTGGTTGGATTCTATAAGTATTTGGTTTGTTAATCTTGATTTTCAGTTTCTTAAGGAGTGTTTGGATCTGGTGTTTAAAGTAAGATTGGTGAAAGTTTTAGGGTTAAAATCTTGTTAGATACACTCCTTAGGATAGGTGTAGGATATGTGTTAGTTGGTTTTCAGATTGGTAAAGTATTCAACACCTTTGCATGCTAAAATTTTGAGAAAATAGCAAAAATCAGTTAAATGCCTTGATTGACTGTTCTTGTTGAATTTGCTCATCATATTTGGATAATCTGTTAGAGCTAGGTTTAAGCAAGATTGTGTGTTGCTGGTATGTCAATTGGTTGAGTATTATGCAAGTTATTGGCCTCTAAAATTCATTTTTGTGCAAGTAAAAAGGGTGTTACTGTTCATCAGAAACTCAGAGCTTAATCAGAAACTTATTGTGCTTATTTTGTGTGATTTTTGTGATAAACTTGTGTGGTTTTCTTGTTTCAATAGACTCCTTATACTCAACTGAGTATAAGGTGCCTTGCTGTCCAAAAATAAGCCACCAATTAAGCTTTCCTAAGCTTATTACTCAACTGAACAAAAATCAACACTAGCAGTGGAAACTCCTTTCCCACTGGTAGCACAATAGTTGGTACTGCTTCACTAGCAAACAAACCCCAACACATGTCACTTTCAGTAATGTTGGATTTTTGTCTTTAGTGACCTAAATTGGGAATTAGGACTTCAGACTAGTTTTGTTATTTTTTCAATTTTATTTCTGAATTTTTAGTTTAATTAGATTTTTTATTACTGTTCATTTAGTATTTATTAGATTAAATAGCTATTTTTAATAAATTTTAATATTCTGTTTTTGGAATTTAGTGGTAAAAGTTGTTATTTTTCATTTCTAAATTTTTTCCTAGACTTAGAATATTATTTTAAGATTTTTGGTTAAAAAAGTTTTCACTGTTCATCTTTTTATTATTTTTTAGAATTAATTTAAGTTAATTAGGGTTTTATTTAAACTATTTTTGTCTTTTAGTGGTAAAATTAATATTTTTCAAACTTTTTCATTTTTCTTCTGTTCATTACAGTAATTTAGGATTTTTAAAATTGTTAAATTATTTTTAGCATTATTTTATTATTTTTTATAATTATTTTAGTTTTAAAATAGTTTTTGGTAATTTAAAAATAGAAAAATAGTTTTTAAAAATTAGGAAAAATACTTTTTAGTCTTTAGATAATATAAGTAAGTTATTTGTTCAATAAAATAATATTTTGGACATTGATTAATTATATTTAATTTTAGGGCTTTAATTAGCATTTAAAATTGAATATTTAATTAATAAAAGGTTTTAAAATATTTTTATTGGATTTTTATTCTTATTTATATTATTTTAGACTTATTTTAGCTTTTAATTAATTTTTAGGTTTTAAAATTTTTAATTTTGTAGTTTTTACGGTTTTACGTGAACGCTGTTTCGTCTTAGCTCGATCCGTCTTCGTAACCGTCATTTCTTTCTTATTTCTCTTTTCTATTCTTTTCTCAAATATAATCACAAACATTAATCAATTTATTACACAACACACGTGCCTCCTTGGGAAACGAACTTGAACTTTTTAAGGGTCATTAGTGCTCGGTTTTCCTAAACCGACACTTAACGCTTACCACTACTTTGTGCATCCTTTTCCTAAAGGGTATACAAAAAGACTACAATCATTTTTGGCGCCGCTGCCGGGGAGGCGTGTTGTGTTTTGATTGAACAATTGTTGTTTTTATACTAGCCATAATTAGTATTTGTATTAGTAGCACTCTACTAATACGTATTATCGTTTTTTGGTTTTTGTGTGAATACTATTACTATATTGTATACGTAGAACAATAAATTCACAAGTACTCCAAATACGTGAGAAATCACAACCTTGAGTTGGGAGGTCATTACCCAATCATTGTATTCGAATCTCAAACCAAAGAAAAAAGGCAAAAATAGATAAATACTTTCGTGAAGCTCGATTTTGAAAATACAAACTATAAGGTGGGTATAAGGCGGTTGTATTTCACGACCTAAAGGAAAAAGGCTCTTAAGTGCTTCGCGCCGCCTCGTTTCCTCCGCTTGCTTGTGCGTATTTGATTTTGAGAGCTAATCGAGGGTTTTGCCGCCCAAAGTATTATTACATATCATATATATTTTCATGGTTTCTATTGATTAAACCCTCTTGAGCGATTTGGTGTTCCACCATCGTTCTAAAGTCATCGAAGGCGTTCACTTCACGTGATCGTTTTCATTCCTTGAGGCTTCTTTAATCGAGAGATTTGATTAAGGAGGAGATTTGTAGATTTGTGTCTACTTAATACATTCACCAATTTCCAAAAAAGTTAATACCATCAAAAACCACAAATAAATTGAAAAATACAAAACACCAAAAAGAATCTTCTTTGATCGTCTCCTCGTGGTACGTGACGTTTATGCTAACTCGTAATCAAGCAAAACGTGCACGTAGACGAAAGAACAAAACTCCCACTCCAACTCATTCTAGTGAGGAGTCTCCTATTGACGAACCCATTGTACGAGAAGCACCAACCATGGCGAATCGAACTATGATGGAGTTACTTCAAGCACCCACCGAGGGTTGTGGAGAAGCTATTGTGATTCCCGCTATCCTTGCGGAGAATTTTGAGGTGAAAACGGGTTTGTTGTCGATGATTCAAAACAAAAAATTCCGTGGTGATGAGAAGGACAATCCCCACAACCATATCCGCCAATTTAATCGTCTTACCGCCACGTGCAAATTTAAGGATGTCTCGAATGACTCGATTAAGATGATGCTTTTTCAGTATTCCTTAGCGGGGCCCGCTAAAATTTGGTTAGAGAAAGAGCCACCCAATTCTAAATTGACGTGGAAGGATCTCGTTTCGAAATTTGTGAACCAATTTTTTCCGCCCTCTAAGACTACGCATTTGAAAAATGAGATTTCTAAATTTTCACAAGAATCAAATGAAAGTTTTTCAACGGCTTGGAATAGGTTTAAGGAGATGTTGCATGAATGTCCTCATCACGGTTTTTCCGACTTGCACCAAATAGACACGTTTCACAATGGACTTAATGATCATGAAAGAGATTATTTAAATGCCGCCGCGGGTGGTAATTTTTTGTGTAAAACGGTCGAGGAAGCTTTGGTCATAATTGAGAATAGGTCTAAGGTTTATAGCCCTCGTAACACACCGAGTGTTGCCAAAATGGGCTCGTCATCGTCTCGTAGCATTAATGCTTTACATGATGAAGCAAATGAAGAAAATCGGTTTTTTGATAGATTTGCTAGCCTTATGTCCCATTGGAAAGCTCAAGAAGCTTTGAATTCCGCTTCGGTTAAAGCGGTTTCTAAGAGTTGTTTGTCGTGTGGTGGAGCTCATGATCTTTCCGAGTGCATTACCGCGGATGGTAACACTTCGAGTGCTTATGTAGCCACAGGAACTTATAACCAAAACGGTCAAGGTTCCCGCCAAAATCAAGCTCCACCAATTCAAAATGCTAATAACTATCGAAACAATAACCAAGGTGGTAATTATCAAGGAAATCAAAGGAATTACAACAAGGTAATTATCAAAGTGGAAATGGGCAAATTTCAAATCAAAACCAAAACCGTGATTTTCAAACTTCTACTCAAGGTTTTCAAAATGATCACACCAAAAATCTTCAAGGAGAATTTTTGAATTATGCTAAGGCAAATGATGCTAAGTTTGACAATATGAAACGTGAAATGGTTAGCTTAAGATCCGAGTTGAAAAACGAGCTTAAAAACGAAGTTGCTAATGAACTTAAAACTCATGCTAATAAAATGGAAGGAAATGTCACACGTCTCCAACAAAATCAACAAAAAATGGAGCAAGGTCAACATGAGATTAAGCAAGAGTTGTTAAAAGTGGATGCTAGGCAATCTAAGTCTGAAGACCGAATGGCTAAAATGTTTGAAGCTATCATGTGTAAGCCCTCTTCTTCGGGTGGTCTTCCTAGTGATACCATCGTGAACCCGAAAGGAGAATTGAAGGTTATTACTACTCGTAGTGGTAAAACTTTCAAAGAACCCATTTCTCGTCCAAGTACTTTTATGGAGTAGGAAAAATAGAAAGAACCCGAGGTGGTGGTTGAAAAGGAGCAAATTCAAAGCCCACGAAGTACCGCTCAAACCACACCTACGGTTGAACCAATACCAATCATAGAACCCGAGATTCCAAGGCCGATGCCGATGCCTATGCCCCAACCCACACCACCTTTACCCTACCCTTCAAGACGAGACAAGGAAAAGGCACAAGAACGAAATAATTATCAATTTGAACTCTTTATGAAAAATTTTCGTCACTTGCATTTTATTATAAGTTTTGCCGACGCCTTAGTCATGATGCCTCGATTTGCCGCGAACTTCAAAAGTATGTTGAATAACAAAGAAAAATTGCAAAAATCTTCTAGTTGTTCTTCGGTTTTTCTAAGCCGCATTCCTCAAAAAGTCGGTGATCCCGGCAAGTTTTTAATCCCATGTGCTATACAAGACATGGAAGAATGCTACGCCTTGGCCGATCTTGGTGCAAGTATTAATTTGATGCCTCTTGAGATTTTTAAATCGCTAAATCTTCCCAATCTCACTCCTTCAAGAATGTCAATCGAAATGGCCGATCATTCTACGATTCTAGCTTGTGGAGTAGCCGAGGACGTCTTCGTGAAAGTTGGAAAGTTCTACTATCCCGTAGACTTTATTGTTGTTGACATTCCCATCGATCCTAAAGTTCCTTTAATTTTAGGTCGATCTTTTTTGGATACCTCGAGAGCACTTATCGATGTGCATACAACCCAAAACTCCACACTTTCTCATGTGTATTCTATCACGTCTTTGTACAATGTCAATCCCATCAAAAACATTTGCAAAAAGATTTCTAATAGAGTTTTAGGAGTTGTTGAGAAAAATGAAGTTCCGTCCCCTCCGCCGGTGGAGGTTAAGAGTGTTAAGCCTACGATTCCAATCTCGAATGATTCTTCGGATGATGAATACGTTGATCCCGATGGGGGAGTTTTCTTTGTCGACAAACGTTTTGAGAACTTACCACCACCTTTACCAAAACGGTTTCAAATTGTGAGAATTTTTAGTGTGACTAACATTGCTTTAGAAACACCAAATATTTTTGACATAATCAAATCGGGTTTTCACAAGGAGAGTTTAAAAGATGAAAAAGGAAAAGATTTTGAATTGAATTTAAAAGATTTTTCTACAACTCTAACTCCGTCATCACCGCGTGTATTGAGTACTACAAGCTCGTCTTCTCCTTTTGACGATGCTTTGTGTGGACTTAGTGTGGGGGAAGCCCCTTATGTTCCCTCCCCTTTCTCCACCGAGGACGAGATATTTGATCCTGGAATTGCTTATAAAGGGAAATCTCGGTCTTCCACCGATGCAATAAATGGAAAATCTTTTCATTTGATTGGTGCGAGTCTACCTCGAGTAGCTCAATGTTTTCATGACTTACCCATTGTCCCACCCTTCTATTTCTTCTCATCTATTTTCTTGAAAACTCTTTGAGTTTTTGTTGACACATGATGAAGTGGCGTTGATTTGTTTTTCCAATGAAAACGAGAACGCCATCTTCGATCCCGGTATTTTGCACCATCAAAGGACTTAGTCCTTTATACCGGTTGTTTTTGGGCCTTGTTTATCATGTAAGCCCCACTAAAAATTGACCACACCATGATTATCCCTAAATGATCACATTTATGGGGATTCGAGTCGAGCTTTTGACTCGGTTATCAAAAACAAGGTGACTCGTGGGGGAGACCTATGCTTATCCATGTACATATTATTGCTTTCTAATTAGTTTAATGTGAGGGGATTTGTGCCCTTCCAACCTTTGTTCCGTGGTTGTTTGTGCATTGTGGTTTTTAGATCATGATCTTCACGATTGGAGCCTCTCGTTTTCGTTTTATGGGAGCACTCGATCGTTTGCTTTGAAGACTTTCTCAATATCCAAATGATATATCCTTTGATGTTCTAACCTTAGGTTATTAGCACACTTCATAAACGGCTATTAATTTATTGGTTACTCCCTTTCCATGCTAGAATAAGCATTCGACTACGTGTCTAGTATGGGGGTGTTTGCACCCCTAGACTCGAAACATTGAGGACAATGTTTAACTTTAGTATGGGGGGGTGAATAGATACTTGCCTTGCCAAACCTTCACGCTTTCCAAAGTTTATCTTTTTGTTTATCGTTTTTTTTTAAAATAAGGCTAAAAATGGCCAAATTTTAAAATTTTTCTCATGTTTTATAAGTGTTTGAAGACACGAATGTAGATTTTCTGATGGCGAGAATAAGAATAATTTTTGACTCGGCCGTGCGTGTTGAGCAATTAGCTTTGATTCCTTAACTACACATTAGGCTAAGTCTCTTAAATGAGGACGAGAAATGATAGAGTTAATTATAAGTTACTATGCTAAAAATACTCGTATTCTTTCAAAAACTCATGTGTTCTCGTTGTTTGCTTATTCTCCCTTCGCTTGTAAATATTTTTTGCTTAATAAATATTGACTTAGCGGTTTAGTTAGGATTGTTGGGTTTCTAGTCATTTCTAGTAGCTTCCGTGTAATTAAATTGGGAAGACATTAAGGTATCGCCAGCGTCACGGTTTTGAAGTATTGGCACCCCAATAATCAAAAGCTTCACCTAATAATAAGATTTCAAGTGCTCACCTAAATCTAGCAAACATTTTGAAGCCCCACAAGGCCGAAAAATCTATGCAAAATTGAAAGTGAATCAAGCCTTAATCTTCGAAGCTTTAAAGATCCAAAATTCGCTTTAGCGTGAGGATATACGTCTTTGGCTAATAAAACCACCGATGAGGCGGATAATAAAAGGCAAGGAAAGACCGAAGTCATAATAAAAGCTTCATGGCGAAGTTGAATAAAAGATGGAGGTAAACCAAAGATAATAAGGCCCTTCCGTTAGGGGGCGTATAAAAGTCTTGGTAATAAGTCTCATGTTCAAAACCGTTATAAAACCGTGTTTATCGATTCTTCTTGTCAACTTAATTTTTTGACATCGTTGACTATTAGGAGGGGTTATTGATTTGATGGTCTTAGTTACACTGTTAGTACTCTATTTTTAGACCTAAATCTCTATTATCGCATAAGTCAATGATGTATCCTCGTGATCATTAAGACAAAATAAAATATAAGAGATACAACTTAGGAATAATGGGAGGATAAGTACGTGATTAGGGCATATGAGTAGTGCTAGCATTACTAACTTATAATGACAATGATCTCGTTGCACGCTTGGCATGGAATTAGGGTGAGAATCGAGGACGATGAAATTATTTCTAACGAAGCATTCACGTGTTCCTATTCTATGAACCTAAACGTCCCATTTTGCGATGAAAATCATACATTATGTCTAAAACGCAAGTAGTAGTAATAGTAGTAGTGTAGCTAGTTTATCATTCCAATAAAGTGAATAAAAATGAATTTTGGAGGTGCTATGATACTTTATTCTAGCATTGCGTGAGGGCACGGCAATGGTTTAGTATGGGGGAGTGATGAGACTGCTTTTATACATGGTCTCATCGTCCAAATCGGGCTTAAAATGCATAAAATATCATTAAAACTGCCAAATATATGCTTGTGTTTGTTGCTTGTGTATTTTAGGTACGGATATTGAGGAAAAGACAAAAAGATCAAAAGAATCAATCAAAAACAAACACGGGAAACAAAGTCGCACAATGAACCGGGCCCAAATCTGGAATTTCCAAAAATGACCTTGAAGAATTAAAGATTGTCAACATTGGTCCCTCATTTTTGAAGACTTGGCAATTTATGCCCTTGCAAAACTCATAAAAAGCATTGTGGTCCCTAAATTATCAAGATATTAAAAAAACAGCCCTTGAACAATGAAGAAATTACATGTGAAGTCCTTGTATTAAGTTTGAAAACTTAATTGTGCCAAAAGTGACAAGTTTGCAAAGTTGTTATAAGGGGAATGCAAGTTGTTGCTGATTAAATACAATGTGAAAGAAGAAAGAAACATGGAGGGCCAAACCAGCCAGACAACCAATCTCACCTCAGCCAACCAATGACCTCCACGTCATCCCCCACTCACCATCCACCAATCACAAGCCCCATATTCCCCACGTCACACTCCACTTAAACTTTTTAAAAATTGATTAAACTAATCAGGGATTAAAAGGAAGCAAACTTAAATTTAAACATTTTTTAAATCCCAAACGAATCAAACACCCCTAATTCCTTTCCCTCCCACACATAAACCCTAAAAACTCCCAGTTTAATTTCCCTAATCCTTAACTTAAACCCCAATTAATATTGGGGGTTTTACCGACAACCCCACTCCCAATACAAGACCCAACCCAGAAAACGACCTCCCCCTCTCTTGTCCCCTCAATGAGACTCCCCTGACCCCACTTTTGTACAAGAAAACAAAGGAGACAACAAATCAAACGACCCATGTGATATTCTTCCTCCCAAAGGCATTACCAACGGCTAAGATCACTTCATCACAACTAGCATATCACATGGAGCTTTTTTTTGACCAAGACTTGAAGATTCGTCCAAGGGCCTTTATGGCATTTCATGTATTAGGGTTAAGGTTTCTAGTATTTTCTATAGACTAGTATAAATACTCAGCTGTATGTAGCTAGTATTTTTTGTTCCATATTTTTGCTTGCAAAATATTGTAATCCTTTTTTAAGTAATGAAAGTTGGTATTTTATAAAATTGTAACTCCTTTTCTTGGTTAAAAGTTGGTATTTAATTGTTTAAGCAAAATCTGAGTTCCTCAATCCTTTTTGGATTTGTTAAGTGTCATTTTGAAAGTTAAGGTTTGGTGAGAGGATACTCAATCCAAAGCCTTGAACTTTCTGTAAAAGTTATAGAAGCTATTAGCTTATTTGGTGGATAACCAAATAAGCTACTAGGCTTGTATAAGGTTTTTAATCCATTTCAAAAGTTTTCAAGTTTTCTGAAATTTTCAAAGTGAAAATCTCATTTTTACTCTTCTTTTTTTTGGCTTGACTTTTACTGTAGCATTAGCTCATCACAAGCCTTATAAGCTTGTGACAAGCTTATTCTACCAACTCTCTTTTCCTGTTGGTTGTGGTGTGCAGGAAACAGGAAGCAAACAAGAATCCGTTTCTTTCATTGCATTTCATTTTTTTATCAAGTATAAGCTACATAAGCAGCTTATAGAGGATCTGCACAAGCCCCAGCTTGTAGGAGAAGGCATAGCAGCCTTAGTGGGGCCTGGATGTGGGTCCCACAAGGTAAATCCTTGTTTCTAGTTTTCAAATTGTCAAAATCTGTGATTTATGTGATTTAGTGTGAACTTGTTTGAATGTTGGATGTTACTGTTTAAATAAGCTCATTTAAGCTTGTTATGCATGTTTAGGATATAGGAAATCAGTTTGGTTGGATTCTACAAGTATTTGGTTTGTTAATCTTGATTTTCAGTTTCTTAAGGGGTGTTTGGATCTGGCATTTAAAGTAAGATTGGTGAAAGTTTTAGGGTTAAAATCTAGTTAGATACACTCCTTAGGATAGGTGTAGGATATGTGTTAGTTGGTTTTCAGATTGGTAAAGTATTCAACACCTTTGCATGCTAAAATTTTGAGAAAATAGCAAAAATCAGTTAAAATGCCTTGATTGACTGTTCTTGTTGAATTTGCTCATCATATTTGGATAATCTGTTAGAGATAGGTTTAAGCAAGATTGTGTGTTGTTGGTATGTCAATTGGTTGAGTATTATGCAAGTTATTGGCCTCTAAAATTCATTTTTGTGCAAGTAAAAAGGGTGTTACTGTTCATCAGAAACTTAGAGCTTAATCAGAAACTTATTGTTCTTATTTTGTGTGATTTTTGTGATAAACTTGTGTGGTTTTCTTGTTTCAATAGACTCCTTATACTCAACTGCCTTGCTGTCCAAAAATAAACCACCAATTAAGCTTTCCTAAGCTTATTACTCAACTGAACAAAAATCAACACTAGCAGTGGGAACTCCTTTCCCACTGGTAGCACAATAGTTGGTACTGCTTCACTAGCAGACAAACCCCAGCACATGTCACTTTCAGTAATGTTGGATTTTTGTCTTTAGTGCCCTAAATTGGGAATTAGGACTTCAGACTAGTTTTGTTATTTTTCCAATTTTATTTCTGCATTTTTAGTTTAATTAGATTTTTTATTACAGTTCATTTAGTATTTATTAGATTAAATAGCTATTTTTAATACTTTTTAATATTCTGTTTTTGGAATTTAGTGGTAAAAGTTGTTATTTTTCATTTCTAAAATTTTTCCTAGACTTAGAATATTATTTTAAGATTTTTGGTTAAAAAGGATTTCACTGTTCATCTTTTTATTATTTTTTAGAATTAATTTAAGTTAATTAGGGTTTTATTTAAACTGTTTTTGTCTTTTAGTGGTAAATTTAATATTTTTCAAACTTTTTCATTTTTCTTCTGTTCATTAGAGTAATTTAGGATTTTTAAAATTGTTAAATTATTTTTAGCATTATTTTATTATTTTTATAATAATTTTAGTTTTAAAATAGTTTTTGGTAATTTAGAAATAGAAAAATAGTTTTTAAAATTTGGAAAAATACTTTTTAGTCTTTAGATAATATAAGTAAGTTATTTGTTCAATTAAATAATATTTTGGACATTTTGATTAATTATATTTAATTTTATGGCTTTAATTAGCATTTAAAATTGAATATTTAATTAATAAAAGGTTTTAAAATATTTTTATTAGATTTTTATTCTTATTTATATTATTTTAGACTTATTTTAGCTTTTAATTAATTTTTAGGTTTTAAAATTTTTAATTTTGTAGTTTTTACGGTTTTACGTGAACGCTTTTTCGTCTTACCTCGATCCGTCTTCGTAACCGTCATTTCTTTCTTATTTCTATTTTCTTTTCTTTTCTCAAATATAATCACAAACATTAATCAATTTCGTACACAACACACGTGCCTCCTTGGGAAACGAACTTGAACTTTCTTAAGGGTCCTTAGTGCTCGGTTTTCCTAAACCGACACTTAACGCTTACCACTACTTTGTGCATCCTTTTCCTAAAGGGTATACAAAAAGACTACAATCAAGCTGCGAGGTGTTGCTTGAGCTGACCAAAAGCTTCCTCCGCTTCCATTATCCCGCTCTATCTGCAATAGAGATTTCTCATTATATACGGGGAGAGGAGAAGAATCACCTGGTCGAATAGAAACAATTTCACCAGGAAGATCGAGTTATTTCACCTCTACAATTCGGTAAAGCGGCTTCGCCTTCTCGCTTTTGTTCAATTATAAATAAATAACCACTTTAATGAAGATTTATAGCATCATTCAAGTAAATACAGATTAAGATCGTAAAAACATAAGCTTGTAGTATAACTACACCTAATTCCAGACCAGTTAATGCAAGAATTATAAATAAAGGACCAAGATCCCCTATAAATAACAAAATATCATTCATACATAGCATAGTCCAAGCGAACCCACTTAAAATCTTTACTAAACTATGACCGGCCATCATATTAGCAAATAAACGTATTCCTAAGCTTAATGCATCGAGGAACAGAATAGGGACACGAAGCTGCTCCGTCATATTGGAGATGGGTTGAAAGACTATGATCCCCTCCCTTGACATCCACTCGCCCTAATGAATAAGCAGGAGAAAACCCGTATTTATCCGTACCATGGCCTGCCAAAAGTGGAATCGGGGAAGGCTTTGGAAGAAAGGTTATGAACTAGAGAGGTACCTCCCTACCCCGCGACAGATTAACAAGAGGAAAGTCAATGATCCGTTTACTATTGTTTCGTACTTTCTTCTCTTTATCACGCGATAGGTCAGCGAAGCGTGAGCGGGCGCGGAGAAGGAAAGGCCAAATACTTCAGCCTAACGGGAACGAGCAAGGACGAAATGACAAGATGAGGTGCCCTGGGCACCCCCATTTAGAAAGAAGGGTCGAAGTTTTTGGGCCTGTAGCTTTAGCCGTCCCCCCGACTCATAGTCAAAAGAAGAGTTTGATCCTGGCTCAGAAGGAATGCTAGCTATATGCTTAACACATGCAAGTCGAATGTTGTTTTCGGGGAGCTGGGCAGAAGGAAAAGAGGCTCCTAGCTAAAGGTAGCTTGTCTTGCCCAGGAGGTGAGAAGTGTTAAGAACAAAGTGGCGAACGGGTGCGTAATGCGTGGGAGTCGCAACTGATTCGGTAAGCTATGTGTCCGGTCCACAGAGAACTGCCTTCGGTCCCCCAAACTGACTTAATCGTGGCAACCTTCCGGCCGCCCAACGACCTATAACGCTAGTCACTACTCCCACTGGGGCTAGGAAGTAAACCCCACAACCCAAAGCGGCGAAGAACAAATTCTCCCTTCTTGATGCACTTCTTGAGTGTTTTGAATAGGGGGAGTGACTTCTCCACGGACTTCGACAAGTACCTGTTTAGCCCGGCCAACTTCCCATTTAATGATTGTACCTCTTTTCGCGTCTGGGGAGATGGTAACTGTATTACCGCGTCCGTCTTTTCCAAGCAAGGCTTGATGCCATTTGGATCAATCATATATCCAAGGAACATCCCTTCTGTTGCCCCAAACGTGCATTTCTTAGGATTCAGTTTCATATTAATCCTTCTCAATGTGTCAAACGTCTCTTGGACATCACGGATAAGTGCATCCTCCGTATGACTTTTGATGACTAAATCATCAACATAGACCTCAAGATTGCGGCCTATATGTGAGTCGAAGGCTTTGTCAACAAGCCGCGGATATGTTGCCCCGGCGTTCTTTAGTCCGAATGGTATTTTTGTATAACAGTATACGCCTTGACTAGTATGGAACGCCGTCTTCTCTGTGTCCTCTTCCGCCATCTGGATCTGGTGGTATCCTTTGTATGCGTCTAAGAAACACTTAAAGGGATATCCACATAGGGATTCCACCTTCCAATCAATCTCCGGTAATGGGTAGCAGTACTGCGGACAGGCTTTGTTTAAATCCGTGAAGTCCACGCACATGCGCCAGCTCCCATCATGCTTCTTGACCATGACCGGGTTAGATAACCACTCGTGGTAGTATACCTCGCGCATAATACCTGCATCCACCAATTTCCGTACTTCATCCAATATTACTTGGCTGCGTTCTGGTGCCTGACCGCGCTTCTTTTGCTTAACAGGAGGATATCCTTGGCGGATTTGGAGCTTATGTTCTGCTATCGCACGCGGTACGCCCGTCATATGCTTGGGCTCCTATGCGAATACATCTAAGTTTGCTTTTAGGAGAGAGCACATGGCCCTCTTGCCGCTATCCGAGAGTGTTCCCCCTATGGATACCTCTTGTTCCGGATAATCGGGATGGATTGCCACCTTCCAATTGGGAGGTGGTGATCCATCCTTAGGGGGAACAGGTGGAACCGGTGTTCTCACGGCATGACATTCGGATGCTGGTATGATTGTGTTATAGATAGTGACAATTCCTCCTTCCACAGGGAATTTAATCATTCCGTGAGCTGTGGAGGGTACAGCTCGTATGGCCAGGAAACCTGGTCTGCCTATGATCCCATTGTATGGAGAGTGTGAGCGTATCACCATAAAGTTCATCCACGCCGTGGTGGAATGCTCTTCATTCCCAATGTTTACAAGAAGACACAGCTGTCCTGTTGGCCAAATGGTGTCTCCACTAAAGCCGATGAGCGGTGACGTGGCCGGTACTAATTGGCTTCTTATTTCTGGTCGTAACTGTACGAAACAGTGTTCGTATAGTACTTCTGCTGATGAAACTCCATCCACATACATACGGCGGACATTGTGTGTTCCAATTCTTATCTCAATCATGAGAGGTGCATCGGCTACATCATTTGCCGTGATGGGAGGGAATGAGATTTCAATGCCGTGTGAAATTTTTTGGCTAATTTTCTGCCTTGTGCGGCGCTATCTAGATTGGATCAAGTATATAGTCGAAGGTTTGTCCTTTTGGGGATCCTTCTTGTCATACTTCTTGTTGTCCTTTCCGTCCTTCCAATCCTTGACCAAATGTTTGAGTTTGCCTGACTTGATCAATGACTCAATGTGCTTCTTGAGCTGGATACATTTCTCAGTGCCATGGCCCTTGTCGTTGTGGAATTCGCAAAAGCGATTTCCTTGACGACGGTCCACCGAAGACGTCATTGGGGGAGGTCTCGGGAAGTTGGCCCCTTCTGTCAGCAAGATCTCCCGGTAGGACATCTTTAGAGGGGTAAATTTGTCCTCCGACAGCCCTCCTTTGTTTTGGCTCTTATAGTCCGAGCTCCTCCCACTGCCCTGGTTGCTTTGACCATCCGACTGTCTCCTGGACTGGTCGTTCGATCGATAGCTGTTTCCTTTTGAAGGGTAGGCCGCGGCTACCACGGTTTGTCCCTCTATGAAGTTCCTGAACCTTTCCATAAGGTCGTCATACTTCTCTGGTCGCTTGTCATTGAGACGTCTGATTAATTCCCTGTCCGTTATGGCGTGCATATAATCGGAAATTTTTAGAAGTCCCGGCATTGTCTTTATGCGTGTGCACTCGTCATTGAAGCGTTCGGTGAAGGCCTCCATAGATTCCCCTGGCTGTTTCTTGACAGTTTCCAATGAGACCGGGTCCCTATTATACTTCTTTCGCTGAGTATAATTGTTCTTGAACGCAGTACGCAGTTCTGTATCGACGACGCTTGGGTGGATGGTCATCCGAATCCTCTCCTGACGGACCGGGAGAAGGGGGCGGTGACCCATTCTTTGGCTGAGGATCGCTCTTGTGAGAAGAGTTAGGAGCCTTCTTCCCGGTATTCATCCTGTCCCACACGCTTGTGCGGCGATTAGTTCTGGTTAGCTCCAGATCTGGTCATTCGGGTGAATCATCGGACATCTCTCCCTCCTCACGGGATTGTAGTAGTTCCTTCATAATACGATCCCCTATGCGTTCGAAAACATTCCTCGGTTGGGGGGTTTCCTCAAAGAGGTTTCGTTCCTGGGGTCGTGTCCTTCGCTTCCTTCGAGTTTGAGGAGAGGTGCCCGATTTGGCACTGCCAAAGTTGAGCCTAGATTGGAGGTCCCTCCCTAAGTTTAACATGGATGCGATTCCTGGGACGATCCTCTCGAAGTTCTGCGTGAGAACTCGAGTGATATCTTCCTCACTAAGTGGTTTGACCTCCACTTCTTCCTCGGTTGATGGCCTGCGCGACTCCTTATTAGGGGGCTTAGGCGCGCTCCCTAGATCAGGGTTGTCCAAGGTCGAGGTTGGTGGTGGGGTGATAGCGGACGTACCTGCTCCACCCATGGACTAAAAAACGCTTCGGTTATTCGGACCACCTGTTTGGTTGTCGGGGGACTGAGTGGGAATGAGTGTTCTTAGGGTTTCCTTGCGGATGTCCTTTCGTCATTGAGAGATCGAGATGAGATTTTCTCTAGCTTAGTGTATTGGTCCCAAGGATGGCGCCAACTTGTTGATACAAAAGTTGGATGATCCTTGTTAGACCCGAATTAGGCTTAATTCGGGTTGGCTGGGGTCCGGATCTTGCACCAAGTGAAATATCTGGTTGGGATCCTGCACACTAAAACAACACGCGTTAGACTTACCGTGGGAATGTATCCCACGATTAAGCTCCGGCGTGAGAGTAAGTAATCGGTTAGGGTTAAAGAGTCGGATGAGTTGTGAGTGTGTAGAATGTAATACCTTTGTGGAACCCTTGGGGGTTCCTTATATAGGCAGTGAAACCCTAATGGGCTTTCACTGATGCTTCGGCCCCAATGAAAGGATAAGTACCAGAATTAGATTGATTGTTATCTTCTAATTATGGTGAGTGAATATCCTCTTCTTTGTGGTAAATCCTAATCATAGTAAGATTATGATTCTGTCTAACCCTGTATCGGGCATGCCGGGCCGTGGGCCGCACAAGTGTGTGCGTTTACTGTTCATCTTAGCCCATAAGCTTAAATGACATGAATCCCACCCATCAGTAATGGGTCGGGTGCAGGTAGTACCCGTGGGCCGGGTTCATGACCCGGCTGGGGACTATACGTCATCAACATGATTTAACTAAATAAAGGTAAAAATACTTAGGTTAAAACATGTATTATTATCTATTAATAATATAACCTAAGTCATGTAATTTAATTAATTATAAGTCATGATTTCAATAATTAATTAATTATATAGTCTAATTAAAATGATAATTACTTAGATTAAAATTCATGTATTAACATTAATATTAATAACCTAAGTCATGTATAAATTAAATTAAACATGACATGTTTTAATTAATTTAATTTAACCTTGTAAAAATAATTAACCTTGTAAAATAATTAACTTGCAAAAATCACCCATGAACCGAACCCGTGTTTTAATCTAAACATGTTGTGAACCGGACCAGTTTTAACCCGTGAACCGGCAACCAAACGCACCCTTGGTAATGTCTAGCCGCCGGCTAGCAAAAGTTCCCACCGGCTAGCCGGTGGTTCCCCTTGCTACCACGGCATGGGGTTCCCCCTGCTTTCCTTAATTAGCCACCGGCATAAGCCAGTGGTGGTCCTTGCCTTAGCCGAGACCCACCCGATCCAAAACACACCCCGACCGAGGTCGGGGTTCCCTTTTTCATGCGACCGAGACACGCAACACACACTGAGACCATGAGGTCTCGGTTGGTGTGAATAAAAAACAAGCCGAGACCCCCTTGGGTCTCGGTTCCTTGCGTCGGCCAAAAACAAACACCCCTTAACCCTAATTAATTTTACCCTCTTGATTTTATTAACATGTAATTACTTGTTTATAGCATTCATGATTCATGTGTTCTTGATTAAATAAAAACATAAAGGAAACGAGGTTTAAGGATATACCGATTACGTGAATCAAAGGAGAACGAACACACTAACAACCTTGCAATAAATCAATCACCAAACACAACCTTGGTGTGTGTTCTACCCGACGGCCAAGGAGAGGAGAAAGAGAGATTTAGGGTTTTGATTATTTTCTAATTTTTGTAATTATGAAAATAAGTTTTTCCCTTTTTCCTTGTTTAGTAAAAATTGCATGGGCTTGGCCCTTTGTCTTGTTTCTAGCCGCGGGTATATGGGCCCACATGGGGTAACCCATACGTTTTCTCGTGTCTAATATTATATTTGTTCTCATGTTCGTGTATTACGTGATTTAAATAGTTATCGTTCGTGTTTTATTATATTTATTCATGATCGTAATAAATATACATAAATACGTAATACTAACCTCGTGATTATTTACGTTCATGATTTCATGTTCGTATGTTCGTGATTATAATTATTATTGAAATAATTATCGTGTCTTAATACGTATTAAATACTTATCGTGTTATAACACGTACGTAATACTTGTAAATCTTGTTCATGAAATGTAAACGTGTTATAAAAGGAAAGTTCTAATCATGTACGTACGATCATAAGGGTACTATTCATGGTAAAAGCATGCGGGTTTTACAACTCTTCCCCCCTAAATAGAATAATTCGTCCCCGAATTATAGATAACGTAAACTGGAAAAGAAGAACATACCCGAATTCAAAATATGAAGTGAGGGTAAGAAGCCCGGATAGACTCATCTGTTTCCCAAGTGGCTTCCCGCTCGGTATGATCCCTCCAAAGGATTTTGACGAATGGAATCGTCTTCCTTCTCATGACTCGTTCTTATCTGTCAAGAACTCGTTCGGGTTCTTCTATGAAAGTGAGATATTCACAAATCTGTTCCAGTAGATACTGAACTATGTGAAAGGGATGATACTTGTACCCTCTAAGTAAGGACACATGGAAAACATCGTGAACATGAGAAAGCTACGGAGGTAACGCTAAACGGTAAGATAGTTCACCGACTCGTTCAATGACATCAAACGGTCAGATGAACCGAGGACTGAGCTTCCCTTTGATTCCAAAACGTCTAACACCACGTGCCGGCGAAACCTTAGGGAAAATGTGATCTCCTACGTTAAAATGTAAGTCCCTACGATGCTTGTCTGCGTAACTCTTCTGACGTGACCGTGCTTCTTGCAGTTTCTTCTTAGCTACTGCGACCTTCTCATTAGTCAACTCTATCATTTCTGGTCCTTCAAGTGTTCGCTCACCAACCTGATCCCAATAGATTGGGGCGCGACACTTTCTGCCATACAACATATAGAAAGGAGCACACTTGATACTTGCGTGCCAACTGTTGTTGTATGCCAACTCCACCAAACAGATATAATCGTCCCAATCATCCGTTTATTCCAACGCGCATGACCTCAACATGTCTTCAAATGTTTGAATTGTTCGCTCCGACTGCCCGTCTGTTTGAGGATGAAAAGTCGTGCTAAGCTTAAGTTTTGTTAACCAAGCTTTCTGCTGACTTTGCCAAAATCGCGAAGTGAACCGAGGATCTCTGTTTGAGACGATGCTGGACGGAGCACCGTGAAGTCTCATGATCTCCCTCCTATACGTATCGGCGAGTTTACTAACCGAATCTTCCTTACAGATCGGTAAGAAATGAGCTGATTTGGTAAGTCGATCAACGATAACCCAAATTGCATCGTGCTTCTTCTTTGTCGGTGAAAGACCAGTAACAAAATCCATGGTGATTTTGTCCCACTTCCACTCTGGAATATCTAACGGTTGAAGAAGACCGCCAGATCGCTGATGCTCGATCATAACCTGCTGGCAGGTAAGACATCTGGAGACGTAAGTTGTAACATCCTGTTTCATACCACTCCACCAAAAGTACTGCTTGATGTCATGGTACATCTTGGTCGAACCAGGATGAATAGAGAATGGGGAGCTATGAGCCTCAGCTAACAATGCTACCCAGAGTTCTTAATCATCAGGAACACAAAGTCTCGTGCCCTGACATAAGATACCATCTGCGTCTACTCTAAATTCTGTCTGCTTCTCCAAATTCTGAATTATCGCCCAGATTTCACCATCATCCTTCTGAGCTTCCTTGATCTTAGAGAGTAACTCGGGTTCCACTCTAAGATTAGCCCTGTAACCGTGCTGTCCATGTACCATGATCTCTATGTCTAGTCGCTCCAAGTCTCTTATAATTTCCTCCTCAATTGTAATGCCGTTTATCATTCTGGACTTTCTACTAAGTGCATCTGCCACTACATTCGCCTTGTCGGGATGATACTGCAGATTAATGTCATAATCTTTCAACAGCTCTAACCATCTCCTCTGTCTCATGTTCAATTCACGCTGAGTGAAGATATACTTCAAGCTCTTGTGGTCCATGAAAATGTCACATGATTATCCATACAAGTAGTGCCTCCATATCTTCAATGCAAACACGAATGCTGCAAGTTCCAAGTCATGTGTGGGGTAATTTTCCTCGTAAGGCTTGGGTTGTCGTGAAGCGTACGCGATCACTTTCCCATGTTGCATGAGAACACAGCCAAGTCCCTTCTCGATGCATCGCTATAGATCTGAAATCCACCTGTACCAGATGGGAGTGTAAGAATCGGTGCAGATACTAACTTCTGCTTCAGGTCTTCAAAGCTCTTCTCTCTTTATTCAGTCTAGACGAATTTCTCCCCTTTCCGCATCAGTTTGGTCAATGGTAGTGCTAAACAGGAAAAGTTCTCCACGAACCTACGGTAATAACCAGCTAAGCCTAGGAAACTACGGACTTCAGTCGCTGATATCGGCCTTGGCCAGTTGGTAATAGCCTCAGCCTTTGCTGGATCCATCGTGATTCCTTCTGCTGATACAATGTGACCTAAGAATGCCACCTTGTCTAACCAGAACTCACACTTAGAGAATTTAACATACAGCTGCTTCTGGCGAAGAATCTGTAGTCCTGTACGAAGATGATCTTCGTGCTCCTCCTTGGACTTAGAGAAAATCAGGATGTCGTCAATGAAGACAATGACGAACTTGTCCAGAAATTTATGGAAGATTCTGTTCATCAAATCCATGAACACTGCTGGAGCATTGGTAAGGCCAAATGGCATACTACAAATTCGTAGTGGCCATAGCGTGTACGGAAAGCAGTCTTGGCGATGTCCTGCTCCTTAACCCGTAGCTGATGATAGCCCGACCTAAGATCAATTTTGGAGAAATGTTTGGCCCCTTGGAGTTGGTCAAACAGATCATCTATACGTGGTAGTGGATACCTATTTCTGATGATAATCTGTTGAGCTCGCGATTGTTTATGCAAAGACGCATATGGTCGTCCTTCTTCTTGACGAATAAGACTGGTTCGCCCCATGGAGAGGCGCTCGGTCGAATAAAACCTCGTTCCATAAGTTCTTGCAATTGATCCTTTAGCTCCTTCAACTCAATGGGAGCCATGCGATAAGGAGCCTTGGAAATCGGCTCAGCTCCTGGGATGAGCTCAATATTAAATTCTACTTCACGTGCAGGTGGTATGCCCGGAAGTTCTTCTGGAAATACATCTGGAAATTCTGACACTATCGGCTGATCCTGAATTGATGGGGATTCAGCATCCATGTCATGAACAGTTGCTAGATAACCCTCACAGCCATGTGAAAGTAAAGCACGTGCTTGCAGGGTTGATATGATTTGTACAGACCTTCCGGGTACGAACCCGTGGTGAATGTACTCTAGTGCATTAACATCACCTAAGATGACTCGATATGAATGGCAGTTTATGGTAGCATGATGCTTGGATAGCCAATCCATGCCAAAATCATGTCAAAATCATTCATGTCCAGCGGAAGTGCGTCAACATGACGAATATTGTCGTCAAACTCTAGGGGAAGGCTCTTGTACACATGGGTTATGCGTACAGAGTCTCTCAAAGGCGTGGAAATACTCAGTATGTTCTCTAGTAGCATGGGGAGTATCCTAACATTCTTAGCATAAGCAGTATAAATGACCGTGTGAGTAGCACCCGTATCAAACAGAACACATGCAGCTTGACCATACATATACAAGATTCCAGTGATGGTACCTATAGACTTGTTGGCCTGATCGCGAGATGTCGTGTAAACACGTCCACTAGTAGGAGGCGGCTTGGTATCAGCATGTCCCGATGTACCCTCCATCTCTCCCTTGCGGCAATCCTTCATGCTATTGCCAGGAAGACCACACTTGTAGCATGCGTCGCTGTCGCGGCGACATGGCCCTGGGTGCCTACGGTGGCAAGTAGAGCAAAGAGGATGAGTATACCCTCCAGCAGGTGTCCTGACTGGCTGAGAGCCTGCTAAAAACAATATACATGAGACATGGTAATAGGTACAAAGGACAATGCGGATAATCATAAGATTGAATACCAGTGATAGCTGGACGGTTAGGCTGTGAACCTCTCTGGTTCTGGTCCCTCCCGTTACCATGATTCCTGGTATAAGATTTGCTAATGTGTCAGAATTAAGAATTATAACATGTAATCATAAGAAAATGAGTAAGTATAAGGACCTGCTGCTGTTGGAGTGTCCAGCAATGTTACAATAATTATCATTACCGCCACTCCTGTCCGTAGCAGAACGGTCGTGAGTCTGACCGTTTCCCTTGGGCTGAGTATGCTGTTGCTGAGTAGCTGGCTGACACCGGTCCTAGTCTTCTGCCTGGAAGATACAATTTAAAGAGATGAAATATTGAAATATACTAAAAGAATACGGGTTGTTCACCGTTTGAATACGAATGTTTACCTCTTACCGGGTCTCTCTCTTTCCCCGAACTCATCTCTTTTCTACAGCATCTCCAGCTTACGTGCTGCATCAGCCACTTGTGCTACCGTGTTGAACGTAGCCCACCTGAAGTGGTGTGATTTCTCTTCAGGAGTACCTGCTGCTGCACCAAGGAACCCAGTCAAGCGAAGAAAGCGTTGTATAAACTCGTTGCTATTCTCCCCAGCTCTCTGTCAGATTCCATGGTACTCCTGCTTCAGCTTGTCTTGCTCGGCCTTGGGAAAGAACTGTCCCATCACCAAATCCCTGAACTGAGCCCAAGTCAAACCAGCCACCCAATTATCACCTCCCTCAGACTGCTTCAGTGCCATCCACCATGATAGTACATCACCTTCGAATCTGTAGCAAGCCAACCTCGACTTGAAGACGGGGTCACAGCCCATAGCATCGAAGATATTCTCAATGTGAGCCAACCAGTTTTCAGCTTCATTGGGGCTATCTGTTCTCTCGAAAGCTCGAGGGCGGAGCTTATTGAATCTCTCCATCCATGTGACCAATGTTGCTGGAGGAGGAGGAGGAGGTACTGGGTGTTGCTGCTTGATGTTGAGTAAAATACGTCCTTTAGGAAAAAGAGCGTAATTAGGGCAAGTATTAACAAGTAGTTTAGGAAAACCACAAGTTATGACCCAAAGTGGGGATCGTTCTCAAGGAGGCTTGGTGTGTGTGTTAAGAGATGATTAACTTTGTGATTATATTTATGAAGAAAGAAAAGAAGAAAAGATTAGAAGAGAATGAAGGTTACGATTGTGGATTAAACAAAGACGATTAGTCGTACACGTAAAACCGTAAAAAGTGACAAAACTAAAAATTTACCCTAAAAATTCCTAAAAAGTTGCAATAAATCCTAAATAATGTAGTTAGAGTTTACAAAAAATTAAAAATCACTCAAACCTTTTATTTAATTAAATAATAATTTTTTAATGCTAATTAAAGCCCAAAAAATCAATTTAATTAACAAAAAGCCCAAAATGAGATTTTTTCAATTGTAAACCTCTAAAATGACTTAACTTCATTTAAAACTATTTTTGAAAATTTTAAAATTAATAAAAACTATTTAAAAACAAATAAAAACTATTTAAATTTAAAATAATTCTAAAAATTAATGTAATGACAATAAAAATATTCTAAAAATTGTAAAATTCCTAACTTAATGTATTTAACCTAAGAAAAATATAAAAACTTGAAAAATCTAAATTTAAATTTTTAATAATAAAATAATAATAAAATAATATTAAAAATCCAAAATTTAAAAAAAATTCTAAAAAGTTGCATACTAGCTTATTTTAACCTAATAAACACAGAAATGAAGTTGAAATTACAAAATACCCCTAATGGGCCTAGAAATGGGCTAAAAGTCAAACAGTCCCCTTAATGGGCTTAATTTATGCCTAATAAGAAAAAGTTGTCCAAATAAGCCCAAAAGCTCCTATCTGACTCAAAATTTGATTTTAAGAACAAACCTCTGAAGGCCCAAAAGCTAAAATTTGACACACAAGCTTCTTTTGAGTTACTTAAGAGATATGTAAATAGAAATTTGAAATAAGCACAAGGAATAAGCCTGAATAAGATAAAAGTTATCTTCACAAAACGACAAAATAGTCGTTTTCGAGTTCTAGGCCACCCCAAGAGCTGATTCAAGTTTCAAAAGCTTTTAAATGACTTAACTAAGCTTAATCAACAAAAAGTTTTTCAATAATCACACTCAATAAGCTGGAATAAGCAGATAAGCACTTAATAAAAGTCAACTTTATGAGTTTTCTAGCAAAAAGTCAAAACCAAGGTCTGATAAGCTCCAGTTCAAATAAATAGGTCAAATGAGATCAGAAAAAATAAGTTGTTGCAAGTCTGGATAAGCCAATATGGCTTATTAATAAGCTGAATGACAAATTACACTAGTAGGGGCTAGTTTTGGGTGTTGAGTAGTGGGAAAAGTTTCCACTGCTTGACTTAATTGACTTTTTGTCTTTAGTGACTTTTTTTGTGGATTCAAGTTTCACAAAGGCACCCAAATGATCAGTTAATCATAAGGAGTCATAAGAAATCACAAAAACACAATCACAATCAGCCAATTAGCACAGTTATTTCAAAAGATCCCCAGACTTCACACAGACATGAACAATAAGCAGTTTTGGTTCAATAAGCCCTTTTAGCACAAATCAGCCAGCCAAACTTCACCAAATGCATACACAAGTTATAATTAATTCAGATGAACAAATCTAAATAGGTTGCATGCACTGATTCAAAGCCTAGATCAAGATTCAAGCACCAAAAGTTACTGATGAACACTAGCAGACAGTTATGAACTCTTTGCTGATATACTTGACCAACAAGCCAAATTCAAACACTTAAATCTTCAAATCAGGTTATACAAACTTTGATTTAACACCTTTTATCCCTAAACATGCATATACTCTAAGTATTACCAAGATTTTAGGTCAAAAACAGTTAAAACCAATGAGATATAGCACAATTTTTGATTTGAGGATATAAGACTGAAAACTTGCAGGTTTTAGCACTCAACCAAGTCAATAACAGATACAAAGCACAACAACACTTTCTAACAACACAATACCAATCTATGGTCTTAAACAGATAATCCCAAACACCCCTTATCTTTTTTAAATCAAGATTAAACAAGTATAAGTGTATTCCAAGACTACCCAAGCCCAATCAAACACATTAACAGATGTAATATGCAGTATTAAGCAATATTAAACCATAAATTCAACAAGAACACAAGAAACACACAAAATTACCAAAAATCATGATTTTAAGCAGATTTAAGGTAGAATGGTTCAAACCACATGGATGTACATCCACACCCACGAATTTTGATCTTATGTGCTAGCAAGAACAAGCACAAGCTTCCACACACACTCCTGCTAAGATTCAACAAGGTTGGAAGCAAAAATATAAAAACAGTAAAGTGACAAATCCTTGATTGATGTAACTCTTGTACCCCACACTTGATTATCCCCAAGTTACAAGCCTCACAACACCTTGATATCACAATATGAGGGTGCTATGATCAACTTATAACCCAAAGTTTCCAAGGTGTACCAAGATCTTAGCAAAATATCAAGATTTAAGGAAAATATGCAAACTTTTGCACACTCCTTTGAAAATAGGTTTTAGGATTCAGTTTTAGTAAACATGTAACAATAATAAGCAAGAAATAAGAATGGCACTTGACTTTTCTTCACCAATTTCAAACACACTTCATAAATGAAAATGAGATTTACAGAATTGTGAACTTAGGAAAATTCAAGAGCAAAAGCTAAATGACTAAGTGCTATGCCTTATATAGGATACAAGAAACCTAAATGCTGAATAAAAAACGTAACCCTAATGATGTAGAAGTCCAAAATTGCCCCTTGTGAAGTTTGAATTTTTGAGAATCATGTGACTTTTTCTTGGCGTTTTGTAGTTGCTGGCATAGTAGAATTGCATCCAATGGTGTAAAATAAGCTTAAGATGTAAGCTGGAATGTGGATGGTTGGATGGCTGTCACTGTTTTGTCATCTTGTTCAAAGGTGTAGCAGGGGAGGTCCCATGTGGACATGTGAGTGGTGAGGTGGCCAATATTAAGGTTGAGTTATGTTTATTAGCACCTTAATCATTAATCTGGAAAAGATTAAGGGCTAATTTATGATAATTAAGGAATACCCAAATCCATGAAGAACATGATGAACATGTTTGTTTAATCCATTTTTTGGTTTTAAATGGGTGTTAGGAGCCTAAATTAACTAATCAGTTAGATTAGTTTAATATTAGGGTGAGTGGATTTGTGAGGTGGAAGCTAGGGGAGTTCTGATTGGATGAGGGGTGGTAGTGGGACAGGTGGCATGAGGGGGTTGGTTAAGGTAAGTATGGTGGTCGGCCAGATTTGGTCCCCCTTTTCTTTCTTCCTTTTCATTTCGGTTTAAGCTCTTCAAAACCTGAATTCCTTTGAAAATGAAGTTTTCATTTTCAAACTTTTGCCCCAAAAAGTTTTGTAAAGTGATTTCAGGGGTATTTCTTGCCAATTCTTGATTCTTGAAGGGCTGTTTTGGTATTTTCTTTAATGATAATGGTCTTGACTTGTCTTGTTGACTTCTTGGAGGACTGAATTTGACAAATCATGATTTATGAGGGACCATTTTTGCCAATTATTCATAGTTGAGGGTCCTTTTGGTAATTTGACATTTTTAAAGGACCAAACTTGTAATTTCTTGTAACTTGAAGTCCTTCATGGTATGTTTGACTTTGAGGAGGACTAATATTGACATTTTAGTTTTGTTGAGAGACTAAATTTGCCAATTCTTCAAAATGGAGGGCCCTTTTTGTAATTTTGACAAACTTTAGGGACTAATCTTGTAATTATGAAGATACAAGGGTTTAAAGTGTCAATTCTTCAATATTGGAGGACTCTTCTTGCATAATCTTCAAATCTTCAAGGGTTTGTCTTGGAAAATCTTCATTAGGGCTTGGTTCATTGTGCGGCTTCGTTTCCCGTGTTCGTTTTTGTATGATTCTTGTGATCTTTTGTCATTTTCTCAATATCCGTACCTAAAATACACAAGTAACAAACACAATTTAAAGCCCTTTTTGGACGATGAGACTATGTATAAAAGCAGTCTCATCACTCCCCCATACTAAACCATTGTCGTGCCCTCACGCAATGCTAGAATAAAGTATCGTAGCACTTCCAAAATCCATTTTTATTCACTTTTATTGAATGATAAACTAGCTACACTACTACTACTATTACTTCTACTTGCGTTTTAGACATGATGTATGATTTTCATCGCAAAATGGGACGTTTAGGTTCATAGAATAAGAACACGTGAATGCTTCGTTAGAAATAATTTCATCTTCCTCGATTTTCACCCCAATTCCATGCCAAGCGTGCAATGAGATCGTTGTCTTTATAAGTTAGTAATGCTAACATTACTCATATGCCCTAATCACGTACTTATCCTCCCATTTTCCTAAGTTGTATCTCTTATATTTTATTTTGTCTTGAATGTTTCACGAGGATACATTGTTTGACTTATGTGATAATAGAGATTTAGGTCTAAAAATAGAGTCCTAACGGTGTAACCAAGACCATCGAATTAATAACCCCTCCTAATAGACAACGATGTCAAAAAATTAAGTCAACAAGAAGGATCGATAAACACGGTTTTATAACGGTTTTGAACATGAGACTTATTACCAATACTTTTATACGCCCCCTAACAGAAGGCCCTTATTATCATAGGTTTACCTCCATCTTTTATGCAACTTCGACATGAAGCTTTTATTATGACTTCGGTCTTGCCTTGCCTTTTATTATCCGCCTCATCGGTGGTTTTATTATGGCCAAAGACGTATATCCTCACGCTAAGGCGAATTTTAGATCTTTAAAGCTTCAAAGATTAAGGCTTGATTCACTTTCAATCTTGCATAGATTTTTCGGCCTTGTGAGCTTCAAATGGTTTGCTTGATTTAGGTGAGCACTTGAAATCTTATTATTGGGTGAAGCTTTCAATTATTCGGGTTGCCAATACTTCAAAATCGTGACGCTGGCGATACCTTAATGTCTTCCTAATTTAATTACATGGAAGCTACTAGAAAAGACTAGAAACCAACGATCAAGACTAAACCGCTACGTCAATATTTATTAAGCAAAAAATAATTACAAGCGAAGGGAGAATAAGCAAACAAGGAGAACACATGAGTTTTTGAAAGAATACGAGTACTCTACGTTTAGCATAGTAACTTATAATTAACTCTATCATTTCTCGTCCTCATTTAAGAGACTTAGCCTAATGTAAAGTTAAGGAATCAAAGCTAAGTGCTCAACACGCACGGTCGAGTCAAAAATTACTCTTATTCTCGCCATAGGAAAACCTACATTCATGTCTTCAAACACTTATAAAACATGGGAAAATTTTAAAATTTGGCCATTTTTAGCCTTAATTTGCAACAAAACGATAAACAAAAAGATAAACTTTGGAAAGCGTGAAGGTTTGGCAAGGAAAGTATCTATTCACCCCATACTAAAGTTAACATTGTCCTCAATTTTTCGAGTCTAGGGGTGCAAACACCCCCATACTAGAGACGTAGTCGAATGCTTAATCTAGCATGGAAAGGGTGTAACCGTTAAATTTAAAACCGTTTATGAAGTGTGCTATAAACCTAAGGTTAGAACATCAAAGGATATATCATGGATATTGAGAAAGTCTTCAAAGCAAACGATTGAGTGCTCCCATAAAACGAACACGAGAGGCTCCAATCGTGTAGATCATGATCATCTAAAATCCACAATTCACAAACAACCATAGAACAAAGGTTGGAAGGGCACAAATCCCCACACGTTACTACATTAGAAAGCAATAATATATACATAGGATAAGCATGGGACTCCCCCACAAGGCACCTCGTTTTTTATTACCGAGACATGAGCTCGACTCGATCCCCTCAATACTAATTATCATTGGGGAAGGTGATTTGGTCGAGGTAGTTCAAGGATGGAACTTCACCGCCAAAGTAGTGCTTCAACCTATGTCCATTCACCTTGAAATTGGGGCCATCATTTTGAGCTAGCTCGATGGTCCCATATGGAAATACTTGAGTCACGGTGAATGGACCGGATCAACGGGATTTCAACTTACCGGAAAAGATTTTCAAACGAGAGTTAAAAAGGAAAACTTGATCCCCAATGTTAAAAACCCGGTTTTTAATTTTTGAATCATGAAACTTTTTAGTCTTTTCTTTATAAATCAATGAATTTTCATAAGCAATATCCCTTAATTCATCCAATTCATTTAATTGCATTTTCTGGTGTTTTCCCGCGGTCTCCATATCATCATTACAATGCTTAAGGGCCCAATAAGCATTGTGTTCGAGTTCAATTGGCAAGTGACAATTCTTCCCATACACAAGCTTATAGGGAGTGCACCCGATGGGCGTCTTATGAGCGGTCCTAAAGGCCCATAAAGCATCGTCCAACTTATCTGACCAAGATTGTCGGTTTTCTCCAACGAATCTCTCCAAGATCCTCTTCAAAGCTTTGGTTGAAACCTCGACATGCCCACTCGTTTGTGGGTGATAAGCCGTAGAAAGCCGATGTCTAACCCCATATTTCCTTAGGATCCTTTCGAATTGGTCGTTACAAAAATGGGTTCCACGATCGCTTATGATCACACGAGGGGTTCCAAACCGAGAAAACAAGCTTTTCAAAAACTTGACTACCACACGAGCATCATTGGTGGGCAAAGCCTTAGCTTCTACCCACTTAGATAGGTAGCCAATGGCGACAAGGATGTACTTATTACCACGAGATGATGGGAACGGCCCCACAAATTCAATGCCCCAAACGTCAAAGATCTCACACACTTGGATGATATTTTGTGGCATTTCATCTTTTTGTGAGGCTTTTCCTTGTCGTTGGTATGAGTCACACGACTTCACAAGCTCATGTGCATCTCGGTATATAGTAGGCCAAAAGAAACCGGCATCAAAGACCTTCTTAGCCGTGAGATTAGCACCGTGTTGACCACCCGTGGGTCCCTCGTGACAAGCTCTGAGGATGTTAGAAGCTTCGGTACCAAAGACACAACGTCGCATAATTTGATCCGCACAAGTTCGAAACAAGTAAGGGTCGTTCCAATAATAGAACTTGACGTCACGAAAGAATTTTCGTTTTTCTTGAGTCGTCATACCCTTGATTATGAAGTTGCCCGAATGGTAATTGGCGATGTCCGCAAACCATGGGGTGGAAGAATCAAGCTTAGAATTCACTACACCAAGTGTCTCGAGCGGAAATATTTCGGTGATTTCCTTGGGCTCGTAAACACTTTGGTGAGGATCTTCCAAACGAGAAAGATGATCGGCCGCTAGATTCTCGGCTCCTTTTTTGTCAACGATTTTGTGATCAAATTCTTGAAGGAGGAGAATCCAACGAAGTAATCTCGGCTTTGCATCTTGTTTAGCCATAAGATACTTGATAGCCGAATGATCCGTATACACTATGAATTTAGTCAAGACGAGATAATGTCAGAATTTCTCAAATGCATACACCACGACAAGGAATTCCTTCTCCGTTGTAGTGTATTTTAGTTGAGCCTCGGTCATCATCTTGCTAGCATAGTAAATAGGCAAGAAGTGTTTTTCATGACGTTGCCCCAATACGGCCCTAATAGCGTAGTCACTAGCATCACACATGAGCTCAAAGGGGAGGTTCCAATTGGGAGCAACAAGAATGGGAGCTTCGGTAAGTTTCCTCTTAAGGATTTAATAGGCTCGTACATAATCTTCGTCAAAGACAAAACGTGCATCTTTTCCAAGGAGATGTGTAATAGGTCGAGAGATCTTTATAAAATCCTTGATGAATCGACGATAAAAGCCTGTGTGGCCTAGGAAACTCCTAACTCCCTTAACGGTTTTGGGATGAGGTAATTTGGCGATGACGTCTACCTTAGCTTGATCTACCTCAATCCCCGCTTTCGAAACCTTGTTCCCTAAGACGATTCCACTTTTAACCATAAAATGACATTTTTCCCAATTAAGCACAAGGTTGGTTTCCTCACAACGCTTCAACATTCTCTCAAGATTCGACAAACACGAAGTGAACGAACTACCAAACACGGAAAAGTCATCCATGAAGACTTACATCGTCTTCTCGATCATATCATGAAAAATAGCCATCATGCACCTTTGAAAGGTTCCCGGTGCATCGCAAAGTCCGAATGGCATTCTACGATAGGCAAACGTTCCATATGGACACATAAACGTAGTTTTCTCTTGATCACGAGGATCGATGGGAATTTGAAAGTAACTGGAAAAACCATCTAAAAAGCAATAGAAATCGTTTCCCGCAAGACGCTCCAACATTTGGTCCATGAAGGGCTAGGGAAAATGGTCTTTTCGAGTGGCGTCATTCAACTTACGATAGTCAATGCACACTCTCCATCCGGTCACGAGTCTAGTGGGAATTAACAAGTTGGCATCGTTTGGCACAACGGTCATTCCTCCCTTTTTAGGGACACAATGAATAGGACTCACCCAAGGGCTATCGGAAATAGGGTAAGTCATTCCCACGTCAAGTAGTTTTAGGACTTCCTTTTTGATGACGTCGTGAATTTTGGGGTTCATCCTCCTTTGACATTGGATTGCGGGCTTGTAATCCTCTTCCATTAAGATTTTGTGGGTACAAAATTTGTGATCGATCCCCTTAATGTCGGATAACTTCCACGCAATTGCCCCTTTGTGATCCTTTAGAACATCAACAAGTGCGGTTTTTTCATCATCCGAAAGTTCTTTCGCAATAATAACCGGCAACTTGTCGCCCTCCTCCAAAAATACATATTAGAGATGAGGAGGTAAATCTTTCAACTCGAGGATAGGTGGTTCCTCGATTGAAGATTTAGGCTCGATACTCATAACCTCCTCAGGTGGAGGAAATGGGAAATCGTTAAGAAAATCCTTGATAATCGAGAAGTCCTCATCATTGTCGAGGTCTTCGTCACAAGTACGTGGAACATCGAATTCTTCCAACGTAAAACCACCACCTTCAAATAGAGTGAAGGTTGGTGTCCAGTTATCAAGAATGGGATCTAACATAGTGGGATTGCCACTTTCATCATCACCAAAACCTATAACTTCTTGTGAAAATTCCTCGCAAACAACGTCGATCATATCAAAGAGGTTTATGGTTGCAACGGAATAAACATGAGAAATTTGAGAGTTTTGAGTTGCGTTTATAACAAGTTCCTCGTCGTTGAAACGTAGGTGATCTTTCTAGCATGCACATCAATCAAAGCCATAGACGTATCTAAAAACGAACGACCTAAAATGAGTGGAACTTGAGGATCCGTGGTAATATCGACAACCATAAAGTCTACCGGATAATAGAACTTTCCCACTTTCACAAAAACGTCTTCCGCCAATCCACATGCGGGAATAGTGGAATGGTCGGCCAACTCGATAGACATTAGTGAAGGAGTAAGATTAGGAAGATTGAGCGACTTGAAGATTGCAAGTGGCATCAAGTTAGTACTAGCAACAAGATCGGCCAAGGCATAGCATTCTTCCATATCTTGGATTTCACAAGGGATCAAGAATTTACCGGGATCACCGACATTTTGAGGTATGCGGTTAAGATAAACCGATGAACGACTAGACAATTATTGCAATTTCTCCTTCTTGTTCAACATACTCTTAAAGTTAGCGGCAAATCGAGGCATCATGACCAAAGCATCGGCAAAACTCACATTAAAATGAACGTCACGAAACATTTTCATAAAAAGCTCAAATTGGTAATTATCGCGCTCTTGACGTTTCTCCTTTCTAAGTCTCGATGGATAGGGCAAGGGTGGTGTGGGTTGAGGCATGGGCATAGCCTTTGGAATCTCGGGTTCCAAATGTGGTAATGGGTCAACCGTAGGTGTGGCATGAGCGATACTTCGTGGGATTGGGGCATGCTCCTTTTCGACCACCACCTCGGGTTCTTCCTCAATTGCATCCTCCGTAGGAGCAATTGGTTGAGGAGTCGGTTCCTTAAGTGTCTTACCACTACGTGTGGTAATCACTTTCATCTCACCCTTTCGATATGGTGTTACTAGGAAGACTACTCGAAGACGGTTTGCACATAATAGCCTCAAACATAGATGAAATTTTGTCCTCAAACATGGATTGCCTCTTCTCGGCCTTAATCATCTCTTGCTTAATTTCATGTTTCCCTTGTTCCATTTTTTGTTGGTTTTGTTGTAACCTACTTACATTTCCTTCCATTTTGTTTGTGTGGATTTTAAGCTCATTTTCTAACTCATTTTGCAACTCCTTCTTCAAGTCGTTCTTAAACTCGGATCTCAGGCTAATGATTTCTATTTGAATGTTGTCAACCCTAGCATCGTTTCCATTAGCGTATTCAACAAATTCATTTGGAAGATCTTTCAAAGTTTGCAAACCTTTGTCGTTGTTTTGAAAATCATTATTTTGATTTTTGTTTGAAACTTGATTATAAGCCCCTTGATTCCCATAGTTTCCTTTGTAATTGTTTTTGAAACCAACTTGATTGTTTCGATAGTTGTTGTTAGCATTTTGATTTGGAGCAAACCCGGTGGAGTCAATTGATTAGAGCGGGTAACTTGACCGTTTTGGTTGTAACTTCTCGTGGCCGCATAGGCACTCGAAGTGTTACCACCGTTGGTAATGCACTCAGAGAAATCATGACCTCCACCAAAATACATGCATGAAACCTCAACCGCTTTAGCCGTAGCGGGAGCACTTTGTTCTCCAACTTTGAATTCAATTAAAAGTCCTATAAGCTTATCAAAGATTTTGTTTTCCAAGTTCGCCTCAATTTGGCAAGCATCGATGGTATTAGACAAAGAAGGTGAAGCCGAAGAAGAAGCCTTACGAACACTCGATGTGTTACGAGGACTATACACCTTAGATCTATTCTCAATTATCAACAACGCTTCCTCAACCGTTTTACACAAAAAATTACCACCTGCGGCGGCATTTAGATAATCCCTTTCATGATCTTTAAGTCGATTGTAAAACGTGTCAATTTGATGCAAGTCGGAAAAACCGTGATGAGGACACTCATGTAACATTTCCTTAAACCTATTCCAAGCCGTTGAAAAACTCTCATTAAATTCTTGTGAAAATTTTGAAATCTTGTTTTTCAAATGCGTAGTCTTAGAGGGCGGGAAAAATTGGTTCACAAACTTCGAAACGAGATCCTTCCACGTCAATATAGAATTGGGTGGCTCTTTCTCTAACCAAATTTTAGCGGGAACCGCTAAGGAATACGGAAAAAGCATCATCTTAATCGAGTCATTAGCAACATCCTTAAATTTTCAAGTGGCAGCAAGACGATTGAATTGGCGGATATGGTTGTGCGGGTTGTCCTTTTCATCACCACGGAATTTGTTGTTTTGGATCATCGACAACAAACCCGTTTTCACTTCAAAATTCTCCGCAAGGATAGCGGTAATTACAATAGCCTCTCCATAACCCTCGGTGGGTGCTTGAAGTTACTCCATCATAGTTCGATTCGCCATGGTTGGTTCTTATCTTACGATAGGTTCGTCAATTGGAGATTCCTCACTAGAAAGATTAGGAGTACGTGTTGACTCCTTTCGGTTTCTACGTTTACATGCACCTCTTGCTTGGTTGCGAGTTTCCATAAACGTCACGTAAATCGTGGGGATGAGCAAAGAAGATTATTTTTGGTGTTTTGTATTTTTCCAATTTTTTGTGGTTTCTGATTGTTTTTACTTTTTTTGGATTTTGTGATTGTATTAGGTAGACAAAAATCTACAAATCTCCTCCTTAATCAAATCTATTGATTAAAGAAGCCTCAAGGAATGAAAACGATCACGTGAAGTGAACGCCTTCGATGACTTTAGAACGTTGGTGGAACACCAAAACGTTCAAGAGGGTTTAATCAAATCAAAATAAGAAAGTATATATGATACTTAATAATACTTTGGGCGGCAAAACCCTCGATTAGCTTTCAATCTCAACATACTCACAAGCAAGCGGGGAAATGAGGCGGCGTGAAGCACTTTAGATCCTTTTTCCTTAGGGTATATTTTATAATACCCGCCTTATACCCACCTTATAGTTTGTATTTTTCAATATCGAGCTTCACGAAAGTATTTATCTATTTTTGCCTTTTTCTTTTGGTTTGAGATTCTAATACAAAGATTGGGTAATGACCTCCCAAGTCAAGGTTGTGTTTTCATACTTTTGGAGTACTTGTGAATTTATTGTTCTACGTATACAATATATTAATAATATTCACACAAAAAAAACGAAAACCGGTAATACGTATTAGTAGAGTGCTACTAATACAAATATATATTATGGCTATATATAAAAAACAATTGCCAAATCAAAACACAACAGGCCTCCCCGGCAACGACGCCAAAATGATGTTGAGTAAAATATGTCTTTTAGGAAAAAGAGCGTAATTAGGGCAAGTATTAACAAGTAGTTTAGGAAAACCACAAGTTATGACCCAAAGTGGGGATCGTGCTCAAGGAGGCTTGGTGTGTGTGTTAAGAGATGATTAACTTTGTGATTATATTTATGAAGAAAGAAAAGAAGAAAAGATTAGAAGAGAATGACGGTTACGATTGTGGATTAAACTAAGACGATTAGTCGTACACGTAAAACCGTAAAAAGTGATAAAATTAAAAAATTACCCTAAAAATTCCTAGAAAATTGCAATAAATCCTAAATAATGTAATTAGAGTTTACAAAAAATCAAAAATCACTCAAACCTTTTATTTAATTAAATAATAATTTTTTAATGCTAATTAAAGCCCAAAAAAATCAATTTAATTAATAAAAAGCCCAAAATGAGATTTTTCAATTGTAAACCTCTGAAATGACTTAAATTAATTTAAAAATATTTTTGAAAATTTTAAAATTAAGAAAAACTATTTAAAAACAAATAAAAACTATTTAAACTTAAAATAATTCTAAAAATTAATCTAATGACAATAAAAATATTCTAAAAATTCTAAAATTCCTAACTTAATGTATTTAACCTAAGAAAAATATAAAAACTGGGAAAATAAAAATTTTAATTTTTAATAATAAAATAATAATAAAATAATATTAAAAATCCAAAATTTATAAAAAATTCTAAAAAGTTACAAACTAGCTTATTTTAACCTAATAAACACATAAATGAAGTTGAAATTACAAAAATACCCCTAATGGGCCTAGAAATGGGCTAAAAGTCAAACAGTCCCCTTAATGGGCTTAATTTAGGCCCAATAAGAAAACGTTGTCCAAATAAACCCAAAAGCTACTCTCTGACTCAAAAATTGATTTTAAGAACAAAACTCTGAAGGCCCAAAAGCTGAAAATGTGTTTAAGCTAGCTTATTTCAAAGCAGCTTATTCTTAATGGGCTTTTTGGCCCATTAAGCTATAAGCTGATGCCATAAGCTAAAATCTGACACACAAGCTTCTTTTGAGTTACTTAAGAGACCTGTAAAGTGAATTTGAAATAAGCACAAGGAATAAGCCTGAATAAGCTAAAAGTTATCTTCACAAAACGACAAAATAGTCGTTTTCGAGTTCTAGGCTACACCAAGAGCTGATTCAAGTTTCAAAAGCTTTTAAATGACTTAACCAAACTTAATCAACAAAAAGTTTTTCAATAAGCACACTCAATAAGCTGGAATAAGCAGATAAGCACTTAATTAAAAGTCAACTTTATGAGTTTTCTAGCAAAAAGTCAAAGCCAAGGTCTGATAAGCTCCAGTTCAAATAAATAGGTCAAATGAGGAAGATTGATCACAAAAAACAAGTTGTTGCAAGTCTGGATAAGCCAATATGGCTTATTAATAAACTTAATGACAAATTACACTAGCAGGGGCTAGTTTTGGGTGTTGAGCAGTGGGAAAAGTTTCCACTACTTGACTTAATTGACTTTTTGTCTTTAGTGACTTTTTTGTGGATTCAAGTTTCACAAAGGCACCAAAATGATCAGTTAATCATAAGGAGTCAATAGCAATCACAAAAAACACAATCACAATCAGCCAATTAGCACAATTAATTCAAGAGATCCCTAGACTTCACACATGAACAATAAGCAGTTTTGGTTCGATAAGCACTTTTAGCACAAATCAGCCAGCCAAACTTCACCAAATGCACATACAAGCTATAATTAATTCAAATGAACTAATCTAAACAGGTTTCATGCACTGATTCAAAGCCTAGATCAAGATTCAAGCAACAAAATTTACTGATGAACACTAGCAGGCAGTTATGAACTCTTTGCTGATATACTTGACCAACAAGCCAAATTCAAACACTGAAATATTCAAATCAGGTTACACAAACTTTGATTTAACACCTTTTATCCCTAAACATGCATATACTCTAAGTATTACCAAGATTTTAGGTCAAAAACAGCTAAAACCAATGAGATATAGCACAATCTTTGATTTGAGGATATAAGACTGAAAACTTGCAGGTTTTAGCAATCAACCAAGTCAATAATAGATACAAAGCACAAACAACACTTTCTAACAACACAATACCAATCTATGATCTTAAACAGATAATCTCAAACACCCCTTATCTTTTTTAAATCAAGATTAAACAAGTATAAATGTATTCCAAGACTACCCAAGCCCAATCAAACACATAAACATATGTAATATGCAGTATTAAGCAAGATTAAACCATAAATTCAACAAGAACACAAGAAACACACAAAATCACCAAAAATTAAGATTTTAAGCAGATTTAAGGTAGAATGGTTCAAACCTAATGGATGTACATCCACACCCACGAATTTTGAGCTTATGTGCTAGAAAGAACGAGCACAAGCTTCCACACACACTCCTGCTAAGATTCAACAAGGTTAGAAGCAAAAATATAAAAACATTAAAGTGACAAATCCTTGATTGATGTAACTCTTGTACCACACACTTGATTATCCCCAAGTTATAAGCCTCACAACACCTTGATATCAAAATATCAGGGTGCTATGATCAACTTATAGACCAAAAAATCCAAGGTGTACCAAGATCTTAGCAAAATATCAAGATTTAAGGAAAATATGCAAACTTTTGCACACTCCTTTGAAAACAGGTTTTAGGATTCAGTTTTAGTAAACATGTAACAATAATAAGCAAGAAATAAGGATGGCACTTGACTTTTCTTCACCAATTTCAAACACACTTCATTAATGAAAATGAGATTTACAGAATTGTGAACTTAGGAAAATTTAAGGGCAAAAGCTAAATGACTAAGTGCTATGCCTTATATAGGCTACAAGAAACCTAAATGCTGAATAAAAAACGTAACCCTAATGATGTAGAAGTCCAAAATTGCCCCTTTAGAAGTTTGAACTTTTGAGAATCATGTGACTTGTTCTTGGCGTTTTGTAGTTGCTGGCATAGTAGAATTGCATCCAATGGTCTAAAATAAGCTTAAGATGTAACCTGGAATGTGGATGGTTGGATGGTTGTCACTATTTTGACATCTTGTTCAATGGTGTAGCAGGGGAGGTCCCATGTGGACATGTGAGGGGTGAGGTGGCCAATATTAAGGTTGGGTTATGTTTATTAGCACCTTAATTATTAATCTAGAAAAGATTATGGGTTAATTTATGATAATTAAGGAATACCCAAATCCATGAAGAACATGATGAACATGTCTGTTTAATCCGTTTTTTGTTTTAAATGGGTGTTTGGCGCCTAAATTAACTAATCAATTAGATTAGTTTAATATTAGGGTGAGTGGATTGGTGAGGTGGAAGCTAGGGGAGTTCTGATTGGATGAGGGGTGGTAGTGGGACAGGTGGCATGAGGCGGTTGGTTAAGGTAAGTATGGTGGTCGGCCAACTTTGGTCCCCCTTTTCTTTCTTCCTTTTCATTTTGGTTTAAACTCTTCAAAACCTGAATTCCTTTGAAAATGAAGATTTCATTTTCATACTTTTGCCCCAAAAAGTTTTGTAAAGTGATTTCAGGGGTATTTCTTGCCAATTCTTGATTCTTGAAGGGCTGTTTTGGTATTTTCTTCAATGATAATGGTCTTGAATTCTCTTGTTGACTTCTTGGAGGACTGAATTTGAAAAAATCATGATTTATGAGGGACTATTTTTGCCAATTCCTCATAGTTGAGGGTCCTTTTGGTAATTTGACATTTTTAAAGGACCAAACTTGTAATTTCTTGTAACTTGAAGTCCTTCATGGTATGTTTGACTTTGAGGAGGACTAATATTTACAATTTAGTTTTGTTTAGGGACTAAATTTGCCAATTCTTCAAAGTGGAGGGCCCTTTTTGTAATTTTGACAAACTTTAGGGACCAATCTTGTAATTATGAAGATACAAGGGTTTATAGTGTCAATTCTTCAATATTGGAGGACTCTTCTTGCATAATATTCAAATCTTCAAGGGTTTGTCTTGGAAACTCTTCATTAGGGCTTGGTTCATTGTGCGGCTTCGTTTCCCGTGTTCGTTTTTGTATGATTCTTGTGATCTTTTGTCATTTTCTCAATATCCGTACCTAAAATACACAAGTAACAAACACAAACATATATTTGGCCATTTTCATGATATTTAATGCATTTAAAGCCCTTTTTAGACGATGAGACTATGTATAAAAGCAGTCTCATCACTGCTGGTTGTTGGCAGCCGGAACCTCAGCCCTGATTTCGTTCCTCAGCTGAGGAAGCATAGCTTGCATTGCAGCTTGGATTGCTGCATTGAGTTGTTCCTGCTCGCGTGTGAGAACCATCTGACAGTATAACATAAAATACATGATTAAACTTATCAAAACATAAACTATATACATGAAAAAAAAATTTATCTAATAAATCATGAGAAAAATTTTATGCAGGAAAACTAGTACATGAATAAATGATGCAGTTTCATGAAAACTTTTGTATGCGCAAGAGTGAACGCCAATGGGTCGGTCCCAAATTTAAAAGTCTCGATACCATGCGACCAAATAGGGCCAGTCCTATACCAACCATTACATAGTCATAAACCTGCGATAATGACATATATATGTATGCTTGAAAATGATGAATGCATGAAAACCGACTGTCAGTTCTAGGAAGACCATAGTGACTACCCACTAACCACAGGTCGTGTTTTGAGAGCCTACAGGTCGAAGCCTTGGCTCTGATACCATAATTGTAACACCCTATTTTGGTAAATGGAATGTCACGCGTGATTATGGCGTGTCATCAAAGCATACAAGGATAATGTATTAAACATCACATGACCATAAAGGAAATACCGAAACCAAACATCGGTATCCCAAAAGTAGAACTCATCACACACAAACATAAGTACTGTAAATGAAAAGGACTAAACAATGTCCATGGAAATGAGTATCAAAGTATAAAGGAATGCATAAAGTAAAGAAGGCTTAGAAGCTTCCAATCCATATGCACGAACGCTTAAAGTCTACGAGCGTCCCTGAGTACCTGCCGTTTTGGGAACATGAAAAGGAAAACGGCTGAGCATAACGCTCAGTGCACGGATATACAAGTAAAGCATGAATAACATAAGCATATAAGCATGAAGCAACAGAAAAGACTAAGTCCTGGATAACCTGGTATATCTTATTAAAACTGGTTTTATAGTTTGAAAAGCCTTATGTTTATCTTATAAAAACTGTTTAACATGTTTACCATTAGCCAATATAGGTCATGAATTAACAACGTTCATGAATACTTGGAGGGGTGACCTCGTCATGCAAATTAGAGGGGTTGCCTCTAATTTAATATACTGGTTTGGGTAGGAGGGATCAGCTCCTTGTGAAGGATGCAAGGTAGGGGTGTTCACGGGTCGGTTCGGTTCGGTTAGTTGGAAGATTTTAACTATCCATCGCGGGGCGGGTAATTAATTTTACTATCCAAAACCGAACCGTACTAGGCGGGTAATCGGACATGCGGGTACCCGAAGTGAGCGGTTACCCCCGGTTCAGTTCGCGATTAACCATTTTTTAAGCGTAATTGAATTTAATATTAGGAAGAATAACGTGGTCTAGAATATAATATGTTATTTTAGTATAATTAAATGACATCGAGTATATAAAAGATATATAAAAGATATAAAAAAGTAGTATAATCGAATTTAATCATATAAAAGTTATTTTGTTTATATATAACGGTTACATTAATTAACTTTTACACACCAATTATTACATAAGCTTACATTAGGAGCTAAAAAGATTTTATAAAATAAGAGTGGTATCATAAAATCCAATACTTGAACGATTATTTAAATATATAGCAAAAAAAGCATGTATAATATGCACGGTTCGGTTTGGTTAACCGTAGATTTCTAAAAGTAAAAACCGAAACGGACCCTGATGAGCGGGTTTCTTCGGTTTCTGTTTTTTCGGTTTCGGTTTATTCGGTTTCGGATTTTTTGGTTTTGGATTGAGCGGTTGGCTCGGTTCGACGGTTTTTTGGTTTTTTTGAACACTCCTAATGCAAGGCACACACCACATTCACCTGAATAATCTGCTAAAACATGTAAACTAGGATGCACCCATACGCCCCACCTGATAATAATAATATGGCCAAAAGCTGAAGGGACGCCACGAGCTATCACTCCGTCGTGGTGGAGTCATAACACTGGTGTCTCCAATGTTATGGTTATGGTACCTCCATAACTAGGTGAAATTGGTCATGCATGTATATGGCTTTAGGTATCTAATTAAACATAAGCAATTCAAAAACATATAAAACATATACTAGGAAAACAGTTGGCTGCATACGGGGAATCCTAATATGGAAGAATGTCCATACTGAAAGGAAGGAGAATCCGTACCTCGTATCCAGTGAACGAAGAAGACGAACGGAAGAGAGTCCTACTTCGGTATCACTAATGCTACATAAATACATACGTGTATAAGTATCTGAGTACTAAGTACGTAACTGGTTTTAGATCATGTCTTAGCTTGTTTTATATGTTCATGTCATGTTTTACTGATTAAAGCTTTATACTGTGTTTATCATGTATTCTGTCTATTCTGTTTAAGTATTACTTGCATTTCATGTATTATTATACTTGTTGTGTAATAATAAGTAACTTTTAAAAAATAGCAGGTTTCCTAAAATAGAAAGTTTCCAAAAATAGAAAGTTTCAAAAAATAGAAAGTTTCCAAAAATAGAAAGTTTCTAAAAATAGAAAGTTTCCAAAAATAGATTTACTGCTTAAAATAGATAAGTTTCGAAAAATAGAAAGTTTCCATAAATAGAAATAAGTTGGATTATTAAGCTAATTATATAAGCTTAAGTGTTTACTGATTAATATTCTAAGTCATGTAATTATATATTATAGTTTATTAATTATTTCATGTAAATTAAATAAACTATAGGTTAATGTATTTAATTAAATATAACCTGATTTAATTAAATAAATGTAAAAATACTTAGGTTAAAACATGTATTATTATCTCTTAATAATATTACCTAAGTCATGTAATTTAATTAATTATAAGTCATGATTTCAATAACTAACTAATTATATAGTCTAATTAAAATGATAATTACTTAGGTTAAAATTCATCTATTAATAATAATATTTGTAGAAACTAGAAGGGGGGGGGGGGTTGAATAGTTTCTTATATTTACTTGTTAAATGATGGTTTTAAAAAAAATAAATCCTTTTTCTCAAAAACGACTTAAAGAAATAAGTGAAATCTTCTTATGCACAATATGAACAATGATAGTGTAATTTAAACTAATACTAACTAATAAATATGCACAAAGAATAAAGAATGTAAAGAGTTAAGGGTAAAGAAAGATCAAACCAAACACCAAGGATTTATAGTGGTTCGGCAACGAAGCTCACTCCTCATTCCTACTCCACTCCTCGAGTGAGAAATCCTAAGATTCTGGATCTTTTAAGCTACTAGGAATGCATCATGTTCATATGATTAGATAATCAAAGCGGAATTAGAACATGACACATTAACAAGGTGTTTGGACACAAAGAATGAATAAAAACAAATGGATTGCTAACTATATTAATAATTAACAATCAGTAGGTGTGTGTACATTGAATCCCACACCTAGTCGACACACGCTTTAGGTTAACATTTTAAATATGAGTTATGAATAAACCAAATACCCTTGGTTCCTTTTATAGTGTAAGGATTAGGGTTTACAAGAGATAATATCAAATAAACATGTAAATCTTCTATTTAAATAAACATATACATAATACATTCGGCATACATATCTAATTAGAAGCTTCCAAAGGCTTCTTGTCTATGCTTAGTCTGTACATGACAATGCTTGGATTGTTCATGACAATGCTTGATCCATTAACCTCCGATTTGCTCTTGTCAACGCTTGATTTGCTCTTGACAACGCTTAGAAAAATGTCTTCATGTTTTCTTTGTTTTTGAGTTTCTGCCACATCAACTTTTTGACCCAACAATCTTCCCCTAGTTGATGTTGGCAAAACTCTTTGTGTATCTCTTGTAAGTTGTACATCATCTTCAAATTGCTTCCCCTCAATTGTAGCATGTATGTCTTCCCCTTTTTGTCACATCAACAGGGAAGTAAACAATCTATGCAATCTTGAATATTCTCCAAATGTAGCTCTATGTAATGATTTTGAAGAAAAATAAATAAAGTTATCTTGATGAAGAAGTAGAATAACCCAACCTTGTGTTCCATGTCTTGCACTATCCATGTGATGAAGAACTTATACGAATGATTAAATATAAGTAGACCTCGATCCCTTGTCAATATTCTCATCGTTTGTGAGACACTGAGCACGATAATATAACTCCTTCAAGTGTTATGACAAGTCTTCGTCACCAAATATTTAAAGCACAAACAAGTTATCTTTAAAGTCAGTGTATGGATCCACGACTATAAGATATGATAGAACACCAACTCGCGAAAATCTTCTTCAAGCATCAAACTTACCATAAGAATTATTCCCCTTAAGCCAACACCTCTTCATGACGATTTTAATGGAATAACATCTTCATACCATATGTAAAAGACAGAAATATGGATAACTCTTTCACAAGGCTATCCCGATTACATAATAAAATATCCATCAAAATCCCATGAATAGTTGCCAACTCACATTAAAATCATTAATCCCTTTTAAAAATATCCGATCCATAAATATCAACATGATATTCTGAATAAAAACAGAGATTCCATGTACCTTCGTGTGTAAATATCTCCTTTTTGTGTGCTAAAAACGTACCAATTTTCTCAAACAGCAGCTATTCCTTTGTTGTCCAATATCTTCCTTTGTCCAAGATATCAACATTGTGTGTTGTCCAATATCAGACAACACTTTTCAGCGTTTGAAAATGTATATATCGGACAACAAGTGTCAGCGCTTCCCAACAGCGCTTAACTTATTCCTGTCAGCGCCAACTTTGTACCTGTCAGCACCTGGCCATCAGCGTCTCATCCATTCCTTGTCAGCGTCTCACCGACATCTATCAGCGTCACACCAACATCTATCAGCGCCTAAATACCACATGTCAGCGGGTAATAGATCTAGGGTTTTATAAACCCTAAATCATGATTTTATGTGAAAACCATAAACTATAGTGAACTTTGACATCGAATATATTCTTCATGAGAGCTCCGATCGAAGATCCCTTCGGTGAGATCCTATACACAAGTGTCAAGAACCTACAGATCGAATTTCATGACGATCCAACGGTTAACGAAGGAGAAATCGCGATTTTACTATTATTGTTCACAGAAAACACCATATGACTACTGCTGACTTTGACGCTTAATAACCTTTTCTTGGGGATAGATATCGATAATCCCTCCGGTGGATATCTAGATATATGTGTGTAGAACACAAACAAAATGTTTCGTGGCGATCCAACGGTTCAATAAAAAGTTATGGCCTTCTGAATACTGCTGCGCACACAAAAACGTCCAGAAAAACCCTAGACGGATTTTTCTTTTCTTCACGATACACGAACACCTTGTTGGTCCTAGCATCATGAGCCACGAGGCTCTGATACCAATTGAGGAATCCTAAGATTCCGGATCTTTTAAGCTACTAGGAATGCATCATGTTCATATGATTAGATAATCAAAGCGGAATTAGAACATGACACATTAACAAGGTGTTTGGACACAAAGAATGAATAAAAACAAATGGATTGCTAACTATATTAATAATTAACAATCACTAGGTGTGTGTACATTGAATCCCACACCTAGTCGACACACGCTTTAGGATTACATTGTAAATATGAGTTATGAATAAACCTAATACCCTTGGTTCCTTTTATAGTGTAAGGATTAGGGTTTACAAGAGATAATATCAAATAAACATGTAAATCTTCTATTTAAATAAACGTATACAGAATATATTATGCATACATATCTAAATAGAAGCTTCCAAAGGCTTCTTGTCTACGTTTCTGTCAATGCTTAGTTTGTACATGACAATGCTTGAGCCATCATGTGACAATCTAACATTTTCAGGTAGTGAAATATCTTCTCGTATAATATTTTGAAACTTATTTTTGTGTTGGTTGACGAACTCACAATTTACGGATTTAAATTTGGGCTTACGTGCATAATTTGGCGTCTTTTACGACTAAACCGGAAACCTTAGGATTACGTATTTACGTTTTTGAACTCTGTTTTTAATGAGACAATTTTTATTGGATTCGTTTTGTGACGGTGATTCATAATTTATAAAAACGTTTTTCGTAAAACGACCCGAGGGCACGCAAATCGAGAAAACTAGAATCGAGAAATACCCGTAAACTAGTGAGATGGGACAAAACACTTTGTCCCACCCCACTAGCTTATATGGGACGGCTAACTTGACACCACAACACATAGGTGGCATCAAGTTTAGCTAACTTACACCAAGTGTAAGCTAGCTTACACTTTAAGCTTAACCTTTACCACTTAACATCAAAACAAGCAACTTGTTTTCATTTCTATCATTCTTACATGCAATCCACTCCAAAAACTCTCTCAACTCTCTCCTTTGTGTCGTCCCAAATAAGCCAACAAACACCCTCTTTGATCTTTTCTAGCCATAAACCACATGTTTACTAGTTCTATTAAGGTGTTCTCATGAAGCCTTGATCATTTGGTGGCCATATTAACATCTTTGGAGGTAATTTGCTTGTGTCCTAGGGCTGATTTTCCAACCTATGTTCTTGATATTTGATGGTCTTGGAGATACTTGTTGTGTTCATCAAGTTCTTGTCTTCCTAAAACAAGAAATCCACTTGGATTGGTAAAGAAGATCATCCTCTCCATTTTTCTCTTGTTATTTTGTAATGAACAAATGTATTTTCTTTCATTTTGTATATGTATATGATGTATATATGATGATAAAAATGTTGTGTGGGGATCAAGTGTTGATAAATATGCTTAAAAATGATGATAACTATAAGAAATGAAGCTAAAATCTTGACTATTTAGTTGGCTGTATAAAAACAGTAGATAACTAAAAGATGAACTGATAAAATTGCATGGTTTGATCCATTTACAGTAAGTAGATGATGTTATACACATGTGAGAGTTGGCCATGCAATGGAATCAAAATAATGTGTGAGATATGATCAAAACAAGTTAGGTGGTGTAATCTGAATAAGCAGTTTTATAGGGACTGTTAAGGCAACTTAAACTCAAAATGGGCAGTAGCTATAACTAAGTTATATGTAGCACATTTTATGAAGAACATGTCATCCAAGAATGAGCTTCTAAGTCATTATAGAACTCTAGATATGTTAAAAATGGTGAACATGAAGTTAAAAATCAGATTTTGGAAATAATGTTTATTATTATTATATAAGCACTCACATTATAATGTATAAAATGTAAAAATATAAACCCACTAACTTATAAAACTTATTTATATAAATGTATAAAAGGTTAATTAAATGGGTAAATTATATAAATGGTGGTAAAATAATATTTATAAGTAATAAAAACTATAAACTTGATTTTTACGACTTTTTCGGCTATCGCCGTAAAATTAACGTTTTTCGCCAAATAAAACTTAGACTACCAAACCCGTCTAATGTGAAGTTTATAAAAGTCATATACTGATTTATAGATAACTAAGACAAGTAAAAACCGATAAAACCCGAACTATAAGAATTACGGACATTTACGAGCTAACTAAACATATTGGACTAATAATTGGACTTAATAAGATAAAAACTTGTAAAAAGAGCTTATTGGGCTTAACCCATTTGGGCCCAACATGAAAAGTATATATACTGATAATATAGGTATAAAATGGATTAAAATAAGTTAAAGAACTTATAAAAGGCTTAATGGACTTAAAATAGGTAAATCGGTAAAACTAGTGAACTAGTAAGACGTTACCAAGACGTAAACACTAAAATGAGTAAACAAGGATGTATAAACCCACTTGATCATCATCATATGTACAAAATCATCATATGTATATTGTTATTTTGATAAAAGTCATTGGACCGAGTCTAAGACCGATTATTATTTATATAGGTTTCCGTGACCGAAGCACGCCCGTAGCCGATAATCCGCCTTTCATTAACAACGTGAGTTCATAGCCTCGCACTCTTTTAAATGTTTTATAAAATGATTTGTAAACCCGCGAGGGAGATAACATGCTAGATTTTTATAAAAATAGAACACAAGTAGTCCCGATTGTATGCTTAATGATATGGACCCGAATGATGCTATAACCCTATATTCGAGACTAAAAGGATTATTAGTAGTTAGGTTATGTCACTTAAAGTCCCATTAGCATGAATTGTGAACTACCGGGATTTGGTAGACGCTTATGCATTTGATAGTACTATTTGGGGACGATCACCCGAGTTCGCGCCTTGACGGTTGATCCCCGTCGTACCACATTGATTGGTAAGCGAATTTATGTATGAGAAGATTCCATAGCGTGATTTTTGTGACGACACGCTAACTTAGATGGGCAAATTGTTTGTCGGGTTCGCGGCCCGCTGTTTTCACAGTAAGGTAACAATGTCATGCGGCTAATAATAATCCTACCATGTATCCTAATACAATATAAGACATAAATAATAAACGATAACGACGCTATTACGATGAATATATTACCTATCATGGTAATATAGAGACTACGGTCTCATGGACGGTTTCAGATGTATGCTTGATTTATATATTGCCTGACTAGCAATATGTGGACTTACTTCCGATATTATACTTGTGTTCTGATTTTAAATGAATGTAAATTTTGTTTTATATAACGGTTTTCATTAAACTCTATGAATTCACTCGGCATTCGCTGATATGATTTTTGCATGTTTTTATCTCAGGTGCTTGAAGGTAATCCGGATGGAGATCGACTCTGATGGCCCACACTTAATATTACAAATGTTCATTCGATCTGTGTTTTGTAAACTTAATGACCTGTATAATTTGGGACCTTTTGTACGCTTTTGAAACTTTTTATCTAATGAATGTTTGTTAAACCTTGTACAACCATTTTTATGTGTTGTCTATGATTGGAGTTATTGTGCTATCCCGTAACACTTTGAAAGACCCTTCCGCTGTACCGATACGAAAAATGAGAGTGTTACACATCAACCTCCGATTTGCTCTTGTCAACGCTTGATTTGCTCTTGACAACGCTTAGACAAATGTCTTCATGTTTTCTTTGTTTTTGAGTTTCTGCCACATTAACTTTTTGACCCAACATCGAGTACTCCTTACTCGAGAGTTCACTACACACCAAGCTCCTTATGGTGGAGAAAACCGTACACGTCGCTTAACCAATTTCCGACCCTAAGCTAAAAGTCGAGCCCGAATCGTAGCTAGGACCAATCTACACAACTATACTTAGTACATACACAACTTCCAAATAGACACAACTACTTGGATCTTCACAACTATTACACAACAACAAATGTATAAGATTCGATCTTCAAAGGATCTTTGGTGGTGGACTCAACACTTCACAATGATAGTGTCCTTCTCTTTGCACTTGAAGAGGAAGGGATAGATGAGATAGATTCACTTCTAAACAAGTAGTAATCAATCAAATAATCAAGGATTTGAGTGATTTAAGAAGTATGTTTGAATCTAGAAATTTGTGTGCAAAAGAGGTGAATTGAAAATCTGAGAAAGGTCCACTATTTATAGGACAAAGGGCTAACGGCTGTATCTGCTCGCGGTTCCTAATCTTAGCCGGCGGTACCTTATCGATAAGGAACCGCCTAGGCGCTAAGGAACCGCCGGGCTAGACTCCGCTCCCTTTTTGTCCTTTAGTGGTGGAGGTCATATCTGGTTATAAAATATCAAGAAAGGATATTCCAAATCAAAAGGGAATATGCCATTTTCAAATTTTCAAATATTTAATTAAATAACATTTTCTTAAAAATAAAGTTTAATTAAAAACTTGTCACACTTAATAAAAAGTGAGTTTTAAGAAAAGATTAAATCACTTGATCACTTGATTATGGTTAGTACTTGTTTATTCATACCTTTAAGTGAAAATGGATAAAATGAAAAAATACTTGAACTCAAGAATTCGTTTTTCGTTGTTTTTGTAAATGCTTGTTTTTTACATATTGTCGTAATCAAAACTAAGCGAGACCGAAAAATGCAAGTAACATTTTTAGGCATTATTGCATTAACAATCTCCCCCTTTTTGATTCCGACAATATATAAACTCAATCATACAAAACACAAGATTTTCGAAGACGAGTTTATTCATTTCTCCCCCTTTGTCGAAGCAAAAAGGTTGCACAAGTCGGTGTTGAAGAACGGACATTGCAAAGACTCCCCTTTCGTGCTTACACCCCTAGCTTGGGGTACCGAGGAATCGAGATATGGTGACAAGCTACATAGAAGGGTTAGTTGAACAAAAGAAACAACTAACAAGACATAGCTAAAGGTCACACTAAAAGAATAAAATAGATGAAACACACAAAGACTAAGATCCAAGTGAAGTCATATAAAAATAAGAAAAGAGTCATACAAAGATGTATGAAATAGAAAACAAGCCAAAAGCATAAATCTAATCCTAGTTAATCTAGAATTCTATGATTTGCTTAAAAGAAAAAGGTGTCTTGTGGATAAGCAACCAATGCTTATATGAAAGACAAGGTAGTGGCAGAATGTGGTGGTGATGGCTTGGTGGAGATCTCATAATCAAAGTGAAGAGGAGGCTTGATTAAGAGATTCTTGATGTAGCTCAACTCCTCATAGATGTGTGCCATAGCAAGATGTTGATATTGACAACAATGACAATATGTCCCATGGTGCATGATATTATCATGAGAAGGAGGAAGAACACTAAAAGGTGGTGGTGGAAGAAAAGATGTTCCACAATTAACATTCTTGGTAGGAGAGATGTGATTAAGAGTGTTCTTGGGTGAATTTGGATTGAAAGTGTTCTTGGGTGAGTTGGGATTGAAAGCAATTGGGGAGAATGGAGGAGAATCAAGGCTTTCATCAGGAGAGTTGGACATTTTGGGATGTGAGGTAAGGAAAAATGCTTATGGTTTAATAGGGAAGGCTCAAGGTATTTTTGGGATGGTCAAAGGGTTGAAGCAAAGATTCTCAAAAATGTTGGAACAAATTTGGAATTTCAGAAATACCCGAAAAATAAGGAAGCACTTACCGCGGTTCCTTATTGCTTCCGATGGTTCCTTATTGATAAGGAATCGTGGTTCATATATGGAACCGCCTACAGTGGTTGAGTTTTGGTGGTGAAGGAAGATTTTTCAGCAAATCTTATTTTTCTAGTCTAACTTATCATGGGGATATGCTTGAAAGCAAAGATGGACAAAGAGAACACATACTAACTTACCAAAAAGAGATTAACCAAAATACATGGATTTTAAAAATCGATGTAGAAGGTGTGTAAGACAAGACCTTAAGTCATGACACAATGATTCTCCATGATTTTATCTTGTTCTTGCTATGTTTGAGAGAATCATACATATGAATTATGTAAGCTAGATATTAATAGCAAGAATCTATGAAAAATGTTTTTAGATTGAATTAACAATGTCTAAACATTTCTCAACCATTTTTGAAAGAGACTTTGAGGATTTTGAAAAGGAGAAGAGAAGATTTTCAAGAAGAGTTTAGGAGACTCAAGGACTCAAAGTGATACAAGACTCAAAGGAAAGAAAAAGACTCAATAAAAGAAAGCAATTAAGGAATATGTTCCATTAATCCTAGACCTAGACGCAAGTAATTAAAAGGTTCCGTCTTAAGTGGCTTAGTGAAGATTTCGGCTAAGTTATCCTCGGAGGGTACTTCTCAATTGAAGTTCCCCTTTTGAACATTATCCCTAAGAAAATGGTGACGAATTTCTATGTGCTTGGTTCGCGAATGTTGCACAGGATTCTTGCTAAGGTCTATAGCACCCTTTTTGTCACACATGATGGGAACATCATCAAGACAAATCCCATAATCAACAAGCGCTTGCTTCATCCATAGAGCTTGTTGGCATGCTTTTCCGGCACTCACATACTCGGCTTCCGTGGTGGATATCGCAAGAGCGGTTTGTTTCTTGGAGAACCAAGAAGTTAAAAAACAACCCATGAAGGTACAAACACCACTAGTGCTTTTCCGGTACACATAGTCTCCCGCATGATCTGAGTCCGCGTAGACAATGGTTTCTACGCTAGTCCCTTTAGGATACCGTAATCCTACATGTATAGTGCCTTTAATGTATCGGAAGATACGCTTAACCGCTTCAAGGTGAGAGGTTTTGGGAGCCTCTTGGAAGCGAGCACAAAGGCAAACACTAAACATGATATCCGGTCGACTTGCCGTTAGGTACAACAAACTACCAATCATACCTCTATATTTGGTGTTGTCTACCGACTCACAATCATATCTACGGTGAGTTTAGTATCCGGGGCCATAGGGGTCTTCATTGGTCTAGATTCTTCTAATCCTAATTTCTTTAGCATTTCTTTAGCGTACTTAGATTAACTAAAGAAAATACCATCGTCCATTTGTTTAATTTGGAGTCCTAAAAAGAAGTTAAGTTCTCCCATCATACTCATTTCGAACTCATCATGCATGATTTTGGCAAAGTCATCACACAATTCTTGACAAGTTGAGCCAAATATAATTTCATCAACATATATTTGCACGATTATGAGGTGACAACCTTTCTTCTTTGTAAAGAGAGTGTTGTCTACCATTCCCATGGTATACTCATGTTTAACAAGAAACGCTTTAAGTCTATCATACCAAGCTTTGGGTGTTTGTTTAAGACCATAAAGTGCCTTCTTAAGCTTGTAAACATGATCCGGTTTCTCAAAATCAATGAAGCCGGGAGGTTGAGCCACATATACCTCCTCATTGATCAAACCGTTAAGAAACGAAATCTTTACATTTATTTGTTGAAGCTTAATATCTAAGCCACAAGCGTAGGATAAAAGGATTCTAATGGATTCTAATCTAGCTACCGGTGCATATGTCTCGTCATAATCAATCCCTTCTTGTTGATTATAGCCTTGTGCTACAAGTCTAGCTTTGTTACGAGACACACCACCATTCTCATCTAGCTTATTCCTATATACCCATTTGGTTCCTATTATGGTAGAACTTCTAGGTGGAGGAACAAGTTCCCAAACATCATTAGCAACAAATTGATTCAATTCTTCTTGCATCGCAATGACCCAACTCTCATCCGTCAAAGCTTCTTTAACATTCTTTGGTTCAATCAAGGAGACGAAACAAAAGAAGTTACTTTGGTTTTGGACTTGAGATCTTAGGGTCCTTTGATTTAAGTCGCCAATGATATTATTGAGAGTATGATCCTTAGACTCCTTAATGTTTACTTCCTTTTCAACACTATGGTCTTCAACTCCTATTTTTCTAACCTCTTTGGCTCTAACTACTTCTACTTCATCCAAGTCATCATCAACCAATGGTGGTGTCTTGGTTAAAGGAGGGGTTTCATCAAAAGTCACGTTAAGTGATTCTTCAATTACGCCTGAGGTTCTATTAAGGACTATGTACGCTTTGCTAGTTTGGGAATAACCTAAAAAGATACCTTCGTAAGACTTTGGGTCAAACTTTGTAAGGTAGTCTTTGATGTTGAGGATAAAGCACTTGCTTCCAAACACCCTAAAGTATTCCATGAGGGTTTCTTACCTTTAAGAATCTCATAGGTGGTCTTTCCTAGGAAGGGTTGAATAAGAATTCGGTTGAGAATATAAGTCGATGTGTCCACGGCATTGCACCAAAACTTTTGAGGAAAAGATTGCTCGTTTAACATCGTCCTACTCATCTCTTGGATGGTTCTATTCTTCCTTTCAACTACCCCATTTGATTGTGGAGTGCGAGGAGCCGAGAAGTTATGGGTAATACCATGAGCTTCACAAAAGGCACCAAATTGCACTTCATTATCAAATACCCTACCATGATCCGTCCTAATAGAGACAATTAGACATCCTAGTTGATTTTGAATTCTTCGACTAAAGATTTCGAAATGATCGAAAGCTTTATTCTTAGATGCCAAAAATCTAGTCCAAGTGAATCTAGAGTAGTCATCAACTATAACTAAGGTATAAAGGTTACCTCCATAACTCCGTATGGTGGTAGGTCCAAAGAGATCTATATGTAGGATTTCTAAGCACCGAGAGGTTGAAACCGAATTCTTGGCTTTGTGACTTGAGTGAACTTGCTTTCCAACTTTGCAAGCATCACAAAAGTGACTATCAAACTTCATCTTGGGGAGGTGTCTTACCAACTCCTTAGAGACTAAAGATTGAATTAGACGCATATTAGCGTGACCTAATCTCCTATGCCAAAGAGTAGAACTATCATCTATAGTCGCAAGACATATGTTGTCTTTTGACTTCTTATTGACCTTCATGACATAAAGCCCATGCTTTCTAACACCTTTTCCAATGACCTTTCCATCTTTTACGATTTCACTATCATTTTCTGAAAAGATGACCTTACACTTATTGTCACAGATTTGACCTATGCTTAAAAGGTTAAACCTTAAATTATCTACGTGCTCAACATTTTTAATAGTCATGGAGTCAATAGAAACCGTACATTTGACAATGATATTACCACGTAGACTACTAGCGAATGTGACGTTACCTCTATCATATGCTTTGTACCGTGATAACAAACTTCGATTACCCGTCATGTGTGACAACCGTGGTTTTGAGGTTCGTCACTTGGTCCTATTTTTAGGTTAATTTATGTGTGACCATATGATTAGCGTGTTTACATGTTTATTTTGCGTGAACGAGGTTGGTGTGGATATCGTATATGGGTCTAAAGTACTCATAAGTAAATCAAGGAACGGTTATTTCATAATCACGAGCTCACAATTAGTGACTATGAAATGAAATGGTGTTATTTTGGTGTTTACGTATACGTATAAGTATTATAGTAAATTGTATTTTTTTAGGATTTGGGGTTTAGCATTTAGAGGTCTCGGGTAAGGTGTTTAGTCATGTGAGTATTTTTCAGGATGGTTTTAAGTCATTTAGGACTTAGTCGTAAATTTATTTCAAAATTTAAGTTTTTTTTAAAACTGTATATTTTACGTCTTTTATGGTAAACGCGTAAAATTGACTAGTTTCTCGGTTTTGAGATTTTAGAAACTTTAGGGGCTGAAATAAATTAAGTAAATTTAAGGAAATATTAGTAAAGTAGTAATAATAAATAAAAAAAATAAAAAAAGGGTATATAGTCGGTTATACACGACTTAAAAAAAAAAAAAGTTATGGTAAGTGGGATTTTGGTTGGACTAGGATTTTTGTACTATATAAGGAACACCACATAATATCAAATGCATAAAATCTTGTTCGTGGAGTCTTTGGTCGACGGTCACAACACAGAAGAATTAGGGTTTCATAAAAATCTTGGTTTTTCATAAATCAAAGGTAAATCTTTATAACCCTTTTTAATTAAAGTGTTTTAATTCTTTCTCAATCATCTTATGATGGATTTAGGTTAGGGTTTAATTAAAATCTGTATATTAATGATATTATAATTATTAGGTGAATTAGGGCTTGTAATTAGTAGAGTTATGGGTAATTAATTAGGTTAATTTAATTAAATTTGTTTTTAAAAACTGGGCAGAATTTTAGGTCAGTTGTTTTGATCATATATAGAGTTCTACAAACTCTTACTTTGCGATCCAATTATCTCTGGAAAGGTAATTGACTTGGCTTTCAAATGCAAGAGACGAGAACTAAATTGGAGGTAAGGAAAGTGGGTCAACAACAGGTTACAAAAGTCGGAGGTCAAAACCGTTTTGAAATCAACGGGTTTTCAATTAATGTTTTAAGATGGTTAGGGTACTTAGGAGTACAATTGGACTTTAAAACGAACATGAGAGTTAGTTTATATGTTATATAGGATATATGGAGGAGGGCTAAGCAAATGGGTTAGGGTAAGACCCCCTAATCATAACAAACTTTTTGTATGTTCAAAATCAGTAAAATCCGGATAGACGAAAGTATATATATATATATATATATATATATATATATATATATATATATATATATATATATATATATATATATATATATATATATATATATATATATATATATATATATATATATATATATATATATATATATATATATATATATATATATATATATATATATATATATATATATATATATATATATATATATATATATATATATATATATATATATATATATATATATATATATATATATATATATATATATATATATATATATATCGGGGCCTTAACAGTAGCTTTAAGGTTAGGGCAAAAGGGAGGAGTTAGTTCACATATGTAAGGGAATAGGGTTTCTTTTACAAAGGTCATGGGTATGGTTAGGTGGGCGTTTGGCTTATAGTTTGGAGACCTAAAAACCAGGACTGTTTTGGGTAAAATGTTAATGAGACGGGTTATGATGTAAACTAAGTTAAGGGCTTTATAGAGGGGTGTAATGAGATGCTTAGAGTATATAATTGAGGTATATATATGGGAGAAGGTTAGATGTCCATCATGGGTTGATAAGCCATTTTAGTGTTTGGTTCATGTTTTGATTGTGTGCTTTTGTTTGTTAGCTTTTTGCTAGTGCGTGGATTTTTTGGAGAAGCTCAATCAGGTGAGTTTCATAGTCCCATGTCTACTAATGATTTTGACTTCCAGATGGGATAGAAGAGACACTGTCTTGTTTTTATAAATTATGCTGCGAATGTTTTGTGTTTGGTGATGGACTTGTGCATACTTATGTGATTAACTGCTGATTGATTCATGATTGTTTTGTGATTTGACTTGGTACCAAGGGGATGATGACAAGGAGGGGCCTTGGGATTAGTTCATAGGTGTATGGGCGCCTATGGTACCATGGTGTTTGGTAAGGCTGGGAGCCTTGGATTTGGTTTGGTTTGTTAATTCTTGAATATTAGTTGTTAATGCATGTTTGTATCACATTGTCCATATGTTCTTCAATTTGGTTATTATTCACAGCTTATGTTTTGGTTTTGGCGTTGGAATCTAAACCTATGACTCTCACCAACTTTATGATGACGTGTTTTAGTGTCTCTTTTAGGTGATATTATGGTTAAGCATGAGAACATAAGTGGCTAGGATTTGGAGTTGCGTAGGAATGCATTTAGAAGGAGATCCCCGTTCCTTCTTAGTTTCTTTTGTTTGTTTAACAAGTGATACTATTGACACCTATATGTTTGCTTTGTTTATGTTATTGTTTGTCTCGGGTAAGTGGTTGGACTGTTACCTACTTACCTAGACTCCTGCATTGTTGAGATATTGTCATGACATTTGTGTCACCATTATATGACATTTCTTATTTCATTTAGTTATCTCTATAGACACGCCATGTTTTGATGATATCCATACGTCGCGCTCCATATTCCGCCATGGTGGGGTGTGACAGAATGGTATCAGAGACAATGGTTATAGAGAATTAGGTTGCCTAGTCGCGTAGCCTAGTCTATAGCTTAAGGGTCCCTGCATATAGGCGTCATAGGAGTATGAGTGCATTTAATAATAAATGATGTGTTTGGATGTTATTTTGTGATGTTTTTTAAGTTATGAACTACTATGGTTCATACTTAGCCACATATTATTTTCCTTTTCGGGTTTTGACTAGTGCGGGTTTAACTACCATCGTCCACGCTAGTCATTGTTGTACTTTGCTTAGAAATGTAAATTATAGTACATAATTTGGTACATGATAGCATCTGCCTTTCGTTATGTTATCATATGTATCTGATGAGTAATATTTTCTTCTGATGTTTAAGTCATGCCCCCTAAGAGACAAGTAGTGGTGCAAGCCACTACAATTATGAGGATAGGATGCAACATACGTACAAACTATAGGAGGAAAATTCCATATGAGTGGTATCCGTGTGAGGCGATAGAACGCATGTCTAAGGTGAAAGTGAACAATATGTGGGTCTATAAGACTGTCCAAACGATAACGGCTAAGGAAGGTATTGGAAATACGTTTTACGTATTAAGAAGGATGGGTCACTGCATTAATAGTCCATGTAATAGCTCGTAGTTTAGTTAACTTTCTTTATTTATTAAACAAGAAAAAGCCTAGCCTAAAACATGTGTAGGTCGGCCCAAATGTAAGCCCAAGCCCATGACAAGGGCTTGGGTATATAAACCCTCTCATTAGATGGAGAGGGTGGTGTGGTTATTCACTTTTCACATAATAAAACATTGGTTTCTCTCTCTAAGTGTGTGTGTAATCCACCATCTCTCTATCTCTTTCTCTCTCTAAAAACATAAGTATAGATTTACATTTCTACAAATGGTATCAAGAGCTTGGGATGAAATATAGGGTTGTTTTTGTGTTCTAAACATTTCGTAGATTGTTGGTTTGGTTTTAGCCGAATCTTCAAATTTTTTTGGTGTTGGATCGAAGTTTAAAGTAGTGTAACATAGGGATTCGTGTTAAACTGTTCTTGGTATCTTGGTTTTCGTTAAAACATCATCTTTCTTGGATCAAAAGTGCAAAAAAGTTGGTGTTCTTCATTCCGAAATTCTAGCAGAAACCTTCATCGGAAAGTACAAGTTGTACGTGGGCTTCCATCGCAATAACCTTACCATCGGAAAGGGTTTGGTTCTACATTGCGATAGTTGGGTTTTATTACTTATTCCGATCTGGCATTCCGATCGTACTTTGCGATCTGAGATTCCGACGGGAATAAGGAAGGTTTTTAAGTCGTTACTCTGCTTAAATTTTGTCAGCATTCCGATCTGAAACATTCCGATAGGCTTTGCGATCTGAGCATTCCGATAGACTTTGCATTTCGATCTAGGAATTCCGATACCACCATCATTCCGACCAAGTTACATTACGATCTGGACTTTGCGATCTAAACATTTCGACAACCTTGCTTTGCGATCTGGACTTTCCGATCTGACATTCCGATCTGGCATTCCGATCTAGACATTCCGTGTGTAATTTTGTCTTGGAATTTTTGGTTTATCGAGAACATATTTTAAGGGATTTTAACATTGCTTCTCGACTTCAACACAAAAACACTTAACCTTATTTCATTGTTCGATCAACTTTGTAAATCTTAACTTATTGAAATGGAGTACACATCTCTTACGGACAAGTCCATCCTCTCGGGTACGGATAATCGTCCACCAATGTTGGTGAAGACTATGTATGAGGAATGGGCTTCCCGTATGGAACTTTATATGTTGAACAAGGAGAATGGACATCTAATTTGGGCATCTGTGCTCAATGGACCATTAGATTATGGTACAGTGACGGAAGGTACGACCACTCGTCCTCGCACAACGGGTGAGTTGACTGGAGATATGAAGATTCAAGATAAATGTGATAAGTATGCTACAAACATCATTCTCCAAGCCCTTCCTCCAGATGTCTACAAACTCGTCAGCAAACATAAAGTTGCCAAAGAGTTATGGGATAAAATTTGTGTTCTCATGCAAGGCACCTCGTTAACTAAACAAGAACGAGAGTGTAAGCTTTATGATACTTTTGATAAGTTTGCCTATGTGCCAGGGGAGACTCTCAATGACTAATATCTGAGATTTACCCTATTTTTGAATGAGCTAAATATCTATGGCATGGCAATTCCTACCTTTCAATTGAACACCAAGTATTTGAACACTCTTCCTCTAGAATGGAAAAAATACGTGACGGATGTTAAATTGGCTAAGGACTTTCATAACACCAATGTGGATCAACTTCAAGCTTTTCTTCAACAACACGAATGCCAGGTGATCGAGGCTCGGTTGTCTACACCTCAAGTTCATGATCCACTTGCAATGTATGCTTCTCAACAAAACATGGCTTATACTTATCAACAACCATCATACTTGCAGCAGCCACCACCACACATCTATCAGCAACCACAACAACCATCTTATCAACCACCAATGATGCCACAACAAGAATATCAACAAAGTGTTCATCAACAATCTTTTCAACAGCAACCACCATATCAAACATCACCATCACAAGCCAACACTTCTCCATTGGGCTATACTCCTCAGCAAGGATATTTTCCAATAGAAGCACAACCAGCACAAGCTTTCTACTCTAATGAACTTCCACCAATCCAAGCACCGGTCTTTACTCCAAATGATACGCCAGCTGATGTTCTAAACCATCTCACCGCCTACTTGTCAAAACTTGTTGCAACTAGAGGATTTCCACCCACAAACAATCAGCTCCGCACCTCATCAAATCATCGACAACAAGCCACTGTTCAAGATGGTCAAGTGACGGTGTAACCTATTCAGGGAAGGCAAAATTCATATGGACCTCCTACAAGGACTGGGAACAATCAAGCTGTGAATTTTCAAGCTAGTGGAAATGGGAGTCCTATTGGTCCTAAGAAGGTTGTGACTTGCTACAATTGCCGAGGACAAGGTCATATGGCTAGGGAATGCACTCAGCCGAAAAGGAGAAGGGATGATGCATGGTTTCGTGAGAAGATGTATTTGGTTGATGCTCAGTCTAAGGGGAAGATTTTGGATTCAGAGGAGTTAGCATTTCTTGCAGACCCAGGGGCAGCAGATACTGATGGCATTGCAGTTGTTTCCACTTATAATGCAGCTTATCAAGCGGATGATCTTGATGCATACGATTCGGATTGTGATGACATTCACTCTGCCCAAGCTGCTCTCGTTGCTAATCTCTCTCACTACGGTTCTGATGTCATTAGTGAGGTACCAACCACATCTAATAATATTGATGATAATCAACATGATTTGGTCATGGTGCCTAAACATATTATTGATCAAATGCATATGGCCCTCAGACAATCCGTAGATACGAATTCCACCCTAACTGCTGAGCTTGTGTTGCATAAAGAAAAGTTCAAAACTTTTGAAATGGTCCCTCAAGAAGAGAAAATAACATGTTCTGAATTTGACCAATTTCGTTTTGAAAAGATTGAACACTTGAAAGAAATAGAATCATTAAAAGCTAATCTTTCTAATGAATTAAAAGAAAAGGAGTCGGTTGTCAATGATTTTCAGAAACTTAAAATGGATTTCGAAACTCTCGAGTCTAAAAAGGTTGAATCGGAAATTAATGCTACCAAACTTCTTAAATTCAAAGAACAACAGCTTTTAAAACAATACGCTTCCACAGAAAAGGTTCATCTTTTGACTAAATCATTTAAAGAATTCGAACTTAAGCGTCTTCAAGATTTACCACCTAATCCCGGTTATGCAAAACAAGCTCAGGAATATATTCCCGGTCTTTATGATATGACCATAATTGGCAAATCGAAAGAAGCACCTTTTGTTCGTAGTACTGAGGAGACACAATCACTTGGGGATGAAACTCATTCTAAAATGCTTTCAAAATTCCATACAATTAATTATGATCAACATAACAAAGATCAATTTTCGAAAAATACACGCATTCGCTTACAAAAGGAATTAGTAGAATTAACAGTTCTTGTGCCCCAAAGTTTGTCAAATGAAAACCTTCCTAGTACGTCTCCTACACTCGTCCAAAAGGATTTAACGAAGTTAATTCCACCGGTAAGTAAGGCGTCCGTTAACTTAAATACGGTTCACCAACACTTAGCCGATTTTGACAAGGTCATTTTGGAACGTACGACGGCCACGGCCATAACGGAAGGTGAATGGAACTTTGAGCACACTAGAGCTGCGTTTCGAGATGAAATTGTTCCGTTTGTAAACAATGTTAAAGCTTGTCTTCGTAATATTGATCAAGATTTGTTTTTGGAAATAGAAGAAGTTAGACGTGTTTTCAATGAAATGGAAGATGCTTATGAAAACAGTTTACTTGAAATAGAACGGGTTTCACGCCATAATGATCTGCTTCTGAATCAAGTGATGTCTCATGATATAGTTTCTGTCTGTGTGAATACAAGTGTTGATAATGATTCTATTGTGCATAATGTTGAATCTGTGGATACTGTGGTAGATAGTACTTGTCACGAATCTGACGCTGAATTTTTAAAGCTTCAAGATTCATATTCATCGCTTTCAAAACGTTTTGATGAGATTCAAACACATTGTATTTCGCTTGAATGCAAGCAACAATTTATTCAAGAAATCTTTGAAACGTCATTCAAAGGTGTTAATATCGATGATGCAAATTTTGAAAAGAATTTTCGATTGAATTTACAATCAAAACAGCGTCAGCCAAGTGACAAAGTTGCTAACTCTTTGCCGATGGAAATAGAGAAATCTAAGGAGCTTAACTGTGTGAACGTACTTGAGGCCGCTGAGAATCTTAAACTGGATTTAGATAATCGAGTTTCCAAGATTTTGTCCAAAGTTGATAACTTAAAACAGAAAAATACACGACTCTTCGATTCAGTACAGCCCGCATGTGTTGATACCACTGCACAGAATCAATCATTGATTGAACAATTGAATCAAAAGTCGATGGAAATATCTGATTTGAGGGAACAAATTTGTGATAAGAACCTGGTCTTGGCTGAGTTAATGGAAACACTTCGTACTCTAAAAGGTAAGAATGTTGTGGATAACGCAGCCACTATCTCAGCATCGTCCTCTAGTGCAATCAAAAGAACCCTTATAGCCGTCACACCACTTAACAAGGGCCCTAGAACTAAACCATCCCAAACTTTGGTCAATAAAGATAAGGCGGAATCAAAACCAGCTTCTAATATTCCCGTGTTGCCTTCTACAGGAGTAAGCACCACTACTAAGGCTCAAAGATCTAAGCTTAAAAGAAACAAGAAGAATGATAGGATCTTGCCCCCATCTAGTAGTCAAGTGAAGAAGAAAGTAGAAGCCCATCCTAGGAATGTTATTTCTGTTTTGAATAAAAAGAATCATGTAGCTAAACCTAAAGGCTCTGCGTTTGTGCAGCGTTCTAAGCCTACTGTGAATTCTAATTTGAAATGTTGGAATTGCAATGAATGTATGTTTTCTAGTCGTCATGATTCTTGCCTTATTGACCATGTGAATGAGATGTATGCCCGGAAAAATGGATTAGAATGGAAACCGACTGGGAAAGTGTTAACCCAAGTTGGTTGGATGTGGCGTCCCACTGGTAGAACTTTCACTATAGTAGGAAATATGTGCCCTTTAACTAGGATCACTCCCACTGAAGTGAAGAAAGCGTGCCCTTTAACTAGGAGTACCAAGGCTACCAAAACACAAGCGTGTCCTTTAACTAGGAACACCGACACTACTGTAGGAACCAATTGCCCTTTAAATAGGTCTACTCCCACTGTAGTGCCCGCGAATAATCCAAAACCTAAGAAAGTTGGAACAGTAAAACCTGTTAGTGCTAAAACTCACATTAGAAAATGCAAGAAATCTAAGGGTCACAAAAATTGTTGGGAATTAATTTGATGAGACAAATCAACAATAATGAAACAAGAAGGACTTATATGCAATTATCAAGATTTACAAGAATATGGAGCCCTTTCATACAACAAGGAGGACTTATTAGCAAAAGATGGAGGGACTTCTAGTGTAATTAAATTTCTTGTAAAGAGGGTTATGTGTAGTATATAAACACACACCCTGCATAGGTTTTAATAATATCATTCATTCACAATGTAAACCTAAAGTGTGTGTCGCACTAGACGTGGGATTCAATGTATACACGTCTAGTGGATGTTTGTTATTAATATAATGAACATCCCAATTGTTTTAATTCGTGTTCTTTTGTGCCTAAACACCTTGTTATGATCATTGTTCTTTTCCGCTATGTTATCATATGAATGATGATCATCCTAGATATAATGGTTCATAACCATTGAGTCGAACGATCAATAGGACTCAACAATTGGTATCAGAGCCTAAGGCTCTTGATATCTAGGTCCGACGAGGTGTTCGTGTATGGTGAAGAAGAAAAATTCGTATTGAATTTTTCTGGACGTTTTTGTGTGCGCAGCAGTATTCAGAAGGTCATAACTTTTGATTGAACCGTTGGATCGTCACGAAATTTTAGATATGTGTTCTACATACATAGATCTAAACATCCACCGGAGGGATTGTCGAGTTTTATCCCCAGGCAAAAGTTATTAAGCGTCGAAGTTGGCTGATGGAAGATTTTCAGTTTTCTGTTTTCACATGAAATCATGAACTAGGGTTTCTTCAAACCCTAGATCTACATAAAAAGCAGAATTTTGTGAGATTGGTGGCTGTTAATTCAGGATCTATGGTTAATTAACAAACCCTAATTAGGGTTTCGATGTTTAACTTTATAAACCCTAGATCCAAGATTATGTTTGGTTGCCTGCTATTTGATCGAGGGCTGTGCAAAGCAAGTGATCACGTTTGGTGTTTTTAAAAGAATTGAAGTACAAAAGTGTGTGTGAAGGTATCGTTACCTTCTACTTTTGTTAACCATTGTGTTTGCTGGTCCTCATCGTAAGACAAGGAAAGTAGATAAAGACAACATGGATCTGGATATGTAATTCTGTTTAAAATTGCATTCACATGATTATTAAATCTAGCATTCACACGGTGCTACAATCCAATACATGCTAGTCCATGGTTATTCACATGAGGTTAAGACAATCTCTCGTTCCTATTGGAGAAGGATTTGCATTCACACAGCCAAGGATTTGCTCGTTATGTTACTGATATTGTTGATTCAAAATTCTCTACATGCTTGTCCACAGTTGCTCACGTGGGGATACAAGTCCTTTGTTTCTCATTGGTGGAGAGTTCTATGTTCACACGGTTATATAGCTTGTGTTCACATGATAAGAGGTTTCTGATTGGCTATTCAAAAGTTTGTGTTCACACGGTTTGGCATGGTGGTTTGTAAATTTGGACGTCAATTGCTATTAGCTAAACTATCACGTGATGTTCAAAGAATGTTTACACGCGATGTCAAGCAGCAAAGATATTTGTTTCGAATTCATTAATGCTGCACGTAAGGTTGGTTGTGATATTATGTGATAATATTCTATTCGCATTAATGTAAACTGTGTGTTCACACGAAGAATGCAAAAGTTATGGAATACGCCACTTTTGGATGCAAGATGACGTCATAAGAATTTGACGCTGACAAGAGTAAAGAATGAACGCTGACAGGATTTTAGGTTGGCGCTGACGTTTGTTATTTGGGCGCTGACAGGAAGGGTTTCGACGCTGACAGGAATAAGTCAACACTGATGGAGTTGACAGTGTTGTCCGAGATATGTTCTTCAAACGCTGATACGCCTTGTCCGATATCGGGTAATGAATGTGGATATTGGACAGTAAGGGTTCTCGGATAACAAACTGAATAGCTGCTGTTTGAGAAAATGGGTACGTTTTAAGCACACAAAAAGGAGGATTATACACACAAAGGTACATGGAATCTCCGTTTTAATATAGAATATCATGGTGATATTTATGGCTCGGATATATTTAAATGGATTAATGATTTTTAAGTGAGTTAGCAATTATTCGTGGGATTTGATGGATATTTTAAACTATGTAATCGGGATAGCCTTGCGAAAGAGTTATCCACAATGGACTTTTACATATGGTATGAAGATGTTATTCCATTAAATTCATCATGAAGAGGTGTTGACTTAAGGGGAAGAATTCTTATGGTAAGATTGATGATTGAAGAAGATTTGCACAAGTTTGTGTTCTATCATATCTTAAAGTACCTAGACTTTAAAGGTAACTTGTTCGTGCTTTACATGGTTGGTGACGAAGACTTGTCATAACACTTGAAGGAGTTACATTATCGTGCTCAGTGTCTCACAAAGGATGAGAATATTGACAAGGGATCGAGGTCTACTTATATCCTCCTCTATAAGTTCTTAGTCACGTGGATAGTACAAGACATGGAACACAAGGTTGGGTTATCTTACTTCTACATCAAAATTATTAAAGTTATTTTTCTTCAGGATCATTACACAGAGCCTACTTTTGGAGAATTTTCAAGATTGCCTACATTGTTTACTTCCTTATTGATGTGACAAAAAGGGGAAGAAAATACGTGCTACACTTGAGGGGAAGCAATCTGAAGATCATGTACAATTTACAAGAAATCTTACTTTAAGGGGAAGCTTGTTTCATTCGTGAAAGATTTGAAGATTGGTTTTGTCATCATCAAATAGGGGAAGATTGTTGGGAATTAATTTGATGAGACAAATCAATAATAATGAAACAAGAAGGACTTATATGCAATTATTAAGATTTACAAGAATATGGAGCCCTTTCATACAACAAGGAGGACTTATTAGCAAAAGATGGAGGGACTTCTAGTGTAATTAGATTTCTTGTAAAGAGGGTTATGTGTAGTATATAAACACACACCCTGCATAGGTTTTAATAATATCATTCATTCACAATGTAAACCTAAAGTGTGTGTCGCACTAGACGTGGGATTCAATGTATACACGTCTAGTGGATGTTTGTTATTAATATAATGAACATCCCAATTGTTTTAATTCGTGTTCTTTTGTGCCTAAACACCTTGTTATGATCATTGTTCTTTTCCGCTATGTTATCATATGAATGATGATCATCCTAGATATAATGGTTCATAACCATTGAGTCGAACGATCAATAGGACTCAACAAAAATGTTAGCAATTCTGATAATTCTATATTTGTATCTACTAACACTCCAGAACCAATAGTTTCCAATGCATTGTCTACTGTTGTTATTGAAAACAGGTGGTCCAAATTGTTCTCTGGTATTTAGAATCTGGTTGCTCTAAGCATATGACCGGAGATCGCTCTCACCTCAGAAATTTCGTCAGCAAGTTTCTTGGTACGGTTCGATTTGGAAATGATCATATTGCAAAGATAATGGGTTATGGTGAATATCATATTGGGAATGTTATAATTTCGAGAGTGTATTATGTGGAAGGTCTCGGTCACAACTTATTTTCTGTGGGACAATTTTGTGATGCAAACCTAGAAGTTGCTTTTCGAGAACATACCTGCTTCATTCGTAATTTGGAAGGGGTTGATTTATTGAAAGGTACTCGAGGGAATAATTTGTATACTTTGTCTCTACAAGACATGATGGCCGCCTCTCCCGTATGTCTTCTCTCCAAAGCATCAAAGACTAAGTCATGGTTATGGCATCGACAGTTATCTCATCTTAACTTTGACGCTATTAATCATTTGGCGAAAAACGAACTTGTTCGTGGTCTTCCTAAACTATCATTTCACAAGGATCATTTGTGTTCCGCGTGTACAATGGGGAAAAGCACTAAGAAGTCTTACAAACCCAAGACTGAAGACACAAACTAAGAGAAACTTTATCTGTTACATATGGATCTTTGTGGGCCAATGCGTGTTGAAAGTCTTAGTGGCAAAAAGTACATCCTCTTCATCGTCGATGATTACTCTCGGTTTACATGGGTGAAATTTCTTAAAGCAAAAAATGAGGCACCTAAATTCATCATCAGATTTCTCAAGATGATTCAAGTGCGTCTCAACACTACTGTTCGACGCATTTGTACAGATAATAGAACCGAATTTGTGAATCAAATTCTGCGTGATTATTATGAAGAAGTTGGCATTTCTCATGAAACATCCGTTGCTCGCACTCCACAGCAAAACGGTGTCGTTGAAAGGCGAAATCGCACACTTATGGAAGCTGCTCGAACGATGTTAATTTACGCAAAGGCTCCACTGTTTTTATGGGCAGAAGCAGTATCTACCGCAGTGTACACCCAAAACCGGTCACTAATTCGTAAACGCCATGGTAAAACACCTTATGAGCTTCTCCATGGAAAAGTACCAGATTTATCATATCTTCATGTATTTGGTTCTCTTTGCTATCCAAATAATGATGGTGACAATTTGGGAAAACTTCAACCAAAGGCTGATATTGGTATTTTCATTGGTTACGCACCCGCAAAGAAGGCATACCGAATCTACAACCGTAACTCTCGCAAGATCATCGAAACTATTAATGTTGATTTTGATGAGCTGACAGCAATGGCTTCTGAGCAAAGCAGCTCTGAACCCGCACTTCATTAAATGGGACCCAGTAATATTAGTTCTGGTCTTGTCCCAAACAACCCTACTTCATCATTTGTACCACCTATTAGGAATGAATGGGATACGTTGTTTCAACCGTTCTTTGATGAATTCTTTACTCCTACAACTATTGTTGCTCCAGAACCTGAGGTAATAGCTTCGGTAACCGAAGTTGTCGCTCCAGCAACCGAAGCACAATCAGATACATCTACACCTACAATTGGTCAAGATATACCATCCACAAGTAATTCTCAACCAACACATGTAACAACTACCCACGTCATGCCTATTGATGATGAAGAGGATGATGATGATCACGATTTGGAATTCGCTCAAATGCGTGAACTTCCATTCTTTGGTGTACCTATTCCCGACCCTAATCAAGCCGGGTCGTCCACCACAGAGGAAGCTCCTTCTACAATTTACTCCAATCCATGGATTCATGAACATGACAGCAAGTGGACAAAGGATCATCCTATAGATTCTATTATTGGTGACCCTAATCGTCCGGTATCCACACGAAGTCAGTTACAAGAAAGTGCAATGTTTTGTCACTTTGATGCTTTTCTCACTGAAGTTGAACCTAAGACATGGAAAGAAGATTTTACTCAATCCTGTTGGATAGAAGCTATGCAAGAAGAACTTAATGAGTTTATACGTCTTGAAGTATGGGAACTTGTCCCATGCCCGGATCAAGTGCAGTTACTCACTTTGAAATGGGTTTACAAGGTGAAACTCGATGAGTTAGGCGGAATATTGAAAAACAAAGCTCGACTAGTAGCTCGTGGATACAAGCAATTATTGGGCGTCGACTTTATGGAATCCTTTGCACCTGTTGCCCATTTGGAAGCCATTAGACTATTCCTCGCTTATGCAGCCCATATGAATATGATCGTCTATCAGATGGATGTGAAGACGGCATTTCTTAATGGTGAAATCAAGGAAGAAGTCTATGTTCAACAACCGGATGGTTTTGTGAATCCTAATTATCCTAATCATGTGTACAAGCTTAAGAAGGCTCTCTATGGGTTGAAACAAGCTCCACGCGCATGGTATGATCTATTGTCACAATTCCTCATTACTCAAGGCTTCGCAAAAGGCAAGGTGGATCCCACGCTGTTCATTCAGAAGCGAGGTAAAGATATGATTATGGTCCAAATATATGTTGATGATATTATATTTGCAGCCTCGACCCAAACCTTATCGGATGAGTTTGGGACACTCATGTCTTCCAAGTTTAAGATGTCAATGATGGGCAAGGTATCATTCTTCTTAGGTCTTCAGATATTTCAGAGTCCCAGAGGCATCTTTATTAATCAATCCAAATATGCCCTTGAATCGCTAAAGAAATATAAGATGGAATCTTGCGACCCCGTGGACACTCCAATGGTGGAGAAATCTAAGCTTGATGCAGATCCACATGGAGTTGCCGTTGATCTGACACTTTATCGTGGAATGATCGGTACTCTTCTTTATATCACAGCCAGTCGACCTGATCTACAGTTTGCTATATGTATGTGCGCCAGGTATCAAACTAGGCCTACTGAGTTACACTTAGCTACTGTTAAAAGGATCTTTCGATATCTTAAAGGAACCATTAATCGGGGACTTTGGTATTCTAAGGACTCTTCTATTGCACTAATGGCATATGAAGATGCGGATCACGCGGGTTGTCAAGATACAAGGTGTAGCACGAGTGGAACTTTGCAACTACTAGGAGATCGACTAATCAGTTGGGCATCGAAAAGGCAGAAAAGCGCTGCAATTTCAAGTACGGAAGCAGAATACATAGCTATGTCCGGTTGCTGTGCTCAAATTCTCTGGATGAGATCGCAATTAACCAACTATGGTCTAGGTTTCAACAAGATTCTGATGTACTGTGACAACAAGAGTGCAATTGCCTTATGCTGCAACAACGTTCAATTCTCCCGGTCGAAGCATATTGACATTCGCTACCACTTCATCAAGGAGCAAGTGGAAAATGGAGTAATCGAGCTTTACTCTGTCCGATCTGAGTATCAATTGGCGGATATTTTCACGAAGGCTTTAGATCGCGCTCGAATTGAATTTTTGGCCGATAAGCTAGGAATGAGAACCCGCCTGAGACTCTTAAGGAGCTAGCAGATGAAGCGAAAGAATAGTGGTGGTAGAACTATTCTCCGTATCCTTGGTGATCATTTGTATATATTGTTTATATTTTTATCCAAAAAAGTAAAATACAAAAATATAAAACCATATAAAAACCATAAAAATTGAAAAATCTAGAAAAATCCAAAAATATTTTTACTTTATTTTTCAAGGGCATGTCTTTTGGTACGATAATATTTACGGCCTTAGAAATGTCGATTAATATTGACACGGCGCCATAAATAGAGTTCGTACAAAAGTTGTAAATATTTCATAAAACATGCCTATATGGCTTGTAGTTATTTCAGACTGCAACCCGGTTTTCACATTAAAGTCAAGTATTTCTTATGAAAGCTTTGGCTCATAACGGGAATTAATTTTCTCGGGCAAGGTTTACTTTAAAACCTTGTAAGGGACCAAGTTTACTTTATAACTTGGTCTAACACAAATCTATGTACGCCTCAGTGCATCTATTTGTTAAAACAAGAGAAGTCTTGTTTTTATGAAGCTATCATCTCTACAACCATGCTATTTACAATTGGTATCTACATACTCGACGATGCGACTACTCAAACGACGACTACAGCTCTTTCGATAGAACACGGGTCAACACTTGAGGGGAAGCAATTGTCAAGCATTCAGACTCTTCGATGCCGAACGTGCCAAGTTCACAAGTTGGTGTCAAGACAACAATACCAGTCGTACACGTGGTGTCAAGAGATGACTTCAGACGTGACGAGGTGACCGACATATGCCGACAAGAACCATTTGATCTTATCATATGATGTTCTCATCAATCAGGTCCAACCTTGTCAATTCTTTTTAATATGGTGAATATGTGATCATGTTACAAATCGGTATCATATCTCATACGTTTGATATCCTGAAGATAAAACGGACTTGCATTTTTCTTCCCAAAACCTTTGTTAAAACTTTATTAAATCAATTGATATTAAAAACATCGATTGGGTTAATATTTTTAATATGGGGGAGAAAATGTGATTTAATATGGGATATTATCACAAATGGTTTGACTTAATGTGCTGGCTCATCCCGACATATGCAAAATGTTTTTGAATATCGTGGCATATGTTAAGGAGGAGCAAAATGGATTTGCTATATCAAAATGGATTTTCATGGTGACATATACTTACCTAAACCTCATTTAATTCACGACGATGAAGATTGTGGTGAAATAAGGATGGTAGGATAGGTTAAGTCCAATGATTCTTCCAGAACCGGAGGAATCTTCCCAAGGACATTCCATAGCTAGAAATAGTAGTCCTTAGGAAAGATGGAGAAAGATTGTGAACGTAGCTGAATGCCGACCAAGTACCTAAGTTAGCACTGGAACAATCACAACAAGGTGCTAGTTATGACGTATTGGTAAGCATTGAAGGGGTTGAAGAATGAAAAAGAATTGTAAAGATAAAGGGTGTAAAGAAAGAAGCCCTCCTTACAACTTTAGGCAGAAACCGGGTCAATACATATGCTATTGAGATCATTTTAATGATGCTCGATATTGAAGACAGACATCATGGACCCAGTGATGCAATGCACAACCTATCCCAGCTAACTCAGATATCTCTCAAAAGGTATTTGTTTTAATCACACGGAGACAACACATTATCTATTGATTTATTCACTCCGAATAAATTGGTATTGAAAAGGTGGCACTCCTCTCCAGCCTCCGATCACTAAAATCCAAAATGCACGATCGAGTCTAGAGCCATTTGAGATCATCAAATATCTCATTAGGACACACTTTCATATTTCCTTGCTTCTTCACACACTGTGAAAAGTAAGAAAGATTTTAAGAGTCCTACGCAAAATCTTCATGATTTGCCTGAACATCCGAGTAATACGAAAGTATTTACAATGAAGATGGAAATCCTTCTTGAGCGAATATCAAAAAGATCATGGTAGGTGACTTATGCGATTCTTTATGAATCAAACTTGTGATAACTGGAAAGCAAAAGCTGTTTAATTCTTAACTAAATTTAAACACGTTCCAGGCCTCTACGCAATATCTTAGTGATCTTGCCAGAACACTCAGAGTGATACCTTAGTGTTCACAGTGATGAGTGGAAATCCTTCTAGTGTTAACCTCAAACAGCACTTGGTAGGTAACTTGCAAGATTCTGTACGAATCAAGCTCGTGTCAACTGGAAAGCAACGATGGTGCGGTTCTTAATTGAATTTCACTTGTTCCAGGAACATGAATTGACGGCTTCAAATCATGCGGATACTTTTATCCAAATGATTCACTCTTTACGTTCGCAGTCAGCTTTGGACGGTCGAGTAAAGAGAACGGGTTTACCCGCGAAATCCTGTCAGGAAGTTACTTAATTGAAACTATCCGTCACGAGTACGATATCTAATATCGTCCAACGGTCTTCACCGACGGGAGGTAAAATGCTACCGATTTAGAATGAAATTTTCAAAGCCATTTCGTTCGTGTCTACTTATGTTGCGGCATTTGAAGACGGTGGCGTTGCGGAATCCAAGAAGAAGTCGTCCCCGCATGCTTATACTTTATGCACTTAATATCTCATCTAATTTAAGAAAGCCTAAAAGTTAAGTCTTCCGCTGTATCGAACTCTGAAGCTTTCAAGAATTACGAAGGTATAAGTATGTGGGACATGGTGTCACGAAGAGGCGAAGATCACAAATGATGGATGCACAAGATCAAGGCAAGAGATTAATGCTCAAGATTGATATCAAAGATCACATCAACATGTTCACCAGAAAAGAAAAAGAAAAAGAAAGACGAAGACTACGAGCTCAAGACAAGCATAGTATGCTAGGTTTATTTAATTATTGTAACTTGGGTAATGCCCTTGTTTGGAGTGACCTCCCTTAGGGGGAGATTGTTGGAAATACGTTTTACGTATTAAGAAGGATCGGTCACTCCATTAATAGTCCATGTAATAGCTCGTAGTTTAGTTAACTTTCTTTATTTATTAAACAAGAACAAGCCTAGCCTAAAACATGTGTAGGCCGGCCCAAATGTAAGCCCAAGCCCATGACAAGGGCTTGGGTATATAAACCCTCTCATTAGATGGAGAGGGTGGTGTGGTTATTCACTTTTCACATAGTAAAACATTGGTTTCTCTCTCTAAGTGTGTGTGTAATCCACCATCTCTCTATCTCTTTCTCTCTCTAAAAACATAAGTATAGATTTACATTTCTACATAAGGGAATAAGGAAGTACTATTGAGGAATGTCAAGACTAAACATGTTTATCCAGATAGTAAGAATAATGGAGGAGGAGAATCCGATACAGAATCCACTGCATCCAATAGTTATTTGTTTAGAAAAAAAGTTTAATCTTTTCCGACTCTTATGGGCGACATGCCTTAGAATTATTTATGTTTTCGTTTGGATTATGTCTATGCTAGTTTAGCTACACTATGGATTTGGGATGTTTCAAGTATTTGACTATGTTATTTTAATAAATGGAGTTTTGGATCTTATTTTGTGTGGTTATGTGCTTGTGAGATGATGGATTTATGTGTTATGTGTTGTATAAATTCTTATAAGTGTCATCATAGGAGGGAGTGCATTGGAGAAAGGGTAAGTGTATAAGCATGGTGGCCAACATGGTTATACAAGTACCACAACTTCAATGGATCCCTAAGTATGATTACATGAAATAGGATTGATACATGCCTGTATAGTATATGTTGGTAGTACGTATGGTTATGATAGGCGTGTGTATGGTGGTGAGTATACTATATGGAGTATTTCGGTAGTTATTAACGGGCGTCATGTTTTTACTATAGCATGGTGAATACGCGAAATGGTTCCGAAGGAAGTAGTGGTGACGGAAATCCCGATTTGGCTGCTTTGATTGCTGCTCAAATGGCCAACATAATACCAACCATTGTTCAGCAGGTCACTAATAACCTGAACAACAATAACAACAATGGTCAAGGATGAGGTGGAAACAATGGTTGCAGCTATAAGGCATTCACGTCTTGTGGTGCAAAAGAGTATGATGGGAAAGTTGGTGTGGTAATACTTACCCAATGGATTGAGAAGATGGAGAATGTGATTCAGATGAGCGGTTGTTTACCCAATCAGAGGGTCATGTATGTAACCGGATCGTTAGTGGGAAAGGATTTAACTTGGTGGAATACTCAAGTTCAAGCAAGAGGGAGAGTTGCTGCAAATGCTATGGCTTGGAACGACTTTAAGGCTCTTATGACTACGAAGTTCTGTCCAAGCAATGAGATGGAGAAGCTAGAGAATGAGTTTTGGGGACATGCTATGGTTGGAGCTGCTCATGCAGAGTACACGGATCGCTTCCATGAGTTGGCAAAGTTGGTTCCCCATTTGGTTACCCCTGAGGCAAACAAAATCAAGCAGTACATTGCTGGATTGCCTACTCAGATTAGGGGAATGATCAAAGCTACTCAACCTAACACGATACAGCAAGCTATACTTACAGCAGGAATACTTACTGAGGAGGCGGTATCTAGTGGAACCTTGGGAAAGGCGGGGGATAAAAGAAAGGAGCCAGAAGCCGCGAAATCGCCTGACAACAACTGGAAAAATGTTAAGAAGGCAAAAGATGGAAGAAATTTTGCCATGAGAGTACCTCAAAGTTCTGTAAATTCGAACAACAACAATGCAGCTTGCCGAACCTGCTCTAGGTTCCATCCAAGAGGTACACCATGCCAGGTATGCTTCAATTTCTAGAAACCGGGACACTTTGCTAAGGATTGTGGAGCACCTAACAGGAACGAAACACCAATCTAGTCTGTGAGGATGAATGTCACCAGGGGAAACTGCTTAGAGTGTGGACAGCCCGGACACTACAAGAGAGAGTGCCCAAGGTTGGTCGGGGCAACTAATCAAGGAAGGGGTCAGCTAGCATTGGAGGGGAGTCGAGGGAATCTAGGCGGTGGTAATCAAAACAATGCCAACCATAACAATAGAAACAATGGGAATCGAAACTGGAATCAAAATGACGGGAACAAAGGAAATAAGAATGGAGGCAGGGTTTACCTTGCGAATGGAGTAGAGGCCGTTCAGGACCCAAATGTGGTGACGGGTACGTTTTCTGTTAACAATCACTTTGCTACTATCCTTTTTGACTCTGGGGCAGATTTTAGTTTTGTGTCTTCTCAGTTCGTGCCTTTGTTAAATATGAACCCTAGTGTAGCGAAACCGGGGTATGTGATTGAGATAGCTAGTGGTAATCAAGAAGAGGTAGATGAGATATTTTTAAACTGCAAATTAGAGTTGGGAGAATTTAAGTTCACCATAGATTTAATCCCTCTAGGACATGGGAGTTTCGATGTGATTAATGGGATGGATTGGTTATCGAAGCATAGGGCTGAGCTAATGTGTCATGAAAAGATTGTTAAGATCCCCATAGGTGATAACAAGGTATTATATGTGTATGGAGAAAGAAGGGAGAAGATGAACAGATCCCTTATGAATGCCAAGGATGATGAGCCTCAAATCAATAAGATTCGAGTAGTAAGAGAATTCATCGATGTATTCCCGGATGATTTGATGAGATTACCACCGATGAGACAGGTGGAGTTTAAGATTGACCTAATACCCGGGGCAATCCCCGTGGCTAGGTCGCCATATCGTTTAGCACCCTCTGAAATGCAGGAATTAGCTGAGCAACTTAAGGAGCTGCAGGATAAGTGCTTTATTCGGCCTAGTTCTTCTCCATGGGGATCACCGGTGTTATTCGTTAAGAAGAAGGATGGATCATTCCGGACGTGTATCGATTATCAGGAGCTGAACAAGCTGACCATTAAGAACCGTTATCCTCTCCAAGGATTGATGATTTATTTGATCAGCTGCAAGGAGCAAGATACTTCTCAAAAATTGACCTTAGGTCCGGTTATCACCAACTAAGGGTCTGTGAGGAGGACATACAAAAGACCGCATTCAGAACGAGGTATGGACACTTTGAATTCACCGTTATGTCATTTGGGTTGACAAACGCGCCAGCAGTGTTCATGGATGTAATGAACCGAGTGTGTAAGCCATATCTGGATAAGTTTTTTATAGTCTTCATTGATGACATACTTATCTACTCTAAGATGGAGGAGGAACACAACAAGCATTTAAGGTCGGTGTTGGAACTGCTCAGGAAGGAGAAACTTTATGGGAAGTTCTCCAAGTGTAAATTTTGGCTGCAAGAAGTACAATTTTTAGGGCATGTAATCGACAATGATGGCATACATGTAGACCTAAAGATGATTGAAGCTGTGAAGGATTGGAAGGCACCTACTACACCGTCAGAAATTAGGTCATTCTTAGGTTTGGCAGGATATTACAGAAGATTTATAGAGAATATCTCTAGAATATCAAAGCCTTTGACATTGTTGACCCAAAAGAATCAGAAGTATGAATGGGGCGAAGAGCAAGAGCAGGCGTTTCAGACACTAAAGGATAGGTTGTGTAATGCACCGATCTTGTCCTTACCAGAAGGGGTGGAAGATTTTGTGGTTTATTGTGATGCGTCCAATCAGGGGTTAGGATGGTTCTTATGCAGCGAGATAAAGTCATAGCTTATGCATCACGACAATTGAAAAACCATGAGAAGAATTACACCACACACGACTTGGAACTAGGGGTTGTAGTCTTTGCTCTCAAGATATGGAACATTAATTGTATGGGACGAAAAGTGTGATCTATACGGATCATAAAAGCTTGCAGCACATCTTTGATCAGAAATATTTGATCATGAGATAGAGGCGATGGTTGGAGTTATTTAGTGATTATGATTGTGAGATCAAGTATCACCCTGGAAAGGCCAATGTGGTGGCGGATGCTCTAAGCAGGAAGGAGAGGCCAAAACCTAAAAGAGTAAGGGCAATAAGCATAACTATTCAGACAACTCTTAAAGATAGAATTCGAGCAGCACAAGTAGAGGTCATTAAGGAGGAGAGGCTGGTTGAAGAAAATCTACATACTATGGATCAGTACATGGAAGAAAGAGGTGATGGTTGCAAGTATTACTTAGATAGAATTTGGGTTCCGTTGTTTGGCGATACAAGGAAGTTTATATTAGATGAAGCTCATACGCCGAGGTATTCGATACACCCAGGAGCTGATAAGATGTATCGGGACATCAGGGATATGTATTGGTGTCCAGGAATGAAGAAAGATGTAGCTTTGTACGTTAGTGAGTGTTTGACTTGCGCCAAGGTGAAGGCTGAACATCAAAGACCATCAGGATTACTACAACAACCAGAGGTTCCTAAGTGGAAGTGGGAGAATATTGCCATGGACTTCATTACAAAACTACCAAGGTCTAACAGTGGTTATGACATGATTTGGGTAATAGTGGACAGACTGACTAAGTCTGCACATTTTGTAGCAATGAAGGAGGATGATAAGATGGAAAGGTTTGCCAATAAATACTTGGAACATGTGGTGGCAAAACATGGGGTGCCGGTGTCGATTATATCAGATAGGGATAACAGGTTTACGTCTAGGTTTTGGGGACTATTGTAGAAATCCTTGGGTACAAGGCTGGATATGAGTACAACTTATCATCCATAGACGGATGGTCAGAGTGAGAGGACTATACAAATACTAGAAGATATGTTGAGGGCGTGTGTGATAGACTTTGGAGGAAGTTGGGAGAATCACCTGCCGTTGGTAGAATTTTCGTACAATAATAGTTACCATGCTAGTATAGAGTGTGCACCGTTTGAAGCACTTTATGGTAGGAAGTGTAGATCATCGTTGCTATGGGCTGAAGTGGGAAGTAGTCAACTAATTGGACCGGAGATGGTACAGGAGACTACAGATGCGATAACTGTGCTTAAGGAAAAATTAAAGACGGCTAGGGATCGACAGAAGAGCTACGCATACAAGAGGCGTTAAGCCATTGGAATTTGAGGTTGGGGACAAGGTTATGCTAAAGGTTTCACCATGGAAAGGGGTGATGCGTTTTGGGAAGAAAGGGAAGTTAGCGCCTAGATTTGTGGGTCTATTTGAAATCCTTGAAAGGATTGGGCTAGTGGCGTACAGGTTGAGGTTACCGGAAGAGTTGAGTAGTGTACATGATGTGTTTCATGTATCAAACTTGAGGAAATGCTTGGCAAGAACTGACTTGCAAGTGTCGGTGGACGATATTAGTATAGATGCGAGTCTTCGTTTTATTGAGGAGCCGGTAGAAATTATGGACCATGAAGATAAAACATTGAAAAGAAGTAAGATACCGTTAGTTAAGGTTAGGTGGAATTCAAAACGTGGACCGGAGTTCACGTGGGAACGAGAAGAGTTTATGAGGAATAAGTATCCTCAGCTGTTTGATAATGACGATTGTGACAAATCTAACATTTTTAGGTAGTGAAATATTTTCTAGTATAATATTTTGAAACTTATTTTTTTGTTGGTTGACGAACTCACAATTTACGGATTTAAATTTGGGCTTACGTGCATAATTTGGCGTCTTTTACGACTAAACCGAAAACCTTAGGATTACGTATTTACGTTTTTGAACTCCGTTTTTGATGAGACAATTTTTATTGGATTCGTTTTGTGACGGTGATTCATAATTTATAAAAACGTTTTTCCTAAAACGAACCGAGGGCACGCAAATCGAGAAAACTAGAATCGAGAAATACCCGTAAACTAGTGAGATGGGACAAAACACTTTGTCCCACCCCACTAGCTTATAAGGGACGGCTACACTTGACACCACAACACTAATGTGGCATCAAGTTAGCTAACTTACACAAGTGTAAGCAAATGCTTACACATTAAGCTAACCTTTACCACTTTACCACAAAACTAGCAAGTTGTTTCATTTCCCTCATTTCCTACATGCAATCCACTCCAAAAACTCTCTCAACTTTCTCTTTGTGCCGTCCACTATTAACCAACAAACACCATCTTTGATCTTTTCTAGCCATAAACCACATGTTTACTAGTCCTATTAAGGTGTTCTCTTGAAGCCTTGATCATTTGGTGGCCATATTAACATCTTTGGAGGTGATTTGCTTGTGTCCTAGGGCTGATTTTCCAACCTATGTTCTTGATATTTGATGGTCTTGGAGATACTTGTTGTGTTCATCAAGTTCTTGTCTTCCTAAAACAAGAAATCCACTTGGATTGGTAAAGAAGATCATCCTCTACATTTTTCTCTTATTATTTTGTAAAGAACAAATGTATTTTCTTTCATTTTGTATATGTATATGATGTATATATGATGATAAAAATGTTGTGTGGGGATCAAGTGTTGATAAATATGCTTAAAAATGATGATAACCATAAGAAAGAAGCTAAAATCTTGACTATTTAGTTGGCTGTATAAAAACAGTAGATAACTAAAAGATGAACTGATAAAATTGCATGGTTTGATCTGTTTACAGTAAGTAGATGATTTTATACACATGTGAGAGTTGGCCATGCAATGGAATCAAAATAAAGAGTGAGATATGATCAAAACAAGTTAGGTGGTGTAATCTGAATGAGCAGTTTTGTAGGGACAGTTAAGGCAACTTAAACACAAAACGGGCAGTAGCTATAACTAAGTTATATGTAGCACATATTATGAAGAACTTGTCATCCAAAAATGAGCTTCTAAGTCATTATAGAACTCTAGATATGGTAAAAATGGTAAACATGAAGTTAAAAATCAGATTTTGGAAATAATGTTTATTATTATTATATAAGCACTCACATTATAATGTATAAAATGTAAAAATATAAACCCACTAACTTATAAAACTTATTTATATAAATGTATAAAAGGTTAATTAAATGGGTAAATTATATAAATGGTGGTAAAATAATATTTATAAGTAATAAAAACTATAAACTTGATTTTTACGACTTTTTCGGCTATCGTCGTAAAATTAACGTTTTTCGCCAAATAAAACTTAGACGACCAAACCCGTCTAATGTAAAGTTTATAAAAGTTATATACTGATGTATAGGTAACTAAGACAAGTAAAAACCGATAAAACCCGAACTATAAGAATTACGGACATTTACGAGCTAACTAAACACATTAGACTAATAATTAGACTTAATAAGATAAATACTTGTAAAAAGAGCTTATTGGGCTTAACCCATTTGGGCCCAACGTGAAAAGTATATATACTGATAATATAGGTATAAAATGGGTAAAAACAAGTTGAAGAACTTATAAAAGGCTTAATGGACTTAAAATATGTAAAATCGGTAAAACTAGTGAACTAGTAAGACGTTACCAAGACGTAAACACTAAAATGAGTAAACAAGGATGTAAAAACCCACTTGATCATCATCATATGTACAAAATCATCATATGTATATTGTTATTTTGATAAAAGTCATTGGACCGAGTCTAAGACCGATTATTATTTATATAGGTTTCCGTGACCGAAGCACGCCCGTAGCCGATAATCCGCCTTTCATTAACAACGTGAGTTCATAGCCTCACACTCTTTTAAATGTTTTATAAAATGATTTGTAAACCCGCGAGGGAGATAACATGCTAGATTTTTATAAAATAGAACACAAGTAGTCCCGATTGTATGCTTAATGATATGGACCCGAATGATGCTATGACCCTATAAACGAGACTAAAAGGATTATTAGTAGTTAGGTTATGTCACTTAAAGTCCCATTAGCATGAATTGTGAACTACCGGGATTTGGTAGACGCTTATGCATTTGATAGTACTATTTGGGGACGATCACCCCAGTTCGCGCCTTGACGGTTGATCCCCGTCGTACCACATTGATTGGTAAGCGAATTTATGTATGAGAAGATTCCATAGCGTGATTTTTGTGACGACACGCTAACTTAGATGGGCAAATTGTTTGTCGGGTTCGCGGCCCGCTGTTTTCATAGTAAGGTAACAATGTCATGCGGCTAATAATAATCCTACCTAATCTAAATAAAAATGTATCCTATAAACGATAACGACGCTATTAACGATGAATATATTACCTATCATGGTAATATAGAGACTGCGGTCACATGGACGGTTTAAGATGTATGCTTGATTTATATATTGCCTGACTAGCTATATGTGGACTTACTTCCGATATTATACTTGTGTTCTGATTTTAAATGATTGTAAATGATTGTTTTATATAACGGTTTTCATTAAACTCTATGAATTCACTCGGCATTCGCTGATATGATTTTTGCATGTTTTTATCTCAGGTGCTTGAAGGTAATCCGGATGGAGATCGACTCTGATGGCCCACACTTAATATTAAAAATGTTCATTCGATCTATGTTTTGTAAACTAAATGACCTGTATAATTTGGGACCTGTTGTACGCTTTTAAACTTTTTATCGAATGAATGTTTGTTAAACCTTGTACAACCATTTTTATGTGTTGTCTATGATTGGAGTTATTGTGCTATCCCGTAACACTCTGAGAGACCCTTCCGCTGTACCGATACGAAAAATGAGAGTGTTACAGTTTGGTACCAGAGCTCTCGTTATAGAGAACAAAGGATTTTAAAAACCAAGGTTTTGAACAAAACTTTTCAAAATCTTTTGACAATGAACATTTGAGAAAATATTTGAAAAATCTTTTGACTATAACGGTGCCAGAGATCTCCGACGTTACCAACAAGCCCTATTGAGAAGATATATATTTTGATATATATAATTTAATTTATATATATGTATATATCGTGGTTTCATTATGTAGTTATTTAACTAGTATGTTATCCTAGTACGAGATATATATATAAATGCAGATTGTCATGGCTGACCCTAATATTCCTGTAGAAAACCATGCTATTCCCAAACCTAATATAGAAGATGATCCTTATTTAGACTTAGTAGATTATGATATTGATGATGAGGAGGAACCATTTGAGGATCCCGAGCCCGAGTTAGGACTAGGAGATCAGATTGCCCCTCAGGTTGACTTAGTAGAGAATGAGATTGAGAATGTGGATATTGAGAATGTGGATATTGAGAATGTGGGTAATGAGAATGTGGAGATTGAGAATGTAGAGATTGAGAATGCTGATATTAAGAACGATGATGAGATTGGATTAGATAATTTAGATGATGAGATTGACGACGAGGATGTCGAGGAGGATGTAGGTATAGATGTTGAGATTGATGATGATGAGGAAGCCGAGCTTATTTATCCGTATGATGTTCCAGAGGGCGAGCCTTTGCCCCCACCAGTTTGTTTGTATGATTCTGAGGATGAGTTACCTAGGGACGAAATGTCTGAAGCGTCTGAATCTGATTCTGAATCAGAGGAGGATGAGGATGACGATGCACCTGACGGTACAGATGGTATTGCTACTCGTAGACGTGAGATAGGAGAGTCGTATAGTACTCGAGAGGCTACTCATATTGATGGTCTTGCACCATGGGCCTTGAGACGTGATCTAGATGCTTCCCGTGTTAAGAGTTGTGTGACAGAGGTTGGATTAGGTGTTTTTCAGACTCAGGTTGCTTATTTGGAGTCGAAGACTAAGGTTGGCGAGAAAGAGCGAGAATTTCTTAGTTTGAATTTGAGTGATGTAGAGCGTGGATTGAATGAGGCTTTTAGGAGGTTATCGGTGTTAGAAAGTGGTGAGTATGCTGCCATGAAGAGAAAGGTAAATTCTATGGAGATTCAGTTGAGTGTGGCTCGTGCGATGCGTGAGAAAGCCGAAAAGGAGTTGAATATATCCCACGGATGGAACAGTAGATTTTATGCTGACATGGTTGAAAGAGGAGTAATCCGTAAGCGCCCAGCTGAAGATGTGTCTAGTGATCGTCCGACGAAGATCCAGAAGACGATGGATGATGGACCATCTAGCGGTTCTCAGTAGACCAGTCTGTGTTTAGTAGTGACCTTTATATCTTTTGTGCTTTTGTAGCTTTGACTGAACCGACTTGTTAGTAATAGACTTGGCACGAATTTTCAGTGTATATAGTGTTAGAACTTTGATATGGGATGTACTAAGACAATACTTTTGTTTTAGATCGAATGAAATATGTATCTTGTCTTGAATTCCATATTGTGCCTTATTTGCATCTTGATTATGAATTCAATCTATATTATATGAATCCTTGTTGGATGAATGCTTAATACTTTGAAATTGTGAAATTATAGAACTATGCCGCCCAAGAAGGCTGTGACTGAGGATGATGTACGTAGGATTATTACGGAGCAAGTTACCGCATCTATGATTGAATTTATGGCAAATGCTAGAAATGAAGCTGGCGGTAGTGGAGCTGGCGGTAGTGGAGCTGGCGGTAGTGGAGCTGGCGGTAGTGGAGCTGGCAGTAGTGGAGCTGGCGGTAGTAGAGCTGGCGGTAGTAGAATTGGCGGTACTAATGTGAATGTGAATGCTAATAATGTGAATGCTAATGCTGGAGGAAATATAGGAGGACTTGGAACTAATGCACCTGAAGTTGGTGGCTGTACTTATGTGACGTTCATGAAGTGTGAACCTCTACCTTTTAATGGAACTGAAGGTGCTGTAGGACTAAGCCAGTGTATTGAGAAGATTGAATCGGTGTTTAGGATTAGTAAGTGTAAGGAGGAAGATAAGGTGACTTTTGCTATGGCTACTCTTAAAGGTCGTGCGTTGACTTGGTGGAACGGGAGAATTGCTTTCATGGGTCTTGATGCTGCTAATGCTACTCCTTGGGCTGAAATTAAGAAGTGGATGACTTTGGAGTTTTGTCCTCGTAGTGTGATCATTAGGTTAGAGCAAGAGTTGATTCATTTGAGAATGAAAGGTGTGGACATTGATAGTTACACGAATCGATTCCATGAGTTGGCCTTGCTATGTCCTCGATTGGTTGAACCCGAAGAGATCCAAATTGAGCAATATGTGAAAGGGTTGACCAGGAATATCCAGGGGGACGTAAAATCATCGAAACCACTGACCATTGATGATGCTGTTCGAATGGCTTACCAACTCATTGGACAGATAATTTAGGATAAGGAAGATGAAGCTCGTGTTGGTGAGAAAAGAAAGGGAGACGGTGAGCGTGTAGATAGAGGTGATAATAGGAAGAATTTCAATCGCCGTCAGAACAAGAGAAAGGGGAATGCAAATGCTCTTACCAACAATGCACCGCGCAACGATGATAGATGTCCTAAGTGTGGCAACAAGAGGCATGCTGGCGACTGTTGGAAGTGCCGAAATTGCGGAAAGCTTGGACACAAGGTTGAAAGGTGTAAGAAGGGAACCATTTGCTTCAACTGTAATGAAGAAGGTCATAGGAAATCGGAATGCCCCAAGTTGAAAGCGATTGTACCTGGAAGAAACCCCCAGGGTGGTATCTACCAACTTGGAACAATTGAGGTGAAGAAAGAGGATCCGAATGTCGTTACCGGTACGTTTTTACTCAACAATCATTATGCTGTTGCTTTATTCGATTCGGGTGCCGATAGGAGCTTTGTATCCACTAAATTTAGTGCCCTTATTGATATTGAACCTGTTGAGATAAGTACCAGTTACGAGGTGGAATTGGCTGATGGTAAATTAGTGAAAACTAATAAGCTATTAGAAGGATGCTCTCTAAATCTCTTGAAGCATTCCTTTCCGATTGATTTGATGTTAATAGAATTAGGTAGTTTTGATATTATTATTGGTATGGATTGGTTGTCGTTGAATAATGCTACTATTTTATGTGGAGAGAAGAAGGTTAAGATTCCTCTTAGGAATAGTACGTTAGTAATTGATGGTAGTCGAGATGAATCCCGTTTGAAAATCGTTTCATGTATTAAAGTCCAAAAGTACATCAGGAACGGTTGTGAGTTATTCTTAGCTCAAGTGACCGGGAATGAGTCTAGGGAGAAACGATTGGAAGATGTACCTATTATTTGTGAATTTCCTGAGGTATTTCCTAAAGATTTACCCAGACTTCCACCGATAAGGCAAGTAGAGTTTCGAATCGATTTAATTCCTGGTGCTGCACCGGTGGCACGTGCGCCTTACCGATTAGCCCCTTCTGAATTAAAGGAGTTATCTGAGCAACTTAAGGAGTTGTCTGATAAAGGTTTTATTCGACCGAGCTCGTTGCCTTGGGGAGCTCCAGTCTTGTTCGCTAAGAAGAAGGATGGATCTTTTCGTATGTGCATTGATTATAGGGAACTGAATAAGTTGACAATTAAAAATCGATATCCTTTACCTAGGATTGATGATTTGTTTGATCAATTGCAAGGATCTAGTGTGTATTCTAAGATAGATTTGCGGTCAGGATATCACCAACTTCGCGTCCGTGAAGAAGATATTCCTATAACTGCATTTAGAACTCGTTATGGACACTATGAATTTCAAGTAATGCCATTTGGGTTAACTAACGCACCTGCGGTTTTCATGGATTTAATGAATCGAGTGTGCAAGCCCTACTTGGATAAATTTGTGATTGTGTTTATTGACGATATTCTAATCTATTCTAATAATGAAGATGAGCATAGAGAACATTTGAGGATTGTTTTGAAGTTGTTGAAGGATGAAAAGTTGTATGCTAAGTTTTCGAAGTGTGATTTCTGGTTAGATTCTGTGCAATTTCTTGGTCATGTGATTAACAGAGATGGAATTCATATTGATCCTACAAAGGTTGAAGCTATTAAGAATTGGTCTGCACCGACAACGCCAACGGAAGTGCGACAGTTCTTAGGATTGGCTGGCTATTATAGGCGATTCATTAAAGAATTTTCTTTGATAGCTAAACCCTTGACTAAGCTTACTCAGAAGAATAAACCTTTCGTTTGGGGAAGTGATGAAGATGGAGCATTTCAGACATTGAAGCAATAATTATGTAGTGCGCCAATCTTATCATTACTCGACGGGAGTGAAGATTTTGTAGTGTATTATGATGCATCTCTTAGAGGTTATGGAGCTGTTTTGATGCAGAGAGAGAAAGTGATAGCTTATGCTTCTAGGCAATTGAGGAAGAATGAGGAGAATTATACTACTCATGATCTTGAGTTAGGAGCTGTAGTCTTTGCTCTTAGGTTGTGGAGACATTATCTGTATGGCACCAAGTGTACGGTATTCACCGATCACAAAAGCCTACAGTATATTCTCGACCAGAAGGAATTGAACATGAGGCAACGAAGATGGATAGAGTTGTAAGTGATTATGATTGTGATATAAAATATCACCCAGGAAAAGCCAATGTTGTTGCTGATGCGTTGAGTAGGAAAGATAGAGAGCCTATCAGGGTGCGTTCTCTAGTCTTGACCGTGCACAATAATTTGCCTGAGCAAATTAGAAATGCGCAAATAGAAGCTTGTAAGAAAGAGAATTTTGTTAATGAAGGGTTCCGAGGAGAAGGAGATCCTTTAGAGGTTAGAGCTGATGGAGTGAAATGCTTAAGAGGTCGTATGTGGATACCTAAGTTTGGAGGCTTAAGAGATTTGGTTATGTTAGAATCCCATAAATCTAAGTATTCCATTCATCCGGGATCTGATAAGATGTACCATGATTTGAAGAAGTTGTACTGGTGGCCGAATATGAAAGCTGACATAGCTATGTATGTTCTTCAATGCTTGACTTGTGCTAGAGTTAAAGCCGAACATCAAAAACCATCAGGACTACTTCAACAGCCAAAGATTCCTGAATGGAAGTGGGAGCGAATTACGATGGACTTTATCACCAAGCTTCCTAGAACATCATCTGGAAACAATTCGATTTGGGTTATTGTTGATAGACTGACCAAATCAGCATACTTCATTCCGGTTAAGGAGCAGTTCTCACTGGAGAAGCTGACTCGAATATACCTTGATAATGTTGTATGCAAGCATGGAGTGCCTGTATCGATCATTTCAGATCGAGATCCTAGATTCGCATCGAATTTTTGGAAATCTCTTCAAAGATCTTTGGGAACGAATCTCGACATGAGCACTGCTTATCACCCCCAGACTGATGGGCAGAGTGAAAGGACGATACAAACACTGGAAGATATGTTGAGAGCTTGTGTGTTAGACTTAGGTAAGAATTGGGATAAACATTTGCCGTTAGCAGAGTTTTCGTATAACAATAGTTACCATTCTAGTATTAAGGCTGCACCGTTTGAAGCTTTGTATGGTAGGAAGTGTAGATCTCCTGTATGTTGGAGTGAAGTTGGGGATACCCAGCTCACGGGACCGGAATTGATCCGGGAGACTACGGAGATGATAGTTCAGATTAAGAAGAGGTTGTTGACTGCCCGTAGTAGACAGAAAAGTTACGCGGATGTGCGGCGGAAGCCAATGGAGTTTGAAGTGGGTGACCGAGTAATGTTGAAAGTATCGCCATGGAAAGGCGTTATAAGATTTGGAAAACGAGGAAAATTGAATCCCCGTTATATTGGACCCTTTAAGATTTTATCTAGAGTAGGTCCGGTGGCTTACAAACTAGAGTTACCCCCAGAACTTCATGGTGTTCACAACACATTCCATGTATCTAATCTGAAGAAATGTCTAGCAGTGAGTGATGAGAAAATTCCGTTAGGTAAGGTTCGAATAGATGGGAAGTTGCATTTTATCGAAGAGCCCGTAGAAGTTATGGACCGTGAGGTAAAGCAACTGAAACAAAGTCTGATACCTATTGTCAAAATCCGATGGAATTCAAAGCATGGACCGGAGTATTCTTGGGAACGAGAGGATGAAATGTGGAAGAAATATCCGCACCTCTTCGATTTCAATAAGAAACGGACATCCAAATGAAATGGATCACGAGGACGTTGATCCCTTTTAGGAGGAAAAGCTGTGACAAATCTAACATTTTCAGGTAGTGAAATATTTTCTCGTATAATATTTTGAAACTTATTTTTGTGTTGGTTGACGAACTCACAATTTACGGATTTAAATTTGGGCTTACGTGCATAATTTGGCGTCTTTTACGACTAAACCGGAAACCTTAGGATTACGTATTTACGTTTTTGAACTCCGTTTTTGATGAGACAATTTTTATTGGATTCGTTTTGTGACGGTGATTCATAATTTATAAAAACGTTTTTCGTAAAACGACCCGAGGGCACGCAAATCGAGAAAACTAGAATCGAGAAATACCCGTAAACTAGTGAGATGGGACAAAACACTTTGTCCCACCCCACTAGCTTATAAGGGGCGGCTACACTTGACACCACAACACTAATGTGGCATCAAGTTAGCTAACTTACACAAGTGTAAGCAAATGCTTACACATTAAGCTAACCTTTACCACTTTACCACAAAACTAGCAAGTTGTTTCATTTCCTACATGCAATCCACTCCAAAAACTCTCTCAACTTTCTCTTTGTGCCGTCCACTATTAACCAACAAACACCATCTTTGATCTTTTCTAGCCATAAACCACATGTTTACTAGTCCTATTAAGGTGTTCTCTTGAAGCCTTGATCATTTGGTGGCCATATTAACATCTTTGGAGGTGATTTTCTTGTGTCCTAGGGCTGATTTTCCAACCTATGTTCTTGATATTTGATGGTCTTGGAGATACTTGTTGTGTTCATCAAGTTCTTGTCTTCCTAAAACAAGAAATCCACTTGGATTGGTAAAGAAGATCATCCTCTACATTTTTCTCTTATTATTTTGTAAAGAACAAATGTATTTTCTTTCATTTTGTATATGTATATGATGTATATATGATGATAAAAATGTTGTGTGGGGATCAAGTGTTGATAAATATGCTTAAAAATGATGATAACCATAAGAAATGAAGCTAAAATCTTGACTATTTAGTTGGCTGTATAAAAACAGTAGATAACTAAAAGATGAACTGATAAAATTGCATGGTTTGATCTATTTAAAGTAAGTAGATGATGTTATACACATGTGAGAGTTGGCCATGCAATGGAATCAAAATAATGAGTGACATATGATCAAAACAAGTTAGGTGGTGTAATCTGAATGAGCAGTTTTGTAGGGACTGTTAAGGCAACTTAAACACAAAATGGGCAGTAGCTATAACTAAGTTATATGTAGCACATATTATGAAGAACTTGTCATCCAAAAATGAGCTTCTAAGTCATTATAGAACTCTAGATATGGTAAAAATGGTAAACATGAAGTTAAAAATCAGATTTTGGAAATAATGTTTATTATTATTATATAAGCACTCACATTATAATGTATAAAATGTAAAAATATAAACCCACTAACTTATAAAACTTACTTATATAAATGTATAAAAGGTTAATTAAATGGGTAAATTATATAAATGGTGGTAAAATAATATTTATAAGTAATAAAAACTATAAACTTGATTTTTACGACTTTTTCGGCTATCGCCGTAAAATTAACGTTTTTCGCCAAATAAAACTTAGACGACCAAACCCGTCTAATGTAAAGTTTATAAAAGTCATATACTGATGTATAGGTAACTAAGACAAGTAAAAACCGATAAAACCCGAACTATAAGAATTACGGACATTTACGAGCTAACTAAACACATTAGACTAATAATTAGACTTAATAAGATAAATACTTGTAAAAAGAGCTTATTGGGCTTAACCCATTTGGGCCCAACATGAAAAGTATATATACTGATAATATAGGTATAAAATGGGTAAAAACATGTTGAAGAACTTATAAAAGGCTTAATGGACTTAAAATAGGTAAAATCGGTAAAACTAGTGAACTAGTAAGACGTTACCAAGACGTAAACACTAAAATGAGTAAACAAGGATGTATAAACCCACTTGATCATCATCATATGTACAAAATCATCATATGTATATTGTTATTTTGATAAAAGTCATTGGACCGAGTCTAAGACCGATTATTATTTATATAGGTTTCCGTGACCGAAGCACGCCCGTAGCCGATAATCCGCCTTTCATTAACAATGTGAGTTCATAGCCTCGCACTCTTTTAAATGTTTTATAAAATGATTTGTAAACCCGCGAGGGAGATAACATGCTAGATTTTTATAAAATAGAACACAAGTAGTCCCGATTGTATGCTTAATGATATGGACCCGAATGATGCTATGACCCTATAAACGAGACTAAAAGGATTATTAGTAGTTAGGTTATGTCACTTAAAGTCCCATTAGCATGAATTGTGAACTACCGGGATTTGGTAGACGCTTATGCATTTGATAGTACTATTTGGGGACGATCACCCCAGTTCGCGCCTTGACGGTTGATCCCCGTCGTACCACATTGATTGGTAAGCGAATTTATGTATGAGAAGATTCCATAGCGTGATTTTTGTGACGACACGCTAACTTAGATGGGCAAATTGTTTGTCGGGTTCGCGGCCCGCTGTTTTCATAGTAAGGTAACAATGTCATGCGGCTAATAATAATCCTACCTAATCTAAATAAAAATGTATCCTATAAACGATAACGACGCTATTAACGATGAATATATTACCTATCATGGTAATATAGAGACTGCGGTCTCATGGACGGTTTAAGATGTATGCTTGATTTATATATTGCCTGACTAGCAATATGTGGACTTACTTCCGATATTATACTTGTGTTCTGATTTTAAATGATTGTAAATGATTGTTTTATATAACGGTTTTCATTAAACTCTATGAATTCACTCGGCATTCGCTGACATGATTTTTGCATGTTTTTATCTCAGGTGCTTGAAGGTAATCCGGATGGAGATCGACTCTAATGGCCCACACTTAATATTAAAAATGTTCATTCGATCTATGTTTTGTAAACTAAATGACCTGTATAATTTGGGACCTGTTGTACGCTTTTAAACTTTTTATCGAATGAATGTTTGTTAAACCTTGTACAACCATTTTTATGTGTTGTCTATGATTGGAGTTATTGTGCTATCCCGTAACACTCAGAGAGACCCTTCCGCTATACCGATACGAAAAATGAGAGTGTTACAACGATCCTAAGGAGTAAATATCGGGACGAGATTTCTATTAGGAGGGAGTGATGTGACAACCGTGGTTTTGAGGTTCGTCACTTGGTCCTATTTTTAGGTTAATTTATGTGTGACTATATGATTAGCGTGTTTACATGTTTATTTTGCGTGAACGAGGTTGTTGTGGATATCGTATATGGGTATAAAGTACTCATAAGTAAATCGAGGAACGGTTATTTTATGTTCATGAGCTCACAATTAGTGACCATGAAATGAAATGGTGTTATTTTGGTGTTTACGTATATGTATAAGTAATATAGTAAATTGTATTTTTTTTAGGATTTGGGGTTTAGCATTTAGAGGTCTCGGGTAAGGTGTTTAGTCATGTGAGTATTTTTCGGGATGGTTTTAAGTCATTTAGGACTTAGTCGTAAAGTTTATTTCAAAATTTAAGATTTTTTTTAAAACTTTATATTTTACGTCTTTTACGGTAAACGCGTAAAATTGACTAGTTTCTCGGTTTTGAGATTTTATAAACTTTAGGGGCTGAAATAAATTAAGTAAATTTAAGGAAATATTAGTAAAGTAGTAATAATAAATAAAAAAATAAAAATAAAAAAAAGGGTATATAGTAGGTTATACAGTACTTAAACAAAAAAAAAGTTATGGTAAGTGGGCTTTTGGTTGGACTAGGATTTTTTTACTATATAAGGAACACCACATAATATCAAACGCATAAAATATTGTTCCTGGAGTCTTTGGTCGACGGTCACAACACAGAGAATTAGGGTTTCATAAAAATCTTGGTTTTTCATAAATCAAAGGTAAATCTTTATAACCCTTTTTAATTAAAGTGTTTTAATTCTTTCTCAATCATCTTATGATGGATTTAGGTTAGGGTTTAAATTAATATCTGTATATTAATGATAATTATAATTATTAGGTGAATTAGGGCTTGTAATTAGTGGAGTTATGGGTAAATAATTAGGTTAATTTAATTAAATTCGTTTTTAAAAACTGGGCAGAATTTTAGGTCAATTGATTTGATCATATATAGAGTTCTACAAACTATTACTTTGTGATCCAAGTATCCCTAAAACGGTAATTGAGTTGGCTTTCAAATGCAAGAAACGAGAACTAAATTGGAGGTCGGGAAGTGGGTCGAAAACAGGTTACAGCTGTGACAATCCGTCAATTTATGGTTGATATTTTATTCTCGAATATTATTTGAAAATATTATTTTAATGATACAATATGAACTCACTTATTTTTGGGAAGAAATTTGGATTTACGTCTTGAAGTAGCATCGACTACGTTTAAACCGGAGGATTCAACGTTACGTGCTTACGTTTACATACACCGTCCTTGGTGACAGTCCGACATTTCGGAAAATAAATTTATCCGTGAATATTATTTTGGAGTTTTAAATTTGTGTTGGTTCATAAACTCACAAATTTACGAGAAGAGATTAGGACTTACGATTTTATTTTAACGTCCTTTACGACTAAACCGGAAACCTTAGGATTACGTATTTACGTTTTCGAATTCTGTTTTTGATGAGACAATTTTTATTGGATTCGTTTTGTGCCGTTGATTCATAATTTATAAAAACATTTTTCGTAAAATGACCCGAGGGCACGCAAATCGAGGAAACTAGAATCGAGGATTACCCGTAAATAAATGGGGATGAGACAAGTGGGACACTTGTCCCACCCCCACATCAAAACCGGCCATACAAACTAGCTAAGCCATGAGGTGTCACAACCTCATAAACAAGTTAACACATGTTAACTTGTAGCTTACCAAATAAGCCAATACTCCTCAAAACCATTAGCAACACTCACACACCTCATTTCACACATGCAAAACCACTTGAAACACTCTCTTCCTCCTCCATTGTGCCGTCCCATATTCACCTTCAAACACCCATTTCATACAAAATTTAACCACAAAACATATGTTATAATTAACATATGTTAATCTCCATTCAAAAAGATGAAGATTGGTGCAACTTATAACATCCAAGGAGGAGTTTTCATGGCGTAGTAGGGCTGATTTTCCACAAGATTTCTATGAAGAATGGTGGTCATGAAGGTGGTCTTGGTGCATCATAAGTTTCTCCATCCAAAACCATGTCAAACTCATAACCTACATCAAGTTGGTGGTATAAAGATTGTCCTCCTCATCTTCTTGTTATTTTGATTATGTAAACATGTATTTTATTGCCTATTGTATATTTATATGATGATTATATGATGATAAAAATTTTATGTGGGGATTTGTTGTTGATAAATATGATTAAAGTGGTGAAAAACTATAAGAAACAGGGTTAAAATCATGCTTAATTTACATGGCTGTATAAAATAGTAAAGAAACAGGTCATGGACTGATAAAATGATGAGGTAGAATGGAATTACAGTAAGCTATGGGTCTTGTACACATGTGAGAGTTGGCCATGCAATGGAATCAAAATAATGAGTGAGATATGATCAAAACAAGTTTAAAGTATAAATCTGAGGTTACTGTTTTGGACGATTTTTAGAAAATACTTAGAAGATGATTCAACAGTAGCTATAGTAGAGTTAAATGTAGCACATATTATGTAGTTTATGTGATAAAAATTTTAGCTTCTATCTCCCTATAGAACTCAAGATATGGCAGTTTTGGTGAAAGTGAAGATAAAAATCAGATTTTGGAAATTAATGAATAATACTATTATATAAGCACTCAAATTTTAATAGTATAAAATATAAATTAAAACCCACTAACTCATGAATTCTATTTATATAAATATGTTTTATAAGATATAAAACTATAAACATGATTTTTATGACTTTTTCGGCTATTGCCGTAAAAATTAACGTTTTTGTTAAATAAAACTTAGATGGTTGGACCCGTCTATTGAAAACTTTATAAAACTTATATACTGATATATAGACATTTATAACAAGTAAAAACCGATAAAACCCGAACTATAAGGCATACGGGCATTAACGAGCTAAGTAAACATAGTGGACTAATACTTGAGCTAATAATTGGATTAAATGAGATAAACACTCATAAAAAGAACTTATTTGGGCTTAACCCATTTGGGCCCAACATGGAAAGTATACATACTGATAAAATAAGTATAACAAGGATTAAAACAAGTTAAGAACTTATAATAGGCTTATTGAACCTAAAACACGTAAATAGGTAAAGCGAGAAAACTAGTATAAAAGTTATCGACACATAACACAAAAATGAGTAAATGAGGATATGTAAACCCACTTGATCATCATATATATATAATCATCATATGTATACATAATTGTTATTTTTATAAAGTCATTGGACATGAGTCTAAGACCGATTATTATTTGTCTAGGTTTCCGTGATTGAAGCACATACCGTACGTCCGAATTGCCGATAACCCACCTTCCCATATCAACGTGAGTTCATAGCCTCGCACTCTTTTAAATGTTTTATAAATGTTTTATAAACCCGCGAGGGAGATAACATGTTAGTTTTTATAAAATAGGACACCATTTGTCCCGATTGTTTGTTTATTGACTTTGACCCGAATGATTGAATGACCCGATTGTATGACCCGATAAATGATTAAAGGACCCGATAGATGAAATCAAATGGATTATTAAAGTTAGGTTATGTCACTAAAAGTCCCATTAGCATGAATTGTGAACTACCGGGAGTTGGTAGACGCTTATGCATTTAATAGTACTATTTGGGGACGATCACCCCAGTTCGCGCCTTGACGGTTGATCCCCGTCGTGCCACATTGATTGGTAAGCGAATTTATGTATGAGAAGATTTCCATAGCGTGACCTTTGTGACGACACGCTACTTTAGATGGGCAAAATTGGTATCGGGTTAGCTACCCGTTGTTGGTTTAGTAAGGTAACAATGTCATGCGGCTTATAATAATCCAAAAACTAACGAAATACTGCTAGACGCTCCGAATTGCGATGTATTGCCTGACTAGCAATACTGGGTCATACTATTGATATTATATTTGTGTTTTGGTTTTCATAACCATATTCATATAACGGTTTTTGGTTTCATACAACGTCATAAGACGTATTGTATGATGTTTTTACGACATTGGCTCGTATAATAACTTTTAAGGCAAATGCCTATATTATGATTTTCGATAAGGATTTATATAAAATGACTTTGGCTATTTTATGGCCTATTACAAAGATTTGTATAAAATGATTTTGGCTATTTTACGGCCTATTACAGTGATTTGTACGAATTGATTTTTGGTACTAATTTTATACCAAAGTTATATTGATGGAATTTATTAAACTCTATGAATTCACTCGGCGTTATCGCTGACCTTTTCTCTTAACATGTTTTATCTCAGGTACTTGAAGGTAATTCTTGGGAAGACAACAAGAATTCATCGCCCGCACTTAAACAATATTTTTCCATTCAAATACTTTGTAAAACTTTGTATGAAATATAATGACTTGGGACCAATGTAACTTTGATATTTATGAATGGAAATGATTTATTATTAAACGACGCGATTTTTATGCGTTGTCTATGATGTGAGTAATGTGTTAACCCGTAACACCAACGAGTCTTCCGCTGTATTGAGTTGTATAAATTTGGGGGTGTTACAGTTTGGCATCAGAGCTCTCGTTATAGAGAACGAAAGATTTTTAAAACTAAGGTTTTGAATAAAAAATTTCAAAAACTTTTAACTATAAACATTTTTCTAAAAATGTCTAAAAATCTTTTGACTATAACGGTGTCGAAGAATTCCCGAGTTACCGACAAGGCCAAGACTGAGAAGTGTTATTTTAACGTATATATAACTTGGATTATATATATATGATGTAATTTTATTACATGATTGTTTGATGATTAATTTGATATTTATACGAGGTATTTATACGACGTAGATTGTCACAAGAAACCCTAACTTCCGTAGTAAATTAATCGAAGCTATTCTCGTAGGAATTCTAGCTATCCTAGATCTAAACCAAGTTGTGGATATTTATGATCCTGATATGAGCTTAAACTCATATCCTTTTATCAACAAATAACCCTAAAACATGAAGCAAAATACCAATTTATCTTGCAAAAACAGTATTATGTGGTATGTTTGTGTTTGTGTACACTTGTGTAGGTAAAAGGATGCATTTTCAAGCAAACAAGGAAAAATCAAGCTCAAATGGATGAAAAAGACAAAGAAGGATCAAAAGTGACAAGACTTTGAAGTACAAGGACCTATCTTGACAAAATGCCAAAGTTGAAGGACTAAAGTGCAAATATTGTAAAAAGTCAAGATCAAAGTCAAAATTGGTCAACTATCAAGTCAACAAAGTCAAAGGACCAATTCTGCTCAAAGATGATGTTTGGAGGACTAAAAGTGTCGAAGAAATGAAGTTACAAGCCTTAAATATAATCTGCCAAAGTACAAGGGCTCAAACTGCCAAAGTTGGAAAGTTTACAAGTTTGATCCATGTGAAACAAATTCTAGCCAATAAGAAGAGAGAATAAGTGGCACACGGATTGCCACCTAAGGGTAATTAATATCCACTAGCAGCCGCCAAAATTAATTACCATATCCTAACAGTTGGATCCGTGTGACCCTTATTCAACCAATCAGAATGTGCCACGTATCTTCTTCAAGCTACAAAAAAATTACCAGGATCGTTTTTGAGCTACAATCAATTTCATAAAAAGATGTAAACACCAAAAGTGCTTATTTTGGAGAGACGAACACAATGGTATCAACCAATTAACATGAGATCCACTCAAGAAGAAAACCCCAATTTGTGTTCATACTTTGAAGATGAGTTTTGCAGAATCATGCCACCTGGAGACCTGAGATTGGTCTCAACACGTCATCATCCCCAACAAACTTCCTCTTCATGTCTATAAATAGCCTGCTAGTCCTCATTTGTAAAGAGTAGTTAAATTTTGTAAAAACACACACTTTTCAATTCTCTCTCATTTTTCTTCCTTTTTACCCTAACTACTCAAGAGTCTGACAAACTCTTGAGTTAGTTAGTTAGTTAGTAGCTTTTCAACAGCTTTGTAACAACTTTCATTGAATAAAATTTGAATTCTACTTTTCCCGCCAAATCTCATATTCAATATACTGTTCATATCCTGCTCCTATTTGATCATTGTGCTGCTGAATTGAGTTTGTTATGATCATTGAATGATCATAACTGACTTTGAAGAAGTTTGGTAGCTGTTGTGGTGATTTCAGTTCAAGCTTAGCCTAATTGAAGTTTTCAAGCCATGATGATGATTTCTAGTGAATAGTAGCTGTTTTTGATGATTGATTAGATGATCTAGTGATAAGGTGGTGGTTATCACTAGGGTAAGAGAGTTCAGCACTCCTCTTCTTCCCAATGGTTTACTACAAAAGGTTTTAAGATTCTGATTTTTGTTCACCTGAATAAGTCAATTGCATGCTAAATTTTCTAGTGTAACCTTGTTGATTTCCTGATCAAAGCTGTTTAGATTTGCTTATGGTTTGATTTTTGATTACTTGTAGCTTATTCTTGTTTACCTGCTCATAGATTTTGTATTGTGTTTAGTCATAGCTTTGATTCAGTCATTTTCAGTCTTTACATTTTAATAGAGTAATTGTTGGTCTTTTAGCTTGCTTGTAGATTTTAACTCGTTCATTTAGAGTCTCAAGTTTGGTAGTCAAAAGCTTTTCATTCAATTTAAATCAGCACTTAAAAAGTCATTGCAAAAATTCTGGAATCTCAGTAAAGGAGTGTTTGGTACTAGTTGGGTAATGAATTTCAAGTATTAGTTTTTGCAAGATTAGTGTTCAAATTCAGTCATAAGGTCTTTACAAAGTGTTTTGAGAAGGTTTCTAGTCAAATTGTTGGTCAAAGAGGCAAATGGCAATAAAAAGTTTGGGTTAAGTTTCATGCAGATTTGCTTTCAAAAAGTTCTCATATTCTTTTGGCTGGCATTTGATTGATAGTTGATGAAATTGCACCAAATTTGTTCTCAATTGTAGTTAACTTCATAAAGTTTCAGATTCCAAGAGCTTAATATACAGTTTTCATTTAGCAAATAGAAATAAGCAAAATCATAAAAAGCTGTGATGAGCCATGTTTCTGTAAATGAAAACTGAAATTTTTTATCTCTTGATTCTCTTCATTAACCTGGCCATTTTTCTTCACAAATCCACTTAGAATATGGAGTTACATGATTTTTGAAAGTTTCAACTTTTTGACAAAAAGTTTGGTCAACGCCTGGTCAACGATAAGCACTTTTTAGCTTAATTCAGATTTCTAGCTTATTTCTGGATGAAATTCGTTCTAGTTTGATTTCCCGTTCATCATTAGAGTAGCTTAATTAGTTTTGGCAAGAAAATCAAGTTGTGCTTGTCTGGTTTGTTCTATAGCTTATTTTGGGCTTATCAAGAAGTGCTTATTTGCTTATTTTGAACTTTCAGTAAAAATCCTTTTACAGACATAGCTTATTTTGGATTTAAAGTGTTTTGCAATTTGTCTCATTGATTTTGGTCCATTAATAAGCTCAAACGAGCTTATTTTCCTTTCAAACCCGTTTTTGCTTAACAAGTTTCTAAAATTGCAATTTGGTCCTTGATGTTTTAAGCAGTTTCTAATCTTGGCTAATCTTCATTGTTTTTAGGGTTTGCAACATTTTAGTCCTTATAGTTTTGAGTTTGTTTAAAATCTGTTAGAAAGTTTGGTAGTTGGTTACATTTTGGTTAGTTGGTTACTAGTTTTACATTTTTGATCCTTGTAGTTTACTGATTTACACTTTCAGTCCCTAGACTTGATAGAATTTACATTTCAAGCATTTTACTTTCCTAGAATTTACATTTTCAGTCCTTTAAGTTTCAAATTTTACATTTTGAATATTACTTGAATAAAAACTTGGTAATTGCAAAATGTTTTACATATAAGTAGGTAATATTTTTCCGTTTTGCAAGGCTTTGTTGAATTAGCAAATAAATATCCAAAAAAGATTAACAACCAAAAACAGTTAAAAACCCGATATTGGTTGGACTTTCAATTAGCAAGAACTGAGAAAAAACGAACTGCATTATACACAATTTCAAATGGCGCCGCTGCCGGGGAGACCTTCTTTTGTTTTCATGATTGTTTGTAGGGTTGCTCACTCATCTCATGCTTTGGAGCTCATGGAGGAGGCCCTTGTATCCGGTTCACTTCGTTACTATAGTGATTTTTTCATTGACACCTTGTGCTTAAACATGATTTCACTAATAGTTGTCCTTTCCTTAACTTGGGTTAAGCAAAGTCTATTCATTATCATAAGTGTAGGGGAAGTTTTTATACTTCCATGCTCTTAAACATTGAGGACAATGTTTAGCTTAAGTGTAGGGGGGCCTTCTATCGAAGTGACCTTACCTAGAACTTGTCATTGTCTTCATGATAACATGGAAAATTAATTTTTCAAACATTTTTCAAATTTTTGATCTACTTTGGCCAACAAAAATATGCATTCATAATTTTTGCATCAATCATTTTGCATAACACATTTGCATTGTATATATTTCTTCTTTTATTTTTCATCAAATATATATATAATAAAACATGGTTTTAACAAATTAAGACTTCTTTGACATATTAGGCCCGCCATGGATATTTTGACTCAACCCGAGTTTGCTTATCTTAGCACTCTCTAGCTAGTATCCTTAACCATGTAGTCTTTCATTGGTCTATTAGGCTAAGCATCCACCAATCTCATTATTTGAGATTTTAAATTTGTGGAGAATGGGAAATGATAGAGTTGAAGCAAGTGTAAAAGGGCTAGATAAACTTCATGGCAATTACTTGTGGCTAAACCCTTCTCTTCTTTACCTCTATTTTCTTCGCATGTATATAATTGTTAATAAATAATCAAGTACGGTTTTAATTGGTTTGTAATCTCTTATGCATTTTTGACTAATCATTAATGGTTGATATGAGTACGTCTTAAGATTCTAAGTTAGCACGTTTTATGTGTACTAGACTTATGTCATGCTCCATATTTAGCGGGTGTTTTTCCTTTTATTCTTTTCAAATTTCTTTGTGAGGAATAAAGAAAAATAAGAGCGGCTTATGAAAAAAAATGAGTGGCTAGAAAAAAAAGAAGAAAAAGAAAAAGAAAAGAAAAAAATATATATATATACAAGACTCCCAAGAGGGGCAGTGTGGTGTTAATTATAGTGACTATTGAGTTCCAATATTACCTTGACGGGTTGCGGGGATTCAATAGATTGCTCCAATCCAATATTGCCTTGACGGGTTGCGGGGTTGAAGATCCAAAGTCTCAAAAAGATGGCGGATGTAAATTATTGCGTGAGTTTTATTTTCCTTTCCTTAGCGAGTGTGTAGCTACTTATGAAAGCATGACATGAGGATTTTACACATAAGGCGAATGACTTATTGCTCTTAAAACGGACTTATATTAATTGTTAGCGGTTTTTCAAGTAATGGATGAGAGGATTACTTAGGATTAAAACCGTGCTTCCTTATTTTTGGATTTTACACTTCTTATACTTCACACTTGAATAAATGACAAATTTGCCCACAAGCAATTTGCTCAAATAATAACCGGTTCCACATTTAATTGTCATGAATAAGTTGATGCACTTTTTACTTGTGAATGCAATGATCCCATTTTTAAGCTTGGTATGGGGAAAGTTAAACTTGAGGGTGATAAATGTCCATGGTACCCAAGCCCTAATCTAAGCCATTGAATTCTTTATGAGTTATTTCCTTAAAACCATTTCAAGAAAAATCAAAAAGATATAGAAAAAATTGTATTTTGTTCATTGCATTATTAAAAGTCAAAATCATGCATCATGTAGTTTAGAGTAGTGTAGATGCATCTCATATGGCCAAGGTGGATTAATTATGAGGAGAATGTAAATTTGAGCTTTAAAATATATTATTGCATGAGGACATGACAATGTTCAAGTGTAGGGGATTTGATATGAGCTTAAACTCATATCCTTTTATCAACAAATAACCCTAAAACATGAAGCAAAATACCAATTTATCTTGCAAAAACAGTATTATGTGGTATGTTTGTGTTTGTGTACACTTGTGTAGTTAAAAGGATGCATTTTCAAGCAAACAAGGAAAAATCAAGCTCAAATGGATGAAAAAGACAAAGAAGGATCAAAAGTGACAAGACTTTGAAGTACAAGGACCTATCTTGACAAAATGCCAAAGTTGAAGGACTAAAGTGCAAATATTGTAAAAAGTCAAGATCAAAGTAAAAATTGGTCAACTATCAAGTCAACAAAGTCAAAGGACCAATTCTGCTCAAAGATGAAGTTTGGAGGACTAAAAGTGTCAAAGAAATGAAGTTACAAGCCTTAAATATAATCTGCCAAAGTACAAGGGCTTAAACTGCCAAAGATGGAAAGTTTACAAGTTTGATCCATGTGAAACAAATTCTAGCCAATAAGAAGAGAGAATAAGTGGCACATGGATTGCCACCTAAGGGTAATTAATATCCACTAGCAGCCGCCAAAATTAATTACCATATCCTAACAGTTGGATCCGTGTGACCCTTATTCAACCAATCAGAATGTGCCACGTATCTTCTTCAAGCTACAAAAAAATTACCAGGATCGTTTTTGAGCTACAATCAATTTCATGAAAAGATGTAAACACCAAAAGTGCTTATTTTGGAGAGACGAACACAATGGTATCAACCAATTAACATGAGATCCACTCAAGAAGAAAACCCCAATTTGTGTTCATACTTTGAAGATGAGTTTTGCAGAATCATGCCACGTGGAGACCTGGGATTGGTCTCAACACGTCATCATCCCCAACAAACTTCCTCTTCATGTCTATAAATAGCCTGCTAGTCCTCATTTGTAAAGAGTAGTTAAATTTTGTAAAAACACACACTTTTCAATTCTCTCTCATTTTTCTTCCTTTTTACCCTAACTACTCAAGAGTCTGACAAACTCTTGAGTTAGTTAGTTAGTTAGTAGCTTTTCAACAACTTTGTAACAACTTTCATTGAATAAAATTTGAATTCTACTTTTCCCGCCAAATCTCATATTCAATCTACTGTTCATATCCTGCTCCTATTTGATCATTGTGTTGCTGAATTGAGTTTGTTATGATCATTGAATGATCATAACTGACTTTGAATAAGTTTGGTAGCTGTTGTGGTGATTTCAGTTCAAGCTTAGCCTAATTGAAGTTTTCAAGCCATGATGATGATTTCTAGTGAATAGTAGCTGTTTTTGATGATTGATTAGATGATCTAGTGATAAGGTGGTGGTTATCACTAGGGTAAGAGAGTTCAGCACTCCTCTTCTTCCCAATGGTTTACTACAAAAGGTTTTAAGATTCTGATTTTTGTTCACCTGAATAAGTCAATTGCATGCTAAATTTTCTAGTGTAAACTTGTTGATTGCCTGATCAAAGCTGTTTAGATTTGCTTATGGTTTGATTTTTGATTACTTGTAGCTTATTCTTGTTTACCTGCTCATAGATTTTGTATTGTGTTTAGTCATAGCTTTGATTCAGTCATTTTCAGTCTTTACATTTTAATAGAGTAATTGTTGGTCTTTTAGCTTGCTTTTAGATTTTAACTCTTTCATTTAGAGTCTCAAGTTTGGTAGTCAAAAGCTTTTCATTCAATTTAAATCAGCACTTAAAAAGTCTTTGCAAAAATTCTAGAATCTCAGTAAAGGAGTGTTTGGTACTAGTTGGGTAATGAATTTCAAGTATTGGTTTTTGCAAGATTAGTGTTCAAATTCAGTCATAAGGTCTTTACAAAGTGTTTTGAGAAGGTTTCAAGTCAAATTGTTGGTCAAAGAGGCAAATGGCAATAAAAAGTTTGGGTTAAGTTTCATGCAGATTTGCTTTCAAAAAGTTCTCATATTCTTTTGGCTGGCATTTGATTGATAGTTGATGAAATTGCACCAAATTTGTTCTCAATTGTAGTTAACATCATAAAGTTTCAGATTCCAAGAGCTTAATATACAGTTTTCATTCAGCAAATAGAAATAAGCAAAATCATAAAAAGTTGTGATGAGCCATGTTTCTGTAAATGAAAACTGAAATTTTGTATCTCTTGATTCTCTTCATTAACCTGGCCATTTTTCTTCACAAATCCACTTAGAATATGGAGTTACATGATTTTTGAAAGTTTCAACTTTTTGACAAAAAGTTTGGTCAACGTTTGGTCAACGATAAGCACTTTTTAGCTTAATTCAGATTTCTAGCTTATTTCTGGATGAAATTCGTTCTAGTTTGATTTCCCGTTCATCATTAGAGTAGCTTAATTAGTTTTGGCAAGAAAATCAAGTTGTGCTTGTCTGGTTTGTTCTATAGCTTATTTTGGGCTTATCAAGAAGTGCTTATTTGCTTATTTTGAACTTTCAGTAAAAATCCTTTTACAGACATAGCTTATTTTGGATTTAAAGTGTTTTGCAATTTGTCTCATTGATTTTGGTCCATTAATAAGCTCAAACGAGCTTATTTTCCTTTCAAACCCGTTTTTGCTTAACAAGTTTCTGAAATTGCAATTTGGTCCTTGATGTTTTTAGCAGTTTCTAATCTTGGCTAATCTTCATTGTTTTTAGGGTTTGCAACATTTTAGTCCTTATAGTTTTGAGTTTGTTTAAAATCTGTTAGAAAGTTTGGTAGTTGGTTACATTTTGGTTAGTTGGTTACTAGTTTTACATTTTTGATCCTTGTAGTTTACTGATTTACACTTTCAGTCCCTAGACTTGATAGAATTTACATTTCAAGCATTTTACTTTCCTAGAATTTACATTTTCAGTCCTTTAAGTTTCAAATTTTACATTTTGAATATTACTTGAATAAAAACTTGGTAATTGCAAAATGTTTTACATATAAGTAGGTAATATTTTTCCGTTTTGCAAGGCTTTGTTGAATTAGCAAATAGAATATCCAAAAAAGATTAACAACCAAAAACAGTTAAAAACCCGATATTGGTTGGACTTTCAATTAGCAAGAACTGAGAAAAAACGAACTGCATTATAGACAATTTCAGATCCCAACAAATGGTTGATATTCGTAGAAATGTAGATATTAGTTGATTGTGATATTGAAAAAGAATTGGCGAGATTAAAACTGATATTGATGTCATGACGATCTTTCCTTATAGAGTGAAGTTTGACAAAAACGTTACCACCTAGAAAGATGTCATCTGATTCGTTGTCATCCAATTCTTAAATTGAAATCGAAAGGGTGAATGTTGCACTTGAGGCTGTTATTGGAACCATTACCCAAAAGCCTCATGCCACTAATACCTTTCCGAGAAGTCTAGTTGAATGATCAAGTCATTTCTTATTAATGACTCATTTGATAATTGTTGTTGTAAGAGCTAATAGGATTGGAAATTAAGTGTTGATTCATATTGAGATTGTATTGCCTTTACAAGGCCGAAGAATAAGATTGACAGTATTGGAGATTGAGGTAGGATATCGAATTGAGTATAAAATTGGTTGAAACTTGGATAAAGTAAAATTTAACCCATATGGAATATGAGATTATTAGTTGAAGTCGTTAAGTTTTGTGATTGAATTATAAGGTTTTAATTGATTGTTGATTCGTATTAAGGTTTGTTCCTAGGCCATTGTCCACTAACGAGGATGCCCAGTGTCCAAGAAATAAATTGAAGAAATCTTCTTCTGAATTGAGACCGATGGATCTTCTGGGACATATGGAACACCTGATGACTCTTGTAGATTAGTATTCATTGTGGTATCTATTAAAAATAATCCCTAACTTAACTAAGACATCAGTTGGTAGGATGAGTTCCGAGAATTGTATGACATAGTGACATGTAATGTGTTACGGTACAATTTGACTTGTTTGTGATTGATGAAAAAGACTACCTTTGATTACTAAATTCTACATGTATCGATCCTTTATTGCTTCATCCTAATGTTCGCATTAGTGATGTAACCATTGAACGAGTACTCATCTTGATTTGAGTTACGTTGTGGATTATTCTTTTTGAGTGCCATAGAGATCATGAACCTCATGATTATTTGGCTAAAGCTCATTTCCTATCATATTGTAGTTAGTTCTTGGTAAACAAGCTTTCATCACTCTTTTGCAGATCACACATTGTTTTTATAAAGATAAAACAGTATCCTTTGAGAAACTTTAATTTTCATCACTATAATGATTATTCAAAGTGAGATTTATAAGTGATCGTTATCGAAATGAAGTTGTTTATAAATCACCTTGAAAAAAAACTTAATTGTCTTCATAACAAAGAAAATCTTTGTAAATTTATTTTTGATTCTTATTTAAGAATTAAGCATGAAAATGTTTTTATTATAAACATGATGATAAAATTTTGACGAACTGAGTATTGCATCGTTAATCTTGAAATTGTATATAGTTGCGCGCCTACATACAATTTGGAATGGACTATGCAAGACTGATTAGTAGTCACCATAAAACAAATGAATAAACACTACATTTTCTTTGAAGATTGCGAAAGATTAAAATTTATGAGATCTGCAAGAAGTGAAAAATAAGGACATAGTGTTAGGGACACCTACATATGTGCCTGTAGCATCTATTCTTCTGAGTCGAATTTACTTATCTGTGGAAATTGTCTTATTTGACAATTGACAATTCTTTCTTGTCCAATTCTCCCGTAGTGAGATTCTTAGGAAAAGTATTTGATTACCGAGTGTTGATACCCGATTGGATGTATCGACGTTCTTATCATTTCTTATGATTTGATTTCATTTGAATGACCTGGGTAACGATCCGAGAAGCTTTCGAATGCGTACTCAAATTATGAAAACATGGGATATATTCATATTCGTTAAATGTTTTCGTCTGCATCTGATTTGAAATTCTCTCGCATAGATTCTGCGTTGACCTTACTCTTTTAATAGTAGTTGTGTATCCTAATATCCCTAAATTTGTGAAGGATTATGAATTATTATTAGTCTTTTGAGAAGTTCACATCTTATCGACGATAATGAAACTGGAAAGTTAATAGTGCCAGTAGAATGGATTGATTGATTATGACATGACGACATTGTCTTAATTGATGGGAACTCGAGTAGAATTCCCCTAAATGATAAGATGTTGATTATCAAAAGTGATCTAAATAATTCTTGATGGATGACTTGAAATTATACCGCGAATGGTTGTGAACTAGTTATAGATATTGTAATATAGGAAGAACCTAAGATGAATTTATTAAAAGATGTTTATGTGATCTGAAACTTTAGTAAGTATTTGTTGATGAATTACCTAGACTTTCGCCATTAAGGCAAGTTGAAATCTGTATTGATTATATGCCCGGTGCTGCACCTGTGGCTTGTACACTGTACGTCAGCACCATCTGAATTTAAGGAATTACCGTACAACTGAGAGAGTTGTCGGAAAAAGATTTTATTATACCAAGTCTGTCATCATGAAGAGCTATGGTGTTATCATTCCTTATACTTATAGATTACTGTGACTGAGTAAATTGACAATCAAAAACGATATCCATAACTCGAAATGGAAGATTTGTTCGATCATTTACAAGGTTCTAGCGTTTGTTTATAAGATTTGATCCACAGCATGGTTATCATCAACTTCGCATCTACGAAAAAGATTATCTATTCCAATCACTACATCCGGTACTTGTAATGAATGTTATGAGTTTCACGTGATGTCGTTTGGATTGACTAATACACATGTAGCATTCATAAATTTGGTGAATCACGTGTGAAGGCTGTAATTTGATAAATTCATGCTTGTGATCATTCAGGACTATTTGTTTGTTAATACGAATAAGAATGAGTTAATAATTATTTATAGATTGCCCTGAATTGGTCAAATAATTAAAACCTGTATCTTGAATATTTAACACGTGATTAAAGACTTGAATCTTTACATGATTTAACCATGTGATTAATAGATAATGGAAGCTATATTGACTTTTCAAAGATTAGAACCATTAACGCTTATGGATTTAAAAACTTAATCCTTTACATAAAATGACCATTGGATTAATAATGGTAAGATGTATGCATATAGACTCTTCAAAAATTAAGAGCCCTTTTAAGACTTTGGATTTTACCAAAAAGAAATGGAAATATGCTTTGACAAATGTTTTAACAAAGGATTTTTTTTAAAGGGATTATTCCCTTATACACAAACCATTTAACTAAACTTCTGTTTAGGGGTAAATGTTTGTGTATACCTCAAGATAACTTAAGAAGGATTGAGTAAAACCATTTATACCATAACCTGAAAACTTAAAACGACAATTTTTGCTTTTCAACTAAGAAAAACTTTGACCAAAGTATAAACAAAGGTTTTTCGAACATTTACGAATCTTATTAAATATTTTCGATAAATCAACAAAAATCTTGTTAATTAAATCCAAATTTATTTCGAACATTTTATATAATTGGTCGAACTAAGAAATTTAAACTTTTAACATTTACGTTTCATAAAAATTAAATAATTATTGTTAATTTACATATAATAATTATCGATGCTTTAGACGCCGGATTGAGAAAAACTGATAAAAATGATAGTTGAGACGAAACTGAAACATAAAAGAAAATGTGAAGAAATAATTTTTGAATAAATACGGTTATGATATTTATTTCATCAGGAAAGTGAACGTAATTGCTGACGCATAATATAGAAAGAATATCTGAGTGAATTGTGAACATGATAATTACATCATCATGAGAAGTGAATATAGATACTAACATATTATATAAAAAGGATAAAGAACCAATTAGGATATATTTCTTAATAATGAACGTGCAAAATAAAGTGTCGAACAATATAAAAATAAACGATGTTTGTGAAAAGGATAATATAAATAGTGAAGGGTTTCACGGCTAATGTGAACCATTAGAATTGAGAATCCGATAGCGTTAAATGTTTTAAAGGGCCGTTTATGGTTGCCTAAATATTGAGGATTGTGAGATATAGTTATATTGGAATTTATAAGTATAAGTATTCTATTTATGTCATTTATGACTAAAAATATCTTTGTCTGAAGAAGTTGTACTGATGGCAATTATGAAGGCAAACATCGCCTCATACATTAGTAAACGTCTAGCTATTGCAAAGGTCATCATCTGAATTTGATTCGATTTAGGTCATCGTCGACAGACTGACCAAATCGGCTAATAACATTCCCGTTAGGGATAAATTCAAAAGAGTTATGTAAACATAGTTTGCTTGTATCAAACATCTTTATCAAGATCCTCGCTTCGCATTGAATTTCTAGAGATTTGCTCAGAAATCATTGAGAACGAACCTTGATGAGAGTACTATGTACCACCCCAAATCGAAGGGACGAGGTAAAGTAATGATACGAAGTAATATAAGTGCTGTTCTATGTTGGAATGAATGACCTTTGGTAATAAATCGTATAATCGCTTTCCTTTGGAGAGATTATCATTGATGATCATCATATTAGGATCGAGATCGAATCTTGTTAGGATCTAAATATTAGAGCATCTGTAAGCAGGAGTTGAGATAAAGACCTCCGACATACACCCATTGTGAGTTGGACATGTCTTTTAGGTTTAAGGTTTCCTATGATGGCGAACCTATCCTTGCAAAATACCCGACCCGCGAGATCTGAAATGATTGTTGAAATTAGGATCTTATTATTGACAGCCGGTAGTGGGAAAGAGGTTATGTGAATGTGAAATATAGATCTTGAAGTGCCAAATGGGTAGCGAAGTTATGCCAAAAATTTTAACCTTGGAAAAATGAATTCATGATCTGACAAATCATGGGATATAAGTCCCCGTTGTATGGGACCATTGAAATGATGTAAAAGTTGGGATTGAAAGGCATATAAGCTGGATCTACCCTAGGACTTCAAGAACCGCGTGAATTATGTTTCGTAAATCGCACTTGATGGAATATCTATCAAGTGAAATTCTGATTATTCTTAATAAAGCTTAGATCGGCGAAAAGTTGCATTCATCAGAAACCCATGAACATCATGGATAGAGAAAGTAAGTCAACATTTAGCCTAATCTTATTCCCGTAGTTATGTTTGATGAAACTCGCGTATTATAATGGATTACACTTGTGAGAAAAGACCGAATGTGGAGGAAATACCCACATGGCTTTAACTCTATAAGAAGCGAGTAGTAAGATGATCTTTGAGGACAAAGATCCTGTTTAGGGGTAAATGCTGTGACAATCCGTCAATTTATGGTTGATATTTTATTCTCGAATATTATTTGAAAATATTATTTTAATGATACAATATGAACTCACTTATTTTTGGGAAGAAATTTGGATTTACGTCTTGAAGTAGCATCGACTACGTTTAAACCGGAGGATTCAACGTTACGTGCTTACGTTTACATACACCGTCCTTGGTGACAGTCCGACATTTCGGAAAATAAATTTACCCGTGAATATTATTTTGGAGTTTTAAATTTATGTTGGTTCATAAACTCACAAATTTACGAGAAGAGATTAGGACTTACGATTTTATTTTAACGTCCTTTACGACTAAACCGGAAACCTTAGGATTACGTATTTACGTTTTCGAATTCCGTTTTTGATGAGACAATTTTTATTGGATTCGTTTTGTGCCGTTGATTCATAATTTATAAAAACGTTTTTCGTAAAATGACCCGAGGGCACGCAAATCAAGGAAATTAGAATCGAGGAGTACCCATAAATAAATGGGGATGAGACAAGTGGGACACTTGTCCCACCCTCACATCAAAACCGGCCATACAAACTAGCTAAGCCATGAGGTGTCACAACCTCATAAACAAGTTAACACATGTTAAGTTGTAGCTTACAAAATAAGCCAATACTCCTCAAAACCATTAGCAACACTCACACACCTCATTTCACACATGCAAAACCACTTGAAACACTCTCTTCCTCCTCTATTGTGCTGTCCCATATTCACCTTCAAACACCCATTTCATACAAAATTTAACCACAAAACATATGTTATAATTAACATATGTTAATCTCCATTCAAAAAGATGAAGATTGGTGCAACTTATAACATCCAAGGAGGAGTTTTCATGAAGTAGTAGGGCTGATTTTCCACAAGGTTTCTATGAAGAATGGTGGTCCTGAAGGTGGTCTTGGTGCATCATAAGTTTCTCCATCCAAAACTATGTCAAACTCATAACCTACATCAAGTTGGTGGTATAAAGATTGTCCTCCTCATCTTCTTGTTATTTTGATTATGTAAACATGTATTTTATTTCCTATTGTATATGTATATGATGATTATATGATGATAAAAATATTATGTGGGGATTTGTTGTTGATAAATATGATTAAAGTGGTGAAAAACTATAAGAAACAAGGTTAAAATCATGCTTAATTTACATGGCTGTATAAAACAGTAAAGAAACAGGTCATGGACTGATAAAATGATGAGTTAGAATGGATTTACAGTAAGCTATGGGTCTTGTACACATGTGAGAGTTGGCCATGCAATGGAATCAAAATAATGAGTGAGATATGATCAAAACAAGTTTAAAGTATAAATCTGAGGTTACTGTTTTGGACGATTTTTAGAAAATACTTAGAAGATGATTCAACAGTAGCTATAGAAGAGTTAAATGTAGCACATATTATGTAGTTTATGTGATAAACATTTGAGCTTCTATCTCCATATAGAACTCAAGATATGGCAGTTTTGGTGAAAGTGAAGATAAAAATCAGATTTTAGAAATTAATGAATAATACTATTATATAAGCACTCAAATTTTAATAGTATAAAATATAAATTAAAACCCACTAACTCATGAATTCTATTTATATAAATATGTAAAAGGTTAAATAAGTGTACATTTTATAAAAATGGTAACTTGTTATGTTTTATAAGATATAAAACTATAAACATGATTTTTACGACTTTTTCGGCTATTGCCGTAAAAATTAACGTTTTTGTTAAATAAAACTTAGATGGTTGGACCCGTCTAATGAAAACTTTATAAAACTTATATACTGATATATAGACATTTATAACAAGTAAAAACCGATAAAACCCGAACTATAAGGCATACGGGCATTAACGAGCTAAGTAAACATAGTGGACTAATACTTGAGCTAATAATTGGATTAAATGAGATAAACACTCATAAAAAGAACTTATTTGGGCTTAACCCATTTGGGCCCAACATGGAAAGTATACATACTGATAAAATAAGTATAACAAGGATTAAAACAAGTTAAGAACTTATAATAGGCTTATTGAACCTAAAACACGTAAATAGGTAAAGCGAGAAAACTAGTATAAAAGTTTTCGACACATAACACAAAAATGAGTAAATGAGGATATGTATACCCACTTGATCATCATATATATAATCATCATATGTATACATAATTGTTATTTTTATAAAGTCACTGGACATGAGTCTAAGACCGATTATTATTTGTCTAGGTTTCCGTGATTGAAGCACGTACCGTACGTCCGAATTGCCGATAACCCGCCTTCCCATATCAACGTGAGTTCATAGCCTCACACTATTTTAAATGTTTTATAAATGTTTTATAAACCCGCGAGGGAGATAACATGTTAGTTTTTATAAAATAGGACACCATTTGTCCCGATTGTTTGTTTATTGATTTGGACCCGAATGATTGAATGACCCGATTGTATGACCCGATAAATGATTAAAGGACCCGATAGATGAAATCAAATGGATTATTAAAGTTAGGTTATGTCACTAAAAGTCCCATTAGCATGAATTGTGAACTACCGGGAGTTGGTAGACGCTTATGCATTTAATAGTACTATTTGGGGACGATCACCCCAGTTCGCGCCTTGACGGTTGATCCCCGTCGTGCCACATTGATTGGTAAGCGAATTTATGTATGAGAAGATTTCCATAGCGTGACCTTTGTGACGACACGCTACTTTAGATGGGCAAAATTGGTATCGGGTTAGCTACCCGTTGTTGGTTTAGTAAGGTAACAATGTCATGCGGCTTCTAATAATCCAAAAACTAACGAAATACTGCTAGACGCTCCGAATTGCGATGTATTGCCTGACTAGCAATACTGGGTCATACTATTGATATTATATTTGTGTTTTGGTTTTCATAACCATATTCATATAACGGTTTTTGGTTTCATACAACGTCATAAGACGTATTGTATGATGTTTTTACGACATTGGCTCGTATAATAACTTTTAAGGCAAATGCCTATATTATGATTTTTGATAAGGATTTATATAAAATGACTTTGGATATTTTATGGCCTATTACAAAGATTTGTATAAAATGATTTTGGCTATTTTACGGCCTATTACAATGATTTGTACGAATTGATTTTTGGTACTAATTTTATACCAAAGTTATATTGATGGAATTTATTAAACTCTATGAATTCACTCGGCGTTATCGCTAACCTTTTCTCTTAACATGTTTTATCTCAGGTACTTGAAGGTAATTCTCGGGAAGACGACAAGAATTCATGGCCCGCACTTAAACAATATTTTTCCATTCAAATACTTTGTAAAACTTTGTATGAAATATAATGACTTGGGACCAATGTAACTTTGATATTTATGAATGGAAATGATTTATTATTAAACGACGCGATTTTTATGCGTTTTCTATGATGTGAGTAATGTGCTAACCCGTAACACCAACGAGTCTTCCGCTGTATTGAGCTGTATAAATTTGGGGGTGTTACAACAACAGTCGGAGGTCAAAACCGTTTTGAAATCAGCGGGTTTTCAATTAATGTTTTAAGATGGTTAGGGTACTTAGAAGTACAATTCGACTTTAAAACGAACATGAGAGTTAGTTTATATTTTAGATAGCATATCTGGAGGAGGGCTAAGCAAATGGGTTAGGGTAAGACCCTCTAATCATAACAAACTTTTTGTATGTTCAAAATCAGTAAAATCCGGATAGACGAAAGTATATATATATATATATATATATATATATATATATATATATATATATATATATATATATATATATATATATATATATATATATATATATATATATATATATATATATATATATATATATATATATATATATATATATATATATATATATATATATATATATATATATATATATATATATATATATATATATATATATATATATATATATATATATATATATATATATATATATATATATATATATATATATATATATATATATATATATATCGGGGTCTTAACAGTAGCTTTAAGGTTGTGGAAAAAGGGAGGAGTTAGCTAACATATGTAAGGGAATAGGTTTTCCTTTACAGAGGTCATGGGTATGGTTGGGTGGGCGTTTGGCTTAAAGTTTGGAGACCTAAAAACCGGGACTGTTTTGGGTAAAATGTTAACGAGACGGGTTATGAAGTAAACTAAGTTAAGGGATTTATAGAGGGGTGTAATGAGATGCTTAGAGAATATAAATGAGGTATATATATGGGAGAAGGTTAGATGTCCATCATTGTTTGATAAGCCATTTTAGTGTTTGGTTCATGTTTTGATTGTGTGCTTTTGTTTGTTAGCTTTTTGCTAGTGCGTGGATTTTTTGGAAAAGCTCAATCAGGTGAGTTTCATAGTCCCATGTCTACTAATGATTTTGAATTCCAGATGGGATGGAAGAGACACTGTCTTGTTTTTATAAATTATTCTATGAGTGTTTTGTGTTTGGTGATGGACTTGTGCATACTTATGTAATTAACTGCTGATTGATTCATGATTGTTTTGTGATTTGACTTGGTACCAAGGAGATGATGACAAGGCGGGGCCTTGGGATTGGTTCATAGGTGTATGGGCGCCTATGGTAACATGGTGTTTGGTAAGGCTGGGAGCCTTGGATTTGGTTTGGTTTGTTAAATCTTGAATATTAGTTGTTAATGCATGTTTGTATCACATTGTCCATATGTTCTTAAATTTGGTTATTATTAACAGCTTATGGTTTGGTTTTGGCGTTGGAGTCTAAACCTATGACTCTCACCAACTTTATGTTGAAGTGTTTTAGTGTCTCTTTCTGGTGATATTATGGTTAAGCGTGAGAACATAAGTGGCTAGGATTTGGAGTTGCGTAAGAATGCATTTAGAAGGAGATCCCCGTTCCTTCTTAGTTTCTTTGTTTGTTTAATAAGTGATACTGTTGACACCTATATGTTTGCTTTGTTTATGTTATTGTTTGTCTCGGGTAAGTGGTAGGACTATCACCTACTTACCTAGACTCCTGCATTGTTGAGATATTGTCATGACATTTGTGTCACCATTTTATGACATTTCTTATTTCATTTAGTTATCTCTATAGACACGTCATGTTGTGATGATATCCATATGTCGCGCTCCATATTCTGCCATGGTGGGGTGTGACATCATGTGTTTAGAACAACCATTATCCTTAATCCACTTGTTGGGTTCCAAATCAATTCCCAAGCATATCTAGGTAACAACAAACACGATCAAACATTTGGTCCCCAATATCTCATGGGTCCAAAATTGTTAGTTCCAAACATCCCTTGCATTTGGTTGGGATGCATGAATTGAGGAGGGTTTCCCCATGGGGAACAAAAGGGAGGAGGATAAAAATTCATATAACCATTTTGTTGTTTATTATTTCTCCTAGGTGTATTTGATCTTTGTTTAGAGTTATGGTCATTCCTTCTAGGTGTTGGAGTTTTACTTTTAGGTCGTGAATTGTTTTGACTATCTCTTCTAGGTGTTGTCGTTCTACTTTTAGGCCTAGACTCATTCCGTACTCTTGGTGGAGTAGAAGATGGTCTTGATACACTTTTATTTCCCATTAGAGGTTTACTCAAAGGCTTATAGAACTTATCAACGGCATTGTCGTCAAGTATAGATAATTTCACTTTGTTAACAATAAGATGCTTAGGATGTTCACCTAAATTTGATTTTTCAGAAAGTTCAGGATTTTCATCAAAAAGGTTTTCTGGCCGCGGTACCTTATCTATGGCCGCGATTCCATATCGATAAGGAACCGCCCTATACAGTTTGGGACCACGTACAGCAGATGGTTTTTCTGAAAATCGAACTTGTTTAGGTTCACTAGTTGATGCTTCATCTGAGTTAAAACCTACACCAAGTCTTTCTTTAGAATGAATTTGTTTGTTTAACATATCATCAAGAGCACTAGTACTTTTCATGAACTTTACCAATTTAATGGAGGTGCTCTTGAGATCTTCATTCTCTAACCTAAGTTTCTCACAACTTAAGCAACCTATATCAACTTCTTTATTTTTCTCAAGCTTGCCTAATTTTCCCTAAGTTCATTAATCTCATTTTTCAAGCTTAGTTTTAGTTGATTTTAGTGTTTTGTTCTTTTCTATGAATTTAAGGCTAAGTTTGTGTAAATTGTCATATTGGCTTTCTAATTCAATATCATCTAAGGTGGAGCTATCATTGCTATAATATTCGGTTTCAGAATGTACCTCTTTAGAAGTGTAAGCCATGAGACATTTCTCCTCTTTGGGGTTGTCATCAACATCTTCACCGCTATCGCTCCAAGAACCACTAACGAATGTCGTGTGATTCTTATCACGTGAAGGCTTTGGACACTCATTAATGAAATGATTTGAATCACCACATCTAAAGCAATTCCTATCACCCTTTTTGTTCTTGGCAAACCGATTCTTTAAGAATTGTTTCTTGTCATTGTTAGGTTGCCTCACGTGTTGACCTCGTCTTTTAAAGAACCTCTTGAAATCTCTTACCGCCAATGCACTCCTCGTCATCACTATCCGAGGAACTATCATGATCGCTTTGTGCCTTCTTGGCTTTGAGTGCAGGAGACTTCCTTTCACTCTTGGTCTTTACCAATTTCGAGTCCTTCAAAGTTATCATCTCATGAACCTTCAAGTTGCCTATGAGTTCATCGAGTGATAAAGTTGAGAGATCTTTCGCTTCTTCGATCGCCGTGACCTTTGCTCTCCACTTCGGATGTAAGGCCCTAAGAAACTTCCTAACATTGTTCTTGCTAGAAAAACCTTCATCAAGTGCTTTTAGACTAGTAATAATAGTGTTAAATCTAGCAAAAGCACTATCAATAGCTTCATCTTCTAAGATGACAAATTGTTCATATTGTTGGACAAGAAGATCGATTTTGCTTTCTTTGACTTGGCTATTACCTTGGTGGGTTACTAAAAGAGTGTTCCAAATATCTTTAGCGGTTTCACACATAAAAATCATTTCGTACTCTTTCTTAGGTAAAGCATTATAAATCACCATTTTAGCCTCATTATTTTTCGAAAGTTTCTTTTTAGTATCATCATTAGCTTTTTTTAAAAGTGACCAATTCCTTTGTTTTAGAAACTTCAATAAATTGATAAGGTAAAAAATCACCATTGGTAATAACATGCCAAAGATCTAAATCTTTTGATTTCACATAAGTCTCAAATCTATTTTTCCAATAAATAAAACTATCAGTTTCAAAAAGTGGTAGTCTTTGCATACATTGCCCTATTAGGTACTTGTTGGAATCCATAGATCGATTCAAGTTTTAAAATACAATATACTTTAAAAATACTTGAGCAACCCGTTCTGATACCAATTGTAGAAACTAGAAGGGGGAGGGGGGGGGGTTGAATAGTTTCTTATATTTACTTGTTAAATGATGGTTTTCAAAAAAATCCTTTTTCTCAAAAACTTAGACTTAAGGAAATAAGTGAAATCTTCTTATGCACAATATGAACAATGATAGTGTAATTTAAACTAATACTAACTAATAAATATGCACAAAGAATAAAGAATTTAAAGAGTTAAGGGTAAAGAAAGATCAAACCAAACACCAAGGATTTATAGTGGTTCAGCAACGAAGCTCACTCCTCGTTCCTACTCCACTCCTCGAGTACTCCTTACTCGAGAGTTCACTACACAACAAGCTCCTTATGGTGGAGAAAACCGTACACGTCGCTTAACCAATTTCCGACCCTAACCTAAAAGCCGAGCCCTAATCGTAGCTAGGACCAATCTACTCAACTATACTTAGTACATACACAACTTCTAAATAGACAAAACTACTTGGATCTTCACAGCTATTACACAACAACAAATGTATAAGATTTGATCTTCAAAGGATCTTTGGTGGTGGACTCAATACTTCACAATGATAGTGTTCTTCTCTTTGCACTTGAAGAGGAAGGGATGGATGAGATAGATTCACTTCTAAACAAGTAGTAATCAATCAAATAATCAAGGATTTGAGTGATTTAAGAAGTATGTTTGAATCTGGAAATTTGTGTGCAAAAGAGGTGAATTGAAAATCTGAGAAAGGTCCACTATTTATAGGACAAAGGGCCAACGGCTATATCTGCCCGCGGTTCCTTATCTTAGCCGGAGGTACCTTATCGATAAGGAACCGCCTAGGCGCTAAGGAACCGCCGGGCTAGACTCCGCTCCCTTTTTGTCCTTTAGTGGTGGAGGTCATATCTAGTTATAAAAGTATCCAGAAAGGATATTCCAAATCAAAAGGGAATATGTCATTTTCAAATTTTCAAATATTTAATTTAATAAAACATTTTCTTAAAAAAAAGTTTAATTAAAAACTTGTCACACTTAATAAAAGGTGAGTTTTAAGAAAAGATTAAATCGCTTGATCACTTGATTAAGGTTAGTACTTGTTTATTCATACCTTTAAGTGAAAATGGGTAAAATGAAAAAAATACTTGAACTCAAGAATTTGTTTTTTGTTGTTTTTGTAAATGCTTGTTTTTTACATATTGTCGTAATCAAAACTAAGTGAAACCGAAAAATGCAAGTAACGCTTTTAGGCATTATTGCATTAACAATATTAATAACCTAAGTCATGTATAAATTAAATTAATCATGTACCTGTTTTAATTAATTTAATTTAACCTTGTAAAAATAATTAACCTTGTAAAATAATTAACTTGCAAAAATCACCCACGAACCGAACCCGTGTTTTAATCTAAACATGTTGTGAACCGGACCGGTTTTAACCCGTGAACCGGACCGGTTTTAACCCGTGAACCGGCAACCAAACGCACCCTTGGTCATGTGTAGCCGCCGGCTAGCAAAAGTTCCCACCGGCTAGCCGGTGGTTCCCCTTGCTTCCGCGGCTTGGGGTTCCCCCTGCTTTCCTTAATCAGCCACGGGCATAAGCCAGTGGTGGCCCTTGCCTTATCCGAGAACCACCCGAGCTAAAACACACCCCGACCAAAGTCGGGGATCCCTTTTCTCCTGCGGCCGAGACACACAACACACACCGAGACCTTGAGGTCTCGGTTGGTGTGAATAAAAAACAAGCTGAGACCCCCTTGGGTCTCGGTTCCTTGCATCGGCCAAAAACAAACACCCCTTAACCCTAATTAATTTTACCCTCTTGATTTTATTAACATGTAATTACTTGTTTATAGCATTCATGATTCATGTGTTCTTGATTAAATAATAACATAAAGGAAAAGAGGTATAAGGATATACCGATTACATGAATCAAAGGAGAACGAATACACTAACAACCATGCAATAAATCAATCACCAAAATCAACCAAATATACCCTTGGTGTGTGTTCTACCCGGCGGCCAAGGAGAGGAGAAAGAGAGATTTAGGGTTTTGATTATTTTCTAATTTTTGTAATTATGAAAATAACTTTTTCCCTTTTTCCTTGTTTAGTAAGCCCTTTGTCTTGTTTTTAGCCGCGGGTATATGGGCCCACATGGGGTAACCCATACGTTTTCTCGTGTCTAATATTATACTTGTTCTCATGTTCGTGTATTACGTGATTTAAATAGTTATCATTCGTTTCTTATTATATTTATTCATGATCGTAATAAATATACATAGATACGTAATACTAAGCTCGTGATTATTTACGTTCATGATTTCATGTTCGTATGTTCGTGATCATAATTATATTGAAATAATTATCGTGTCTTAATACGTATTAAATACTTACCGTGTTATAACACGTACGTAATACTTGTAAATCTTGTTCCTGAAACGTAAACGTGATATAAAAGGAAAGTTAAAATCATGTACGTACGATCATAAGGGTACTATTCATGGTAAAAGCATGCGAGTTTTACAATTTTGGTCATTTGTGTTTCTTTGCTGATCATTTTGATCATTTTGAGATTGATCATTATTTGATTGACAGCCAGTAGTATGTGATACTAAAGGATTTCCTTTTGTAAGACTTGTCATATCTTCAAATGGATCATTATGAGGGACTGAGTTTCTAGTTTGATACTTTTGAGAAGGCTCATAGTGATTAAATTCATCAGATGGATAAGAATCATGTATATGAAGTTCATCATCTGATGGATTTGTAAAAGTGAGAGCTTTAGAACTTTCATTGAATGTGATGTGATAGGTTTCTTCAATACATTGTCTTCTTGTATTGAAGACTCTGTATGCTTTAGATACTAGGGAGTATCCAAGAAAGTAACCATCATCAGATTTTTCATCAAACTTTCCAAGGTGATCCTGTACACCCAAACACATGTAAGAAAGTAATGTTTGGAATTCTCCCCCTGAAGACTTCATAGGGAGTCTTCATGTGTCTCTTCACAATGATGGATCTATTTTGAGTGTAGCCAGCAATGGCTACGGCATCAGTCCAAAAATGCTTAGAGAGAGCAGATCCAGCAAGCATTGTCCTTGCTGCTTCAATCAAAGTTCTGTTCCTTTTTTCAGCCACACCATTTTGTTCAGGTGTATAAGGAGATGAGAAATTTTGGGAAATTCCTTTGTCATCACAGAATTTGATCAGTGAGTGATTTCTGAACTCAGTGCCATTGTCAGTTCTAAGTTGTTTGACATGAGTGTCATTTTGATTTTCAACTCTTTTGATTAATGACATAATGGCATCTGGTGCATGACTTTTCTTTATCAGAAAATATACCCAGGTGTACCTAGAGTACTAGTCAACAATGTGTATATTTTTCATGACAAATGTCCCTAGGTGACACTGGGCCAAATAAGTCCATGTGAAGCAAATGCAGACTTTCTTTAATTGAGAAAGTTTCCTTTGTTTTGAAACTGGCCCTATGGTGCTTCCCTTTTTCACATGCTGAGCATGGTTTGTCCTTAGAGTAGACAACTAAAGGAAGACCAATAACAAGATTTTGTTTTTCTAGCAGAGTTATTGTTTTGAAATTGATATGTGAAAGCATCTTATGCCAAAGCCAATTGGTAATATTGGAGGCTTTAACAAAGAAGCATGTCTCTTGAGTAGAGTTCACGTTTATGACATAAACATATTTGATTCTTGGAGCAATCATCACAATTTCATGATTAGAGTTGAAGACTGTACCATTTTTGTCATCAAACAGCACAAGATACTTTGCATCACAAAGTTGACTAATGCTGATGAGGTTGTGCTTCAATCCATTTACATATTCTACCCTTGATAAAACTATACCATTGCATTTTACTGAACCAAATCCTTTAGTAGTAGCTGATGAGTTATCACCAAAAACAACTTTGGGACCTTGTTCCTCCTTATACTTGTGCAGATAACTTTTGGTGCCAGTCATATTCCTTGAGCAGCCACTATCTAGGTACCAAATAGGCTTCCTGAGATCACACTACACAAGTTAAGGAAATGGTCAGTTTTGTTTTGAAACCCACCTTTGTTGGGTGGGGGTTTTAGATCTAGAAGGTCTTATAGATCTGAAGGGTCCTCTTGTTGAGGGTATGTGTGTTTGCTTAGAAGAAGAAGAGGTCTGAATAGCTTTAGCTTTCTTAGTGATGAGACTACTTTTATACACAGTCTCATCGTCCAAAAAGGGCTTTAAATGCATAAAATATCATGAAAATACCCTTTTATATGCTTGTGTTTGTTGCTTGTGTATTTTAGGTACGGATATTGAGAAAATGACAAAAGATCACAAGAATCATGCAAAAACGAACACGGGAAAAGAAGCCGCACATTGAACCAAGCCCTAATAAAGAATTTCCCAAGACAAACCCTTGAAGATTTGAAGATTTATGAAGAAGGGTCCTCCAATATTGAAGAATTGACACTTTATACCCTTGTATCTTCATAGTTACAAGATTGATCCCTAAAGTTTGTCAATATTACAAAAAGGGCCCTCCACTTTGAAGAATTGGCAATTTTAGTCCCTCAACTAAACTAAAATGTTAATAATAATCCTCCTCAAAATCAAACATACCATGAAGGACTTCAAGTTACAAGAAATTACAAGTTTGGTCCTTTGAAAATGTCAATATTACTAAAAGGACCCTTGACTTTGAAGAAATGGCAAAAATGATCCCTCATTAATCATGACTTGGCAATTTCAGTCCTCCAAGAAGTCAACAAGACAAGTCAAGACCATTACCTATGAAGAAAATGCCAAATCAGTCCTTCAAGAATCAAGAATTGGCAAGAAATACCCCTGAAAATACTTCGGAAAAGTATTTGGGGCAAAAGTTTGAAAAAGAAAACATGAAATACAAAGGAAAACGGATTTGTTGTGTTTATTTACAAAGTGAAAGAAGTTTGGGAGAAAGGGACTAAAGTTGGCAGACATTCAATCTTACCTAGACCTATGGGGGCTTGACGCGTGCCCCACTAACACCACTCATCCAATCACAACACTCCCTCCTTCCACCTCACCATCCACTCACCGTTTATTATTAATTAACTTTTCAAATGTTAATTAATATTAAAAACACGCGCTAAACACTTTTTAAACCTAAAACAAAGATCAAAACAGCTGTTCCTCATGTTCTTCACAAATTTGGGCATTTGTTAATTACCAACAATTAAACCCTAATCTCTTCCAGATTAGTGATTAGGGTGACACTAAACACATCCCAACTTTCAAAAACCTTGCCACATCACTACCTTGGACACATGATTCCCCTGCTTTTTCACCTTTGAGCAAACTGCCAAAATTGTGACAGCCATCCAACGGGCATGATTCCAACTTACATCTTAAGCTTATTTTACACCTTTGGTTTCACTTTTACCTTGCCAGCTCCACAACAAAACAAGAACTAGTCACATGATCAAGATAACTTCAAAACCCCTCAAGGGCATCTCTAGGACTTCACAGCTTTAGGGTTTACGTTTTTTTAGCTTCTTAGCAAGTAGTTTGTAGCCTATAAAAGGCATAAGACTGAGTACATTTAGCTTTGCTCTTGAATTTTCTATTGTTCACAAATCTGTAAATCATATATTCAGTCAATGAAATGTGTTTGAATTTGCTGAAGAAAACTCAAGTGCCAATCATATTATCTGCTTGTTATTGTTCTTTGTTTGTTAATCTTGAATCCTACACCTGTTTTCAAAAGAAGTGTGCAAAAGTTTGCACATTTTCCACTTTTCTTGATATTTTGCTAAGTCTTCTTCAAACCTTGGAATTCTTGGGCTATAAAGCTGATCATAGCATCCTGATATTGAGTTATCAAGGTGTGGTGAAGCCTATAACTTGGGGATAATCAAGTGTGGGGAACTAAGGTTGCATTAATCAAGGATTTTCATTTTTCTGATTTTGATATTTTTCTCTTAACCTTGTTGAATCTTAGCAGGCTTTATTGTTGAAGCTTGTGCTTGTTCTTGCTAGCACATAAGCTAAAAATTCGTGGGTGTGGATTTACATCCATGTACACATCATTCTACTTTAAATCTGTTAAAAAGTTGGATTTTTGGTGAATTTGTGTGTTGCTTATGTTCTTGCTGATTTTATGGTCTAATCTTGTTCTAATCTGCATATTATATCTGTTATTGTGTTGATTTGTGCTTGGGTAACCTTGGAATGCACTTTTGATTTGAAAATTTTGTTTTGAAAATATAAAAGGGAATTTGGGTTTACCTGTTTAAGATCATAGTGTGTTATTTTATGGTTGGAAGTTTGTGTTAGTGGTTTGTGTCTGCTATCTACTTAGTTGAGTGCTATTTGCTGCAAGTTATTGGGCTTAAACCCTTGAATCAAAGATTGTGTTATAACTTATTGAGTTTGACTATTTTTGACCCAAAATCTTATTAATACTTAGAGTATAGGCATGTTTTGGGATATAAGCTGTTAAATCAAAGTTATCATAACATATCTTAGAGATCTGAGTGTTTGAATTTGGCTTGTTGGTCAAGTGCATCAACAAAAGTAAAATCTGCTTGTGTTAGTGTTCATCAGTAACTTTTAGTGCTTGAATCTTGACCTATACTTTGAATCAGTGCATGAAACCTGTTTAAACTTGTTCATTTAAGTTTATTATAGCTTGTGTATGCTTTTGGTGCAATTTGGGTGGCTGAAATTTGCTAAAACAGCTTATAAGTGCTTAACTGCTTATTGTTCAAAGTCTGGTGCATGTCTGGTGATTAAATGAATTAACTGTACAAATTGGCTGATTGTGATTGTGATTTCTTTGTTGTTATTGACTCCTTATGATCCACTGATCATTTGGGTGCGTTTGTGAAACTTGAATCTCCAAAAAAGTCACTAAAGACAAATAGTCAAACAAGTCAAGCAGTGGAAAAAGTTTCCACTGCTCAGACACCAAAACTAGACCCTGCTAGTGTTAATTTTCAATTAGCTTATTAATAAGCCATATTGGCTTATTTAGACCTGCAACAACTTACTTTTTGTGGTCAATCTTCATCATTTGCCCCATTTCTTTGAACTGGAGCTTATCAGACTTTGACTTTGACTTTTTGCTAGAAAACTCTTAAAGTTGACTTTTAAAGAAGTGCTTATTTGCTTATTTCAGCTTATTGAGTGAACTTATTTGAAAACTTTTTGTTGATTAAGCTTACTTAAGTCATTTAAAAGCTTTTATAATTTGAATCAGCTCTTGGGGTGGCCTAGAACTTGAAAACGACTATTTTGTCGTTTTGTAAAGATTGCTTATTGCATTTTCAGGCTTATTCCTTGTAATTTTTTCAATTTTCTTTTTACAGAAGTCTTAAGTAACTCAAAAGAAGCTTGTGTGTCTAATTTGAGCTTATGGCATTAGCTTATAGCTTAATGGCCAAAAAGCCCATTAAGAATAAGCTGGTTGATATAAGCCAGTTTATTTCACATTTTCAGCTTTTGGGCCTTTGAAAAATTGTGTTCAGAATCAAATATTGAGTCAGATAGGAGCTTTTGGGCCATTTTTATAAGCATTTTTCTTATTGGGCTTATTTTGGCCCAATAAGGGTCTGTTTTGGACTTTGGCCCATTTGAAGGCCCATTAGGGGTATTTTTGTAATTTCAACTTCATTTCTGTGTTATTTAGGTTAAATTAAGTTATTTTGCAAGTTTTTAGAATTTTTATAAATTTTGGATTTTTAATATTATTTTATTATTAATTTATTATTAAAAATTAAAATTTAGATTTTTCAAGTTTTTACATTTTTTAGGGTTAAATACATTAAGTTAGGAATTTTACAATTTTTAGAATATTTTTATTGTCCTTAAATTAATTTTTATAAATATTTTAAGTTTTAATAGTTTTTAATTGTTTTTAAATAGTTTTTATTCATTTTAAAATTTTCAAAAATAGTTTTAAATTAAGTTAGGTCATTTTAGAGGTTTATAATTGAAAAAATCTCATTTGGGCTTTTTGTTAATTAAATTGATTTTTTTTTTGCTTTAATTAGCATTAAAAAATTATTATTTAATTAAATAAAAGGTTTGAGTGATTTTTGATTTTTTGTAAACTCTAATTACATTATTTAGGATTTATTGCAATTTTCTAGGAATTTTTAGAGTAAATTTTTAATTTTGTCACTTTTTACGGTTTTACGTGTACGACTAATCGTCTTAGTGTAATTCGTCATCGTAACCGTCATTCTCTTCTTATCTCATTTCTATTTTATTTTCTTATAATCAATATAATCACAAAGTTAATCATCTCTTAACACAACACACTAGCCTCCTTGAGAACGATCCCCACTTTGGGTCATAACTCGTGGTTTCCCGAAATCACTTGTAAATACTTACCCTAATTACACTCTTTTTCCTAAAAGACGTAAAAACTCAACCATCATTTTTGCGCCACTGCCGGGGAGGCGTGTTGTGTTTTGATTTATCAATTGTTGTTTTAATATATAGCCATAGAGGGTGCTTGTTTTAGCTTATATAGTAGGCTTATAAGCTTATTAGCTTATATAAGCTTATAAGTCAAAACTAAGTGTTTGGTTAAGCTTATATAAGTAGGCTTATAAGCTTATATATGCGAGTTTTGGTAAGCCCAAGATTTGAGGCTTTTATAACAATGAATGGGCTTATATAAAAATAACATATAAAAAGACATTAATGCCCATATTTAATGACCACATCATTTAATATTTATGTATATTTTTGTCATTTTAGCTTATTAGTTATGAAAAGCTAAACCAAATACTAAATAGGGGCTTATAAGCTTATAATATATAAGCCATAAATGGCTTATATAATATAAGCCTAAGCAAACAAATAAGCTTAACCAAGCACCCCCATAATATCTATTGTAGTAGTAGCACTCTACTAATACGTATTATCGGTTTTTCGTTTTTTATGTGAATATTATTAATATATTGTATACGTAGAACAATAAATTCACAAGTACTCCAAAAGTGTGAAAACACAACCTTGACTTAGGAGGTCATTACCCAATCATTGTATTCGAATCTCAAACAAGAAAGAAAAGGCAAAAATAGATAAATACTTTTGTGAAGCTCGATTTTGAAAAATACAAACTATAAGGTGGGTATAAGGCGGGTATTATAAAATATACCCTAAGAAAAAAGGCTCTTAAGTGCTTCGCGCCGCCTCGTTTCCCCGCTTGCTTGTGAGTATTTGATTTTGAAAACTAATCGAGGGTTTTGCCGCCCAAAGTATTATTATGTATCATATATACTTTCTAAATTCATCAAAGGCGTTCACTCCACGTGGTCGTTTTCATTCCTTGAGGCTTCTTTAATCGAGAGATTTGATTAAGGAGATTTGAAGATTTTGGTCTACTTAATACAATCACAAAAAACCAAAAGAAAGTAAAAACAATCAAAAACCACAAAAAAAAAATTAGAAAAATACAAAACACCAAAAAGAATCATCTTTGCTCATCCCCTCGTTGTACGTGACGTTTATGCAAAACCACAACCAAGCAAGACGTGCACGTAAACGAAGAAACCGAAAGGATTCAACACCTACTCCTAATCTTTCTAGTGAGGAGTCTCATATTGACGAACCCATTGTAAGGGAGGAACCAACCATGGAGAATCAAACTATGATGGAGTTACTTCAAGCACCCACCGAGGGTTATGGAGAGGCTATTGTGATTCCCGCTATCCTTGCGGATAATTTTGAAGTGAAAACGGGTTTGATGTCGATGATCCAAAACAACAAATTCCGTGGTGATGAAAAGGACAACCCGCACAACCATATCCGCCAATTCAATCCTCTTACCGCCACTTGCAAATTTAAGGATGTTGCTAATGACTCGATTAAGATGATTCTTTTTCCGTATTCCTTAGCAGGGCCCGCTAAAATTTGGTTAGAGATAGAGCCACCCAATTTTATATTGACGTGGAAGGATCTCGTTTCAAAATTTGTGAACCAATTTTTTCCGCCCTCTAAGACTACGCATTTGAAAAACGAGATTTCAAAATTTTCATAAGAATTTAATGAGAGTTTTTCAACGGCTTGGAATAGGTTTAAGGAAATGTTACATGAGTGTCCTCATCACGGTTTTTCCGATTTGCATCAAATTGACACGTTTTACAATGGACTTAATGATCATGAAAGGGATTATCTAAATACCGCAGCGGGTGGTAATTTTTTGTGTAAAACGGTTGAGGAAGCTTTGGTGATAATTGAGAATAGATCTAAGGTGTATAGTCCTCGTAGCACCTCGAGTGTTCGTAAGGCTTCGTCTTCGGCTTCACCTTCTTTGTCTAATACCATCGATGCTTGCCAAATTGAGGCAAACTTGGAAAACAAAATCTTTGATAAGCTTAAAGGACTTTTAATTGAATTAAAAGTTGGAGAACAAAGTGCTCCCGCTACGGCTAAAGCGGTCGAGGCTTCATGTATGTATTGTGGTGGAGGTCATGATTTCTCCGAGTGCATTACCAACGGTGGTAACACTTCGAGTGCCTACGCGGCCACGGGAACTTACAACCAAAACGGTCAAGTTACCCGCTCTAATCAATTGACTCCACCGGGTTTTGCTTCAAATCAAAATGCTAACAACAACTATCGAAACAATCAAGTTGGTTTCAAAAACAATTACAACAAAGGGAACTATGGTAATCAAGGGGCTAATAATCAAGTTTCAAACAAAAATCTAAGTGATTTTCAAAACAACAACAAAGGTTTGCAAACTTTGAAAGATCTTCCAAATGAATTTGTTAAATACGCTAATGGGAACGATGCTAGGTTTGACAACCTTCAAAGAGAAATCATTAGCCTAAGATCCGAGTTTAAGACCGACTTGAAGAAAGAGTTGAAAAATGAGTTAGCAAATGAGCTTAAAATCAATACAAACAAAATGGAAGGAAATGTAACTAGGTTACAACAAAACTAACAAAAAATGGAACAAGGGCAACATGAAATTAAGCAAGAAATGATTAAGGCCGAGAAAAGGCAATCCATGTTTGAGGACAAAATTTCATCTATGTTTGAGGCAATTATGTGCAAACCGTCTTCGAGTAGTCTTCCTAGAAACACCATATCGAACCCTAAGGGTGAGATGAAAGTGATTACCACACGTAGTGGTAAGACACTAAAGGAACAGACTCCTCAACCAATTTCTCCTACGGAGTATGCAATTGAGGAAGAACCCGAGGTGGTGGTCGAAAAGGAGCATGTCCCAATCCCACGAAGTACCGCTCATGCCACACCTACGGTTGACCCATTACCAACATTGGAACCCGAGATTCCAAAGGCTATGCATATGCCTCAACCCACACCACCTTTGCCCTATCCATCAAGACTTAGAAAGGAGACACGTCAAGAGCACGACAATTACCAATTTGAGCTTTTTATGAAAATGTTTCGTGATTTGCACTTTAATGTGAGTTTTGCCGATGCTTTGGTCATGATGCCTCGATTTGCCGCTAACTTTAAGAGTATGTTGAACAACAAGGAGAAATTGGATCAATTGTCTAGTTTTTCATCGGTTTATCTTAATCGCATACCTCAAAAAGTCGGTGATCCCGATAATTTCTTGATTCCTTGTGCAATCCAAGATATGGAAGAATGCTATGCCTTGGCCGATCTTGGTGCTAGCATTAACTTGATGCCACTTGCAATCTTCAATTCGCTCAATCTTCCTAATCTTACTCCTTCACTAATGTCTATCGAGTTGGCCGACCACTCCCCGATTCCCGCATGTGGATTGGCGGAAGACGTTTTTGTGAAAGTGGGAAATTTCTATTATCCGGTAGACTTTATCGTCGTCGATATTCCCACGGATCCTCAAGTTCCTCTCATTTAGGTCGTTCGTTTTTAGATACGTCTATGGCTTTGATTGATGTTCATGCTAGAAAGATCACCTTACGTTTCAACGACGAGGAAATTGTTATAAACCCAAATCAAAACTCTCAAATTTCTCATGTTTATTCCGTTCCAACCATAAACCTCGTTGATATGATTTACGTTGTTTGCGAGGAATTTTCACAAGAAGTTCTAGGTTTTGGTGATGATGAAAATAGTGGCAATCCCACTATGTTAGATCCCATTCTTGATAACTCGACACCAACCTTCACTCCATTTGAAGGTGGTGGTTTTACGTTGGAAGAATTCGATGTTCCACGTACTTGTAACGACCCTCGACAGTGATGAGGACTTCTCGATTATCAAGGATTTTCTTAACGATTTCCCATTTCCTTCACCTGAGGAGGTTATGAGTATCGAGCCCAAATCTTCAATTGAGGAACCACCTATCCTCGAGTTGAAAGATTTACCTCCTCATCTCGAATATGTGTTTTTGGAGGAGGGAGACAAGTTGCCGATTATTATTGCGAAAGAACTTTCGGATGATGAAAAAACGCACTTGTCGATGTTCTAAAGGATCACACAGGGGAAATTGCGTGGAAGTTATCCGACATTAAGGGGATCGATCCCAAGTTTTGTACCCACAAAATATTAAAGGAGGAGGATTACAAGCCCGCAATCTAATGTTAAAGAAGGGTGAACCCCAAAATTCACGCCGTCATAAAAAAGGAAGTCCTAAAACTCCTTGACGCGGGAATGATTTAACCTATTTTCGAAAGCCCTTGGTTGAGTCCTATTCATTGTGTCCCTAAAAAGGGAGGAATGACCGTTGTGCCAAACGATGCCAACGAGTTAATTCCCACTAGACTCGTGACCCAATGGAGAGTGTGCATTGACTATCGTAAGTTGAATGATGCCACTCGTGAAGACCATTTTCCCTTGGTCTTCATGGACCAAATGTTGGAGCTTCTTGCGGGAAACGATTTATATTGCTTTTTAGATGGTTTTTCCGGTTACTTCCAAATCCCCATCGATCCTCGTGATCAAGAAAAAACTACGTTTACGTGTCCATATGGAACGTTTGCGTATCGTAGAATGCCATTCGGACTTTTCAATGCACCGGGAACCTTTCAAAGGTGCATGATGGCTATTTTTCATGATATGATCGAGAAGACGATGGAAGTCTTCATGGATGACTTTTCTGTGTTTGGTTGTTCGTTCACTTCGTGTTTGTCGAATCTTGAGAGAATGTTGAAGCGTTGTGAGGAAACCAACCTTGTGCTTAATTGGGAAAAATGTCATTTTATGGTTAAAAGTGGAATCGTCTTAGGGCACAAGGTTTCGAAAGCAGGGATTGAGGTAGATCAATCTAAGGTAGACGTCATCGCCAAATTACCTCATCCCAAAACCGTTAAGGGAGTTAGGAGTTTCCTAGGACACGCAGGCTTTTATCATCGATTCATCAAGGATTTTTTAAAGATCTCTCGGCCTATTAAACATCTCCTCGAAAAAGATGCACGTTTTGTCTTTGACGAAGATTGTGTACGAGCCTTTGAAATCCTTAAGAGGAAACCTACCAAAGCTCCCATTCTTGTTGCTCCCAATTGGAACCCCCCCTTTGAGCTCATGTGTGATGCTAGTGACTATGCTATTGGGGCCGTATTGGGGCAACGTCATGAAAAGCACTTCTTGCCTATTCACTATGCTAGCAAGACGATGACCGAGGCTCAACTTAAATACACTACAACGGAGAAGGAATTCCCTGCCGTGGTGTATGCATTTGAGAAATTCCGACCTTATCTCGTCTTGACGAAATGCATAGTGTATACGGATCATTCGGCTATAAAGTATCTTATGGCTAAACAAGATGCTAAGCCAAGATTACTTCGTTGGATTATCCTCCTCCAAGAATTTGATCACAAAATCGTTGACAAAAAAGGAGCCGAGAATCTTGAGGCTGATCATCTTTCTCGTTTGGAAGATCCTCACCAAAGTGTTTACGAGCCCAAGGAAATCACCGAAACATTTCTGCTCGAGACACTTGGTGTAGTGAATTCTAAGCTTGATTCTTCCACCCCATGGTTTGCGGACTTCGCAAATTACCATGCGGGCAACTTCATCATCAAGGGTATGACGACTCAAGAAAAACGAAAATTCTTTCGTGACGTCAAGTTCTACTTTTGGAATGACCCGTTCTTGTTTCGAACTTGTGCGAAGCAGATTATTCGACGTTGTGTCTTTGGTACCGAATCTTCTAACATCCTTAGAGCTTGTCACGAGGGACCCACGGGTGGTCACCATGGTGATAATCTCACGGCTAAGAAGGTGTTTGATGCCGGCTTCTTTTGGCCTACTATTTACCGAGATGCACATGAACTTGTGAAGTCGTGTGACTTATGCTAACGACAAGGAAAAGCCTCACAAAAAGATGAAATGCCAGAAAATATCATCCAAGTGTGTGACATCTTTGACGTTTGGGGCATTGACTTTATGGGGTCGTTCCCATCATCTCGTGGTAATAAGTACATCCTTGTCGCGGTTGACTACCTATCTAAGTGGGTGGAAGCTAAGGCTTTGCCCACCAATGATACTCGTGTGGTAGTCAAGTTTTTGAAAAGCTTGTTTTCTCGGTTTGGAACCCCTCGTGTGATCATAAGCGATCGTGGAACCCATTTTTGTAACGACCAATTCGAAAGGGTCCTAATGATATATGGGGTTACACATCGACTTTCTACGGCTTATCACCCACAAACGAGTGGGGGAAGTCGAGGTTTCAAACCGATCTTTGAAGATGATCTTGGAGATCCATTGGGGAAAACCGACAATCTTGGTCGGATTAGTTGGACGATGCTTTATGGGCCTTTAGGACCGCTCATAAGACGCCCATTGGGTGCACTCCCTATAAGCTTGTGTATGGGAAAAATTTTCATTTGCCAATTGAATTGGAACACAAGGCTTATCGGGACCTAAAGCATTGTAATGATGACATGGAGACCGCGGGAAAACACCAAAAAATGCAATTAAATGAATTGGATGAATTAAGGGATATTGCTTATGAAAATTCATTGATTTATAAAGAAAAGACTAAAAAGTTGCATGATTCAAAAATTAAAAACCAGGTTTTTAACATTGGGGTTCAAGTTTTGCTTTTTAATTCTCGTTTGAAAATCTTTTCCGGTAAGTTGAAATCCCGTTGGTCCGGTCCATTCACCGTGACTCAAGTTTTTCCATATGGGACCATCGAGCTAGATCAAAATTATGGCCCCAATTTCAAGGTGAATGAACATAGGTTGAAGCACTACATTGGCGGGGAAGTTCCATCCTTGAACTACCTCGACCAAATCACCTTCCCCAATGATAATTAGTATTGAGGGGATCGAGTCGAGCTCATGACTCGGTAATCAAAAACGAGGTGCCTCGTGGGGGAGTCCCATGCTTATCCAATGTACATATTATCGCTTTATAATGTAGTAACGTGTGGGGATTTGTGCCCTTCCAACCTTTGTTCCGTGGTTGTTTGTGAATTGTGGATTTTAGATGATCATTATCTTCACTATTGGAGCCTCTTGTGTTCGTTTTATGGGAGCACTCGATCGTTTGCTTTGAAGACTTTCTCAATATCCATGATATATCCTTTGATGTTCTAACCTTAGGTTTATAGCACACTTCATAAACGACTTTAAATTTAATGGTTACACCCTCTCCATGCTAGATTAGGCATTTGACTACGTCTCCAGTATGGGGGTGTTTGCACCCCTAGACTCGAAACATTGAGGACAATGTTTAACTTTAGTATGGGGGGGGGTGGGTGAATAGATACTTGCCTTGCCAAACCTTCATGCTTTCCAAAGTTTATCTTTTTGTTTATCGTTTTGTTGCAAAATAAGGCTAAAAATGGCCAAATTTTAAAAAATTTCTCATGTTTTATAAGTGTTTGAAGACACGAATGTAGATTTTCCGATGGCGAGAATAAGAGTAATTTTTGACTCGACCGTGCGTGTTGAGCACTTAGCTTTGATTCCTTAACTTCACATTAGGCTAAGTCTCTTAAATGAGAACAAAAAATGATAGAGTTAATTATATGTTACTATGCTAAACGTAGAGTACTCGTATTCTTTCAAAAACTCATGTGTTCTCAATGTTTGCTTATTCTCCCTTCGCTTGTAAATATTTTTTGCTTAATAAATATTGACTTAGCGGTTTAGTCTTGATTGTTGGGTTTCTAGTCTTTTCTAGTAGCTTCCGTGTAATTAAATTGGGAAGACATTAAGGTATCGCCAGCGTCACGGTTTTAAAGTATTGGAACCCGAATAATCAAAAGCTTCACCCAATAATAAGATTTCAAGTGATCACCTAAATCAAGCAAACAATTTGAAGCTCACAAGGCCGAAGAATCTATGCAAAATTGAAAGTGAATCAAGCCTTAATCTTTGATGCTTTAAAGATCAAAAATTCGCCTTAGCGTGAGGATATACGTCTTTGGCTAATAAAACCACCGATAAGGTGGATAATAAAAGGCAAAGCAAGACCAAAGTCATAATAAAAGCTTCATGGTGAGTTGAATAAAAGATGGAGGTAAACCTATGATAACAAGCCCCCTTTCGTTAGGGGGCGTATAAAAGTCTTGGTAATAAGTCTCATGTTCAAAACCGTTATAAAATCGTATTTATCGATCCTTCTTATTGACTTAATTTTTTGACATCGTTGTCTATTAGGAGGGGTTATTGATTTGATGGTCTTGGTTACACCGTTAGGACTCTATTTTTAGACCTAAATCTCTATTATCACATAAGTCAAACAATGTATCCTCGTGAAACATTCAAGACATAATAAAATATAAGAGATACAACTTAGGAAATTGGGAGGATAAGTACGTGATTAGGGCATACGAGTAGTGTTAGCATTACTAACTTATAATGACAATGATCTCGTTGCACGCTTGGCATGAAATTGGGGTGAAAATCGAGGATGATGAAATTATTTCTAACGAAGCATTCACGTGTTCTTATTCTATGAACCTAAACGTCCCATTTTGCGATGAAAATCATACATTATGTCTAAAACGCAAGTAGTAGTAATAGTAGTAGTTAAGCTAGTTTATCATTCAATAAATGTGAATAAAAATGAACTTTGGAGGTGCTACGATACTTTATTCTAGCATTGCGTGAGGGCACGACAATGGTTTAGTATGAGGGAGTGATGAGACTGCTTTTATACATAGTCTCATCGTCCATAAAGGGCTTTAAATGCATAAAATATCATGAAAATACCCTTTTATATGCTTGTGTTTGTTGATTGTGTATTTTAGGTACAGATATTGAGAAAATGACAAAAGATCACAAGAATCATGCAAAAACGAACACGGGAAACGAAGCCGCACATTGAACCAAGCCCTAATGAAGAATTTCCCCAGACAAACCCTTGAAGATTTGAAGATTTATGAACAAGGGTCCTCCAATATTGAAGAATTGACACTATATACCCTTGTATCTTCATAATTAAAAGATTGGTCACTAAAGTTTGTCAATATTACAAAAAGGGCCCTCCACTTTGAAGAATTGCCAATTTTAGTCCCTCAACAAAACTAAAATGTCAATATTAATCCTCCTCAAAATCAAACATAACATGAAGGACTTCAAGTTACAAGAAATTACAAGTTTGGTCCTTTGAAAATGTCAATATTACCAAAAGGACCCTTGACTTTGAAGAAATGGCAAAAATGGTCCCTCATTAATCATGACTTGGCAATTTCAGTCCTCCAAGAAGTCAACAAGACAAGTCAAGACCATTACCTGTGAAGAAAATGCCAAATCAGTCCTTCAAGAATCAAGAATTGGCAAGAAATACCCCTGAAAATACTTTGGAAAAGTATTTGGGGCAAAAGTGTGAAAAAGAAAACTTGAAATACAAAGGAAAACGGATTTGTTGTGTTTATTTACAAAGTTAAAGAAGTTTGGGAGATAAGGAACTAAAGCTGGCAGACATTCAATCTTACCTAGACCTATGGGGGTTTGACACGTGCCCCACTAACACCCCTCATCCAATCACAACACTCCCTCCTTCCACCTCACCATCCACTCACCGTTTATTATTAATTAACTTTTCAAATGTTAATTAATATTAAAAACACGCGCAAAACACTTTTTAAACCTAAAACAATGATCAAAACAGTTGTTCTTCATGTTCTTCACAAATTTGGGCATTTGTTAATTACCAACAACTAAACCCTAATCTCTTCCAGATTAGTGATTAGGGTGACACTCAACACATCCCAACTTTCAAAAACCTTGCCACATCACCACCTTGGACACATGATTGCCCTGCTTTTTCACCGTTGAGCAAACTTCCAAAATTGTGACAGCCATCCAACGGGCATGATTCCAGCTTACATCTTAAGCTTATTTTACACCTTTGGATTCACTTTTACCTTGCTAGCTCCACAACAAAACAAGAACTAGTCACATGATCAAGATACCTTCAAAACCCCTCAAGGGCATTTCTGGGACTTCACAGCTTTAGAGTTTACGTTTTTTAGCTTCATAGCAAGTAGTTTGTAGCCTATAAAAGGCATAGGACTGAGTACATTTAGCTTTGCTCTTAAATTTTCCATTGTTCACAAATCTGTAAATCATATATTCAGTCAATGAAATGTGTTTGAATTTGGTGAAGAAAACTCAAGTGTCAATCATATTATCTGCTTGTTATTGTTCTTTGTTTGTTAATCTTGAATCCTAAAACTGTTTTCAAAAGGAGTGTGCAAAAGTTTGCACATTTTCCGTTTTTCTTGATATTTTGCTAAGTCTTGTTCAAACCATGGAATTCTTGGGCTATAAAGCTGATCATAGCATCCTGATATTGAGTTATCAAGGTATGGTGAAGCCTATAACTTGGGGATAATCATGTGTGGGGAACTAAGGTTGCATTAATCAAGGATTTTCATTTTTCTGATTTTGATATTTTGCTCTTAACCTTGTTGAATCTTAGCAGGCTTTATTGTGGAAGCTTGTGCTTGTTCTTGCTAGCACATAAGCTCAAAATTCGTGGGTGTGGATGTACATCCATGAGGTACACATCATTCTACTTCAAATTTGTTAAAAAGTTGGATTTTTGGTGAATTTGTGAGTTGCTTATGTTCTTGCTGATTTTGAGGTCTAATCTTGTTCTAATCTGCATATTATATCTGTTATAGTGTTTATTTGGGCTTGGGTAACCTTGGAATGCACTTTTGATTTGAAAATTTTGTTTTGAAAATATAAAAGGGTGTTTGGGTTTACCTGTTTAAGATCATAGTCTGTTATTTAGTGGTTGGAAGTTTGTGTTAGTGGTTTGTATCTGCTATCTACTTGGTTGAGTGCTATATGCTGCAAGTTATTGGGCTTAAACCCTTGAATCAAAGATTGTGCTATAACTTATTGAGTTTGACTATTTTTGACCTAAAATCTTGGTAATACTTAGAGTATATGCATGTTTAGGGATATAAGCTGTTAAATCAAAGTTATCATAACATATCTTAGAGATCTGAGTGTTTGAATTTGGCTTGTTGGTCAAGTGCATCAGCAAAAGTAAAATCTGCTTGTGTTAGTGTTCATCAGTAACTTTTAGTGCTTGAATCTTGACTATACTTTGAATCAGTGCATGAAACATGTTTAAACTTGTTCATTTAAGTTTATTATAGCTTGTCTATGCTTTTGGTGCAATTTGGGTGGCTGAAATTTGCTAAAACAACTTATAAGTGCTTAACTGCTTATTGTTCAAAGTCTGGTGCATGTCTGGTGATTAAATGAATTAACTGTACAAATTGGTTGATTGTGATTGTGATTTCTTTGTTGTTATTGACCCTTATGATCCACTGATCATTTGGGTGCCTTTGTGAAACTTGAATCTCCAAAAAAGTCACTAAAGACAAATAGTTAAACAAGTCAAGCAGTGGAAAAAGTTTCGACTGCTCAGACACCAAAAATAGCCCCTACTAATGTTAATTTTCAGTTAGCTTATTAATAAGCCATATTTGCTTATTTAGACCTGCAACAACTTACTTTTTGTGATCAATCTTCATCATTTGACCTATTTGTTTGAACTGGAACTTATCAGACTTTGACTTTGACTTTTTGCTAGAAAACTCTTAAAGTTGACTTTTAAAGGAGTGCTTATTTGCTTATTTCAGCTTATTGAGTGAACTTATTTGAAAACTTTTTGTTGATTAAGCTTAGTTAAGTCATTTAAAATCTTTTGAAACTTGAATCAGCTCTTGGGGTGGCCTAGAACTCGAAAACGACTATTTTGTCGTTTTGTGAAGATTGCTTATTGCATTTTTAGGCTTATTCCTTGGACTTTTTTCAAATTTCTTTTTACAGATGTCTTAAGTAACTCAAAAGAAGCTTGTGTGTCTAATTTGAGCTTATGGCATTAGCTTATAGCTTAATGGGCCAAAAAGCCCATTAAGAATAAGCTGTTTGATATAAGCCAACTTATTTCACATTTCAGCTTTTGGACCTTTGAAATTGTGTTCAGAATCAAATTTTGAGTCAGATAGGAGCTTTTGAGCCATTTTTATAAACATTTTTCTTATTGGGCTTATTTTGGCCCAATAAGGGTCTGTTTTGGACTTTGGCCCATTTGAAGGCCCATTAGGGGTATTTTTGTAATTTCAACTTCATTTATGTGTTATTTAGGTTAAATGAAGCTAGTTTGCATGTTTTTATAATTCTTTATAATTTTTGGATTTTTATTATTATTTTATTATTATTTTATTATTAAAAACTAAAATTTAGATTTTTTAAATTTTTACATTTTTTAGGTTAAATACATTAAGTTAGGAATTTTACAATTTTTAGAATATTTTTATTGTCCTTAGATTAATTTTTATAAATATTTTAAGTTTTAATAGTTTTTAATTGTTTTTAAATAGTTTTTATTCATTTTAAAATTTTCAAAAATTGTTTTGAATTAAGTTGGGTCATTTTAGAGGTTTACAATTGAAAAAATCTCATTTTGGTCTTTTTGGTTAATTAAATTGATTTTTTGGCTTTAATTAGCATTAAAAAACTATTATTTAATTAAATAAAAGTTTTGAGTGATTTTTGATTTTTTGTAAACTCTAATTACATTAATTAGGATTTATTGCAATTTTCTAGGAATTTTTAGAGTAAATTTTTAATTTTGTCACTTTTTTACGGTTTTACGTGTACGACGAATCGTCTTAGTGTAATTCGTCATCGTAACCGTCATTCTATTCTTATCTCATTTCTATTTTCTTTTCTCATAATCAATATAATCACAAAGTTAATCATCTCTTAACACAACACACTAGCCTCCTTGAGAATGATCCCCACTTTGGGTCATAACTCGTGGTTTTCCCATATCACTTGTTAATACTTACCCTAATTACGCTCTTTTTCCTTAAAGACGTAAAAACTCAACCATCATTTAGCCTGAAGGGCTTCACCTCTTCTGAACCACTCTATATGGTTGTGATCAGATGTAGTATGGATATCGCTTCCACAAGTCTCACAACATTTGGTAATAGAGTTTGGGTTTCTTGGTTTAATACCTCCTCTGAGTGAGATGATACGATTATGTCCGTGAGTGTCATGGTCATAACTTCCACAAATATTGCAAATAGGGTAATAGTGGCAGTCATCTGAGTGATGATTACCCATACCACAATGAATGCATGGTGGGAAAGGCATATTTCGCATGGAATGAGATGCTTCAAATTTGTGAGCATCAACACTTGTTTTGGCCAGCATATACTGAGTGTGTTCACAAGTGCGATGGTCAGTCCTTTCACATTTGGTACAATAAATCACTTTTAGGCAAGTTTCAGTGAGATGGTTATTTAGACCACATAAATCACAAGCCCTTTTAAATTGTGTCTTGTACTTGAGATGAGGAGAGTATGAAGGTTCATCTCTGAACCGTGTTGGTGTTTGCTGCTGCCTGAGTTACAATTTAAGATCATAGATCTCTTGCATGACAAGAGACATTCTCTCATCTTCCTCAGATCTAGCATTCTTCAGTTTATTTATTGAAATTAAAGAGGTAGTTCCCATATATGATCCTTCAGCAGGAGCTGAAGAGTTCTTTGAAGTGTCAATTTTGACATGTTTGGAAGAACTACCTTTGTGTGTGGTGTGAGACTTGATGATAGACTAGATAGTTTTGGGTCCAGTAGAGGGTTCAGCACCAACCAGCTTCTCCAAAAGAGGAAGTGGGGTACTTACTTCATTCTCTATATCATCATCTGAGTCATCCTCAGTAACTAAGGATTCAACTGGTGCTGAAGTGTCAACACATGCTTGTAACTCAGGAAGAAGGATTCGTCCAGTGTCATGATTGGGTATGTTCTCTTCACCTGACCTTTCAATGTCAGGGATCGAGCTACCATCCTCATTTGAGGCTTTGACAAAGGCAATAGATTTGGTGCTGGAGGATCCTTCAGCACCAAGCATTTTCTTCTTTTGAGCAGGTATTTGTTCACTTATGCATTGATTTACCCTATCAGAGTTTCTAATCCAAGGTTTAACAATATGTTTTGCTTCTTTGAGTTCCTCTCTAAGGGAGTTATTTTCATCCAAAATTTCTTTGTTCAGTTGTTGAAAAGTAAGAATATCAAGTTTAGCGTCTTTTAGCTCTATTTGCTTACTTTCAAAATCTTCAAGTTTTAGAACAAGTTTGTGAAATTTTTCAAGCAAATTGTTTCTTTGCTCTTCAACAAGTTTTAGATCAATGCACAAGTAATCAAAGACAAAATTTAATGTCATCTTTATCTTCTAATTCAAGAAGAGTTTGTACCTTTTTTATTGTGACATTGACCCATTCACCATTTCTAGCACTTTCTCTGGTCACAACATTTGAGCTTCCCCATTCATCATCAGCAAGTGGCATTAGCACTTTCACATTTACCAACTCATCATCATCTGAAGAAACATCTTCTTTATCCCATTCATATGCTTCAACAACAAGCCCTTTGTTCTTTTCTTGCTTGGGGGTCTTGGATGAGGAGCTTTCAGTACTCATTAAGGCCAATCTTGCCTTGATTTCCCTGTATTTGGCCTCAAAGTCTTTTGTAGGCCTGAGTTCAACCCTGCTTTGCTGAAATGGAGTAGAAGCAATTTGTTTTGGTTGAAATGATGATTGACCTGTTGGTCTTGATTGAGCTGGTGAGGAATATGAAGGGAGAGATGGTTTTGAATAACAATCCCTAGCGTAGTGACTAGTCTTCCCATATTTGTAGCATTCAGTGTCAACTGAAGTTTTTGTGGAGCTGTAGAACTTGCCTCATTTCATAAAGAACCTTCTAGATTTGTCCAGAAGTGCTCTTTCATGAAACTCCTCTTTGAGGTCATTCAGATATTCCTCACTAGATCTAGTATCTTCCTCATCATCAGGACTATCTTGGTAGTCTTGAATAACAGCTTCACTAAAGAAGGTTGTGGACAAGGGTGTAGCAATGGTTAATGCTTTACTCTTGCTAAAGCCTTCATAAATCCTATCAACTAGGTTTTCTTCAAATTTTAGTTTCCCAAAAAGAAAGGCTAGATCACAATCTTTAATGTGATTAGCATTCCTCAAGCTTTGGCAGAAACTAAGCCACTTCTTTGGCAATGCATTAACAAAAACTGTGTTGATTTCAAGTTTTGAAAGCTCAACACCATCATTCACAAGTTCATTCATCAGTGCTTTGTATATGGTGAATGTCTGTGTGAGGGTTTCCCCTTCTTTGTGCTTGAAGGTGTTGTATTGAAGCTTTAAATCCATAATTCTGGTTTCTTTTACATCAGAGGGTCCCTCATGGTAAAGAATAAGGTTCTCCCATGTTGCTTTGGCTGTATTACAATTTACAAGAGAATTCATTTGGTCATTTGGGAGTATACACATGATGAGACTTTTGAGACGCTGATCAAGGTTAGCAGCTTTTCTCTCATCAGTAGTCCATTGTACTTCAGGTTTTTATTGTCCCCAACCATGGAAACAAAAGGACCAATTTCAATGATTCCAAGGAATTGTGGTTCAATTCCAACCATGTGGACAAGAAACCTCTTCTTCCAATTTGTAAAGTTGGCTACCTCTAGTACAGGAGCAGCATTGAGTTGGTCACCCCTATATTCTAGGGTTTGTGGTATAACATGAGCCATTTTAGATCTTGATTTGAAAACTTTTAAGTGAGCAGTTTAATAAAATAAGAGTTTAACTAATCAAACTGCTCTGATACCACTTGTTGGTCCCTTGTAATTCGTTATTACTTATTAACTTAAGTAATAACTCTTACTTTGACTCAAGTGAGTTGTTTTAACAATAGATAAGAACTATGAAAGATTAAAACAACAATACCAATATACTTTTCAACGTATATACTTTTATTAGAATCAAATAAAGAATCTATAACCCACTTTATTTGCAGAATAACAAAGTGGTTGAATGACAATGGGGTTTTATCTCCTCTACTTAAACGTCTAACCAAAGTTAAAGTCTAAGCTCCAATCTAAACGTTCATATGCATCTTTGGCTATACGGTTTAGTTGGTATCAAGAGAGAAAGGTTTTCCAGAGTTTAAGCTCTTGGATTTGTTACCTTTCTCTCACAATGTACACTCCTTTATATTGGCAGTGTAAATTAGGGTTCGCATTTTGCATGTACTAATACATGAGTTTATCTAGTGGGTGGTTGATGCCTATACTGGATAAACAGTACAAAGTACTTAATAAACTATTCTGGAAAAGATAAAGGTTGTACATATATCTAAGTATACAAGCAACCTACTTTGACTTAAAGTTATCTTTTCCCGCCTCCGCCTAATGCAAACCATCAGAATACTGAAGAGTCTTTAGTATCCTAGAGGAGATCGACATCATTCAGTTTGGTATTGTCAAGCCAAACTGAACTGAAAGCCCTTCTTCAGTCCTTGTTCTTCAGCAACTAGATCGCCTAGTATTTGAAGTGAAGACTCCTTTGTCTTCTAAGTTCACTGGAAGGGGAGTGTTGAACTTCCTTCAGCTATAAAATATTCAGTAGGAACTTTGTTCCTCTTGTTATCCTTCAGCAGACTGGCCTTACTACTGAGCATGAAACACTTAGGGGGATTTTATATTCAAATCCTAGAGTTGCTTCAGGGTCAGTAAATACTGACCCAACAAAGACACCTATCGGTTGTAATGTCGACTTATGTACGGAAAGGTATGCCACCTCCCTTTTGAGTTGGAGCATAGAGCTTTATGGGCTTTAAAATGGGCTAATGTTGATTTAAACCAAGCCAGTTCATACAGGAAGGATCAAGTCAATGAGTTGGATGAGCTTAGATACAATGCTTATAAGAATTTCTTGATTTACAAAGAGAGAACTAAGAAAATCCATGATGCCAAGCTTAAGAACCGTGAGTTCCGAGTTAGAGACTTGGTTTTACGCTTTAAATCACGGTTTTAATTTTTTTCTGGCAAGCTAAAATCATGATGGTCCGGTCCATTCACCATATCAAATGTGTTTCCATATGGTACCTTAGAGTTATCACACCTTAATGGACCTAATTTCAAAGTGAATGGCCATCGTGTGAAGCATTACTTTCGGGAGGACATTTATAAGGAAATGGCCCATGAGATCCCTATTTTCCTTAAGAACTAGTTCTTTTAAGATGAGTCGAGCTAGAGACTCCTTAAATCAAGATTGAATAACCAGGTTAGATAATTTAGAATAGCTTTTGGTAGGATAGGAATAATAAGAGGGTGGTATAGTTGAGATAAAGTGTTGGGGGAGGTGCCTCTTTTGTCTTTTGGTGTTTGTTTTAGGGTTGCTCTCTTTCAAATCATTCATGGAACTTATAGAGGAGGCCCTCGTACCTCGTTCACTTTGATACTTTTGTGATTCAAACTTGGATATTAATAATATCTAAGATGAATTCACTTTATTTATCTCTTCCTTAGCTCGAGTTAAACAAAGTAATCAATGTCATAAGTGTAGGGGAGTGTACAATCCAATACTCATAAAAATTGAGGATAATGTTTATCTTAAGTGCAGGGGAGACTTCTATCAAAGTTACCTTGCCTAAACCTCTGCCTTTGCCTTCATGATAATTGGTAAAATTAAAATTTTCAACATTTTTCAAATTTTTTATCTACTTTGGCCACAAAGATATTGCATTCATCATTTTTGCATATCATTTTCATTTGCGTACACCTTGCATTTTATTTTATTTATGTTTCTTTAAAAAATATATAAATGAAAAAGAAAAATACTATAAAGGATATGGTTTAACAAGTTTAGACATTTTTGACATACTAGGCCCATTGTGAATATTTTGACTCAACCTGAGTTTGCTTATCCAAGCTTACTCTAGCTAGTATCCTTACCCGTGTAAACCTTTCATTTGGTATATTAAGCTAAGCATCCACGAGTCTCATTATTTAAGATTTTAAAGTGTGGAGAACGAGAGCTGATAGAGTTTAAAGTAAGTGTAAAGGAGCTAAACCTCATATTAAATACTTGTAGATATTTTACCCCCTTTCGTAACCTTTACTTTCTTGTCAACGCTTGTTGTTAATATATAATCAAGAACGGTTTTATCGGTTTTTAGTCTCTTATGCATTTTTGGCTAATCGTTCGTGGTTGATATAAGTAGGTATTGAGATTCTAAGTCTAACCGATTTATGTGTCCTAGACTTTTGTTATGCTTACTAAGTGGCGGGTGTTAGTTTATTGTGTGGAATAAAGAAAAATAAGAGTGGCTTGAAAAAGATAAGTGGCTAGTAAAAAAAAATTATTAACAAACTTCCAAAAAGGGGGCAGTGATGTGAATGGTGGCTATTGAATTTCAATATTACTCTCACAAGGGTTTCGTGAATTTGGTTCTTACTTTTCCGGTCCAATATTACTCTCACAAGGGTTGCTGGATCAAGAATCCAAGGTCTTATAAAGGCAGCGGATATAAATTATTGCGTGATTTTTATTTTTCTTTTCTTAGCGACTGAGTAGCCATTTATCGTAAGCATTACATAGGTTTAGCACACATAAGGCTATCATCTTATTATTTTAACACAGACTTATATCCATTATGGGCGGTTTCAAAGTAACTAATGAGATGATTATCTATCATTAAAACCGTGCTTCCTTATTTTCAGATTTTACATTTCTTATAGAGGCAAAATAAGTGGGGGTATATAGTAACTAAATTAATTTCAATGAATAAGTCGATGCACTTTTACTTATGAATGACAATGATCTCGTTTTTAAGCTTGGTATGGGGAACGTGAAACTTGAGGGTGATAAAGATTCATGGTATCAAAGACCTAATAAAGTCGTTGATGTGTTTACAAGTTATTTCCATCAAACCATTTTCAAGAAGATACAAAAATAAATATATATATATATATATATATATATATATAGAGTTTATATCTTGCATTGCATTCTTAAAAATTAAAAATCATGCATCATATAACACAACATAGTGTAAAAGGATATCATAATGGCCTAGGTGGGTTAAATATGAGAAAAATGTAATTTTATGCTTTGAAATATGTCATTGCATGAGGGAAAGTGTAGGGGATTTGATATGGGTGAAAACTCATATCAATAAAGCATATTTAAACCCTTAAAACACAAAGGAAATACCAAATTATATTTGTGAAAAGACGGAATTATGCGTTGTTTTGTTTGTTTTGTGTTTTGTAGGCAAAATGGTACGTTTCAAGACAAACACGGATTTTAACGGCTTATTTTGAAGAAAAAGACAAAAGAAGGATTAAAAGTGGCCAAAGAGTAAAGATGAGGGACTAAAATTGCTGCTAATTGAAGATCATGGGCTAATAATGACAGAGAATCAAAGTTTCAACAAGTATTCAATTGCCAACTTGAGGGACTTAAGTTTCAACAAGTATTCATCTACTGTAATACTCCCTCTAAATCGCACTATGATAATCTACAAGTTTCGTACTCTTAACTATTGTTGTCTGACTAATTGAGTGCATACGTCTATGACATGTGTAAAACTTAACGGATCCTACTCTTACTCTCTCCAAATCAAGCTAATGCAACTAATGATCCATAAAGTCTTTCAACTAATACACCTAAATCCTATAGAGCCGAACACTAGATTACTCATAGAATGCAAAAATTCAGTAGGCTAGAACTGCGAAACAAAAGGCAAGAATCCAAGCGACGATGAACATATTGCAAACAAAGTTACGCTACAATTAACTACAAGATTTTACGCTAATAACTTGCAGAAAATAAAGTGTGCTTAACCTGCTCATCTAAAACTAGTCTGCTGATGTAGAAGGTCAGCGCTGAGCTGCCTTAATCGAATCACCAAGAAACAGAAGTCTAGAACTGATATTGATACTGACTGAATGAACAAATGGACAAGTATGCTGCACCGAGAAATGGAATCGAAACAGATACCTGTAAACTTATCACATAACAGTACTATTTCATCGAAAATAAGCGTAATCATCTCACAACTAACACCTAACTAGATCAAACACAATATATCTGCTGAACTCCTTATGAACGAATAAACCAATTGTCCAACTATCTGCTTGATATCTAAAGCTGTCTACCCGGCTTTCCCTACGTCGAAGAAGCTACTGTTTTATAACAGTCTCTTAACTGACTAAAGCAATTTGAACTATTATTAACCAAAAACTGTGAAAAACACTCATGAACTCATAACTACAGTAAGCTAAACACAGTACAAAAGCTAAAAGGTGAATCTTGAAATCTTGATTTCCTCCATTAATGGTAGAGGAATGTAAATTGTTTTAACTATCTAAACAGAAATCAAACACGATTTTAACTAACTTCCTAAGTTAATTCAGAGATTTAGAAAGATGAAGAATTTTAGAAACTTGAAGATTTGCATTAATGGAAATCAGTTATAACAAACTAACAGAAAATGGACATCATAGTAGTAAAGTCTTTGAGAAAGAAAGAACATAATGAATTTGAGTTTATTAAGGACTGGAATCAAAGTTTGTTACAAATCTTAACTAAAATCAAAACAAAGAGTAGAAGAGAAATGTATTGAAAGATTACAATTAACTACTCCTAACTATCTAAACTAACTATGTCTGTGTAATCTACACCTAGCTAACCGATTCCAAATGAGGGCGAAGAAGTGAATTTACAAAGAATGAGGGAGGATGTTGGAGAGGTGGAGTGACGTGTTTCGACCAATCATCAACCGCCACGTTATCTAGGGTTCTTCATGATAAACCCAGAATTGGGCGTTTCTTCATTGCTTGATCTTGATCAAATTAAGTAGCACAATCTTGTGCGGAATGGAATGAGGAACACTTTTGCTATGTTGATCTTCTCCTGACTCCTTGTAAATCTTGCTTGAATCTTGAATATATGTATTTGGTGAAAAGTGGCTTACTCTCTTTTTTCTTTGGCTGTTAATAATGAAAGAGACAATACATCCAAGATGATACTAAAAAATCATCTTATTCGTCTTTAGTCCCTAGTTTTTATTTTCTTAGCATTTACTCATTTGATCATTTTAAACTTTCAAACAAATACAACTTTAAGTCCTTGATTTTATGGATTTGGCAAATATGAGTCTTTGAAAACTTCATTCGTCATTTTCTTCGTCTTTTCTTCAATAAAACCCATGAAAGCTCGTATTTGTTCCGAATGTATCTTCTTTGCCTGAAAATACACAAACACAAGAATACACGCGTAATTCTGATAATTTAAAGCACAATATCATGTATTTGTCCATGTTTTAAGTGGTTTTTGAGTTATAACTTATGAGTGTTTTTACATTTATCAACTCCCCTCCATTTGACCATTGACATGGCCTCATGCAATGCAATATTTTAAAGCTCTAGAGTACACTTTTCTCATAATTAATCCACCTTGGCCATTTTATTATTTAATATACTATACTATGCTACATGATGTATTATTTTTAAATTTTGGAAATGCAACGCAATATATAAACTCTATTTATTTATTTTTTTGGATTTTATTGAAATGGTTTGATAGAAATAACTTGTAAAGAAATCATTGACTTTAATTAGGGCTTTGGTACCATGATTACTTATCATCCTCAAGTTTCACTTTCCCCATACCAAGCTTAAAAACAAGATCATTGTTATCCATAAGTGAAAGTCCATCAACTTATTCATACAAATTAATTGTGTTACTTTTATACCCCCACTTATTATGCCTCTAAGACCGGTTATTATTTGATCAAATTTCTTTTGAGCAAATTTGTCATTATTTAAAGCGTAAAATATAAGAAATGTAAAATCTGAAAATAAGGAAGCACGATTTTAATCCTAAGTAACCATCTTATCCATTACTCGAAAAACCACCCACAATTAATATAAGTCTGACCCAAAATAATAAGTCATTCTCCTTATGTGTAAGATCCTTATGTCATGCATTAATAAATAGCTACACACTCGCTAAGAAAGAAAAATAAAACTCACGCAATAATTTATATCCGCTGCCTTTTTGAGACCATGTATCTTCAATTCAGCAACCCGTCAAGGTAATATTGGATTGGAGAAACTAATAAATCCCCGCAACCCTTGTGAGAGTAATATTGGAATTTAATAGCTAATATAATTAACACTTCACTGCCCCTCTTGGGAGTCTTGTATAAATTTTTTTTTCTAGCCACTCATTTTCTTATAAGCCGCTCTTATATTTCTTTATTCCTCAAAAATAAAATGAAAAGAATAAAAGGAAAAACACCTGCTACGTATTAAGCATGACATAAGTCTAGTACACATAAAACGTTCTAACTTAGAATCTTAAGACGTACTTATACCAACCACAAATGATTAGCCAAAAATGCATAAGAGACTACAAACCGATTAAAACCATTCTTGGTTATTTATTAACAATATATACATGTGTTGACAAGAAATTAAAGGTTACGAAAAGGGATATAAAAGCCACAAGTAATTAATATGAGGTTTATCTAGCCCTTTACACTTACTTCAAACTCTATCATTTCTCGTTCTCCACAGTTTAAAATCTCAAATAATGAGACTATTGGATGCTTAGCCTAATAAACCAATAAAGATCTACATGGTTAAGGATACTAGCTAGAGTAAGCTTGGATAAGCAAACTCGGGTTGAGTCAAAATATTCATGGCGCGCCTAATATGTCAAATTCTAAACTTGTTAAACCATATCCTTTATTATATTTTTTTTCCTTTTTCATATATTTTTGATGAAAAATAAAAGAAGAAATTTATACTATGCAAATATGTTATGCAAATGAAAAAAATGATTAATGTAGAGATTATGAATGCATATTTTTGGTGGCCAAAGTAGATCAAAAATTTGAAAAATGTTCTAAAATTGAATTTTCCCAATTATCATTAAAGAAAAGGCAATGGTCTAGGCAAGCTCACTTTGATAGAAGTCCCCCTACACTTAAGATAAACATTGTCCTTAATGTTTAAGAGTATTGGAGTGTAAACTCACCTATACTTATGACATTGATTACTTTGTTTAACTCGAGCTAAGGGAGAGACAACTAAAGTGAATTCATTTTAAGCACAATGTTTTGAATATCATAATAGCAAAACTAATCGAAGTGAACCGGATACACGTGCCTCCTCCATAAGCTCTATGAATGAAATGAGAGAGAGAAACCCTTGAAACAAACACCAAAAGACAAAGAAAGGCCACCCCTCTACTTCAACTCTACTATAACACCCTCTTATTAAACCTAACCTATTTAGATCTACTCTACGTTTTCTAACCTAGTTATTCAATGCTTGAACTTTATGCCCTAAGTCTGTAGCTCGACTCGGCCCCGAATTAGGTTGTCTTTGGGGAAACCAGCATGGAGAATAAAGGATATCCACTTTGAAGCACATCTCACATGATACACTCAAACTTAGTCCGTTGCCATTTACAATAAGATTTACAATATCCGCCTCAATAAATGGAACGCTCCAACGTGTCTCAAGTTTTTCTAACATAGAAAACTCTCATATAGGAAGTACCCCAGGATCAAATACATAGTTTCCATCTCTACACGTGAACAACTCCAAAGTAGGTAGCATCAACAAAGTAAGCTCATACGAGAAGCCCATATCAATAGAAGTAACACTCTTAAGTGGAGTAGATGAAAACCAATATTTCTTAAACATACGGATCCCAGGATAAAAAAGCATTCCCTTCATGGGAAAATAAGAAGATGAGCTTGTATCAACCATATAAGATTCCCCCTTAGATATCAAAGCATCATGAGACTATGAAGGTGTAGAAATCAAAACATTCATAACAATATATCCATGTGGTGCTCCTCATCATCATCATCAAAAGGTGGGGAATCTTCCATAGAAGGCATAGGGAAAGGAGGATCAAGAGTAATAGTGTCTTGTGGAGGAAGTGTAGGCTCGATGTTCTAAAAAGCAATTTCTCACTAAGACAAATCTCCTCTTCCTAATTAGAAGCACTATCATCGACCTCAATATTAATATTAGCAAGATTAGCTTCTATGGTGGTATCAATATCCATAAGAGAGTCCAAATCAAAGGATTTGGGTTCTAAAGGTGCCTTAGGTGAAAAAGAATCAATCTCTAAGAGTATAGGATTTTCTTCGTCAAAAATCGACTTCAAGGTTGGGAGGGTGGGAATATAAGGCTCAAAAGGTAGTGTATCAATGAGAGAATCACTCAAAGGGATGATATTATCATGAAAATCAATAGGTGCAACCTCAAAAATCGGTAAAGAAATATCAATGAAAGGTTCTTCTTCTATGGACACATGATTATGGTTTTCATTCAATGCTTTAATCGAGAAGATAAGAAGATAAATTTTTGATAAATCCTCACGAACATGAACATCTTTCACTTCTTCTATAGGAGCAACATCTTCATCTAAATTAGGAAGGTCATCTTGACATGAAAAGTGATCGGATGATATAGCATAAAATGCTTCACTAGAATCACAATCATCATCCTCTATGTGTGGCAAGTCTTGCAAAAACTCTTCCTCAATCTCCTTATCCCTTTATTTGAACAATTCCTCAAGATCGAAATCACCAAAATCACTAGTAGTAACATGAATGTCATCATGTGATGAAATCTCAATGTGAGCCTGAGGACAAGAGGTATCAATACAAAACTCGTCACATTGTTCATCAGAAACACCCTCAAGCTCTCTTGGGATCGGGATAAGGTTATCAACACTAGACGCGGTTAATTCATCCGAATCGGTGTTTGTATTAGTGCAAAGAGGCTCGTCCCCCATGGTTAAAGAGGTGTTAGGTTCCATGTGAGGTAAAGGTGATGAAGGTGGGTCATCATTAAGTGTCATACAAATCTAAGGTTCCTCATCATCGTCATAGAAGAATCGATAAGGCCTACGAGTAGCAAGATATTCTTCTTCTTTCTTTGTATCAATCTTAATAAGTAAACCATCGAAATATTTCTTGAGGAAACGAGAGAATTTGTTCAACAATTCACGATACATATCACCAAGTTCCTTGTCACTAAATTGCCAAAACTTAATTTCCATTTTCTCATGAGACTTAATTTTTTCCTTTAACCACCGACACGTGTCTTTCATTTCCTCGAGGCTTATGTCTTTCTTACTATCAATCTCCTTAGAAATGTCATCGATCGACTCGTTTATTTTCTCAAGTAAATAATGATACTCGTTGCAAATACTAGGGGCATAGGAAGGAGGATCCCTCGGTCTATAATCATAACCATAATGGGGAGCGTTTCCAAAAAACTCACATGAATAAGTCGAAGAATATGGTGGAGGTGGATTTCCATAATTAGGTGGATGATAGGTTTGAAAAGAGCCTTGATTATAAAAGTTCTCAGGATTATAAACTTGAAAATTCCCTTCATTTTGAAAACCCTCATGATGTGAAAATCCTTGATTTGGAAAGGTATCTTGATTATAGCATTGAAAATTTTCATCATTTTGAAAGCCTTCATTTTTTGAAAATCCTTGATTATAAAAGGTTTCTTGATTATAGCCTTGAAAATTATCATCATTTTGAAAACCCTCATGATTGGAAAATCCTTGGTTTTGGTATGGCTCATTAAAGGTTTGATCATGAAATGATGGTGGATTTTGTGATGAAAAACCGGAATATCCCATATAGTCATTACAAGGGTAGTCCATTTCAAGGTTAGGTTGAAATTAAGGTTCTCGGTTCCATTATAAGCATAACCCTCCCCATAATTGCCTTTGTTTTGATCACATAAATAAGTATCACGCGGACCACCACAATTTGAACAAGGCGAATAATTAGCATTGGCGGATCGTTGTTGTAACATCTCCAACATGGAACGAGCATCCATGTGTAACAGGGTGGCCGAATTTATATACAAGTGAATGACGTTTTAACACTTCCTTGAGGGAGAAGGTAATACACCAAATGGTATCTTTACACGCATGCGAGTACACGTGTAAGTAAAATCGAGGAGTGAGAGAGGAGCTCCAGTCGACTTTTGAGAGAGAAGAGATTATCTCTCTGGAGGTGCAATAATTAAAATCCACAAGAAAATATTTAGATATGTAGTACTAATTTGGTGGCACACCACTCACTACTATCACCTTTGAAAGACCCACATGAAAGCGGAGAAACGAGGAGGCGCGTAGCACTTAAGATCCTGCTTCTTTAGAATGTAAAATACACTCGCCTTATACCCCCTACACAATGGCCTCTTTCTCAAGTTCAAGTAGATTGTAGTATTTATCTATTGTGCCTTAATTATGTTTGATAAATACATGTTAGTGGCACTGGAACGCCACCACAAACGGTGTATTGCATTGCAATACTTATGATAGTAGGTGGATTGGTCGTTCGTATCTACGTATACTTATTTACATATAATAATATAGAGAAAAATAGCTTTGTATTTATTAGATTCTTTAAGAAAATATAATATGTACTTAAAAACGATTGAAAACAATATATACAATATATTTTTGGTGTAATCTTTTAGGAAAAAGATTACTTTTGTATTTTTATTTTTTTTGGTTCAATTCTTTAGGAAAAGAATTGATTTTGTCATTTTTTATTTTTTATATTTTTATCTATTTGATTTTTTTATTTTTTTATGTTTTTAATTTAACAAAAAATAACGCTCACAAAGTGAACGGATCCCAAAATCCAATATGTCTCACTAGAAACCGTCAATCTTCACGAAAAGAACCGGCAGCGGCGCAATTTTGATATTTGTATTTTTAAGTTCGTTTTTTCTCGGTATCTAATCGAATTGATCAACAATTTCAAGCAAAAAATTAATTTTTTTTGGTATTAAAAGGTTGAATGGTATCTATTTCTACTTTGCAAGAAACGTGTAAAAATTTAAAAATAGCTTATATATACTTATATGTACTACACTAAAAACATTTAGCACATACCACATTTAAATGCACGGAATACGAAATAAAATGTAAAATACAAACTTAAACTACAAATGCGAAATACAAAATTCAAATATTAAAATAGTTCAATTTATTATAAGTCTAGTATCAAATTTATAAAATGTAAATTCTAAAATCCAAAATCAAATGAGGCTAAATCTAGTCCAAAGTAAAGATAGCCCAAGATCTAAAAGGCCCAAACTCTGGTAACAATCTAACCCAACAGACTTAATGAATAGGACTAATAACGAAATTGGTTTAACTAAAATTCGGGAAGAAGGACCTACAGCTCAAGTAAAGACCTAACGAAGGTGTAACAGAAAGTTAACAAATTTTACTACCTAACAATACGGGACTGGCAATGCTATTACAAGTATCAAAATGAGGGACTACTCTTGTAAATTGACCAAAGTTTACCAATTTAATTTGTAAAAGAATCAATAATGTGTCTAGATTGCTAAATTCCTATCAACGGGTATTTTTTTAAAGCTGAGTTTTAAAACAACCAAAGAAATTTTAGCTATACTATACACATTCCCCATAATAGCTAGCAATTTTATATCTATCTACTGTAGTACTCCCTCTAAATCGCACTATTATTTTTGATGAGACAATTTTTATTAGAATCATTTTGTGCCGTAGATTCATAATTTATAAAAATGTTTTTCGTAAATCGACCCAAGGGCACGTAAATCGAGGAAACTAGAATCGAGGAGTACCCGTAAAATAATGGGAATGAAACAAGTTTACACTTGTCCTACCCCCATAATCGGTGGACACAACACCTCTTTGGTGTCAAAATCTTATGCGTCTATGAGACACATGTCTCATACTTTGACCAAACCACTTAACCCCCAAAACCATCTAACTCTCTCACACTTCACACACACACACAAACAACTAACTAGAAAATTCTCCAACTCCTCTCCCTCTCCTCTCTTTGTGCCATCCATAACCACCACCATCCCACCATTTCCATCAAATTTTAACCTATAAATATATCAATAATCAACATATGTTGAAGGCTATTTAAAAAGATGAAGATTGGAGGTGATTATAACATGTGAAAAGGTGTTTTTATGGAGGTTTAGGGCTGATTTCAAGAAGGTGTTCATACATTTGAAGGTCTCAAAAATTGGTCTTGCTAAGCTAAAGATTTGGTTACAAGAACCAAGCCTTGTTCATCAAAATCTCAACCTTTTCATCACTTTGGTTGGTATAGAGATTGTTTCTTCCTATCATCCTATTGTTTTTGTAAATGTATTTATATATTTACTTCAAAATGTATATGTATGATGATGATGAATGATTATCGAATTATTGCATGGGGATTTTGTGTCACTAGATTAAATTAAAAAGGCTAAAACTACAAGTAAAAGATGTTAAAATCATCACTAGATGAGTAGGTTGTTTAAAACAGTAGGTTTCAATATTTTTACTTTGTTAAATCGATGATATTATTAGATATACTGATGCATAAATTATTTTTACATAAGTAGTGAATTGGCCACACAATGAAATGTTAAAAATGAGCAAGATATGGCCAAAACACTTTTGTGATACTAATCTGTCTGGTCTGTTTAGGACAAAATACTAAAAATACTTAAAAGCTGTTTGAGCAGGAGCTACAAAAGAGATATTTGTAGCACATATCATGTAGTTTATACAGTAAAAATTTGGGGCTTCAACTTTTTGTAGAACTCAAGATATGATCAAAATGGTGGACTTGAAATTTTACATCAGATTTGACTTAAAGTATATAATATTAAAAAGGCACTTGAAGTAAAATATTATATAACATAAGTATATAAAAGTTAATAAATGATAATAACTAATATAAAATAGGTTTATATACTATAATAAGTAAATATTACATTTTATAAAAATAAAAACTCAAATGTTTTCTAAACTACAAACTATATATAAATTTTTACATCTTTTCGGCTAAAACCGAAAGAATAACGTTTTCGCCAATTAAAACTTAGATGGTTGGACCCGTCTAATGTAACATTTTTATAAATCACATACTGATATGTAAACACACTTGACAAGTAAAAATCGACAAAACTGAGCTTTGTAACTAATGGACCATTATGGACCAAATTAGCCTTGTTGGACCACTAGGCCCAACTAGTTTGGCTCAACACTATTGGACTTACTCATGGGCTTAATCCATTTGGGCCCAACATATGAGTATGGGCCTGGTATTAAATGAATAAATGGACTAATATAATGTATTGGACTCTTAATGGGCCTATTGGTCCTTAACATGTGAATGGGCTAAAACTAGTGTAACTAGACTAAGTTAACTAGTACTTAACAACTAATAATGTTGTGCAAGGAATAAAACCCTACTTGATCATCATGTTATGACATCATTACATATACATAACAACTTTTATGAAGTTATTTGATGATAGTCTAAGACCAAGTATTATCTGTTTAGGTTTCCCGTGATGGAGGCACGTATCGTACATCCTAATTACCGATAACCCGCCTTTCCCAGCCAATCTGAGTTCATAACCTCACACTCTTTTAAATGTTTTATAAATTGTTTTATAAAGTGTTTTATAAACCCGCGAGGGAGATAACATGCTAGTTTTAATAAAAATAGAACACAAGTGGTCATGATTGTATGCTTATTGATATGGACCCGATTGATTGTATGACCCAATAAATGATTGAAGTGGATTATTAAAAGTTAGGTTATGTCACTATAAGTCCCATTAGCATGAATTGTGAACTACCGGGATTTGGTAGACGCTTATGCAGATAATAGTACTATTTGGGGAAGATCAACCCAGTTCGCGCCTTGACGGTTGATCCCCGTCATGCCACATTGATCTGTAAGCGAATTTATGTATGAGAGTGGTATATTTAGCGTGATTTTTGTGGCGATACGCTGTTTAAATGGCAAATGAATTCCGGGCTAGCTACCCGATATATGGTATAGAAAGGTAAGAATGTCATGCGGCTTATAATAATCTGATAATAATAATGATAATGGTAATACTAAGGCTCCGGTCTCAGGAATAACGTATGATATGTGATTTGAATTATAATATATTACCTGACTAGCAATATGGGGTCTTATTTATGATTATACCCGTGTTCTGGTTTTACATAACTGTTTTATATAGCGGTTTTTATTATTTTATGAACAACGTTATAAAACGTATTGAATGGTGTTGTTACGATAATGATTCGTATAAAATGTTTTTGGCCTAAGTTATGATTTACGACAATGATTCGTATCAAATGCTTAAGGCCTATGTTATGATTTACGACAATGATTCGTATAAAATGTTTTTGGCCTTTGCTATGGTCTATGACAAAGAATTGTACAAAAATGTTTTTCGGTAATGATTATATAACGATAATATTTTAATGCTTTTATTAAACTCTATGGACTCGCTCAGCGTTTCACTTACTTTTAACATGTTTTATCTCAAGTACTTGAAGGTAATTCTCAGGAACATGACAAGAGTTTATGGCTCGCATTTAGATAAAAATTTCCATTCAAATGTTTTGTAAATTTGTAAGATATATTTGACATGTGGATCTATGTAATTTGATATTTATAAATGGAAAATGTTTTGTCATTAAACGACGCGACTTTTAAGCGTTGTCTATGATTTGGGTAATGTGTTATCCCGTAACACCAACGACTCTTCCGCTGATTTTAAACATGAATATTTGGGGGTGTTACAGTTTGGTACCAGAGCTCTCGTTATAGAGAATGAAAGATTTTTAAAACCAAAATTTTGAATAAAACATTTCAAAAATCTTTTAACCATAAATATTTTTAAATAAATATTTTGAGTAAAATGTTTAAAAATCTTTTGACTATAACAGTGCCGGAGAATTCTCGAGTTGCCGACAATGCCAGACTGAGAAGTGTTATTTTAATATATATATATATAACTTGGATTATATATATATATATATATATATATATATATATATATATATATATATATATATATATATATATATATATATATATATATATATATATATATATATATATATATATATATATATATATATATATATATATATATATATATATATATATATATATATATATATATATATATATATATATATATATATATATATCTATAATATATATATGGGGCTAAGTTTGACATAGGATAATAACAAGGCGCCATGTCATATCCTACGTGTCATTTTGAATGCATCCTATTGGCTACAGTTTTATTTCCTAAAATACAATTATTCTATTTTCTTCAGAATATCCGATTGTTTATGTGTATCTATTCCTTTTTTATAGCTTTAAATCATATATCCTGTTTCTCAAAACATAAAATATCCAATTATCATATTATCCTGTTTCTCAAAACATCATTCATCTAAAAAACCCTACGTGTTCTTCTCAAAAGCTTTACGATAATTTGTTTTTTAACTTTTCAAGCTTAATGTATATTCGAGAAAATCGATGTCTCTTCTTCTCAAGATCCTAATAAACCTAATCCATGTCTGTTATTCTCAAGATCCTAATAAACCTAAAACAGGTATTCTATAGGAATCTACCTATGCTATTTAACCCCTTTATCAAGGTAACATTCTGTTTTTGCAGATATTACTTTAGCGGCTCTAACCCCGTAACTAACTGTGGCACAAAGTCACGATCAAGGCAGTGTAACATGACAACCAAGTGTCAACGAACCATGCTTGGACGAATTGGTGCAGACCTTGCTGCTGGCAGGAGACATCCAACTGATGTCAAATCATATGAATCAGCAAAATTTGCATTTCTAAAAGGTATATTATGTGACTATATCAGACTGTAATAACCATTGTATTTCAATATTTGGTGAATGACAATATTGAGAGGAGCTACCACTGGTCAATAAACAACAAGACATACTTGTCTGCTCGACATCAGGTAACCTGTTTATGTTTACTTTGTTGTTGTCTTTTACTATGCATGATCGCAATAGCAACCTAGGTTTTCGAGCGTTTTACACCAGCTATAGGAACATGAAAGCCGTTTTACTAAAGAGGTTATAAAAATTAATGAACACAAATAAGTTACATGAATGTCATTCTCCTCTTATTTGCTACGTCTAATATTCGGTATATTGGTTTTTAGGTAGGTAGGTTTAATATCTGCTGTTCAGGAAGACAACGGTCTAAGCTAATTCCAGTAGTATGTTGCTCCTGTAATATGCCACATACAACAGTTTTTTACTTTTACTAACCAAGGGTATTGGAAGTGACCCAAAAACTAGAAGGTTGGAGTGATTAAACTATGGTGCAGCTGCAGAAAGCTTCTTGGTTATCTCTTTTTCATCTTTTTCTCCAGCCACTTCTTTGGGGCATCTTGATGTGACTCAGAAATCTCGACTTTTTCTGGGTCTTCTTGACCTGATTCAAAACTTTCAACTTCTTTCACGTCATTTTTTGGTTAATATTTTCATCAGGTTCTCAAACCTTTGAAGTATCAAGCTTTCAGTTACTGATGACTACCAACACTTTCATTTAGGATACTATAGCTGCTTCACCTACCCTAGGTTGGAAAGAATTCGAATCTCAGGTTCGCCTTTCATCTTTATTACTTTTTTATATATAATAAAATTGAATTATTTATAATTAGCTTATGGAGCTCCAAAGCCTTCTTTTCAACTTATATGTCACATCTGATCAAATGGGCTCCTCAAGATGTTGTCTGCTTTAGTCTTTCCCTGCAACCTAGGGCCGTCTAAACTCAGGGTAAGCAAAACCGAGCTTGTTTTTTTATGTCAAGCCTGCTTTTTATGCCGAGCCTGCTTTTTATGCTTATGCTGATATAATTATTATTATTTTATAAATACTTAAGAAAGATCAACATATTAGAAATTATGATCCTGATCATCAATGGGCTGAAGATTGAAAGTTAAAGATATTTGCGAAACTTGAAGCACGTGCCGATATCTCTAATAATGTGTGCATCATTCTCAGTTGATTATCAGTGGAAAATCAAGCGTAAAAAATCTACATAATTGTATTGAACTTCTGTAAGTGAATACAAATTCCCTCAAATATTTTTGAAAGTCTTATTAGTTGTGTGTTTAAAGAATATTTCTTGTGCCTGTTTCTTTTTTCAAATCGCAGGCATTCGTGGAAGAGGCACGGGAAACTTATAAGATGATAATACATAAATGTTACAAAGGGACTTATATCCAAGTTTAATGACTTCCTTTGGATAATCTTATAATGTTTGTCGTTACAAGTTTTCGATAATTTTTAATCATATTTTTTAGGCCGACGCAAAAAGCATAATGTTTTGACAGTCGTTCTTATTTGTTATGGTTTTAGAGAATGATTATGTCTGCTCATCTTATGTCTTGAGAGATCGAGTTTTCACAATTGAATGCAACTGAGGTGGGTTAAAGTCGGAAGGTACGTTATTTGTTATCTCAACCGTTATAGTGTTTTTCAACTTTACTATTAACTGTAGTTCAATAAGCACCCGTGGCCTAATGGATAAGGCATCTGAATTTTAATCAGGTGATTGTGGGTTCGAGTCCCACCGGGTGCACTACTTCTTTTTCTAATAAATATACACTTTTTTTTTGTTTTACCAAACTATCAAAAACTACTAATCACAGCGGGTTTTTTATAGTTGCAACTAGACCAGGACTACAAGTTGATCTGAAGCAGCTGTAATAACTGATGAGCATGAGACTCTGTTTTTTTCTTTTGTAAAGTTGGATGTTTTATGATGTTTGTGTTATGTGCAGGCTTGATTCCGGATTTGGGTGCGCTGGGATTACGTAGTTAGCCTAAATTCGTACTCGAGGTGATTTTATACTCATTTACAATAGCAGGTATCTTTTTTAAGTATGCCTCAAGTCAACTGTTATAGATGTAAATAATGTGTTAGGTCACTATCGAAACTATTGGTTAAAAGTCCTTATAGATATAAGGATGCATTTAATAAGTTTAACACAAAATACAGAAGTATAATGTATCTGGATAAATGATTTGAATCTTAGAATTATATATTTCTATATAAATCAGATGCGGGTATGTGGATATTCATATGAAGTATTTGGAAACAACGAATAAGTATTTACAAGCGCTAAGAAAATTCTTTCATCGAAATTTTTATTAGAAGAGAACCATTGTCCCTTCAAAACACCCCCTGTGCTCTAACGGATATAATGTAGACAACATGATTCAGAACACTATATGTGTTTCTATAACTCCATTCTCATTTTCAATGGGATTCAGAAAAAACAAGGTGGAAGAAGTTTGAGACCATCCTGAAGCTACAAGAAAACAACGGCTTGAACGAGCTAAAAAAGACGGAGGTTTCGATGCCTGGAATGTTCCTTCCCTGTCCTGCCCCCACCCTCACCCCCATCCCCACCACTACAGACGCTGTGATTGGTAAGCAGGCAACTAAAACTAAAACAAACGTTGGAGTTTTGTCGAATAACCAGCGTAGAAGTTCGGCGGCAAGAAGTATCCCCATCCCTACCGCTATAGACAAAGAAGCTGTGAATGGTGAACAGGCAACTGAAACTAAAACGAATGCTGGAGGTTTGTCGAATAATCAGCGTAGATGGTCAGCGCCAAGAAGTATCCCATTTACCCATAGAATCCAATACCCGGAGGCCTGTAGTATCCGCTACTTGAGTTTGTTGCTGTTACTGCGGCTGAGGTGGTGGATGGCCAGGCTGCATCATACCTATTGCACCATGTGGCATTGAGGGTGTTGGTGGTGAATACATATGAGTTAAAGTAGTTGCTGATTGAGGCGGCTTCTTCTGCAACTGGAGATAAAAGAACAAAGGTAAGCATTTTTTATTGGTATCTTTTAGAATACCAAGAAATATGAATTTTCGCCTGATGATGATAGCTACTAATCAGACTCTGAGGAAGAGCAGAAGAATCAGTAGTGGTGTAGATCCAAATACCTCCATGTGTATCATCTATGAATTTCACTCCAATCCATGGAACAATAATATACTTACTGATAGGTACCTTTTTAAATTTGGTCAATCAAGTATATGAACTTTCATAAGGTTTTAATAAAGATCAGTTTTTTTTGTTTGAATATTATTTTCTTTAACGTTATTTTTTCAAGTGTTTTGCGCCGTTTATTACCAAATCACTTGGTGTTATGACGAGAGTCGAGTTCCCCCGCTCCTAGACAAATAAGTCAACTGTTTTGGATAGCCCCCGTTTGAGCCCTTCTCTAAGACTTTTTGTTTAAAGTGAATAGGATATTCTGGGCTTACCATAGTGGAAAAAAGGATATTCATTTTAACCCTATTTTAACAAACACCCTCCAGATAAGACTTTTATAACGAGTTTTGAACTTCATATTGCGCAGGCAACAAAACTTTGCAGAGTCAGTTCTGCTTCAGTTGGAAGAAAAACAGAGGTTAGGAGTATACTTTTACATCGCTTTTCACATCATTTATTCCTTTCCATGTATATGTATAGCCTCTGAACCTGATCACAGTGTCACACAACGACATAGATATGAACACGTGCGACCTTTATTTGTTGGATCATTTAGTTTCTATGAGATATATAGTCTTTTATTGTTAATAAAAAACTTCCGTTAAACTATAGTGAATGGTATTCACATCCCATCGAATGATAAGGGTATGGGAAAGAGTACATAGATCGTTAAAAACATGATGCTTATGGCAGTTACCAAGGTATGATGAGTTGCAAGCGAGGTACACACGCCTTTTAAATGATTAATGGAATTATCTGACCCTTATGTATAGACTAATTACACAATTTTCATTTATTTATTCTGTTGCACAAAATTTGGACCTACCAAAAGTGACATGAGTGTTGGTCCTATATTGTATCTCTATTGCAGATTGTGGTATTCTACTGTAGTAAGTTTTGTGCTGATGGTCAACATATACTTCAAGCTCGACTCGATCATCACTGATGGTATCCATGATGTATGACTGAATATATATTAAACCTGAGTTTGACTTCCCACAAAACTGTTCAGTAGCAACGTAGTTCCAAACCCCATTAACACCTACAAGTGCATTTGTCGACTGTCGATGAGTGTGATGTCATATACGTGTGTGGAACATGTACACCGCCTCTATTGCAGGAAAAGGCATGGCGATAATTATTTATTGATTAATCTTTTTTATATTTTAATGTGATAACCTAATACTGTATATATACTCATACTAACTGCCTTCCAAAGGTTCCCTGAGATTTTCGAGTGCCCTGAACCTTATATTAGCGACTTTAAAAAGACAGAATTGGGGCGCAGCTCCCACTTGGTCTCCTGCGAGACCACCAGATCTAAGAAAGGGGACACATCAAATAGTGACATGTACTGTTGGAGCAGGATGGTGTCTGCTGAACTTTAAGATCGTCTTGTGATTGTCTGCTTGAGTGTCTTGAGTAACCAACGTTGGTATAATGGGCATGTCTTTCCTCTTTTGGTCGCTGATATGGAAGGAGGTGGCTTCAACATCGTGTGTGTGCAAACCCTTGGTGACATCAAGAAAATGAGGTTTGCTTTGTTTCCTATCATGGTACCTACATTTTCAAATTACCTAACGCCTCTTTAATAAAAAGATTGTCCCTGATATATTTTCCTTTTTACCAGGATTACACTAATCATTATCTTTGGATTGCTAATTGCCAGAATCATGGACAATTCAAGTTCAAGAAAATCATATAACAATACAAGGTACAGTAGTGAATGCATTTATGTACTAAGGAAAATAGATTGGCAATAGTGGCTTTTCGACTTGATTAAATGTCGTATTCAACCGTAACTGGATGTCGGGTGTTTGGTTCTTTAGTTCATATCATCAGTGCAACAACGTTTTTGGTTTGTCATACACGATTTTTGGGTCTGCGAGCTTTTCTGTCATAAAGGGCGTGTTTTGTTTAGTGGGCCTTCTGATAAAATCGAGTGATCTTTGCGCACCACTTAGTCTAGGCAAACACAAATACACAATCACCACAACACACAATGCCACAATAATGGTAAAGAATTGGCTATTTGAACATATAATAAAGCAGGCCTATAGAGTTACAAGATGTTACAACACAAGCAACATCTTGTAAACAGACTTCACGCTATCGAGAATCCCATGATAATTTAAACGACAAAAACATCACATATCCGAAAGACTTTGTAGTCATGATCCTTATTACCATGATAATAGACATAAAAGAAGTCAACTGAATCTACAATAGAAAATTTAAACCTAAGAAATAACTTCCAACCTTGTATAAGCAGGCAGCATGATAGCAAGAAAATATGATCCCAAAAACAGGGGCCATAATACAAAGGTTATGAGTAGTACTATCAAAGCTTATCCACCACGGGGCCAAAAACATGTAGCATATCATCAACTTCTATGTCGACTTCTTTTTCTTTTTCTTCTTGCTTTCAGTAAAACATCCTCCATTTAAACATCTTTGCTCATCTTTTTCTTCTTTTCTTTGTTCCACTTTCTTTACCGTGCATTAAAACTAAAAGGTTAATGGGTGAAAAGTCGCCCACAGTGAGATTAAAAGTGCATATGGTTGGATAATGTTCAAGATAGAATTCAAATTTTACCATGGATGGAAATATAATAATCAACCCACACCCGAGTATATTCGGTCTTGTTAATCATTTTAAAATTCTACCTCTGGTCAAACGAGTCAACCCGACTAACCTTAATTCAAAACTGAGTTGGTGTCGTGTATAATTTTTTCTTATTGAGGTTCGAGTCAAACGTTCTTTCAAACAAGGTTTATAAACCAAACCAGTCTGTTAGGTGACCAAGGCCAAAAAAATATCAAACGTTAGCTTGATATTAACAAAGAATATAACTAATCGGCAAATGTAGTATAATAAAGATTTACGAACCAAACCCGCCCGTTGGGCGGGTTACGAAACTAGTATATATATATATATATATATATATATATATATATATATATATATATATATATATATATATATATATATATATATATATATATATATATATATATATATATATATATATATATATATATATATATATATATATATATATATATATATATATATATATATATATATATATATATATGTTTTAATTTGATTACATGATTGTTTGATGATTATTTTAATACTTATACGAGTTATTTATACGACGTAGATTGTCACAAGGAACCCTAAATCTTCTAGCAAATCAATCGAAATTCTAGATCTAAACCAAGTTGTGGATGTTTATGATCCCAACAAAATGGTTGATATTCCAAGAAATGTTGATATTAGTTAATTGTGATATTAAAAATGAACTGTCGAGATTAAATCTGATATCGATGTCATGACGATCTTTCCTTATAGAGTGGAATTTGACAAAACCTCACAACTTGGAAATGTGTCATCTGATTTGGTGCCACCCAATTCTTAAATTTTAAATCGAAAAGGTAAATGTTGCACTTGAGTCTGTCACTGGAACCTTTACCCAAAAGCCTCATGCCACTTGTACCTTTCCAAGAAGTCTAATTGAATGTGTGAGTCATTCCTACTCGTGACTCACTTGAAAATTGTTGCTTTAGGAGCTATATAATTGAAAATTAAGTGTTGTTCATGTCGACCTTTTATTGCCTTTCTTAAGCCGAAGAATAAGGTTGAAAGTAATGGAGAATGAGGTAGGATGTTGCATTGAGTATAAGTTGGTTGAAACTTGAATAAAGTCAAATTGAACTCGTATGGAATACGAGATTGCTAAGCGAAGTCGTTGAGTCCTGTGCTTGAATTATAAGGTTTTAAATGATTGTTGGTTCGTGTTAAGGGTTGTTCCTAGGCCATTGTCCAATGAAGAGGATGTCTAGTGTCCAAGAAATAAATTAAAGAAATCTACTTCTAAATTAGGACCGATGGATCTTCTGGGACACGTGGAACACCTAATGACTCTTATAGATTAGTCATTGTGGTATCTTTTAAAATCCCTAACTTAATTGAGACATGAGTTGGTAAGATGAGTCCTTGGAATTGTATGACATGGCGACACGTAATGTGTGACGTATAATTTATGACTTGTTTGTGATAAATGAAAAGACTACCTTTGATTGCTAAATCCTACACGTATCGATGTTATCTATATTCTCTTGCTTCTTCCTAATGTTCGCATTAGTTATGCAACCATTGAACGAGTACTCATCTCGATTTGAGTTGCATTGTGAATTATTCTTTCGTATTCCTGAGGGCCATCGAGGTCATGAACCTCATGATTATTTGGCTAAGCTCATTTCCTACCATATTGTAATTAGTTCTTGGTGGACAACTCTTCATCACCCTTTTGCAAATCACACATTGTTTTTATAAGTAATACAATACCATATGGGGAAAATATAAAATTCTTACTTTCATATGAGTTATTTAAATCGGTACTATTAAGTAACTACTATCGAAATAAAGTTTTTATTGAACATCTTATAAAAGAAATGCTTTCATAATGATTAACAATTCGGGAAAATCATTTTTATTTTTATTTCATAATTAAACATGAATATATACTTTAAACCTGATGACAAAAATTTGACGAACTGAGTACTGCATCATTAATCCTAAGTTGTACATACAAGCGCGTCTACGTACAATTTGGAAGGAACCATGCAAGGCTGATTAGTAGTCACTATGAAATTGTTAATAACCACTACATTTTTTTTAATTGTGAAAGGTTAAAATTTTATGAGATCCGCAAAAAGTGAAAAATAAGGACATATTGTTAGGGACACCTACATATGTGCCCGTACCAATTATTTTTCCGGATCGAATTTACTCATCTGTGGATATTGTCTTATTTGACAATTTACATTCCCTTCTTGTTCAATTCTTTCATGGCAAGATTCTTTAGAAACTTTTCTAACTATCGAGTGTTGATACCCGACTGGGTGTATCGATGTTCTTATCATCTCTTTTGATTAAATTCCATTTGAATGACATGGATAACGATCCAAGATTCTTTCGGATGCATAAACAAATCATGAAAACATGGGATATATCCATGTTCGTTAATGTTTTCGTCTTTATCTGATCCAAAATTCTCTCGCGTAAATCATGCGTTGACCTTACTCTTTTAATGTTAGCTATGTCTGCAGACATCCTTGATTTGTGAAGGGCTACGAGTTATTGTTAGTCTTTTGAGAAGTTCTTGTCTTATCAACGGTAATGAAACTGGAAAGTTGGTAGTGCCAGTAGGATGGATTGGTTGGTTATGACATGATGTCATTGTCTTAATTGATAGGAGAACGGGTAGAATTCCCCTAAAAGATAAGATGTTAATTATCAAAGGTGATCTAAATAATTCCCGATAGGTGACCATATCCTGCATTTAGGCTTGAAATTATACCATAAATGGTTGTGAACTAGTCATAGATCTTGTAATCTAGAAAGAACCTAAGGTGGATTTATTAAAAGATGTTCCTGTTATCCAAGACCTTCTGAGGTATTTGCTGATGAATTACCTAGACTTCCGCCATTAAGGCAAGTTGAATTTGCTATTGATTATATTCCCGGTGTTGCACTTGTGGCATGTGCACTATACGTCTGCACCATCTGAATCAAAGAGTTACCGTGCAACTAAGAGAGTTGTCGGAGAAAGCTTTTATTCTACCGAGCTCGTTATCATGAAGAGCTATGGTGTTATCATTCTTTATATTTATTGATTACCGTGAACTAAGTAAATTGACGATCAAAATTGATATCCATTACCCAAGATGAAAGATTTGTTCCATCATTTACAAGGTTATAGCGTATATTCAAAAATTTGATCTACGACATGGTTATCATCAACTTCGCGTCCGCAAAGAAGATTATCTATTCCAATCATTACATCCAGAACTCGTAATGAACATTATGAGTTTCATGTGATGTCGTTTGGATTGACCAACGTACTGGTCGCATACATGAATTTGATGAATCGCGTGTTTAAGTTGTATTTTGATAAGTTCATGCTTATGATCATTAAGGACCATCTGGTTATTTCCAAGAATAAGAAGGAGATTGGTAATCATTTGTAGACTACCTTGATCCATCTGAGATGTGAAACATTGTGCATTAAATATTTAAAGTGAGATGTTAGGCTTGATCCCTTACATTCTTTAACCATGTGATTAATGGTAGTGGAATCTATGTTGACTCTTCAAAGATCGGAGCCATTAAGGCTTTGGGTTATACCAAAAAGGAAGTGCGGAGATATTTTGACAGATATTTATCGAAGGATTATTAAGGAATTATTCCCTTATACCCAAATCAATTAACTAAACTCCCTTAGGAGTAGATGTTTGTGTATAGCTCAAGACAACTTAGGAGGAATTGAGGAAACCATATAACCCATGATTTGGAATTTGGAGCTGTAGTTTTTGCTCTTCAACTAAGAAAATTTTGACCAAAGTTTAAACAAAGTTTTTTCCGAACATTTACGGATCTTGTTAATTATTTGCGATAAATCAACGAAGATTGTGTTACCTAAATTCAAATTTTTTGAACATTTTTCTATAATTGGACGAACTGAGAAATTTAAAAATTTTACGTTTACGTTTCATAAATTAAATAATTATTATTTAGTTACTTGTAATATTTATCGACGCTTTAAACGTCGGACTGGGCAAAACTAATAAAGATAATAGTTGAGACGAAACTAAAACTTAGAAAATATAAAGAAAGAATTTCTGAGTGATTATGGTCATGATATGTATTTCATAGGGGAAGGTGAATGTAGTTGTTGACACATTATGTAGAAAGGATAAAGAACTAATTAGGATGTATTCCTTAGTAATGACCGTGTAGAATAATATGCCCGAGCAATTTAGAAATAGTTGATGCTTGTAAAAAGGATAATATAGATGATGAAGGGTTTCGCAGCTAACAAGCACAATTTGAGATGGGAGCCGATGGTGTTAAGTGTTTAAAAAGGTCGTTTGTGGTGGCCCAAAAATGGAGGATTTTGATATTTACTCATGTTGGAATCTCACAAGTTTAAGTATTCTATTCATGCCATTTCTGATAAAATGTATCTTTATCTGAAGAAGTTGTACTGATGGCCAAATGTGAAAGTAGACATCGCCACATACGTTAGTAAATATCTAACTTTTGCAAAGGTCAAGGCTGAACACCAAAATCCATCAGGATTGCTTTTACAACTTATTATTCTTGTTTGGAAGTGGGATAGAATCATCATGGATTTTATTATAAATCTTCCAAGGTCATCATCTGGATTTGATTCGACTTGGGTCATTGTCAACAGACTAACCAAATCTGCACATACCATTCCAATTAATGATAGGTTCTCAATGGAGAAGTTGCCTCATTTGTATTAAAGGAGTTGTGTAAGCATAGTGTGTGTGTATCGATCTTTTCTATCAAGATCTTCGCTTTGCATCGAATTTCTGGATATCCCCTCAGAATTCATTGGGAACAAATCTTGATAAGAGTACTACTTACCACCCACAATCGGGGGGGGGGGGGGGGAAGGTGAAGGAACGATACAGACACTAGAAGTCTTGATTTATGCTTGTATAATTGACATTTGGTAGTGTCAAGGATGAACATTTGCCTTGTGAGGATCTATATAAAGAAAAGTTTTAGAGCACCTGTAGGTGGGAGTTGGGATGAATATACCCGAACCGCGAGACCTGAAATGATTGTGGAAATTAGGATCTGATTATTGGCTGCCGGTAGTGGGCAGGAGGTTATGTGAATATGAAATGTAGATCTTGAAGTGCAGGATGGGTAGCAAAGTTATGCCGAGAATTTTCATCGTGAAAAAGGTGAATTGATGATGTGAAAGATCGTAACAAGTCAAGTCACTGTTGTATGAGACCATTGAGATAATGTAAAGAGTTGGTCTGAGAGGCATATAAGCTAGACTACCCTAGGACTTCAAGGGCTGCATGAAATATGTTCGTATATCGAACTTGATAAAATGTCTATCAAGTGAAAATCTGATTTTTTCATAATGAGATTTGGGTCGGCGAAAAGTTGCATTCATCGAAAACCCGTGGACATCATGGAAAGAGAAAGTAAGTCAACTTAAGCATGACCGTATTTCCATAGTTATGTTGATGAGACTCGCATATTATAATCAATTATGATTGAGATAAAAGACCAAATGTGGAGGAAATGCCCACATGTCTTTGACTCTACAAGAAGCGAGTAGTAAGATGAATTGATCTTTGAGGACAAAGATCCTCTTTAGGGGGAATTGTTGTGATAATCCGTCAATTTGAGGTCGTTGTTTTATTCTCAAGTATTATTTATAATCATTGTTTTATTGTTAGTTTATCAACTCACTCACTTTTGGGAAGAAATTTGGGTTTACGTCTTAAAGTAGCATCGTCTACGTCTAAACCGGAAAGCTCTACGTTACGTGTTTACGTTTACGTACTCTGTTTTTATGACAGTCTGACATTTTCAGATAATAAATTCAATCTCGTATATTATTTTGAAATTTTATTTTATGTGGGTTCATAAAAACACAAATTTACGGGATGAAATTAGGGGTTACGTGCATAATTTAACGTCTTTAACGATTAAACCCGGAACCCTAGGTTTACGTATTTACGCCTTTGTGCTCCGTTTTTTATGAGACAATTTTTATTAGAATCGTTTTGTGCCGTAGATTCATAATTTATAAAAACATTTTTCGTAAATCGATCCGATGGCACGTAAATAGAGGAAACTAGAATTGAAGAGTACCCGTAAAATAATGGGGGTGAAACAAGTTTACACTTGTCCCACCCCCATAATTGGTGGACACAACACCTCTTTGGCGTCAAAATCTTATGCATCTATGAGACACATGTCTCATACTTTGACCAAACCAGTTAACCCCCAAAACCATCTAACTCTCTCACACTTCACACAAACACAAACAACTAGCTAGAAAATTCTCCAACTCCTCTCCCTCTCCTCTATTTGTGCCATCCATAACCACCACCATCCCACTATTTCCATCAAAATTTAACCTACAAATTTATCTATAATCAACATATGTTGAAGGCTACTTAAAAAGATAAATATTAGAGGTGATTATAACATGTGAAAAGGAGTTTTTATGGAGGTTTAGGGCTGATTTCAAGAAGCTTTTCATACATTTGAAGGTCTTAAAAAGTGGTCTTTCTATGCTAAATATTTGGTTACAAAAACCAAGCCTTGTTCATTAAAATCTCAACCTTTTCATCACTTTGGTTGGTATAGAGATTGTTTCTTCCTATCATACTATTGTTTTTGTAAATGTATTTATCTATTTACTTCAAAATGTATATGTATGATGATGATGAATGATGATCAAAGTATTGCATGGGGACTTTGTGTCACTAGATTAAGTTAAAAAGGCTAAAACTACAAGTAAAAGATGTTAAAATCATCACTAGATGAGTAGGCTGTTAAAAACAGTAGGTTTCAATATTTTTACTTGGTTAAATGGATGAGATTATTAGATATACTGTTGGATAAATAATTTTTACATAATTGGTGAATTGGCCAAACAATGGAATGTTAAAAATGGCCAAGATATGGCCAGAACACTTTTGTGGTACTAATCTGTATGGTCTGTTTTGGACGAATTATTAAAAATACTTAGAGGCTGTTTGAGCAGGAGCTACATTAGAGTTATTTATAGCAAATATCATGTAGTTTATACATTAAAGATTTGGGGTTTCAACTCGTTGTAGAACTCAAGATATGATCAAAATGGTGGACTTGAAATTTTACATCAGATTTGACTTAAAGTATATAATATTAAAAAGGCACTTGAAGTAAAATATTATATAACATAAGCATATAAAAGTTAATAATTGATAATAACTAATATAAAATAGGTTTATATAATATAATAAGTAAATATTACATTTTATAAAAATAAAACTCAAATGTTTTCTAAACTACAAACTAAATATAAATTTTTACGTCTTTTCGGCTAAAACCGAAAGAATAACGTTTTTGTCAAATAAAACTTAGATGGTCGGAACCGTCTAATGTAACATTTTTATAAATCACATAATGATATGTAAGCACGCTTGACAAGTAAAAATCAACAAAACCAAGCTTTGTAACTAATGGACCATTATGGGCCCAATTAGCCTTGTTGGACCACTAGGCCCAACTAGTTTGGCTCAACACTATTGGACTTACTCATGGGCTTAAGCTATTAGGCCCAACATATGAGTATGAGCGTGGTATTAAATGAATAAATGGATTAATATAATGTATTGGACTCTTAATGGGCCTATTGGGCCTTAACATGTGAATGGGCTAAAACTAGTGTAACTAGACTAAGTTAACTAGTACTTAACAACTAATAATGTTGTGTAAGGAATAAAACCCCACTTGATCATCGTGTTATGACATCATTACATATACATAACAACTTTTTTAAATTTATTTGACGATAGTCTAATACCGAGTATTATTTGTTTAGGTTTCCCATGATCGAGGCATGTACCGTACATCCTAATTGCAGATAACTTGCCTTTACCAGCCAACGTGAGTTCATAGCCTCGCACTCTTTTAAATGTTTTATGAAGTGTTTTATAAACCCGAGAGGGATATAACATGGTAGTTTTAATAAAAATAGAACACAAGTGGTCATGATTGTATGCTTATTGATATGACCCAATGAATGATTGAAGTGTATTATTAAAAGTTAGGTTATGTTACTATAAGTCCCATTAGCATGAATTGTGAACTAGCAGGATTTAGTAGACGCTTATGCATATAATAGTACTATTTACGGAAGATCACCCCAGTTAACGCCTTGACGGTTGATCTCCATCGTGCCACATTGATTGGTAAGTGAATTTATGTATGAGAGTGGTATATTTAGCGTGATTTTTGTGACGACACGCTGTTTAAATGGGCAAATGAATTCCAGGCTAGCTACCCGATATATGGTATAGAAAGGTAACAATGTCATGCGGCTTATAAAAATCCGATAATAATAATGATAATGGTAATACTAAGGCTGCGGTCTCAGGAATAACGTATGATATGTGATTTGAATTATAATATATTGCCTGACTAGCAATATGAGGTCTTATTTATGATTCTACTCGTGTTCTGATTTTACATAACTATTTTATATAAAGGTTTTAATTATTTTATAAATAACATTATAAAACGTATTTAATGGTGTTGTTACGACAATGATTCGTATAAAATGTTTTTGGCCTAAGTTATGATTTACGACAATGATTCATATCAAATGCTTAAGGCCTACGTTATAATTTACGACAATGATCTGTATAAAATGTTTTTGGCCTATGTTATGGTCTATGACAAAGAATTGTACAAAAATGTTTTTCGGTAATGATTATATACCGATAATATGTTAATGGTTTTATTAAACTCTATGGACTCGCTCATCGTTTCGCTGACTTTTAACATGTTTTATCTCAGGTACATGAAGGTAATTCTCGGGAAGATGACAAGAGTTTATGGCCCGCATTTAAATAAAAATTTTCATTCAAATGTTTTGTAAATTTGTAAGATATATTTGACCTGAGGACCTATGTAATATGATATTTATGAATGGAAAATGCTTTTTTATTAAACGACGCGACTTGTAAGCGTTGTCTATGATTTGAGTAATGTGATATCCCGTAACACCAACGAATCTTCTGCTGATTTTAAACATGAATATTTGGGGGTGTTACATGATTACTCACAAAATGCAGAAATTCAGTAGGCTAAAACTGCGAAACAAATGGCAAGAATCCAAGCAACTATGAACAGATTGCAAACAAAGTTACGCTATAATTAACTACAAGATTTTATGCTAATAACTTGCAGAAAATAAAGTGTGCTTAACCTGCTCATCTAAAACTAGTCTGCTGATGTAGAAGGTCAGCGCTGAGCTGCCTTAATCGAATCACCAAGAACCAGAAGTATAGAACTGATATTGATACTGACTGAATGAACAAATGGACAAGTATGCTGCACCGAGAAATGGAATCCAAACAGATACCTGCAAACATATCACATAACAGTACTATTTCATCTAAAATAAGCTTAATCATCTCACAACGAACACCTAACTAGATCGAACACAGTATATCTACTGAACTCCTTATGAACGAATAAACCAAATGTCCAACTATCTGCTTGTTATCTAAAGCTGTCTACCAGGCTTTCCTTACGTCGAAGAAGCTACTATTTTATAACAGTCTCTTAACTGACTAAAGCAATTTGAACTATTATTAACCAAAAGCTGTGAAAAACACTCATGAACTCATAACTATAGTAAGCTAAACACAGTATAAAACCTAAAAGGTGAATCTTGAAATCTTGATTTCCTCCATTAATGGTAGAGGAATGTAAACTGTTTTAACTGTCTAAACAGAAATCAAACACGATTATAACTAACTTCCTAAGTTGATTCAGACATTTAGAAATATGAAGAATTTCAGAAACTTGAAGATTTTCATTAATGGAAATCAATTATAGCAAACTAACAGAAAATGGACATCATAGTAGTGAAGTCATTGAGAAACAAAAACAGAAAGAACTTGAGTTTATTAATGGATGGAATCAAAGTTTGTTACAAATATTAACTAAAATCAGAACAAAGAGTAGAAGAGATATGTACTGAAAGATTACAATTAACTACTCCAAACTATCTAAACTAACTATGTGTGTTTAATCTACACCTAGCTAACCGATTCCAAATGAGAGTGAAGGAGTGAATTTACAGAGAATGAGGAAGGTTGTTGGAGAGGTGGAGTGACGTGTTTCGACCAATCATCAACCGCCACGTCATCTAGGGTTCTTCATGATAAACCCAAAATTGGGCGTTTCTTCATTGCTTGATCTTGATCAAATTAAGTAGCACCATCTTGGGTGGAATGGAATGAGGAATACTTTTGCTATGTTGATCTTCTCCCGACTCCTTGTAAATCTTGCTTGAATCTTGAATATATGTATTTGGTGAAAAGCGGCTTACTCTCTTTTTTCTTTGGCTGTTAATAATAAAAGAGACGATACATCTAAGATGATACTAAAAAATCATCTTATTCGTCTTTAGTCCCTAGTTTTTATTTTCTTATCATGTACTCATTTGATCATTTTAAACATTCAAACAAATAAAACTTTAAGTCCTGGATTTTATGGATTTGGCAAATATAAGTCTTTTAAAGCATCATTCGTCATTTTCTTCGTCTTTTCTTCAATAAAACCCATGAAAGCTCGTATTTGTTCCGAATGTATCTTCTTTGCCTAAAAATACACAAACACAAGAATGCACGCGAAATTCTAACAATTTAAAGCACAATATCATGTATTTTTCCATGTTTTAAGTGGTTTTTGAGTGGGCCATAGGTAAATGGACCAATCAGAATTCATGAATACATCACACACGGATCAAGCCATCAACAACATTAAGTGGGCCATTAATCATTGGATTGAAGTATTAATTGGCAACAACAACATTAATGAACTAATCATCATCATTAACTTAATAGCCGAATCAACATCAATTAATGCACTCAATCACAACAACAATAAAATGCCAAACATTACACAACAAATAATTCCCCAATCACTGTTAATAAATACCCACTCGCAATCCTCATTTCAAAATTTTAACAAATCAAAATACTTTAAATACTTCACTCGGATTGCCAAACTTTTGAGATTTATTAATACTTGACACGTAGCAGAAGCTTATTCGCTGGAACACCTCATCTTTCCTCACTCCACCCTTCTTCCTCAGCTTATAAATTCTCTCATTTTCTTTCATTTTGTAGTAGAAAATAGTGAGTAAAAACACACAGTTAACTTTTCCCCTCATTTTAGTGTGTGTTTCACCCACACAGTTACACACACATAGCTTCCCTTCTATTTTGTTTGTTAGTTACAGTTTGTGTAAACAACTTAAATTCTTCACTTCCAAAAATCAATAAAATTCTAGTTCTTTCAATTTCAACATTCTTGAGCACTGTTCATATCGTTGATGATTTGTTTTTGTTCGAAGCTTTTCTGAAGCTGTCGTGTTATTGCTTTTATGATTCAATCGGAGAATTTTTAGTTACTAATTACTGTTCGTTACTGATAATGATTTTCACTGTTCGTGGTTTACTGGAGCTGTTATATTGTTGCTGATCTTATCGAAGAGTGGTGAAGTTTTTGTTTCCTGAAGTTGTGCCATTGCTGTTTGAGATTCTGTTGAGTATAGTCGTTAGATTCTAGTTCTTGTAGCTGCACTTATCGAATCATAGTTGGCAGGTTCAACGAAGTGGTGTTAGCCTTGCTTGGGGTTTGTTGGGATTGTTTTCTAGTTCAAATAGTTTGTGAGTTGTTATGGATTCGTTGTGATTAGTACGTAGATTCGATTTCAGTATTTGGTTCAAGTTCGTTATCCGGAGTAAAGCTTCGTCATCAAAGGGCTGATTTCGGATGTGCAGGTTACATTTTATTTCAATTGCAAAATCAGCGTAGAACTGATAGTTATAGGCGTAGTATAATCTTTGTATGTTATATGATCGAATTGCCTATATGCTTACTTTAGTTTTCTTTTGACTGCATTTGTTCTTTGATTTTAGGATTAATTTCTTTAATATGCTTTACATTCATACAGTTTACATAAACTAGAAGTGGAGTAGTCATATATTTAGTTTTAACATGATAGCGTTTTATTCTGATGGAGTCCATTTATGTATCAAGTTATTTTAGCAGTTACTCAAAAAGTTAGAAATAAGTTAGTCCATTTGTTAGTTCGGTTTATAGAATAAGAAGTGCATTAGCAATTCTGTTGGATTAACTGAATTAGTTGGACTTGTATTTTTTTGGGCCAGTTTACTTATAACTAGATTTGAAAGTTTGAAATTAGTTCAAATCATTTTTAGTAAGTTTAGGTTTTTATAATGATTAAATTTTAGTTTTTATAAAAATCGTATTGTCACTTTTATAAAAATTGGAGTTTGTAATTTTTTCATGTTTATTTTCATAAAAATGTGTTAGTTAAAATTTTGTAGAAATTTTATAAAAATTAGTTGGTTAGAAATTAGTTAGACTTTTATAAAAAGTTAGTTGCAATTAGGTAAATTTGTTAGTTAGTTAATTTTGTTAGTTAGTTACATTGTATTAGTTGTTAGTTGTACTTTGTGCAATAATTGTTGTACGTGCAACGTGTTTTAGTGTAGTAATATAGGTATATATATATATATATATATATATATATATATATATATATATATATATATATATATATATATATATATATATATATATATATATATATATATATGTATATATATATAGGGGGACTTTATTTATAGAACCCATCTTAATGACAGAACTTGCAGAACTCTTGTTTTTGAAGGCAAACATGTATGTCTGAAGGAGAACATGTGTATTTTTGAAAGCGAACATGTATGTTTTTGGATCGGTGCATATACATGCATGCACGCTTTAAAAAATGTATGTTTTTAATGCGTGCACATACATGCATGCACGCCCTCAGACATGTATGTGTTTTGATAACTTTTTTTAATGCTATTTAATTTTGACAAAAATAACTTCAAATATGTTTCGCGAATACAAATATTCTATAAAAACGTACATGTACTCCTTCAGACATACATGTTTGCCTTAAAAAATAAGAGTTTTGCAAGTTCTGTCACTAAGATGGGTTCTGTAAATAAAGTTAAACTATATATATATATATATACATATATATATATATATATATATATATATATATATATATATCAAATCAAATCAAATCAAAAACCCTTATATAGGAAGGATAGTGAAACAATTCCTTAAATACAAAATTCTACAAAAATAATGCTTCAAAAAGAAAATAGGAATTATATATGATGCCTTAAATACAAAATTCTGTAAAAATGTATAAGGAAGAATGGTGAAACAATGCCTTAAATACAAAATTCTATAAAAATTATTCCATAAAATGCTTCAAAAATAAAATATGAATTACACATGATGCCTTAAATTCAAAATTCTATATAAATATATATAGGAATTACAAATGATGCGTTAAATACAAAATTCTATAAAACTATATAAGTAAGGATGGTGAAACAATGCCTTAAATATAAAATTCTATAAAAATGATTCCATAAAATACTTCAAAAATAAAATAGGAATTACATATGATGCCTTAAATACAAAATTCTATAAAAATATATATAGGAATTACAAATGATGCCTTAAATACAAAATTGTATAAAAATATATAAGGAGGGATGGTGAAACAATGCCTTAAATATAAACTTTTATAAAAATGATTCTATAAAATGCTTCAAAAATAAAATAGGAATTGCAAATAATGCCTTAAATAAAAAATTCTATAAAAATATATATAGGAATTACAAATGATGCCTTAAATACAAAATTCTATAAAAACATATAAGGAATGATGGTGAAACAATGCCTTAAATACAAAATTTTATAAAATTGATTACATAAAATGCTTCAAAAATATAATAGGAATTACAAATGATGCCTTAAATACAAAATTCTGTAAAAAATGTATATATAGGAATTACAAATGATGCCTTAAATACCAAATTCTATAAAAATATATAAGGAAGGATGGTGAAACAATGCCTTAAATATAAAAATTCTATAAAAATACACAACAATAATATTAATTTAAAAAAATTAATGTAAAAACGCTATTCATAACATTAACATATACAAAAATTATTACCTCATAAAATTAAAAAATACATAAACTATTTATACAATATTATTAAAATTCTAGAAGAAATTTATGTAACAAACTTATTCATACCATTAACGTATGCAAATTCAATTAACTCATAATATTCTTAAATAAGTAAAATATCTTAAAATACGTTATTTTTGTCTATTCTATGTTATATTAATAAAATATCAATGCCATAACTAACACTATATATACTAAACTTCTAACACGAACACACATAAATTAAATTTTCATTAAAAATATATATATTTAAAGCTAGTCCGTCCAACGGACGGGTCTAAAGGCTAATATATATATATATATATATATATATATATATATATATATATATATATATATATATATATATATATATATATATATATATATATATATATATATATATATATATATATATATATATATATATATATATATATATATATATATATATATATATATATATATATATATATATATATATATATATATATATATATATATATATTGGTAACCGTGATTTCCGACTCATTGGCCGACTAATCCACAGGGTTTGAGCCCACCGCCACACAGACTCAAACCAGGTAAAGCCCTCCCTTTTCAGGAGGTTGGCGTGACCACTTCAAGGTTGTTTGCACCCAGTGGGAATTGAACTTGAGACCTCACACACTTTAGAGTGATAGCCACAAATCTTTTTGCCACTAGGCCACCCTTGAGTAGTTATATATATATATATATATACATATATATATATATATATATATATATATATATATATATATATATATATATATATATATATATATATATATATATATATATATATATATATATATATATATATATATATATATATATATATATATATATATATATATATATATATATATATATATATATATATATATATATATATATATATATATATATATATATATATATATATATATATATATATATATATATATATATATATATATATATATATATACATTATATATAAGAGGAGGGATATGCCACATAAGCACTCTATAAGTCCACGTCAACAATATCACTTCCTTAAAATTCAGACAAATTTAAAAAGTTTGTCATTTGGTAGATTCGAAGGTTTGAAGGTTTAGACCAAACTCCCCAACCGTTAGAGCAAGTTGGATATTATGATGAACAATCCAAATCATAGTTAATATCGTGACATAAACATTATCGGCTCCAGTTACAAAATCTCTTTCGTGATGTAAAATTTAAATATATCAAATCTTCTTTATCAATAACCCAAATCATATTATTCTGCAGAACCCTAAACCCTATTCGATTCATATTATTCTAAATCACAAATAATTTCAGGTCCATCGCACCATGATCGAATTTATCTTTACAATTAACATCTTCTAAGGTAATTTATACAATTAAAGGAGGTCCACCCGATGTTTCATCAGTTTACTCCATTTAAGTTTCTATTACGTTTGTGGTATATATTAGAGATTTAAACTGTTTTATATTGAAAGTATTCTTTGTTAATCGTGGCATAATAGCGGGGCGGCGACGTGGACTGGAGTAGGCACTTTCTAGGCTTCAATAGGAGGTACACACATGTTACCAGCCATTTTTTTAATTTTTATAATCATTTTTTGTTGTTTCATTTGCGTATATTTGTGTTTGTGTCCAAGCAATCACTAGAACTGTTCATAACCAAACAGTCTTATGTATTTGTTTTGCATGTTTGTCAATTAAAATCTTTAAGTGGCAGCATGGACAAAAACTCTCCAGGTATATATCAATGATCTAAATGGATTAAATTTGATTTTTATGATGTATACGTATATGCTTTTCTCACTCCAAAGATATTTGTTCCTATTATCTTAAAACAGTTTCATCACAAAAAACGTATATGTTTGGCCTTCAGTATGTTAGCCATTTATCAATATGTTGCTACCTAGAATCTTCTCTGTTTTAAGGAACATTTATCAATATGCAGATAAGTACTTCAGAACTATATACAAAAGGGACAACAAGGGCATAGCTAGAAAACAGGTTAGCAGACCATGTCAATAGAATTAGGCAATTGCGATATATAGATATTTATTTGACTTTGTTTGATTTTATGCTTTTGTGTACTTCAGTTCTAAGACGAGATTAGTATTCTTCTTAATTTTAAAACACTGATTCAGCTTTATATGAATCTTGAATATGTAGGAAAAGATGAGAAAATCAACGAAACATACCATGGTGCCAAAGTTAACTTCCATGTATGATTTCCTCGAATGATTTTCTCCCTTCCACTCATCAAAACACCTTCTTCTAGTTGTAGCATGGATGTTTGGCTGCCGGTGCAGCGAGGACCAAATACCCCTTTTTGTAGCAGAAAGCGCATTTACGTGAGAGAGGGATACTCACATGTATGCATATAATGCATTTTAATTACTGATTGTGCAATTCAACAATTTTGTAGGACTTATGTTCATATCAGCATTATCTTCACAGCATCTACTGATTTGGTGGAGTTTGTGTTGTGTTTTGTAATTTGATTACAAAGACAATACAGTATGAGCAGAATAAGCTTGGTATTGTTGAAGATAGGGTGTTTAATGAAGCGGCAAAATTAGAGTAAGATGATGTATTAATTTAGAATGTTCAAATGTTAGCTTGAAATTTCATGATCCTTATCATTATTTACATTTTCTGTTTTTATAATTAAATGTAAATACCGTCACGACGTTACCATTCAGAGTTGAAGTGGCAAAATAATTGTGTAGGGTACCAGGTCAAAACGGGTTTGGTTGAAACATGTCATGGAAACAAAGCAGCAAACCATCTGTATGTTAGAATACTGATGCACATTATTGGGGTCTGGTAGTAATATATGCTCCATTGATCATTATTATGATTAATCTTTGATAGGGTTCTTTCAGTCGGATAACAGCTCAAATGAATAGTTCTGAACTTGGTCATGGGCTTCTGAGTCGTTGGCTTTCATCTAGGTTGCAGTACATGCCGAGAAATTTGTTGCTCATCACACTGTCAGTTTGTTGACGTCAACGATAAAGGTAGATGATGATCAATTAGATCTCAAATTTTGCTTCAAGATAATTTCGCCCATATAAACTGAACTTTCCGTGTAACCTTATGTTGAGTTCGTATACATTCGATGCTAAACATGGAAAACTATATGTTTTAAGAGTTGTGATTGTAATCACAGGGGATAGTACTCTGGATCAAATGGTTTCTACGAGGGTAATCAATTTTGAGTTTTTTTACTCGTAATGTGTAGATATTTTTTAGCATTGGTGAAAACTTGGACCATAAGTTTTTTTCTCTTTAGAACTATATCTTAGGTTCTTTTTAGACACTACAGAACTACAGAATCTTAGCTTTTGATGGACCTTGAACGTCACAAATGCAAGCCCATATTGGCACTGTAAACGGTATTCCTTTTTCTCATTGGAACAAGCAACTTAGTGTTGATTACCAAGTTACCACCACTGATCTTTCACCTAAAGTAAGAACCATATATTCTTATTTTCTCACTACCAGTAGGTGAAGCATAGTGTCTTATACTTCCGATTTATGAATATGCACGATTATAATGCTGCATTTCAAATTAAACATTTATAACAGTGTAAGTTTTTTTATTCTACAGGTTCTGATTTTGGTGTCTCTCCAAATCAACGCAGTTAGTATCGAATCTGATAGATAGCCAATACATGGTTTCTCCGATTATACATGATAATCTTGAACATCTATTTGTCATAAGCGGGAAGGAGCAGGAGAGTTCGGTTCTTAGATCAAAGGATCGACAACTATCATGTTCTTGAAACCGAAAGGCATGGTCGGAGCCACTAATGGGCTAGGGAGGGTGTTGCCCCTAGGATTAAGCCTATTAGTGTAGTAAACTTTGTATCAATGGGTAGAATCACTTAAGAGACAACATGTTAAAGAACAGGTTGAAACAGTTAAGTTGATTAATCTGAAAGTGCCAAAAAAGAAGTAGAGGAGAAGCTGGAGGTTGCTCTTAGAGAACTTGGAAAAGAAAAAACAGCAGAGGCGCTTGCAAATGATCAAATACATTAAAGGACTGAATATTCAGGTTTTGCTATGAATGCGAATAAGATAAAGCTAATGGCTCAAGAATATGAAGCCTCAAAAAGTAAAGGGAATGAAGCAGGAAAAGCAGCTGACACTAAAGTGGAAAAGGGAGTGAAGCAGGAAAAACAGCTGATACTAAAGTGGAAACAACTATGTCACAAATGAAACCATCAAGAAAAGCAAGAGAGACCTATCACTACAAATCAGGGAAAAACAATGGAAGAAACAAAGGTTATAGAAGTTGAGCTTGCTGATGCATTAAAGATGGTTGCAATGGCTGAAGTAGCAAAGCAAGCAATAGAAAATGAGCTCAGTAAGTAATAATAGTTAAGTTAAAACAAAGTAAAAATAGTTCTGCCTAGAAAGACTAATCACCACAGATTTGAATTTGACCAAATCATATGTCATTTTGTTGTTTCTTGTCACCCTTTGTTTTAGTGGGCGTAAATATTCACATCAATGCTTGAATTGAATGAAAAGAAGTTGGGTGCGACAGAGAAACATGTCAAGTGTTAAAAGTTCATCACTTAAAACCTTATATAATAATATATTTAAAAACTAAAAACTTAATTACCATGGTGGTCAATGTCTTCCTCTTCTCAAAACCACGTCTAAGTATTAATCACAATTTGGATATGGCTAAGTGCTAAAACATGGAGATCGCCATATAACAGTAAGGTTTTATATGAGTCTCTTTGCTTTGCCAATGATAAACTGGCCGATGAAACCTTGATCCATAACAACCCAACGAGGCAGCCATCCACGGAACACTCAAGGTAACAGTTATTATTTTTGTTTATTATTAATGAGGCTTGTGCTAACTAAAATGACATGTTGGAGGAGGTGTAATGATGTGGACCCATTCATGTTTACGTAGGTCCATCATACTTGGTGGTTCGTATTTCATCCAAGGTTTGTGCTCATTTGGCTGTTTATCTCAAATGTTATTTTCCTCTGAGGTACAAATATTTAACACATTTAACAGCCATAAGGATCGTACCTTGGACCTCGCAAAGAAAATTAAAGGTTCCGAAAGCCTTTATCTTTTTGTTGGTTGTAATAAGGATCACTCACAAAGGTTCCCGTTCACCAAAAAATTTCTATTTTATCTCATGGCGTTTTTAAGATTTTACGAACTGGTGAATTACATATCTTTTTTTGCGCATATTTAAGATAGATATATTAGTAAGTATAACGGTAGTGGTGACTCGAGTCGCTTCAAAAGTTAAGGGCGCTTTTACGTGTTTGGACGTTTCGGCATTTATTTACAGTATAAAATAAGAAAAGCTCAGATATTAAAAATTTGATTTCACATTCTTTCAACATACCTATTTGACCTGTTAGTGGCTTGAATTAATCCATATGCAAGCAGGTACAGTGACATGAACTAAACAATGAGTTTGATTTATTGACTAGCTAGGCTCCTTTTTAACACAGGCTTACATGAAACTGTTACCTATACATTGATTATACTATCTTTTTTACAGTAAATTAACAACTTGAGAATTGAGATAGAGTCTAAAACTTTAATTTAACGCGTTTTGAAGATTAATACGCGCCTGCTGAGGATTACCTGTCTAGAGAATACTTAAAATGCATCTTGTATATTATTTTTCTTCATATGTCAAAATAATGCAAATAGTTTCTATTGTCATATAATATCAATATATAAAAATTGAAAAAAGTTGTATGAGATACCTGCTAAATAGTTGTTCTTATCTTTTAGAATTGACATCAAGGATTCATGAATTTTTCATTTGTTATTTCTCAATTTTTTTTAAGGTCAGTAATACACACAATGATAGAAGAAATCAACATACTCCTTGCTGGGGTGAAGCCCTGCGATGTATTGAACAAACTAAGGATATTTCAACTGATTTTATGAGGAAGATCGGAGGTGCTCTCTCGAGGACTCTTAACACTTCTAGAACTTCAAGACTTGCATCCAGGTCAGTAATAATCATTTTCTTTTCATTGCATTGTTAGGCCCATGTAGTATCTGTTGCTTTTAGCATATTTCTTGGTCTCCCAATAGTACTCGTTCTTTATAGTCAATTACCAGAAGACAGTAACTAAGTTACAACCTGGTTTCAATTGTAAATACAATTTTGGTATATACCTTAAACCTTACACATGTTAGTTAGTTAGTCTTCTTTATAGTCAGTTAGTCAGTTAGCCAATGGCTCTATTTGCAACATCTTCAGGGCTGTTCTGGAGGAGAATGATATGTTCTCTGTTATATTTAGTTCTACATTGCCTAAACAGATGAGCAACAATACTTTGACACATTTCTTGATGGTTAGATAATTTAACATTGCTGACGTGCAATTCAAGAGCTAAAAGCTTTAACAGCCACGCTCTCTGAACCAATGAAGAAAATATTCCTTTTAGGTAGGTGAAAGATCACATATTTTCATGATGTACATCGAGGTAACAACATTCTACAGAAATGATAAGAAACTAATGAAAGTTGTCACTGACTATTTTCATATATTTTAGCGGTGCTATGTGACTTTCCCAACTCAAAAGAGGAGATACTCATCAGTCCCTGGAAGTCAGAGTGGTGTAGTCGATGCGTATTTTAGTAGTGATAATTCTAACAACTCGCAATTGCACCATCTTTTATATCTTCACTTGAACCTCGATTCAAGAAAAACCGAGCTCAGGAGCAGCAAATGAGATTGAATCCAATGAACCGAGTCTCCATCAGTGTTGCTAGCTCATTGAACAACCGTTAATCTACTAACTTTTAGTATGGTATATATTTACATTCTTTTCTCGAATATTAATTTGCCAAAGTATGTTCTTATGGTGCAGTTACATTGCTACCTTTAATCCATGACTATATTTTTCGTCAAAAACATGTGATGAAAAGCTAAAGACAGAAACACCAAGAGGGATAAGCTCAAGATGCTTTCGAAAAATAAATGTGAGAGGAGCTAAAGCAGAAATTCCCAATGCAAGTTTTCTCTTTGTCGTGTGTTTTTAATTAGGTGTAGGAAGAAAAAAGGTCCATGATAGTTGTAAAATCACACTTGTTTAGGAAAACAAGGTAAAAGCGGTAAGTATTAACGAGTGATTTAGGAAAACCACAAGTTATGACCCTATGAGGGAATCGTTCTCTCGAGGAGGCTAGTGCGTTGTGAATTGAATTGATTGATTATGTTTTTGATTATTAATGAGAAGAAAAGAAGAGAAAATGACGAAGACGGAAAAATTAGAAAAATAAGGCAAAACACTACTAGAAAGTTACGACGAAGCACGTGAAAAACACAAAATTTAAAATTTTAATCTAAAAATTCCTAAAAATTACTAAAAATCCCAAAATAATATTCTAAGAGTTTACAAAAAATTCAAACTTGCCAAAACCTTTTAATTAATTTAATAATGACTTTTTAATGCTAATTAAAGCCCTAAAAATCACTTTTAAATATTAAAAAGCTCTAAACAAAATTTTATAATTTGTAAACCTCAAAAAAGACCTAATTAAACTAAAAACTATTTTTAAAAATTTTAAAACCAAATTAAACTATTTTTAAACCCCTAAAAACTATTAAAAACTATTAAAAACTATTAAATCTTAAATTAATTCTAAAAATTAATTGAAAAGCCTAAAAATTATTTGGAAAGTGACAAAGGTCCTATTTTAATGTCTAGTATCTAGGAAAAATGAAAAAGGAATAAAAATAAAACTTTTTATTTTAATGAATAAAATAATAATAAAATATTCTAAAAAAATTAAAAGTTCTTAAATAAATTCTAAAAAATTCTCAAAAATCCTAAATAATCTAGCTAAGAAGAAAATGTAAACAAAAGTTTCTAAAACCTCTTAATGAATTTTATATTAATTTTCAAAGTTTAATAAAAAACCTAAAATCAAATAAAATAAAAAATTAAAGTTTTTGAAAACTTTTTCACATGTAAACCTCAAAAATATCAATTAAAACCTAAAAACTATTTTTCCTAAAAATTAAAACTATTTTTTCTATTTTTTAATGACTTTTCTGAAAACGGGTACAAAATAAATCCTAAAAAATAATATAATAAATGGAAAAATCTAAAACTAGTCTAGAAAAATCACAAATTCTATAAAGTTCCTAAGAAAAATAAGAAGTGAAAAATAAGTTAAACAAATAAGCTGAAAAGAGCTTAATAGCTCACGGCTTTAATAAAATAAGCTAGAAAAGAAAAGGGTTAAGTATTAAACCACACAACCTCTTACCAGTCAAAGTCCCTAGGGCAGCGGTAAGAGGTGTGTGTTGTGAGTGTGAGGATTGTGGGTTCGATGCTGGCGAGACCCCCTTTTTTATTTACTTTTTTTTTCTTTTTAAAGTTCAATCCAACACAGTCCCTATTAACAAGCTTGAAAACCAATCCCAATTCACTTTTTAATCCAAGATATGACCAAATTAAGCTCAAAAAACGTGGCCTTTTTACTCTGGCAAGAACACAAGTTCTTATGCTTTCTTTTTAACTTCACAGATGGTGAAAAGAACTCCAAGAGGAGCTTGGAGTTTGTTTTGGTGGTGATTATTGGATGACAAGGCACCCTTGTGCTCTTTCTGAGCACAAGGAGTCAACAATAACAAGATTAAAGCACCTAGCACACCAACAGTTCACAAATTAAGCATACCAAAGCTATACTTAGCAATTTCAAGTTGCTGTGATGTTTTTAGGGGTCTGGTGGTTTTGTAAGGCCACTAATTGCACACAAATGAACTTAAGCTTACCAAATTAGGCACATGCACTCACCAACTAGCACACAATCAAACTGCAACCCTTAAACACCCTATGGTTTAACAGATTACAAGGACTAAGCAGATTAAGAACAAAATAAGAAAAAAATATGCCAATGCAGATTTTTTACTATGCTATCACCTTTCTTACTCAACCAAATTGATTCAAATCTTTTTCAATCTAAGCTATAACTAGCAAACAACCTAACTTAACTCTCTAACAACTTTCTAACACCCTAAAAAACACAAACAAAAAGATTGTACCCTGCTAAAATGCAAATCCAAACACCCTGTTAAAAACCTTTAAACCAAAATTTTCAATCCAAACCTTTGCAAACTTACTCAAACCTGATCACATATCATCTAACATGCATATTATCTCAAAAGAACACAAATCCTGGCACTTAAACACACTTAAGCATCTAATCAAACAATATCACAACCAATTTCACTTTTCTGAAATTTTTCAAATGAAAAAGGGAATACCTTAGGGTTTTACTTCCAAAACCCTTGTGAATGTATAATTCACCTCCAATCAACTCGGGTTGATGCAGAACATATGATCAACAACCTTCTTTCCTGTTAAAGAAAAATCAAAGAAGAAAAACACAAATATATGCAATATTTCTGTTTTTACCTTTCACTTTCTTAAAACCTTACCAAATACTTTTAAACCTTAACAAACACGTTTTCAAACACTAACAATCACAAAACACAAACCTGTATTCCACTTTCACTTCATACAGGTTTGTGATTTCTAGATTCTAAACAAACTTTTTATAAAACTTTTTGAATTTTCAAAACTCAAACAAATCTTGACAAATTAGGTGGAACTCAGCCTTTTGCAAACAACTCAATACACAAACTTTTTAATAAGTATAAAAGGAATTATAATTGAATTTCTCAAACACCAAACTTTATAAAATTAAAAAAGGAATTACAAGAGATTTTGCAAAAAAACTGGAACAAGAAAGGAGTGGACATGCCCACTTCCTTTTATACTGCTAATAGAACATACTAGAACATGAATTAAAATATTACAAGTGCATAAACCCTAGTTTGCAAAATCTCAAAAATGCCCTCTTCGTCTTGACTAATTCTTGGTCAAAAACAATCCCATGTGAAATGACAGCTTGTTGGATGATCTTGAACGTTAAAATACTCCTTGGAGGCAAAGGAAACGCATCCCATCGTTCATTGTGTCGGGTTTTGGGGTTTGGGTGAGTGTGACGTGACAGGGGAGGCTTGGGTGAGGACCATAAGGACACGTGGCACGTTTGTGAGTGGTGGGTTAGGTTTAGGAGATGTCCAATTAACAAACTGGAAGATTTGGGCTTAAAACCCTTTGGATTGAAGTTAATTAGAACTGGGGGTTAATTAGGGTTCGTTGGGATTAGGGGTGGGTTTGATTTGTTTTGGGTTTAAGAACAGTTTAAATAACTGTTATGGGAGGGAAAAAATAGTTAGTGGGGGGGTTTGACCACAATTGACCAGGTTTAAATATTAAACCGGGTTGGGTAATGGGTAATGGGCGGGTAGGTTAATGGGTTTGGGTTGGTGGGTGGGTAGGGTTGACGTGTCATGTGCTGGTTGGGTGGGGATGTTTGTGGTTTTGACAGGTTAAGTCCCCAAGATTTTAACTTCTTTCCACTTGCAATTAAAAGCTGTCAGCGCCATTTTGTGCCTTGTCAACTTTTGACATCTTGTCAAAAGTGGCACAAAGGTTTATAAAACTTTTTCCAAGGGCTCCTTTTGTAATAACTTGATTCTTCAAGGACTGGAAGTGTAATATCTTCAAATATTAAGGATCATTCTTGTACAATTGATAAATGGAGGGTCAATTGTGACAAGTTCTTCAAAGATGAGGGGCCATTTTTGCCAATCTTCAATTCTTCAAGGGTATTTTTGCAAATTTCCAACTTGGGCCCGGTTCATTGTGCGACTTCGTTTCCCGTGTTCGTTTTTGAATGATTCTTGTGTTCTTTTTCCCATTCCTCAATATCCGTACCTAAAAATACACAAGTAACAAACACGAGCATATATTTGGTCTTTTTATGATATTTTATGCAATTAAAGGCCGATTTGGACGATGAGACCATGTATAAATGCAGTCTCATCACTCCCCCATACTAAACCATTGCCGTGCCCTCACGCAATGCTAAGAATAAAGTATCAAAGCATCTCCAAAATTTAATTTTATGACTTTATTGAAATGATAACTAGCTACATACTAAAATTACTACTACTTGTGTTTTAGACATAATGTATGATTCTCATCGCAAAATGGGACGTTTAGGTTCATAGAATAAGAACACGTGAATGCTTCGTTAGAAATAATTTCGTCGTCCTCGATTATCACCTTAATTCCATGCTAAGCGTGCAACGAGATCATTGTCATTATAAGTTAGTAATGCTAACACTACTCATATGCCCTAATCACGTACTTATTCTCCCATTATTCCTAAGTTGTATCTCTTATATTTTATTTTGTCTTAATGATCACGAGGATACATTGTTGACTTATGCGATAATAGAGATTTAGGTCTAAAAATAGAGTCCTAACGGTGTAACTAAGACCATCAAATCAATAACCCCTCCTAATAGACAACGATGTTAAAAAATTAAGTTGACAAGAAGAATCGATAAACACGGTTTTATAACGGTTTTGAACATGAGACTTATTACCAAGACTTTTATACGCCCCCTAGAGGAAGGACCTTATTATCTTTGGTTTACCTCCATCTTTTATTCAACTTCGCCATGAAGCTTTTATTATGACTTCGGTCTTGCCTTGCCTTTTATTATCCGCCATCATCGGTGGTTTTATTAGCCAAAGACGTATATCCTCACGCTAAAGCGAATTTTGGATCTTTAAAGCTTCGAAGATTAAGGCTTGATTCACTTTCAATTTTGCATAGATTTTAGGCCTTGTGGGGCTTCAAATTGTTTGCTTGATTTAGGTGAGCACTTGAAATCTTATTATTGGGTGAAGCTTTCGATTATTCGGGTTGCCAATACTTCAAAACCGTGACGCTGGCGATAACTTAATGTCTTCCCAATTTAATTACACGGAAGCTACTAGAAAAGACTAGAAACCCAACAATCAAAACTAAACCGTTAAATCAATATTTATTAAGCAAAAAATATTTACAAGCGAAGGGAGAATAAGCAAACAACGAGAACACATGAGTTTTTGAAAGAATACAAGTACTCTACGTTTAGCATAGTAACTCATAATTAACTCTATCATTCCTCGTCCTCATTTAAGAGACTTAGCCTAATGTGTAGTTAAGGAATCAAAGCTAAGTGCTCAACACGCACGGTCGAGTCAAAAATTACTCTTATTCTCGCCATCGGAAAATCTACATTCGTGTCTTCAAACACTTATGAAACATGAGAAAAATTTTAAAATTTGGCCATTTTTAGCCTTATTTTGCAACAAAATGATAACAAAACGATAAACTTTGGAAAGCGTGAAGGTTTGGCAAGGCAAGTATCTATTCACCCCCCCCATACTAAAGTTAAACATTGTCCTCAATGTTTCGAGTCTAGGGGTACAAACACCCCCATACTAGAGACGTAGTCGAATGCCTAATCTAGCATGGAAAGGGTGTAACCAATAAGTAATAGCCGTTTATGAAGTGTGCTATAAACCTAAGGTTAGAACATAAAAGGATATATCATATGTGGATATTGGGAATGGCCTCCAAAGCAAACGATCGAGTGCTCCCATGAAACGAACATGAGAGGCTCCAATCGTGAAGATGATGATCTAAAAGACACAATTCACAAACAACCACGGAACAAAGGTTGGAAGGGCACAAATCCCCTCACATTAAACTAATTAGAAAGCAATAATATGTACATGGATAAGCATGGGTCTCCCCCACGAGGCACCTTGTTTTTGATAACCGAGTCAAAAGCTCGACTCGAATCCCCATAAATGTGATCATTTAGGGATAATCATGGTATGGTCAATTTTTGGTGGGGCTTACATGATAAACAAGGCCCAAAAGTACGTGGAGTACTTTAAAAATCCGATAAACGTATACCGGGGTCAAAGATAGCGTCCTCGTTTTCAGATGAAAGACGAGACAACACAACTCCAACACAAATCCCAATGGGATAGAAGAAAATAGGAGAGAAGAAATAGAAGGGTGGGACAATGGGTAAGTCATAACATTGAGCTACTCGAGGTAGACTCGCACCAATCAAATGAAAAGATTTTCCATTTATTGCATCGGTGGAAGACCGAGATTTCCCTATATAAGCAATTCCAGGATCAAATATCTCGTCCTCGGTGGAGAAAGGGGAGGGAACATAAGGGGCTTCCCCCACACTAGGTCCACACAAAGCATCGTCAAAAGGAGAAGACGAGCTTGTAGTACTCAATACACGCGATGATGACGCAGTTAGAATAGTAGAAAAATCTTTTAAATTAAATTCAAAATCTTTTCCTTTTTCATCTTTAACACTCTCCTTGTGAAAACCCGATTTAATTATGTCAAAAATATTTGGTGTATCTAAAACAATGTTAGTCACACTAAAAATTCTCACATTTTGAAAGCGTTTTGGTTTAGGTGGTGGCAAGTTTTCAAATCTTTTGTCTACAAAGAAAACCTCCCATCGGGATCAACGTATTCATCATCCAAAGAATCACTCGAGATTGGAATCATAGGCTTAACACTCTTAACCTCCATCGGCGGAGGGGTCGGAACTTCATTTTTATCAACTCCTAAAACTCTATTTGAAATCTTTTGACAAATGCTTTTGATGGGATTGACATTGTACAAAGATTTGATCGAATAAACATGAGAAAGCGTGGAGTTTTGGGTTGCATTAATGAGGAGTTCTTCCTCATTGAAACGAAGAGTGATTTTTCTTGCATGCACATCGATAAGTGCTCTCGAGGTATCCAAAAAAGATCGACCTAAAATTAACGGAACTTTAGGATCGATGGGAATATCAACAACTATGAAGTCCACGGGATAATAGAATTTCCCAACTTTCACAAAGACGTCCTCGGCAACTCCACAAGCTAGAATCATAGAATGATCGGCCATTTCGATTGACATTCTTGAAGGAGTGAGATTTGGAAGATTGAGCGACTTAAAAATCTCGAGAGGCATCAAATTAATACTAGCACCAAGATCGGCCAAGGCGTAGCATTCTTCCATGTCTTGGATAGCACATGGGATTAAAAACTTTCCAGGATCACCGACTTTTTGAGGTATGCGGCTTAGAAAAACCGATGAACAACTAGACGATTTTTGCAATTTCTCTTTGTTATTCAACATACTTTTGAAGTTCGCGGCAAATCGAGGCATCATGACTAAGGCGTCGGCAAAACTTATATTGAAATGCAAGTCACGAAACATTTTCATAAAGAGTTCAAATTGATAATTATTTCGTTCTGGTGCCTTTTCCTTGTCTCGTCTTGATGGGTAGGGTAAAGGTGGTGTTGGTTGGGGCAAATTAGGCATAGGCATCGGCCTTGGAATCTCGGGTTCCATAATGGGTATTGGTTCAACCGTAGGTGTGGTTGGAGCGGTACTTCGTGGGATTGTAATGTGCTCCTTTTCAACCACAACCTCGGGTTCTTTCTCTTTTTCCTTCTCCATAGAAGTACTTGGACGAGAAATGGGTTCTTTGAAAGTTTTACCACTACGTGTGGTAATAACCTTCAATTCTCCTTTCGGGTTCACGATGGTATCACTAGGAAGACCACCCGAAGAAGAGGGCTTACACATGATAGCTTCAAACATTTTAGCCATACGGTCTTCAAACTTAGATTGCCTAGCATCCGCTTTCAATAATTCTTGCTTAATCTCATGTTGTCCTTGCTCCATTTTTTGTTGATTTTGTTGGAGTCGTGTGACATTTCCTTCCATTTTATTAGCATGAGTTTTAAGTTCATTAGCAAGTTCGGTTTTAAGCTCGTTTTTCAACTCGGATCTTAAGCTAACCATTTCACGTTGCATATTGTCAAACTTAGCATCATTAGCCTTAGCATAATTCAAAAATTCTCCTTGAAGATTTTTGGTGTGATCGTTTTGAAAACCTTGGGCATTAGTTTGAAAATCACGGTTTTGGTTTTGGTTTGAAATTTGCCCATTTCCACTTTGGTAATTACCTTTGTTATAATTCCTTTGATTTCCTTGGTAATTTCCACCTTGATTGTTGTTGTTGCGATAATTATTAGCATTTTGATTGGGAGGAGCTTGATTTGAACGTGAACCTTGACCTATTTGGTTATAAGTTCCCGTGGCTACAAAAGCATTCGAAGTGTTACCATCCGCGGTAATGCACTCGGATAAATCATGAGCTCCCCCACACGACAAACAACTTTTAGAAACCGCTTTAACCGAAGCGGTGTTGGAAGCTTCTTGAGCCTTCCAATGGGACATAAGGTTTGCAAATCTATCGAAAAATCGGTTTTCTTCATTTGCTTCATCATGTAATGCATTGATACTTTGAGACGATGATGAGCCCCTTTTGGCAACACTCGGTGTGTGACGAGGGCTATAAACCTTAGACCTATTCTCGATTATGACCAAAGCTTCTTCAACCGTTTTACACAAAAAATTACCACCCGCGGCGGCATTTAAATAATCTCTTTCATGATCGTTAAGTCCATTGTAAAACGTGTCGATTTGGTGCAAATCGGAAAAACCATGATGAGGACATTCGTGTAACATCTCCTTAAACCTATTCCAAGCCGTAGAAAAACTTTCGTTTGATTCTTGTGAAAATTTAGAAATCTCGTTCTTCAAATGCGTAGTCTTAGAGGGCGGAAAAAATTGGTTCACGAACTTCGAAACGAGATCCTTCCACGTCAATATAGAATTGGGTGGCTCTTTCTCTAACCAAATTTTAGCGGGCCCCGCTAAGGAATACGGAAATAACATCATCTTAATCGAGTCATTCGAGACATCCTTGAATTTGCACGTGGCGGTAAGACGATTAAATTGGCGGATATGGTTGTGAGGATTGTCCTTCTCATCACCACGGAATTTGTTGTTTTGGATCATCGACAACAAACCCGTTTTAACCTCAAAATTCTCCGCAAGGATTGCGGGAATCACAATAGCTTCTCCATAACCCTCGGTGGGTGCTTGAAGTAACTCCATCATAGTTCGATTCGCCATGGTTGGTTCTTCTCGTACAATGGGTTCGTCAATAGGAGACTCCTCACTAGAAAGAGTGAGTGATTTGTTTCTTCGTTTACGAGCACGTCTAGCTTTAGAGCGAGTTTGCATAAACGTCACGTACAACGAGAAGGCGAGCAAAGAAGATTCTTTTTGGTTTTTTTTTTGTGTTTTTTTTTTTCAATTTTTTTGTGGTTTTTGATTGTATTAACCTTTTGGAAATTGGTGAATGTATTAAGTAGACAACAAGTCCACAAATCTCCTCACTTAATCAAATCTCTTGATTAAATAGGCCTCAAGGAATGAAAACGATCACGTGGAGTGAACGCCTTCGATGACTTTAGAACGATGGTGGAACACCAAATCGTTCAAGAGGGTTTAATCAATATGAAACCAAGAAAATATATATGATATGTAATAATACTTTGGGCGGCAAAACCCTCGATTCACTCTCAAAATCAAATACGCACAAGCAAGCGGAGGAAACGAGGCGGCGCGAAGCACTTAAGAGCCTTTTTCCTTTAGGTTGTGAAATACAACCGCCTTATACCCACCTTATAGTTTGTATTATCAAGATTAAGCTTCACGAAAGTATTTATCTATTTTTTTGCCTTTTTTCTTTGGTTTGAGATTCGAATACAATGATTGGGTAATGACCTCCCAAGTCAAGGTTGTGATTGCTCACGTATTTGGAGTACTTGTGTATTTATTGTTCTACGTATACAATATAGTAATAGTATTCACACAAAAACCGAAAAACGATAATACGTATTAATAGAGTGCTATTAATACAATTATATTTATGGCTAATATATAAAAACAACAATGGTCAATCAAAACACAACACGCCTCCCCGGCAGCGGCGCCAAAAATGATAGTTGTAAAATCACACTTGTTTAGGAAAACAAGGTAAAAGCGGTAAGTATTAACGAGTGATTTAGGAAAACCACAAGTTATGACCCTATGAGGGAATCGTTCTCTCGAGGAGGCTAGTGCGTTGTGAATTGAATTGATTGATTATGTTTTTGATTATTAATGAGAAGAAAAGAAGAGAAAATGACGAAGACGGAAAAATTAGAAAAATAAGGCAAAACACTACTAGAAAGTTACGACGAAGAACGTGAAAAACACAAAATTTAAAATTTTAATCTAAAAATTCCTAAAAATTACTAAAAATCCCAAAATAATATTCTAAGAGTTTACAAAAAATTCAAACTTGCCAAAACCTTTTAATTAATTTAATAATGACTTTTTAATGCTAATTAAAGCCCTAAAAATCACTTTTAAATATTAAAAAGCTCTAAACAAAATTTTATAATTTGTAAACCTCAAAAAAGACCTAATTAAACTAAAAACTATTTTTAAAAATTTTAAAACCAAATTAAACTATTTTTAAACCCCTAAAAACTATTAAAAACTATTAAATCTTAAATTAATTCTAAAAATTAATTGAAAAGCCTAAAAATTATTTGGAAAGTGACAAAGGTCCTATTTTAATGTCTAGTATCTAGGAAAAATGAAAAAGGAATAAAAATAAAACTTTTTATTTTAATGAATAAAATAATAATAAAATATTCTAAAAAAATTAAAAGTTCTTAAATAAATTCTAAAAAATTCTCAAAAATCCTAAATAATCTAACTAAGAAGAAAATGTAAACAAAAGTTTCTAAAACCTCTTAATGAATTTTATATTAATTTTCAAAGTTTAATAAAAAACCTAAAATCAAATAAAATCAAAAATTAAAGTTTTTGAAAACTTTTTCACATGTAAACCTCAAAAATATCAATTAAAACCTAAAAACTATTTTTCCTAAAAATTAAAACTATTTTTTCTATTTTTTAATGACTTTTCTGAAAACGGGTACAAAATAAATCCTAAAAAATAATATAATAAATGGAAAAATCTAAAACTAGTCTAGAAAAATCACAAATTCTATAAAGTTCCTAAGAAAAATAAGAAGTGAAAAATAAGTTAAACAAATAAGCTGAAAAGAGCTTAATAGCTCACGGCTTTAATAAAATAAGCTAGAAAAGAAAAGGGTTAAGTATTAAACCACACAACCTCTTACCAGTCAAAGTCCCTAGGGCAGCGGTAAGAGGTGTGTGTTGTGAGTGTGAGGATTGTGGGTTCGATGCTGGCGAGACCCCCTTTTTTATTTACTTTTTTTTTCTTTTTAAAGTTCAATCCAACACAGTCCCTATTAACAAGCTTGAAAACCAATCCCAATTCACTTTTTAATCCAAGATATGACCAAATTAAGCTCAAAAAACGTGGCCTTTTTACTCTGGCAAGAACACAAGTTCTTATGCTTTCTTTTTAACTTCACAGATGGTGAAAAGAACTCCAAGAGGAGCTTGGAGTTTGTTTTGGTGGTGATTATTGGATGACAAGGCACCCTTGTGCTCTTTCTGAGCACAAGGAGTCAACAATAACAAGATTAAAGCACCTAGCACACCAACAGTTCACAAATTAAGCATACCAAAGCTATACTTAGCAATTTCAAGTTGCTGTGATGTTTTTAGGGGTCTGGTGGTTTTGTAAGGCCACTAATTGCACACAAATGAACTTAAGCTTACCAAATTAGGCACATGCACTCACCAACTAGCACACAATCAAACTGCAACCCTTAAACACCCTATGGTTTAACAGATTACAAGGACTAAGCAGATTAAGAACAAAATAAGAAAAAAATATGCCAATGCAGATTTTTTACTATGCTATCACCTTTCTTACTCAACCAAATTGATTCAAATCTTTTTCAATCTAAGCTATAACTAGCAAACAACCTAACTTAACTCTCTAACAACTTTCTAACACCCTAAAAAACACAAACAAAAAGATTGTACCCTGCTAAAATGCAAATCCAAACACCCTGTTAAAAACCTTTAAACCAAAATTTTCAATCCAAACCTTTGCAAACTTACTCAAACCTGATCACATATCATCTAACATGCATATTATCTCAAAAGAACACAAATCCTGGCACTTAAACACACTTAAGCATCTAATCAAACAATATCACAACCAATTTCACTTTTCTGAAATTTTTCAAATGAAAAAGGGAATACCTTAGGATTTTACTTCCAAAACCCTTGTGAATGTATAATTCACCTCCAATCAACTCGGGTTGATGCAGAACATATGATCAACAACCTTCTTTCCTGTTAAAGAAAAATCAAAGAAGAAAAACACAAATATATGCAATATTTCTGTTTTTACCTTTCACTTTCTTAAAACCTTACCAAATACTTTTAAACCTTAACAAACACGTTTTCAAACACTAACAATCACAAAACACAAACCTGTATTCCACTTTCACTTCATACAGGTTTGTGATTTCTAGATTCTAAACAAACTTTTTATAAAACTTTTTGAATTTTCAAAACTCAAACAAATCTTGACAAATTAGGTGGAACTCAGCCTTTTGCAAACAACTCAATACACAAACTTTTTAATAAGTATAAAAGGAATTATAATTGAATTTCTCAAACACCAAACTTTATAAAATTAAAAAAGGAATTACAAGAGATTTTGCAAAAAAACTGGAACAAGAAAGGAGTGGACATGCCCACTTCCTTTTATACTGCTAATAGAACATACTAGAACATGAATTAAAATATTACAAGTGCATAAACCCTAGTTTGCAAAATCTCAAAAATGCCCTCTTCGTCTTGACTAATTCTTGGTCAAAAACAATCCCATGTGAAATGACAGCTTGTTGGATGATCTTGAACGTTAAAATACTCCTTGGAGGCAAAGGAAACGCATCCCATCGTTCATTGTGTCGGGTTTTGGGGTTTGGGTGAGTGTGACGTGACAGGGGAGGCTTGGGTGAGGACCATAAGGACACGTGGCACGTTTGTGAGTGGTGGGTTAGGTTTAGGACATGTCCAATTAACAAACTGGAAGATTTGGGCTTAAAACCCTTTGGATTGAAGTTAATTAGAACTGGGGGTTAATTAGGGTTCGTTGGGATTAGGGGTGGGTTTGATTTGTTTTGGGTTTAAGAACAGTTTAAATAACTGTTATGGGAGGGAAAAAATAGTTAGTGGGGGGGTTTGACCACAATTGACCAGGTTTAAATATTAAACCGGGTTGGGTAATGGGTAATGGGCGGGTAGGTTAATGGGTTTGGGTTGGTGGGTGGGTAGGGTTGACGTGTCATGTGCTGGTTGGGTGGGGATGTTTGTGGTTTTGACAGGTTAAGTCCCCAAGATTTTAACTTCTTTCCACTTGCAATTAAAAGCTGTCAGCGCCATTTTGTGCCAACTTTTGACATCTTGTCAAAAGTGGCACAAAGGTTTATAAAACTTTTTCCAAGGGCTCCTTTTGTAATAACTTGATTCTTCAAGGACTGGAAGTGTAATATCTTCAAATATTAAGGATCATTCTTGTACAATTGATAAATGGAGGGTCAATTGTGACAAGTTCTTCAAAGATGAGGGGCCATTTTTGCCAATCTTCAATTCTTCAAGGGTATTTTTGCAAATTTCCAACTTGGGCCCGGTTCATTGTGCGACTTCGTTTCCCGTGTTCGTTTTTGAATGATTCTTGTGTTCTTTTGCCCATTCCTCAATATCCGTACCTAAAAATACACAAGTAACAAACACGAGCATATATTTGGTCTTTTTATGATATTTTATGCAATTAAAGGCCGATTTGGACGATGAGACCATGTATAAATGCAGTCTCATCAGTCCACAATAGGCCAATATTATATTTAAGGCACTTAATTTCATAAATCTGACCAGTAAAGAAAATAGTATATGATACTCTACATTCTTTACATATTTTTTTTGTTCAACTTTATTTTCTTTCTTTGACTATATATTGGTTGCTAAAATTTAAACTTAAAAGATGCTTATTCAAATGGTGTAAGTTTAGCTAGAGATGAAGAAAAAAGTTGTTATATATAAGAAGGTATTAAAAAGGGCAATCTCACTTTTTTGGGTAAGTAATATGCTGATATGTTTTTTATGCTGATGAAGTTATACTATAGGGAGGAATAAGCATACCGTGGATCTAATTGTGATCTAAATATGTATTTTCAGGCGCTGGTAGATGAGTTTCACATAAGAGTGTTAGCGATGCCATCTGTTGAGACAAGGTGGAAGTCTGAAAAAGGATAATGGAAAATCTGTTAGATTGATTCATTTATGGATAATGAAGTACATCTTAAATCAAAAGAGACCAATGTGGAATCAGGTATGCATTTTTACGCTTTATTTTATTCTACAATGGTTGAGTTTATAAATAAATTATTAGTAATCTAGAATACACCAAATCTAAATTATCATTGTAGGCTATAAATTAAACAAGGTCTTGTAACTTAGTTTGGAAAGAACATAGAGATAAACTTATTTCGTAGAATGACACAAAAATGAATCATGCTACTGTTCCTTCCCTTAAAATATATTTTCGAATTACGAGCACTGACTGTAATCCTAACTAATCTAAAACATCCATTAAGAATATCATTGTGCAATATAGTTCTTTGAACCAAATTAAATTGATCAAATTTAATGACAAGATAGTCAACACAAAAAGTGACCATATATGGGTTTTGTTTGTCCTTACACCTGGTTGAGACATTAGAAGGTATAATTTTTAAAGGAAACCATCTCGAAAAGTACACATGTATTATATGGAAGTACCCGTGCGGTTGAGGAAGCCATTAATTTTGTTTTTAGCTCATGGGGTCGTAGATCTTTAGTTGCGAAGTAGAATTACGACTTTCTTATGCTTGTGAAGAGGTGGCTCTTTAATGAAATGTACTAAACTACCAACTCTTTTTCGGATATGTAGTTCCTGCTCGCAAAAGAATATAAAACCCAAACAAAGGAAGAAAAACATAAAGTTCTATCAGCTAGAGCTGGGAGAGAGAGGCATGAATCACGTAAAATTGTCAATCAGGTGCATATTAATAGGCAAATGTTGAATGCTATAGATATATTAAGGGGCTTTTGACTTTGGTTTTTGAAAGTGGTTATGAGATAGCTTAAGACTCGATACTTAAAATCCTTTGACAAGATTATTGAAATTGGTTTTTAAAGAGTATTGTTTCACAATAATATTTATTTTTGTTTTAACAAGCGCTCAGAGGTGTGGTGTATATACATGATCAATATCAACTGCAAGAACATATCCATGAAAGTATACATGACACGTGTGATGTATATCAGCTGTGACAGTTGTAAGTATACTTGATAAATATTAACCGTGTTATGTATATTTAGCTTGGTTAACTCAGCTCGCATGATATATTTTGATTTTCAAAATCTGTGTTTCAATTATTGACAGTAAAATGAACTTTTTACAAGCTTACCTACCCATGTAAGGAATCTTATGGCTACTATCTCAACTTCAGTTTCAAGCTATGGATTTATTTGTCCTGCTTTGACCTTTTGGAATGTAATATAACAAAAACCAACGTTGTTTTTGTTGAGTTAGACGTAACGAAATGATATTGCTTTGCACATAACGTTCAGCTCATGTCACTTTTTTAAGGCCAAGCATGCAAACATTATTCTTGGGATCAACATTATAAGCATGACAAAATTATAACATTACAAATTGTTGTAGTTGTGCTAATCTTTCACCAAGATCTCATTTATCTCCAATTTATTTATGTGTTTTATCTAATAAAAAATGAGCTACAATTCATTCTTTAATGTTTAAACTGATTATTACATTAAGTAACCATTAAGCAATTAGTATGTTTCTAATTAATTTACCTCATCTATATGACCATTTATAGTTGGTTTAACTTCTCTAATAATTTTTCAACGATAGCTATAAACTTCGACCGCCCATTCGGGCATGGTCACTTCCCTATAAAATAAAAACTATTTACTTACTAAAAGTTTTGCTTAATAATAAGATAAATCGCTATCTAAGTCATTATAACTTTTATTTACTAAAACACATTAAATATAAAATTAGCTAAAAGAAACTCATGTCTTTTGCCTAATAAAGAAAATAATCTTTAAAAGTTTTACATTTTTGCTTATTAAATTTTAACTAAAAATAAACTTTTACTGAGTTTATCTTTTTTTTTCTTTTTAGTAAGGTTAAATAACTTTTAGTAATTCTTTTTATTAGAAATTAATAAGAATATATTTTTAGTGACTCTCTTTACTACTTACTTTTTTCACGTTTAAATTTTGTTTTGTTTATATATTAATGTCTCAAAAGTCAAGTGCATGAAGAGATTACAGATTATGATTATAATCAAGATATTAAATACATAAAAACAACAACAAACATTATGTACAAATAAGATATAATTCACATTTAAACTGACAACATAACCTTTATTCTTGCTTGATAATTTTTAAACTTTTGGTTTCTCTTATAAGGATGAACATGCATTTTTTTTCTTATTAATTAATTCGATAAATATTTATATTAAGAATACAAAATGGATAACACATTTATATGAAAAACAACTCAAGGCATTATAATAAAAAAACATTAAATAAAACAAAATTCATGCCAATTAATCATGCAGTAAAAAACAATTATACTAAAAAAACAATAAATAACAAAGGCTATGCTTAAAAGAACTCAACAAATATTTACCCAAACTAAAAAGTTACAAACAATTAACTCCGAAAATAAAAAACTTAAACAACAAATACACGTCATCCAAACCAATAATACATTAAAGATAACTACATTAAAAAAATTTACAAACAAATATTTATCAATTAAGAAAAAGTTAAACAACAATCATAAGTCATACCCGTCTATCAGACGGGTTTCGCCACTAGTATATATATATATATATATATATATATATATATATATATATATATATATATATATATATATATATATATATATATATATATATATATATATATATCTGTATATATATATATGTATATATATATATATATATATATATATATATATATATATATATATATATATATATATATATATATATATATATATATATATATATATATATATATATATATATATATAATATATATATATATATATATATATATATATATATATATATATATATATATATATATATATATATATATATATATATATATATATATATATATATATATATATATATATATATATATATATATATATATATATATATATATATATATATATATATATATATATATATAGTTACATTTTTTACGTGTTAACTGCAATTAAGAATAGATACCAAACAATATATTAACACAAAAAACAATTGAACTTTGATTGATGCTTGAAATCAATTCGATAAGATACTAAGACGAATTGTACTAAAATAAGTTATTAAGCATACCTAATATTAGAGGCCAGCAAGAACTCAATCATCCTTGTATACTGTGGATGATTATCATTATCAATAGTCAAATATGCAAGCATGTTATGTTGATTTCTGAATTCAAGCACAACATCACCAAATTTGAATTTAGGCGCCATTGATGTCTTAGAAAGCTTAAGATGAAAGAAAAGTTTAGAGTTTTGGTTATGGAGGTAAAGAAAACAAATATGCATGTTTCCCAATAAATACGTATGATTGGTAAATAAATAGTAGAAAGGTAGGTATGATATTGGTTGAAAAAGAGGTAAGTAGCTAAAAAATTTCAAACATAATCATGAAAATCTTTGAAAAAGATAACTTATCTCTTAGTAATTAAAGAAAATACCTACTCTACAAAAATTACTCCCCAAAATATCTCTAAAATTACAACTGAGTGGGACCCAGTGTTTTTCAATGGTAAAAAAAGTTTTCAGCAGGAACGGCGATATTTGTCAGCGTTTAAAATGGTTGTGTCTGTGACTAAAATACATTTGTCAATGGATACAAAAATTATTGTCATAGGTAAAAAATAAAAAGAATAAAAATAAAAGACCTTAACAAAGTAATTAATCCTAAGGAAGTTATCTTTTCTCCAAAAAGGTTGAAGTTTGCAAGCATTGTCCAATCATACACACTTGCATACACAAGATAGATGTAACTGTCCTCTAGTGTCCCTTGCTCACAAAATGCTTAAGGATAAAGTTAACTCATATAATATCTTTGTAACTCCCAGGTAAATCCAAAAATGTATAACCTAAGTCTCCCATTCGACCAGCCCAATTCTAGGTAAAAATGTCTTGGCAGCAGGCATGCTTAAAATAAAACGTGCATGCTACAATGCCTCAAGGTTTAAATATTCCAATAATTGCATAAAGAAAAAGCCTTCAGTATTTCTAACCCACACTCACTAGTGGACACAATCTTAAATTGTGATAAGATTACCCAATGTACTAAAGGTATCCTAAGTCCTCCCTTAAAAGATGCACACAAATTATTACACTTCAAGTAGCAAAATATTTATTTGAAGATAGGAATGTAAACACTCCAACCATCATAAATAAATGTTTGCTAGGACCTTTAAGTCCATAAGTAACTCTGTATCCATCCTTATGCTGCTCGACGTCTCTACATAGTTAGACAAAAACCACAAAATAAACTAACACAAAAGATGTCAGTGGCTTCTTTCCACTTGTCCGCGGATAGAATGCCTTTGTCAGCGGTTAGAAAATAAAGTGGAAAAGAATAATTTACAAGAAATAATAGCAGTCCTCATCCTGTACATACTCTTGAAATGAATCAAAGCAACATTTTACAAGGATTGATCATTCCAATACTTGTCACCAAGTACTAGAACCTCCCAACATCTAAAGGTTTAGTTAAAAGGTCTGTAACGTTATTTTCAGAATCTATTTCTCTGGTTGAATTAAACCTTTTCAAAACAATCCCTAATAAAATGATGTCTAATTTTAATATGTTTAGTTTTAGAGTGATGTACGAGATTCTTAATTATACAAATAGTATTGTTATTATCTACAAATATCTTGGTATTCATAAAATTGTACCCATAATCTAACAGTTGATTTTGAATCCATAGCACTTGACCACAACATGCAACAACAGCCACATATTCAGCCTTAGATGTATAATTGGCCACAACTATTTCTTTCTTGCATTGCCAATATATCAACCTTCTCCCAAGAAATTGACATCCACCAGTTGTGGATTTACTATCACCATTATCAACACCATAATTACTGTCTGAATAACCAATTAACTCTAATGAAGAATCCTTAGGGTACCATAATCCCAAGTTAGGATAGCACCTAAGGTACCTAAATATTCTCTTGACAACATGAAGGTGACACTCTTTGGGAGTCACTTGATGATGTGTACAAGCACATACTGCAAACATGATCTCTGGTCTAGAAGATGTAAGATAGATCAATTTAATGCCTGACATCATCCTCTTTCCCTTCTACAAGCTTTCCCAAGAGGGTTCTCTCTGTCCATGGGTATGCTAGCCCGTTTTTAATTAGGTGAAAACCCAAACTCCTTCAAATTCTCATCTACATCTTTATCTTGAGAGATAAAAATACCATCTTTTGTAACACCACACTTTGATAAGTAGGCTGTTACATGATAATTATGGCGTGTCATTAAAGCATGCAAGATAATATGTCCTAAAACATACATGACCAAATGGAAAACCATAATCAAACATCGTCTCCCAAACATAAGTTCAAAACATGCATAAAGTAAATGAAGTAGAAGGACTAAAATGAGTGTCCAAGCAAGCATAAATATATGAAGTGAAAACGGAAGAGAAGTCTAAGGTAGCTCCCCTCCTGTGCACGTAGTCTCAATAGCTCATGTTTGTCCTTAGATACCGGCCGTATGGGACATGGAAAGGAAAATACGGCTGAGCAATACGCCCAGTGAACGGATATAATGACATGATAAGAATAACTGAAACATAAGTAAATGATAATAAATGCGGCAGAAAATGTGTAAGTCCTGGAAAACCTAGAACATGTTTTATAAACTAGTTTATATCTCAAAATTCTTATGTTTAAACATGAAAATGTAATTTAAATGCCAAAGAGGTCATATAGGTCATGAAAGGTATCAACGTACATGAATACATAGAGGGGTGACCTCGTCATGTAATTAGAGGGGTGTCATCTAATTATATTAGTCTGGGTGGAGGGATCAACTCCAAAGTGACAGATGTAGAGCACATACCACAGTAACCTTGTAAATCTGCAAAACTTGTACTAGGATGAACCCATACGCCCCGCATGATAATAATAAAATGGCCAAATAAATGAAAGGGACGCCCAGAGAAATCATTCTCATCGCGGAAGAGTCATAACACCGGTGCCTCAAGTGTTATAGGTATGGTACCTCCATAACTAGGTGGACATGGTCATGCATGTATATAGCTCAAGAAAATTAAATGATAGCATGGTAATTACTGAAAAGTTTAATGACATGTAAACTAATGGGGAAAATAGATGGCATCAAATGGGGAATCCTAATCATGCATACAAAGAGATGTACATACTAAAAGACAAAATATCCGTACTTTATGTCGAGTAACGAACAAAGATGAAAGGCGGAAAATAACTACTCGGACTTCACGAGTGCTACATAATAAAGGACGTGAATGAGTTGTATGTTCATGTATAACTGACTGGTTCTTAGTAACCTTTACTTGTTCTTAACTTGTTTTACTTGTTCTTGACTTGCTTTACGTTTTCTTGACTTGTTTTACTTGTTCGTGACTTGTTCTATTGTTTCATGTTTTATCATGTAGTTTCTTAGTGTTTCATGTGTTCTTGATTAATGTATTTCATGTGTTATTATTCTTGATGTTCCATAATAAGCAACTTTATAAAATAGTAGTGATGTGTCGTGGATAGTATAGGTGATAATTAGATACGTTATAGGGTAAATTAGAAAATTACCTAGAGGAAAAAGTAATAGTCTAATAATACCAATGACGAATTCAATTAAACACGTGAGTGAATCAAGTTCGTTGTACTCGAAGATCTTATGAATTTGAGACGTTTCATTTTGATTTGGACAATTGATTTGAATTGGTTTTCGTTTTTTAAACTACAAATTAAATCTACAAATTTTAAGCTATTTAAAATTAACCTAAAGTGCATGAATCGTTAACCCCGCCTATTTAAAATTCTACAATCAATTAATTATTTTAAAATAAAACTAATTGAAAATTTAAACTAATTAAAAATCTATAAAAATATAATCTATTTAAAAATTATAACTTTTAATTTATTTAAAAATCTAATTAATCTTTTTTTTAAAACTACTTTACCTTATTTAAGAATACTTTAAAACAAAACTACTTTAAAAACTACTTACTTTAAATCAAATTTTATAAAAAAAAATAATTAAAAGAAAATAAACTAATTTAACAATCTAAATTTAACTAAAACATTTTTTATTTATATATTATTTATTTATTTTATTTTTAAACTACTTATTTTAAAATCTAAAAATCTACTTTAGTGGAGATGTTAATTAAAATTCAAAAGTAAAAAAAAACGTGAGTAAGCAAGTCTTAAAACATTTACAGCCAGAAACAATTAGTCGTTATTAATAAGATAACTGAAGGATAAACCAAAAAGGCCAGTTAGACCAGATGGTTATCACCTTAAACCTGTGACCAGGAGGTCACAGGTTCGAGTCCTGACATGGACATCTTTTGGATTAATTTTCTTTTTTTGACAGATTGTGGAAATTTCAGTCTTAGGAGAGACTTTAATGAAAGCTTATTATGATAAGCTGCTAGAAAAACAGCACTAATGAGCTTATCAGATCATGGAATCTGATAAGCAGACAGTTTGAACAAAGAAAGCAGATATAACAACCAACCAATCAATTAGAAAATATGATACAACAGATAATGAAAATTCCAATTATGCAGAAAATTTAGCAAAACAACCCAAAAACAAACTGATATCGACTCAATCTTTATTCAGTTAAGTTCAAAAATAACTGAAAATCTTATTCAGTAAAACAAAACTTAACAACAGATAACTTAATATAAAGCAAACTACTAAAACCAAAATTCAACATACAAACTTAAACTTACTATTACAAACCTATGTAAAACACAGCAAACTTATACCCCAAACTTGTAATCTGATAAATGTTGGACAACCAACTGATTAGCTGAATAAAACAAATGCAATCAACTACGCAACAAAACTTAGAAGCTATAACAAGTGGCCGATCCTAAATAAACAATAACAATACAGGCAGATTAAACGTTCTAAGATTCAACAACTTATAAAAATAGTACAAAGCTATAAAGCACAACTTCAGTAAACCGATCTAAAAACTCTTTTTAAGATAAAATCTGAACAACTCAGTAACCTATACAACTCCTAAATAAAGTCCAAATCACATTACTTAATCAACTGAGTTATTCAGCAAACAATATGATTTCATTAATATTAAAAATCTAAAATGGTAACAATCTCATACATCTCAGCATAACATCAACTTCACAGAAAGTCCAATTAAGCAGATTAAATTAACTTATAAAATAAAACATAAAATGGAAAGAAACTAGCACCTTATGGGATAACCATTGGGAAGTAGGTCAGCGCTGAGCTGCCTATGAACCGAGACCTCCTTTCACCTTTACCACCATTTAATCAACATACGAACTCTTGTTACTTTTCACTCATCCAGTAGGGATAAGTGTAAAACCCAAACTTTACTTAAGAAATTAAAAATAAGCTATCAATTAGCTTATCTTCAATATCTCGAATATTATACTCGAGAAACAGTAAATAGATTAAATGTGTATAACAATTAAAGCAGTGAAAGAAATTAGAAGAGACGCAAATTAAAATTAAATCAACTGATCATTCATTAATTTTCAGAACTTTTACAATACTTTATAAAAGAAAATACAAATTTATCTAAATCTATTTCTACAGCATAACATTAAGTAAAAAGTAAAGGATGATTGAATACAAGTAAAATGGGGGGTTTTATAGCCTCCCAAGGCTGTTGATGAAGAGGATATTCGCATCAATCTTGGAATATTCCTTTTTATTCTTGACCTTCGATCTTCATTCTCTCTCATCTTCCTTTGATCGGACGAATGATAAGATTCACAATAGCACACGGATTTCCAACGTGGCATCCGTGTGCTAGTTGTGTTTCTTTTAGAGCTCCTAATTGGTGGATATGGGAAATTGAGGTGTTGCATCCTATAGGAAGACGCCACGTAGCCTCTCTTCCTCACACTTTCTCTTCCTTAAACCATGGGGGTTTTAATCCCCTTGGTATGAATTAATTAAATAGGTAAAAAGCCCTATGTAAAAACCCCTTTTTATTTACCTAGGGTTAATGAACAGTGAATGTTTTCTGGTGTTTGAGGGTAAGATAAATGAAGAAGATGATACACTTTGTTTGTATCGAAAAACATATGTGTGTGAGTGAAAGTGGGATGCGTTTTATTAATTGTTGTGTGTGAAGTGGATGAATGTGAATGGGACGAAAAGAAACGAGTATTTAACTTTTTGGTGGAAAAATGACGTGTGAATGGTCCAGAAAATCAGCCATAATTCGTTTATTTATTATGAAAAGTATAACATGTGTAAACATGTGGAAGTTATGAAAACCTAAGCCCAATTAACTTTATTCGTTCCTTTATTCCTTCCATTTAGCAAATTGGGCTTATAGCCCAAAACTACTTCATCCGTTTATAATAAATCAATTTTGGGCCTTCAAATGGATTTGGGCTTAGTTAAAAAATTATTCATTTTAATTCCAATATTGGGCTTTTCAGGCCTAATAAACTCATGTGGGTCCCACTTGGCCGTAAACTCGATAAATGATATAATCCTCTAAAGTCGAGCTCGGTTTTGGCTTCCTCGATCTTTTTCATCAATCTCGTGTCGGTTTTCGTTGGTTTTTGCGAACTTGGTACCTACACACATGAAAACAAGAAACAAGCATATCCAAGGCATATATGATACATTATGTGCAATATTTCATTGTTTTAAGCTACAAATGATATGAGTAATTACACTTATATCAAATTCCCCCATGCTAAGCAATTGCCGTGTCCTCACGCAATGATAAAATAAAACTATTACTATACCATTATTCAACTTTTGACATTTTATTTTGTAAAGACATAAAATAACTTTAAGGATCATAAAAGCTCAAATAGATTCATCGTCCTCGACTTTTCACTTTTCCATGCCAAGTGCAAAAACAAGATCATTGTTATTATAAGTTGGTAGACTAACACGAACTCATGTGGGCCAATTAATCACTTAGACTCCCTTATTCCTAAGTGTATCTCTTATATTTTATTGTTGTCTTGAATGATCACGAGGATGCATTGTTGACTTATTTCGATAATTTATTAGGCCGAAAATAAAGTGAACGATTTAATCAATAGTTAGCTAAAGGACAAAATCTTTTAAAACTGCTTCTCGAGACTTCATAAAGTTCATATCTTGGCATAACTTGTTTCGCGATTTGAGACCTTTCTCGGACCGATATTTGGCAGTGACTTTATACTTCCAACCTTGAGAGACGTTCACGAAATAATGGTCTTCTCTTCATAATATTTCTTCACTTGAAGTTTTGAGAGATTCATACTTGGACCACGCCTTCATTTTTATCCAATCTTTATTTGGGATTTTGATTTACAACGATCCGCCTCCTTTTTGGACTTGGCTTCATTCATCCTCATATCTTATTTTGGTCTTTTTGGATAGACTTCTCCATGACTTTTGGGGAGTATTTTGCTTTTCGTCGTGTGTCTCGATCCTTCATATTGATTTTCAATAAATGATTCTTCACATTACTTGAGATCTTTAGGAATAAAACATAGCCCTCATGTCTTGTTAGGACCTTTTTGGACTCGCCAATCTTCGCATCCCGCTTCAATAAGTTATGCATTGGCTATGAACTCTAATCCGTACCGAGCAACTTTTAAACGATTTTGGGCTAGAAGCTAAGTAACTTTTCAAATCGTTCAACCTTATTTATTGCATATAAATTTATTAACAAGTGATGGGAGAATAGGCTCATAATTAACTCACATAAATTCCCGAAAGAATACCAAACTTATAATTGGCTCTATCATCTCTTGTTCTCCATATTGTAAAATTCCAAGAATGAAATCAATGGATACTTAGCCTATTAAATCAAAGTTTTGGGTTTTCAAGTCATCTATAGGATCTTGCATCTTCTTATACTTTCGCAAGTTTTAGAATTTGCGTTTTAAAGTTCCCTTGATAGACGACTTTCTAGGATCAATTATAGGAGCTTGCGAAAAGTTCTTGTTCTTAACTCGTATGAATTAAGACTTTCGCGTTTTAAAGCTCCCTACATAATAGCCTAGCAAAACTCAATTCAAATACGTTAAGGAAAAGCTAAGGTTAAAAACCGAGTCGAGTCAAAAACTATTCTTATTGAAAGCCTACATTCGTGTCAAAAACACTTATTTTATTTATTAAAACTTAAAAATAACACAAAAAATTTAAAATTTTATTGAAAAATGAGAAAAAACAACACGTTTAGACACGACAAAAGCAATTGCAAGCGATTATATCGATTGACTCCCCCATGCTAAAACCAAAATTTGTCCTCAATGTTTCTTAGCTAAAGAGTAACACCCCCTTGCTAAAACACGAAGAGTCTAATGCAAACTCCTAGCATGGAAAGAGCACGCAAATCTATAAGCCGTTTATAAATTATGCCTCAAGATAAAAAGTTAGTCGATAAAAATCAAGGGATAGAAAGTGTGCCCCTTTTTGGCATTCAAAGAATGGAAGATCAAGTGGACCGGCAAAAACCGAACACGAGAGTCTTCAAATATAAGGGTCATACCTAAGATCACAACACAACAAAACACGAGCACGAGCTTGAAAGATCAAGCCTTATTAGGTGTTAGAAAATAGAAAAAATATAGAAAGAACTCGTTTTTGTTAACCGAGTCATGAGCTCGACTCGATCCCCGCATTCATTGGTTCTTAGGGAAAAAAGGTGAAAACCGGCATAATAGGATAAAATTCAACATAAAGCGCGATGCCGGGGTCAAAGATCTCATCCTCGTTGTCGGATGACAAACGAAAGGATAAAACTCCAACACAAATATCTAACAAGAGATAGTAGTCACAACGAATGGTATGGATGTAGCATGCTCCCCGAGGTAAACTCGCACCAAGATGATTAAAAAGTCTTTCAATTATTGCATCGGTGAAAGGCCGAGATTTCCCTAAATAAACGATTCCGGGATCGAATACCTCGTCCTCGGTGGAGAAAGGAATAGACAACAAGGTGTCGTCCCCCCATGCTAATCCTAAGTCATATGAAGCACATGGTAAAGGTGGTATAAAAGTCTCAACCATAGTGGTTTCAACTTGCATGACTTTGTCGACCTTTTCACTCTTAGGAACGTGAACAAAGGGGTCATGGTACTCAATATGAGTCACATGAAAAACCCGCACATTAAGATCAACGCGAGTGGGAAGGAGATTGGGAATAAAGTAAGTTTCTCCATCCGATTCGACATACTCATCATCACAAAAGGTGTGAGATGTAGGAGGTATGATGTTCTCAAAATCCTCTTGAAACAATGGATTATTGTTCAATGAAGCTTCAAATAGAGGATTTGAGTAAGTCACAAAAGTGTCGTCATTCTCGTCATCACAAGAAATTTCCGACAAAGTATCGAGTGTGTCACACTCGGATACAAGATCATCATTCTCATTTGAAGGCAATTCATCGGTGAATTCCTCGAGAATGGTAGGTAAAACACGAGAATCACGTTCGATCTCGAGATCGAAAACGTCTTCACTTCCCCGTGGAAGTGGATCAATGATAGCAAAAAGTTCATCGACGAACTTATCCAACGAATAGTCACTAACCTCACTCGGTGTGAAGCTAGGAATTAAAGGCTCTTCAATTGAAGATTGTGCCTTAGGAACATCAACATGATCCATATAAGAGAGTGAAAATGAGTCCATTTTCAAAGATTGTTCAATTAAAGCAATGTCACTCTCGGGATCAAAATTCTCATTATCAAACTCACTAGCATCGAATGGATCACTCAAGTAATCATCTATTTGTTTTTCAATTTTATCATCCTCGTGTGGAATGAGTATAGAAGAGGTAACATTACGACATGATTCAACAAAATTAGGTTTATCACTTTCCAATTTCTTAGGAACCAATCTTGGAATTTTTTCCGGTTTGAAAGTCATATGTTTATCCCCATGAAACAATTTAAGATCTCCTTCTTTCATATCAACTAAATCACCGACCGTACACAAAAATGGTCGTCCTAAAATTATAGGCGCACGAGGATTCGGCTCATAATCAATGATAGCAAAATCGGCTAGGTAAACGAACACCCCCACTTTAACAATGACATTTTCCGCTATACCAACCGGTCGAGTGGTGGTACCATTAGCAAGCTCAATGATCATTCGAGTGTGCATAAGTCGCAAATAGTCAAGAGTTTTCCAAATGGATAAGGGCATTGCGTTAATACTAGCTCCTAGATCGGCTAGAGCTTTGTATTCCCCAAGCTCATCGAAGACACAAGGTATCAAGAAGTGACCCGGATCATTATATTTCTTAGGAAAGAGATCAATGAAATCCGAGGTACTAATCACATTTAAAGTAGCCTTGGTGACATTCCAAAAGGTTTCTTTAGGTGGCACATAAAGCTCAAGCTTTCTTTCTAAATTATCATAAGCGGTGATAGCCTTAAGTTCTCCCCTCGGGTTAGGAATGGTATTACTAGGTAAGCAACCCGAAGAAGATGACGGTTTAGACATATATCCTTCAAACATCGAAAGCAATTTATTGTGACCTTGTTCCACACTTTGTTGCATACGATTTTGACTTTGCTCTAAATTTTGTTGCAAACGATTTTGACCTTGCTCGAACATTTGCTCAAATTTTTGTTCCATTCTTTGTTGATTAAGCTCAATCTTGTTATTTTGCCCCTTTAGTGTATTTTGAAACTCGTTTTTCAAAGTTGCCATTTGTCCTTGAATGTTATTTTGAAAAGCTTTCATATTTGCCTCATTTGTTTTCATGTAGCTTGACAAATCATTTTGATTATTCCCTTGAAAACCTTGATTATTTTGGTTAGCATTAAACCCATTTCCTTGATTAAAAGTCCCTTGGTTACCACGGTTAAAATTATTCCCATTATTACCATTGTTGTACCTATTTTGAACCGGTGGAAAACCCGGTGGAGCAACATGACTTTGACGAGGAACTTGACCGTTGGAGCCATAAATTTTTGATGTATCGTGGATAGTATAGGTGATAATTAGATACGTTATAGGGTAAATTAGAAAATTACCTTTAGGAAAAAGTAATAGTCTAATAATAGCAATGACGAATTCAATTAAACACGTGAGTGAATCAAGTTCGTTGTACACGAAGATCTTCTGAATTTGAGACGTTTCGTTTTGATTTGGACAATTGATTTGAATTGGTTTTCGTTTTTTAAACTACAAATTAAATCTACAAATTTTAAGCTATTTAAAATTAACCTAAAGTGCATGAATCGTTAACCCCGCCTATTTAAAATTCTACAATCAATTAATTATTTTAAAATAAAACTAATTAAAAATTTAAACTAATTAAAAATCTATAAAAATATAATCTATTTAAAAATTATAACTTTTAATCTATTTAAAAATCTAATTAATCTTTTTTTTTAAAACTAATTTACCTTATTTAAGAATACTTTAAAACAAAACTACTTTAAAAACTACTTACTTTAAATCAACTTTTATAAAAAAAATTAATTAAAAGAAAATAAACTAATTTAAAAATATAAATTTAACAAAAACATTTTTTATTTATATATTATTTATTTTATTTTTAAACTACTTATTTTAAAATCTAAAAATCTACTTTAGTGGAGATGTTAATTAAAAGTCAAAAGTAAAAAAAAACGTGAGTAAGCAAGTCTTAAAACATTTACAGCCAGAAACAATTAGTCGTTATTAATAAGATAACTGAAGGATAAACCAAAAAGGCCAGTTAGCCCAGATGGTTATCACCTTAAACCTGTGACCAGGAGGTCACAGGTTCGAGTCCTGACATGGACATCTTTTGGATTAATTTTCTTTTTTTGACAGATTGTGGAAATTTCAGTCTTAGGAGAGACTTTAATGAAAGCTTATTATGATAAGCTGCAAGGAAAACAGCACTAATGAGCTTATCAGGTCATGGAATCTGATAAGCAGACAGTTTGAACAAAGAAAGCAAATATAACAACCAACCAATCAATTAGAAAATATGATACAGCAGATAATGAAAATTCCAATTATGCAGAAAATTTAGCAAAACATACCAAAAAACAAACTGATATCGACTCAATCTTTATTCAGTTAAGTTCAAAAATAACTGAAAATCTTTTTCAGTAAAACAAAACTTAACAACAGATAACTTAATATAAAGCAAACTACTAAAACCAGAATTCAACATACAAACTTAAACTTACTATTACAAACTATGTAAAACACAGCAAACTTATACCCCAAACTTTTAATCTGATAAATGCTGGACAACCAACTGATTAGCTGAATAAAACAAACGCAATCAACTACGCAGCAAAACTTAGAAGCTATAACAAGTGGCCGATCCTAAATAAACAATAACAATACAGGCAGATTAAACGTTCTAAGATTCAACAACTTCTAAAAATAGTGCAAAGCTATAAAGCACAACTTCAGTAAACCGATCTAAAAACTCATTTTAAGATAAAATATGAACAACTCAGTAACCTATACAACTCCTAAATGAATTCCAAATCACATTACTTAATCAACTGAGTTATTCAGCAAACAATATTATTTCATTAATATTAAAAATCTAAAATGGTAAAAATCTCATACATCTCGAAATAACATTAACTTCACAGAAAGTCCAATTAAGCAGATTAAATAAACTTATAAAATAAAACATAAAATGGAAAGAAACTAGCACCTTATGGGATAACCATTGGGAAGTAGGTCAGTGCTGAGCTGCCTATGAACCGAGACCTCCTTTCACCATTACCACCATTTCATCAACATACGAACTCCTGTTACTTTTCACTCATTCAGTAGGGATAAGTGTAAAACCCAAACTTTACTTAAGAAATTAAAAATAAGCTATCAATTAGCTTATCTTCAATATCTCGAATATTATACTCGAGAAACAGTAAATAGATTAAATGTGTATAACAATTAAAGCAGTGAAAGAAATTAGAAGAGACGCAAATTAAAATGAAATCAACTGATCATTCATTAATTTTCAGAACTTTTACAATACTTTATAAAAGAAAATACAAATTTATCTAAATCTATTTCTACAGCATAACATTAAGTAAAAAGTAAAGGATGATTGAATACAAGTAAAATGGGGGGTTTTATAGCCTCCCAAGGCTGTTGATGAAGAGGATATTCGCATCAATCTTGGAATATTCCTTTTTATTCTTGACCTTCGATCTTCATTCTCTCTCATCTTCCTTTGTCGGACGAATGATAAGATTCACAATAGCACTCGGATTGCCAACGTGGCATCCGTGTGCTAGTTGTGTTTCTTTTAGAGCTCCTGATTGGTGGATATGGGAAATTGAGGTGTTGCATCCTATAGGAAGACGCCACGTAGCCTCTCTTCCTCACACTTTCTCTTCCTTAAACCATGGGGGTTTTAATCCCCTTGGTATGAATTAATTAAATAGGTAAAAAGCCCTATGTAAAAACCCCTTTTTATTTACCTAGGGTTAATGAACAGTGAATGTTTTCTGGTGTTTGAGGGTAAGATAAATGAAGAAGTTGATACACTTTGTTTGTATCGAAAAAACATATGTGTGTGAGAGAAAGTGGGATGTGTTTTATTAATTGTTGTGTGTGAAGTGGATGAATGTGAATGAGACGAAAAGAAACGAGTATTTAACTTTTTGTTGGAAAAATGACGTGTGAATGGTCCAGAAAATCAGCCACAATTCGTTTATTTATTATGAAAAGTATAACGTGTGTAAACATGTGGAAGTTATGAAACCCTAAGTCCAATTAACTTTATTCGTTCCTTTATTCCTTCCAATTAGCAAATTGGGCTTATAGCCCAAAACTACTCCATCCGTTTATAATAAATCAATTTTGGGCCTTCAAATGGATTTGGGCTTAGTTCAAAAATTATTCATTTTAATTCCAATATTGGGCTTTTCAGGCCCAATAAACTCATGTGGGTCCCACTTGGCCGTAAACTCGATAAATGATATAATACTCTAAAGTCGAGCTCGGTTTTGGCTTCCTCGATCTTTTTCATCAATATCGTGTCGGTTTTCGTTGGTTTTTGCGAACTTGGTACCTACACACATGAAAACAAGAAACAAGCATATCCAAGGCATATATGATACATTATGTGCAATATTCCATTGTTTTAAGCTACAAATGATATGAGTAATTACACTCATATCAAGTAGGTTTCTATATATAGTAATTTTCCAAAACTAGCAGGTTTCCATATATAGCAACTTTCCAAAAATAGTAAGTTTCCATAAATAGCAAGTTTCCAAAAATAGAAAGTTTTCATAAATAGTATGTTTCCATAAATAGCATGTTTCCATAAATAGTATGTTTCCATAAATAGTGATAAGCGTGTTTAATAAGCATATGGTATAAGCTAAATCTTAATGAACATATTTTATAAGTTATGATTCATTTAAATGATAGTATAGTAAAGTTTATTTAATAAATAATATAACATGTCATTATCTTATAGTTAATTATTAAGTAATAATATAACATGATTTTCTAAGTAATTATTAATTAATAATAAGGTTTGGTTTATATCTTAATCAAACTTTACAATAATTTGGCAACTGTATAATTAAATTACACTTTAATTAATTTAATTAGACCATGGTTAATATTATAATTATCATGTTAATAAATCATGTTTTATAATTAACTTTAACATAATAAAGTTTACTAATATATTAATTAATAATGTATATCATTATTTATTCCTTGATTATTAATTAATAATATTCGTGAATTAAAATTAAATGTATCCATTTGAAATAAACCTTATTATAGTTAAGCAAAATAAATAAGCCGAGGTTAAATAAGCCATGAATTATTCATGTTCGTGTTCAAATTAATTTAAATGTTTATTTAATAAGCCCGAATACTATTTAACCGAATACAATAATAAATCCCTAACACCCCGTGGCCTCCCGGTTTAAACCGAGCCAAACGCAACGTTAACCGATAACAAAAAGTTTTCAGCTATTAAGCTAAACAAACACCCCCTTTGCCGCATCCCTTGTTGCGGTTGTTAGCCTTGGGTTCCCACTGCCCACACGAAACCCCCACTGGCCCCCTTCAAGTTGCTGCCGCTAGTACACATGTACCCACCGTAGGGCTGCTACTGCCTATACTGTGGTTCCCATCGACAGCACTGGGGTTGCGGCTGATAGAACACCACAACCATTGTGGCTATGACTGTTCGGCCAGAATCCCACCGAGACACCCCAAAATGGGGTTCTCGGTTCCCGTGACCCAAAAACAAACCTAACTTGATTTTTGTATTTGATTTTAATCTGTATTAACATGTGACCCTTCATTTATATTAAATGAATGTCTTACATGATTCTTGAATGAAAAATCAAAAGTAAAGATTAATGGTTTTTGATGATTACCGCGGAAGATAACAATAATAAAACTTGAACACGAACACACCCTCGAATAAACAAGGATCAAAAGATTTTTCTCCCTTGTTTTCTCTTGTAAAAATACGGCGGATATTAGGAACCATGTAGGGTTTCTTTTAGTTTTTCTGTGTTTTGTAAAATGAGAAGAAAATGGAAGGTTTTTACTAGTTATTTTCTTAACGGGCCGGGCTTTGGGTCCCTTTGTTTCTTTCTATTAAAAACCGGCCACAAACACCCTTGTACATGTTTTCATGTTTCTGTGTTTTATGTATATAACCCATGTGTCGTAACTTCGTGATTATATTCCGTGTCGTGATTTATTAATATACGTTAATAGTTATCGTACATTTATTAATGATTTGAAATACTAGTCGTGAATTATATATATATATATATATATATATATATATATATATATATATATATATATATATATATATATATATATATATATATATATATATATATATATATATATATATATATATATATATATATATATATATATATATATATATATATATATATATATATATATTGTTCGTGTCGTAAATAAAGTATACGTTATTACTTGTCTCGAATTCATGAATTTTAATTGCGTGTCGTATCTTGTCATGTCGTATTAAATGTACGTAATTACTTGTCGTAAATATATTTAAATAATAAAGTTTTAAATTTCATGGTATTTTCATGTATTTTTCATGCGGGTTATACAACTATTCCCATCTAAAAAGAATAATCCGTCCTCGAATTAGAGACATGATATGGTGGATGTAACACCCCCAAATTTATACAACTTAGTACAGCGGAAGACTAGTTGGTGTTACGGGATAGCACATTACTCACATCATAGACAACGCTTAAAAATCGCGTCGTTTATTAATAAAGCATTTCCATTCATAAATATCAAAGTTACATCGGTCCCAATTCATTACATTTCATATACAGTTTTACAAAATATTTGAATGGAAAATATTGTTTAAGTGCGGGCCATGAATTCTTGTCGTCTTCCCGAGAATTACCTTCAAGTACCTGAGATAAAACATGTTAAAAGAAAAGGTCAGCGATAACGCCGAGTGAATTCATAGAGTTTAATAAAATCCATCAATATAATATCAGTATAAAATTATTACTGAAAATCATTTTGTACAAATCATTTTAATAGGCCATAAAATAGCCAAAGTCATTTTATACAAATCCTCATCGAAAATCATAATATAGGCATTTGCCTTAAAAATCAATATACGAACCAATGTCGTAAAAACATCATACGATACGTCTTATGACGTCGTATAAAATAAAATAAAAACCGTTATATGAATATGGTTATGAAAACCAAAACACGAACATAATATCAATAGTATGACCCTGTATTGCTAGTCAGGCAATACATCGTAATTCGAAGCGTCTAATAGGATTTCGTTAGTTTTCGGATTATTATAAGCCGCATGACATTGTTACCTTACTAAACCAACAACGGGTAGCTAACCCGATACCAATTTTGCCCATCTAAAGTAGCGTGTCGTCACAAAGGTCACGCTATGGAAATTTTATCATACATAAATTCACTTACCAATCAATGTGGCACGACGGGGATCAACCGTCAAGGCGCGAACTGGGGTGATCGTCCCCAAATAGTACTATTAAATGCATAAGCGTCTACCAACTCCCGGTAGTTCACAATTCATGCTAATGGGAATTTTAGTGACATAACCTAACTTTAATAATCCATTTTATTTCATCTATCGGGTCCATTAATCATTTATCAGGTCATACAATCGGGTCATTCAATCATTCGGGTCCAAAATCAATAAACAAACAATCGGGACAAATGGTGTCCTATTTTATAAAAACTAACATGCTATCTCCCTCGCGGGTTTATAAAACATTTATAAAAACATTTAAAAGAGTGCGAGGCTATGAACTCACATTGATGTGGGAAGGCGGGTTATCGGCAATTCAGACGTACGATACGTGCTTCAATCACGGAAACCTAGACAAATAATACTCGGTCTTAGACTCATGTCCAATGACTTTATAAAAATACCAATTATGTATACATATGATGATTATATATATATGATGATCAAGTGGGCTTACATATCCTCATTTACTCATTTTTGTGTTATGTGTCGATAACTTTTATACTAGTTTTCTCGTTTTACCTATTTACGTGTTTTAGGTTCAATAAGCCTATTATAAGTTCTTAACTTGTTATAATCCTTTTTACACTTATATTATCAGTATTTAAATTTTACAAGTTGGGCCTAAATGGGTTAAGCCCAATAATAAGTTTATAAGTGTTTTTGTCCATTTTTGTTGTATTGTTAGTCCAATAACGTTAATTTAGTCCGTTAACGTCCGTATGTCCTATAGTTCGGGTTTTATCGGTTTTTACTTGTCATACATGTTTATATATCAGTATATAAGTTTTATAAAGTTTACATTAGACGGGTCCAACCATCTAAGTTTTATTTAACAAAAACGTTAATTTTACGGCAATAGCCGAAAAAGTTGTAAAAATCATGTTTATAGTTTTATATCTTATAAAACATAACAAGTTACCATTTTTATAAAATGTCCAATTATTTATCATTGTACATATTTTTATAAATAAAATTCATGAGTTAGTGGGTTTTAATTATAATTTATACTATTAAAATTTGAGTGCTTATATAATAGTATTATTCTTTAATTTCCAAAAATCTGATTTTTATCTTCACTTTCACCAAAACTGCCATATCTTGAGTTCTACATGGAGATAGAAGCTCAAATTTTTATCACATAAACTACATGATATGTGCTACATTTAACTCTCCTATAGCTACTGTTGAATCGTCTTCTAAATAATTTCTAAAAATCGTACAAAACAGTAACCTCAGATTTATACCCTAAACTTGTTTTGATCATATTTCACTCATTATTTTGATTCCATTGCATGGCCAACTCTCACATGTGTACAAGACATATAGCTTACTGTAAATCCATTCTACTTCATTATTTTATCAGTTTACCATATGGTCCTTTACTGTTTTATACAGCCATGTAAATTAATCAAGATTTTAACCTTGTTTCTTATAGTTTTTCACCTTTTTAATCATGTTTATCAACACCAAATCCCCACAAAATATTTTTATCATCATATAATCATCATAAACATATACAATAGGAAATAAATACATGATTACATAACCAAAAATAACAAGAAGATGAGGAGGACAATCTTTATACCACCAAGTTGATGTAGGTTATGATTTGAACATGGTTTTTGATGGAGAAACTTGTGCATAGCCAAGACCATCTTCAAGACCACCAATCTTCATGTATACCTTGTGGAAAATCAGCCTCAAGACACTATGAAAACTCCTCCTTGGATGTTATAAGCACCACCAATCTATAGGGTTTCAAGAGGGCTTCAACATATATGTAAATAACATAGGATTTGTGGTTGAATTTTGATCAAGAATGGTGTTTATGGGGTGGATATGGACGGCAATAATGGGAGAGTAGAGAGGATGTTGAAGTGGTTTTGCATGTAGGAAATGAAGAAATGGTTTTAGCTAGTTGGTTTTGATGAGTTGTTAGCTTACAAAGTAAGCTTAAAGGACAAGTGTAAGTTTTAGCTAGAAACTTGCCACCAAATTGGTGTGGTGGCTTCTTTAGGCCGGTTTGAATGGGGGTGGGGCAAGTGTCCTACTTGTCTCATCCCCATTTATTTATGGGTACTCCTCGATTCTTGTTTCCTCGATTTGCGTACCCTTGGGTCATTTTATGAAAAATGTTTTTATAAATTATGAATCAACGGCACAAAACGAATCTAATAAAAATTGTCTCATCAAAAACGGAGTTCGAAAACGTAAATACAAAATCCTAGGGTTTCCGGTTTAGTCGTAAAGGACGTTAAAATAAAATCGTGAGTCCTAATCTCTTCTCGTAAATTTGTGAGTTTATGAACCAACACAAATTTAAAACTCCAAAATAATATTCACGGACAAATTTATTTTCTGAAATGTCGGACTGTCACCAAAGACGGTGTATGTAAACGTAAGCACGTAACGTAGAATCCTCCAGTTTAAACGTAGTCGATGCTACTTCTAGACGTAAATCCAAATTTCTTCCCAAAAATAAGTGAGTTCATATTGTAACATTAAAATAATATTTTCAAATAATATTTGAGAATAAAATATCAATCGTAAATTGATGGATTGTCACAGCATTTACCCCTAAACAGGATCTTTGTCCTGAAAGATCATCTTACTACTCGCTTCTTATAGAGTTAAAGCCATGTGGGTATTTCCTCCACATTCGGTCTTTTCTCACAAGTGTAATTCATTATAATACGCGAGTTTCATCATACATAACTACGGGAATAAGATCAGGATTGATGTTGACTTACTTTCTCTATCCATGATGTTCACGGGTTTCTGATGAATGCAACTTTTCGCCGATCTAAGCTTTACTAAGAACAATCAGATTTTCACTTGATAGATATTCCATCAAGTTCGATTTACGAAACATAATTCACGCAGTTCTTGAAGTCCTAGGGTAGATCCAGCTTGTATGCCTTTCAATCCCAACTTTTACATCATCTCAATGGTCCCATACAACGGGGACTTATATCCCATGATTTTTCAGCTCATGAATTCATCTTTCCAAGTTTTTAAAAATTGTGGCATAACTTCGCTACCCATTTGGCACTTCAAGATCTATATTTCACATTCACATAACCTCTTGCCACTACCGGCTGTCAATAATCAGATCCTAATTTCAATAATCATTTCAGATTTCGCGGGTCGGGTATTTTATAAGGTTAGGTTTGCCATCATAGGAAACCTTAAACCTAAAAGACATGTCCAACTCACAATGGGTGTATGTCGGGTGTCTTCATCTCAACTCTTGCTTACAGATGCTCTAAGATTTAGATCCTAACAAGATTTGATCTCAATCCTAATACGATGATTATCAATGATAATCTCTCCAAAGGAAAACGATTATACGGTCTATTACCAAAGGTCATTCATTCAAACATAAAACAACACTTATATTACTCTGTATCGTTACTTTACCTCGTCCCTTCGATTTGGGATGGTACATAGTACTCTCATCAAGGTTCGTTCTCAATGATTTCTGAGCAAATCTCTAGAAATTCGATGCGAAGCGAGGATCTTGATAGAGATGTTTGATACAAGCACACTATGTTTACATAACTCTTTTGCATTTATCATTAACGGGAATGATATTAGCAGATTTGGTCAGTCTGTCGACGATGACCCAAATCGAATCAAATTTAGATGATGACCTTTGCAATAGCTAGGCGTTTACTAATGTATGAGGCGATGTCTGCCTTCATAATTGCCATTAGTACCATTTCTTCAGACAAAGATACTTTTAGTCATAAATGACATACATATAATACTTATACTTACAAATTCCAACATACCTATATCTCACAATTTTCCATATTTAGGCAACCATAAACGGCCTTTAAAACATTTAACGCTATTGGCTTCTTTATTTTAATGGTTCACATTAGTCGCGAATCCCTTTTTATTATCTATATTATCCTTTTTACAATCATCGGCTATATTTTAAATTGTTTGGCAATTTAGTTTGCACCTTCATTATTAGGGAACATGTCCTGATTGGTTCTTTATCTTTTATACATAACGTGTCGGTATCTATATTCACCTCTCATGATGATATAATTATCATGTCCATAATTTACTCAGATATTCTTTCTATATTATGCGTCAGTAATTTCGTTCACTTTCCTGATGAAATAAATATCATAACCGTATTTATTCAAAATTCTTTCTTCATATCTTCTATGTTTTAGTTTCGTCTTTACTATCATTTTTATCCGTTTTACTCAATCTGACGTCGAAAGCGTCGATAATTATTACATGTAAATTAACAATAATTATTTAATTTTTATGAAACGTAAACGTAGAAATTTTAAATTTCTTAGTTCGACCAATTATATAAAATGTTCAAAAATAAATTTGAATTTAATTAACAAGAATTTTGTTGATTTATCGAAAATATTTAATAAGATTCGTAAATGTTCGAAAAACCTTTGTTTATACTTTGGTCAAAGTTTTCTTAGTTTGAAAAGAAAAAATTGTCGTTTTAAGTTTTCAGGTTATGGTATAAATGGTTTTTCTCAATCCTTCTTAAGTTATCTTGAGGTATACACAAACATTTACCCCTAAACAGAAGTTTAGTTAAATGGTTTGTGTATAAGGGAATAATCCCTTAAAAATCCTTTGTTAAAATATTCGTCAAAACATATTTCCATTTTCTTTTTAGTAATACTCAAAGTCTTTAAAAGGGCTCTTAATTTTTGAAGAGTCTATATGCATACATCTTATCATTATTAATCCAACGGTTATTTTATGTAAAAGATTAAGTCTTTAATCACATATCAATTATTCAAGGTTTAGGTTTTAATTGTTCGGCCAATTCAGGGCAACCTATAATTAATTATTAACCTCATTCTCATTTTTATAAACAAATTGTCTTTATTGATCACGAGCATGAATTTATCAAATTACAGCCTACACACGTGATTCACCAAATTTATGAATGCTACATGTGTATTAGTCAATCCAAACGACATCACGTGAAACTCATAATGTTCATCACAAGTTCTGGATGTAATGATTGGACTAGATAACCTTTTTCGCAGATGCGAAGTTGATAATAACCATGCCGTGGATCAAATCTGCTAGAACCTTGTAAATGATCGAACAATTCTTCCATTTCGAGTTATGGATATCGTTTTCGATTGTCAATTTACTCAGTCACGGTAATCTATAAATATAAGGAATGATATCACCATAGCTCTTCATGATGACAGGCTTGGTATAATATAATCATTCTCCGTCAACTCTCTCAGTTGTACGGTAATTCCTTTAATTTAGATGGTGCTGACGTACAGTGCACAAGCCACAAGTGCAGCACCGAGAATATAACAAATACCAAATTCAACTTGCCTTAATGGCGAAAGTCTAGGTAGTTTATTAACAAATACCTCCTAAAGTTTCAGATAACATAAACATCTTTTAATACATTCATATCAGGTTTTTCTATATTACAATATCTATAACTAGTTCACAACCATTCATGGTAATATTTCAAGTCTTAATACAGGATATGGTCATCCATCAAGAATTATTTAGATCACTTTTGATAATCAACATCTTATCATTTAGGGGAATTCTACTTGAGTTCCCATAAATTAAGACAATGTCGTCATGTCATAATCAATCAATCCATTCTACCGGCATTATCAACTTTTTCAGTTTTATTGCTGTCGATAAGATGTGAACTTTTCAAAAGGCTAATAATAATTCATAATCCTTCACAAATTCAAGGATATTAGGATACACAACTACTATTAAAAGAGTAAGGTCAACGCATAATCTATGCGAGAGAATTTCAAATCAGATACAGACGAAAACATTTAATGAATATGAATATATCCCATGTTTTCATAATTTGAGTACGCATTCGAAAGCTCCTCGGATCGTTACCCAGGTCATTCAAATGAAATCAAATCAAAAGAAATGATAGGAATGTCGATACATCCAGTCGGGTATCAACACTCGGTAATCAAATACTTTTCCTAAGAATCTCACTACAGGAGAATTGGACAAGAAAGAATTGTCAATTGTCAAATAAGACAATTTCCACAGATGAGTAAATTCAACTCAGAAGAATAGATGCTACAGGCACATATGTAGGAGTCCCTAACACTATGTCCCTATTTTTCACTTCTTGCAGATCTCATAAATTTTTAATCTTTCACAATCTTCGAAGAAAATTTAGTGTTTATTAATCAATTTTATGGTGACTACTAAACAGCCTTGCATGGTCCATTCCAAATTGTATGTAGGCGCGCAACTATATACAATTTCAAGATTAACGATGCAATACTCAGTTCGTCAAAATTTTATCACCATGTTTATAATAAAATCATTTTCATGCTTAATTCTCAAATAAGAATCAAGAATATATTTACAAAGATTTTCTTTGTTATGAAAACAGTTAAGTTTTCCAAGGTACTTTATAAACAACTTCTTTTCGATAACAATCACTTATAAATCTCACCTTGAATAATCCTTTTAGTGATGAAAATTCAATTTTTCTCAAAGGATACCGTCTTAACTTTATAAAAATAATGAGTGATCTGCACAAGAGTGATGAAGAGTTGTTCACCAAGAACTAACTACGATATATACCAGGAAATGAGCTTAGCCAAATAATCATGATGTTCATGATCTCGATGGCACTCACGAAGAATAATCCACAACGTAACTCAAATCAAGATGAGTATTTGTTCAATGGTTGCATCACTAATGCGAACACTAGGATGAAGCAATAAGAGATAGATAACATCGATACATGTAGAATTTAGCAATCAAAGGTAGTCTTTCCATTAATCACAAACAAGTCAAATTGTACCGTAACACATTACGTGTCACTATGTCATACAATTCTCAGAACTCATCCTACCAACTGATATCTCAGTTAAGTTAGGGATTTTTAAAAGATACCATAATGAATACTAATCTACAAGAGTTATTAGGTGTTCCATATGTCCCAGAAGATCCATCGGTCTCAATTCAGAAGAAGATTTCTTCAATTTATTTCTTGAACACTGGGCATCCTCGTTAGTGGACAATGGTCTAGGAACAACCCTTAACACGAATCAACAATCAATTAAATCCTTATAATTCAATCACAAAACTTAACGACTTCCTCTTAACAATCTTATATCCCATACAAGTTAAATTTTACTTTATTCAAGTTTCAATCATTTTATACTAAATTCGATATCCTACCTCATTCTCCAATACTTACAACCTTATTCTTCGGCCTTGTAAAGGCAATACAATTTCAATATGAATCAACACTTAATTTCCAATCCTATTAGCTCTTACAACAACAGTTATCAAATGAGTCATTAATAAAAAATGACTTGATCATTCAACTAGACTTCTCGGAAAGGTATTAGTGGCATGAGGCTTTTGGGTAATGGTTCCAATGACAGCCTCAAGTGCAACATTCACCCTTTCGATTCTCAAATTTAAGAATTGGGTGACAACGAATCGGATGATATCTTTCCAGGTGATAACGTTTTGTCAAACTTCACTCTATAAGAAAAGATCGTCATGAAATCGATATCAGATTTAATCTCACCAATTCTTCTTCAATATCACAATCAACTAATATCTACATTTCTACGAATATCAACCATTTGTTGGGATCATAAACATCCACAACTTGGTTTAGACCTAGGATAGCTAGAATTCCTACGAGAATAGCTTCGATTAATTTACTAGGGGATTTAGGGTTACTTGTGACAATCGACGTCGTATAAATACCTCGTATAAAAATCAAAGTAATCATCAAACAATCATGTAATAAAATTACATCATATATATATATATAATCCAAGTTATATATATATATATATTAAAATAACACTTCTCAGTCTTGGCCTTGTCGGTAACTCGGGAATTCTTCGGCACCGTTATAGTCAAAATATTTTTAGACATTTTTAGAAAAATGTTTTTAGTTAAAAGATTTTGAAAAGTTTTATTCAAAACCTTAGTTTTAAAAATCTTTCGTTCTCTATAACGAGAGCTCTGGTACCAAACTGTAACACCCCCAAATTTATACAACTTAGTACAGCGGAAGACTAGTTGGTGTTACGGGATAGCACATTACTCACATCATAGACAACGCTTAAAAATCGCGTCGTTTATTAATAAAGCATTTCCATTCATAAATATCAAAGTTACATCGGTCCCAAGTCATTACATTTCATATACAGTTTTACAAAATATTTGAATGGAAAATATTGTTTAAGTGCGGGCCATGAATTCTTGTCGTCTTCCCGAGAATTACCTTCAAGTACCTGAGATAAAACATGTTAAAATAAAAGGTCAGCGATAACGCCGAGTGAATTCATAGAGTTTAATAAAATCCATCAATATAATATCAGTATAAAATTATTACTGAAAATCATTTTGTACAAATCATTTTAATAGGCCATAAAATAGCCAAAGTCATTTTATACAAATCCTCATCGAAAATCATAATATAGGCATTTGCCTTAAAAATCAATATACGAACCAATGTCGTAAAAACATCATACGATACGTCTTATGACGTCGTATAAAATCAAATAAAAACCGTTATATGAATATGGTTATGAAAACCAAAACACGAACATAATATCAATAGTATGACCCTGTATTGCTAGTCAAGCAATACATCGTAATTCGAAGCGTCTAATAGGATTTCGTTAGTTTTCGGATTATTATAAGCCGCATGACATTGTTACCTTACTAAACCAACAACGGGTAGCTAACCCGATACCAATTTTGCCCATCTAAAGTAGCGTGTCGTCACAAAGGTCACGCTATGGAAATCTTCTCATACATAAATTCGCTTACCAATCAATGTGGCACGACGGGGATCAACCGTCAAGGCGCGAACTGGGGTGATCGTCCCCAAATAGTACTATTAAATGCATAAGCGTCTACCAACTCCCGGTAGTTCACAATTCATGCTAATGGGACTTTTAGTGACATAACCTAACTTTAATAATCCATTTTATTTCATCTATCGGGTCCATTAATCATTTATCGGGTCATACAATCGGGTCATTCAATCATTCGGGTCCAAAATCAATAAACAAACAATCGGGACAAATGGTGTCCTATTTTATAAAAACTAACATGTTATCTCCCTCGCGGGTTTATAAAACATTTATAAAAACATTTAAAAGAGTGCGAGGCTATGAACTCACATTGATGTGGGAAGGCGGGTTATCGGCAATTCAGACGTACGGTACGTGCTTCAATCACGGAAACCTAGACAAATAATACTCGGTCTTAGACTCATGTACAATGACTTTATAAAAATACCAATTATGTATACATATGATGATTATATATATATGATGATCAAGTGGGTTTACATATCCTCATTTACTCATTTTTGTGTTATGTGTCGATAACTTTTATACTAGTTTTCTCGTTTTACCTATTTACGTGTTTTAGGTTCAATAAGCCTATTATAAGTTCTTAACTTGTTTTAATCCTTTTTACACTTATATTATCAGTATTTAAATTTTACAAGTTGGGCCTAAATGGGTTAAGCCCAATAATAAGTTTATAAGTGTTTTTGTCCATTTTTGTTGTATTGTTAGTCCAATAACGTTAATTTAGTCCGTTAACGTCCGTATGTCCTATAGTTCGGGTTTTATCGGTTTTTACTTGTCATACATGTTTATATATCAGTATATAAGTTTTATAAAGTTTACATTAGACGGGTCCAACCATCTAAGTTTTATTTAACAAAAACGTTAATTTTACGGCAATAGCCGAAAAAGTCGTAAAAATCATGTTTATAGTTTTATATCTTATAAAACATAACAAGTTACCATTTTTATAAAATGTCCACTTATTTATCATTGTACATATTTTTATAAATAAAATTCATGAGGTAGTAGGTTCTAATTATAATTTATACTATTAAAATTTGAGTGCTTATATAATAGTATTATTCTTTAATTTCCAAAAATCTGATTTTTATCTTCACTTTCACCAAAACTGCCATATCTTGAGTTCTACATGGAGATAGAAGCTCAAATTTGTATCACATAAACTACATGATATGTGCTACATTTAACTCTTCTATAGCTACTGTTGAATCATCTTCTAAATATTTTCTAAAAATCGTCCAAAACAGTAACCTCAGATTTATACCCTAAACTTGTTTTGATCATATTTCACTCATTATTTTGATTCCATTGCATGGCCAACTCTCACATGTGTACAAGACATATAGCGTACTGTAAATCCATTCTACTTCATCATTTTATCAGTTTACCATATGGTCCTTTACTGTTTTATACAGCCATGTAAATTAATCAAGATTTTAACCTTGTTTCTTATAGTTTTTCACCTTTTTAATCATGTTTATCAACACCAAATCCCCACACAATATTTTTATCATCATATAATCATCATAAACATATACAATAGGAAATAAATACATGATTACATAACCAAAAATAACAAGAAGATGAGGAGGACAATCTTTATACCACCAAGTTGATGTAGGTTATGATTTGAACATGGTTTTTGATGGAGAAACTTGTGCATAGCCAAGACCATCTTCAAGACCACCAATCATCATGTATACCTTGTGGAAAATCAGCCTCAAGACACTATGAAAACTCCTCCTTGGATGTTATAAGCACCACCAATCTATAGGGTTTCAAGAGGGCTTCAACATATATGTAAATAACATAGGATTTGTGGTTGAATTTTGATCAAGAATGGTGTTTATGGGATGGGTATGGACGGCAATAATGGGAGAGTAGAGAGGATGTTGAAGTGGTTTTGCATGTAGGAAATGAAGAAATGGTTTTAGCTAGTTGGTTTTGATGAGTTGTTAGCTTACAAAGTAAGCTTAAAGGACAAGTGTAAGTTTTAGCTAGAAACTTGCCACCAAATTGGTGTGGTGGCTTCTTTAGGCCGGTTTGAATGGGGGTGGGGCAAGTGTCCCACTTGTCTCATCCCCATTTATTTACGGGTACTCCTCGATTCTTGTTTCCTCGATTTACGTGCCCTTGGGTTGTTTTATGAAAAACGTTTTTATAAATTATGAATCAACGGCACAAAACGAATCTAATAAAAATTGTCTCATCAAAAACGGAGTTCGAAAACGTAAATACGAAATCCTAGGGTTTCCGGTTTAGTCGTAAAGGACGTTAAAATAAAATCGTGAGTCCTAATCTCTTCTCGTAAATTTGTGAGTTTATGAACCAACACAAATTTAAAACTCCAAAATAATATTCACGGACAAATTTATTTTCTGAAATGTCGGACTGTCACCAAAGACGGTGTATGTAAACGTAAGCACGTAACGTAGAATCCTCCGGTTTAAACGTAGTCGATGCTACTTCAAGACGTAAATCCAAATTTCTTCCCAAAAATAAGTGAGTTCATATTGTAACATTAAAATAATATTTTCAAATAATATTTGAGAACAAAATATCAATCGTAAATTGACGGATTGTCACAGTGGAAAAGAACACGGACGTGACGTGGCTGAAGAGAACATGGAACGTGACGTGGCTGAAGAGAACTTGGAACGTGATGTGTCTGAAAGAATATACTTGGACCGTGGAAGGAATGAGGATACGAAGTCCAGATTGACTCCACCGCTTCCTAAGTGGCTCCCGCTCTAGTGGGTTCCTCCAAAGGATCTTGACGAAATGAAAGAAATAATATTGGTCTTCATGACCCTGTCTTGACGATATGGTAAAGTTTCTGGTTCCTCAACGTAAGATAGATTCTCACATGTATAATTGAGTGGATAAGAAATAACGTGAAGAAGATACATAAAATGATACAATACGAAATAACCTGACAAGAATGATGTTAGTAATCTCTGAGCAATGATACGAGAGACATATTGTATACATAGTACGTGAACAATTGTGAACGTGATACATGAACAATTGTGAACGTGATACGTGAACAATTGTGAACGTGATCCGTGGACATATGGCGAATGTATTATGAGAAACGTAGGGTGAACGTGATACGTGAAACATATCATGATCGTGATAAGTGAAACATATTATGAACGGGATCTGTGAAACATATCGTGAATGGGATCTGTGGAACGTATCGTGAACATGATATGTTAACATATGATGAATGATAAATGAACGTGCGATAACGGAGAAGGTAATTCCCAACGATACGAGATGAGACGTGAAATTTGACGTGAAACGTCTGTCTAGGGATGGAAAGTGATGCTAAACTTGATTCTGGTCTCCCAAGCTTTATGTAACCCTTTACAAAACGAAAAGTGAAACGTAAATCATGAGATAGAATACAATCATGAACGTGAACAATGTCGTGAACGTAAATGCGAAAAGCAAATCGTGAAATTGAACAAGGAAGTGAACGCGCACAAGGTCGTGATCGTGAACGCATGATGTAATTGCGAGTATCAACGTAAACGTGAATGTAAATTTCTATGTGTATGATTGTTGATGGAATACCATGAAATCGTACGATCTCATGTTGAAATATCTCTTTCAACTGGTTGACTGCATAATTCTTACGGATAGGGAGGAAATGTGTGGGCTTATCAACGATCGATAGTAACTACAATAGCATCATGCCTCCTCTGGGTCCATGGTAGTATGGTAATAAAATTCCATGGAGATCTTGTCCACTTCAATTTGGAAATTTCTAATGGTTGAAATAAACTACTAGCATGTTGGCGTTCAATCTTAACCCGCTGGTATCTCAGGCATTTAGATATGAACGTAACTGCATCTTGTTTCACCGCTCTACCGAAACGTGGTTTTGAGATCATGATACATCCTTGTAGAACCTGGGTGCATAGACGTTGGAAAAACTATGAGTCTCGGTGAATTAGACCACTCTTAGTGTAAAAGTATGATAATCTTTGATTTATCAAGAGGGTTGTTGTTTTTAGAGAGAGAAAGTAGAGAGAGAGATGAGAGAAAATGTATATGTGTTATTTAGTAAATGAAACAACCAACACCCCTTTCCATGGTGGAAAGGGGTTTATATACCCAAGTCCCTTAGTGGACTTGGGCCTCCGGCCCATAAACATGCTCATAGGTCGGGCTAATATAAACTTTAATTAAACTTATACTACGAGCCTATAACCATATTGTTGGAGTGACCGATACTTTCTAAATACGAAAAACGTATTTCCAACAATCTCCCCCAAAGGGAGGTCACTCCAAATTACAAAGTCCTAATCTAGCGTGTTAGATCTTCGTTCTCGTGCTCGTAGTCCACTTTCTCTTTTCTTCTTTTACTTTTCTTCATTTTAGTGAATTTGTGTTGAGTATCATCAGGCTTTGGCTTAGAACATGTTCTTTTGACCTTTCATGTGCAGTCTTTGCCTTCTTGTGATGTTCGCCTCTTCGTGACTTCATATCCCACATACCTATCCTTTATTGAATTCTTGAAAGTATTAGAGTTGATACAGCCGAAGACTTTTAGGTCAGACTTTCTTGAATTTGCTGAAATATTTGATGCACAATGAATAAATATGTGAGGACGACCTCAGCTGGTACACCGCAACGCCACCGTCTTTAAATGCAGCAACAAATAAGACACGAATAAAATGGCGTTGACATTTTATTCTGATTCGGTAGCATTTTACCTATGGTCAGTGAAGACAGTTGGACGATAATAAATATCGTACTTGTGACAGGTAGCTCTAATTAAAGATCTCCTTGACAAGATTTCGAGGGTAAACCCGTTCTCTTTATTCGACCGTCCAAAGCTGACTGCGAACATAAAGAGTGAATCATTTGGATAAACAATATCCTTATGATTGAAGCCGTCAATTTATGAACCTGGAACAAGTGAATTTCAATTAAGATATTCACCATCGTTGCTTTCCAGTTGTCACGAGCTTGATTCTAATAGAATCTTGCTTGTCACCTACCGCAGTGTTGTTTGAGATTGACACTAGAAGGATTTCCACTCTTCACTGTGAACACTAAAGAGTGTCACCCTGAGTGTTCTGGCAAGATCACTTGGATAATGCGTAGAGGCCCTAGAACAAGTTTAATCTCAATTAACAGTTAAACCATCGTTTCTTTCCAGTTATCACAAGATTGGTTCTTAAAGAACCGCACGTGTCACCTACCATGAGCTTGTTTGATGTTGACTCAAGGAGGATTTCCATCTTCATTGTAATACTTTCGTATCACTCAAATGTTCTGGCAATATTACAAGAATATTGCGTAGGACTCATAAAAATCTTTCTTGTTTTAAAATTGTCCTAATGAGACTTTTGATGATCTCGTGGCTCTAGACTCAGTAGTGCATTTTGTTTTGGTGGTCGGAGGCTAGAGAGGATTGCCACCTTTTCAATATCAGTTTATTCGGAGTAAATAAATCGATAGATAACGTGTTGAGCTTCATGACATTAAAACAAATATCTTTTGAGAAATATTTAAGTTGGATGGGAGGGGTTGTGCATCGCATCATTGGGTCCATGATACTTTTGTCTTCAAAATGAGTTGACTTGGTTTCTGCCTAAATTGTAAGGAGAGCTTCTTTCTTTACACCCTTTATCTTTACTTTTCTTTTTCATTCTTCAACCCCTTCACTGCTTACCAATACATCATCACTAGCACCTTGTTGTGATTGTTCCAGGGCTAGCATCAGTATTTAGTCAGCATTTAGCTTCGTTCACAATCCATTCTCTATCTTTCCTAAGGACTTCTATTTTCTAACTATGGAATTGTCCTTGGGAAGATTCCTCCGGTTCTGGAATAATCATTGGACTAATACCTAATCCTACCACCCTTTTGTCACCACATTCGTCGTGAGTTAAGTGTGTTTTGGGTAAGTATTCGTCTTCATGAAAAATTCCTTAAAATCACTGAGGTACTTGTGATATAAATATCAAGATTTTTTGTACCTTCAGTGTTTTTGTCAACAAAATTCCCCCCTTAACATATGCGTAGCATATATCAAGTTGGATTTTCTATTAAACCCTTTTTCATTTTTTGCCACATATGTTAAGTCTCCTTAATCCGATTTTCTCCCCTTATCCAAAATATTAACCATTAATCTTTTGGATACTAATGGATTAACCGGTCTTTAGGTTAAAAATGAAATCATATGCTGCCCATAGAACATATTAATGCTCCCCCTCAAATCAGTGAGGGTTAGTTGTAGTGCTTAAGTATGATATGTTTGAATGATTTGGAATCTCGTGAGAAATTCTTGAAAAATTTCATACTCTAGCACTACACTATGCCACAAAAGCCTATTATAAATATATTCACATATTCACAATATAAATACATATGGAGTTGACCTGAGAGAAAACGATCCATGTTAAATAGATCGTTCCGTAAGCCTGTGGTGAGCTCCATATGGTCTTCCACTTATGAATCGTTCCAGACTTCTTATCAACTGTCGCTAGCGTAGCTTTTCCTCGATCTTCTTAATCGCGTACTTAGCACCTTTCTTGCATTGGTCTATCCATCCATACTTAACTGCTGGAAGCGGTAGTCCGACATTGAGAACATTTAGGTCATCACGAACGTGTTTGAGTGTGCCATCACTGAATTTATGCAGTTTGGAAAATCTCATAAATTGCGTGACTCCTGTCTTGTTCTGATAAAATATCCCTGCTTCCGGTTTCAGAGTCCCCGTGTATGGTAATTTGTCTCTGTGGTAGTTACTGAGCGGAGTCGTGTGGGGACGCTGCAGATTTTGCTTTTGTTGGAAACTCTCCAAACCAAGTTGAAAGTCTTCAACTCGACTTTTGATGACAATCATTCGAGTGAACTGGCGAAGATTTGAACTTAATGCAATTAGCATGTCAAGAGATAAGTGATCGACTTTTTCTTGAACCAGTATCAGTAGAAGATCTTCAATGTCTTCAAGGCGAAGGTACTGGACGTCACTTTCATCGATTTTGTATTCTTTTTCGTCGGTGCGTTTGAAACGAATGACATTCAAATAGTCATAACCAAATACCGTATGAGTGGTGGCTCCTTGTATGCTTTTAATTCTACGATCTGATTGAATAGGAGAACTTGGTTGTGCACGATGGAAGTGGTTGTAAGCTAACCTCTTCTTTGAATTTCAGTGAGAATCCAAGTGCTGTGTGAGGGTCGTAAAATTTTAGCAATTTCCTTTGCCGTAGAGCATCGGGTACTTTGACTTCAATCCAAGGTACATTCTCCAGATTTATAGCCTTGACCATGGTGAGTCACGTAGCATATTTTTTGTGCCATTTTCAAGATACTCGAGATCATGACAAACAAAATATTCCATTGGAATAGTTTTAGAACCGACAATGACTGTAGGTGTGAGAGGCTGTAACATTGGAGCCTGAATCCCGGAATTCGTCGCTTTCATGCCCTTTGCAAGCTCATTGATGTGATATTCAGCCTCATTGTTGCTGATCTTCATGGTATCAAAGAAATCCACATCTGCGGCTGACATTTTGAGAAGATCTGGAGTCATAGTGGGTTTCCCGTGAGTATATTTGTTGAGGAATTGAGTCGATTAGATTGTTGAGGAATTGAGTCAGCTCAATATCTGTTGTCGTTGAGAAAGGATGTTGTGGTTCTGCATTAGTAATCCATTTTTGCTCATGTACAGTCTCGTCTATGACAAAAGATTCAACAAAAGTCAGTTTTCGTATATTTATGTCTTCGACTTCCATGTCAGAGTAATGCTGATCCATTGTAGGAGGTGGAGAGTAGGGTATAGTAGAATCATCTTCATGCACAGACACGGTAGGTTTGTCTTCATGTATAGACACTTGGGGTTCGCCTTCATGCATAGACACTTGAGGTTCGTTTTCATGCATAGGTTCTACATGTGCTATAGGAGAAACGGTAGTAGTAAGCAGTGCAGTGGACATACTTGTGTCTTTAGTTTGAGATTCTCTGGAGATGAATGTACCATGGAGGTTCTTTTGATGATTTTCTCTATTGCCATCATCACTGGTTAATGATATGCATGGTGAATCCTCCTTGCTGCTGGCAGTGGTGTCATCATCTTGTTCGTCTTCTTGTTGTTTACTCTCTGTTGGTTCTGCATCCACATCCTTTTCTTTGGTTCCAGTACCACTTTCTTCTTCTTCTTCAACACCCTTCTCAGATTCCTTATCATCTTCACCCTACTTTGACTCTTCTCCAGTTTTACACGTATTCTCTCCCTTATCACCCTTTCCAATATCATTCCCATCACTATTATCATCATCATCATCCTCATCCCTTCATCCTCATTTTTATCCTCATCATCATCATTTTTACCATCATCTCCATCTTTATCCTCATTACCATTACCCTCATTTTCTGCGTTCTCGACATCGTCTTCGTCTTCATCTTCATTCTCAGACTCTTCATCATCTTTAGGTGTATCTTCAATGATGGTTCATGTGTAGGTTAAGCAATATATAATCATAACAAGAACTTATAAATGACGAATACCTAGATGATATAGCAGGTTTGGCACAATAAACAATGGTTGGTAGAGCTTGTATTAATGGCGGCAAAGAGTATACTTGTGTGCGTGTTGCAATGAAAGGGAAAAACAGGGGAGGGGTGTATTTGACTTTGGTCAAGTTTCAAACCACTTTGTAAAAATTGCAATTTGGTCCCCCTAGTTTGACAAGTGTTAATAAAACTTATTAAAAACAAGTTAACAACGCCTATATCCGCGAATTCTCTTAATTTGTAAACACATGCACACCACTAAGTTTTTTGTCGTAATGACTTAAAGCATGTGAGATAACCTAAGGCCAATTCAATTCCAAAATGATTTGATATTTTCTTCCCCTTAAACGCTGACCCGTTATCGATTTAAAGAGCTGTAGTCATTGTTTTAAAGAGACAAATATCCATGAAGACCTTTTCCGTGTAGTGATTTAATGAAACAATTTTGGTGGCAATAAGATTTCTCTTATTTTAACAAAATAAGTGCAGTGAAGCGTACACAAATTTGTGTTAGACCAAGTTATAAAGTAAACTTGATCCCTTACAAGGTTTTAAAGTAAACCTTGCCCGAGAAAATTAATTCCCGTTGTGAGCCAACATTTTCAAAAGAAATACGTGACTTTAATGCGAAAAGCGGGTTGCGGTCTGAGATAACTACAAGACATATGGGCATGTTTTAAAATATTACAACTTTCATACGGACTCTATTTATGGCGCCGTGTCAACATTAATCGACATTTCTAAGGCCGTAAATATTACCGTACTAAAAGACATGCCTGATTTTAAAATGAAAAATATTTTTGGATTTTCTTGATTTTATAATTTTTATGGTTTTTGTATGTTTTATATTTTTGTATTTTTTTTGATGATTTATATATATACGATAATATAAAAGATCACGATAAAAGGATACTCTAGAATAGTTTACCACCACTATTTTGCAGATTCTTCTGCCAACTCCTTAAGAGTCGCCGGTGAGAATGATTTCATGCCCAGCTTTTCGATTAAAAACTCGATACGTCCTCGATCTATGGACTTTGTGAATATATCCGCCAGCTGATACTCAGTGTTGAAAATATACAGTTCGATTACTCCATTTTCCACTTGCTCTTTGATAAAGTGGTAGCGTATGTCAATGTGCTTCACCCGAGAGTGTTGAACATAGTTGCAGCAAAGGGAATTGGCGCTTTTGTTGTCACAGTACATCGGGATTTTGTTGAATCCAAGAACGTAGTCCGTTAATTGTGATCTCATCCAAAGAACTTGAGCACAACAATAGGACATAGCAATGTATTCAGTCTCTGTACTTGATATCGCAGCGCTTTTCTGCCTTTTGGATGCCCAACTAATCAGTCTATCTCTAACAAGTTGCACACTGCCAGAAGTACTACGTCGATCATCTTAACACCCTGCATAATCCGCATCTGCATATGATATTAGTGCAATAGAGAATCCTTCGGATACCACAGACCATGATTAAGAGTTCCTTTAAGATACTGAAAGATCCTTTTCACAACATGTAAGTGCTTTTTGGTAGGCCGAGCCTGATACCGGGCACACATGCATATAATAAATTGAAAATCAGGCTTGCTAGCAGTCAGATAGAGAAGGGTGCCGATCATTCCACGGTAAAGTTTAGGATCGACAGCAATCCTATCCTGTTCTCATCTTACTTGGATCTCTCCACCATAGGAGTATCTACGGGGTCACAGTTTTCAAAATGATACTTTTCAACGATTCAAGAGCATATTTGGATTGATTAATAAAGATGCCTCTGGGATTTTGAGAAATTTGAAACCCTAAGAAAAATGAAAATTTTCCCATCATCGACATCTTAAAACGTGTGGACATGATTTTCTCAAAATAGTCAAACAGTCTTTCAGTAGTGGCAGCAAATATTATATCATCAACATAAATTCGTACCAGTATCATGTCGTTGTCCTCCTTGAGAATGAGTAATGTTGGGTGCACTTTCCCTTTGGAGAAGCCTTCCGAGATGAGATAAGACGATAGGATATTGTACCACGCGCATGGAGCTTGTTTCAACCCAAAAAGAGCCTTCTTGAGCTTGTACACGTGATTAGGATACTCCGAGTTGACGAATCCATTCGGCTGGCTTACGTAGACAACTTCCCTTAATTCACCATTAAGAAATGCCGTCTTAACATCCATTTGGTAGACGATGATATTCATGTGAGCAACATAAGAAAGGAATTTTTTAATCGCCTCCAATCGTTCAACATGAGCAAATTATTCTTCAAAATCAATACCCAAAGCTTGTTTGTAACCTCGAGCAACCAATCTAGCTTTGTTATTTAACACTCCACCTAACTCATCGAGTTTAACCTTATATACCCACAACAATGTAAGGATGTGAATGTTGTCGGGTAGAGGAACTAATTCCCATACTTCTAAGCGTTGAAATTCATTGAGTTCCTCTTGAATGGATTCAATCCAAGATGTTTGTTTCATAGCTTGTTGCCAAGATGTAGGTTCCTTCTCACATAGAAACGCATTAAAGAAGCAATATAATGCGTGCTCTTGTAGTTGATGACGTGTCAAGACTGGTCGATCGATGTCACCAATAATATTGCGGATTGGGAGATCATTTGTCCATTTGGTGTCGTGGTTTTCAATCCGTGGTGGTCTGGAGTAAACGATTGCAGGAGTTTCTTCTGAGGTAGACGCACCGTTAGGGTTTTTGGGTATTTGTGAACCAAAGAATGGAAGCTCTTGTAGGTGAGCAAGTTCCAAATCGTGATCATAGTAATCCTCTTCAACATCATTAGGAACGAGTGGGGGTGATGATTCGGGTGTAGTTTGAGAATTGGTGGGGGATGGTGCATCTGGTTCAATAGTGACAGTAGATGCATCAGACTGATTTCCATTATCTTGAGCAACAACTTCGGGAATCGAAGATACTGCTGCAGGGGCTGGAGAATCAACACTTGGGGGATCAAAGAATTTGTCAAACATAGGTTGAAATAACTCATCCCACTTGGGCCTTGTAGGTTGTGTAAATGATGGAGAAGTAGGATTTTTGGGAGTTAATCCGGAACTAATCATACCGGTTCCCATCTCATAAAGTGCGGGTTCAGAGATGTGTTGGTCAGAAGGCATCGCTGTCAGCTCATCAAAATCGGCATCCAAAGTTTCTACTATCTTGCCAAGACGACGGTTATAAATTCGGAAAGCTTTCTATGCAGGTGCGTAACCAATGAAAATTCCAATATCAGCCTTCGGTTGAAGTTTGCCCAAATTGTCACTATTAGTATTTGGATAACAAAGTGCACCAAACACATGAAAAAATGAAATATCGGTTTTATGTACATGAAGTAGCTCATATGGAGTTTTTCCATGGCGCTTACGATTGATGGAGCGGTTTTGGGTATAACATGCGGTTGCCACTACTTCAGCCCATAAGAATAAAGGAGCATTCGCGTAAATCAACATAGTTCTAGCAGCTTCCATAAGTGTACGGTTACGTCTTTCCACGACACCGTTTTGTTGTGGCGTGCGAATATTGAAGTTTCATGTGAAATACCGACCTCTTCATAATAGTCTCGTAGAGTCTGATTAACGAACTCAGTTCCATTATCAGTTCGAATGCGGCGAATAGTAGCATTAACACGCACATGTATCATCTTAAGGAAAGTAATAATATATGCAGGTGCTTGATCCTTGGTTGCTAAGAACTTAAACCATGTAAATCTTGAAAAATCATCCACCATGACAAGGATGAATTTTCGACCACTCATACTAGCCGTACGCATTGCCCACAAAGATCCATGTGCAAAAGATACAGTGGTTATTGGTTTGTGTCTTCATCTTTAGGTTTGTATGATTTCTTGGTGGTTTTCCCCAAAGAACACACGAAACATAAATGATCCTTGTCGATCTTAAGTTTTGGAAGACCAGGAACAAGCTCGTTTTTAGCCAAATGGTTAATAGCATCAAAGTTAAGATGAGATAACCGGCAATGCCACAACCATGACTTGGTCTTGGATGCTTTAGAGAGAAGGCATACAGGAGAGGCAGCCATCATGTTTTGAATGGACAGTGTGTAGAGATTATCCCCTCGAGAACCTTTTAACAAACCATTTCCTGCAAGATCACAAATGAAGAAAGTATGTTGTCGAAAAGCAACCTCAAGGTTTAAATCGCAAAATTGTCCCACTGAGAATAAGTTGTGACCAAGTCCCTCCATGTAATACACCCTTGAAATCGTAACATTCCCAATTTGATATTCACCATAACCCATGATCTTTGTAATATGGTCGTTGCCAAATTTAACCGTGCCTAGAAACTTGCTAACGAAATTTCTAAGCATCGAGCGGTCTCCGGTCATATGCTTTGAGCATCCAGAGTCCAAGTACCAAAGGATGATTGGACCACCTGAAAATATCACCAGACGAAGACAATGTATCAGAATCTAAATGTTCCTCTGTGTTAGCAGGTACATATATATTTATCTTGGATTTGCTATAAGAAGAATTCTTAGGCTTCCAAATGTTGTTCCTAGATGTTGGCTTAGATTCTAGTTGTCTAATATCCTTAGGTACTTCTTCACTGGTAGGCACAATAGTGGACGCAGACCTAGTTAAAGGGCATTTTTTCCATTTCTTAGTGTTGGGGTTCCTATTTAAAGGACGCTGAGACCTAACTTCAGTGGATGTGATCCTAGTTAAAGGGCACTTAGTTCCATTTGCAATAAAGGTCCTACCAGTGGGTTTCCATTACCAACTAACTTGGGTGAATTTCTTCCCCGTTGGAATCCATTCAAGATTGTTCCTAATGGCACACATTTCATTCACATGATCAACAATGCATAAATCATGACGCTGAGAAAACATGCATTCATTACAATTCCAACATCACAAATAAGAATTCACATTTTGCTTAGGCTTCTGCACAGAGGCAGAACCTTTTGTCTTAGCTACATGATTCTTTTTATTTAAAACTGAAATAACATTCCTAGGTTGAACTTCTACTTTCTTCTTCGCAGTCCTACTAGTGGAAGGCTCGATCCTATCTTTCTTGTCTTGAGATCCTTTAGCCTTAGTAGACACAATTACTCCTGTAGAATCCAAGGGAACATTAGTGACAGATTTTGATTTAGCCTTGATGGGTGTGTTTAAAACAGGCTTAGCTCCTGGGGTCTTATTGAATGGAGTTATGGCAATGGTGGGGGTTTGTTGTTTAGGTGGTGTAGAGCCCGTTTTTCCTATGTAAGTTAAGTGCTCTAAGCATTGTTGTACCTTCTCAATGTAAGCATGAGCAGAGTAATAGTGACTATTTGAGGGATCTAGTTCATAAAGATCATCTACAACATCCCTAGCAAGATCCGCATGCTTAATTGCATGCTACATATAGAGCTTATATGTGAGAGGATTGTTCTTATGGTACGGGTTCTTAGTGATCACCACCTTTTTTAGAGTACTAGAGGACAGTGCATAAATTATGCTGGGTTATCAACAACTTCATGTCCTTTGAGTTGAAGTGTCTCCCTTAGCTCAGCCAAAACCATGTTTTTATCTTTGAGTTGCATATTTAACTCAGAGATTTGCTCACACTTTTGGTTCAGTTTGTCAACAAGTGACTTTTGCTCTGCCACATCAAAAGCGAAGCGTTCTTCTAATGAACCATAATATGTGAAAAACCCTGCTTTACTTTATCAAACTCCCCTAGCATAGAAGTAATTCTATTTTCTAGGGCATTGTTTTTAATATCTGTGGCCTCTAGTTCCACTGTCTCTTTTAATGACTCTCTCTTAAGTCTCATGATTTCTTCCTCTAATGCCTAAACCACCTGAATCATCTTGTCACTAGTCTCAACGGTGTTTTCACAATCATTTGTTTTTGAATGAGTTCCATTTTTAGATTGATTTTCAATTTCAAGAGATATACAATGTTGTTGAAGGTCATCAAAAAATTTTGAAAGTGAGTTTTAAGAATCTTGAAGCTTTAAAAATTCATCGTTAGATTCACGACAAGAATGAGTATCTACATTATTTACAGGTTCAACAATATTCACAGAGAGATCATGCACATCATCACATTTATTCATAGCAGATGTCATCTCAAAATCCCATTCAATAGTAAGAACTTGCATCACATCGAGAGACGCTACATGTTCCAAGAATTGGTCATATTCGGACAAAATCTTTTCTTTCTCAATTAGATGTTGCTCATACGCATCATCCATTTCATAGAAAACTTTTCAAACTTCAGCCATTTCAAAATTAAGATTATCCCCGAGATCTAGAAATCCCTCTTTAATATTGTTTACAAACGGAACGATCTCTTTCTCAAACATCATTTTCATGTGTTCGAAAGCCCATTCTCCAGCGGTTTGAGTCGTTGAAGTCATACATTCCTTGATGACCTTGTCAAATCTGGTAAGGTATCTCATAATCTCTTTCAATCTTAGCAATATTGTACTTGCCGGAGGAAGACCCTTTGGAATTTCCTTAGGTTCATTCGGATTGACTAGTGTAGGAAATATACTAAGGTTTTCTCTAGTAGACATGTAAATTGGTGTATGGATAAATTCCCTTTGTATATTAAAGCGAATTCTAAAATCCGTTTTTGCATTCTCTTCATTAAGTTGTTCATAATCATACTTAGGATATGTAAAAATCACTTTTGACCAATCGGGTCTAAGACCAAACCTAGCTTTGTTGCATCATAAAGACGCGGGTTGTGGTTAATAGCTTGCTTTGCATAACCCGGGTTAGGTGGCAGGTCTGTTAAACGTGATAAAGTAAATTCCTTAAAAGATGAATGAAACAAGTGTACTAGATGTGAAGCGGAGTATTGTTTTAAAAGCAAAACTTCAGTCATTTAACTTTCTCAGACGCCTCAATTTCCGTTTCAACCCTTTTATACTCGAGAATTTCGAAATCCGTTTGTAGTTTTTGAAAATTATTAACGACTGAATCTTTTTCTTTAATTTATTTTGAAAGATTTGCTCTTAATGTTTCAATTCTAGCAAGTTATCTATTTGGACTTTCCTAAACCTATCAAATTCTGAATTAGTTAAGGTATTGGTCAAAGGAGTTAATTCCAAGGTTTTAACCTTTTTCTTATACAAAGCAAGCTCGGCAGATAATGTATGATTAACACCAAGTGTTTCAAGGACCGCATTATTCATTTGGCCAAGCATAGATGCCAACACCATAACCAAATCTTGTTGAGGAGACGAATTTGTAGACGTAATAGCTCCCGGTTGTATTTCACTCAAAGTCTGAGGACTTGCATTCATATTGCTATCATTGTTTGTCTCCTCGTTTGAATTATTAACCACCGGAGGTTGTTCCTGATACTCAGACACTTGCTCAACTTAATAAGGTACAATAATAGTATCATTGGCAGTATTTGGTAACTCAGAGATTGTATCATCCCAATAAAGTGAAAGATTTGCCATGAGAGCTGCCTTGGCGGTATGAGGTCATCACAGTCTGAATCGTATGCATCAAGATCATCGCATTGATATGCTTCATTGTTGGTAGAAGCTACTGTGAGTCCTTCAGTATCCGCAACTCCTGGATCTGCTAGAAATGCTAACTCCTCTTCATCGAGCTCTCGACCTTGTGCTTGAGCATTAACCAAGTAGATCTTTTCTAGAAACCATTTGCCATCCCTCTTCCTCTTTGGTTGCTTGCACTCCCGAGCCATGTGTCCTTCCCCTTTGCAGTTATAGCAGATGATCATTTTCATTTTATGAGTGTTATTTCCCCTTGTAGCAGTGTTAAATGGGCGTGCACCAGTATTGGATGAACTTGGTCCCCCTGAAGTGGTTGCACAGTAACTCTGCAATCATAGATTGTAGCTTGTTGACGAGAGTTAGAAGTATTCTTCAACTGATTTTTTGTTGGAGATGGTCCTTTGTAACCTCTTTTGTTCAACGCTTGAGTGATGTAAGCAGACATTTGTGCAAGTATATTGTGACAACCCAAATCCGAGGTCATTTATTTAATAATATATAATATTATTTTTACGGATGATTTTGAAATTTTTAATGAGTTTAATGGAATGACGATTAATGGTCTTATTTAAAACCGACGTTGGAGGTCTTATTTTTATCTTTTTACTAATAGCGAGGATTATTAGTGACCACGATATCGACGGATGCCCGAAATTTTATGTTTTATCAATTGTTGTCTCGATGTTTATATTTTTGACGTTTTTATTTTAAGTTCGTATTAAGTCGAACCGGGATCATATTACCATCATATTTTGAGTGCGTTTTAACTTTAGAAAAATATTTTTACAAAACCCGAGCCTCGTAAATATTTTCAAAATTGACAATTTACATTATTTTCTACCCTTACAACTATTTAATTGCATTTTGGACCAAAACTATCAAAAATTAGCAAAACAAGCCCCTCCACCACCATAAAAAAGGAATTTCTCTCACCACAAAAACACATACATGCAAAAACTTTATCTCTCTTCCCTCTCTCTCTTGTTTGCCGTCCACCACCCCACACCAAGATCACTTGATCTTCAAAAATCTACTTTGAATCCATAAAAACTAATCAATATCCCATGTTGCAAATTCAATGGTGATTCTAATGGTGTAATTTTCTTCAACATGCAAGAACTTCAAATTTTTGATGATGATCCAAGGTGGTTTGATCTATTTTTATGCTTGTATATTGTTGTTAGTGATATTATATTCATATTTTAATTATTGCATGTTTGAATTTTTGAGTGGGTAATTTTTGTATGATCATTTAAATGTGTTATGGGTTAGTTATGTTGTTGGTAATGATACTAGGGTGATATTAGGCATATAAGAATGATTAAAATGTGGTGAAAAATTAATTTTGATGGATTGTTTAAAGTATATTTTTAAGCAGATTATTAAATTTAATTTTCTGAAAATATGAGTTTGAGTTTGAGATGAACTAATTAGATATTGTTGTAGAGGATGTTTTTACCTTCGTTTTGGTATAAGATAGAGCTTCTACCTCCAAACGAGCGAAAAGTTACGTTAGTTTGATTATTCGTGTACCGGGAGACGAGTATCGTCACAATATATAATTGTTGTCGATATTTGGATCGAACTTCGGGGATTATATAATGGATTTTAAAATGAGTCATGGACTGATTTTTAAGGATAAGTATGATGATGTTGAGTTATTTTTAAAGTTGAGTGTCGGTTTTGTAGCCGGAGAAAAATAAATGGTTTAAAAGACTATAAGAGTTGTTGACGTAAAACTGTCCGGTTTTTGTAGTTCAAAGATGTGTCGGGCAGGGAACTTTAAAAGTAAAATCTTTTGATGGGCTTTTAACAGGTCTTTCTATATATAGTAACTGAGGTCTCTGGTTAGTACCATAAGCATTTGATGTGTTTAAGTGGGGTAAACGAGCCCGTACATTTGGTGTGTACCGGCAGATTTTTATCGAAAGAATTAACTAATAAAGTAAACATAAAGAATGAAGCAAAAGGTCACTTGTAGTGTTTTTATTTAGGGTTGGTTGTTATTTAATGATTTTGAGTTGATGTTAGTAAGTATGGATTTTATTCGAGTTTATTATTGATGAACGCGCCTTATTTGATAGGTTGCGGTTTTTGTGTTTATCGGGCATCAACTATCGTCGAAGATCGTCTTACTACTGCTATTACTCCAGGTGAGTCTATAGCCTCGCTTTTGTACTTGTTTTGAATGATTTTAAAACCCGCGAGGGGGATACATGCTATTTGAAAGTAAAATGAACACAAGTCATGATTGATTGTTTGGACCCGAATGTTTCCTTTGTTGCCTTTGTTGTTTTGAATTGTATAAGTACCTACATTGCAAAAGTTCCTAAATTCATGAGCCGTTAACTATCTTCTGACTTGATGTTGTGAGTTGGGAATAGCCGCTTATACTAATAATAGTACTATTGGGCTAACGACCCTATCTAAGACCAGGGCTTTACGCTGAGTAACCCGCTGGGAAGGATAATTTTACGAGAATAAGAATTGGTATTCTTGCAATGGATACCCTAGTAGGGGCACTGGAATTTCATCTAGTCATGCCGGCTTTAGGCGTGGGTGACTAAGTTAAGGGGTCGGTATCATGAGCTTAATACAATTCTATAGCTATTGCTATATGCCAGATTACCAAAATAATAAATTGTATACGTAGCAATTCTATTAAATGATCTTGATTGATTTTTCTCTTGTGTTCAATTGTTGATTTGGAAAACCTATAGACTCGCTCAACCGTTGTGTTGATGATTTTAAGCATGTATTTCAGGTATTGAAGATGATGAATTGCGGAGCTTGCTGGAGAAGGATTGCGGGATTGCTTTTGTGGTGATTGTTCTAAAACATATTTCTTTCCCTTTTGTTATAAATATAATAATGGATGGTCAAATACTTCGGTAAATTGTTGTTGATTTGATAAAGTCTTTGGGGGACCTAAATGTGACTCTGATATTTCTAAAATTGTTTTACTTGGGATCGAATGTTTTAGACAATGGTTAAATTATTTCCTTCTATACTTCAAATTTATCATTTTGAGTTTGTTCAAAATGTATTTTGTAACAATGTTTGTATTTAGCACCCAATGTGTATTTCCGCTGCGCAATGTAATTTGGGGGTGTTAAAGATTGGTAATCAGAGCTTTTTAGTTATAGCGAATTAGGTCGATTTTTTAAAAATGTCCTAAACTATAACTTTGGTGTCGAAAATATTTTACAAAAGCAACGCAACTTCTCCGCAAGGCTCCGGTAAGATTATTTGTTTTGTATTGTTTTATAGTTGATGTATCCCTTAAAATTGAAATGATTTTAGAGTATTTATTAAGTAAATACTATGATGATGTATTGATGATGTATTGATGATGTATTGATGTTGTTGAAAGTACGTTGAGTACTTCTTATCGTAATTTTCTTTATGTAATGCATATGTATATATAATTTTAAATAATGACCTTGTATACCGCCGAGGGTCTAAAACAATAGACCAGATGATGAACGATTTTACAACTGAATTCTTGCGACTTGTATCAGGTGTGAGGAAGTTTGATTAGTTGATGTATGATAGATATGTGGTTGAAATTGGTGTGAATAGGAGGTTGATGTGAAAGAAAGGTGGTTTTAAAGGTTGTATTTGGTATGTGGAGATTTGAGTTTGATAGGACGTGGAATATGAATAAGATTTCTAGTCTTGGGTCGATTGTGATGAATCTGTGTGCTTGAATTGAAAAGTTTAAAGAGAAGTAGGTAAGCTTTGAAAGGATGAGTGAGTGGGAGTCTCATGTGAGATCAATTCTGATTGGAGTTTGGAAGCTTAGGAATGTTAAAAGTCGTACTAAGACTTGTTTTGTGATTAATCTGCCGTGTAGCGGTGAGTATTTGGATTTTGAGAATGAGGTGCCATCAGGTTATGGATTTGACTTTGAAGTGTGAAATGGGAAATAGACAAGTGTGATGAAGCTGACAGCAATGTTAAGGAGGATGAGGAGCTGTTGTCTAAGGAACTAATCTCGTAATGGATTTCTTTGTATCTTATTTTATTTTGTGATTGGACTTATTTAAACCCTTGTTTCGTAGCATTGTGATTGAACTTATTATCTTTTAAGTTTGTTCGGTAGACGATTGTAGTGACAGACAGTGCCACTATTTTGTTGAATCCTCAACGCAATCTAAATTACCCTCATGATCTATGATGTGCCTTTATTAACTCTTTTGAGTTTTGGTTGATGAACCATTGTAGCTTGTGTTTTCGTGCATGTAGTATTCATGAGACATCCTGATAAAGAATTCCTTCTTTATTCTTGATATGTATACTTATCATGTTTCTTTCTTCCGTGATGATGGAAGAAGGAGTAAGGGAATCATATTTCTGTCATTAGTAGATCGCTACGTGACTAAGTTTCTTGAAATATGTTGCCAAAACTAACGACTACTACTGTAAACATTATGATTGAACAAGTTATTGCTAGAGGATTTGGAGCAGGTGGTGCTGCAAGGAATTATTAGATGCTGGGATTAATGGTGTTGGAGATAATGATGATGCTGCTGAAAATAATGGCGATGCTGCTAACAACGATGAGGACGCTGCTGATCCAGATGATAGTGTTGCTGCTGTTATGCAAGTTCAAGAGAATGTACTTATGTTAGTTTTCAGAAGTGTGGTTCTGCGCTGTTTGGTGGTATTAGTAGTGTATTAGAATTGCATAGTTGGATTGATAAGATAGAGAGTACTTTGAGATTATTGGGTGTTCAGAAATTAATAAGGTGAAATTGCTGCTATATTTCAGGATGGTACACTAAGATGGTGGAATACCAAGTCACTACTTTAGGATTAGTTGTGACTAATACTAAGGCATGGATCGTGATGAAAGGACTATTGACTGCTAGGATTTGTCCCAAGAAGGAACTAGGACAGTTGGAATCCGAATTGAGATAATTAGTGCTAAGGGACGATGATATTACTGTTTACTGGGAAATTTTCTGAGATATAATTACTATGTCCTGATACTTTTGTGAATGACCGAAAAACAACGAAGCAGTGCATTAGAGGATTGTCTAGTAATATCAAGGGTGAGGTTATTTCTTTAAGACCTAAATCTTTCGATGAAGCTGTTTAGAGGACGTTTGATTTAATGGACATGAAAGTGCAAGTTAGGAAAGATAGCATTGTTGAAACAATAAGAGAAAGTGGGAATCTGCTCAGTCCAACCCGAATCAAAGTCAGAATTGTAAGGATTACATTACTAACAATAACCAAAGACAGAACCAAAATCCGTATTTAAACCCTAGAAGGAATGACGGAATTCATGTTGCCACTGTGTTTGGAAGTGACAAGATAAATCTCGAGTGTGTTTGCTGTACCATATACCATGTAGGTAATTTTCCCACAAATGCGACTAGAGTTAGGAAAAACCTGGTCATAAAGCTGCAAAGTGCAGAACAAGAGGATTAGTCATTATAATTAGTACCCCTGGAGTAGTGATATGTTTTAGCCGTGGTGAGAAAGAATACAAACAAAGGAATTGCCTAAGGAAACGAAATTGACAAGATAGGAATGTTGCCGCTCCGGTTTACGTTTGAAAGATGCTGACAAATCTTATGGTCTGGATGTTGTAAATGGTATATTCTTACTTGAGATTCTTTATGTCAGTATGTTGTTTGGTTTCAGATCAGGTAGAGACTGTAGAAATGTAAAGATTCAGTTGTTTTATCAACGAAGAGTCAATAAGATTAACAATTAACTATGATGTGGAGTTAACCGATGGAAATGTTGCTAGTGTTAGTTTTACACTGAGAGTGTATTCCTTGAATTTAGGAAGTAGGTGTATAGTATCGACTTGATGCTCAAAGAGTTGGAATCTTTGGATGTGGATTATTGGTCTGAATTGGTTGGTTGTGCACAGTGTTGATGCTTGAGATTGGACTAATCTTCACTATTAATTGATAGCTGTTGGCTTAGACTTTGCTGCAAAGCTGAGTGTTGATTGTGAAAGGTGATGAGTGAACTATCCATTTGGGAAGAGTATCTTGTTTGGAAACAAGGAAGTATGTGAAAGAGGGATATGATGTATTCCTAGCGCAGGTAATTAGTGTTAGGGTAGTTGAGGAGAAGTTTAGAGATCTGTTAATGAATCGAGAGTATTCTGATGTTTTCCTGAAGTTTTGCAATGTTGCTGCTGCCTCATGAAGTGGAGTTCGTGTCGATTGAGTGTTGTAAACAATAGGTGTAGTGCTTCTGCGTTTCGTTGTGTAGTGCTGCTGCATTTTGTTGAGTAGTATTTGTATGCCTTATAATTTGGCACCGTTAGAGTGGAATGAGTTATTCGGTCAACTGTGAGAAGTGATGAATAAGAGATGTATTATATTAAGTTTCGTTGCAATGACAATCACCTGTGTTGTTTGTCAAGAAAAATGGATTGTTTCGGATGTGTATTGATTATCGAGAGCTTAACAATTGACAGCCAAGAACCGGTATCCATTACCGAGGATTGATGATTCGCGTGATCCTGGCAACTTGTCTGGATCCAGTGTGTACTCAAAGATCGCTTTGAGTCCTGGTTATCCTTAACTGAGAATTAGGAAGGAAGATATTCCTATAGTTGTTCTTTGTACTTGATGTGGGTACTTTAAGTTTCAATTGGTGTTTTTGGAATTGACGAACGCGTATACCGTATTCATGGACTGGATGAATCTTGTGTGTAAGATGTGCTAGGATGAGTTAGTCATTATACCTATTGAAGATATTCTATTTTATTCCAAGAAGAAAGGAGGAAAATAAGTAGCACATGAGGATGATTTTTGGGATGGTTGGAAAAAGAGAAACTGTATGTAAAGTTTTCTAGGTGTGAATGTTGGTTGAAATATTTGCGTTTTCTAAGGCAGTTGTTTGAAAACAAAGGTATTCATGAAGATCTTGACAAGATTGAAACAGTTAAGGATTGGTCGGTACCAACGACGCTGACGGAAATCTGTTAATTCCTTGGTTTAAGCTAGGAATAATCGGAGGTTTATCGAAAGGTTTTCACTGATTGTTAAACCATTGATTAAGCTGACTAAGAAGAATTGGGTGTGTGAGACCCACTTATACATCTAAATTGTAAGTTTCGAGATCTGATCCCCATCAGATGAGGAAGTTGTATTCTGAACACTGAAGGGTAAGTTGTGTTCTGCACCGATGTTGTCATTGTTGAAAGGATCTGAAGTATTTATAGCTTGTAGATTCCTGTGATGTGTCTCATAAAGGTTATGTAGTTGTGGTGTTTGCTTTGAGATTGTAGGAATATTACTTGTATGGAATCAAGTGTGTAGTGATAAAGGATCATAGAAGTTGCTCCATAATTAATTTCTTGGGATGATAAAAGAAATGAGTAGAGGATTACCAGTTATATATTTCGAGTACTTGAGTATGTTGATGGATACGACTGTGAGTGATTATGACTACGGGATTCGCTACCATCCGGGAAAGGTGAATGTGGTAGCTAATGCACTTATCAGGGATAAAAAGGGAAAACCTTTTAAGATTTGAGTTTTGGTAATGACCAGAAGTATGGACTTGATAGCAAGGATATTGAAAATTTTAAGTTAGTGGTCTGATTTGAGAAGGAGGTCAAGATAAGTGATTTCAATATTTTATCGAACTTATGGAAAGGATTTTGTTGTGAAGTCAAGTGAGACATGGTATATTGAGCACTCCTAACATACCTAAGTTGAGAGAGTAAGACTTAATGATGAAGGAGTCTCACAAGTCAAGTAATTGATACGTTTTGGTTTGGGTAAAGGTGAAAGTTGAATTGGGTACTGATTGTTATACAGAGACTGATGGATAGAGTGAAAGGACGATTCGAACATTGAACGGTATGCTTGTGCGTGTGTGATTGACATAGAAAATTTTTAGAATTTTTATATGACAATGATTATCATGCTAGTAATGAGGCTGTACTACTGATGGTACATAAAGAACTTCCATTTGTGAATGTTAAAGATCGTGAGTTATGGACGTAAGATTAGGTTTTTGGTGTATTGCAGAAATGTAGGTGGAATTGAATGACTGAACTATAAGTGATATTAGCAATATTGATAAGATTGTGTGGGTTAAGGATCGTTTATTAGTAACAAGGAATTGTCAGAAGGGTTATGTTGACAAACGAAGGAAATCGATGGAGTTTGAAATTGGGAAGCATGGATATGCGTAAGGTGTCGTTATGACGGGTCAAATTTGTTTTGAGAACAACAAGGAAAGAATTCAACTTGAAGATAAGTTGTTTCATATAGAAAGAACGGTGAAGAGTTCTTATGAGGTCGAAACATAGTAAGGATATTATATTGTGCAGATACAATAATTCTAGAAATGGATTTGAATTGTGAAGGAAGCATGAGGATTTCTTTAAGGAAAAAGAGTTCTTTTGTTCTGGAGGTATGGAATGTAAATATAAGAAGGACCGAGCGCCGGGACGTCGCACTCTTTTAGGAGGGTAGGATGTGACAACCCAAATCCGATGTCATTTATTTAATATTATATAATATTATTTTTACGAATGATTTTTAAATTTTTAATGAGTTGAATGAAATGACGATTTATGGTCTTATTTAAAACCGACATTGGAGGTCTTATTTTTATCTTTTTACTAATAGAGAGGATTATCAGTGACCACGATATCGACGGATGTCCGAAATTTTATGTTTTATCATTTGTTGTCTCGATGTTTATATTTTTGACGTTTTTATTTTAAGTTCGTATTAAGTCGAACCGGGATCATATTACCATCATATTTTGAGTGCGTTTTAACTTTTGAAAAATATTTTTGCGAAACCCGAGCCTCGTAAATATTTTCAAAATTGACAATTTACATTTTCCACCCTTACAACTATTTAATTGCATTTTGGACCAAAACTATAAAAAATTAGCAAAACTAGCCCCTCCACCACCATATAAAAGGAATTTCTTTCACCACAAAAACACATACATGCAAAAACTTTATCTCTCTTCCCTCTCTCTCTTGTTTGCCGTCCACCACCCCACACCAAGATCACTTGATCTTCAAAAATCTACTTTGAATCCATAAAAACTAATCAATAACCCATGTTGCAAATTGAATGGTGATTCTAAGGTGTAATTTTCTTCAACATGCAAGAACTTCAAATTTTTGATGATGATCCAAGGTGGTTTGATCTATTTTTATGCTTGTATATTGTTGTTAGTGATATTATATTCATATTTTAATTATTGCATGTATGAATTTTTGAGTGGGTAATTTTTGTATGATCATTTAAATATGTTATGGGTTAGTTATGTAGTTGGTAATGATACTAGGGTGATATTAGGCATATAAGAATGATTAAAATGTGGTGAAAAATTAATTTTGATGGATTTTTAAAAGTATATTTTTAAGCAGATTATTAAATTTAATTTTCTGAAAATATGAGTTTGAGTTTGAGATGAACTAATTAGATATTGTTGTAGAGGATGTTTTTACCTTCGTTTTGGTATAAGATAGAGCTTCTAGCTCCAAACGAGCGAAAAGTTACGTTAGTTTGATTATTCGTGTACCGGGAGACGAGTATCGTCACAATATATAATTGTTGTCGATATTTGGATCGAACCTCGGGTACTATAAAATGGATTTTAAAATGAGTCATGGACTGATTTTGAAGGATAAGTATGATGATGTTGAGTTATTTTCAAAGTTGAGTGTCGGTTTTGTAGCCGGAGAAAAATAAATGGTTTAAAAGACTATAAGAGTTGTTGACGTAAAACTGTCCGGTTTTTGTAGTTCAAAGATGTGTCGGGCAGGGAATTTTAAAAGTAAAATCTTTTGATGGGCTTGAAATTAGGTTTTTTCAATCCTATTTTTTAACAATTAATGTTCGTTTTTCCTCGACTCACTCGAATTGATTTCCGCTTAATCGTAAAACTTAATTTTGTTTTTGGTAAATAATATTTTTTGTATTTTAAACTAAAAGACTAATTTTAATTAAAACTATTAATCTAATTTAAACTAATTACAAATAATAAAACTATTTTGATAAAAATATAAACTAATTAAAAAATTTAACTTTATAAAAAACTTGAAATGAAATCTATTTAAACTTTCAAAACAAAACAAAACTATTTAAATGAAAATAAAATTAAACTAGATTAAAATTATAAAAGGAATTTAAATAAAATATTTTTTTATCTTCTTATATTTTTTAAACAAAACTGAATAAAGAGAAAATTTTGTAAAAAAAACTTTTAAATAAACTTAAGTAAACTAAAACTTGTATTAAATAAAACTGCCACTAAATAAAACCCTATATTAATTAACCTAAACGAATTACTACACAAAAAGACCACTAGATGAGTTGGTTGGGGCATTGGTTTGTTGAGCTTGAGGTCACGGGTTCGAAACCCAGCCAGACCAAATTTATGCTATTTGTATTTTTATGACATTTTGGAATGTTAAACTAATAGACCAATTGGATCTATAGTCATAAGCAGAAAAGTAAAACGAATAAGCTAATGGAGATCCAAATAAGCAAAATAAGCTAAACAAATACTACTAACAAATAAACTTAATACTACTCATAAGCAGACAACAATAAAGAAACTAAAAAATCAGTAACAAAATCAAGCAGTAATAATAATAAAACACAAGCAAAATAAAACAACTGAATCGAAATCAAAAACAGTAAGCACATCTAATCGCAAACCAAATAAGCTCAGATACACTAAGAAGATTAAGCAAAATTTGAATTAATCAAAACTAGCAGTCATAAATAATTTCTAAAATAAAGCAAATCCAAACACTAAACTATAACACAAAACTAAAATAAACATATCAACCAAACTAGCAGATCCAAACTAATACTACTCAAATACAAAAGCAGATAATAAAGCAGATTCTAACCAACTAAATAAACAGGAACATAAAAATAACTTAAGATATCAATAAGCAGATTTTAAAAACAAGCAGTACCAAATAAAATAGACAACAACTAAGTCTAAACAGTAGAAGATTAAAATTAAATTAAAACTTAACAGTAAAATAAGGATGAGAACCTTTGTCGATTCCGTTGGAAAGAAGATCGGCACTGAGCCGTCTTTTTGAACAAATTAGATCCGAACACCACCTTAATCATCAAACATCATCATCATCTCGATCCCAATCCCAAACGAAAAACACTCGAACGAACAGTAACCAAGAACAAAGCATTGCAAACGATGAACAGTAACCTTTATAAATAATCTCCCAGTGGGGGAAATTACTTAACACTTTCTCTATATTTTTTTATTAAATTTTTTTATATCATAATAATAATTAAATAGAGACGAAATAAAATGAAATCCAACTTTTCATTAATTAATTAAAAATTACAAGACTGGAAAATTAAAAATACAATAACCCTAATCTAATTTGCAAAAATTAAATCTAAATTAACCCTACTCCTAAATTAATTAAAAACAGTAAAATAAAAGAAAAGATGGACTCCTCAAAATTACAAGATGTGGGGGTTTTTATAGGCAAACCCTCAAAGCCTCTTCATGGCTCAAGAATTAAGCAACAAATCTTGACCGCATCTTCTTCTTTTCTCTTTCTTCTCTTCTAATCAAACGGATGAGATCAACTCTTGCCACGGATTGCCCTCGTGGCATGTGGGTTTATGATGTGTGATTTGTTTAATCCAATCAAAACAAGAGATTTGGCCACGTCGGATGGATTGAGGACCACAGTTGGTGTTCTTCCCCGAAAATTGGGGGGATTTAATTCCCATACTGTGAATTAAATGATTTGGGTAAAAGCCCCAATATTCATTGGGTTAATTTGTGTTGATTGTGAATTTAGGGTTTGGAGATAGGGTAAAAATAAAAACTGTGTTAAAAAAATGGGAGAAAGATGAGAAACAGTGAATGGGTGTTTTGTGTTCTTGTTTCTATCGAAAGAATATGGGAAGTGGGTAAAAAGATATGTTTAATTAAAACAAAACGTGTGTGTGTGGGTAAAAAAGTCGTTTTATCAAATTGAGGTGAGTGGGGTGAAGTTCGCTGAGAGTAGACACATGTGGGGGGAACTGTTGGGATACACATTTAAGGGAGTTGACCAAGTGAAAACATTAACTAGCAATTTCATGTTTATCATCCGTTTACTTTCTTTGTCTGTATTTCAATCCTTGTAACCGTCTCAAAATTTGGCTTGAGGCCCAATATTCATTCCGTCCCATTATTTTCAGTTGGGCTTGTGGCCCAAAACAAACATTATCCCATCCGTCCCATTGAATAAAAATGATAAATGGGTTTGTGTATTATTTTGGCCTTTTGATCCAATATGAAAAGATATATTTTCCCAAATGGGCTTTTAGGCACATTTACGCAAATGTGGGACCACTTGGCTCGAATATCTTCAAAAAGATTAAATCCACTTAAAGCGAACTTGATTTCAGCTTATTTGAACATTTATTCAAAACCGTGTCGGTTTTGCCGGGTTTCGTGAACTTTGGCACACTTTTGGTCTTTGACTTTGTCTTCGTCTCTTTTTGGACTTTTCTTCAACATTTGACCGTGAAAATCCCGTGTTTTCTCTTCTTTTGATCATTTGTACCTATTTAACGCAAAAAACACAAAACCACGCGTAATTCCGACTTTTACGATATAAAACACATGATTAGGTCTTGTTTTTCCTTCATTTTAGTGGCAAAAGGATAAGTGTTTACACACTTATTAAATCCCCTACACTTGACCATTGCAATGACCCCATGCAATGCATTATTTTAAAGCATAAGTTATATTTTTCTCGTAATTGATCCATCTCGGCCTTTATTAAGGTATACTATTACTACTACGATAAAAAGATAAAAACTTAAAAGGAGACAAAAGTTATAATAATTTATTACTTGGAAATTATTGATGGAAGAACTTGTGAAGAAATCTAAGACTTAGATTAGGGCTTTGGTGTCATGAATATTAATCACCCTCAAGTTTCATGTTCCCCATACCAAGCTTAATAACGAGATCATTGAAACTATAAGTTAGCACAACTAACACTTACTCATGTGGTTTAATTAATCACTTAGACCCCCTTATTCCTACGGAGTATCTCTTGTATTTTATTTTTGTCTTGAATGATCACGAGGATGCATTTTTGACTTATTTCGATAATTTATTAAGGCCGAAAATAAAGTGGGACGATTTAATCAATAGTTAGCTAAAGGACAAAATCTTTTAAAACTGCTTCTCGAAACCTCATAAAGTTCATATCTTGGCATAACTCGTTTCATGATTTGAGACCTTTCTCGGACCGATATTTGGCTTGTACTTCAAACTTCAAATCTTGAGAGACGATCTTGAAATTATGGTCTTCTCTTCATTTTGGTATACATCTTCATTAGGAGTGTAAGATGCTTCAAACGTTGACCACGACTTCTTCATTTATCCTCTTCTTTATTTAGGATTTTGATATACAACGATCCGCCTCCTTTTCGAACTTGGATCTATTTATCCTCATACCTTATTAGGGTCTTTTTGGAAAGACTTCTCCATGATCTTTAGGGGAGTAATTGCTTCTCGTCGTGTGTCTTGATCTATCATATTGATTTGGATTAATGATCTTCACAATCTCTTAGGATCTTTAGAAAAAAAGTGAATCCTCATGCCTTGTGAGAGCCTTTTTGGACTCTATTTATCCTCATGCCTTGTTAGGGCCTTTTTGGATACGCCAATCTTCGCGTCCCGCTTCAATAAGTTATGCCTTGGCTATGAACTCTAATTAATCCCGAGCAACTTTTAAACGATCTTGGGCTAGAAGCTAAGTAATTTTTTAAATCGTACGACCTTACTTATTGCATTTATTTATTTACAAGTGATGGGAGAAAAAGATCATAATTAACACACATAAGTTAATGAAAGAATACCAAACTTATAACTAACTCTATCATCTCTCGTTCTCCACAATTTAAAATCTCAAGGAATGAGACTCGTGGATGCTTAGCCTAATAAACCAATTAAGGTCCATATGGTTAAGGATACTAGCTAGAGTAAACTTGGATAAGTAAACTTGGGTTGAGTCAAAATATTCACGACGGGCCTAATATATCAAAGACATCTAAACTTGTTAAAACCATTTTATTTATTTATTTATATATATATTTTTTTGACTTTATTCTTGAAATGGAAATATAAATACGATGCGAAGATAAAAAGAAAGAAAATAAAACCAAATACTACTAGGCCAAAATAGATCAAAAAATTGAAAAACGTTGAAAATTTTTTAAATTTTCCGGTTAAAATGGGGTCAAATTCATGGAAAAGTCCACTAAAATTTCGATAGAAATCCCCCCTACACTTAATATAAACATTGTCCTCAATGTTTAAGCATGTGGGAGAATAAACTCCCCTACACTTAGGACATTGAGTACGTTGTTTAAAATCGAGCTAGGAAGGGAAAACTAAAGTGATTACATTTATTAGTTTTATTTATATACAAGATTGAATCACAATAGCAAAAACTTATCGAAGGAACCGGGTACACGGGAAACACGGGAACACGTGTCGCGTCAAAAATACCAAAAGTGGATCATCAAAGCACATGTCGCTACACAACATCACAACACACAAACAACCTACAAGGCTCCCCCTACACTTATTGGTGAAAATAGATAAAAGATAGATCATCGGGTTGCCTCCCGAGAAGCGCTTGTTTTTGTTAACCGAGTCACGAGCCTGACTCGACCCCGAATTAAATGGTCCATGGGGAAGCCTCTAATGTAATATCGGGATCGAAAATCTTATCCTCGGTCCTGGAGGAACATAATAAATGAGAGGCGGGAGGATAAGTCATGAAAGGTAGAAAAGTCCTCTCAACATACGAAAAGTATGTGAGGTCGTGATCCACGGGAGGTGGGGTGGGTAAAGGAGACAAATTGTCATCCCCCAAAGACAATGGATGGTCACTATACGGCAAAGCCGTAAAGGTATCAATCATAGAATGGTCAATGTCACCTCCCGGGTCAAATCATTCATCCTCATAACGTGAATCTCTTCGATTTCTTCATCATAGATAGGCTCGTCAAACAAAGGTTTGTCGTTCCCCTCATTGAGGATTTTATAAATTCTCTCGAAGAGATCATGATCAAGTACGAAACCATCATTCATTTGTGGGATTTGTTGATAAGTTAAATCCTCACGAATGTGGTAAACGTAATTCTCATTAGAGGAGTGTTGATTAGGTAACTCCTCGAGAATTGGAAGAGAATCGATGGTAGAATCAAAAGTAATTGGCGAAGAGGCAAATGTGAATTTATCAAAATCCGAGTTCTCAAAATCAATATCAATATCAAGTTTTAAAACTCCATTTGCCTTTTCATCAATACCATGATCACAATGAAGCTCATGCGAGAAATCCATTAACACGGGATCATAAAAAGCATCCTCGTGAAGGAATTTCTCAATACTCGGGGTATAAAAGTCATCACTAAGGAGTAAAGAAATCGATAAATCATTAGTATCATGGTTTTCAAAAGTCGGTTTTGGTAAAATAGGAGAATCATCCTCATCCGAACCCGAGGAATAATTAAAAATGTAGTCGGAATCACAAGATAACTCATCCCTATCTACAAACACCTTAGGTGTAGGAAAACTTATGGGTTCTTCTTCTATGCACTCATTATAAAGTTCTTCACACTCCTCAAAAATTGGTTTCTCAAAACATGTCTCGATAAGAGGATTTGAAGAAAGCATAAAGTCATTTGAAGGGGTAGGTGAAAGAGTCATAAAAGAAATGGGGTCATCAATGGGTAATGGAGGCTCAAGAATAATCTCGGGAATTTCCTCAATAGGTGAGGAAAGAGGAGAGCTAATAGTATCTGTGGGTGTCAACACCGGAGAGTGAGTAAAACTCATGATAATCTCCGGGCCTTGTCTCTCCTTTATTGGAGGAGAGATGGAAGGATCCACAGTGGGAGCATCACTACTAGTAGTGGTGTTAGCCTTAATATCAACTCTCAAAGATGGCTCAATATCACATCGAGCTTGATAGGTTTCTAAAATGAGCATGAATTTCCTATCGGTTTCCTCTTGCATTTCTCTTAAGAATCGAACATGTTCCTCAAGTTTATTAAGAATTAAATCCATTTGAGGTTGTGAAATACTCCCTTGATTATAGTTTTGAAAATTGCCTTCATTTGGAAAACCTTCATTATTTGAAAACCCTTGATTTTGAAATTCCCCATAAAACCGTTGATCATATTGTGGTGGGTCACTAGTTGTAGGAAAACTAGGGGAGCCAAAATAAGTATTAGTATCATAACACATACTTTCCTCATTATTATAAACCTCCTCATAAGTTTTGTCACAATTAAAATAAGCATGAGGCCCACCACAAGTCGAATACTCCTCGGACATAATCTTATTACGCTCTTCTTGCAATATTTCCCAAATCAGACGATTATCCATGATAGTGTCGAATGTAATCGAAATAACAATAATTAATATGCTACGTAATATATTATAATAAAAGAAAAATCTTTTTGTATTTTTTAGAAAAATATATATTCACAAGAAAAATCGAAAAGAAATTGAATTAAGAAAAATAACACTAATACGTAATATTTTTGGTGTACTACTTTAGGAAAAGTATTATTTTTTGATTTTTTAATTTTTTTGGTGCAAATCCTAAGAAAGAATTTGCTTTTGTTGATTTTTTACTTTTTTTGTACTTTTAAGTTTTTGATTTTTTTGTATTTTTGATTTTTTTGCACGAAAATTAACGTTCAAAGAGAACGGATCCCAAAATCCAAACGTTTTCACGAAAAATCGTCAATCGTACGAGCGAAGCGGCAGCGGCGCCATTTAAAATTAGGTTTTTGCAATCCTATTTTTTAACAATTAATGTTCGTTTTTCCTCGACCCACTCGAATTGATTTCCGCTTAATCATAAAACTTAATTTTGTTTTTGGTAAATAATATTTTTTGTATTTTAAACTAAAAGACTAGTTTTAATTAAAACTATTAATCTAATTAAAAATAATAAAACTATTTTGATAAAAATATAAACTAATTAAAAAATTTAACTTTATAAAAAACTTGAAATGAAATCTATTTAAACTTTCAAAAAAACAAAACTATTTAAATGAAAATAAAATTAAACTAGATTAAAATTATAAAAGGAATTTAAATAAAATATTTTTTTATCTTCTTATATTTTTTAAACAAAACTGAATAAAGAGAAAATTTTATAAAAAAACTTTTAAATAAACTTAAGTAAACTAAAACATGTATTAAATAAAACTGCCACTAAATAACACCCTATATCAATTAACCTAAACGAATTACCACACAAAAAGACCACTAGATGAGTTGGTTGGGGCGTTGGTTTGTTGAGCTTGAGGTCACGGGTTCGAAACCCAGCAAGACCAAATTTATGCTATTATTATTTTTATGACTTGTTGGAATGTTAAACTAATAGACCAATTGGATCTATAGTCATAAGCAGAAAAGTAAAATGAATAAGCTAATGGAGATCCAAATAAGCAAAATAAGCTAAACAAATACTACTAACAAATAAACTTAATACTACTCATAAGCAGACAGCAATAAAGAAACTAAAAAATCAGTAACAAACTCAAGCAGTAATAATAATAAAACACAAGCAAAATAAAACAACTGAATCGAAATCAAAAACAGTAAGCAGATCTAATCGCAAACCAAATAAGTTCAAATACACTAAGCAGATAAAGCAAAAGTTGAATAAATCAAAACTAGCAGCCATAAATAATTTCTAAAATAAAGCAAATCCAAACACTAAACTATGACACAAGACTAAAATAAACATATCAACCAAACTAGCAGATCCAAACTACTACTACTCAAATCCAAAAGCAGATAATAAAGCAGATTCTAACCAACTAAATAAACAGGAACATAAAAAAAACTTAAGATATCAATAAGCAGATTTTAAAAACAATTAGTACCAAATAAAATAGACAACAACTAAGTCTAAACAGTAGAAGATTAAAATTAATTAAAACTTAACAGTAAAATAAGGATGAGAACCTTTGTCGATTCCGTTGGGAAGAAGATCGGCGCTGAGCCGTCTTTTTGAACAAATTAGACCCGAACACCACCTTAATCATCAAACATCATCATCATCTCGATCCCAATCCCAAACGAAAAACACTCGAACGAACAGTAACCAAGAACAAAGCTTTGCAAACGATTTGGGTAAAAGAGACGAAATAATAATAATTAAACACTTTCTCTATATTTTTTTTTAATTTTCTTTTTAATTTTTTTATATGATAATAATAATTAAATAGAGACGAAATAAAATGAAATCCAACTTTTCATTAATTAGTTAAAAATTACAAGACTGGAAAATTAAAAATACAATAACCCTAATCTAATTTGCAAAAATTAAATCTAAATTAACCCTAATCCTAAATTAATTAAAAACAGTAAAATAAATGAAAAGATGCACTCCTCAAAATTACAAGATGTTGGGGTTTTTATAGGCAACCCCTCAAACCCTCTTCATGGCTTAAGAATTAAGCAACAAATCTTGACCGCATCTTCTTCTTTTCTCTTTCTTCTCTTATAATCAAACGGATGAGATCAACTCTTGCCACGGATTGCCCTCGTGGCATGTGGGTTTATGATGTGTGATTTGTTTAATCCAATCAAAACAAGAGATTTGGCCACGTCGGATGGATTGAGGATCACAGTTGGTGTTCTTTCCCGAAAATTGGGGGGATTTAATTCCCATAGTGTGAATTAAATGATTTGGGTAAAAGCCCCAATATTCATTGGGTTAATTTGTGTTGATTGTGAATTTAGGGTTTGGAGATAGGGTAAAAATAAAAACTGTGTTAAAAAAATGGGAGAAAGATGAGAAACAGTGAATGGGTGTTTTGTGTTCTTGTTTCTATCGAAAGAATATGGGAAGTGGGTAAAAAGATATGTTTAATAAAAACAAAACGTGTGTGTGTGGGTAAAAAAGTCGTTTTATTAAATTGAGGTGAGTGGGGTGAAGTTGGCTGAGAGTAGACACGTGTGGGGGGAATGTTGGGATACACGTTTAAGGGAGTTGACCAAGTGAAAACATTGACTAGCAATTTCAGGTTTATCATCCGTTTACTTTCTTTGTCTGTATTTCAATCCTTGTAACCGTCCCAAAATTTGGCTTGAGGCCCAATATTCATTCCGTCCCATTATTTTCAGTTGGGCTTGTGGCCCAAAACAAACATTATCCCATCCGTCCCATTGAATAAAAATGATAAATGGGCTTTGTGTATTATTTTGGTCTTTTGATCCAATATGAAAAGATATATTTTCCCAAATGGGCTTTTAGGCCCATTTACCCAAATGTGGGACCACTTGGCTCGAATATCTTCAAAAAGATTAAATCCACTTAAAACGAACTTGATTTCAGCTTATTTGATCATTTATTCAAAACCGTGTCGGTTTTGCCGGGTTTCGTGAACTTGGGCACACTTTTGGTCTTTGACTTTGTCTTCGTCTCTTTTTGGACTTCTCTTCAACATTTGACCGTGAAATCCCGTGTTTTCTCTTCTTTTGATCATTTGTACCTATTTAACACAAAAAACACAAAACCACGCGTAGTTCCGACTTTTACGATATAAAACACATGATTAGGTCTTGTTTTTCCTTGATTTTAGTGGAAAAAGGTTAAGTGTTTACACACTTATTAGGGCTTTTAACAGGCCTTTCTATATATAGTAAGTGAGGTCTCTGGTTAGTACCATAAGCATTTGATATGTTTAAGTGGGGTAAACAAGCCCGTACATTTGGTGTGTACCGGCAGATTTTTATCGAAAGAATTAACTAATAAAGTAAACATATAGAATGAAGTAAAATGTCACTTGTAGTGTTTTTATTTTGGGTTGGTTTTTATTTTATGATTTTGAGTTGATGTTAGTAAGTATGGATTTTATTCAAGTTTATTATTGATGAACGCGCCTTATTTGATAGGTTGCTGTTTTTGTGTTTATCAGGCATCGACTATCGTCGAAGATCGTCTTACTACTGCTATTACTCCAGGTGAGTCTATAGCCTCGCTTTTGTAATTGTTTTGAATGATTTTAAAACCCACGAGGGGGATACATGCTATTTGAAAGTAAAATGAACACAAGTCATGATTGATTGTTTGGACCCGAATGTTTCCTTTGTTGCCTTTGTTGTTTTGAATTGTATAAGTACCTACATTGCAAAAGTCCCTAACTTCATGAGCCGTTAACTATCTTCTGACTTGATGTTGTGAGTTGGGAATAGCCGCTTATTCTAATAATAGTATTATGGGCCGACGACCCTATCTGAGACCAGGGCTTTACGCTGAGTAACCCGCTGGGAAGGATAATTTTACGAGAATGAGAATTGGTATTCTTGCAATGGATACCATAGTAGGGGCACTGGAATTTCATCTAGTCATGCCGGCTTTAGGCGTGGGTGACTAAGTTAAGGGGTCGGTGTCATGAGCTTAATACAATTCTATAGCTATTGCTATATGCCAGATTACCAGAATAATAGATTGTATACGTAGCAATTCTATTAAATGATCTTGATTGATTTTTCTCTTGTGTTGAATTGTTGATTTGGAAAACCTATAGACTCGCTCAACCGTTGTGTTGATGATTTTAAGCATGTATTTCAGGTATTGAAGATGATGAATTGCGGAGCTTGCTGGAGAAGGATTGCAGGATTGCTTTTGTGGTGATTGGTCTAAAACAGATTTCTTTCCCTTTTGTTATAAAAATAATAATGTATGGTCAAGTACTTCGGTAAATTGTGGTTGATTTGATAAAGACTTTGGGGGACCTAAATGTGACTCTGATATTTCTTAAATTGTTTTACTTGGGATTGAAAGTTTTAGACAATGGTTAAATTATGTCCTTCTATACTTCAAATTTATCATTTTGAGTTTGTCCAAAATGTCTTTTGTAACAATGTTTGTATTTAGCAACCAATGTGTATTTCCGCTGCGCAATGTAATTTGGGGGTGTTAAATATATCAGTAGGATTATCCCCTTGTCTGAACTCAGGAACTGGAATCTCATCATCATAGTAGAAAACTGGTGATGGTTGAGCTACATACACACTTGAAGGAGTACTGACATGTTGTGAGTAATGGGGTTGAGGAACCTCATGTTGCTGGTAAGTGATGGCAGGATTTGTTGAAGGTTGATAAGCAGAGTATTTTTGTGAAGCATAAGGTAATTGATGTGAGTCACCTTGTGATAAGAATGCTGGATGCTGATATTGTTGCTGATATGATGTAGGTGGTTGTGGTAAGATCGAATATTGTGGAAAGTATGGAGTCTGAAACATGGGCTTGTGATAAGATTTTGTCCCATAGCATAAGGAGTGTTGTTATATGACAGTGTGGGATGATTTGCCATTAAAGCCAATGGTTCGGAATAAGATCCTTGAGACATGCGTTTCTGGAGCACATGCTACTCGTGTTGCTACAAGAAAGCATAAAGTTGATCTAAATTTGATTTGTGCAAATACCGAATCAATTTAACATCAGTGACATATTAGCTCCACTCTGGGGGTAACGTGTTCAAGAACTTGGTGTTGATTTAAAACTGAGCAATCGTGAGATTATACACATTCAAATCATTCATCAAAGTAATGAAGCGCCAGTTGTAGTCATGAAGTGTTTCCCCTGGAATGTATGAGAACCTATCGAACAAGTCATAGAGTTGACACTCTCGTTCCTGCTCGGAAAGTGAAGTCCCTTGTAACAAAACTGCTAAGTGATCCCAAATTTCCTTTGCTACCTTGTAATTCCTTACCATATGATAAATATCGGGTGGAAGAGCTTGCTTGATGGTCTGAACGACCTTGTCATCCGCATCGACAATGATTTGATTGGCAGTCGTTAGTTCATGAAATAGCCTTGTCCTAGTCACATTGTCTACAGTAACTTCACCCCAATCGAGTGGACCTTGCTCAATGGATCGAACCATGAGTCTCCCACTGGGTCTAGCCATAATATAAGACATCATGCGAACTTTCCATGCTTCAAAAAGCTCGTTGATAAGCAACGGTGGACGGGTATCGGTGCCCGAGAAAATAGAAAGGTCAGTGAGCGATGTCATTGTTGGCATATATGAATGTAAATTCATTTTTGATCCCTTGAATAAAGATTACCAAAATGATCGAGCAATGAAATAAGGTTATGTGTTTTAATGTTGTTTAAACAAAGATGTTGTTATCTTTAGGTTTTGTGTTTTTGTGAAAGTTGCAATATCGAAAAATCCTCTAAGTTGTGCAAATACTATCTCAATACCCAAATTAAATCTATCTCAATTTCAAATCTCAAAGTTGTCGTAATGCTCTAACTTAGTCCTTCTCAATGCCAAAAACTTAATCCCGTCGGAATGTGATCGGAATAAGTGATCGGAATATGATCGGAATACGTGATCGGAATGTGATCGCAATATCTTGATCGCAATGTAGTGATCGCAATATCTTGATCGCAATGTCTTGATCGCAATGTGGTGATCGCAATATCTTGATCGCAATGCTGTGATCGCAATATAGTGATCGCAATGTGCTGATCGCAATATCTTAATCGCAATGTAGTGATCGCAATATGGTGATCGCAATGCAGTGATCGCAAAGTGGTGATCGCAATGTAAAAACCATTAGGTTATTGCGATGCTAATCTTAATTTAGAAATATTCCGAGACTTGAAAACACCTAAAATTTGAGATTTTTTACCTTGTAATGCGTGTTTCTAACCAACCCAAAGTACCCAAATCGCTACTACAACTATGTAGAAGATATATGGATCCAGTGGAACAATAAAAACACGAAAATTTTTTGAAACTTGGGTAAAATCAATCAAAAACACATGAACACACTTAAATAAGCATGAACAACACAAAACCTACCTTTATTTCATCCCATGGCTCTTGATACCAATTGTAGAAGTATGATAATCTTTGATTTATCAAGAGGGTTGTTGTTTCTAGAGAGAGAAAGTAGAGAGAAAGATGAGATAAAGTGTATATGTGTTATTTAGTAGATGAAACAACCAACACCCCTTTCCATGGTGGAAAGCGATTTATATACCCAAGTCCCTTAGTGGACTTGGGCCTCCAGCCCATGAACATGCTCATGGGTCGGGATAATATAAACTTTAAATAAACTTATACTACGAGCCTATAACTATATTGTTGGAGTGACCGAGACTTTCTAAATACGAAAAGTGTATTTCCAACACTTAGCGTAGGATCTACTGGAACACATATATTAGTGTAGGATTTTCTACTTTTTGCTAAGCTTAGTCATGGTAAACTAACCGTGAGAAAACAACGTGATTCAGAGTGTCACTGTAGTCACCCAAAATTCGTACTTAAAAAGTTCAGTGTACAGTTTCTTTTGTCTTAGAATTTGTAACATAAAGTAAAGATGGTCTTCGTGCTCTTCTCTAGACTTGGAGAAGATCATGATGTTATCAATGAGCATAATGACGAACTTGTCCAAGAATTCATGAAAATTTGATTTATCAAGTCTATAATTATAGTTGGGCATTCACGACACCAAAATTCATGGCCACGAACTCATAATGACCATAAGATGTGCAAAGAGGAGTCTTGAAAATGTCCTGCTCTTTTACTCGCAACAGATGGTAGCTTGATCGTAACTCAATATTGGAAAGTGCTTAGCACCCTGTAGTTAATTAAACATGCTATAAATACGTTAAAAGGAATAATGATGACGAATGGTGATCTTGTTCAATTTACGGTAGTCGATACATAATCTCATGCTATCGTCCTTTTCCTTTAATAAACAGAACCGGTGCACCCCATGGTGATACAATCGGCGAATAAATCTTCGCTCTGGCAATTCTTGCAACCGATCCTTCAACTCCTTTAACTCAAAGAACCCATGCGATAAAGAGCCTTGGAGACTTGTTCTACTCCCAAAACATGCTCGATGTGAAATTTCATCTCGCGAATAGGAAGTATACCCAGAATCTCTTCTTGGAAATACATCCGGAACTTAAAAACAAAGGCTGATCTTGGATTTTAGAAACTTCAGAACTCGCGTCATAAATGGTAAATAGAAAATTTTCATATACATGGGATAATAAAGCACGTGTTTGTAAAGCAGAAATAATTTATACAGATCTTCCTGGTAGGGGGCCATGATGAATGTATTCAAGGGCTTGTGTATCGCCGAATACGACCCAATATAAGTGGTAATCAATCGTAGCGTGAAGTGCTGCTAACCAGTCCATAATCAGAATCATATTAAACTCGCACATCTCCAAGGAAAGTGAGTTAACAGAATGGACCTTATCGTCAAACTGAATGAAATTCTTTATTCCTGGTGATATGAACGGAGTCTTTTCTGGGCGTGGATATAGGTAATAGAAGATCAAGAAATAAAGGTACCATGTCAATACATGAAGTAAACGTGGTGAATCTTACTGAATCTGTTTCGCCGGTATTAAATAGAGCAAACACTACGTGTCCAATCATGAACAATACATCAGTGATGGTACCTGAAATCCTAGTGGTTTGATTCACACATGACACAACATAATGGATGTACCCCTTGGAGGGTATCATCAATTACTGAGGGACTGGTATAGAAGATACATGTGAGTTATGTGTATTGACTCGTGTCTTGAGAAAATATACATATGACAGGTGTCTTGACTTGTGTCTTCAGAAAATATATGTGAGACGTATGTCTTGACTGATGTCCTGACATGTGTCTTTAGAAAATATACGTATGTCATGTGTCTTGACTGATGTCTTTACATGTGTCTCAAGATGTGAAAATGAATAAAATTGAAACTTTTAGGTTCGAATGCCAAAATCGGCGGTTCGGTTGGACTGCTGACCCTTTGTATTCTGGTCACGTCCATTACCAGAGTTTCTGTCGTTATTGCCAGAATAGTTGCTGTCATGGTAGTTGTCATTATCGCCTTGCCTGTCAGCTCTATGACAGTCACAAAATATGACCGTGATTCATGTAACTATTCAGTTGAGTGGCCGACTGGTACCGGTTCCCACTCATATGCTTGAAAAGACAACTCAGCGACATGTGACATTTAACTAAGAAGGTAAGGACATGAAATGGGATGGCAGCGTCTAGTGGTGAAATATATTTCTCGTTTGGTCGCTTCGATCTAACGCCTTCGTATTCGTCTTGTATAATTTCCAAGTTGTGAGCAACATCATCACTTGAGTAATATCGGCAAGTGGAATACGCCTAAGATGATTGAGAATCGACTAGCGAATAATCATGAAGCATGGTAAGTGAAATACTCATGAAATACAGTACGTAGAGTACACGTGGAATACAGTACATGGAGTAAACATGGAATTTGGTACATGGAGTACACATGGAATACGGTACATGGAGTACACATGCAATTCACATGCGATGATCGATACAGGTGTCAACCATTTGACATGATCAAAGGAAGGTAACTGATTAAACGGTTAAAATACTACACTACATGAAACTTCATGATAGCCTGGCTATCTCAGCGTGGACATAATTCTAGTTGCATTAAGAAGCACAAAAGCATGATTAAACAAAATCGAATAATGGCCAGCATGAAAGTATGATCAATGAAAACCAACCACGATTATCATGAAAGTATTATTAAATGTAATCCATCAATGTCTAATATGAAAACATAATCAACATGAAGAAACATGAAAACATTATCGACATAAGGGAGCATGAAAACATAATCAGCATGAAATTGAAGTCAACATGAAAGTATGAAAATATAATTGACATAATGAAATAAAAAAGCTTAATTATTTGAGATTTAACATTGACTGGTGTGGACGACTATGGTTCTACCCACAAACTCCGAAAGGAAAGACATTTGACTAAGTATGGATGACTATGTTCAACCCATACTAGTCTAATTTAAACAAATGACATGCGACTAAGTATGAAAGACCATGGTTCAATTCATACTAGTCAAAATACAAAAGAAAATATCGTGAGTAAGAATCAACAATACTCCGAAAATATCAGTACATGGATCGTGACAAACGTCATTTTAGGAAGAGCCTGGTGACTATCCACTAGTCATAGGTCAAGTTTTAGAGCCTACAAGTCGAAACCTGAGTCTGATACCATAATTGTAACACCCCACTTTGATAAGTATACCGTTACATGATAATTATGGCGTGTCATGAAATCATGCAAGATAATATGTCCTAAAACTTACATAACCAAATGGAAAACCAGAATCAAACATCGACTCCCAAACATAAGCTCAAAACATGCATAAAGTAAATGAAGTAGAAGGACTAAAATGAGAGTCCAATAAAGCATAAATATATAAAGTGCAAACGGAAGAGAAGTCTAAGGTAGCTTCCCTCCTATCCACGTAGTCTCAATAGCTTATGTCTGTCCTTGGGTACCTGCCGAATGCGGCTGAGCAATACGCTTAGTGAACAGATATAATGACATGATAAGAATAAGTTAAACATAAGTAAATGATACGAAATGCAGCGGAAAATGTGTAAGTCCTGGAAAACCTGTAAAATGTTTTATAAACTGGTTTATATCTGAAAAGTCTTATGTTTAAACATGAAAATGTAATTTAAATGCCAAAGAGCACATATAGATCATGAAAGGTATCAACGTGCATGAATACATAGAGGGGTGACCTCGTCAAGTAATTAGAAGGGTGTCCTCTAATTATATTATTCTGGGTGGAGGGATCAACTCCAATGTGACGGATGTAGAGCACACATCACAGTCAGCTTGTAAATCTGCAAAACTTATACTAGGGTGCACCAATACGCCCCACATGATAATAATAAAATGGCCAAATAACTGAAAGGGATGCCGCGAGAAATCACTCCATCACGGAAGAGTCATAACACCGGTGCCTCAAGTGTTATGGTTATGGTACCTCTATAACTAGGTGGACATGGTCATGCATGTATATAGCTTAGGCAAATTAAATGATAGCATGGTAATTATTGATAAGCTTAATGACATGTAAACTACCGGGGAAAACAGATGGCAGCAAACGGGGAATCCTAATCATGCATAGAAAGGGATGTCTATACTGAAAGACGGAATATCCATACCTTATGTCTAGTAACGAATGAAGATGAAAGGCGGAAAGTAACTACTCCGACTTCATGAGTGCTACATAATAAAGGACGTGAATAAGTTGTATGTTCGTGTATAACTGACTGGTTCTTAGTTTACTTTACTTGTTCTTCACTTGTTTTACTTGTTCTTGACTTGCTTTACGTGTTCTTGACTTGTTTTACTTGTTCATGTCTTGTTCTATTATTTCATGTTTTATCATGTAGTTTCTTAGTGTTTCATGTGTTCTTGATTAATGTATTTCATGTTTCATGTGTTATTATACTTGATGTTTCATAATAAGCAACTTTATAAAAATAGCATGTTTCTATATATAGTAACTTTCCAAAAATAGCAGGTTTCCATATATAGCAACTTTTCAAAAATAGTAAGTTTCCATAAATAACAAGTTTCCAAAAATAGAAAGTTTACTTAAATAGTATGTTTCCATAAATAGCATGTTTCCATAAATAGTTTGTTTCCATAAATAGTGATAAGCTTGTTTAATAATCATATGATATAAGCTAAAACTCAATGAACATAATTTATAAGTCATGATTCATTTAAATGATAGTATAGTAAAGTTTATTTAATAAATAATATAACATGTCATAATCTTATAGTTAATTATTAAGTAATAATATAACATGATTTTATAAGTAATTATTAATTAATAATAAGGCATGGTTTATATAAGTTAATAAAACTTTACTCTAACTTGGCAATTGTATAATTAAATTACACTTTAATTAATTTAACTAGACCATGGTTAATAATATAATTATCATGTAAATAAGTCATGTTTAATAATTATATTTAACATAATATAGTTTACTAATAATTATTAATTAATAATGTATATCATGATTTACTCTTGATTATTAATTAATAATATTCGTGAATTAAAATTAAATGTGCCCATTTAAAATAAACCTTATTATAATTAAGCAAAATAAATAATCTGGGGTTAAATAAGCCGTGAATTATTCATGTTCGTGCTCAAATTAATTTACATGATTATTTAATAAGCCCGAATACTAGTTAACCGAATTAAAATAATAAATCCCAAACACCCGATGGCCTCTCCGTTTAAACCGAGCCAAACGCAACGTTAACCGTGACCGAAAAGTCTCGGCTATTAAGCCAAACAAACACCCCCTTTGCAGGAGCCCTTGCTGCGGATGTCATCCTTGGGTTCCCACTGCCCACACGAAACCCCCACTAGCCCCTTCAATTTGTTGCCGATAGTACATATGTACCCACCGCAGGGCTGCTGCTGCCTACACTGTGGTTCCCACCGACAACCTAGGGGTTGCGGCTGATAGAACACCACAACCACTGTGGCTGCGGCTGTTCGGCCAGAATCCCACCGAGACACCTCCATATGGGGTTCTCGGTTCTTGTGACCCAAAAACAAACCCAACCTGATTTTTATATTTGATTTTAATCTGTATTAACATGTGATCCTTCATTTATATTAAATGAGATTCTTACATGATTCTTGAATGAAAAGTTAAAAGAAAAGATAAAGGGTTTTTGATGATTACCACGAAAGATAACAATAATAAAACTTGAACACGAACACACCCTCGAATAAACAAGGATCAAAATATTCTTCTCCCTTGTTTTCTCATGTAAAAATCCGACGGTTATTTGGAACCATGTAGGGTGTCTTTTAGTTTTTATGTGTTTTTTAAAATTAGAATAAAATGGAAGGATTTTACTGCTTATTTGCTTAACGGTCCGGGATTTCGGCCCCTTTATTTCTTTCTATTAAAAAACGGCCACAAACACCCTTGTACATGTTTTCGTGTTTCCGTGTTTTATTTATATAACCCGTGTGTCGTAACTTCATGATTATATTGCGTGTTATGTCGTGTCATGATTTATTAATAAACGTAAATGATTATCTTGCATTTATTAATGATTTGAAATACTTGTCGTGAATTAAATAGATATATATACTGTTCGTGTCGTAAATAAAGTATACATTGTTACTTGTCTCGAATTCATGAATTTTAATTCCGTATTGTATCTTGTCGTGTCGTATTAAATGTACGTAATTACTTGTAGTGAATATATTTAAATATTAAAGTTTTAAATTTCATGGTATTTTCATGTATTTTGCAAGTAGGTTTTACATCTTCTCTCTTCTGAAATTGAAGTCCAAGAAAGAAATTCATCTCTCCTATCGCACTCATCTGAAACTTAACAGTTATTAGCTTGGAGAACTCCTCACTCAACTTTGGATTAGATGAACCAAAGATAATATCATCTATAGAAACCTATACAAGTAGAAAGTCTGTCCCTTTCTGCTTGGTGAAAAATGTTTGGTCTATAGTCCCCCTCTGGAATCCATTTCTCACAAAATAAGTGGAAACAATACCATACCATGCTCTAGGGGATTGATGAAGGCCATACATAACCTTTTTAACTCTGTAAACTTTGTCTGGATGCTCTGAATCATCAAATCAAGGAGGTTGCATTACTACACCTCCTCCTTAAAGGTTCCATACAAGAAGGCACTTTTCACATCCATCTGGTAGACTTTGATTCCCATGCATCAAGCATAGGCTAGGAAAATCCTTATTTCTTCTATCCTAGCAACAGGTGAAAAAAACCTCCTCATAGTCAATTCCCTCTTCTTGTGTATAACCTTGAGTAACCATTCTTGCCTTGTTTCTATTTACAATGCCTCTTTAATATTTCTTGTTTCTAAGAACCCAACGTACTCCAATAGGCCTGACATGCTTGGGACAATCTACAAGCTCCCAAACATCTTGAATGTTAAACTAATGAATCTCATCTTGCATTGCTTCCACCCAAATGTCATCTTGTAGTGCATCAAACACCTTCTTAGGTTCTGCTTGTGATAGAAAACATGCAAACAAACACTCTTGAATCCATTCATTATCTTCTTTCTTGTGGATATTGGCAATAAATCCACCTTGTTTCTTACTTTTACCTCTGGTTTGAATTGGAGAATTTATAGGTCCAATTATTTGAGTAGGAGGATGATTTTTAGTAACAAATGAGTTCAACCCTCCCCCAAATAAAGCATCATCATGAATTATGGTCTCCATGTTTGTTAGATCATTTTGTTCTTTAGTTTCATACCCATCATCATCATTAATAACATTGTCAGCGGCTGGACAAAAGCCACTGACACCACCTTTGGGTATGGATTCACTCACAAGTTCATGAATGGATTTGTTAGCGTCTGAAGAAGAGCTGTCAATGGCTTGTCCCTGTTTGTCAGCGGATTGATCCTGCTTGTCAAGGTATACAAGGCCACTATCATTTTCGATATTATCAAGCTTAGGCTCTTCTTGTTCCTTACTCTCTTTTCTTTTTGTTGGGAATAAACTTAGCTAAGTCATTCGGACGCTGACAAGAGGAACTTGGGCGCTGACAAGAGTAAACAAGGCGCTGACAGATGAGCACTGACAAGAAATATTCAAGCATTGACAAGAAGAAGTTCAACCATTGATAGGAATATTTAGTCTACACGTTTTATATTTGAAGTAAAGATATGATCAATATTGTATTTTCTATATTTATCTTTACCTAGAATAGTTGATAGGTAGACCTTTGTACACGACTCCTTGTGTTATAAAAGGAGGTCGTAGGGTGCATATTTTGATATCAGTTTTAATAAGTCTTTACAAGTTTTACAACTTTCATTGTACACAAGTTTCATTATCAATCAAGAGTGAAAGTTTGGTTTACATTGTTTGTTTGTTCTTTGTTCTAAGTGTTAATTCCGCATAACACTTAGATTGTTAATACATAAAGTTTCTCTAACTGTTAATCTTGATTTTATCTCGTTTAACCCAAAGCTAATCGATCTAAGTTTGGGATCAACAAGTGGTATCAGATCTTGTTGAGGAACTTTGATCTAAAAGAACAGTAAACCCTAAATCAACAGAAACCCTAAAACCAAACAAGATGTCTACCACAGAATCTTCATCCTCATCAAATCACAACCTCAAAATCCCTATGCTCGACCCTGACAACTTTGAACAATGGATGTTCAATTTTGAACAATATCTTTAAGTTCATGACCATACTCTTTGGGAAGTTATTGAATATGGCAATCAATTTGATAAAGCAGCTAGGATTGTTGCTGCCATTGTAGCAAGAACTACAGCTGGTTCAACTGGTGCAGATCTTGATGAAAGACCTGAAGATGGAAGAGCTATCTTAGTCGCTGATATAGCCTTGAGAAGGAATGATATAAAGACTTTGAACATTCTTAAACTCTCATTGGGTCCAAAGAATCAACACAAATACAGAAGTTTTGATTCTGCTAAAAATCTTTGGGCAGCTCTTCAAGTTACCTATAGTGGTAATGAAGATACAACCAAAGAAAGGAAAGAGCAACTTTGAGTGAATATGCTCTGTTTGAGGCTCATTCCAATGAGAAGCTAAGTGAGGTAAGAAGTCGGCTTCTAGACATCACTAACAAGTTGTCTTTTATGCGAACAAATCATGAAGATGCTGATATCATTGCTACATTCCTTAGAGGTCTTAATGATGCATGGAAAATTAAAGCTAGATCAATCCTTGCCATCAATGCCCATAAGAGTGCTTCCTTTGATGATATCTACAATAAGCTAAAGATTTTGGAGAGTGAGACCTTACTTGAACATTGAAACAATTCAACATCTAGGAACATGGCTTTCATCTCAAATAGTGAATCTTAAACCATTGAGAAAGACTCATATGTCAATAGATTGAATGTACATCCTGTTACTGGATCAACTTTTGTCAACGATGGATCATCCTTTGTCAGTGGCTCAAATTTTAACGCTGACACATACAATGTTGGTTCCCCAAGCCTTAAACCTGCTGGTATTGATTTGGATATAGTATGTGCCTACATTGCTGCATTGCCCAATGGTTCCTTAGTTACCTATGAGGATCTTGAGCAAATCAGTGATGCTGACTTAGAAGAGATGGATATCAAGTGGAATATGGAACTTGCAAGCATAAGGGCTAACAGATGGAACAGGAGGTTTGGAAGAAAGATGACTTTTATTGCTAAAGACACAGTTGGATTTGACAAGTCCACGGTTGAGTGCTATAACTGCCGTAGGATGGGACACTTCATGAGGGAGTGTAGATCTCCAAGAAGATCTGATGATGGAAAGAATTCAAGCCAAATCATCAAGGTTGAAGATGCTAAGCCAAAGGCTATGGTCGCCATGCAAGATATTGATGGCGTTGGATGGGACTGGAGCTTTATGGCAAAGGATGTGGTAGAGAATCAAGCTTTGGTACTGTTCACGAAGCATAGTTAGTGTGTAAAATACCTTAGAGTATTGGTTATTGTTGATTAGTGGATATTGTTCATGAAGAATATTCAGGTAAAAAATATGAACTAGCTACTATTCACTTAAAATTGGTTTAGTTTGTGTTTATTGCTAATGTTCGAGATAAATGGTTAGTGGTTACTGATCATGACTTTATGTTTGTTGTAACCGATTATTTTACTTTCACTATTAATCTTCTTTTACATAAGCTTGTACCATTTTATGATAAAAAATTTCATTAATGAATTTCTGAGATACAGATCGTTAGAAATGTTCATTAGTTGTGTAACTGGTAATGAATTAGATTTAGAAATTGAGTAATGTTAGGGTTAGTTTGTTATAGTGAGATTCTGTCCATATATTTGAAATTCGATATCAGTCTCGGCATGGTTTGATAGCTCGGTAGTGTTGACATTAGTTTATGGTTCAAGTTTCGAGCTCGGATCGTGGATTTGATATTAGTCTCGGTTCAACATTGCATAATTTCGCCAATGGACAAGGCCTGAATGTTTCTTTCGATAGAGTGAACTTTCAGTAGGATAGGTTGCAGGTTTGATGTTTTGCAGGATTACTTTCAGCTCTTGCAGGTTTCTGTTTCAAAGGATATTATCTTTCCAGCCACAGATAACAAGCAGAATAGTGGTGTTTCGTTTTATGCTGTTTAGATCAATGTTCGAGTTTAGTTGGTGCTATAAGGTAGCTCAACGCTAACCTTAGACTCAACGGACTTACTTCGGATGTCAAGGTCCAACACGAATTCAATTTTCTGTATACTTGTAGTCATAATCTGCCTGCAAATTTCTTAATATACTTGTTGTTAAGTGTAGTTCAATTTGTGCTTTTGGATTTCTGCATCGATCATTGTTGTTAGATGTTATATTACTTGCTGGAGTGATACTAGTTACATGTATTCTCTTATCTCTTATTCACTAGAGCTTTGATCCTAGTGTTTTTGCTTTTTAAATTCCTGAATTTAGATCTATATTAGGGTTTTTGGTATTAGTTCGTATCACTTGATCTTTAAGCTGTAGAATTACACTTGTGTTGTTAAATATTAAGTAGTTAATATGTGAAATTCGTTTTCTGATTAAAACTGTTGGGTTACTTGATTGTTGGGCTGCGTTTTCTTTAATGATGGGCTTTTATTTTTCGTAGTTTGACCTTTAAATCTACTTTTCATTTGGTATCCTTTAAATTCAATTTAGGAATAGTGTAACTATATAATTTCATTCTTATTAATTGATTTTATGTCACACTCCACCATGGCGGAATATGAGACGCGACGCATGGATATCATCACAACAATAACGTGTCCATAGAGAGAACTATATGAATTAGAAATGTCATAAAAGGTTACACAAATGTCATGACAATATCTCATCAATGCAGGAGTCTAGGTAAGTAGGTAACAGTCTTACCTCTTACCCAAGACAAACAAATAACACAAACAAATCAACATATAGGTTCATAGTATCACTTATCGAAACAAACAGAAAAATAAACTAAGAAGGAACGGGGATCTCCTTCTAAATGCATTCCTACGCGACTCCAATCCTAGCCACATATGTTCTCACGCTTAACCACTTTAATACCTGAAAGAGCCACTAAAACACATTAACATAATGTTGGTCAGAGTCATAGGTTTAGACTCCAATCGAAAATAGATTATTATAAGCTGTGAACAACCATAAACGACTAAAACATATGGACAATGTGCTACAAGTATGCATTAACAACTAACATTCAAGATCAATCATTCCAAACCAAATCTAAGGCTCCCAGCCTTACCAAACACCATGGTACCATAGGCGCCCATGCACCTATGTACCAATCCCAAGGCCCCACCTTGTCATTATCCATTGGTCCCATAGATGCTCACATATCTATTTACCTCCCCAAGGCCCCGCCTTGTCAACATTCCCTTGGTACCAAGTCAAACCACAATAACTGAGACGGTACGTGTCCCCCGATCCAAATCATAAACACAATCAAGAATCACATAGCAGTTAATCACATAATTTCACACACAAGTCCATCACAAACCATAAAAACATTCACAACATTAGTTACAAAACCATAGAGTGTCTCTTCCATCCCATCTGGAATTCAAATCATAAAAAGACATGGGACTATGAAACTCACCTGATTGAGCTTCTCCAAAAATCAGCGCACTAGCAAAAAGCTAACAAACAAAATCACACACTCATATGTTAGCTAACTCCTCCCCTTTATCCATGACCTCTGTAAAGGAAACCCTATGCTCTTACATATGTTAGCTAACTCCTCCCTTTTTTCCCAACCTTAAAGTTACTGTTAAGGCCCCGATATATATATATATATACTTTTGTCTATCCGGATTTTATTGATTTTGAACATACAAAAAGTTTGTTATGATTATGGGGGTCTTACCCTAACCCATTTTCTTAGCTCTCCTCCAGGCCTCTTATTTAATATATAAACCAACTCCCATGCTCATAAGAGGGCTCAAGTGTACTCCTAAGTACCCCAATCACCCTAAAACATTAACTGAAAACTCGTTGATTTCAAAACTGTTTTGACCTCCGACTGTTGTAACCTATTTTTGACCCACTTCCCTACCTCCAATTTAGTTCTCGTTTATTTCATTTGAAATCCAACTCAATTTCCTTTCCAGGGATACTTGGATCGTAAAATAAGAGTTTGTATAAATCTATATATGGTCAAAACAATTGACCTAAAATTCTGCCTAGTTTTTAAAAAACAATTTTAACATAATTATTCTAATTAATTACCCATAACTCCACTAATTACAAGCCCTAATTCACCTAATCATTATAATATCATTAATATACAGATTCTAATTTAAACTCTAACCTAAATCCATCATAAGATGATTGAGAAAGAATTAAAAATAATTAAATTGAAAAGGATTTGAAGGTTTTACCTTAAGATGAATGGAAACCAAGATTTTTTTTAAGAACCCTAACTTTTCTCAATTGGCCGTCGTTTTTTTCTTTTGCTCCAGGGATTATGTACTTTCCATCTTATTTTACACCTTATATAGTTATTGACAAGTAATAGCCCAAGTATAATTGCCCACTTTCCTTTTTTTCTTTTTTTCTTTTTTTTCCTTCCTTTTGTTTTAACCGACCCTTACCCCCCATAATTTCGTTTTTTATTAAACTAATTAATAATTGTAATAAAAATATTACCTTAATTTTCCTTAATTTATTTCAGCTCCTAAGCCTTCAAAACCTCAAAACCGTAAAACTAGTCAAATTTACGTGTATATCGTAAAAACGTAAAATATACAGTTTTAAAAAAAATCTTAAATTTTGAAATAAACTTTATAACAAAGTCCTAAATGACTGAAAACCATCCCGAAAAATACTCACATGACTAAACACCTTACCCGAGACCTCTAAATGCTAAACCCCAAATCCTAAAAAAAATAAAATTTACTATAATACTTATACGTATACTTAAACACCAAAATAACACCATTAATTTCATAGTCACTAATTTGTGACCTCATGAACATGAAATAACCATTCCTCGATTTACTTATGAGTACCATATACCCATAAACGATGTCCACACCAACCTCGTTCACGCAAAATAAACATGTAAACACATAAAACACATAGTCACACATAAAATTAACCTTAAAATAAGACCAAGTGACGAACCTCAAAACCACGGTTATCACATCACTCCCTCCTAATAGAAATCTCGTCCCGAGATTTACTCCTTAGGATCGTCATTATCAATTAGCTGAGGATACTTGCTCCTCATAAATCCTTCCCGTTCCCACGTGAACTCTAGTCCACGTTCCAAATTCCATCTACCCATAACTACGGTATATTACCCTTTTATCCAACGTCCTAGCTTCACGACCCAAAATATCAATCGGCTCTTCGATAAAACGAAGACTCGTATCCTTACTAATATCATCTAACGGTACTTGCAAGTCAGTTCTTGCTAAGCATTTCCTTAAGTTTGATACATGAAATACGTCATGCACACTACTCAATTCCTCCGGTAATCTCAACCTATACGCCACTAGCCCAATCCTTTCAGGGATTTCAAATGGACCCACAAATCTAGGTGCTAACTTCCCTTTTCTTTCCAAACCGCATCACCCCTTTCCATGGTGAAACCTTTAGCATAACTTTATCTCAAATCTTAACGGCTTACGCCACTTGTCCGCATAGCTCTCTTGTCGGTTCTTTGATATTTTCAACCTCTACTTAGTCACTACCACCACCTCCATAGTTTTCCGATCTACCTCCGGTCCAATACTTTGGCCACTTCTAACTTCATCCAACTGTAACGGTGATCCAGCTCATCTCCTATGAATTAACTCCAGCAGTTTCTACTACAATTCCTATCACCATACCTAACGGCTTCTATCCTCTACGAATTTTCCATCATTCGGAAGTTCTCCCAACCTTAAACACATCCAGTGGTATACGCAGGATTTGATAACCAAAAGCTTCCCATAATATTCACAAGAAACATGTCATAACCACCACCTCATCCTTGCTTTTCCCATGCTCGACACCAAGTAACTAACCATCCTTCATACTAACATGTGTTACACCTTTTCTTTAGGTGGACGTTCCATTGTTCGTGACTACTAACCTCTTGCTCTAACGGTTTCTCTTTAATATCACCCCACTATCTTCACAACCTCTGTCTCCCTCGAATCATTCTTCTTCCGTACTCCTTTTCGCTTGTCTCTCCACAATCTTAATTTCCATACCATTTTATATCCCGTCTTCAGCCTATAATTTAGGTGTTTCCTCCTTTATTCCTTACATCCTCATCAATGGGGAATATGCCGCTCTCACCGGTGACTCTCTCTCTTTGTAGGAGAATTCTTCCTAATATAATGCGTTCTCCAACTATCTCCAAATCTCACGCCAATGCTCTAGGTGTCTTTCTCAATTACCCCTATAGTATGCTCATACCAAACAATAGTCTGTCAACGGTATACTACGCTTGCTTCCCGTCGTTTCTTCCCTTGCCATAATCCTTCATAAGGCATTCCATACATATTAGGCTAACTTTTACGCAAAACCCTCTATTCCATCACATTCGTACGCAATCCTTCCAACTTCTCAACTACGTGACTTCTCATTCCTCTTGAAATATGAGATGAATTAGTCAGTGTATCGACTATCACCCAACTCTCGACATACTTATTCCTCCACCCCATTATGTATCCCTTTCACCAACTTCGTCCTTACATCGCCCTTTCTAAGCTACTCCTATCTATGTAGGAAGTATATTCTACGTCCCTTTTCTCCATATGATCGACCAAGCCACACAACATACATGTTGACGCGTTCTCTGCTTTAGACAACTCAACTCGTGCAACCTACATCCTTCATCTAAACCACCCTAATACGTCATCCATATAGTTCAATTTCGTCTCAGCTTCACTTCATTCTTCTTATTCCATGTCTCATCAACCATGCTTGCCATTCCTAGATGGTACTTGGCCTTGCAATTTTCTTTCATCACTTAACTCCACCCATCACCTTTTCCAAATGTTCAATCAAGATGATTAAATATGTGTTGGAGATGTTCATGATCTGTATAGATCATTCTCTATGTCTCGTACCCCAAATGCCTCTTGCATTTTAGGCAGATATAACAATCCAGCTCCAGTAACTAAGTCTATCTAGTTCTTCCAAATCTCTAGTTCCCACAACGTATAAACAACCGCCTTTCTTTGCTGTTCTCGTATACATCCAAATCCTTGCTCCACGTATCGTCATGCTTCGCGATTACATCCAGTCCTTCCGATAATTCCAAGATATGCTCATTATCCAATCCACCTCTTCAACCTCCAAAACGCTTCCTCGCCCTTCTTCACTTTGCCCCTTGCTGGTTCCACGATATGACATCATCTCTGACTACTCGTCCTGACCAACTTAATCCTAAAACTCACACTTGAAAATCTCACGTATAATTCCCTTTCCTAACAACTCCAAAACCAACTCATAATTCGCCTCACTCTCCTTCTTAGATTTGAGTAGATCAAGATGTCGTCGATGCTCCCGATGACAACTCGTTTATATATTGTCATGCACCCCTGGTTCATTGACTCCATGAAAACTACTAGCGCCTCGGCGAAGCCAAAATCAAAACCGTAAACCCAAAGCGTTCATACAACATCCTTAGCAGTTTCAACTACGTCCTCCTTGCACCCTCTCTTAGAAGCAATACGAATAAATTTCTACCTCGTTCTACTTGTGAAAATCTACACGTATTATAAAAGACCAATACTTCCTCTTATCAGACCACTCAACCGCTTTTCACAGCCAATCTACTACTAAGCAACTCAAATTTTACCTTGCATCTGTTGCAATTTCTAACAACTATTGCTCTTAAAATCATTCCATCAACAATTTACTTGAAAAGGCACTAACTACAACTCCTCTCACTTCTCCTACTTGCTCTATTTATGGTTCTACCTCATAGTAATAGGCAAACCTACTAAATCTCAGAAAACTTTCGGAAAACTTACATGCATTACGAACAATCATAAATACTGTAGAACCCGCATGCTTTTACCATGCATAGTACCTTAAGTTCGTACGTACTAGTTAAAAACTTTCCTAATATAGCATGATTACGATTATGTATTAGGAGTTTATGTATTACGTACGGGTTAGAACACGATAAATATTTTATATGAACGATCACGTAATAATTATTTAGCAATAATTAATCACGAACATACGATCACAAGATCACGAGCGTAATTAAATATATAAGTGTAGGATATTTACGTAACCAGAACTTTTAAAACACGAACTAAATTAAACGTAAACGTGTATGAAATTACAAGACACGAAACGAGGTACGGGACCCCCACAAGGGAGTCCCTACCCGCGGCCAACGTAGGACAATGGGCCAAGCGCATTGTCAATTTTACTAAAAGGGAGGGTTAAGAGTTTTACTACTCAGATTATTTTTAAAGAAGAATTTCAAGAAAACCTAGAAACCCTTCCTCCTTCTCCTTTGTGTGCCGCCACCTACAAACCACCATAAGGGGGTGAGTTTGATCTTGGATCTTGTTATTTTAGTGTTTGTTCGTGTTTGTTCTTCACCCTTTTGATCCACGAATACGGTAAAACCTTTTTACTTGTTTTCTTTTTAATTAATCTTTTATTAATTAAGAACACATGATGTTTTTCATAAAAACACATTAAATAAACCTAGATCTAACATGTTTGATCATTAATTAATCAAAAGGGGTGGATCTAAGGGGTCTTTGTTTTGGGCCGCAGGAACAACCGACCCCAAGGGGGTTCGGTTTGTTGTTAACCGACCACCACCAAGACCTTTTTGGTCTTGGTTGGTGCATGTGGGTCCCACGGCAGCAAGGGGGTACCCCGAATTGGTTCGGGGTACGGTGTTTGTTCATATCCGGTGCATGTTTTTAAGCTTAGATCCGGATCATGATTATGTTAGTTGTTTATGTTATAAACTTAGGTTAAGAATTAAATTAATAAGAAGTAATTAATTTAATAACATGACTTAGGTTAACTAATTATTAATAAACATGAATTATTTTAACCTAAGTATTTTTATTATTAAGACTTATAATTAATTATTATTTTAAAAACCATGTATATAATTAATTAATTAAACATGACTTAGGTTATATTATTAGTATTTAATAATACATATTTTAACCTAAGTATTTAATATATTTAATTAAAACATGTCATACTTTAATTAAATATTATAACCTATAGTTTAATTAAATTACATGAAATAATTATTAAACTATATAATATATCATATGACTTAGGATATAATCATGAAAACACTTAGACTTATTTACTTAGCTTATTTAACCAGCTTATTTCTAATTATGGAAACTTTCTATTTTTAGAAACTTAATTAAATAAGGCAGCTATTTTATTTATGGAAACCAGCTATTTTTAGAAATTTATTTATTTATGGAAACTTATTTAATTAAGGCAGCAAATCTATTTATGGAAACTTATTTAATTAAGGCAGCTAATCTATTTATGGAAACTTTCTATTTTTAGAAACTTATCTATTTTAAGAAGTAAATCTATTTTTGGAAACTTCCTATTTTGGAAACTTTCTATTTTTGGAAACTTTCTATTTTTGGTAACTTTCTATTTTTGGAAACTTTCTATTTTTGGAAACATTTTATTTTTGGAAACTTTCTATTTTACGAAACCTGCTATTTTTGGAAAGTTACTTATTATTACACAGTAAGTATAATAACACATGAAATATCAGAAATACTTAAGCAGATTGAACAGAATATAAGATTTAACACAGTTTAAGGCTTTAAACAGTGTAAATAGTAAGAACACATAAAATAAGCTAAGACATGACATAAAACCAGCTATGTATGTAGTAAGCAGATACTTATTTCATGTACGTATTTATGTAGCATTAGTGTTTCGGAAGTAGGATTCTCGCAGTTCATCGTTCTCGTTCACTGGACATAAGGTACGGATTCCCGTCCTTTCAGTATGGACATTCTTTCCTTATTAGGATTTCCCCATATGCAGCCAACTGTTTTTCCGTAGTATAAGTATGAGTTTGATAGCTTATGTTTAAATATGATTACCTATAGCCATATACATGCATGACCAGTTTCACCTAGTTATGGAGGTACCATAACCATAACATTAGAGGCACTGATGTTATGACTTCACCACGGCGGAGTGATTGCTCGTGGCGTCCCTTCAGCTGTTGGCCATATATTTATATTATCATGTGGGGCGTATGGGTGCATCCTAGTTACACGTTTTTATTCAGGATTACATGGTGAATGTGGTGTGTGCCTTGCATCCTTCACAAGGAGCTGATCCCTCCTACCCATTAAACCAGTATATTAAATTAAAGGCAGCCCCTCTAATTTGCATGATGAGGTCACCCCTCCAATTATTCATGCACGGTGGATATTCATGACCTATATTGGCTAATGGTAAATATGACAAACAGTTTTTATAAGATAAACATAAGACTTTCAAACTATAAAACCAGTTTTATTAAGACTTAACCAGGTTGCTCGGGACTTAGTTTCTTCCGCTGTTATTATGTTATATGCTTATCCTATTCATGCTTTATTGTACATCCGTGCACTGAGCGTATTGCTCAGCCGTTTTCCTTTTCTATGTTCCCAAAACGGCAGGTACTCAGGGACGCTCGTAGACAATAAGAGTACGTGCATATGGACTGGAAGCTGTCTAGCCTTCTTTACATTATGCATTTCCTTTCTTTATGATACTTATGCTTTGGACATTGTTTCGTCCTTTTCCTTTACTATACTATGTTTGTGTGTGATGAGCTTTACTTTTGGACTGCCGATGTTTGATTCTGGTATTTTCCTTTATATAGTCAAGTAATGTTTAGACATTTTACCTTGTATGCTTTGATGACACGCCATAATTACTGTGATATTTCCATTTCCAAAATGGGGTGTTACAATTATGGTATCAGAGCCAAGGTTTCGACCTGTAGGCTCTCAAATATGACCTGTGATTAGTGGGTAGTCACTACGGTCTTCCTAGAACTGACAGTTGTTTTCATGCATTCATCATTTTAAGCATACATATATATGTCATTGTTACAGGGTTTTTGACTAAGTAATGGTTGGTACAGGACTGACCCTATTTAGTCGCATGTGTTTTATCGAAACTTTTAGATTTGGGACCGACCCATAGGCGTCCCCTCGATATGTCCTTTGTTTTGAGTGAACTGACCAGAGGCGTTCTCTCTTGAGCATCCAAAGTTTTCATAAAAATGCATCATGCATTCATACAAAAAAATTTTCTTGCATAAAATTTTTCTCGTGAAATTTTTAGTAGAATTTTTTTTTTCATGTATATATTTTATATTTTATGTTTTGAACTGTTAATCATATGTTTTATGTCATACTGTCAGATGGTTCTCACACGCGAACAAGAGCAGATCAATGCTGCAATTCAGGTTGCCATGCAAGCCTTGCTTCCTCAACTGAGGAATGACATCCGTGCTGAAGTTCAAGCTGCCAACAATCAGCAGCAGCACAATCAGCCACCTCCTCCTCCTCCTCCAGTGACATTAGCAGTATGGCTGGAGAGATTCAACAAGCTCCGCCCTCGAGCTTTTGAGAAGACTGATAGCCCCAGCGATGCTGAAAGCTGGTTGGCTCACATAGAGAAGATCTTCAACGCTATGGGCTGTGGCCCCGCATACAAGGCGCGGTTGGCATGCTATCGGTTCGAAGGCGATGTACTTAACTGGTGGTTGGCTTTGATGCAATCTGAAGGTGGTGATGAATGGGTTGCTGGTTTGACTTGGGCTCAATTCAAGGGCAGGGTGATGGAGCAGTTCTTTCCCAAGGCTGAGCAGGACAAACTCAAGAGAGAGTACCATGGGATCCGTCAGAGAGCTGGGGAGAATAACAACGAGTTTATGCAGCGCTTTCTTCGCTTGGCTAGTTTCCTTGGTGCGGCAGCAGGTACTCCTTAAGAGCAGACACATCACTTCAAATGGGCTCTTCGCACATCGGTCGCAAACAATCTGGTGTGTGCTACGTTCAATATTGTAGCACAAGTGGTCGATGCAGCACGAAAACTGGAGATGCTGCAGGAGAGGGATGAGTTCGGGGAAGCTGAAAGACCCGACAAGAGGTAAAACCTTCATATTCAAGCGGTGCTCAATCCGTATACTTCCATATGTCAATTATTCATCTCTTTAAATGTATCTTCCAGGCAGAAAACTGGGGACCGGTCTCAGCCGGCTACTCAGCAGCAGCCTAATCAGCCCAAGGGAAATGGTCAGACTAATGACTGATCTGCTACGGATAGGCGTGGCAGTAATGACAATTACCGTAACAACGCCGGGCAATCCAGCAACAGCAGGTCCTAATACTTACGAAATTTCCTATGTTTTATGTTATAACTCATATTCTGACACTCTAGCAAAATTCTACCAGGAACCATGGAAACGGTAGGGACCAGAACCAGAGAGGTTCGCAGCCTAGCCGTCCAGCTATCACTGGTATTCAATCTTACGATTATCCGCTTCGTCCTTTGTACCCAACTATTATGTCTCATGTAAAATGTTCTATCTGGTCCTCAGCCAGCCAGAGCACCTGCTGGAGGATACACTCATCCTCTTTGCTCTACTTGCCACCGTAGGCACCCAGGATAATTGTAACACCCCATTTTGGAAATGGAAATATCACAGTAATTATGGCGTGTCATCAAAGCATACAAGGTAAAATGTCTAAACATTACTTGACCATATAAAGGAAAATACCGGAATCAAACATCGGCAGTCCAAAAGTAAAGCTCATCACACACAAACATAGTATAGTAAAGGAAAAGGACGAAACAATGTCCAAAGCATAAGTATCATAAAGAAAGGAAATGCATAATGTAAAGAAGGCTAGACAGCTTGCAGTCCATATGCACGTACTCTTATTGTCTACGAGCGTCCTTGAGTACCTGCCGTTTTGGGAACATAGAAAAGGAAAACGGCTGAGCAATACGCTCAGTGCACGGATGTACAATAAAGCATGAATAGGATAAGCATATAACATAATAACAGCGGAAGAAACTACGTCCCGAGTAACCTGGTTAAGTCTTAATAAAACTAGTTTTATAGTTTGAAAGTCTTATGCTTATCTTATAAAAACTGTTTGTCATATTTTACCATTAGCCAATATAGGTCATGAATATCCACCGTGCATGAATAATTGGAGGGGTGACCTCATCATGCAAATTAGAGGGGCTGCCTCTAATTTAATATACTGGTTTTATGGGTAGGAGGGATCAGCTCCTTGTGAAGGATGCAAGGCACACACCACATACACCATGTAATCCTGAATAAAAACGTGTAACTAGGATGCACCCATACGCCCCACATGATAATATAAATAATGGCCAAAAGCTGAAGGGACGCCACGAGCAATCACTCCGCCGTGGTGAAGTCATAACATCAGTGCCTCTAATGTTATGGTTATGGTACCTCCATAACTAGGTGAAACTGGTCATGCATGTATATGGCTATAGGTAATCATATTTAAACATAAGCAATCCAACTCATACTTATACAACGGGAAAACAGTTGGCTGCATACGGGGAATCCTAATAAGGAAAGAATGTCTATACTGAAAGGACGGGAATCCGTACCTTATGTCCAGTGAACGAGAACGATGAACTGCGAGAATCCTACTTCCGAAACACTAGTGCTACATAAATACGTACATGAAATAAGTATCTGCTTACTACATACATAGCTGGTTTTATGTCATGTCTTAGCTTATTTTATGTGTTCTTACTATTTTACACTGTTTAAAGCCTTAAACTGTGTTAAATCCTACACTCTGTTCATTCTGATTAAGTATTACTGATATCTCATGTGTTATTATACTTACTGTGTAATAATAAGTAATGTAACACCCCCAAATTTATACAACTCAATACATCGGAAGACTAGTTGGTGTTACGGGATAGCACATTACTCACTTCATAGACAACGCATAAAAATCGCGTCGTTTATTAATAAAGCATTTCCATTCATAAATATCAAAGTTACATCGGTCCCAAGTCATATTATTTCATACAAAGTTTTACAATGTATTTGAATGGAAAATATTGTTTAAGTGCGGGCCGTGAATTCTTGTCGTCTTCCCGGGAATTACCTTCAACTACCTGAGATAAAACATGTTAAAAGAAAAGGTCAGCGATAACGCCGAGTGAATTCATAGAGTTTAATATAATCCATCAATATAATATCAGTATAAAATTATTACTGAAAATCATTTTGTACAAATCATTTTAATAGGCCATAAAATAGCCAAAGTCGTTTTATACAAATCCTTATCGAAAATCATAATATAGGCATTTGCCTTAAAAATCATTATACGAGCCAATGTCGCAAAAATATCATACAATACGTCTTATAACGTTGTATGAAAATAAAAACCGTTATATGAATATGGTTATGAAAACCAAAACACAAACATAATATTAATAGTATGACCCTGTATTGCTAGTCAGGCAATACATCATAATTCGGAGCGTCTAGTAGTATTTCGTTAGTTTTGGATTATTATAAGCCGCATGACATTGTTACCTTACTAAACCAACAACGGGTAGCTAACCCGATACCAATTTTGCCCATCTAAAGTAGCGTGTCGTCACAAAGGTCACGCTATGGAAATCTTCTCAAACATAAATTCGCTTACCAATCAATGTGGCACGACGGGGATCAACCATCAAGGCGCGAACTGGGGTGATCGTCCCCAAATCTTACTATTAAATGCATAAGCGTCTACCAAATCCCGGTAGTTCACAATTCATGCTAATGGGACTTTTAGTGACATAACCTAACTTTAATAATCCATTTTATTTCATCTATCGGGTCCATTAATCATTCATCGGGTCATATAATCAGGTCATACAATCATTCGGGTCCAAGTCAATAAACAAGCAATCGGGACAAATGGTGTCCTATTTTTATAAAACTAACATGTTATCTCCCTCGCGGGTTTACAAAGCATTTCATAAAAACATTTAAAAGAGTGCGAGGCTATGAACTCACGTTGATGTGGGAAGGCGGTTATCGGTGATTTGGATGTACGGTACGTGCTTCAATCACGGAAACCTAGACAAATAATAATCGTCTTAGACTCATGTGCAATGACTTTATAAAAATAACAATTATGTATACATATGATGATTATATATATATGATAATCAAGTGGGTTTACATATTCTCGTTTACTCATTTTAGTGTTATGTGTCGATAACTTTTATACTAGTTTACTAGTTTTACCTATTTATGTGTTTTAGGTCCAATAAGCCTATTATAATTTTATTAACTTGTATTAATCCATTTGATACTTATATTATCAGTATATATATACCTTCCATGTTGGGCCTAAATGGGTTAAGTCCAATAAGTTCTTTTTATAAGGGTTTAACTTATTTAGTCCAATTATTAGTCCAATATGTTTACTTAGCTCGTTAATGTCCGTATGTCCTATAGTTCGGGTTTTATCGGTTTTTACTTGTTATACATATTTATATATCAGTATATAAGTTTTATAAAGTTTATATTAGACGGGTCCAACCATCTAAGTTTTATTTAACAAAAACGTTAATTTTACGGTATTAGCCGAAAAAGTCGTTAAAATCATGTTTATAGTTTTATAACTTATAAAACTTAACAAGTTACCATTTTTATAAAATGTCCACTTATTTACCATTGTACATATTTATATAAATTCATTATATAAATTAGTGGGTTTTAATTTATATTTTATACTATTAAATTTTGAGTGCTTATATAATAGTATTATACTTTAATTTCAAAAATCTGATTTTTATCTTCACTTTCACCAAAACTGCCATATCTAGAGTTTTATATGCAGATAGAAGCTCAAATTTTTATAACATAAACTACATGATATGTGATCCATTTAACTCTTCTATAGCTACTGTTGAATCATCCTTTAAGTATTTTCTAAAAATCGTCCAAAACAGTGAACTCAGATTTGTACCTTAAACTTGTTTTGATCATATCTCACTCATTACAATGATTCCATTGCATGACCAACTCTCACATGTGTACAAGACCCATAGCTTACTGTAAATGGATTCTACTTCATCATTTTATCAGATCATGACATGTTTCTTTACTGTTTTATACAGCCAACAAATTTAGACAAGATTTTAGCCTTGTTTCTTATAGTTTTTCATCTTTTTAAGCATGTTTATCAACACCAAATCCCCACACAATATTTTTAATCATCATTCATCATCATATACATATACATAAGTAAAAGAAATAAAAGTTTACATAATCAAAAAAATAACAAGAGGATGAGGAGGACAATCTTTATACCGCCAAGTTGATGTAGGTTGATCAAAACATGGATTTTGATGGAGAAACTTGTGAATAGCCAAGACCATCTTCAAGACCACCAATCTTCATATACTCCTTGTGGAAAATCAGCCTCAAGACTCCATGGAAACTCCTCCATGGATGTTATAATCACCTCCAATCAATAGGGTTTCAAAAGGGCTTCAACATGTGCAAGAATAACATAGGATTTTGTGGTTAATTTTGATCAAAATAGGGTGTTTCATGGTGAAAGTGGACGGCACATTTGAGAAAGGATGAGAGAAATGTGTGGTATTGCATGTTGAAATGAGACTAGTTGTTTTGTGTTGGATGGTTTTTGTTGTAACTTAGCTTACAAAGTAAGCTTTAAGACATGTGTAGTGTAGTTAGCTTACACTTGACACATAAGTGGGGTGGTGGCTAAGTTAAGGCCGGTTTGAGTGGGGGTGGGACAAGTGTCCCACTTGTCTCATCCCCATTTATTTACGGGTACTCCTCGATTCCAGTTTCCTCGATTTGCGTGCCCTCGGGTCGTTTTACGAAAAACGTTTTTATAAATTATGAATCAACGGCACAAAACGAATCTAATAAAAATTGTCTCATAAAAAACGGAGTTCGAAACGTAAATACGTAATCCTAAGGTTTCCGGTTTAGTCGTAAAGGACGTTAAAATAAAATCGTAAGTCCTAATCTCTTCTCGTAAATTTGTGAGTTTATGAACCAACACAAATTTAAAACTCCAAAATAATATTCGCGGATAAATTTATTTTCTGAAATGTCGGACTGTCACCAAAAACGGTGTATGTAAACGTAAGCACGTAACGTTGAATCCTCCGGTTTAGACGTAGTCGGTGCTACTTCAAGACGTAAATCCAAATTACTTCCCAAAAATAAGTGAGTTCATATTGTAACATTAAAATAATGTTTTTAAATAAATATTGAGAATAAAATATCAACCATAAATTGATGGATTGTCACAGCATTTACCCCTAAACAGGATCTTTGTCCTCAAAGATCATCTTACTACTCTCTTTTTATAGAGTTAAAACCATGTGGGTACTTCCTCCACATTCGGTCTTTTCTCACAAGTGTAATCCATTACAATTCGCGAGTTTCATCAAACATAACTACGGGAATAAGATCAGGCTAAATATTGACTTACTTTCTCTATCCATGATGTTCACGGGTTTTTGATGAATGCAACTTTTTGCCGATCTAAGCTTTACTAAGAAGAATTCATATTTTCACTTGATAGATATTCCACCAAGTTCGATTTACGAAACATAATTCACGCAGTTCTTGAAGTCCTAGGGTAGATCCAGCTTATATGCCTTTCAATCCCAACTTTTACGTCATCTCAATGGTCCCATACAACAGGGACTTATATCCCATGATTTGTCAGATCATGAATTAATTTTTCCAAGGTTAAAAATTGTGGCATAACTTCGCTACCCATTTGGCACTTCAAGATCTACATTTCATATTCACATAACCTCTTGCCCACTACCGGCTGTTAATAATCAGATCCTAATTTCAACAATCATTTCAGGTCTCGCGGGTCGAGTATTTTGCAAGGATAGGTTCGCCATCATAGGAAACCTTAAGCCTAAAAGACATGTCCAACGCACAGTGGGTGTATGTCGGGTGTCTTTATCTCAACTCCTGCTTACAGATGCTCTAATTTCTAAATCTTAACAAGATTCGATCTCGATCCTAATACGATAATTTTCAATGATAATATCTCCAAAGGAAAACGATTATATGGTTTATTACCAAAGGTCAATCATTCAGAAACAACACTTATAGTATTTTGTATGGTTACTTTACCTCGTCCCTTCGATTTGGGGTGGTACATAGTACTCTCATCAAGATTCGTTCACAATGACTTCTGAGCAAATCTCAAGAAATTTGATGCGAAGCGAGGATCTTGATAGAGATGATCGATACGGCACACCATGTTTACACAACTCTTTTGCATTGATCATTAACGGGAATGATATTAGTAGATTTGGTCAGTCTGTCGACGATGACCCAAATCGAATCAAATTCAGATGATGACCTTTGCAATAGCTAGACGTTTACTAATGTATGAGGCGATGTCTGCCTTCATAATTGCCATCAGTACAACTTCTTCAGACAAAGATACTTTTAGTCATAAATGACATAAATAGAATACTTATACTTACAAATTCCAACATAACTATATCTCACAATCTCCATATCTAGACAATCACAAGTGACCTTTTAAAACATTTAACGCTATCGGCTTCTCAATTTTAATGGTTCACATTAGTCGTGAAACCTTTCATTATTTATATTATCCTTTTTACAAATATCCTTTATTTTAAATTATTCAACAATTTATTTTGCACAGTCATTACTAAGGAACGTGTCCTAATTGGTTCTTTATCTTTTATACATAATGTGTCAATAATTACGTTCACTTTCCTGATGAAATAAATATCATAACCGTATTTATTCAAAATTCTTTCTTCATATCTTCTAAGTTTCAGTTTCGTCTCATCTATCATTTTTATCAGTTTTTCTCAATCCGGCGTTCAAAGCGTCGATAATTATTACAATTAATTAAATAATAATTATTTAATTTTTATGAAATGTAAACGTAAAGATTTTAAATTTCTTAGTTCGACCAATTATATAAAATGTTCAAAAATAAATTTGAATTTAATTAATACGATTTTTGTTGATTTATCGAAAATAATTAATAAGATTCGTAAATATTTGAAAAATCTTTGTTTATACTTTGGTCAAAATTTCTTAGTTGAAAAGCAAAAATTGTCGTTTCAATTTCAAGTAATAAGTTATATAGTTTCCTAAATTCTTCTTAGGTTGTCTAGAAGTATACACAAACATTTACCCCTAAACAGAAGTTTAGTTAAATGGTTTGTGTATAAGGGAATAATCCCTTAAAACTCTTTGTTAAAACATTTGTCAAAATATATTCGCACTTTCTTTTTAGTATAACTCAAAGTTCTAAATGACTTCTATATTTTGAAGAGTCAATTTATATTCCATTATCTATTAATCACACAGTTAAATCATGTAAAGGATTAAGTCTTAAGTCTTATGTTAAATATTCAAGGTATAGGTTTTTTTTTATCGTTCGGCCAATTTAGGGCAATCTATAAATAATTATTAACTCCTTCTTATTCTTATAAATAAACAAATAGTCCTTAATGATCAAGAGCATGAATTTATCAAATTACAGCCTACACACGTGATTCACCAAATTATGAATGCTACATGTGCATCGATCAATCCAAACGACATCACATGAAACTTATAATGTTCATTACAAGTTCTGGATGTAATGATTGGAATAGATAATCTTTTCCGCAGATGCGAAGTTGATGATAACCATGCTGTGGATCAAATCTTATAAACAAATGCTAGAACCTTGTAAATGATCGAACAAATCTTCCATTTCGAGTTATGGATATCGTTTTCGATTGTCAATTTACTCAGTTCACAGTAATCTATAAATATAAGGAATGATAACACCATAGCTCTTCATGATGACAGGCTTGGTATAATAAAATCTTTCTCCGACAACTCTCTCAGTTGTACGGTAATTCCTTTAATTTAGATGGTGCTGGCGTACAGTGCACAAGCCACAGGTGCAGCACCGGAAATATAATCAATACCAAATTCTACTTGCCTTAATGGCGAAAGTCTAGGTAATTCATCAACAAATACTTCCTAAGATTTGAAATAACATAGACATCTTTTAATACATTTATTTTAAGTTCTTTCTAGATTACAATATCTATGACTAGTTCACAACCATTCATGGTAATATTTCAAGTCTTAATACAGGATATGGTCATCCATCAAGAATTATTTATATCACTTTTGATAATCAACATCTTATCATTTAGGGGAATTCTATTCGAGTTCCCATCAATTAAGACAATGTCGTCATGTCATAATCAATCAATCCTTTCTACTGGCACTATCAACTTTTCAGTTTTGTTGCCGTCGATAAGATGTGAACTTCTCAAAAGACTAATAATAACTCATAATCCTTCACAAATCAAGGATATATGGAGACACAACTACTATTAAAAGAGTAAGGTCAACGCATAATATATGCGAGAGAATTTCAAATCAGATACAGACGAAAACATTTAACGAATATGAATATATCCCATGTTTTCATAATTTGAGTACGCATTCGAAAGCTCCTCGGATCGTTACCCAGGTCATTCAAATGAAATCAATTCAAAAGAAATGATAAGAACGTCAATACATCCAGTCGGGTATCAACACTCGGTAATCAGATCCTTTTCCTAGGAATCTCACTACGGGAGAATTGGACAAGAAAGAATTGTCAATTGTCAAATAAGACAATTTCCACATATGAGTAAATTCAACTCAGAAGAATAGATGCTACAGGCACATATGTAGGTGTCCCTAACCTTATTTTTCACTTCTTGCAGATCTAATAAAATTTAATCTTTCACAATCTTTAAAGAAAATGTAGTGTTTATTAATCAGTTTTATGGTGACTACTAATCAGCCTTGCATGGTCCATTCCAAATTGTATGTAGGCGCACAACTATATACAATTTCAAGATTAACGATGCAATACTCAGTTCGTCAAAATTTTATCATCATGTTTATAATAAAAACATTTTCATGCTTAATTCTTAAATAAGAATCAAAATTATATTTACAAAGATTTTCTTTGTTATGGAAATAATTAAGTTTCCAAAGCGTCTTATAAACAACTTTATTTTGATATCAATCACTTATAAATCTTACTATGAATAATCCTTATTGTAATGAAAATTCAATTTTTCTCAATGGATACTGTTTTGTCTTATAAAAACAATGACTGATCTGCAAAAGAGTGATGAAAGCTTGTTCACCAAAAATTAACTACGATATGATAGGAAATGAGCTTAGCCAATTAATCATGAGGTTCATGATCTCGATGGCACTCAGAAGAATAATCCACAACGTAACTCAAATAGAGATGAGTACTTGCTCAATGGTTGCATCACTAATGCGAACACTATGATGAAGCAATAAAGATAGATAACATCAATACATGTAGAATTTAGCAATCAAAGGTAGTCTTTTCATTAATCACAAACAAGTCGAATTGTACCGTAACACATTATGTGTCACTATGTCATAAATTCTCAGAACTCATCCTACCAACTGATGTCTCAGTTAAGTTAGGGATTCTTAAAAGATACCACAATGAATACCAATCTACAAGAGTCATTAGGTGTTCCACATGTCCCGAAAGATCCATCGGTCTCAATTCAGAAGAAGATTTCTTCAATTTATTTCTTGGACACTGGGCATCCTCGTTAATGGACAATGGCCTAGGAACAACCCTTAACACGAATCAACAATCAATTAAAACCTTATAATTCAATCACAGAACTTAATGACTTCCTCTTAACAATTTCATATTCCATAAAAGTTAAATTTTACTTTATTCAAGTTTCAATCAACTTATACTCAATTTGATATCCTACCTCATATTCCAATACATTCAATCTTATTTATAAACCTTAAAAGGGAAATAAAAGCTCGATATGATCAACACTTAATTTCCAATCCTATAACTCCTACAACAATAATTATCAAATGAGTCACTAGTATGAGATGACTCATACATTCAACTAGACTTCTCGGAAAGGTATTATTGGCATGAGGCTTTTGGGTAATGGTTCCAATGACTGCCTCAAGTGCAACATTCACCCTTTCGATTTCAAATTTAAGAATTGGGTGATAACGAATCAGATGACATCTTTCTAGGTGGTAACGTTTTGTCAAACTCCACTCTATAAGAAAAGATCGTCATGACATCGATATCAGATTTAATCTCGCCAATTCTTCTTCAACATCACAATCAACTAATATCTACATTTCTACGAATATAAACCATTTGTTGGGATCATAAATATCCACAACTTGGTTTAGATCTAGGATGGCTAGAATTCCTACGATTTACTAGGGGAGTTAGGGTTCCTTGTGACAATCTACGTCGTATAAATATCGAAATAATCATCAAACAATCATGTAATAAAATTACATCATATATATATATATATATATATATATATATATATATATATATATATATATATATATATATATATATATATATATATATATATATATATATATATATATATATATATATATATATATATATATATATATATATATATATATATATATATATATATATATAATCCAAGTTATATATATATTAAAATAATACTTTCTCAGTCTGGCCTTGTCGGTAACTCGGGAATTCTTCGGCACCGTTATAGTCAAAATATTTTTAGACATTTTAGACAAATGTTTATAGTTAAAAGATTTTGAAATGTTTTATTCAAAACCTTGGTTTTAAAAATCTTTCGTTCTCTATAACGAGAGCTCTGGTACCAAATTGTAACACCCCCAAATTTATACAACTCAATACAGCGGAAGACTAGTTGGTGTTACGGGATAGCACATTACTCACTTCATAGACAACGCATAAAAATCGCGTCGTTTATTAATAAAGCATTTCCATTCATAAATATCAAAGTTACATCGGTCCCAAGTCATATTATTTCATACAAAGTTTTACAAAGTATTTGAATGAAAAATATTGTTTAAGTGTGGGCCATGAATTCTTGTCGTCTTCCCGGGAATTACCTTCAAGTACCTGAGATAAAACATGTTAAAAGAAAAGGTCAGCGATAACGCCGAGTGAATTCATAGAGTTTAATATAATCCATCAATATAATATCAGTATAAAATTATTACTGAAAATCATTTTGTACAAATCATTTTATTAGGCCATAAAATAGCAAAGTCGTTTCATACAAATCCTTATCAAAAATCATAATATAGGCATTCGCCTTAAAAATCATTATACGAGCCAATGTCGCAAAAATATCATACAATACGTCTTATAACGTTGTATGCAAATAAAAACCGTTATATGAATATGGTTATGAAAACCAAAACACAAACATAATATCAATAGTATGACCCTGTCTTGCTAGTCAGGCAATACATCGTAATTCGGAGCGTCTGGTAGTATTTCGTTAGTTTTGGATTATTATAAGCCGCATGACATTGTTACCTTACTAAACCAACAACGGGTAGCTAACCCGATACCAATTTTGCCAATCTAAAGTAGCGTGTCGTCACAAAGGTCACGCTATGTATAACACCCCCACAAATGCTACGCGCAGCAGAACTACAACATTTGGGTGCTACGTAGTTATCATCACACATAAGCTATATTAAACGACTCAAATAGACGTAAAAGTTTAAAAATAAATTAAAGTTTGATTAAATCATCAAAGTCTACAGTTTTCCAATTCCCAAGATGATACAAAACATAGTTTACGTTTAGGTCCCCACTGAATCTCAACCACAAAGTACATTTTCGTTCACATGACATAATATAAAATATTTAAGTTAAATAAGGGAAGAAAAACAAAATAGACCGCCAAGCCACAACAACTTCCATCCTCGCATGCTCCGCTGCTATCAATCTTGGTTACCTGAAACACATGCTTAAAAATCGTCAACACAAAGGTTGAGCGAATCTATAGGTTTATCAAATCATAAGTTGAACATAAGTATTAAAACCAATCATGACCGTTCAATAGCATTGTCGTACTCACAATCTATTATTCAAGGATATGACAATTGTGTTTAAGCTCATTACACTAATTCGTTAACTCAATCACCCGCGTAATAATTACCGGCGTGATTCAGATGAAACCAGTGCCCCTACTAAAGGCATCAGTTGCAATTATACCTTATCTCTTATCACAAATTATCCGTCCGCAGGGGGTATCAACGTACTAGCCCTCGTCTCGGATAGGGTAGTCAACCCCATAGTACTATCACTTTGTATAAGCGGCTATTTCCCCCTTCACAAGGGCAAGACAATAGTTAATAGTTCATGAAATTAGGGCCTTTTGCAACTAGGTACTCAACACAATTTCTAAGGCAACATCCGGGTCCAACAATCATTCATGACTTATGTTCATTTTCATTTAAATAGCATGTATCCCCCTCGCGGGTAAAAACATTTGAAATAAGTAAAGAGCGAGGCTATAGACTCACCTTGCGTAGTAGTGGTGGTTCTAGCGAAGACGTAACGAGAAATGTCACCGACGATGTGGATGTCCGGGATAATCAAACACTTGACCTAAAATTCAAAGTACGAAAACCAAATCAACACCGCGTACATAATTGTACTAAACACACGCAATTCGAAACACTTAATGCTTATGAAAACTCACGCCAAAACCAAACAAGTAGTTGTTACTAGACTTATACCATTTATCAATGTTATTCAAGTTACTATCCATTTTACGGTTTCGCCGATACTTACCAAAAGTATGGGATGTTTTCCTAGACTTATACCCTTTTATAAAATTTGGGAAACTTCTCAAAAATACCTTAAGACCTGTCGAAAACCCATTTTTAATCCCATAAAAAGTTTTCACTTCTATGACTCGTTACACATCACATTTCTAAACATACACTTTTAGGACTGATTTTGCACGTTGACCATGTTTGACCCATTTAAAATACACCATCGACTAATCCGACACCTAAGTCTAAAAATAGACTCACAAATGCAGGTTTGAGACCAAAAATCAACTTTCAAACATTTACCAAACTCTATCTATGGTCCCCGGGATTTGACCAAAAACCAAACACAAATTCGGATTGTGTTGATTCTCATCTCCCGGTACACGTATTTTCAAAATAACATAACTTTTGACTCGTTTGGAGTTAAAAGCTCTATCTTATACCGAAACGAGCGTCTCGACGACCACTACAACTATATCCTACAATCACAACCTGGACCAAAAATTAAAACCACGAAAATAGCCCTAAACAATCTGTTTGAAAACGACTCATTCAAAATCACCTTTCTACTTGTTTTCAATCCATTCCACCATTACCTAGACCTATTCTAACCACTTATAATCATTCCCAAACACCCTAAACAGCATATACTACCAAGAACATCAAACCCTAATCAAAACCCAAGTCCTAAATCATACATGCAATGTAATTAAACAATTTAAAAACACTAAAAACACCATTTTAAACACAACCCCACAACACATTTCATCAAACACCTTGAACACACCAAACCCCCCCACATTTCGTGGCTTTTAGGGGCTGTGGAGAACCAATAACATAACACCCATCTTGTTTAATTAATTATCTAACATTACCCAATCACCAATTAAACGAATTAATGATCTAATTGCATCAAAACACATTTTTGAAAAATCTCTGATTCTTGAAAAATTAATGTTATTGCATGTTGTAATTGATTATATGAAAACACTTACAAAGGGTTTTTGAGAAGTGGTCTAAGCTTGGAATTGATCAAAACAAGAAAAAAAAAATTGTGGTGGTGTTGGGGTGGAGGCTGTCGGCCATGGGAGAGAGGAGGAGGAAAGAAAAAAAAAATTGAAATGAAAAATGAAGAAGTTTTTCTCTCTCTCTTTCTTTTGTAAAATGATAAAGGACCTTTCTTGCAATTTTGTCTTTCTTTTGGCCTTCTTAGTAAACGACACTACTTAATAGCGGGAATTGACTAGTAGTTGGTTTTGAAAATTTATGGGATGTGGGGATTTGTAAAAATTACTTTCCAAAGGTTAAAACGCACACAAAACGAATATTCATATGGTTATGACTCGACTTAACACGTAATAAAAATAAAATCTCGAAAAACAAAAATATCGATCAATCGATAATAAAATGTAAGTTTTGGGCATCCGTCGGTATCGTAGTCGTTATCGGTTCTTCTTAAATCGTCAAACGTTAAATTACGACCGTAAACGTTGGTTTCAACTTAAACCGTCAAATATATAGCAAACGAAATTTCTTAAAAATTTCAAAAATATTCGTAAAATAGGATTAAATAAATGACGTTGGGCTCGGGATATCACATCCACAAGTGAGCCACAACTTAAGAAAGATGCTCATACTGAACAGCTCTTGAGACAATAACTTAGCATCTTACGGCACTTTCACTGGTATTACATCCTCCCCTCCTTAAAGGAGCGACGTCCCGGCGCTCTCCGGTTCTTATAATCGCATTTCGTACTACTAGAAAGATGGGGGTACTTCTTACTATAGAGGTATTCACGTTCCAATATGGACTTCGGTTCACGTCTCGGGTTCCATCACACCTTCACAATGAGTATTATAACTTGCTTTAATTCTCTTAACATCTCGATCCATGATCTCCACTTCAATTTCCCAAATTCTTCCTACGGTTATCAACACGTCTCTTTTCAAATCTTCTCGCGGTTAGCAAGTGATTCTTAATCTACACCATGCCTTTCGTAGTCTCTCGAATCATCTCAAGTCCATTCAACTGACTTTTTCCTACTTCATTCTATCCAACTGGCGATTCACATTTTCATCAACATATTTCTTCAAATGTTGCATCTTCATTGTTAACTTGGTAAATGTCGTTGTACAAAGATACTACCAACGGCAAGTATCGATCTCAACAACTATCAAAATCAATCACACACGTTCGGAGCATGTCTTCCAACTTTCGAATCGTCCTTTCACTTGGTTCATCATCTCATAAAAACAACTACTCACAAAATAAAATCGCACGGGTCACACATAACCCCATCGAAAACGTTCAGAATATACAAGACGAAGTAATTATTACTAGTCGTACAAAATCACTTTATCGCAATATTACGTACATACAACCCTAGTTCGTCAAAAACGAATTCATCGATACGCTAATCAGTCGACGTATACATGACTCTCTCGAAAACGTCACAATCCCATCAAACACAAAAGCCCTAATAAAACACATAAAGCCGTATCACGACATGTTTGCGAAATAGCCAAACCATGCCAAGTAAATCAGTTCAATCGAGTTAACTCATGCTTGCTAATCAGCCCAGCCAGGATAAAATAAGGATATTTGTGATGATTCTTGGATGAGTCCAGTCAAAAAGAAAATTGCAAGTTAAAGAAGGTTCACAAGCTTGCTAGCTATGGATGCATATCCAAAAAGAAAATAAAATAAAATAAAATACATACATATGTCATCGTAGGGTGCTCACACACGGACCCATATCCAAAAGATATTACAAGAACACCATCTCACTTCCGTCCCAAACGTGGTCAAAATCTCAATAAGCATCATCGTTCACAGTAAGGAAAATATATTACATGGCACATGTTCTCCATGATCGGACTTCATTGGACAATGTCGTCTCAAGTTCTCACAACATACGATTACTCGTCCAGATCACTTACCACATAAATACATAAAAGGCAAGGGTTTACCACGAAAACATCAACTATGGCTATCTATCGTTTAACCATCGATAATCAAGGATGGTTGAGTCAAGCAAAGAGGATTCCTCACTTAAACGAACGAAGACGGCAATGGAATTGTCTTCCAAATACCGATGCACAGTTGGTAAACTTCAACAGTTTATCGCGTGTCATAAAACATATCAAAAGAACGAGAAAAGAAAATAAATAAGGTACGATACGTTTGATGTAGGAGAAGCCTTCGTCATTCCCCTCAGAGTCACTTGAACTCTGATTTCCTCTACTTTGGCAGTTTTCTATTCTTGTTTAAAATTTCTTCTCAGTGTCGGTACGAGTCCCTTTGGTATTTCATCAACACCCTCGTGATCCCAATGGAATTCACACGTTACACACAACACATAAAAACATTTTCCAAGATTACTCGGTCACAGTGACTTACTAAGTCAACGCCAAACAAAAAGAAAAGATTTCAAAGAACACAAGAAAATTCAAAAATTTTCTTTAAGAATCAAAGAAATTACGACTACTTGCAAGAATGATCCACCATTTTAAAAAGAAACGTTCTCATCCAAACGTTTATCAAAACACTACAAGTTTCAAGATGACCAATTTGTTTGACACGATAGTGCCCTTCCTAAACTATGCATAATTAGCTAGATCATGCATACTTAAGGGTCAAGCAATGACAATTAACAAAACAGGACTCTTCCCGAATTATGCATAGTTAGCTAAGCTGTGCATAATTGAGGATCGAGTTACGACACAAACATTATTATTACATACCAAATATGACTACGAAAGTTTTCGACCTAATCTTCAAAATAATTAAACCATTTGAAATGGGAAAATATTGTTACCATCGTTTTAAGAAACACATCAAACATTTTTCGTCTACTTTGGAAACATACATTACTTTGCCTTTTTATAAGGAAAATAAATAAATCATTAAATAAATAAATCGACACTTTTTGCATTTGATTGAACGAACCATTTAACACACTCATACATATTTTCAAAATAGACTATTCATAAAATAACGGTAAGGTGGTTCAAGATTAAAGATCATTGCAAGCACATCAAGTAATAAAATCATAAAATCAATGGGATCGAACGAGGTAAACGAGCAATATAATTGCCAACTAAAATTAACTACATTAGAAATGAAAATACTTCAAATATATGACAAAAGTATCGGGATAACAACCGCGATCTACGAATACATGGAGTAAAAATTTGAATATCAACGCAAGCGTCAAAAATAAAACAACGATCATAATTCCCATCATCTCGAGTTGCACACACATTCCACCAAGGGCAAACGGGGAGAGGAGAATAATCACTTGGTCGAATAGAAATAATGTCACCAGGAAGATCGAGTTCTTTCACCTCTATAATTTGGTAAAGCGGCTTCGCCTCCTCGCTTTTGTTCCATTATAAATAAATAACCAATTTTATGAAGATTTATAGCATCATTCAAGTAAATACAGAATTTTAGGTTCCATTAACCGTAAGAAGAAAAGTCACAACGTCCATGAACAGGACAAAATATACCGGGTGACATAACCTCATCATCAAGTCCTAGCGAAATAGTAGTTTTAAAATAAATATAATAATAATGGTTTCATATCATAGAAAATATTAAAATGAACAGTCACATGACGACTCAAGTTCAAATACAGACTCATAAAATCAAAGAAGAGATGTCGTACGATCGAACCATCGTGACTCAAAACATTATATATACGTCTTTATTAAATAATATACAAGTAGGCGTGTGTTGTATAATCCAGTTGCGTATTATAATTAGTGTTACCTTGTACATTGTAAAACCGAACATTTACATATTTTTAATTTGTGTTACCCCATTAAAGAATTTATACCATTCATTTTTTTATTTTTATTTTTCAATCTATACAAAGTTTTTATTTCTAGAAAAATTACAATTGCAAGAAAATTTCTAACATCAGTTGATTCGGTGACTCGGTTATTATAACTGGTAAAATCATTAGGTTTGAAAATCTCCATACTTGTGTCAAAATCTCAATAATGTTCATAGCTTAAGTACCAAAAACGTTTATAGTAAGAATTCTCAAAGTTTTACGTTATTACGACATATCTTATTACGTATATACGAATATCCAAAATAACTCAATCTAGTCCAATTAATTCTTAAAAATCAACCTTTGACTTTTTATTATACACATGTGTTCCTTAAAACTGATTTGTTAAATCGTATTCGCGTAATTCGACCCAGATGCTAAAGAGGTTTCACGTAGTATCATCCCGGATAATTTACTGATTTTAGTCGAGACTTGAATCTCAAAAATAATAATAATATAATAATTAATCAAAAATGCTTATTTCAATAATTCTAAAATGTAGAAAATTCAACTTTTAATCCTTAGCCCATTATCAAACGGTTTTTAACATTAACACATCTCGCAGCGGAATAAAACAAAAGATTTTTCAAACGATTTTAAACAAGCATCATCGAATTATGCATAGTGATTCTCTATAACGACAATTAAATAAACAAATGATTCCCAATGACGTTCCATCAATATTTAAAAATTTATTTCAAGCGTTAGAATTTCTCACTTATAGTGTATATTCCGATTTTATCCCAGTTTATTCACTACAACAAGTAACGTGTTCTAGTTTACACCAATGCACATAATCATGACCTTATGTTTAAGATAAAACCAGTTTTACAAAATCTCTAGCTCCCAAAATACGTGGTAAATTTTTCTACTCATGTTCTATATTACAAAATATGCCCAAAGTTTGCTACATTGACCCGAAAATTAATTCATACTAAATCCAAGTTACATATACTCAACAGTCATATCGTAAATTTTATTATAAACTCCTTTTTCAAAGTATATTAAACAAATTCTTAACAAATCCATCACTAACTTCTAGTATCAAATTATTAATATATAAAAAAGGATTTTACGATTAATATAGATTACTTATTACAATTTACCAACCAAGGTTGAAGGAAAAATAATTTCACTTTGTCCATTTCTTCTCTACACTTATTTTTACTTGTTACAAGACACATCATCAGTCATTTTTATCCAAAAGTTTCATTCGCCATTTATTTAATATGTAAAACACTTTATGTTTAAATCATTCGATCAACAAAGTTTAATGCTTATTTAACTCACACAAATGTCGGACCTCGTCATGTATAATATCGAATTCAAAATAATGAAACAACAAAAACAAAATGAAATAAACGAAGCGAGAATACGTATGTCAACTAAGTGTTGTTATCGGCCTCGGATGAGTCTCGAAATCGTACACCACAAAATTAACACAAACTAACCAAATTTCAAGTTATCGTGATTGATCACAACGCTATTCTATTATAAAACACATCTTTAAAATTCAAGTAGAATAGTAAACAACGATTAAATGGCAACACGCCTCAACCACGTTTTATAACATACACATGTGATTCGTCGCTACGATGTACGCATCGTTGATTATACTTCGTCTATATTATAGTTACGCCAATTAACATATCAAACCCATAAGGAATAAAGGAAATAAAGTAATACGTAAGTAAATTACGTTTCAAAAGAAAATGTCCAAAATGACACATCACGGTGCGATAACGACAATCGAGATCAATCTAGTCAGTATACAATATGTTACGAAGCGTTACTTACGTATCTAGAGTATCAAACGAGGTTCACACTCGGTTATCCGATCAATAAATTAATTATCAAGATTGATAATTAGCGGTAAGGCCGAATTCTCAACAAAACCGCATTATAAAATGTACAATAATCACGCAAGGACCATTGCTTCGCGTGCAATGCCTTTAAATACCATAGTATATACATACTTATACATACAATCATTCCTACATGCACGTAGGATTACAACGCGGTGTTGCCATGTAATGCAATGTAGCCCGTATGCCAATTACATGCAACATATAAGATAATCTTACGAGAATTTGTAAATTACGATAATAAGTACTCAACGTGCAAAACAATATATCTTAATATATATCATAGTATTTACTTACTAAATACTAGAGAATCCATGTCAGTTTGAGGGATACATCTAAAATATAAAGCAATGCTAAAGAAAGCTTACCGGAGCCATGCAGGATAGTTGTGTGCTTGGACAATTTCTTACGACACCATTTTAAACACAACCCCACAACACATTTCATCAAACACGTTGAACACACCAAACCCCCCCACATTTCGTGGCTTTTAGGGGCTGTGGAGAACCAATAACATATCACCCATCTTATTTAATTAATTATCTAACATTACCCAATCACCAATTAAACGAATTAATGATCTAATTGCATCAAAACACATTTTTGAAAAATCTTTGATTCTTGAAAAATTAATGTTATTGCATGTTGTAATTGATTATATGAAAACACTTACAAAGGGTTTTTGAGAAGTGGTCTAAGCTTGGAATTGATCAAAACAAGAAAAAAAAAATTTGTGGTGGTGTTGGGGTGGAGGCCGTCGGCCATGGGAGAGAGGAGGAGGAAAGAAAAAAAAAATTGAAATGAAAAATGAAGAAGTTTTTCTCTCTCTCTTTCTTTTGTAAAATGATAAAGGACCTTTCTTGCAATTTTGTGTTTCTTTTGGCCTTCTTAGTAAACGACACTACTTAATAGCGGGAATTGACTAGTAGTTAGTTTTGAAAATTTATGGGATGTGGGGATTTGTAAAAATTACTTTCCAAAGGTTAAAACGCACACAAAACGAATATTCATATGGTTCTGACTCGACTTAACACGTAATAAAAATAAAATCTCGAAAAACAAAAATATCGATCAATCGATAATAAAATGTAAGTTTTGGGCATCCGTCGGTATCGTAGTCGTTATCGGTTCTTCTTAAATCGTCAAACGTTAAATTACGACCGTAAACGTTGGTTTCAACTTAAACCGTCAAATATATAGCAAACGAAATTTCTTAAAAATTTCAAAAATATTCGTAAAATAGGATTAAATAAATGACGTTGGGCTCGGGATATCACATCCACAAGTGAGCCACAACTTAAGAAAGATGCTCATACTGAACAACTATTGACACAATAACTTAGCATCTTACGGCACTTTCACTGGTATTACATCCTCCCCTCCTTAAAGGAGCGACGTCCCGTCGCTCTCCGGTTCTTATAATCGCATTTCGTACTACTAGAAAGATGGGGGTACTTCTTACTATAGAGGTATTCACGTTCCAATATGGACTTCGGTTCACGTCTCGGGTTCCATCACACCTTCACAATGAGTATTATAACTTGCTTTAATTCTCTTAACATCTCGATCCATGATCTCCACTTCAATTTCCCAAATTCTTCCTACGGTTATCAACACGTCTCTTTTCAAATCTTCTCGCGGTTAGCAAGTGATTCTTAATCTACACCATGCCTTTCGTAGTCTCTCGAATCATCTCAAGTCCATTCAACTGACTTTTTCCTACTTCATTCTATCCAACTGGTGATTCACATTTTCATCAACATATTTCTTCAAATGTTGCATCTTCATTGTTAACTTGGTAAATGTCGTTGTACAAAGATACTACCAACGGCAAGTATCGATCTCAACAACTATCAAAATCAATCACACACGTTCGGAGCATGTCTTCCAACTTTCGAATTGTCCTTTCACTTGGTTCATCATCTCATAAAAACAACTACTCACAAAATAAAATCGCACGGGTCACACATAACCCCATCGAAAAACGTTCAGAATATACAAGACGAAGTAATTATTACTAGTCGTACAAAATCACCTTATCGCAATATTACGTACATACAACCCTAGTTCGTCAAAAACGAATTCATCGATACGCTAATCAGTCGACGTATACATGACTCTCTCGAAAACGTCACAATCCCATCAAACACAAAAGCCATAATAAAACACATAAAGCCGTATCACGACATGTTTGCGAAATAGCCAAACCATGCCAACTAAATCAGTTCAATCGAGTTAACTCATGCTTGCTAATCAGCCCAGCCAGGATAAAATAAGGATATTTGTGATGATTCTCGGATGAGTCCAGTCAAAAAGAAAATTGCAAGTTAAAGAAGGTTCACAAGCTTGCTAGCTATGGATGCATATCCAAAAAGAAAATAAAATAAAATAAAATACATACATATGTCATCGTAGGGTGCTCACACACGGACCCATACCCAAAAGATATTACAAGAACACCATCTCACTACCGTCCCAAACGTGGTCAAAATCTCAATAAGCATCATCGTTCACAGTAAGGAAAATATATTACATGGCACATGTTCTCCATGATCGGACTTCATTGGACAATGTCGTCTCAAGTTCTCACAACATACGATTACTCGTCCAGATCACTTACCACATAAATACATAAAAGGCAAGGGTTTACCACGAAAACATCAACTATGGCTATCTATCGTTTAACCATCGATAATCAAGGATGGTTGAGTCAAGCAAAGAGGATTCCTCACTTAAACGAACGAAGACGGCAATGGAATTGTCTTCCAACTACCGATGCACAGTTGGTAAACTTCAACAGTTTATCGCGTGTCATAAAACATATCAAAAGAACGAGAAAAGAAAATAAATAAGGTACGATACGTTTGATGTAGGAGAAGCCTTCGTCATTCCCCTCAGAGTCACTTGAACTCTGATTTCCTCTACTTTGGCAGTTTTCTATTCTTGTTTAAAATTTCTTCTCAGTGTCGGTACGAGTCCCTTTGGTATTTCATCAACACCCTCGTGATCCCAATGGAATTCACACGTTACACACAACACATAAAAACATTTTCCAAGATTACTCGGTCACAGTGACTTACTAAGTCAACGCCAAACAAAAAGAAAAGATTTCAAAGAACACAAGAAAATTCAAAAATTTTCTTTAAGAATCAAAGAAATTACGACTACTTGCAAGAATGATCCACCATTTTAAAAAGAAACGTTCTCATCCAAACGTTTATCAAAACACTACAAGTTTCAAGATGACCAATTTGTTTGACACGATAGTGCCCTTCCTAAACTATGGATAATTATCTAGATCATGCATACTTAAGGGTCAAGCAATGACAATTAACAAAACAGGACTCTTCCCGAATTATGCATAGTTAGCTAAGCTGTGCATAATTGAGGATCGAGTTACGACACAAACATTATTATTACATATCAAATATGACTACGAAAGTTTTCAACCTAATCTTCAAAATAATTAAACCATTTGAAATGGGAAAATATTGTTACCATCGTTTTAAGAAACACATCAAACATTTTTCGTCTACTTTGGAAACATACATTACTTTGCCTTTTTATAAGGAAAATAAATAAATCATTAAATAAATAAATCGACACTATTTGCATTTGATTGAACGAACCATTTAACATACTCATACATATTTTCAAAATAGACTATTCATAAAATAACGGTAAGGTGGTTCAAGATTAAAGATCATTGCAAGCACATCAAGTAATAAAATCATAAAATCAATGGGATCGAACGAGGTAAACGAGCAATATAATTGCCAACTAAAATTAACTACATTAGAAATGAAAATACTTCAAATATATGACAAAAGTCTCGGGATAACAACAGCGATCTACGAATACATGGAGTAAAAATTTGAATATCAACGCAAGCGTCAAAAATAAAACAACGATCATAATTCCCATCATCTCGAGTTGCACACACATTCCACCAAGGGCAAACGGGGAGAGGAGAATAATCACTTGGTCGAATAGAAATAATGTCACCAGGAAGATCGAGTTCTTTCACCTCTATAATTTGGTAAAGCGGCTTCGCCTCCTCGCTTTTGTTCCATTATAAATAAATAACCAATTTTATGAAGATTTATATCATCATTCAAGTAAATACAGAATTTTAGGTTCCATTAACCGTAAGAAGAAAAGTCACAACGTCCATGAACAGGACAAAATATACCGGGTGACATACCCTCATCATCAAGTCCTAGCGAAATAGTAGTTTTAAAATAAATATAATAATAATGGTTTCATATCATAGAAAATATTAAAATGAACAGTCACATGACGACTCAAGTTCAAATACAGACTCATAAAATCAAAGAAGAGATGTCGTACGATCGAACCATCGTGACTCAAAACATTATATATACGTCTTTATTAAATAATATACAAGTAGGCGTGTGTTGTATAATCCAGTTGCGTATTATAATTAGTGTTACCTTGTACATTGTAAAACCGAACATTTACACATTTTTAATTTGTGTTACCCCATTAAAGAATTTATACCATTCATTTTTTTATTTTTTTTTTCAATCTATACAAAGTTTTTATTTCTAGAAAAATTACAATTGCAAGAAAATTTCTAACATCAGTTGATTCGGTGACTCGGTTATTATAACTGGTAAAATCATTAGGTTTGAAAATCTCCATACTTGTGTCAAAATCTCAATAATGTTCATAGCTTAAGTACCAAAAACGTTTATAGTAAGAATTCTCAAAGTTTTACGTTATTACGACATATCTTATTACGTATATACGAATATCCAAAATAACTCAATCTAGTCCAATTAATTCTTAAAAATCAACCTTTGACTTTTTATTATACACATGTGTTCCTTAAAACTGATTTGTTAAATCGTATTCGCGTAATTCGACCCAGATGCTAAAGAGGTTTCACGTAGTATCATCCCGGATAATTTACTGATTTTAGTCGAGACTTGAATCTCAAAAATAATAATAATATAATAATTAATCAAAAATGCTTATTTCAATAATTCTAAAATGTAGAAAATTCAACTTTTAATCCTTAGCCCATTATCAAACGGTTTTTAACATTAACACATCTCGCAGCGGAATAAAACAAAAGATTTTTCAAACGATTTTAAACAAGCATCATCGAATTATGCATAGTGATTCTCTATAACGACAATTAAATAAACAAATGATTCCCAATGACGTTCCATCAATATTTAAAAATTTATTTCAAGCGTTAGAATTTCTCACTTATAGTGTATATTCCGATTTTATCCCAGTTTATTCACTACAACAAGTAACGTGTTCTAGTTTACACCAATGCACATAATCATGACCTTATGTTTAAGATAAAACCAGTTTTACAAAATCTCTAGCTCCCAAAATACGTGGTAAATTTTTCTACTCATGTTCTATATTACAAAATATGCCCAAAGTTTGCTACATTGACCCGAAAATTAATTCATACTAAATCCAAGTTACATATACTCAACAGTCATATCGTAAATTTTATTATAAACTCCTTTTTGAAAGTATATTAAACAAATTCTTAACAAATCCATTACTATCTTCTAGTATCAAATTATTAATATATAAAAAAGGATTTTACGAGTAATATAGATTACTTATTACAATTTACCAACCAAGGTTGAAGGAAAAATAATTTCACTTTGTCCATTTCTTCTCTACACTTATTTTTACTTGTTACAAGACACATCATCAGTCATTTTTATCCAAAAGTTTCATTCGCCATTTATTTAATATGTAAAACACTTTATGTTTAAATCATTCGATCAACAAAGTTTAATGCTTATTTAACTCACACAAATGCCGGACCTCGTCATGTATAATATCGAATTCAAAATAATGAAACAACAAAAACAAAATGAAATAAACGAAGCGAGAATACGTATGTCAAATAAGTGTTGTTATCGGCCTCAGATGAGTCTCGAAATCGTACACCACAAAATTAACACAAACTAACCAAATTTCAAGTTATCGCGATTGATCACAACGCTATTCTATTATAAAACACATCTTTAAAATTCAAGTAGAATAGTAAACAACGATTAAATGGCAACACGCCTCAACCACGTTTTATAACATACACATGTGATTCGTCGCTACGATGTACGCATCGTTGATTATACTTCGTCTATATTATAGTTACGCCAATTAACATATCAAACCCATAAGGAATAAAGGAAATAAAGTAATACGTAAGTAAATTACGTTTCAAAAGAAAATGTCCAAAATGACACATCACGGTGCGATAAAGACAATCGAGGTCAATCTAGTCAGTATACAATATGTTACGAAGCGTTACTTACGTATCTAGAGTATCAAACGAGGTTCACACTCGGTTATTCGATCAATAAATTAATTATGAAGATTGATAATTAGCGGTAAGGCCGAATTCTCAACAAAACCGCATTATAAAATGTACAATAATCACGCAAGGACCATTGCTTCGCGTGCAATGCCTTTAAATACCATAGTATATACATACTTATACATACAATCATTCCTACATGCACGTAGGATTACAACGCGGTGTTGCCATGTAATGCAATGTAGCCCGTATGCCAATTACATACAACATATAAGATAATCTTACGAGAATTTGTAAATTACGATAATAAGTACTCAACGTGCAAAACAATATATCTTAATATATATCATAGTATTTACTTACTAAATACTAGAGAATCCATGTCAGTTTGAGGGATACATCTAAAATATAAAGCAATGCTAAAGAAAGCTTACCGGAGCCATGCAGGATAGTTGTGTGCTTAGACAATTTCTTACGACACCAAAAGTTATAGTTTAGGATTTTTCAAAATGACCTAGTTCTCTATAACTCATGGCTCTGATACCAATCTATAACACCCCCACAAATTCTACGCGCAGCGGAACTACAACATTTGGGTGCTACGTAGTTATCATCACACATAAGCTATATTAAACGACTCAAAGAGACGTAAAAGTTTAAAAATAAATTAAAGTTTGATTAAATCATCAAAGTCTACAGTTTTCCAATTCCCAAGATGATACAAAACAGAGTTTGCGTTTAGGTCCCCACTGAATCTCAACCACGAAGTACATTTTCGTTCACATGACATAATATAAAATATTTAAGTTAAATAAGGGAAGAAAAACAAAGTAGACCGCCAAGCCACAACAACTTCCATCCTCGCATGCACCGCTGCTATCAATCTTGGTTACCTGAAACACATGCTTAAAAGTCATCAACACAAAGGTTGAGCGAATCTATAGGTTTATCAAATCATAAGTTGAACATAAGTATTAAAACCAATCATGACCGTTCAATAGCATTGTCGTACTCACAATCTATTATTCAAGGATATGACAATTGTGTTTAAGCTCATGACACTAATCCGTTAACTCAATCACCCGCGTAATAATTACCGGCGTGATTCAGATGAAACCAGTGCCCCTACTAAAGGCATCAGTTGCAATTATACCTTATCTCTTATCACAAATTATCCGTCCGCAGGGGGTATCAACGTACTAGCCCTCGTCTTGGATAGGGTAGTCAACCCCATAGTACTATCACTTTGTATAAGCGGCTATTTCCCCCTTCACAAGGGCAAGACAATAGTTAATAGTTCATGAAATTAGGGCCTTCTGCAACTAGGTACTCAACACAATTTCTAAGGCAACATCCGGGTCCAACAATCATTCATGACTTATGTTCATTTTCATTTAAATAGCATGTATCCCCCTCGCGGGTAAAAACATTTGAAATAAGTAAAGAGCGAGGCTATAGACTCACCTTGCGTAGTAGTAGTGGTTCTAGCGAAGACGTAACGAGAAATGTCACCGACGATGTGGATGCCCGGGATAATCAAACACTTGACCTAAAAGTCAAAGTACGAAAACCAAATCAACACCGCGTACATAATTGTACTAAACACACGCAATTCGAAACACTTAATGCTTATGAAAACTCACGCCAAAACCAAACAAGTAGTTGTTACTAGACTTATACCATTTATCAATGTTATTAAAGTTACTATCCATTTTACGGTTTCGCCGATACTTACCAAAAGTATGGGATGTTCTCCTAGAATTATACCCTTTTATAAAATTTGGGAAAATTCTCAAAAATACCTTAAGACCTGTAGAAAACCCATTTTTAATCCCATAAAAAGTTTTAACTTCTATGACTCGTTACACATCACATTTCTAAACATACACTTTTAGGACTGATTTTGCACGTTGACCATGTTAGACTTGTTTGACCCATTTAAAATACACCATCGACTAATCCGACACCTAAGTCTAAAAATAGACTCACAAATGCAGGTTTGAGACCAAAAATCAACTTTCAAACATTTACCAAACTCTATCTATGGTCCCCGGGATTTGCCCCAAAACCAAACACAAATTCGGATTGTGTTGATTCTCATCTCCCGGTACACGTATTTTCAAAATAACATAACTTTTGACTCGTTTGGAGTTAAAAGCTCTATCTTATACCGAAACGAGCGTCTAGACGACCACTACAACTATATCCTACAATCACAACCTGGATCAAAAATTAAAACCACGAAAATAGCCCTAAACAATCTGTTTGAAAATGACTCATTCAAAATCACCTTTCTACTTGTTTTCAATCCATTCCACCATTACCTAGACCTATTCTAACCACTTATAATCATTCCCAAACACCCTAAACAGCCTATACTACCAAGAACATCAAACCCTAATCAAAACCCAAGTCCTAAGTCATACATGCAATGTAATTAAACAATTTAAAAACACTAAAAACACCATTTTAAACACAACCTCACAACACATTTCATCAAACACCTTGAACACACCAAACCCCCCCACATTTCGTGGCTTTTAGGGGCTGTGGAGAACCAATAACATAACACCCATCTTGTTTAATTAATTATCTAACATTACCCAATCACCAATTAAACGAATTAATGATCTAATTGCATCAAAACACATTTTTGAAAAATCTTTGATTCTTGAAAAATTAATGTTATTGCATGTTGTAATTGATTATATGAAAACACTTACAAAGGGTTTTTGAGAAGTGGTCTAAGCTTGGAATTGATCAAAACAAGAAAAAAAAAATTTGTGGTGGTGTTGGGGTGGAGGCCGTCGGCCATGGGAGAGAGGAGGAGGAAAGAAAAAAAAAATTTGAAATGAAAAATGAAGAAGTTTTTCTCTCTCTCTTTCTTTTGTAAAATGATAAAGGACCTTTCTTGCAATTTTGTCTTTCTTTTGGCCTTCTTAGTAAACGACACTACCTAATAGCGGGAATTGACTAGTAGTTGGTTTTGAAAATTTATGGGATGTGGGGATTTGTAAAAATTACTTTCCAAAGGTTAAAACGCACACAAAACGAATATTCATATGGTTCTGACTCGACTTAACACGTAATAAAAATAAAATCTCGAAAAACTAAAATATCGATCAATCGATAATAAAATGTAAGTTTTGGGCATCCGTCGGTATCGTAGTCGTTATCGGTTCTTCTTAAATCGTCAAACGTTAAATTACGACCGTAAACGTTGGTTTCAACTTAAACCGTCAAATATATAGCAAACGAAATTTCTTAAAAATTTCAAAAATATTCGTAAAATAGGATTAAATAAATGACGTTGGGCTCGGGATATCACATCCACAAGTGAGCCACAACTTAAGAAAGATGCTCATACTGAACAGCTCTTGAGACAATAACTTAGCATCTTACGGCACTTTCACTGGTATTACACTATGGAAATCTTCTCATACATAAATTCTCTTACCAATCAATGTGGCTCGACGGGGATCAACCGTCAAGGCGCGAACTGGGGTGATCGTCCCCAAATAGTACTATTAAATGCATAAGCGTCTACCAAATCTCGGTAGTTCACAATTCATGCTAATGGGACTTTTAGTGACATAACCTAACTTTAATAATCCATTTTATTTCATCTATCGGGTCCTTTAATCATTCATCGGGTCATATAATCAGGTCATACAATCATTCGGGTCCAAGTCAATAAACAAGCAATCGGGACAAATGGTGTCCTATTTTTATAAAACTAACATGTTATCTCCCTCGCGGTTTTACAAAGCATTTCATAAAAACATTTAAAAGAGTGCGAGGCTATGAACTCACGTTGATGTGGGAAGGCGGTTATCGGCGATTTGGATGTACGGTACGTGCTTCAATCACGGAAACCTAGACAAATAATAATCGTCTTAGACTCATGTCCAATGACTTTATAAAAATAACAATTATGTATACATATGATGATTATATATATATGATGATCAAGTGGGTTTAGATATTCTCGTTTACTCATTTTAGTGTTATGTGTCGATAACTTTTATACTAGTTTACTAATTTTACCTATTTATGTGTTTTAGGTCCAATAAGCCTATTCTAATTTTATTAACTTGTATTAATCCATTTGATACTTATATTATCAGTATATATATACCTTCCATGTTGGGCCTAAATGGGTTAAGTCCAATAAGTTCTTTTTATAAGAGTTTAACTTATTTAGTCCAATTATTAGTCCAATATCTTTACTTAGCTCGTTAATGTCCGTATGTCCTATAGTTCGAGTTTTATCGGTTTTTACTTGTTATACATGTTTATATATCAGTATATAAGTTTTATAAAGTTTATATTAGACGGGTCCAACCATCTAAGTTTTATTTAACAAAAACGTTAATTTTACGGTATTAGCCGAAAAAGTCGTTAAAATCATGTTTATAGTTTTATAACTTATAAAACTTAACAAGTTACCATTTTTATAAAATGTCCACTTATTTACTATTGTACATAATTATATAAATGCATTATATAAGTTAGTGGGTTTTAATTTATATTTTATACTATTAAATTTTGAGTGCTTATATAATAGTATTATACTTTAATTTCCAAAATATGATTTTTATCTTCACTTTCACCAAAACTGCCATATCTAGAGTTTTATATGCAGATAGAGGCTCAAATTTTTATCACATAAAGTACATGATATTATCTCCATTTAACTCTACTATAGCTACTGTTGAATCATCCTTTAAGTATTTTCTAAAAATCGTCCAAAACAGTGAACTCAGATTTGTACCTTAAACTTGTTTTGATCATATCTCACTCATTACAATGATTCCATTGCATGACCAACTCTCACATGTGTACAAGACCCATAGCTTACTGTAAATGGATTCTACTTCATCATTTTATCAGATCATGACATGTTTCTTTACTGTTTTATACAGCCAACAAATTTAGACAAGATTTTAGCCTTGTTTCTTATAGTTTTTCATCTTTTTAAGCATGTTTATCAACACCAAATCCCCACACAATATTTTTAATCATCATTCATCATCATATACATATACATAAGTAAAAGAAATACAAGTTTACATAATCAAAAAAATAACAAGAGGATGAGGAGGACAATCTTTATACCACCAAGTTGATGTAGGTTGATCAAAACATGGATTTTGATGGAGAAACTTGTGAATAGCCAAGACCATCTTCAAGACCACCAATCTTCATATACTCCTTGTGGAAAATCAGCCTCAAGACTCCATGGAAACTCCTCCATGGATGTTATAATCACCTCCAATCAATAGGGTTTCAAAAGGGCTTCAACATGTGCAAGAATAACATAGGATTTTGTGGTTAATTTTGATCAAAATAGGGTGTTTCATGGTGAAAGTGGACGGCACATTTGAGAAAGGATGAGAGAAATGTGTGGTATTGCATGTTGAAATGAGACTAGTTGTTTTGTGTTGGATGGTTTTTGTTGTAAGTTAGCTTACAAAGTAAGCTTTAAGACATGTGTAGTGTAGTTAGCTTACACTTGACACATAAGTGGGATGGTGGCTAAGTTAAGGCCGGTTTGAGTGGGGGTGGGACAAGTGTCCCACTTGTCTCATCCCCATTTATTTACGGGTACTCCTCGATTCTAGTTTCCTCGATTTGCGTGCCCTCGGGTCGTTTTACGAAAAACGTTTTTATAAATTATGAATCAACGGCACAAAACGAATCTAATAAAAATTGTCTCATCAAAAACGGAGTTCGAACCGTAAATACGTAATCCTAAGGTTTCCGGTTTAGTCGTAAAGGACGTTAAAATAAAATCGTAAGTCCTAATCTCTTCTCGTAAATTTGTGAGTATATGAACCAACACAAATTTAAAACTCCAAAATAATATTCGCGGATAAATTTATTTTCTGAAATGTCGGACTGTCACCAAAGACGGTGTATGTAAACGTAAGCACGTAACGTTGAATCCTCCGGTTTAGACGTAGTCGGTGCTACTTCAAGACGTAAATCCAAATTACTTCCCAAAAATAAGTGAGTTCATATTGTAACATTAAAATAATGTTTTTAAATAAATATTGAGAATAAAATATCAACCATAAATTGATGGATTGTCAAAAGTAACTTTCCAAAAATAGCAGGTTTCCTTAAATAGAAAGTTTCCAAAAATAGAAAGTTTCCAAAAATAGAAAGTTTCCAAAAATAGAAAGTTTCCAAAAATAGAAAGTTTCCAAAATTAGAAAGTTTCCAAAAATAAATTTACTGCTTAAAATAGATAAGTTTCTAAAAATAGAAAGTTTCCATAAATAGATTAGCTGCCTTAATTAAATAGGTTTCCATAAATAGATTAGCTGCCTTAAATAAATAAGTTTCTAAAAATAGCTGGTTTCCATAAATAAAATAGCTGCCTTATTTGATTAAGTTTCTAAAAATAGAAAGTTTCCATAATTAGAAATAAGCTGGTTAAATAAGCTAAGTAAATAAGCCTAAGTATTTTCATGATTATTTTCTAAGTCATACGATATACTATATAGTTTAATAACTATTTCATGTAATTTAATTAAACTATAGGTTATAATATTTAATTAAAGTATGACATGTTTTAATTAAATATATTAAATACTTAGGTTAAAAATATGTATTATTAAATACTAATAATATAACCTAAGTAATGTTTAATTAATTAATTATATCCATAGTTTTTAAAATAATTAATTAATTATAAGTCTTAATAATAATAATACTTAGGTTAAAATAATTCATGTTTATTAATAATTAGTTAACCTAAGTCATGTTATTAAATTAATTACATCTTATTAATTTAATTCTTAACCTAAGTTTATAACATAAACAACTAACATAATCATGATCCGGATCTAAGCTTAAAAACATGCACCGGATATGAACAAACACCGTACACCGAACCAATTCGGGGTACCCCCTTGCTGCCGTGGGACCCACACGCACCAACCAAGACCAAAAAGGTCTTGGTGGTGGTCGGTTAACAACAAACCGAACCCCCTTGGGGTCGGTTGTTCCTGCGGCCCAAAACAAACACCCCTTAGATCCACCCCTTTTGATCCACGAATACGGTAAAACCTTTTTACTTGTTTTCTTTTTAATTAATTTGACCAAACTGATGCGAAAAGGGGAGAAATTCGTCTAGACTGAAGATCGAGAGAAGAGCTTTGAAGACCTGAAGCAGAAGCTAGTATCTGCACCTATTCTTACTCTAGCATCTGATACGGGTGGATTTCAAATCTACAGCGATGCATCGGGGAAGGGACTTGGCTGTGTTCTCATGCAACATGGGAAAGTGATCGCGTACGCTTCACGGCAGCTTAAGCCTTATGAAGATAATTACCCCACGCACGATCTGGAACTTGTTGCAGTCGTGTTTGCATTGAAGATATGGAGACACTACTTATATGGAGAATCATGTGACATTTTCACGGACCACAAGAGCTTGAAGTATATCTTCACTCAGCGTGAATTGAACATGAGGCAGAGGAGATGGTTAGAGCTGTTGAATGATTATGACATTAATCTATAGTATCATCCCGGAAAGGCAAATGTAGTAGCAGATGCCCTTAGCAGGAAGTCCGGAATGATCAACAGCAATAGAATCGAAGAGGAAATCATAAGAGACTTGGAGCGACTAGACATCAAGATCATGGTACGTGGACAACATGGTTACTGGGCTAATCTTAGAGTAGAACCCGAGTTACTATCTAAGATCAAGGAAGCTCAGAAGGATGACGGAGAATTATGGGCGCTAGTTCAGAATTTGGAGAAGCAGACAGAATTCAGAGTAGATGCAGATGGTATCGTATGGCAGGGCACTAGACTTTGTGTTCCTGATGACCAAGAACTCCGGGAAGCTTTGCTAGCAGAAGCTCATAGCTCCCCATTCTCGATACATCCTGGTTCAACTAAAATGTACCATGACATCAAGCAGTACTTTTGGTGGAGTGGTATGAAGCAGGATGTGGCCACTTACGTCTCCAAATGTCTTACCTGCCAGCAGGTTAAGATAGAGCATTAGCGATCTGGCGGTCTCCTTCAACCGTTAGACATTCCAGAGTTGAAGTGGGATAAAATCACCATGGATTTTGTTACCGGTCTTCCGCCTACCCAAAGGAAGCACGATGCAATTTGGGTTATCGTTGATCGACTTACCAAATCAGCTCATTTCTTACCGATCCGCAAGGAAGATCCGGTAAGTAAACTCGCAGATACGTACAGACGAGAGATCATGAGACTACACGGTGCACCGTCAAGCATCGTCTCAGACAGAGATCCTCGATTCACTTCGCGCTTTTGGAAAAGTCTGCAGAAAGCTTGGGGTACACAACTTAAGCTTAGCACGGCTTTTCATCCTCAAACGGACGGACAGTCGGAGCGAACCATTCAGACATTGGAAGATATGTTGAGGTCATGTGCGTTGGAATGGACGGGTGATTGGGACGAATACATCTGTTTGGTGGAGTTTGCGTACAACAACAGCTGGCACGCGAGCATCAAGTGTGCTCGATTTGAGATGTTGTATGGCAGAAAGTGTCGCGCCCCAATCTGCTGGGATCAGGTTGGCGAGCGAACACTCGAAGGATCAGAAATCATAGAGTTGACAAACGAGAAGATCGCAGTAGCTAGACAGAAGATTCAGGAGGCACGGTCACGTCAAAAGAGTTACGCCGACAAGCATCGTAGGGATTTACACTTTAACGTAGGAGATCACGTCTTCCTTAAGGTTTCGCCGGCACGTGGTGTTAGACGCTTCGGGATTAAAGGGAAGCTCAGTCCTCGTTTCATCGGACCGTTTGATATCATTGAACGAGTCGGTGAAGTATCTTACCGATTGGCGTTACCTCCGCAGCTTTCGCATGTGCACAATGTGTTTCATGTTTCCTTACTCAGAGGGTACCAATATCATCCCCTTCACATGGTTCAGTATCCACTGGAACAGATTCGTGAAGATCTCACTTGTATAGAAGAACCCGAACGAGTTCTTGGCAGGCAAGAACGAGTCATGAGAAAGAAGACGATTCCATTCGTCAAAATTATATGGAGGGATCATACCAAGCGGGAAGCCACTTGGGAAACAGAGGAGTCTATCCGGACTTCTTACCCTCATTTCATATTTTGAATTCGGGTATGTTCTTCTTTTCCAGTTACTTTATCTATAATTCGGGGACGATTTATTCTTTTTAGGGGGGAAGAGTTGTAAAACCCGCATGCTTTTACCATGCATAGTACCTTAAGTTTGTACGTACTAGTTAAAAACTTTCCTAATATAGCATGATTACGATTACGTATTAGGAGTTTATGTATTACGTACGGGTTAGAACACGATAAGTATTTTATATGAACGATCACGTAATAATTATTTAGCAATAATTAATCACGAACATACGATCACGAGATCACGACCGTAATTAAATATATAAGTGTTGGATATTTACGTAACGAGAACTTTTAAAACACGAACTAAATTAAACGTAAACGTGTATGAAATTACAAGACACGAAACGAGGTACGGGACCCCCACAAGGGAGTCCCTACCCGCGACCAACATAGGACAATGGGCCAAGCCCATTGTCAATTTTACTAAAAGGGAGGGTTAAGAGTTTTACTACTCAGATTATTTTTACAGAAGAATTTCAAGAAAACCTAGAAACCCTTCCTCCTTCTCCTTTGTGTGCCGCCACCTACAAACCACCATAAGGGGGTGAGTTTGATCTTGGATCTTGTTATTTTAGTGTTTGTTCGTGTTTGTTCTTCACCCTTTTGATCCACGAATACGGTAAAACCTTTTTACTTGTTTTCTTTTTAATTAATCTTTTATTAATTAAGAACACGTGATGTTTTTCATAAAAACACATTAAATAAACCTAGATCTAACATGTTTGATAATTAATTAATCAAAAGGGGTGGATCTAAGGGGTGTTTGTTTTGGGCCGCAGGAACAACCGACCCCAAGGGGGTTCGGTTTGTTGTTAACCGACCACCACCAAGACCTTTTTGGTCTTGGTTGGTGCGTGTGGGTCCCACGGCAGCAAGGGGGTACCCCGAATTGGTTCGGGGTACGGTGTTTGTTCATATCCGGTGCATGTTTTTAAGCTTAGATCCGGATCATGATTATGTTAGTTGTTTATGTTATAAACTTAGGTTAAGAATTAAATTAATAAGATGTAATTAATTTAATATCATCACTTAGGTTAACTAATTATATAAAAATGAATTATTTTAACCTAAGTATTTTTATTATTAAGACTTATAATTAATTAATTATTTTAAAAACCATGGATATAATTAATTAATTAAACATGACTTAGGTTATATTATTAGTATTTAATAATACATATTTTAACCTAAGTATTTAATATATTTAATTAAAACATGTCATACTTTAATTAAATATTATAACCTATAGTTTAATTAAATTACATGAAATAATTATTAAACTATATAATATATCATATGACTTAGGATATAATCATGAAAACACTTAGACTTATTTACTTAGCTTATTTAACCAGCTTATTTCTAATTATGGAAACTTTCTATTTTTAGAAACTTAATTAAATAAGGCAGCTATTTTATTTATGTAAACCAGCTATTTTTAGAAACTTATTTATTTAAGGAAGCAAATCTATTTATGGAAACTTATTTAATTAAGGCAGCTAATCTATTTATGGAAACTTTCTATTTTTAGAAACTTATCTATTTTAAGCAGTAAATCTATTTTTGGAAACTTTCTATTTTTGGAAACTTTCTATTTTTGGAAACTTTCTATTTTTGGTAACTTTCTATTTTTGGAAACTTTCTATTTTTTGAAACTTTCTATTTTTGGAAACTTTCTATTTTAGGAAACCTGCTATTTTTGGAAAGTTACTTATTATTACACAGTAAGTATAATAACACATGAAATATCAGAAATACTTAAGCAGATTGAACAGAATATAAGATTTAACACAGTTTAAGGCTTTAAACAGTGTAAATAGTAAGAACACATAAAATAAGCTAAGACATGACATAAAACCAGCTATGTATGTAGTAAGCAGATACTTATTTCATGTACGTATTTATGTAGCATTAGTGTTTTAGAAGTAGGATTCTCGCAGTTCATCGTTCTTGTTCACTGGACATAAGGTACGGATTCCCGTCCTTTCAGTATGGACATTCTTTCCTTATTAGGATTTCCCCGTATGCAGCCAACTGTTTTCCCGTAGTATACGTATGAGTTTGATAGCTTATGTTTAAATATGATTACCTATAGCCATATACATGCATGACCAGTTTCACCTAGTTATGGAGGTACCATAACCATAACATTAGAGGCACTGATGTTATGACTTCACCACGGCGGAGTGATTGCTCGTGGCGTCCCTTCAGCTGTTGGCCATATATTTATATTATCAGGTGGGGCGTATGAGTGCATCCTAGTTACACGTTTTTATTCAGGATTACATGGTGAATGTGGTGTGTGCCTTGCATCCTTCACAAGGAGCTGATCCCTCCTACCCATAAAACCAGTATATTAAATTAGAGGCAGCCCCTCTAATTTGCATGATGAGGTCACCCCTCCAATTATTCATGCACGGTGGATATTCATGACCTATATTGGCTAATGGTAAAATATGACAAACAGTTTTTATAAGATAAACATAAGACTTTCAAACTATAAAACCAGTTTTATTAAGACTTAACCAGGTTACTCGGGACTTAGTTTCTTCCGCTGTTATTATGTTATATGCTTATCCTATTCATGCTTTATTGTACATCCGTGCACTGAGCGTATTGCTCAGCCGTTTTCCTTTTCTATGTTCCCAAAACGGCAGGTACTCAGGGACGCTTGTAGACAATAAGAGTACGTGCATATGGACTGGAAGCTGTCTAGCCTTCTTTACATTATGCATTTCCTTTCTTTATGATACTTATGCTTTGGACATTGTTTCGTCCTTTTCCTTTACTATACTATGTTTGTGTGTGATGAGCTTTACTTTTGGACTACCGATGTTTGATTCCGGTATTTTCCTTTATATGGTCAAGTAATGTTTAGACATTTTACCTTGTATGCTTTGATGACACGCCATAATTACAGTGATATTTCCATTTCCAAAATGGGGTGTTACAAATACCTTTGAGGTATTATATCCTCTTCTAACACTCTCTATGGCGCGTTACTTGTGCCAATATCCATACATTATACAAATCTCTATTCATCTCCCTTGGCACTCCTAAGAGACCTCATGACCACATTAGTTCGTCTACGAACTTTTAACTCTTTCATCCCCACTAAGGGCATTCCGACCATTCTCTCAGGGCCACCTACTTAATCGTGTAGGCGCGACCAAGTCTTTCATATGTCTACCTCAACGCTCCCAATCAATACGAACCCAAAACTACATCCTGAATCCACTAGAAACTATCAACGAATCAAACCCACGGATAACTAACGACATTTCACGTGCACGAGTTAAAACAGACCAAAACCACGAAAACTCAAAAGGAAAACTCAAACAGGTACCAATTCAAATGACTCATGACAAAGAAAAATGATCCAAGAAACACTTAGTGGCAACCAAAACATCTTACGCCCCGTGACATATTATTTAAACCGTGTACAAGATCGACTTTTCCAAAAGAATATTTTTTATTTTTTTTTCTTTACCTCCCCACATCTATGTGACTCAAACAATCTACAAACAACCCTCTTGACAAACTCAAAACTCAACTCAAAGACTAGGTATCCCGTGCATCCCAAATCATAAAAATAAACTACTATTGAAAACTCAACCTTTAACCCGACACTTGTACAATAATTTCGACCAGGATACTGACCTCCCATGACTTTACATTCTGAATATTTGAAAAGTACATTCCGAGTACATAATTTTAGGCTTTTGAATCACCCAAAAAGCTTTAAAAACGAACAAGTTATGACCAAAATAGTTTTGTACTAGTTGTTTTTTAAAAAAAAAACTAAAGAATCCTCTTAGTAATTAACGTAATCCTTTTTAAATGAAAAGAAATAAATGTATGTGGAAATTTTCATGATCTTTGTTTAGTCTTGCATAAATAATTATAAATGACGTATATTGATTAAGCTCACTTATATAAACTATTTAAGTAGAAAGAAATTTTATTTCGCTTTATTTTAAAGAAAGTCTTTTAAAATTTGAAATAAATAAGTGTTGATTAAAAAAAATCTTATGTTACATCTTGTTTCAAACACGATTCCAATACCTTACCCTTATGTTACCGTATACAACCAACTATCCAACCCTATAGTAGATTTCCAAGTCTATTCAATATATACCGACAAAAAGGAATGTAAGACTCAACACAAAAGATTTCATTATCCCAAAAGAAATCTCAATTTATTTTAATAGACTTAAAACCAAGAACACCATTTTAAAACGTACACGTGAAATACGAAACTCAAAGAATACGCTACAACGGAGGTTTAATATAAAAAAAAGCGAGCTAGCCACCCTCTTAAGGATACAATCAATAATTGTAGGGGATCATACATATATAGGCATATCGGGATACATATACTTAAATTCGTCTAACATCTACTATACAAGCATGTACTAACCCTCTTTCATGCAATCATACTTAGGAATCCATTGAAGTTGTGATACTTGTATAACTATGTTGGCCACCATACTTATACAATTACCCTTCCCCAATGCACTCCTTCCTATGATGACACTTATAAGAATTAATACAACACATAACACATATATCCATCTACTCACATAAGCTCATAACCACATAACCAAAAAAAAAAGTCCAAAACTCCATCCATTAAAATAACATAGTCAAACTCTTGAAATATATAAATCCATATTCTAGCTAAAACAGCATAGACTAAATCCAAAAACGAAAACATAATCAGTTATAAGTCATGTCGCCCATAAGAGTGGAAACAGCTTAAAATCCTTCATATCCACCTACTCCTAATAACTCGAACCACCACATGATTCTTAGGGAACATGACTTAAACATCAAAAGAAAAATACTATACCTCAGGTACATAAAATAACCCAACAAAAGATAGAAACTACCATGTACCAAATTATGTACTATAATTTACAATTTAAGCAAAATACGACAATGACTAGCGTGGATGATTATGGTTCAACCAGCACTAGTCACACCCCGAAAAGAAAATAACATGTGGCTAAGTATGAACTACTATGGTTCAACCCATACTAGTCAAAACTTAACAAACATCGCAAGTAAAAATCAATAACATCCAGAAAACTTTAATTAATATAAAATGAAAACATACTCCTATGACGCCTATATGCAGGGACCCTTAAGCTATAGACTAAGTTACTAGACTAGGCAACCTAATTCTCTATAACCATTGTCTCTGATACCATTCTGTCATACCCCACCATGGCGGAATATGGGACGCGACACATAGATATCATCACAACAATAGCGTGTCCATAGAGAGAACTATATGAATTAGAAATGTCATAAAAGGTGACACAAATGTCATGACAATATCTCATCAATGCAGGAGTCTAGGTAAGTAGGTAACAGTCCTACCTCTTACCCAAGACAAACAAATAACACAAACAAATAAACATATAGGTTCATAGTATGACTTATTGAAACAAACAGAAAAATAAACTAAGAAGGATCAGTGATCTCCTTCTAAATGAATTCCTACGCGACTCCAATCCTAGCCACATATGTTCTCACGATTAACCACTTTAATACCTGAAAGAGACACTAAAACACGTCAACATAATGTTGGTGAGAGTCATAGTTTTAGACTCCAACCGAAAATAGATTATTATAAGATGTGAACAACCATAAACCACTAAAACATATGGACAATGTGCTACAAGTATGCATTAACAACTAACATTCAAGATCAATCATTCCAAACCAAATCCAAGGCTCCCAGCCTTACCAAACACCATGGTACCATAGGCTCCCATACACCTATGTACCAATCCCAATGCCCTGCCTTGTTATTATCCATTGGTCCCATAGATGCTCACACATCTATGTACCTCCACAAGGCCCGCCTTGTCAACATCCCCTTGGTACCAAGTCAAACCATAATAACTGAGACGATACGTGTCCCCCGATCCAAATCATAAACACAATCAAGAATCACATAGCAGTTAATCACATAAGTGCACACACAAGTCCATCACAAACCATAAAAATATTCACAGCATTAGTTACAAAACCATAGAGTGTCTCTTCCATCCCATCTGGAATTCAAATAATAAAAAGACATGGGACTATGAAACTCACCTGATTGAGCTTCTCCAAAAATCCGCGCACTAGCAAAAAGATAACAAACAAAAGCACACAATCAAAACATGAACCAAACACTAAGATGGCTCATCAATCCATTATGGACATCTAACCTTCTCCCATATATATACCCAATTTTTAAGCTTTAAGCATCTCATTACACCCCCTCTATAAAGCCCTTAACTTATTTTACTTCATAACCCGTCTCGTTAACATTTTACCCAAAACAATCCTGGTTTTTAGGTCTCCAAACTATAAGCCAAACGCCCACCTAACCATACCCATGACCTCTGTAAAGGAAACCCTATGCCCTTAAATATGTTAGCTATCTTCTCCCCTTTGCCCAACCTTAAAGCTACTGTTAAGGCCTCGATATATATATATATATAGTTTTGTCTATCAAGATTTTACTGATTTTGAACATACAAAAAGTTTGTTATGATTAGGGGGTCTTACCCTAACCCATTTGCTTAGCCCTCCTCAAGACCTCTTATTTAATATCTAAACCAACTTCCATGCTCATTAGAGAGCTCAAGTGTACTCCTAAGTACCCCAATCACCCTAAAACATTAATTGAAAACCCGCTGATTTCAAAACTGTTTTGACCTCCGACTGTTGTAACCTGTTTTTGACCCACTTTCCGACCTCCAATTTAGTTCTCGTTTCTTGCATTTGATATCCAACTCAATTACCTTTCCAGGGTACTTGGATCGTAAAATAAGAGTTTGTAAAACTCTATATATGGTCAAAACAATTGACCTAAAATTCTGCCCAGTTTTTAAAAAACGGTTTTAACATAATTAGTCTAATTAATTACCATAACTCCACTAATTACAAGCCCTAATTCACCTAAACATTATAATATCATTGATATACAGATTATAATTTAAACCCTAACCTAAATCCATCATAAGATGATTGAGTAAGAATTAAAAACAATTAAATTGAAAAGGATTTGAAGGTTTTACCTTAAAATTAATGGAAAACAAGATTTTTTTGAAGAACCCTAACTCTTCTCGATTGGCCGTCGTTTTTTTTCTTTTGCTCCAGGGATTATGTCTTTTCCATCTTATTTTACACCTTATATAGTTATTGACAAGTCCTAGCCCAAATATAATTGCCCACTTTCCTTTTTTTTCTTTTTTTTCCTTCCTTTTGTTTTAACCGACTCTTACCCCCCATAATTTCGTTTTTTTATTAAACTAATTAATAATTGTAATAACAATATTACCTTAAATTTTCCTTAATTTATTTCAGCTCTTAAAGCCTTCAAAACCTCGTAACCGTAAAACTAGTCAAATTTACGCGTATACCGTAAAAAAACGTAAAATATACAGTTTTAAAAAAAATCTTAAATTTTGAAATAAACTTTATAACTAAGTCATAAATGACTGAAAACCATCCCGAAAAATACTCACATGACTAAACACCTTACCCGAGACCTCTAAATGCTAAACCCCAAATCCTAAAAAAAATACAATTTATTATAATACTTATACGTATACGTAAACACCAAAATAACACCATTTTATTTCATAGTCACTAATTTCTGACCTCATGAAGATGAAATAACCGTTCCTCAATTTACTTATGAGTACCATATATCCATAAACAATGTCCACACCAACCTCGTTCACGCAAAATAAACATGTAAACACACCAAACACATAGTCACACATAAAATTAACCTTAAAATAAGACCAAGTGACGAACCTCAAAACCACGGTTGTCACATTTTAAAATAGAAAAGATTAGTGTTATAAAAATTAAATACTTAGTTTTATAAAAAATACTTGTAGTTTTATAATTTTGTAATTTCAGTATTTTTACTTTCTAGTCTAAATTTGTATTTTACATTTTTATATTTCGTGCATTTAGTTGTTGTACTTGCAACGTGTTTGTAGTCCAGTACGTATACGTATATATATAGCTTTTTTTTCATTTTTGCTTGTTAATTGCGAATTAGAAATAGATACCATTCAATATTTTATCACCAAAAACAATAGAGGCAAGCTTGATATGTTAAATCAATTTGATTAGATACCAAGACGAAACGATACTAAAAAACGATTTATTAAATGGTGCCGCTGCCGGTTCTTTTCGTGAAGATTAACGGTTTCGAGTGAGACGTATTGGATTTTGGAATCCGTTCACTTTGTGAACGTTATTTTTATGTATGATAAATCAAAAACATAAAAAAATACAAAAAGATAAAAATATAAAAAATAAAAAACCACAAAATCAATTCTTTTCCTAAAAAATTGAACCAAAAAAATAAAAAATCCAAAAAGTAATCTTTTTCCTAAAAGATTAAACCCAAAAATATATTGTATATATGGGTTTTCATAGTTTTTACGTACATATAGTATTTTTCTTAAAAATCAAATAAATACAAAAATATTTTTGATATATTATTATATGTAAATACATATACGTAGATATGAACACTTAATACATCTACTTCCATAAGTATTGTCGAGGCAATACACCGTGTTCGGGAGCGTTCCGGTCCTTGACACGTGTATCGATCAATTTAATTAAGGCACAATAGATAAATACTGCAATCCACTTGATCTTGAGAAAGAGGCCACTGTGGGGGGGGGGGGTATAAGGCGAGTGTATTTCATATTCTAAAGAAGCAGGCTCTTAAGTGCTACGCGCCACCTCGATTCTCCGCTTCCTTGTGGGTCTTTCGAGAGTGATAGTGGTGAGTGGTGTGCCACCCAAGTAGTACTTACATATACTATATTTTCTTGTGGATATTAATTATCGAACCTCGAGGGAGATAATCTCTTCTCCTTCAAAAGTCGACCGAGAGCTCATCTCTCACTCCTCGAGTTTACTTGCACGTGTACTCGCACGCGTGTAACCATACCACCTTTGGTGTATTACTTCCTTCCCCGAGAATCCTTTAAACGTCATTTCACTTGTATATACATTCGGCGACCTTGCTAAACATGGGTACTCATTCCATGTTGGAGATTTTGCAACAACAATCCGCCAACGCTAATTATTCGACTTGTTCGACTTATGGAGGTCCACACGATACTTATTTATGTGATCAAAACAATGGCTATTATGGGGAGGGTTATGCTTATAATGGAACCGAGAACCCTAATTTTCGACCTAACATTCAAGTGGACTACACTTGTAATGATGATAATTTTCAAGGCTATGATCAAGAAACCTTTCATAATCAAGGATTTTCAAACAATGAAGGCTTTCAAAATGATGAAAATTTTCCATGCTATAATCAAGATACTTTTCAAAATCAAGGATTTTTACGTCATGATGGTTTTCATAATCAAGGATTTAATCAAGCCTTTAACCAAGAGAATATTCAAAATGAATCTAAAATTCTTGAATTAATTGCTAAAAGGCATCACGATACTGAGAGGAGATTTCATGAAAATCAAAGGAAAATAATAGAATGCTACGCGGAAACTAATCAAAGATTCATTCTCTTTTTACAATCTTATCAAACTCAAGGTGCTTTAGCATGTGATATTGAGCCGTATTTGAGAGTTGATGATGAAGATGATACTATTAGTGATGGATATCGTGAATCATGTGAAGAAGAATACATTGCTACTCGTGCCAGTAGGCCTTATCCATTCCTTTATTACGATGATTACGAACCTCCGATTTGCATGACACTTGATGATAACACACCTTCATCACCTTTACCTCATGTGGAACCCACCAAGTCTTTAACCATGGGGGGACGAGCCTCTTAGCACTAATACAAACACCAATTTGGATGAATTAACCTCTTCTAGTGTTGAGAACCTTATCCTAATCCAAAGAGAGCTTGAGGGTGTTTCCAATGAACCATGTGACGAGCTTTTTATTGATACCTCTTCTCCTCATGATCACATTGAGATTTCATCACACGTTGAACTTCATGCTACTACTAGTGATTTTGGTGATTTTGATCTTGATGAATTGTTTAAAGAAAAGGACAATGAGATTAAAGAAGAGTTTATGCAAGATTTGCCACAAATATAGGATGATGATTGTGATTCTAGTGAGGCATCTTATGATATATCATCTTATGACTTTTCATGTCAAGATGACATTCCTAATTTGGATGAAGATGTTGCTCATATAAAAGAAGTGGAAGATGTTCATATTCGTGAGGTTTTATCAAATGTTTATAATCTTATCTCCTCGATTGAAGCATTGAACACACACCATAATGATGATTCCATAGAAGAAGAACCTTTTATTGATATTTCTTCACCGGTTTTTGAGGTTGCACCTATTGACTTTCATGATTATATTATCCCATTGAGTGATTCTCTCATTGATACACCTTCTTTTGAGCCTTCTATTCCCACCCTCCCACCCTTGAAGTTTGTTATTGATGAAGATATTATACTCTTAAAGATTGATCCATTTTCACCAAAGGCAACTTTAGAACCCAAAACTTTTGATATTGGTTCTCATATGGATACTGATGCCACCATAGAGGCTTATCTTGCTAATATTGATATTGAGGTTGATGATAGTGATTCTAATTGGGAATAGGAGATTCATCATAGTGAGAACTTGCTTTTTAGGACCATAGAGACTACACCTCCTTCACAAGACACTATTAATCTTGATCCTCCTTTTTCTATGCCTTCTATGGAAGATTCCCCACCTTTTGATGATGATGAGGAACCCAACATGGACATAATAGTTATGAATATTTTGATTCCTACACCTTCATTATCTCATGATGCTTTGATATCTAAGGGGGAATCTTATATGGTTGATACGAGTTCATCTTCTTATTTTCCCATGAAGGGAAAGGTTTTTGATCTTGGGATCCGTATATTTAGGAAATATTGGTTTTCATCTACTCCACTTAAGAGTGTCATTTCGATTGATATGAGCTTTTAGTATGAGCTTACTTTGTTGATGCTACCTACTTTGGATTTGTTCACGTGTAGAGATGGAAACTATGTATTTGATCCTGGGGTACTTCCTATATGAGAGATTTCGTATGTTGGACAAACTTGAGACACGTTGGACCGTTCAATTTATCAAGGCGGATATTATAAATCTTATAGTAAATGGCAACGTGCTAAGTTGGAGTGTATCATGTGATATGTGCTTCAAAGTGGATATCCTTTATTCTCCATGATGGTTTCCGCAAGGACAACTTAATTCGGGGCCGAGTCGAGCTAGAGACATAGGGTTAAAAAAACTCAAGCATTGAATAAATAGGTTAGAAAACGTAGAGTAGATCTAAATAGGTTTTAACAAGAGGATGTTATATTAGAGTTGAAGTGGAGGGGTGCCTTTCTTCGTCTTTTGGTGTTTCTCACAAGGGTTTCTCTCTCTCATTTCATTCTTGGAGCTCATAGAGGAGGCCCGTGTATCCGGTTCACTTCGATTATTTTTTGCTATCGTGATATTCAAAACACTTATGCTTACAATGAATACACTTTAGTTGTCTCTTCCTTAACTCGAGTTAAACAAAGTTATCAATGTCATAAGCGTAGGGGAGTTTACTCCAATAATCTTAAACATTGAGTACAATGTTTATCTTAAGTGTAGGGGAGACTTCTATCAAAGTGACCTTACCTAGACCAGTGCCTTAGCTTCATGATAACTTGGAAATTAATTTTTCAAACATTTTTCAAATTTTTGATCTACTTTAGCCACCTAAAATATGCCTTCATAATTTTTGCATCAGTCATTCTTTTTTATTTGCATAACACATTTGCATTGTATACATTCTTCGTTTGCTTTTATAAAAATATATAAAAAGGATAAAATATAATAAAGGATATGGTTTAACAAGTTTAGATATCTTTGAATTATTAGGCCCGCCATGGATATTTTGACTCAACCCAAGTTTGCTTATCCAAGCTTACTCTAGCTAGTATCCTTAACAATGTAGACCTTTATTGGTTTATTAGGCTAAGCATCCACTAGTCTAATTATTTGAGATTTTAAACTGTGGAGAACAAGAGATGATAGAGTTTGAATTAAGTGTTAAGGGCTAGATAAACCTCATATTCATTAATTGTGGCTTTTATATCCCCTTTCGTAACCTTTACTTTCTTGTCAACGCATGTATATATGTTAATAAATAATCAAGAATGGTTTTAATTGGGTTTGTAGTCTCTTATGCATTTTTGACTAATCATTCGTGGTTGGTATAAGTACGTCTTAAGATTCTAAGTTAGAACGTTTTATGTGTACTAGACTTATGCCATGCTTAATACTTAGCGGGTGTTTTTCATTTTATTCTTTTTAATTTTCTTTGTGAGGAATAAAGAAAAATAAGAGCGGCTTATAAAAAAATGAGTGGCTAGAGAAAAAAAAAGAAAAAAAAGAAAAAAAATAATAATTATAGAAGACTCCCAAGAGGGGCAGTGAAGTGTTAATTATAGTAGCTATTGAATTCCAATATTACTCTCACAAGGGTTGTGGGGATTTGATAGTTGCTCCAATCCAATATTACCTTGACGGGTTGCGAGATTGAAGATCCAAGGTCTCAAAAAGGCGGCAGATATAAATTATTGCGTGAGTTTTATTTTTCTTTTCTTAGTGAGTGTGTAGCTACTTATTAATGCATGACATAAGGATCTTACACATAAGGCGAATGACTTATTATTCTTGAGTCGGACTTATATTAATTGTGGGCGGTTTTTCGAGTGATGGATAAGATGGTTACTTAGGATTAAAACCGTGCTTCCTTATTTTGAGATTTTACATTTATTATATTTCATGCTTTAAATAATGACAAATTTTCCCAAAAGCAATTTGCTCAAATAATAACCAGTCTTAAAGGCATAATAAGTGGGGGTATAAGAGTAACAAAATTAATCTTTATGAATAAGTCTATGCACTTTCACTTATGGAAAACAATAATCTTGTTTTTAAGCTTCGTACGGGGAAAGTGAAACTTGAGGATGATAAGTGTTCATGGTACCAATAGCCCTAATCTAAGTCCTTGATTTCTTTATGAGTTATTTCCATCAAAACCATTTCAAGAAAATCCAAAAAGATATAAATAGAATTGCTTTCCTTTGCATTCCATTGTAAATAATCAAATCATTCATCATGTAGCATAGTATAGTTTATTAACTCATAAAATGGCCGATGTGGATTATTTAAGAGAAAAGTGCACTCTAGAGTTTTGAAATGTTGTATTGCATGAGGCCATGGCAATGGTCAAGTGGAGGGGAGTTGATAAGTGTGAAAACACTCATCAATTATGATCCAAAAACCACTGAAAACACAGTCAAATACATTATATTTAACTGTAAAATATCATAATTACGTGGGTATTTGTGTTTTTGTCTTTTCAGGTAAACAAGATGCATTTTTAAGCAAACACGCGCTTTGAAGGGAATTTATTTGACAAAAGACGAAGAAAAAGACGAAAGAAGCTTTCAAGGACCTTACTTGCCAAAATTATAAAGACGAAGGACTTAAAGTGTAACTTTCATAAGACAAAGGATGAAAAAGGAAATGGCTTAAAAGCTTTTAATACATTTAACTAAGAGATGAAAGATTAACGACCAACTAGAAAAATGGAGATAGTTATTTACTTGGTCAAAGACTCATTCACAGTCAATACTTAAACACAAAACACGTCTTCTTCCCCAATGAAGAGAGAGAGAGAGAGATGGTTTAACACCTTCTCACCACATCACCTGCAAGTCCATATTAAGAGGATTCAAGAAATATTTAGGCAAAGATCAAAACAACAAAAATGCTCCTTATCATCTCCTCTACAAGGAGATACTATTTAATTAGATCAAAAGTTAAAGAAGAAGAAACACCCAAATCGGATGTGAAGAACGCTAAATAGCTTAACCTCGTATTTACACGTGGAAGAAGAGGAGTGGACAAGACACATCACCACCACCACTCAACGGCTATAAATACCAAGAGAATACCTCAATGCAAAGCGGTTAGCTTAGGAGTAGTTTACACATAGTTAGGTTAGAGTTAGTTAGATAGTTCAATTTTCTTTCACTTTTCTTGTTAAAATCTATAACTGAATTAGTTAGAATTTGTAACTGATTTCTGTTTCCACCATTAATGAAACTCAACTTTTAATCTTCAAGCTTGTCTCAGTTTCTTTTAATTTCTGTTTTATTTTTCTTTTGCTACTGTTCACGAAGCATAGTTAGTGTGTAAAATGGCTTAGAGTTTTGGTTATTGTTGATTAGTAAATACTGTTCATGAAGAGTATTCAGGTAAAAAAATATGAACTAGCTACTGTTCACTTAGAATTGGTTTAATTTCTCTTTATTGCTAATGTTCGAGATAAATGGTTAGTGGTTATTGATCATGACTTTGTGTTTGTTGTAACCGATTATCTTACTTTCGCCATTAATCTTCTTTTACATAAGCTAGTACCATTTTATGATAAAATTGTTCATTAATGAATTTCTGAGATGTAGATCATTAGAAATGTTTATTAGTTGTGTAATTGGTAATGAGTTAGATTTAGAATTTGAGTAATGCTAGGATTAGTTTGCTATAGTGAGATTCTGTCCATATATTTGAAGTTCCATACCAGTCTCGGCATGGTTTGATAGCTCGGTAGTGTTGACATCAGTTTATGGTTCAAGTTTCAAGCTTGGTTCGTGGATTTGATATTAAACTCGGTTCAGCATAGCATAATTTCGACAATGGACAAGGCCTGAATGTTTATTTCGATAGAGTCAACTTTCAGTAGGACAGGTTGTAGGCTTGATGTTTTGCAGGATTACTTTCAGTTCTTACATGTTTCTATTTCAAAGGATATTATCTTTCCAGCCATAGATAACAAGCAGAATAGTGGTGTTTCGTTGTATGCAGTTTAGATCAGTGTTTGAGTTTAGTTGGTGCTATAAGGTAGCTCAGCGCTAACCTTCGACTCAACAGACTTACTTCGGATGTCAAGGTCAAACACGAATTCAATTTTCTGTATACTTGTAGTCATAATCTGCCTGTAATTTGCTTAATATACTTGTTGTTAAGTGTAGTTTAATTTGTGCTTTTGGATTTCTACATCGATCATTGTTGTTAGATGTTATATTACTTGCTGGAGTGCTACTAGTTACATGTATTCTCTTATCTCTTATTCACTAGAGCTTTGATCCTAGTGTTTCTGCTTTTTAAATTCCTGAATTTAGATCTATATTAGGGTGTTTGGTATTAGTTCATATCACTTGATCTTTAAGCTAGAGGATCACACTTGTGTTGTTAGATATTAGGTAGTTAATATGTGAAATTCCTTTTCTGATTAAAACTGTTGGGTTACTTGCTTGTTAGGCTGCGTTTTCTTTAATGATGGTCTTTTAATTTTTGTAGTTTGACCTTTAAATCTGCTTTTCATTTGGTTTCCTTTAAATTCAATTTAGGAATAGTGTAACTATAGAATTTCATTCTTATTAATTGATTTTAAAATAGAAAAGATTTAGAGTTATAAAAATTGAATACTTAGTTTTATAAAAAATACTTGTAGTTTTATAATTTGGTAATTTCAGTATTTTTACTTCGTAGTCTAAATTTGTATTTTACCTTTTTATATTTCGTGCATTTAATTGTTGTACTTGCAACGTGTTTATAGTCTAGTACGTATACGTATATATATATAGCTATTTTTATATTTTTGCTTGTTAATTGCGAATTAGAAATAGATACCATTCAATATCTTATCACCAAAAAAAATAGAGTCAAGCTTGATATGTTAAATCAATTTGATTAGATACCAAGACGAAACGATACTAAAAAACGATTTATTATTAGGCATGACTTTATTAGAGGATTGCCCTCAAAGGCATTTGAGAACGATCATAATTGTCTTGCATTTCTTAAAGGCAAGTAGCACAACACCTCATTTAAGTCTAAAAGTGTGCATGCCAGTTCTAAACCGTTACACTTGCTTCATATGTACCTTTTTGTTCCTACATTAGTTGATAGTCTTAACAATAAATCTTATTGCTTGGTTATAACTGATGATCACTCTAGGTTCACATGGACTTTCTTTTTTAGCTAAAAAGAGTGCTACATCTGAGACTTTAATTAGTTTTGTCTCACAAATAGAAAAGAAAGCAAAGTGTAAGGTAGACATCATTAGAAGTGATAATGGAGGCGAGTTTAGAAATCATACTTTAGATGCCTTATGTGACAAGAAAGGGATTTATAGGGAGTTTAGTACAGATAGAACTCCACAGCTAAATGGTGTAGCTAAGTTAAGGAATAGAACTTCTATAGAAGCAACTAGGACCATGTTAGCAGATGCTAAGTTATCCATTGGTTTTTGGGCTGAGGCTGTTAATACAGCTTGTTATGTTCAAAATAGGGCCTTAAATAACAAGTATCGTAATAAGACCCCTTATGTGCTATTTTGGAATAAGAAACCTTTAATGGATTTCCTTAGACACTTTGGATGTCATGTGATTTTAATGAACACTAGTGACAACCTTGGAAAGTTAAATTCAAAAGGCGACGAGGGATATTTTGTTGGATACTCTATAAAAAGCAAAGCGTATAAGGTTTATAACAAAAAGAATAACATAATCAAAAAGAATTTCTATGTTGACTTCTTGGAAAATAAACCTAGTGATCCTGAAACTGGACCAAACTGGCTCTTTGACTTAGAACCACTGTCTAGGTCTATGAATTATATGCCTATTTCTAACCATGCAGATTTGGAAGAATCAAATACTAATAATGCATGTATACAAGCCAATGAGGTCTTTGGATCACAAGCAACTAAGAAAACTCCCTCTTTTAATGTCTTGGAGATACCTTTTTGGAGTAAAGAATTTGCTAAAGCATATGCTGCTGATAAAAGTGTGGAGTTCATTAGATCGTTATACTCAATGGTTAAGAACCATTGTATCTAGGATAATCAACATTCATATGATGTTAACCATAACAGAATAAAACATTGATTAGTAACACCATGTTATGAACAAGATAAATTTCCTCCCAACGATTGCTTGTATTAATGATTAACAAACAACCACTAGGCGTGTATACTATAAATCCCATGCCTAGTACACAAAATCAACTTTAGGTTTACATTGTGAATGAATTATATGTAAAACCTACGGTCTATGTTTTCTTTATATACTAGAAAACATAGCTTACAAAGAAAGCTAAAACAATAAAAAGACTTTAGCGGCTTGTTCTTTTCCAACTTGTACACTTTAGCGCTTGTCTTCTTATTTTGTTGTTTTGACGCATCAACTCATAATTTCGACCCAACTATCTTCCCCTACTTGATGATGTCAAACACACTTCCCCTTAAGCGCGCATTCTTTGTAAAACATATAACACCACGGATCAACAGATTGCATTGTGTTGACTTCATCCCCTTTTTTACATGATCCAAATAGGGGTCTTGTATGTAAGTAACCTAGATTTCGACCACTACTTAAATAATACCATACTACTAATACAAGTTTTCTATGTCTCAAGTTACCCTCCATGAAGAACCGATAGATTGCCTTTAAATTAATTTGAGCATTAGAAACTCACATAAGTTGTACTAATACTAATGAGCAGTATTAAACACCTTCACCTCAATGTTACATGTATATGATTAACACATGAAAAATTTAGCTTCCCCTTAAATTGTGCTAATCATTCTTGAATCTTCAAATTTTGTAGGCTTTATGTAATGATCACATATGAATAAATTTAGTTACAACTTACTTGATGATGAAGTAGAATAACCCGAACTTGCGTTCCATGTCTTGTACTAAACATGTAACAAAGAACAAATACTCATGGTACAAAGTATAAGTAGACCTTCATCCCCTTGCCAAAATCCTCATCCTTAAAATGAGACACTGAGCACAAATAACGTAACTCCTTCAAGTGATAACATCTTCAACTGATAGATTTGACAAATCTTCATCACTAATCTTTTAAGCACGAACAAGTTATTAAGAGTAATGGGTGCTAGTCACAACTTTTAAGATATGATAGAACACATACTCGCGAAAATCTACTTCGTCTTCAAACAAATTAGAAAAACTTTTCTTCGTAATCAATGGAAATAAAACGAGCCTTTATACCTTTAAGACCTAGTTGTTGTGAATAAATCAATCTCCAAACCAAAATATCTCCAAAACTTTCTGTCAGCGGCTAGATTACAAGTGTCAACGGATATATTTGACGCTTCAGCGGCTAGATCAACCTGCTGTCATTTGTCAGCAGCTAAATAACTACCATTAGCGGCTTGAAAATTATATTAATGTACCACTTTTACTTGGCGAATCCCATAACCAGCAGTCCTATGTCTATTGTACTTGAACTATATAAATCATCACAAAACTGCCATAGATCACGTTTAGAAAAATCCTTGGGACCTCAAAATTTTCTTTTGACCAATAGTTATCCCTGTGTGAACACACCTTTGTCTCTTTTTTAATCATCATTGGACCATCTTTATTGTATCACAAACCAATATACTATTGTAATCCCACTTGAAGGACTGTAATAGCACATGAATCTTATGTCTATATCAAGAATATCCATACAGTAACAATTTTGGGATACAAACTGCACCAAAATCTCCACCTACGAATCTTTTGTATATTAAACCTCACGTGAACACCTAAAAATCATCCAAACTGTAACTTCTTTCAAAGTATAACTTATTTTCTACCTACACGTTTCATATTCTTTGCGTGTAAATAATAGATAACAACTGGCCCTCGACTTGTTCCCATATCAATACCAAGAATACTATAAATTAAGATAAGAGAGATATACCATATCCCCACAAATCAGGAAGCATTCTTTTTCTTCTTTTGGATACAAACGAAAGATATAGGACCACAAGCATAGTAGATCCAACATTCCTTGTACCCATATATTACGTCGAATATGATATGATCACACTTATGAATTCTTGAAAGAAATGGATCTGCTACAAACTTCATATCAGCAACATGTAGTCCACGTCAGGGTCATTAGAAACCTTGATCATAAAATCAAATCATAGCAGATCTTGTTCTTCATTATAGATAAGTTTTCATCCTTCAATAAAATCGTATCACTCCTAGGGTTGAAGACAAAACCCCCTAAGAGTACATTGAAACCCTAGGCATCACTGACATACATAACTACAATCAAAACCAAAAACAAAACATACCTTTTGGTTCACACCAACGAACGACCAATTCACAGCCTCAATCGTTCATCTTCACGATCAAGTTTAGGGTTTCTTCATGCAAAACCCACGTTCAGTCTCCTATATACTTGCAAGAACAAATCCATCCCATAACAGATCTACAGTTTATATCAAACCCTAAAAACGAAAATCATAGTAGCCTTAAGATCATGATTCTAGAGTTCATTGTTGATTTAAGAATCAACTCACTAAGGCTAGAACAATCACCAAATACGATTCAGACGATATAGGGTTTATATCTCCAAAACCCTAAAACGAATTCAAATCACTCCTCTTTTAACGACAGTTTAGTTGTCACTAAAATGCCACAGATGTGACTACTCCTTCCTCCCATTCTTTTTGTGACACGAGATCTGTCACAAAAACGTCGCAAATTTGTCACAGATCTGACAGACTGTCGCTAAACCGTCACTAAAACTGTCGCTAATTCTGGACAGTGTCTTCACAGCAACACGAACACGAAAATAACACTTTGTATATCTTAGATATCACGAGCCTTAGGCTCTGATACCAATTGTGGAGTCCGTTAGATCGTTAGACTCAATGGTTATGAACCATTCTATCTAGGATAATCAACATTCATATGATGTTAATCATAGCGGAATAAAACATTGATTAGTAATGACATGTGTTGATACAAGACTTGGATGATCCTTGCTTGATCCGAATTTGGCTTAATTCGGATATGTTGGGTTCCAGCTCTTGCACCAAGTGAACTTATTGCTGAGATCCTACACACTAAAACAACACGCGTTAAGCTTACCGTAGGAACGTATCAGACGATTAGACTCCGGCGTGAGAGTAAGTAATCGGTTTAGGGTTAGTAATCGGTTGTAGGTTGAGAGTATGAAGAATGTGATACCTTTGTGGAACCCTTGGGGTTCCTTATATAGGCGATGAAACCCTAATGGGCTGTCACCGATGCTTCGGCCCCAAGCAAAGGATAAGTGCCATAATTAGTTTGATTGTTATCTTCTAATTATTGTTAGTGTATATCCTCCACTTTAGGGTAAATCCCAATCTTAATAAGATTGTGATTCTGTCTAACCCTGTACCGGCTGTGCCTGGCCGTGGGTCGCACATATCTATGCGGCCACTATTCATTCAAAGCCCATAAGCTTAAATGACATTAATCCAACCCATCCATGACGGGCCGGATGTATGTAGTACCCGTGGGTCGTGTCCATGACCCTATTGGGGACTATACGTCATCATGTCCCCTAGTCTAGTTGTTACAGACGTAGGCGTAACCTCTAGACTAACCAATGTCCCTTATTAGTTTGTTAGGAAAGAATGGCCACACACACAATATTGTTGACCGAGACAACATTAATGAATGCATTAATGGTAGGCAAGGTCGAGAGAACGGTTCAGGTATTTCTCTATAAAAGTGCACCACATGGGCCCACCTTCGAGCCACTCAAAACTGTTTAAGAGGTGACCCGTGGACCCCTATGATGTTTCGACTGTAGCAGTAACCCAATCTGTTAGATGGGCGTAGTGGATTACACATGACAATCATCCAGGCTAACTCGTAAACTGCGGCAACCTTATAAAAAGCCTGTGTGTGTGACTGTGCACACATACAGTTCCCACCTTCTACGACCATTGTTGCATTTCCTCTCATTCCTTCTACTTACTTTCCACGGAAATCCGTCGTACCAGGTTAGATCACCGCGCCCTTCTACTCATATTTATAAATCATGGTGAAAGACAACCCCACCATCACGACTGTACTCATTGTGATGTCGGCGGAGAAATTTATGGAATTCATGTCTGATTATTATATTCCTAAGAGCGTACACCCGACCTATCCGGGTGATGCTGAAGCGATCACGGACGCTCCTGCTTGGAAAATAGGCGTATATACGCGCCTGTTTGACTCGAACAACTACCGCATTCCCCTTTCTAAGTTTCTTGTATATATCGTTACGTATTATGATTTCCATATAACCCAACACCACTATATAAGGGCGTGTAGGATCAATCAATTCGAGATTACATGCCATACATGTAGTATATCCTCTACCGTAAGTCTTTTTAGGGTTTTTTATGCACCTCAAATGGTCAACGGCTGGTTGTCGTTTAAAAAACGGTCGGGTAATGCACCCATGTATTATACCAAGGCTTTAGATTCGTTGAAAAACTGGTATGACCATTATTTTTTCATAGATGCTAAGGTATTTCCCACTCGATTTTGCCTGAAAAACAGAGATCCAATAGATTATCCGCCCCCCAAAGATACATACAGTAATAGGTTTGTGAGGATAATAGATACCAACCGCACATATTTCCACAAAGGCCTACCAGAGAATTTCTTGTTCCTAGTAGGCATCAGCCGCAACTATTACGGCTGAGAGGACAAATATCCCACATTCTTGAACATCCATAGAGAGGGTGGGTGTTTCTTTATATATAGATATATGTCCATATAAACGTGTATAACATGCTTTCAATCAGACTAACGTACATGTATGCATATGCCCGCAGAGATGAAGCTATTTGGGTTACTACGCCAGGGGGAACTGAATAAGGTTGAGGAGGGATCCCGACCACTACGTGAGGGTGAGCTCCCTCTATTTCTCGTGACTTCAAACATGACCATACCCCTCGAAGAAATAGCAGAGCTGCAGTCCGGCGTAAAGGAACCAGTGATAGAGAAGTCGCCGCTGGATTTCACCAATGAAGACGGTGGCGATATGCTATTAGAGAATGCTACTGCCCTCCAAGGTGAAAACCAAGGTGAGAACATGGAGCAACCAACCGATCCGTCCATCAACCGTCTATTTGTTGATGAAGATGAAGAGGAAGTGGAAAATGAGACTGGTACCTCTAGGCAGCCAAAGCCTACTTATAGGAAACGTAAATCCTGGAGGAGGGTCGTCAGAGAAGTAGAAGTGGAAGCGGGGGCCTTTAACCCGCCACCTAAGAGGCTGCGCGAGGATCACCCCCAATACCATGAAGGGAGCAGCACTACCCTACCGCAGGGCCATCCCTTACCCCTCCTATCGTAACAGAAGAGCAGGTAGAGACAATTGTATGGAAGGCGACGCTAGTAAGTGTCATAACCCCCATCAATACTGCGCCTACAATATCAACGTAAGTTCGCCTCCTGTATCCTTATGTCTTATCTTGCGTACTTTGTGTTTATTCTGGTAAGCAAAAACCAAAAAAGACTTACGAGTTTACTTTGAATAACAGGGCGAACCTACAACCGTGGCATATGAGAGGGAAGTTGGTAGGGAACCATTCCCCGTGATAACCGTTATTCCACCATCTCCTCCTCCCACTCAGGCAGAACAAGGATGGAGTCTAAGGAATTCAACGTCACCTCGGCGCACTAGATGACTGTTGGTGCGGCTCTGCGACGTCGTTTTGTCTAAAACCCCCAATTTACATTGCGCAGCGAAAATACACAGTTGGGTGTTATTTACAAACTTCATTTCACAACTCTTTAAATGACCCAAAAACTGTATATTTAAGAATAAATATGGAAATAATTTAATTTAATGTCTAAAACCTTCAATCCCAAGTAAAATTAGTTAAAAATATATCAGAGTAGCGTACAGGTTTCCCTAGGATCTTAATCAAAACAACAAACCTTTTACCAAAATACTTGACCATTTACTGTATGTTTATGACAATAGGGAAAGAAATCCGTTTTAGACAAAATTACTACAAAAGCAATCCTGCAATCCTTCTCCAGCAAGCTCCGTAATTCAACAGCTTCAAGTACCTGAAATACATGCTTAAAATCATCAACACAAAGGTTGAGCAAGTCTATAGGTTTTACAAAACAAAATTGAACACATCGTAAAAATCATTCACAATTGTTTTGATAAAATTGTGGCCATAGAATCTATTAATCAGGTATATCATATTATAGCAGTAGCTATCGAATTGTATTAAGCTCATGACACCGACCGCTTAACTTAGTCACCCACGCCAAATGCCAGCATGACTAGAAAAATTACCAGTGCCCCTACTAGCGTATTAATTGCAAGAATACCAATTCTCATTCATGTAAAATTATCCTTCCCAGCGGGTTACTCAGCGTAAAGCCCTGGTCTCAGATAGGGTTGTCAGCCCAATAGTACTATTATTAGAATAAGCGACTATTCCCAACTCGCAACATCAACTCAGAAGATAGTTAACGGCTCATGAATTTGGGGTCTTATGCAATTAGGTACTTATACAATTCATTTCATCAAAGGCAACATCGGATCCAACAATTACTCATGACATGTGTTCATTTTACTTCAAATAGCATGTATCCCCCTCTCGGGTTTTAAAATCATTAAAACAAGTAGATAGGGAGGCTGTAGACTCACCTGTAGTAATAGCAGTAGTAAGACGATCTTCGACGATAGTTGATACCTGGTAAACACAAAAACCGTAACCTATCAAATAAGGTGCGTTCATCAATAATAACTCGAGTAAAATCCATACTTAGTAATATCAAACTCAAAATCATAAAATAAAAACTAATCCAAAATAAAAATAATACAATTGACCTTTTTATTTCATTCTATATATTTTCTATTAGTTAATTCCTTCGATAAAAATCTGCCTGCACACACCAAATGTACAAGCTCATTTACCCCACTTAAACACGTCAAATTTTTATGATACTAATCAGAAACTTCACTTACTATGTATAGAAAGCCCTGTTAAAAACTCATCAAAAGATTTTACATTTAAAGTTCCCTGCCCGACACATCTTTGAACTACAAAAACCGGACAGTTTTACGTCCACAACACTTATAGTCTTTTAACACATTTATTTTTCTCCGTTTATGAAACCGACACTCGACTTTGAAAATAACACGACATCCTCATACTTAACATTAAAAATCAGTCCATGACATATTTAAAAATCCATTTTATAGTCCCCGAGATTCGATCCAAATATCGACAACAATTATATATTGTGTCGGTACTCATCTCCCGGTACACGAAATAATCAAACTAACGTAACTTTTCGCTCGTTTGGAGCTACAAGTCCTACCTTATACCAATACGAAGATAAAAACATCCTCTACAACAATATCTAATTAGTTTTTCTCAAACTCAAACTGATATTTACTTTTAATAATCTGCTATAAAATATATTTTAAATATCACTCAAAATCAATTTTTCACCATATTTTAACCCCATTTTTACCACTATTATCATTCTTATACTACTAGTTTATATCATAACACACTAAATCATCCTAGATGATCAAATCATAAAAATCCAAATCAAAAATAATAATATGCAATCATAAAAACATATATATATATATATATAAGCATAAACACCTACATACAACAACAATTTAAGATCAAAACACATGATTTTCATCCAAAAATGGGTTCTTCAAAAATATCAATGCATGTAAGAAATTTGTGTACCAATGTGTAGAGATTGATGAAACTAAGATGGGTCTTCAATTGGTTTTAATAGATTCAAGTTAGATTTTGAAAAATCTATGGTGTTAGGGTGGTGATGGGTGACGGATTGTAGAGAGAAAATGGGGGAGAGAGAAAAAAATTTGGTGAGTGGAAAATTGTGTGTATTTTTGTGTTAAATTTTCCTTTTATATGGAAAAAGTTTAGGGTAGTTTTTGCCAATAGTGATTCTTTTGGACCAAAGTGCAAATACTTTGTTAAAAAGCGGGAAATGACTATTAGTCACTTTTGAAAAATTTTACGTGTCTCGGGTTTCATAAAAATGCTTCACAAAACTTAAAACGCACACAAAATAAGATATTATATAGTCCCGACACGACTTAATACGACATTAAAAATAAAAACGTCAAAATATTAAACATCGACATGTTTAAAGTAAAATGTAAAATTTCTTGGGCATCCTTCGATATCGTCATCACTAATAGTCCTCGCAACTCGTCAAAACGTAAAAATATGACTTTCAACATCATCCAAATCAAATCACCAATCGTCGTAATAAATACCTCGTCAAAAAATTCAAAAATATACGTAAAAATATAATTAGATAATGACCACGATTTTGGGTTGTTACATCCTACCCTCCTAAAAGAGAGCGACGTCCCGACGCTCAACCCGCCTCACATTCGCATTTCCTCACTTGTATAGTCAACGTGACCTCTTATCCTCAAGAGATACTCACGTCTTTCACACTAGTCCAACTCAATTCTTATGATATCACCATATCCACAACTATTACTACACTTCAACTTTTCAATTTCACCTTCTATTATGCTAATATTCCTTCATTATTCATACTCCTTTTGCATCACTTTCTCAGTTTCATTCCTGCCCCAATACTCTGACAACATACCCCACAATTCAGACAACATACATAGTTGTGATTCAAGTTGTCATATTACACCTCTTAACTACTGATATGACGATTATCATCGCATAAGGATTCCATCTTCACTAGTTTCCATTAGTCCTCATAGTAAAATATTAAGATATCATCATCTTAAGTTTCAATTATATGTTGATGTGATTGATACCAATTTCAACTACCACCGTTCAATTCATCCTTTCACTCTATCCATTGCTTTCCCAAAATACGCAATATTCCTCCTTAAATCAATTCTTCACACTCTGTGTAAAAATCTCTAAAATCCAAAGGTCAATCTCAATCTCTGGTTCACATAATATGTTCAAACCTTAATCAATACTCATACTTTATCACAGCGATTTCCAGTATTCAAAAATTACTCTGCCTCTATGTCCTGAGGTTATACTCAAACTAAATACAATGAGATTATCCATAATTCTAACGAGTCACTTAAATACTTTCCATAATCATTTTCCACTTTCATTCATTCTAACAATCTCTACACTGAATTATTGTACCTTCCATAGTACATTATTACATCTTCCTCGTATCATATACTGTTTAAATAACTCCGTTAGCCTCATATATTCAAATCTGAAATATAATGGTCAAATCACTTCCTGATATCGTAATATATTTTATTCCAACCATTCTGTATTAATACTTCAATTTGTAAAATCCCTTCAATACTACATGCGATACTCTCCCAGCACTCTAAGAATAATTAAATTCTCTTTTTAGTCTGAACAATTTATTCACCACTGGTCCTTGCCTTCTTAACACACTCTCTGATCTAATAGGAGAAAAAAATTAAATAATCACCATAACCGTTTTTGTCCCACAAAAACATATATCTCAACTTTCTCATTTCTATTACCATTCTATTTCAAAATTTCCAACAATCTGTTGATCTTCTTTCTTTGATATTCTTTTTCCATTAGTTTATTACCTTGATTCTAACTTTCTTTTCATTCTATCCATTCTGCTTGTTGTTACCAATATTCCAATTATCTCAAAACACAAGAGTCAATTCTCAATTACTTCAGAAATTTTATAAGTCCTTTTTCCTTCTCCTTCTTACTAAATACTCACTAGTTGATAGTTAAAGTATCCACACTCATCCTTCATAATATGAAACATACTTCGTAATACAGAACTATAACATATCCCATCTAAAATTTACCAATTATTATTTCCCCGTCATCATTAAGTAATCCTTAACTCCTTCCTTTAAAATCCCAGAATGGCATTTATACACAAGTCCTTCTTATTCTTGTTTTCTTCATACTTGATTCCATACAAGTAATACTTTTCAACCCCAAGACAAATACCGCAATGTCAAATCTCATGATCATATAAACCCCGTTACACTTCTTTATTCAAGTCAACACACTACTATTGCTTTCCTTTGCACTTGATATTATCCAAGTATCATCATCGCAGCTCTATAATTCCTTCAGATTCCTCCAATACTAACTATACAGGCACAAAACTTCAATCTATTTTCAGCGTTCATAAACAACTTCTTCAACTACAAAATCAGATCTCACAACCACAACTTAAATATATGAATGAATTTCACACATTTAGTTCTTCTTTGTCAGCTTTATCCTTGGTTCAACAATCAGTGAAAACGTCCTGATAAACCTCCGATAATACTCAGCATACACAAAGGAATTGACAAGCTTCAGTCGGTTTCATCGGTATTGACAAAGCCTCAATCGTTTTAATCTAGTCAGATTTTCACGATCACTTCAGCCATAGATTGCACATTCTAAAACATCTATAATACTCCAACTAAAATTCTTATCCAAAGAATTTTACACACCGTTCCTCCTTTTAATAACAATTTTCCAATTGTTAGAGAATACTCTTAAATCATCTAGTCGTCACACTAAACATTCTCAATCAATAATGGACACCGATTTCTGGTGCTCAGTTTGTTCAGCCTCACGACAATCATCTTATTCACAGAACATCCAGCTTCTTTACTTTCTTCCGTTATTACTTCTCTCATGACTTACCCTTCCAGTCGAATCAGATTATCCTTATTGTCTCATCTACCAATCCTTACAATCAAACATATTGCCATCCTCACTTCCTGACAATGCCTTATAATAAAATATACAATCAGATTGCATAACTCCTATCACCAAGCTAACACAAAGCTTCCTTTTTCCCATGACGACAGTGAACTCTACGATTCCGTAGAATAATCACATAGTATCCTCAAGTACCAACTCATCTTCTCATTCTTTTCCCGACTACTACTAGTAAAGCGCACAGAAAATTTGACTTATTGTAGTTTCCTACTACATACCTTCTCATCATTTACCAATAAAATTGTCAAATAAAAATTCCACTAATTACTCCCTGAAATCAGTACTCAATGTTCAACAACATTCCAATTTAATTCTTTCCACCTTTATTTATCATATCCTATGATATTCATCCTTATCCTGGTTAACTTCTCACAACTCTACTTCAATTGATTGCGCTATACCTCTTAATTCCATAAGCTCAGAAAATATTTCCTTAATATATACACATATATATTATTCTTCCGTCGGTGAATTTCTCATTTCGACCAATCGCAAACTCTCGTTGATTTCTCGTCCTCAGTTTTGCTAAAATCTAACATCTTCAAAGTTCAATATATTCTTAATAACACCTTAAGAATTTAATACACCATCAATAACACTTTCAGAATTTCAATAAAATTCTAACTCAATGATTACCAGATAAGAACACACAATTTACTGCATCTAATCTCAAATCTTATCAGCATTTCCAAAATATAGACTGTAATAGCAGCGACACTCCTTTCATATTGATTTTCCATTATCTGAATAATTCCTTTATTAAATCTCCTTTACCGAAATGAAAACATTTTATTACCGCAGAAATACCAATTCCTATACTGCACTCCTTGTTATTCCTTCAGCAGCTCGACCTCTAGCTAGTCCGTACTTACATAAAGTAAATAGATAATTACTTAAGTGCTATAAAAATACATGTGATCTACACATCATACTTTCTCCTGTTTACCCGATTTATAGTAACTGCTTGAATACCATCTCTTCTTATCTTAGATTATTAAATTCCAAGTTTACCTTCTCTTAGAGGAAATAAATTCCTATTCCTTATTGTCATTCGCAACAATACCATTCCTTTACCCTTTTCTGCCACACTTAATTTCAAATCAGGATCAATCTTTAAATTACTATCTCTTTTCGTCTAGTTGAACATTCCCAATTAACCATTGATATACTAAACATCCATCAGTTACTCGAACTTATCCATATAGTTGCACCTTTCCAATTACCATCAATAGTCGTACGGCACTCTTCACCGCATCTCTTCTCATAACTAGGAATCTAACACGCAGACATCCTTTTAAAATCTTGCAGAATAACAACAGCATCTCCAACTGGAACAGCAGCATCTTCAATCTCAGCAGCATCTTCAGTCTTAGTAGCATCTTCAGTTTCAGCAGAATCTCGTCTCCTCAACACTATCAGCTTTAAACAATCTAACAACTATTCTCACAATCATATAATCTACCCTAATGGCTGGCAACCTTTGGAGACATATTTCAAGATACTCAGTCATATACACAGGAATCCCTGCTAAGACAAAAACATATCTCACTCAACTCTTTCCATTGTTATCACATACGAAAGAGACATAATAAGTATACACATCGAGATAGAAAGAATAGGGTCTTTTCATCAAGATATAACATGAATACTTCATACGCCAACAACACAATACTACCTAAATTCCACAATCATCTCAAGAGAAAAGAATAACAAAGACACATCAAAATACTAAAGGGTAATAGTAGATTTCATCCATAAATCCGAGAAAATCGCAACAAAACCTTGTCACTAATGTCACTTACCCTTACGATCCTAAACAACAACAATAATAATAATCCATCACAAAACTACCTCACAACATCTAGATAATCCAAATACAATACAATAATACATAAACTGAAATACAACAACAATCCATCACTACATCACTCCATAGGATGTGGTCCATCACTTTCTCCAACTTGGCTCGTTCCTACTTCATCTTCAACTGGTCCTAACTTGCAGCACCTCCCTTTTAGATCTAAACACGGTGGATTACTAAATCCATACTTCAAAAGCCCTCCTTGACACGGCGGATCTATCATATAATGAGAATTAGCATACACCTTACTATCCTGAAACTTCCAATGTGGCTCAAGATACGGCCCAACATGATCTACATATTCACTTAACCTGTGAAGCCTATCTATCTCTTTCTGATACTTCTCAAAATCAGTCCCATAACTTCTCAATTCAGTTCTAACCTCAGTTCTTCCAACCTCTCTCCCAGTCATATAATTATCACTATCAGACTCTACAACATTTTTCTTATCATTCGTATCATCCTCGTAATCTAACCATCCACCTGAAATCTTATGATCACCTACATACTGATTATGCAAACTCCATTGACCTACAGCAAATCCCCCATTCTTGACGTAATATGGTATGTCAAACATTTTCTGAAATCACTAAAAATTCAAAAATACATAAGGTCATTATTTAAAAATATATATGCAATGCATAATCATGCAAATGCAAATGAATTACGTATGCCAAATATATGTATGCGATGAAATGAAATGCAATGCAAATGATAATTATACAATACTCATAAAAATGAAATTATGATGAAATTATGGTGAAATTATGGTGAAAGCACTCCACGTCCTTTCATTAATACCAATACCTCATTACAGTATTTACTTAATAAATACACAAGAATTCACAACAATTATAAGGGATACATCTATAATAACAAAGCATAACAAAAATAAATAATCTTACCGGAGCCTTGCAGAGAAGTTGCGTTGCTTTATAAAATACTTTCGACACCAAAGTTATAGTTTAGGACATTTTTCAAAAATCGACCTAATTCGCTATAACTAAAAAGCTCTGGTTACCAATCTTCTAACACCCCCAATTTACATTGCGCAGCGGAAAATACACAATTGGGTGTTATTTACAAACTTCATTTCACAACTCTTTAAATGACCCAAAAACAGTATATTTAAGAATAAATATGGAAATGATTTAATTTAATGTCTAAAACCTTCAATCCCAAGTAAAATCAGTTAAAAATATATCAGAGTAGCGTACGGGTTTCCCTAGGATCCTAATCAAAACAACAAACCTTTTACCAAAATACTTGACCATTTACTGTATGTTTATGACAATAGGGAAAGAAATCCGTTTTAGACCAAATTACTACAAAAGAAATCCCGCAATCCTTCTCCAGCAAGCTCCGCAATTCAACAACTTCAAGTACCTGAAATACATACTTAAAATCATCAACTCAAAGGTTAAGTAAGTCTATAGGTTTTACAAAACATAATTGAACACATCGTAAAAATCATTCACAATTGTTTAATAGAATTGTGGCCATACAATCTATTAATCAGGTATATCATATTATAGCAGTAGCTATCGAATTGTATTAAGCTCATGACACCGACCCCTTAACTTAGTCACCCACGCCAAATGCCAGCATGACTAGAAAAATTACTAGTGCCCCTACTAGGGTATTAATTGCAAGAATACCAATTCTCGTTCACGTAAAATTATCCTTCCAAGTGGGTTACTCAGCGTAAAGCCCTGGTCTCAGATAGGGTTGTCAGCCCTATAGTACTATTATTAGAATATGCGGCTATTCCCAACTCGCAACATCATGTCAGAAGATAGTTAACCGCTCATGAATTTAGGGTCTTATGCAATTAGGTACTTATACAATTCATTTCATCAAAGGCAATATCGGGTCCAACAATTACACATGACATGTGTTCATTTTACTTCAAATAGCATGTATCCCCCTCGCGGGTTTTAAAATCATTAAAACAAGTAGAAAGCGAGGCTATAGACTCACCTGTAGTAATAGCAGTAGTAAGACGATCTTCGACGATAGTTGATACCCGGTAAACACAAAAACCGCAACCTATCAAATAAGGCGCGTTCATCAATAATAACTCGAGTAAAATCCATACTTAGTAATATCAGACTCAAAATCATAAAATCAAAACCAATCCAAAATAAAAATAATACAAGTGACCTTTTTATTTCATTCTATATATTTTCTATTAGTTAATTCCTTCGATAAAAATCTGCCGGCACACACCAAATGTACAAGCTCATTTACCCCACTTAAACACGTCAAATTTTTATGATACTAATCAGAAACTTCACTTACTATATATATAAATTCCTGTTAAAAACTCATCAAAAGATTTTACATTTAAAGTTCCCTGCCCGACACATCTTTGAACTACAAAAACCGGACAGTTTTACGTCCACAACACTTATAGTGTTTTAACACATTTATTTTTCTCTGTTTATGAAACCGACACTCGACTTTGAAAATAACACGACATCCTCATACTTAACATTAAAAATCAGTCCATGACATATTTAAAAATCCATTTTATAGTCCCCGAGATTCGATCCAAATATCGACAACAATTATATATTGTGTCGGTACTCATCTCCCGGTACACGAAATAATCAAACTAACGTAACTTTTCGCTCGTTTGGAGCTACAAGTCCTACCTTATACTAATACGAAGATAAAAACATCCTCTACAACAATATCTAATTAGTTCATCTCAAACTCAAACTCACATTTTCAGAAAACTACTTTTAATAATCTGCTATAAAATATATTTTTAAATATCACTCAAAATCAAATTTTCACCATATTTTAACCCCATTTTTACCACTATTATCATTCTTATACTACTAGTTTATATCATAACACACTAAATCATCCTAGATGATCAAATCATAAAAATCCAAATCAAAAATAATAACATGCAATCATAAAAACATATATATATAAGCATAAACACCTACATACAACAATAATTTAAGATCAAAACACATGATTTTCATCCAAAAATGGGTTCTTCAAAAATATCAATGCATGTAAGAAATTTGTGTACCAATGTGTAGAGATTGATGAAACTAAGATGGGTCTTCAATTGGTTTTAATAGATTCAAGTTAGATTTTGAAAAATCTATGGTGTTAGGGTGGTGATGGGTGACGGATTGTAGAGAGAAAAGAGGGGGAGAGAAAAAAATTTGGTGAGTGGAAAATTGTGTGTATTTTTGTGTTAAATTTTCCTTTTATATGGAAAAAGTTTAGGGTAGTTTTTGTCAATTGTGATTCTTTTGGAACAAAGTGCAAATACTTTGTTAAAAAGCGAGAAACGACTATTAGTCACTCTTGAAAAATTTTACGGGTCTCGGGTTTCATAAAAATGCTTCTCAAAACTAAAAACGCACACAAAATAAGATATTATATAGTCCCGGCACGACTTAATACAACATTAAAAATAAAAACGTCAAAATACTAAACATCGACATGTTTAAAGTAAAATGTAAAATTTCCCGGGCATCCGTCGATATCGTCATCACTAATAATCCTCGCAACTCGTCAAAACGTAAAAATATGACTTTCAACATCATCCAAATCAAATCACCAATCGTCGTAATAATCAACCTCGTCAAAAATTTCAAAAATATACGTAAAAATATAATTAAATAATGACCACGGTTTTGGGTTGTTACATTTTGAAGAGGCCTTGGGACATGTGCGGAGTGCCGATAGGAAATTTTCCCGCCGAGAAAAACTTGTAGAGAAACATGAGAAAATAATATCTACCTTGCAATAGAACTTATCCATTGCGGAAGAAACAATAAAAGATCAATCCAGCCATGCCGTTGCTCGGGAATGCCGTATTGAAGAAATGGAGACCGATGCTCGAATCCTTCATGACATGGTATGTTCGCGATCCTACAAAATGTCCTAATAGAAGTAGCTTATGACCACAAAATAACCTTCAGTTTTTATACACACAGGTAGCCGTAGCCGAGGTGTCACACCCCACCATGGCGGAATATAGGTTTAGACGTATGGATATCATCACAATAATAATGTGTCTATAGAGATAACTAAATGAAATGGAAATATCATAAATGGGTTACAGATTGTCATGACAATATCTCAAACAATGCAGGCGTCTAGGTATGTAGGTAACAGGTCTACCCCTAACCAAAGACATACAAATACACACATCAACATATAGGTGTCAACAACGTAACACTTATTCAACCATAAAATAAAGGCTAAGAGGAAAAGGGGTTCCTCCAAATGCAATCTTAAGCCTCCAAATCTATCCACTCCTATTCTTACGCTTAACCACATTCTCACCTGAAAGAGACACTAAAACACGTCAATAATAAAGTTGGTGAGAGTCATAGGTTTAGACTCCAACGCCAAAATCAAGTCATAAGGTGTGAATAATAACCATTAATTAAAGAACATATGGACAATGTGCTACAAACATGCATTAATAACTAACATTCAAGATTTAACCATTCACCACAATTTCAAGGCCTTAAGCCTTATCTAACACCATGGTCCCATAGGTGCCCATACACCTATGAACCAATCCCAAGCCCCGCCTTGTCAACATCCCCTTGGTACTAAGTCAAATCACAATAACTGAGCCGGTACATGTCCCCCGATCCAAATCATAAACACAATTAAGAATCGCATAGCATTTAATCACATAAGTGTACACACAAGTCCACCACAAACCATAAAAAAACATTCACAACATTACTTACAAAACCATACTTTGTCTCTTCCATCACATCTGGAAGTCAAAAACATTAAAAGACATGGGACTATGAAACTCACCTGATCAAGCTTCTCCAAATATCCGCGCTCTAGCAAAAATCTAAACACACAAACATATACAATCAAGACATGAACCACATACCAAAATGACTCATCAATCTATGATGGATATCTAACCTTCTCCTACAACTTAACCTCATTATATGCCATAAGCATCCCATTACACCCGTCTATAAAGGCCTTAACTTAGTTAGTTCATAACCCGTCCCATTAACAATTTACCCAAAACATTCTTTGATTTTCATACTCCGTATTATGAGCCAAACGCCCACCAAACCTAAACCACATTCCTTGCAATGAAAACCCCATAAAATTATATGTGTTAACTAAAATCTCAGACCTTTCCCCAACATCAAAGCTAATTTTAAGTCCCGATATACAACTTATACTTTCACCTATCCAGATTTTACCGATTTTGAACATATGAAAAGTTTGTTATGATCAGAGGGTCCTCCACTATCCCAATTGATTGCCCCTCTTTCAGATATCTTATATAACATATAAAGTAACTCTCATGTTCATTTGAAAGTCCAATTGTACTCCTAAGTACCCTAACCACCTTAAAACATTAAATTAAACCCGACTGATTTCAAAACTATTTTGACCTCCTACTGTTGTAACCTGTTTTTGACCCACTTCCCTACCTCCAATTCAATTATTGTTTCTTGAATTTCAAATCCAATTCAATTACCTTTATAGGGACATAAGTTTCGAAAATTAAAAATTTGTAGAACTCTAGATATGATCAAAACAATGGACCAAAAATTTTGCCCAGTTTTTAATTACGAATTAATTTAATTAACCTAATTAGTTACCCATAACTTTACTAATTACAAGACCTAACTATTCTAATCATTACATGTCATTATTATACTGATTTTAATATAAACCCTAACCTTAATCCACCATTGGATGATTAAGAAAAAATTAAAACGCTTTAATTGAAAAGGGTTTTAAAGATTTATCTTTGATTTATGAAAACCCCAAATTTTATGAAGAAACCCTAATTCTTCTCTTTTTAGTAGACTAAAAATCTCCAGGAAACAAGTTTTATGCGTTTGATTTGTGTATGGAACTCCTTATATAGTACAAAAAGCCTAGACCAACCATAAGCCCACTTACCATAAAATTTTCCCTTCTTTTTGTTTTAATTGTATAATAACCGACCCTACCACTTAAAATTCGTTTTTTTATTTTAATTATTAATGATTGTATTAGTAATATTACCTTAATTTTTCTTAATTTATTTCAGCTCCTAAAGCGTCCAAAACCTCAAAACCGTAAAACTAGTCAAATTTACGGGTATACCGTAAAAGACGTAAAATATACAGTTTTATAAAAACTCGTGAAATATAAAATAAACTATTTAACTAAGTCCTACTTGACTTAAAACCATCCAGAAAAATACTCCCATGACTAAATATCTTACAGGAGACCTATAATTGCTAAATCCTAAATCGTAAAAATAAGATTTTCTATAATACATATACGTATACGTAAAACCACTAAATAACACCATCTTATTTCATAGTCACTACTATGTGAGCTCATGAACATGAAAACATCACACATCGTTTCACTCACAAGATACCCCGTACCCGAAAATAATGTCCAAACCACACTCTATTCACACCAAATAACACGTAAACAACTAAAGACACACACCATCACGAAATCTACACAAAAATAAGACTAAGTGACGAACCTCAAAACCGTGGTTGTCACATCATTCCCTCCTAATAGAAATCTCGTCCCGAGATTTACTCCTTAGGATCAGTCACATCAATCAACAAATCACATGAGGATACCTGTTCTAAAAGAAATCCTCTCATTTACACGTGAACTTTAGTTCATGACTCAATTTAATAGATATATTAACCAAAAATATTTTTCTTTATTCTCAAACTCTTGATCTGACAGTACATAAATCTTACAAATGAATCTTTGCAAATCAAAGAAACTTATTATCACAAATCCCGAATAACAGTATATGCAAATATGCATTCTCAAACCACATTTCCCAAATCTTAATGCATGAAATATATCATGTACACCAATTAATTCCCCAGATAATTCTATACCCATAAGCTACTGGTCGAATCTTACCAATGATCATAAATGGACCTACAAAACTCGACATCAACTTTTCCCTTTCTACCAAAACATACCCCCCGTTACTATGGGTGAAACTTCCTACATAACTTTCTCACTAAACTCTAGTGGTTTCCTCCTTTTCAGCATTTCATCTCTTGTTGCTCTTATCCTTTCCACAAACACCATTACTACATTATTAGTCTTTTTCACTAATTTTAGTCGACCATAAGGACAACTCACCTTATCCTTCCATATAGTGCCTCAAGTGGCATTTATCGACTTCTAGTATGATAACTATCATTATATGAAAACTCAAACATCGCTAACGAGTTTTCCACCTCCCTCTAACTTAGTCACCCAAGCTCTCAACACGACTCCTATACTTGTAGCAATTTCTCACTTCGTCCATCCATCTCCAATTAGCCGGATATCCTCATATCCAATCATGTTCATCGAATCCCTTTAGTCCGTACCCCAAACCACTTAAAAATTCGAACTTCCGAGTGACCTACGACGGTCTTTCACATATTCATTAGTTAGTTCTGTCAACTGCCCTCCAAACCCAAGCTACAACTACTTCCATTAAATTTGGATAGCTCATTAGTAGCACCCATACACTTATTTCTCACTTTTCTCATTGAAAGCTTTTTAGTGATCCTTTATACTCAACTTACCCTTGAACATATTTAACTCTTTCTAAGACAATTAGCTATATTTCTTCCTTTATATCTACACAATGTCTTACCTTCAAAGTCATAGTACTCCTCGTCTTGTCTCAGTTAGATCAGGCCCTTCGTCTCTCATGACACATCACATCTATAAATCCTCATCCCTTCGATTATCGATATTAAGCCTTCCAATCATACAGTATAGGTCAGTGTCATTTCCTTTTCCACACTACAACAATATTAGACTACTTTGTGCTTTATTCCACTCATTAGTCTCTACCAAAGTTTTACCTTCGGTTCCTATCTCGACCAATTTCATTCATGATTCGCTTTTATCCACACTTCTTTCTTCTTCCTCAACTCATGCCATGCATCACGATGTGATGCTTATCGTCTATCAAGTCATCTACACGCTGAAATTACCTAAGTAGCTTCACTTGTTTTCCTTATGACCAATACTCCTACTCCCTCCTAATAGGGATAGATTAGAGTTTCTCGTGATTCCACTTGGATCATACTCTCATCTAAAACACATATTAGTTTTCATTGTCTTAACCAAGCCATATTATAAATTCTTACATAGGTCTCATAACTCTGTTCTTGACATTGCACCTATTATGTGGTACTTCAATCATCAACTTCTAGGGATACTTGGTTCTATCCTTTGAAGTTTCTCCCTAATTCCTTCACTAACATGTCCAACCAAAATTTCACACTTAATTCATCAACTCTATAGAAATCGTTAGTGCATTAGATAATGCATAAATGTCTCTTCCAAAGATCCTTCATAAACACCTTCACTAGACTGACCCTCTAATCACTTCTCCACGAACTTATTCAGCTCAGCTTCACTTCTCATCCCTCGATATTGATTGCCACGAAATTCTATCTTTATGTATTCACTCGACTCCCCTTGTTACTTCAACGAGTTCTTAATCTCCCATGTTATGTAGTCACTCCATCATGATCCATTGCTTCAGCTCTTTGTAACTCCACTCTGGTACTCAATATGTCCTTCTTCATCACGAACCATACGGAGATTACCATTATAGTGCTTTTACCTTTCTAGTCCTTGCAACTTTTGTGACTCCTTCGACATCTCTTGCATCCTTCTTGCAGCCGACACATAGTCCTTTCAGCTCCTTGCTTCACGATGTAGCTCTTCACGCACTCCTTCTCGTCTCCATGATGTTACCTAGGAACTTCACGCTACGTAGTAGCTTCTAACTCATCTACCACAATATTTCTAAAGGTACATCAACCCCTCAATGGCTCACTCTTCCTTACTTGTTGTACTTCACCATTAATCAGCTTCCTACCAATCATTCTTTCACATCCATGTTTTCCCTCACATGTCTACTACTACCTTGCCACCATAACTATACAAATTCCCTTGCGTGTTATTTGCCCAATCTTTCCATTAGTAGAAACTTTCTGCTCTACCCTCACATCTGCTAGTACTTTTATCAATCTCCTAATGGTACTTCAACCAACTTCTCATAGCCTGACATCTCGTTCCCACGACCAATTAACTAACTTTACTTACTACCTTATTCCTGTAACCAATCTAAGTTTCAAAACTCCACAAATCTTAATCATTCCTTCAATACAACCTTTAAACCAAAATACATCTCTCCATTCTAATATCTAACCATAAGTAATACTACCCAACTCTATCCTCTCATCCTAACGTTTCCACAACCGCATAACTAAATCATGACGTGTACCAAAAGAATTCCAAACAATCGTGTCCCAAAATAAAATATAGGGTAAAACGAACCCTACCCAAAACAACTGAAAACAAAACAATGTTATCCGAAAGATCAATGGAGTGTGCCAACAACGAAAAATTAGACTCGTCACGATTAGTATTACCAAATTTCGATACCTTAGAAAATTTTAAACTTTCGTCCCAATTAGTTACTTCTCATAAGAACCAAACTTCAATACTACTAAAATCAATCATACTCATTTTTAACCATAAAATCATCTTTTATCTTCAGTATTTTATCAAAGATATCAACTAGTTAGTATACTACAATCATATTCTAACCATTATCTTGTTTACTCATATTAAACTTATTTCGCTTGTTATTATGAAACCAATGCATATTTATAAAATATATTGGTTTTTTTTCTTTCATTTTATTCTATATTATTATTATTATTTTATATAATTCATTTAGGCTGGTTATAACTAAACTATTACACATTTACAAGGTGTGGTGTTATTATTATCATTACTATAATAAAATCTCCCTTTTTACTCTTTCCGTCTAGTTAAATACTTCTAAAATTTTAACTTCACTTAAGAAAATTACTTTAAAATTTCTTCACCCTTTAAAATGTATTATCACATGTTACCTAGAAAACTAATCCAATTATTTTCAAGACAATTTTTTTTTATAACTTACTACCACAAACTTAAAAAAAATATGTAAGTAATATTAGAGATTTTCTTATATAAAATCTTGTTCGTTGAACCAGTCTAATCGAATTGATCTCCGGTTAAAAGTGTGACTCAGTCGTTTTTGGTAACTAAAAGGAAAGTTTCGTTATCTATTTCTACTTGAGAGGTAAATGCGAAAACTAATAAAAATAAGCCAAAAACAAATAACTAATAATAAAGGAGCGAAACAAATAACAAACGAAATTTATAACAAAACAATTAATAAAAATAAAACTAAACGAAGAAATTAACTTTCGACTCGAAAATAAAATTTAGGTAATGAAAAAGGAGAAAATAAAGCTAAGAGGGTACTTTAAAACTAAACGAGGTAAAAGCTAAAGCAGGCACTAAATAAAAGATAAAACTTAAACTTTTGGAAAAAAATACTAATACTAAAAATTGATAAAAAAATTCAACTAAAAATACGTGACTTTCAGAATTAAAATCGGAACAACTTTCAGATTAAACTAAACGATTACGGAACAATATTAATTACTAAACAAGCTAGCAGGCAAGCTGCTCAAAACTAGCTCATTTTGGCGGGAAAAGCACTTAAGCATGCAGGTAGGCATGCATGTCAAAATGATATGTTGTTCGGAATGTTGACTTTTTTCTAGTTCGGAATGCATGATACAAGGTTTAGTTCGGAATACACCATCTAACACTTAACTCGGAATGTAGATCTAAGACACAGTTTGGAATATGTATTCCATATATAGTTCGGAATAATGGGTCTTGAATTTAGTTCGGAATAAAAGAAACATGAACTTAACTCGGAATAAACAAATACTGCTAGTAATTCAGGTAATGGAAAACTGGACCTAGTTAGGGAAACTAGGGTTTAAAAAAAATTCCGAACTAAAATAGAAATAAGCAAAAACTATAATTAAGCTAAAACTCAATAAGCACTTATCTAAAAACTTAACCAAATAAAGTTTAAGAAAAAGCAATTAAGCCAAAATTTAAAAACTTTTAAAAACACAAAATAATAAAAATATTTAAAAACAACTTTTTATAAAAACTTTTAAAAACACTTAATTAAAATTAAGAATAGCACACAATAAGCTATAAGACTAAATAACTAACACAATCAAACACACAATAATATCAATCAATCAAAGAACATGATTAACAAACTACATGATTATCAAACTTAGACAAGATTAAAAATAAAGAAAGGTAGAATGAGAATGATTAATTGTAAAAGTTTGAAATTAAGATGATTAAATATTCAAATTACAAGATTAATGAAAAAGCTTAAAACATTTAAGAAAAGCTAGAGAGAGAAAGTAAATTACACCACTCCTACTCCTAAAACTAATCTATCTACTCTAAAATGACTAACTCCCCCTAATGACATATTAGGAGGATTTATATAGGAGGAGAGGAGGAGTGTTGATTCTTTCTTCTTTTTTTCTTCTTGTCTCGACTCGATTTAAATTTGTCTTTCTCGACGTCGTCTTGGGATTTGTCGATATAAATTGAACTCGTCTTATAATTTTCTTCTTTAATTAGACTTGGTTCTTCGACTTCATTAAACTTCCGTCTTTAGACTTTTTCTTCGATAAATCTTCAGAAAAGGCCTTGGACTTCCGTTCTTTTTGCACTCTTGATCTTTTGACTTCGTCTTTTCTCGTTTTCTTTGATAAAAGCCCATGAAAGCCCGTGTTTTCTTCCTTTTTCATCTTTTGGTCCTAAAACACAATAAAAACGCAAACCACGCATAATTCCGACTTTTACGACATAAAATACACGTTTTGGCTTGGTTATTATTATAATTAAGTGGTAAAAGGATGGGTGTTTTCACACCTATCAAATCCCCTACACTTGACCATTGCAATGCCCTCATGCAATGCATTAGTTACAAACCAAGATTTACATTTTCCATCATAATTAACCTACCTTGGCCTTTATTAAACATAATTAAAGAAAGAAAAACAAATAAAGAGATTAGAGACTTACATTGAGGCTTTGGATTGTCATGAATGTTTATCATCCTCAAGTTTCACGTTCCCCAAACTAAGCTTAAAAACGAGATTATTGTTATTATAAGTTAGCAAACTAACACAAACTCATGTTGCCCAATTATTCACTTAGACTCCCTTATTCCTAGGTGTATCTCTTATATTTTATGATTGTCTTGAATGATCACGAGGATGCATTGTTTGACTTATTTCGATAGTTTATTTAGGCTGAAAATAAAGTGGGACGATTTAATCAATAGTTAGCTAAAGTACAAAATCTTTTAAAACTGCTTCTCGGGACCTCATAAAGTTCATATCTTGGCATAACTCGCTTCACAATTTGAGACCTTTTTCGGACCGATATTTGGCAGTGACTTTATACTTCAAATCTTGAGAGACGTTCTTGAAAATATGGTCTTTTCTTTTAATAGGAATTTCTTCACTTGAAGTTTTTGAGAGATTCTTCATACTTGGACCACGACTTCTTCATTTTTCTCCAATCTTTATTTGGGATTTTGATATACAACGATCCGCCTCCTTTTAGGACTTGGATCTATTTATCCTGATACCTTGTTAGGGCCTTTTTGGATACACTTCTCCATGATCTTTAGGGGAGTATTTGCTTTTCGTCGTGTGCCTCGATCCTTCATATTGATTTTTGATAAATGATTCTTCACATCACTTGGGATCTTTAGCAACAAAATGTAGCCCTCATGCCTTGTTAGGGCCTTTTCGGACTCGTCAATCTTCGCATCCCGCTTCAATAAGTTATGCCTTGGCTATGAACTCTAATTAATACCGAGCAACTATTAAACGATCTTGGGCTAGAAGCTAAGTAACTTTTCAAATCGTACAACCTTATATATTGCAATTAAATTTATTAGCAAGCGATCGGAGAAAAAGCTCATAATCAACTCACATAAATTCATGACAGAATACCAAACTTATAATTGACTCTATCATCTCTCGTTCTCCACAATTTAAAATCTCAAGGAATGAGACTCGTGGATGCTTAGCCAATTAAATCAAAGTTTTGGGTTTTCAAGTCGTCTATAGGATCTTGCATCTTCTTAGAGTTCTTCAAGTTTAGAATTGGCGTTTTTAAGTTCCCTTGATAAACGACTTTCTAGGATCAATTAGCGGAACTTGAGAAAAGTTCTTGTTCATAACCCGTAAGAGTTAAGACTTTCTCGTTTTAAAGTTCCCTAAATAAAAGCCTTGCAAAACTTGACTTAAACACGTTAAGCTTACTAGCTAGAGTAAACTTAGATAAGTAAACTCGGGTTGAGTCAAAAGATTCATGACGCTTGAGAATTTAAAAACACTTTATTAAACTTTATTTTAGCAAAGAGAGAAAATAACTATAATAAAGGTAAAACTATTAGGCCAAAATAGATCAAAAATTTTGAAAACTGTTGAAAAATCAATTTTCCGGTTAAAATGAGGACAAATACAAGGAAAAGCCCACTTAACTTCGATAGAAGTCCCCCCTACACTTGATATAAACATTGTCCTTAATGTTTAAGCATGTGGGAGTAAACTACCCTACTCTTAGGACATTGTGCACGTTGTTTAAATCTTGCTGAGGAAGAGACAACTAAAGTGATTCCTATTTCAATCATAAATGATAAAATAATGAATCAAAAGAGTTTAGGATTGAACCAGGAAGACGGGACCACAGAATCATGGGTCGTTAAAAGTCTTCAAGAATGGATCTTTTAAAGCTCGAATCCCTGCACATGATAAGAAAGAAAACAACAAACACATACAAGGGTCTCCCCTACACTTATTATAAAAACAGATAAAGATAGATAGATAATCGGGTTGCCTCCCAAAAAGCGCTTCTTTTTGGTAACCGAGTCACGAGCCTGACTCGTCCCCAATTTAAATGCTCCATGGGGAAGTCTCGAATGTAATACCGGGATCAAAGACCTTGTCCTTGTTCCCGGAGGACATCAATGAAGGAGAGGCTGGAGGGTAAGTTTTAAAAGGTAGAAAAGTCCTCTCAACATACGAAAAGTATGTGAGATCATGATCCACGGGAGGTGGGGTGGGTAAAGGAATTAAAATGTCAGCCCCAAAAGACATATGATTATTACTGAGCGACAAAGTCGTAAAGGTGTCAATCATGGAATGGTCAATGTCACCTCCCGGGTCAAAGCACTCATCCTCGGTAATGGTTTCTAATGGTTGGGATAAAAGGTGACCGGGAGGCAGACTTGGGACAATATCTTCATGCATCAAATTATCAAAAATAATATCCCCCTCCGTGTCATCATCATCAATACCCGGAGGTATTAAGAGAATGTCGATTTCCTCCATAGCTGTATCATTATTCTCAACTGAAGTAATAGACGGAGGTAAAGACTCTGAAATAGGAGCAGAATTCAACGCTTCAATTTTAGCAATAAGAAGATGAACTTTCAGTAATTTGTCGCGAAGAATAACGTCTTCCACCTCATCTACAAGACCAAGTTCAGTGGTGAACTTCTCGTAAGTCGGAGAGAATAAATCAACATCGCCCTCATCTCCCGGAGGATATTGAGAAATTTCAAAGGTGAAATTCTCATAGCATGGAGAAAAATCATCATCATTAAGAGCGACCTTGTCCGTAAGCTCAGCAAAAGTAGGGACATCACAAACCTCCTCAAATAAGTTGTCGAGACCAAATTCACTAATCTCACTCGATGAATCATAGTCCTTATACGGATTTGGGATATCAAGAGTAGTAGTAGTAATCTCAGAAGATGGGTTGAGATCATAGATATCATCCTCGTCATCATTATAATAGTAGTATGGACGCACAAGAGGAGGATTATAATCACTAAGATTAGATACTTGCTCTTGCTGTTGTCGCTTTTCCTTCTCCCATGTTTCTTTTAGTTGAACTACGGCTTCCTGAAGTTGCAAAAGAAGGGCTTGTGTTCGTCATTCTGATTCAAAGAAGGTAGATGATCGAGGGTGTATTGTGGGGGCTCAAAATTAAAAAAAGAAGAAGAAAAAAACCAGAATTATAGCATGGATGTGGTCCATCATAAATCATCGGTTGAAAAGAATTAGACCACGGATTTGGCTCATAATAATACATCGGCTGACAATAAGAAGTATCGTGAGGGCCCCTACAATTGTTACAATACGAGTATTGAGGAAAACCCGGTGCTTCTTGTAGATAGCTATTACCATTGTCATAATTGTAACCCGGTTCTTGCTCGTCGTGAGACGGGTATCGAATTGATCTAATCGAATTATTATTAGTGATTTTCTTATATAAAATCTTGTTCGTTGAAAGTGTGACTCAGTCGTTTTTGGTAACTAAAAGGAAAGTTTGGTTATCTATTTCTACTAGAGAGGTAAATGCGAAAAGTAATAAAAATAAGCCAAAAACAAATAACTAATAATAAAGGAGCGAAACAACTAATAAAACGAAATTTAAAACAAAACAATTAATAAAAATAAAACTAAACGAAGAAATTAACTTTCGACTCGAAAATAAAATTTACGTAATGAAAAAGGAGAAAATAAAACTAAGAGGGTACTTTAAAACTAAACGAGGTAAAAGCTAAAGCGGGCACTAAATAAAAGATAAAACTTAAACTTTTGGAAAAAATACTAATAGTAAAAATTGATGAAAAATTCAACTAAAAATACGTGACTTTCAGAATTAAAATCGGAAAAACTTTCAGATTAAACTAAACGATTACGGAACAATATTAATTACTAAACAAGCTAGCAAGCAAGCTGCTTAAGCAGCCAAGCAACTAGCTTAGTTTGGCGGGAAAAGCACTTAAGCATGCAGGTAGGCATGCATGTCAAAATGATATGTTGTTCAGAATGTTGACTTTTTTCTAGTTCGGAATGCAGGATACAAGGTTTAGTTCGGAATACACCATCTAACACTTAACTCGAAATGTAGATCTAAGACACAGTTCGGAATATGTATTCCATATATAGTTCGGAATAATGGGTCTTGAATTTAATTCGGAATAAAACAAACATGAACTTAACTCGGAATAAACAAATACTGCTAGTAATTCGGGTAATGGAAAAATGGACCTAGTTAGGGAAACTAGGGTTTAAAAAAATTCCGAACTAAAATAGAAATAAGAAAAAACTATAATTAAGCTAAAACTCAATAAGCACTTATCTAAAAACTTAACCAAATCAAGTTTAAGAAAAAGCAACTAAGCCAAAACTTAAAAACTTTTAAAAACACTAAATAATAAAAATATATAAAAAAACTTTTTATATAAACTTTTAAAAACACTTAATTAAAATTAATAAAAGCACACAATAAGCTATAAGACTAAATAGCTAACACAATCAAACACACAAAAACATCAATCAATCAAGGAACATGATTAACAAACTACATGATTATCAAAATTAGACAAGATTAAAAATAAAGAAAGGTAGAATGAGAATGATTAATTGAAAAAGCTTGAAATTAAGATGATTAAAGATTCAAATTACAAGATTAATGAAAAAGCTTAAAACATTTAAGAAAAGATAGAGAGAGAAAGTAAATTACACTACTCCTACTCCTGAAACTAATCTATCTACTATAAAATGACTAACTCCCCCTAATGACATATTAGGAGGGTTTATATAGGAGGAGAGGAAGAGTGTTGATTCTTTCTTCTTTCTTTCTTCTTGTCTCGACTCGATTTAAATTCTTTGTCTTGCTCGACGTCGTCTCGGGATTTGTCGATATAAATTGAACTCGTCTTATAATTTTCTTCTTTAATTAGACTTGGTTCTTCGACTTCATTAAACATCCGCCTTTAGACTTTTTATTCGATAAATATTCAGAATAGGCCTTGGACTTCCGTTCTTTTTGCACTCTTGATCTTTTGACTTCGTATTTTCTCGTTTTCTTCAATAAAAACCCGTGAAAGCCCGTGTTTTCTTCCTTTTTCATCTTTTGGTCCTAAAACACAATAAAAATGCAAACCACGCATAATTCTGACTTTTACGACATAAAATACACGTTTTGGCTTGGTTATTATTATAATTAAGTGGTAAAAGGATGGGTGTTTTCACACCTATCAGTAAGTCACGATATCATAACATACACTTACAAATTATTTTCAAAATCGTTTTCCTATAATTAGCCAGACTTATTTGCAAGAAAATTTAGTAGTTCTCATTAATTAAAATACATACCCGAATATAGGCACACATCAAAGGACTCAAAACATCGATGGAAATCCATCAAACTCCAGCACCATAAAACACGCGCAAACACAACGGACGTTCAAGTTATAATAACTACTGAACGACCATAGATTATAACTTAACACATACTAGTATATATACATTCGCATATATATACCTATTAAATCACCCAAAACATACTCGTTACCATACATGTCAGATCAATCAATCGCGTCATACCCTCGTTTTTTTATACGAGTAATCACCATCTTACAACAAGGCATAAAACCCGTCACTAAAACCAGTCCATATCGTGTGACCCCATAATCAAACAACATGACTATAACCCAAAACATATAACATACTAAAAAATAGCCATATCATAGGCAACCGTTACATAAACCAATATATTATACATATACCCAAAATCCACATCTCATCATATACAAGCATGTACTAACCCTCTTTCATGCAATGATACTTAGGAACCCATGGAAGTTGTGGTACTTGTATAACTATGTTGGCCACCATACTTATACTATTACACTTTCCCTAATGCACTCCCTTCTATGATGATACTTATAAGAATCAATACAACATATAACACATAAATCCATCTACTCACATAAGCTCATGACCACATAACCAATAAGGTCCAAAACTCCATCGATTAAAATAACATAGTCAAACTCTTGGAATGCATAAATCTATAATCTAGCTAAAACAGCATAGACAAACGCCAAAACAACATCATAATCAGTTATAAGTCATGTTGCCCATAAGAGTGGAAACAACTTAACATCCTTCCTATCCACCTACTCCTAGTACCTCGAATCACCACATGATTCTTAGGGGGCATGACTTAAACAACAAAAGAAAAAAATACTATACATCAGGTACACAAAATAACTTAACAATGTTTGTGAAAATACACAAAAGATGGAAACTATCATTACCAAGTTATGTACTATAATGTACAATTTACACAAAATACAACCATATTAGACGACTATGGTTCAACCCGCACTAGTCGAAACTCGAAAAGAACATAGCATGTGGCTAAGTATGAATGACTATGGTTCAATCCATACTAGTCAAAACTCAACAAAATATCGCAAATAAAAACCAATAACATCCAAAAAAAACATCAATTTATATAATGTGCACATATTCCTATGACGCCTATATGCAGGGACCCTTAAGCTATAGACTAGGCTAGACTACCTAATTCTCTATAACAATTGTCTCTGATACCATTCTGTCACACCCTGCCATTGCGTAATAGAGGGCGTGACATATTGATATCATGACAACAATAGCGTGTCTATACAGATAACTAAATGAAATGGAAATATCATAACTGGCTTACACATTGTCATGACAATATCTTAAACAATGCAGGCGTCTAAGGTAAGTAGGTAACAGGTTTACCCCTTACCAAAGACATACAAATACACACATCAACATATAGGTGTCCAAAATGTAACACTTAATCGACCATAAAATAAAGGCTAAGAGGAAAAGAGGTTCCTCCAAATGCAATTCTAAGACTCCAAAGCTATCCACTCCTATTCTTATGCTTAATCACATTCTCACCTGAAAGAGACACTAAAACACGTCAACAATAAGTTTGGTGAGAGTCATAGGTTTAGACTCCAACTCCAAAATCGAGTCATAAGCTGTGAATAATAACCACTAATTAAAGAACATATGGGCAATGTGCTACAAACATGCATTAACAACTAACATTCAAGATTTAACCACTCCCCACAATTTCCAAGGCTCTCAGCCTTATCAAACACCATGGTCCTATAGGTGCCCATACACCTATGAACAAATACCAAGGCCCCGCCTTGTCAACATCCCCTTGGTACCAAGTCAAACCACAATAACTGAGACAGTACGTGTCCCCCGATCCAAATCATAAACATAATCAAGGATCACATAGTAGTTAATCACATAAGTGTACACACAAGTCCATCACCAAGCATAAAAAAACATTTACATCATTAGTTACAAAACCAGACAGTCTCTCTTCCATCCTATCTGAAAGTAAAAAACATTAAAAGACATGGGACTATGAAACTCACCTGATCAAGCTTCTCCAAATATGTGCGCTCTAGCGAAAATCTAAACTAACAAACATATACAATCAAGACATGAACCACATACCAAAATGGCTCATCAATCTATGATAGATATCTAACCTTCTCCTACAACTTAACCTCATTATATGCCATAAGCATCCCATTACACCCGTCTATAAAGCCCTTAACTTAGTTAGTTCATAACCCGTCCCGTTAACAATTTACCCAAAACAGTCCCGATTTTCATACTACGTATTATGAGCCAAACACCCACCAAAACTAAACCACATTCCTTGAAATGAAAACCGCATAAACTTATATGTGTTACCTAAAATCTCAGACCTTGACCCAACATCAAAGCTAATTTTAAGTCCCCGATATACAGCTTATACTTTCGCCTATCCAGATTTTACCGATTTTGAACATATGAAAAGTTTGTTATTATCAGAGGGTCTTCCACGATCCCAATTGGTTATCCCTCTCTCAGATATTTTATATAACATATAAAATAACTCTCATGTTCGTTTGAAAGTCCAATTGTACACCTAAGTACCCTAACTACCTTAAAACATTAAATTAAACCCGACTGATTTCAAAACAGTTTTGACCTCCGACTGTTGTAACATGTTTTTGACCTATTTTCCCACCTCCAATTCAATTCTCGTTTCTTACATTTGAAAGCCAATTAAATTACCTTTTCAGGGACATAGGATTTGAAAATTAAAAGTTTGTAGAACTCTAGATATGATCAAAACAATGGACCAAAAATTCTGCCCAGTTTTAAATTACGAATTTAGTTTAATTAACCTAATTAATTACCCATAACTTTACCAATTACAAGCTCTAATTATTCTAATAACTAATATACTGATTTTAATATAAACCCTAACCTAAATCCATCATTGGATGATTAAGAAAAAATTAAAACATTTTAATTGAAAAGGGTTTTAAAGATTTACCTTTGATTTATGAAAACCCCAAATTTTATGAAGAAAAACCTAATTCTTCTCTTTTTACTCGAAAAAAATCTCCAGGAAGCAAGTTTAATGCGTTTGATTTGTGTATGGAACTCCTTATATAGTACAAAAAGCCTAGACCAACCATAAGCCCACTTACCATAAATTTTTCCCTTCTTTTTGTTTTAATTGTATAATAACCAACCCTACCACTTAAATTTCGGTTTTATATTTTATTTATTAATAATTGTATTAATAATATTACCTTAATTTTCTTTAATTTATTTCAGCTCCTAAAGCCACAAAAACCTCAAAACCGTAAAACTAGTCAAATGTACGCGTATACCGTAAAAGACGTAAAATATACAGTTTTATAAAAACTCTTGAAATATAAAATAAACTATTTAACTAAGTCCTAAATGAATTAAAACCATCCCGAAAAATACTCCCGTGGCTAAATACCTTACACGAGACCTCTAATTGCTAAACCATAAATCTTAAAAATACGATTTTCCATAATACATATACTATACGTAAAACCACTAAATAACACCATCTTATTTCATAATCACTACTATGTGAGCTCATGAACATGAAAACATCACACATCGTTTCACTCACAAGGTACCCCGTACCCGAAAATAATGTCCAAACCACACTCTATTAATACCAAATAACACGTAAACACATAATGTCACACTCCCAAAATATCAGAGTATAATGGCAACAAGGGAGTGGTGACGTCATGATTATCATACACACAGTTACAAAGAATGACCTCTAAATGAGACGTTCAGAAAATTTGATCACTTGCATTTGATAAAATAAATAGTTTTAACATAGTACGGAATCATAAAAACTGGTCACGGATACAAAACAAAGTTTCTAAATAGTACAAATGATCTTTGTTTTCAATAGAAATGACGGCAGTGCATGAGACCTCACATAGCATCTTCCTTCTTAATACCTGAGAAAAGCATTGCTAAAGCGTCAACATAAAGTTGGTGAGTTCATAGGTTTAGTTAATTTGAAGTGTTTAATGAACCACAAGATTTTCCCAAACGTGATGACAATATAACAAATACAAAGTCATCATAAAAGCATTTATAACAGTCTAAGATCGTGACACCGAAGCGTTAACAACACCGGTAGTATAATCATATAAATGTAGCCCAACTAGATGCCTAAACCCACGACATCCTATCTCAGACTCAAATGAATCTGTGCCCACTTGTCCTTTGTTAGACCAAGACAGACAGGGGTGTCAACCCTGATAGATCTATCCATAACATTCGCGCTTACACAAAGTAATTAACGGTTCACGATTCACGGGCCAAAGCAACTGGGTTTTTAGTGGGACTCAGACTAGTATATAAATCAGTAAATGCACTTGTGTTCATACGTTAAATCAAGCAATGTCTCACCCCAAAAAGCAGTAAAAGCAGTTAAAAGTGGGGCTATAAACTCACCTCGTTAAATCAGCAAAGTGATGGAATGTAAATGTAGCTCGAGAGTACGGTCACGCTATCCGTGACCTATTTGAATATAAGGACCGTATTACGACATCTAAAATTTATACCAATAAAAAGCATGACATCCTAGTTGTGCTTGACGACATATTTTGTTTACGGAAAAACGCGACAATTAAAAGTTGATTATTTAATAAACGGGCTTTTGGGCTAAAAATACATGTTACAACTAATAATTCAGATGGGCTTAACTAACCCAACCAAAAGTCAACAGCCCAAACCATTAAGTGAGACCATGGGCTCGGTCCATTGACGGTTTGACCAAACCCGGCCCAATAGGCGATATAAACAAAGTTGGGGGGGGCATATATCTGTTTTTATCCTCACAACTCATAGTCACACTCTCTCTCTCTCGATATTAACTCCCAGTCGCCTCTTTTCTCTCTCTCTCCTCTCAAACCGGATCTAACATCATCATAGCAACAAAATAGTACACATCCAATTTATAATCATCTTGTGATGGTGTTCCAGGTTCGGTTGGGGTTCGAATGATTTGGGTTTCATCTCCTTATGAGTTTAATCCGAATCTTGGTGTGGGTTTCATATTATCCATGGATGATTCTTCTTTACAAAGATAAGTTCTAATCTTCTTTCCTTCTAATTAAATGGTTCAAACTAATTTTCGTTTTATACATTCGAAAATAAAATGGGATTCATTGGTTCAAAATCATTTGTCTTATAAAAATATGAATAAGAGGTTCTCGAATTAAATAAAACTGAATTAGGGTTTTCGAAATATTGGGGGTTTTCCAAATCTATGGTTTCATTATATTAATTTATGTTTTCATAAATCTCTTAATGTTAATTATTGAATTAAAATGAGTTTTCAAAAATTAGGGTTTCGAATAATTAGGGGTTTCGATAAATCAAATGTTTAAACGTAATTATTTAGTGTTTTCTTTCATAAAAACTTGTTAATTACATCAATTAATCCGATTTGTAAAATTAGGGTTTCGGTAAAAATTGGGGGTTTGTTCAATTCTCGGCTTTAATATATTTAACTAGTTAATTCGTGTTTAGATTAGGTCTAATTAGTGTTTAAATCAATATATTAAAAATTAGGGTTTATATAAATTTGGGGGTTTTGATACTCGAGGGTTTAATTGTGATTAAGTAGCGTTTTTGTAAAAGGAATTGTGTAAATTTTATATTGTGACCAATTTTTGAGTAATTAGGGTTTCGGCTGATATGGTGAAAAATTCGAATGGGGTTTTATTCTTGCTACAGTTATCAAACAAACTATGGTCAATAAAGAAAACGTATAGGGGGGTCTCGGTCATAAGGGGTTTGTGGTCTCGACTGAAATGGGGGTTTCGGTTTGTGGGTCAAAGTCCAATTTGATAGCACAATACAAATATTGCTTAATCCGAATAGTTTTTAAAAGACTAATTAGTTTGTTTTATTTCGCAGGTTGTTTTAAAATTGACGAGCACAACTAGACGTATGCAGAAAATAAAAAGAAGGTGAGTAAAAGACTCACAATGAGGGATTTGGTTTCGTTTTGGTTCGGACAAGAAAGGAATGGCTCGGCTGGTTCAAGGCCTTGTCACTACTCCTTATGTTTTTACCCAGGACTTGTAATTAAAACTCCTTGGATGACAGCAGGAACAGACTTGTAATATTTGGATTGTGGATGTGTTTTGTTTTATGTTTGGACTGTGAACAATTGTGATAGTATTTAACTTGTAATAATTGTATTAGGGTTAGTCTAAATCTGGAATTGGTATGCTTGTGAGGTACCCATTTTGGGTAAACTAGGCATGTGTGCTGGACTCTTATGGTGAGTGGAGGATTTTATTATACTATCCAGACTTTTATGTTTGACTATACTTGACCATGTTTGAAATAAACAAAATTTTCCAAATACAAGTTTATTAAATCAATCTTTATATTTAGTTTGTATGTACTTGCTCCCATCATGCCAGCATTCGGACCAAAAGGGTTTATCAAAATGACATGCGTTTTGGACGCGCATACTTAACAACGTGGATAACTTAATACAATCTCAACTCATAACTTAAGTAAGGATGGATACGTATCTTCTCGAAGGTTTAGTAAACATTCATAACCGGCGCAACCGTTAATACATAAAACGTTTAATAACGAACACGTCTCTTTTACAATAATAAGACGCGAAAATTCGAGTTGTTACATTCGCTCTCCCTAAAGAGGGCTTTATCCGCAAAGCAAAACAAACAATACACTTACGTCGACACCACATTAGTAAACCAATGAGGATACCTTATAAATACGGGATAACTTCTCAATTTGTTAAATTCACAAGGTTCAATGCTCACATTAAATAACTACATGGACAAATAAAGGTGAAAAATTGACGGATGTCACAATATTCCCATGTTTTAGAGATTTCGTCACGAAATCAAGACGTTGTTGTAGTAGGGTGATTAGCGAAAAGATGAGGATACTTACTCTTGAATTGGTCTTCACGTTCCCACGTGTATTCTGGACCTCTACGTGCATTCCAACGGATTTTCACGATAGGTATACGACTTTGCTTGAGCTGTTTGACCTGACGGTCCATGACCTCCACCCGTTCTTCTACGAAGTTGAGTTTGTCGTCGAGTTGGATTGATGAGACTGCTTTTATACATAGTCTCATCGTCCAAAACGGGCTTAAAATGCATTAAATATCATCAAAATACCCAAATATATGCTTGTGTTTGTTGCTTGTGTATTTTAGGTACGGATATTGAGAAAATGACAAAAGATCACAAGAATCATGCAAAAACGAACACGGGAAACGAAGCCGCACGATGAACCAAGCCCTAATGAAGAATTTTCCAAAGAAAACCCTTGAAGATTTGAAGAATTATGAAGATTGGTCCTCCAAGTTTGAAGAATTGACACTTTATACCCTTGTATCTTCATAATTACAAGTTTGGTCCCTAAAGTTTGTCATAATTACAAAAAGGACCCTTAACTTTGAAGAATTGGCAAATTTAGTCCCTCAACAAAACTAAATTGTCAATAATGGTCCTCCAAGAAGTCAACAAAAAAGTCAAATCCTTAAAGTATGAAGACATGTCAAAAACAACCCTTGAATATTGAAGAATTTACATGTTTAGTCCTTGTTTCAAGCTTATAAAGTTTTTGTGCCAAAATTCCCAAATGACCAAACTTATTTACAAAGGAATTGGAGTTTATTGTTGTTTTATACAAGATGAAAGAAAGAAGAACCTTGAGGGGGCCAAACTGCCAAGACAACCAAACTTCATCCCCCAACCAGAATGTGACACCTCAACATAACCCACCCATTTACCCAAACCCTTACCCAACTACCCAACCAAACCCATTACCCACCCAACCAGGTTTATTTAATAGACCTGGTCAATTAGTCAAAGTGTTTTCCCACTAAACACCTCATTTGAAAACTTGTTTTCCCAAAATGGATTAAAACCAACTCTTAATCTCCCTCGAACCCTAATCCAACCCAGCTTCAATCCAGCTAAAAACAAAGGGGTATTGATCCAACTTTTCCAGATTGATAATTAACTACACCCTAATCACATCCCACCTCCCCAAAACGTCACCATCCCCTCCCATGTGTCTCTCCAACCCTCCCCTGCCCCACAAAGGAGAAGAAAACAAAATTCTCCAGTCCATCCAACGGCTCTCCTTCATTTCTTGGCCCCAAAGGAGTATACAAACGATCAAGATCGAGAAAACATAGCTGGCATCCCACATACATCCAAGGATCATCACATGGGCTCTTTACAAAAATTCAAAAAATAGCATATGCTGAAGAATCTCCAAGGGCAATAGAGGAAGTTCATGATATTAGGGTTTAAGTTTCCTTTTGCTTCTAGAATCAATTGTAGCCTCTATATAAAGGCAGATAGGACATTTCAGTTTGTTTGTTCTTTTTTCTTCTCCTTGGTCAAGACCTTGTAAAACCATATTTATTTTATGAAATGAATTGGTACTGAGTTTGTGACGAGAAAGAAAGAGCCCATTTACATTTCTTGCATTTTTACTTTTCCAAGTTAAAGTTTCATTTTAAGTTTCTGTTTGGACTTAAGCTTTTATATTTCAGAAATTGGTCCAAGTGTTTTAAGCTGGTCATATAAGCCTGATAATCTTGTTGATTATCAAGCTTAAGTGAGTATTAAAGCTCTTGTTGATTTAGTTGTTAGTAAAATTTTCAAAAAATATTTCAAAATCAGTTTTATTTGTCAAATAAGCCATAGGCAGCTTAGGTGATAAGCTGGCTTATAGCTTATTTGTTTTGTGAACATCAATCTTGTTTACCTTCTTTCTTAGCAGGTTCCAAAGCTCAAATCATCTTAAAAGGCATATTGGGTGTGTGTGTCAACAGTGACCACCACAATCACTCTCTACTCTTACTTACTTGTTCAAGGTTCAGCACAAGCCACCAGCTTGTGGGAGGTGACATAGCAGTCACTGTTGGGCCTGGATGTAGGCCCAACAAGGTAGCCCCTTATTTCCTTATTTAGTTTTCAAAGATCTGATATTCATGTGATTTGGAGTGAAGTTGTATCCAAGTTGGTTTAAGTGTTGTTTTATTGACTGATATTGCTTATTTTAGGTGTTGATGCATGTTAGATAGCTTAGGAATCAGTTTGCTTGAGTTTTGTTAAGGTTTTGTTTGAAAAAGTTCATATTTCAGATTTAAAGGGGTGTTTGGTTTAAGGATTAAGTTGGCTTATATGACAAGAATCTTGTGTTTAAACCTGTCTTATACACTTATTAGGGTGTTGTTAGGATGTGTGTTAGTTTGATTGTCAGTTTGGTAGGATATTGAACAATTTTGCTTGGTAAAAATTGCAAACATTGCCTTAATCAGAAAACTGCCTTTTCTGCTTGTTTTGTTGAAATTTGATCCACCAATTTGTGAAGTTTGCTAGACTCTAGGTTATTTCAGGGATTAATATTGTTTGTATGCTGTTTTGTGAGCTTGTGTGCAAGATTTTAGCCATTGAAATCCATTTGAGTGCCAAGTGTATCAGCAAAATACACTCAGACACATATAAGCTTTATCAGTAACTTTTTGTGATCCTTTGTGCTTGATTTTGTGCTAAGTCTTGTGTGTTTTTGTGTTAATCCTGACTCCCTATACTCAACTGAGTATAGGGGTGCCCTATTTGTCCATCAAAACTCATCAACAAGCCACAAATCAAGTCCTCTTGATTGTCTTCACATGTGAAGATTTACACTTGTGTTCATCAGAAACAAGTGCATATCTGAGCACGTTTTTGATTCTAGATTGCTTTGATCTTAGTTAAACTTGGAATTGTTTTTATGTTTTTATGATTAAAATAGTATAAGGATTGAGTTTTAAAGTTAAAAAAAAAAAAGTTTTTCAAAAAGGACTGGCCAGGACTCGAACCTGCGCCATCCTCCTCACAACACATCACACATACCATTGTGCCCTAGGGTCTTTGACTGCTAGGTTTCATTTCAAATATTACTTAAGGTGTGTTTGTTTTATAGCTTATTTAATTAGCAGCTTATTAATAAGCTTTTTCCAGCTTATTTCCTTAAGCTTTTGACCAGTTAGCATTTTTCTTTTGTTTGTATTAGGTTTAGGGACTTTTCTGTTTAAAAAGTTTATTTTTCCATTAGTTAATTAATTTTCTAGGATTATTTTAAGTTTTAATTTTGAAAAGTAATTAAAAAATAGAAAAAGGTATTTTAAAAATCTGAAAAAATAGTTTTTAGGTTTTGAATTATATTTTTGAGCTTTACAGCTAATTAAGTTTTCAAAAAGTCTAATTTTTTATTTTATTGGATTTTAGGGTTTTTAACCAACTTTAAAATTTAATATAAAATTATTAATTAGGTTTCAGAAAATTTTGATTGCATTTTTGTCTTAGTTATAATATTTTAGATTTTTGATAATTTTTTAGATTTTTTTTATGAACTTTGAATTTTTTTGAATATTTTAATATTATTTTATTATTAAAAATTGAAGTTTGATTTTTTTTAGTTTTTACATTTTTCCTAGGTTAAGGACACTTAATTAGGAGTTTTGTCACTTTCCAAATATTTTTAGGACTTTTCAATTATTTTCTAGAATTAATTTAAATTTTAATTGATTTTAATAGTTTTTAAGTGTTTAAAAATAGTTTAATTTGGTTTTAAAATTTTTAAAAATATTTTTTAGCTTAATTAGGATATTTTTGAGGTTTACAAACTATAAGATCTTGTTTAGGGCTATTTAATAATTAATTGTGATTTTTAGGGCTTTAAATAGCATTAAAAAGTCATTATCTAATTAATTAAAAGGTTTTAACAAGTTTGGATTTTTTGTAAACTCTTAGAATATTATTGGGGATTTTTTGTAATATTTAGGAATTTTTAGGTTAAAATTTTAATTTTTGTACTATTTACGGTTTTACGTGTTCGCCTTTTTCGTCGTAGTTTAATTCGTTTTCGTAACTGTCTTTCTCTTCTAATCTCATTTCTTTCTTCCTTTTTCAATCATATAATCACAAATCAAAATCAATTCAATACACAACGCACTTGCCTCCTCGAGAACGAACTTGGACTTATTTGGTCATTAGTGCTCGGTTTTCCTAAACCGACACTTAACGCTTACCACTACTTTGCCTCTCTTTTCCTAAAGGGTTGCAAAAACACTACAATCATTTTGGCGCCGCTGCCGGGGAGGCGTGTTGTGTTTTGGTTGAACAATTGTTGTTTTTTTATATAGCCATAAATAGTATTTGTATTAGTAGCACTCTACTAATACGTATTATCGGTTTTTTCGTTTTTTGTGAATACTATTACTATATTGTATACGTAGAACAATAAATTCACAAGTACTCCAAATACGTGAGAAATCACAACCTTGACTTGGGAGGTCATTACCCAATCATTGTATTCGAATCTCAAACCAAAGAAAAAAGGCAAAAATAGATAAATACTTTCGTGAAGCTCGATTTTGAAAAATACAAACTATAAGGTGGGTATAAGGCGGTTGAATTTCACGACCTAAAGGAAAAAGGCTCTTAAGTGCTTCGCGCCGCCTCATTTCCTCCGCTTGCTTGTGCGTATTTTGAGATTGAAAGCTAATCGAGGGTTTTGCTGCCCAAAGTATTACTAAGTATCATATATATTTTCTTGGTTTCTATTGATTAAACCCTCTTGAACGTTTTTGTGTTCCACCATCGTTCTAAAGTCATCGAAGGCGTTCACTTCACGTGATCGTTTTCATTCCTTGAGGCTTCTTTAATCGAGAGATTTGATTAAGGAGGAGATTTGTAGATTTGTGTCTACCTAATACATTCCAAAAATCCAAAAAAAGTTAAAAACAATCAAAAACAATCAAAAACCACAAAAAAATTTGAAAAAAGTAAAAACACCAAAAAGTATCTTCTTTGCTCGCCTTCTCGTTGTACGTGACGTTTATGCAAACTCGCTCCAAAGCAAGACGTGCTCGTAAACGAAGAAACCAATCAACCACTCCTTCTAGTGAGGAGTCTCCTATTGACGAACCCATTGTAGTGAAAGAAGCACCCATGGCTAATCGAACTATGATGGAGTTGCTTCAAGCACCCACCGAGGGTTATGGAGAAGCGATTGTGATTCCCGCTATCCTTGCGGAGAATTTTGAGGTTAAGACGGGTTTGTTGTCCATGATTCAAAACAACAAGTTTCGAGGTGACGAAAAGGACAACCCTCATAACCACATTCGCCAATTTAATCGTCTCACCGCCACTTGCAAGTTTAAGGACGTCTCAAACGACTCGATTAAGATGATGCTTTTTCCGTATTCCTTAGCGGGGCCCGCAAAAATTTGGTTAGAGAAAGAGCCACCCAATTCTATATTGACGTGGAAGGATCTCGTTTCAAAATTCGTGAACCAATTTTTTCCACCCTCTAAGACTACGCACTTGAAAAATGAGATTTCAAAGTTTTCGCAAGAGTATAATGAGAGTTTTGCAACGTCTTGGAATAGGTTTAAGGAAATGTTGCACGAATGTCCTCATCATGGTTTTTCCGACTTGCATCAAAATGACACGTTTTACAATGGCTTGAACAATCATGAGCGTGATTATCTTAATGCCGCCGCGGGTGGTAATTTTTTGTGTAAGACGGTCGAGGAAGCATTGTTAATCATTGAGAATAGGTCTAAGGTCTATAGTCCTCGTAGCACGTCAAGTGTTCGTAAGGCTTCGTCTTCGCCTTCGCCTTCATTGTCACACACCGTTGATGCTTGCCAAATCGAGGCTAATTTGGAGAACAAGATTTTTGATAAGTTGAAAGGATTGTTAATTGAGTTTAAAGTTGGTGAACAACCCACTCCCGCTACGGCTAAAGCGGTTGAGGTTTCTTGTATGTATTGTGGTGGAGCTCACAATTATTCCGAGTGCATTACCAACGGTGGTAACACTTCGAGTGCCTTCGCGGCCGCGGGAACTTATAACCAAAACGATCAAGTTCCTCGCACTAATCAATTGACTCCACCGGGTTTTCCACCAAATCAAAATGCTAACAATTATCGAAACAATCAAGTTGGTTACCAAAGCAATCAAAGGAACAATTTCAAGGGTAATAACAACTATGGGAATCAAGGAAGTAGTAGCCAATTGCAAAATCAAAATCAAAACCGTAATTTTCAAAACACGAGTCAAGGTCTTCAAAATGTTTACACTAAAGAACTTCCAATGGACTTTTTGAATTACGCCACGGCAAATGATAAGATTTGGGAAAACATTCAAGAGTAATTGTGTAAAACCCGCATGCTTTTACCATGAATAGTGCCCTTAAGATCGTACGTCCTAGATTAAAACTTACCTTATTCAGTATTGATCACATTCATGTGCTATTAAGCAAGCAAGTGCATACGTGTATGACATGATAAGTATCGATTACGTACAAACTCATGATAAGCAGTTAATAAGTATTTACTATGCACGATCACGTAATAATTATTGAAACAATAATTAATCACGAATATGCGATCATGAAATCATGAACATAATTAAATCACGAGCTAATATTAATTACATATATATATATTTATTACGAACACGAATAAATATATTAGGTCACGGTAATTATTTAACGAGAGCACACAAAACGCGAACACAAATAAACACGAACAAACACGTAAAACATGAACACGAAAACACACTTATTTGAGACACGGAAAAACATTTGGGTTACCCCATGTGGGCCCCATTAACCACGAAATAAGGAAGGGAGAATGGGCCTAGCCCATCATTTTACTAAACAAGAAAAAGGAGAAATCTTGTGTCATTTTTACAAAAACAAGAAAAATAATAAAACCCTAAAAGAGTTTTTCTCCTCCTCCTCCTTGTTCTTTTGTAGCTGCCACCCATCAACACACCAAGAGGGGTGTTCTTGTTGATTTTGATCTTGAATATTGTACAAGTGTTCGTGTTTGTTCATCCTCTATTGATCAACACATTCGGTATACCTTTTTAACCTTTCTTTTTAATTATTTCTTTTGATTTGATCTAGTAAGATTAATGAAGAACATGATGTTTTTAAAACCTAATTAAAAACATAAAATAAACATGTTTATGATTATGTGGTAGATCAAAACAAGGGTTTTTAAGGGCGTTTGTCTAGCCGACACCTAAACTGAACCCCTAAGGGGTCACGGCTTGGACAAGGAACCACCACCGAGACCATAATGTCCCGGTTTGGTGGTGTGGGTCCCACGGCAGCAGTAAACCAAGGGGAACCCCGATTTGGTTCGGGGTAAGGTGTCGATTTCATGACCGGTTCATGGTTCTTAGTCAAAACCCGGTTCGTGGTTCATGTTAAGATTATTATTTTGTATAAACTTATGTTATAATTAAATTAATAAAATGACATGATTAATTTAATATACATGACTTAGGTTATAATTAAGTTAATGATTAAAACCATGGAATTACTAACCTAAGTATTTTATATTTATAGACTTTATAATTAATTAATTAATAAAAACCATAGTCATAATTAATTAATTAGCATGACTTAGGTTATATTATTAATACATAATAGTACATGTTTTAACCTAAGTATTTAACCTTATTTAATTAAAAACATGATATATTTAATTAAATACTTTTAACCTATAGTTTATTTAAATTACATGAGATAATTATTAAACTATGCACTATATCATATGACTTAAGAAATAAGCATATAAACACTTAGACTTATATTTTTAGCTTATGTAACCAGCTTAATTCTAATTATGGAAACTTCTATTTATAGAAACTTAATTAAATAAGGCAACTAATCTATTAATGGAAACCTTCTATATATGGAAATCTATCTAATTCAGGCAGCTAATCTAATCATGGAAACCTTCTATATGGAAACTTATTTAATTAAGGCACCTGATCTATTTTTGGAAACTTTCTATTTTTGGTAACTTTCTATTTTTGGAAACTTTCTATTTTTGGAAACTTTCTATTTTTGGAAACTTTTTATTTTTGGAAACATTCTATTTTTGGAAACCTGCTATTTTTGGAAAGTTACTTATTATTACACAGTAAGTATAATAATACATGAAATACCAGTAATACTTAAACAGAGTAATCAAAATACAAGATAAACACAGTTTAAGGCTTTAAACAGTAAACCATGACCTAAAACATACCAAGTAAGCTAAGATGAGACATAAAACCTAGTACGTAATCAGTGATTCGATACTTATACACGTGTGTATTCATGTAGCGTTAGTGATCCAGAAGTAGGAGTCTTTCTTCCGTTCATTCACTGGACTTGAGGTACGGATTCCCGTCCTTTCAGTATGGACATTCTTTCTTTATTAGGATTTCCTCGTATGCAGCCAACTGTTTTCCCAGTATTTGTTTTATTGTTTTGAACTGCTTATGTTTAATTAGCATAATCTATAGCCATATACAAGCATGACCAGTTTCACCTAGTTATGGAGGTACCATAACCATAACATTGGAGGCACCAATGTTATGACTTCCCCACGGCGGAGTGATTGCTCGTGGCGTCCCTTTCAGTTTTGGCCATATTATTATATCATGTGGGGCGTATGGGTGCATCCTAGTTACATGTTTTATTCAGTATATCATGGTGAATGTGGTGTGTGCCTTGCATCCTTCACAAGGAGTTGATCCCTCCTACCCAAACCAGTATATTAATTAGAGGCATCCCCTCTAATCAGCATGATGAGGTCACCCCTCCAAGTATTCATGCACGTGACCTTTTCATGACCTATATGGGCTATGGTATATTTATGTTAAAACAGTTTTCATAAGATAAACATAAGGCTTTTCAAACTATAAAACCAGTTTTCTCAATACTTAACCAGTCTACTCAGAACTTAGTATTCCGCTGTGATATGTTACATGTTTATCCTATTTCATGCTATATTGTATATCCGTGCACTGAGCGTTTTGCTCAGCCGTTACTTTCCTTTCCATGTCCCAAAACGGCAGGTACCCAAGACTCGAGCATTTGGAGGACATGCATAGGATGGAAGCTGCCATAGACTTCTTCTCCTGTTTCCTTCATATATTTATGCTTGTTTAGTCTTTCATTCAGTTCATTTACTTTGTTATGTTTTGGGCTTATGTTTGGGAACCGATGTTTGATTCCGGTTTTCCCTATGGTCATGTATGTTTTACTACATATTACCTTGCATGCTTTGATGACACGCCATAATTACGCGTGACATTCCATTTATCAAAATGGGGTGTTACAATTATGGTATCAGAGCCAAGGCTTCGACCTGTAGGCTCTAAAACTCGACCTGTGACTAGTGGGTAGTCACCAGGAGCTTCCTAAGCCAACGTTTGTTATTCCACGTATTGATGTTTCAGTGCGTTGTTGTTTTAACCATTATGTTTTCAGCACCTTTTTGTTTTAGCCATGACATTTTCAGCACCTTGTTGTTTTCACCATGATGTTTTCACCAGTATCGTCTTACTAATATGGAATGAACAACCGTCATCCATACTTAGTTATGTGTCATTGTCTATGCATGATGTTCCTCGTGAACTGTGACGATGTGGACTGACCCCAGTAGTTCATAATTTTCACATAAATTTTTTTCTGTTAAGTTTTGACAATGACTTTTAATTATTATGTTCCATGCATTCATGCATTTATATCAAATGTCATATGTTGCAGGAATTTTGACTAAGTAATGGTTGGTACAGGACTGGTCCTATTTAGTCGCATGTGCTTTTATCGAAACTTTTAACTTTGGGACCGACCCATAGGCGTCCCCTCGCCATGTCTTTTGTTTTGGAACCGACCCATAGGCGTTCCCTCGCACATATAAAGGTTTTATAAACTACATTACGCATTCATGCACTGTTTTTCTTGCATAAAATTTTTCTCATGATTTAAATTGGCATAAATTTTTTTTTTCATGTCCCATCATAAGTTATTATGTTTTTATGTCAAGTATGCCTTCATACTGTCATGGTTAACTTCAGTTTCATGCTGATTATGTTATACACTTCTGGTAATAGATGGTTTCATGTTTCCTCATGATAATTCCGCCTTCATGTTGATTATGTTTCACGCCTCTTTTGTTATTTACGTTGTCCTGCAAGACATTGTTAGATTTCTTGAATCATGCTTTCATGATAGTCATGGTTGGTTTCCATTGATCATGCTGTCAGGCAAATCATCGTTGAATTTTTGTGTAACCACACTTTAGCGTTTCTCTATGCAACCAGAATGATGTCTATGCTAATACTGCCAGGTTATCATGATGGTTTTCCTAACCCTTTAACTGGTTTACTTTCCTTAAATCATGACAAATGATCGAGCCCATACCGATCATTTCATGTGCATTCCATGTGTACTCCACGTACCGTATTTCATGTGTATTACATGTACCTTAATCCATGTGTATTCCACTTGCAATACTTCACGAGTATTCGCTAGTCGATTCTAAATCATCTCAGGCGTATGTTCACTTGCTGATATTCTACAAGATTGTCGATGCCGCTCATAGCTTGGAGATGTTACTGAAGGTTGATGCTGCTGATGTTGGGAGACGCTACGAGATGCTGATGCTGATGCTGTTCATAACCTGGAGATCCTAAAAGACGAAGACAAAGGCGTCGGAGCAAAGCAATTGGACGAGAAGATGCTTCACCATCAGACAATTCCCATCAATCATTGTCCCAAATTCATAGTTACATGTCACACGTCGTTCGGCTGTCATTTCAGCCATATGAGTGCAAACCAGTACCAGCCGGCCACCTAGTTGAATAGTTACATGAGTCACGGTCATGAGAATGACCGTCATGGAACCGACAGACAAGATGATAGTAACCACTACTATGACAACAACTATCCTAGAAATCGCAACCGAGGCTCCGGCCACGGACGTGATCAGACATACAAATGATCAGTAGTCCAACCGATCCGCCAATTCTGGCATATTAACCTAATATTTGTAGTTCTAATTGTTTCACATCTCGAGACACATGTCAAGACATCAGTCAAGACACATGTCTCACGTATACTTTCTGAGGACACATGTCAAGATACCAGTCAAGACATATGTCACGCTTACATTTCTCAAGACACGAGTCAAGACACATGACTCACGTCTAATTATGGAACATTTCTAAGAAATTCAGGGTACCCTCCAAGGGTATATCTATGTTGTTGTGCCATGTATTAATCATGCCACAAGAATTTCAATACCATTATCGGCGCATCAGTGAGAACTGTCACGTTGCCGATGTCACTTTCATTTCTTTCACCATAGTTCATATATTCATAACCATGAAGGACGCCTTTCGTATTCCCACGCATACGAAGGTTTTCCTTCAACTTATTGATAAGATCCAAGCTGCTAACGCATTTCCTCGGACAGACACGAGATAAATTTTATCCTAATTAGGTACTATGAACACCACACCATGCTATGATTCATAATTATGTACAGTAATGTTCAGGCTCCTGAATACATTCAGCTTGATTTTCCATCAGGAAAATCCGTACAAATTATCTACGCTTACAAGCATGTGCATTGTTAGCCATGGTCGCTAAAATTTTCTAGCTGTCAGTAAGACACAACCACTTAACTCTTTTACGCATAGCCAGTTGATTATTCCAAAGTCTTCCTATACATTCCAGGAGAACCTACAAGGAGAAGGATGGTACCATGAGATTATGTGTCGACTACCGTTGACTTAAACAAATCACCATTCATGACCGTTATTCTCCTCCACGTATTGACGACATGTCCAATCAACCGTATAGTGTTAATCACTTTTCCAAGATCGAACTCATGAACAAGTTGCCAATAGTGACGGGTGAAAGAGCAGAACATGTCCATAACTGCTATTCGTGCACGACTGGGTCATGATAGATTTATGATTTTGGATTAGTCTCATCAATGCTCCAACAACATTATGGACTTAATAAATTGTGTATCCATGAACTCCTAAACAAATTCATCAGCATTTTCATTGAGGATAACCTGATTTCATTTAAGCCTAGAGAAGAACAGGAAGACCATATATGCACTATGTTGCAAATTCTTGACAAGAGAAATTTTACCCTAGAAATTTTCCAATATCAATTCTGTTTCATTACAGTGACACGCTGAATCACATGGGTTCCTACGGTTAATCTTACCATGACTCTGCTTATGCGTAAAGGAGAGAACCCTACACTACATCAGGTGTTCTAGGAAATCCTACGCTGGGAGAAGCCTGATTCAAAGACTCAGAGTTTCGCAACCTTCTATGTATCAAGTTTCTACGAAGCAGGATACAGCTACGTCCATATCTATGTACCTGACATACCAACAGGCTAAGATAGGACACCAACAAACTGGGATGTTTCATCATCTGAAATTGTGAACTAAAATGGGACAGGATCTCCATGAATGTTAGTTACCAGAATTCAGCAAACTCAGAAGAAGCATGATGCTATTTGGGATATTTTCAACAGTTTGATCAAGTCTGCAAAATCCTTACATCCGTACGGATTTCAGAACCAACAGATTAAACGAACATGTTCCAGCCAAGGCTCATCCGATCACTTGGCAATCCCTCAGCTATCGGGTCAGACAAAGATTCGTAATTGTACTCCTAACTTACTTCATGTCTTCATTCTAATTCCATGACTTGCTTTCGCGCTCACGTTCATGACACTATTCACGTTCATGATCGTATTTTGGCTTACGATTCTACGTTCATTTCTTTTCTCGTTCTGGAAGTTGCAAGAACTTGTGAGACCAGACCCAAGTTTAGTATAACTCTCCATCATCAGATAGACGTTTCACGTCATATTCCACGTCTCACCTTGTAGCGTTTGGTGTCACCGCCATTATATTATATGATCACGATATGTCTCACATGTCATGTTCATTCCACGTTCCTCATATCATGATCAAAATAGGTTACACGTATCATGGATCACGATATGTTTACTTATACTACACTCGCCATATCTCCACGTAGCACGTTCAACATTTTTCACGTATCACGTTCAAAATTTTTTTCACGTACTACGTTTCTTTATGTCTCGCGCATCGTTTCTAATTATCAGTTAAGTCAGATTGTCTTGCATCGTAACGTTTCAGCTACCCTTGCACGTTAACTCTTATTTTCCTCGATTCTATTTAGGGGATCTACCTTCCGTTGATAACCAAGAATTTCTTCGTATTCCAAGTCAAGGTCAGGAGGACCAAGATTTATCATTAGTGTCAGGATCTTCTGAAGGAACCGTTCCAAGAGGGAGGCCACTTGGAAACGGACAAGTTCATCCGGACTTTTACCCGTTTTTCTCATCAATTAGATATGTCCTTTCAGTCACGTCACGTTCCATGTCTTTTCAAGACATGTCACGTTCCACGTTCCCTTCTACCATGTCACCTTCATTTCCGTTATTTTGCATACCTTTCCAGTTTGATTCGGGTATGTTTCGCTTCCAGTTACTTTATCTATAATTCGGGGACGAATTATTCTTTTTAGGGGGGAAGAATTGTAAAACCCGCATGCTTTTACCATGAATAGTGCCCTTAAGATCGTACGTCCTAGATTAAAACTTACCTTATTCAGTATTGATCACATTCATGTGCTATTAAGCAAGCAAGTGCATACGTGTATGACATGATAAGTATCGATTACGTACAAACTCATGATAAGCAGTTAATAAGTATTTACTATGCACGATCACGTAATAATTATTTAAACAATAATTAATCACGAACATGCGATCATGAAATCATGAACATAATTAAATCACGAGCTAATATTAATTACATATATATATATTTATTACGAACACGAATAAATATATTAGGTCACGGTAATTATTTAACGAGAGCACACAAAACGCGAACACAAATAAACACGAACAAACACGTAAAACATGAACACGAGAACACACTTATTTTAGACACGGAAAAACATTTGGGTTACCCCATGTGGGCCCCATTAACCACGAAATAAGGAAGGGAGAATGGGCCTAGCCCATCATTTTACTAAACAAGAAAAAGGAGAAATCTTGTGTCATTTTTACAAAAACAAGAAAAATAATAAAACCCTAAAAGAGTTTTTCTCCTCCTCCTCCTTGTTCTTTTGTAGCCGCCACCCATCAACACACCAAGAGGGGTGTTCTTGTTGATTTTGATCTTGAATATTGTACAAGTGTTCGTGTTTGTTCATCCTCTATTGATCAACACATTCGGTATACCTTTTTAACCTTTCTTTTTAATTATTTCTTTTGATTTGATCTAGTAAGATTAATGAAGAACATGATGTTTTTAAAACCTAATTAAAAACATAAAATAAACATGTTTATGATTATGTGGTAGATCAAAACAAGGGTTTTTAAGGGCGTTTATCTAGCCGACACCTAAACCGAACCCCTAAGGGGTCACGGCTTGGACAAGGAACCACCACCGAGACCATAAGGTCCCGGTTTGGTGGTGTGGGTCCCACGGCAGCAGTAAACCAAGGGGAACCCCGATTTGGTTCGGGGTAAGGTGTCGATTTCATGACCGGTTCATGGTTCTTAGTCAAAACCCGGTTCATGGTTCATGTTAAGATTATTATTTTGTATAAACTTATGTTATAATTAAATTAATAAAATGACATGATTAATTTAATATACATGACTTAGGTTATAATTAAGTTAATGATTAAAACCATGGAATTACTAACCTAAGTATTTTATATTTATAGACTTTATAATTAATTAATTAATAAAAACCATAGTCATAATTAATTAATTAGCATGACTTAGGTTATATTATTAATACATAATAGTACATGTTTTAACCTAAGTATTTAACCTTATTTAATTAAAAACATGATATATTTAATTAAATACTTTTAACCTATAGTTTATTTAAATTACATGAGATAATTATTAAACTATGCACTATATCATATGACTTAAGAAATAAGCATATAAACACTTAGACTTATATTTTTAGCTTATGTAACCAGCTTAATTCTAATTATGGAAACTTCTATTTATAGAAACTTAATTAAATAAGGCAACTAATCTATTAATGGAAACCTTCTATATATGGAAATCTATCTAATTCAGGCAGCTAATCTAATCATGGAAACCTTCTATATGGAAACTTATTTAATTAAGGCACCTGATCTATTTTTGGAAACTTTCTATTTTTGGTAACTTTCTATTTTTGGAAACTTTCTATTTTTGAAAACTTTCTATTTTTGGAAACTTTTTATTTTTGGAAACTTTCTATTTTTGGAAACCTGCTATTTTTGGAAAGTTACTTATTATTACACAGTAAGTATAATAATACATGAAATACCAGTAATACTTAAACAGAGTAATCAAAATACAAGATAAACACAGTTTAAGGCTTTAAACAGTAAACCATGACCTAAAACATACCAAGTAAGCTAAGATGAGACATAAAACCTAGTACGTAATCAGTGATTCGATACTTATACACGTGTGTATTCATGTAGCGTTAGTGATCCAGAAGTAGGAGTCTTTCTTCCATTCATTCACTGGACTTGAGGTACGGATTCCCGTCCTTTCAGTATGGACATTCTTTCTTTATTAGGATTTCCCCGTATGCAGCCAACTGTTTTCCCAGTATTTGTTTTATTGTTTTGAACTGCTTATGTTTAATTAGCATAATCTATAGCCATATACAAGCATGACCAGTTTCACCTAGTTATGGAGGTACCATAACCATAACATTGGAGGCACCAATGTTATGACTTCCCCACGGCGGAGTGATTGCTCGTGGCGTCCCTTTCAGTTTTGGCCATATTATTATATCATGTGGGGCGTATGGGTGCATCCTAGTTACATGTTTTATTCAGTATATCATGGTGAATGTGGTGTGTGCCTTGCATCCTTCACAAGGAGTTGATCCCTCCTACCCAAACCAGTATATTAATTAGAGGCATCCCCTCTAATCAGCATGATGAGGTCACCCCTCCAAGTATTCATGCACGTGACCTTTTCATGACCTATATGGGCTATGGTATATTTATGTTAAAACAGTTTTCATAAGATAAACATAAGGCTTTTCAAACTATAAAACCAGTTTTCTCAATACTTAACCAGTCTACTCAGAACTTAGTCTTCCGCTGTGATATGTTACATGTTTATCCTATTTCATGCTATATTGTATATCCGTGCACTGAGCGTTTTGCTCAGCCGTTACTTTCCTTTCCATGTCCCAAAACGGCAGGTACCCAAGACTCGAGCATTTGGAGGACATGCATAGGATGGAAGCTGCCATAGACTTCTTCTCCTGTTTCCTTCATATATTTATGCTTGTTTAGTCTTTCATTCAGTTCATTTACTTTGTTATGTTTTGGGCTTATGTTTGGGAACCGATGTTTGATTCCGGTTTTCCCTATGGTCATGTATGTTTTACTACATATTACCTTGCATGCTTTGATGACACGCCATAATTACGCGTGACATTCCATTTATCAAAATGGGGTGTTACAAATTGGCTAGTCAAGCTAGGGACACGGCTAAAAACACCAAGGAGTTAGCTAATTTTGTGAAGGAAAATCTTAACATGAGAAATGAGTTGAAAAATGATTTTGCTAATCAAATTAGAGGTCAAAACAATAAAATTGAACAAAGTCATGCTAGGCTTGAACAAAGGATTGACCAAAAAGCCACTAGTCAAGATTTGAAGTTTAATAGTCAAGATGCTAAGCTTAATGCCATTTTGGAAGCCGTCATGGGAAACAAAGCCTCTACTTCGAGTGTTCTTCCTAGCAACACCATATCACACCCGAAGGGAGAGATGAAAGTGATTACCACACGAAGTGGTAAGACACTTAAAGAACCGACTCCTCAACCAATTACTCCAACGGTGGAGGAAATTGAGGAAGAACCCGAGGTGGTGGTCGAAAAGGAGCATATTTCAATCCCACAAAGTACCGCTCATGCCACACCTACGGTCGACCCTTTACCAACATTGGAACCCGAGATTCCAAAGGCTATGCCTATGCCCCAACCCACACCACCCTTGCCTTACCCATCGAGACTTAGGAAGGAGAAACGACAAGAGCGCGACAACTACCAATTTGAGCTTTTTATGAAAATGTTTCGTGAGTTGCACCTTAATGTGAGTTTCGCCGATGCTTTGGTCATGATGCCTCGATTTGCCGCTAACTTTAAGAGTATGTTAAATAACAAGGAGAAATTGCATCAATTGTCTAGTTGTTCGTCGGTTTATCTTAATCGCATACCTCAAAAAGTCGGTGATCCCGGTAAATTTTTGATCCCTTGTGCAATTCAAGATATGGAAGGATGCTATGCCTTGGCCGATCTTGGTGCTAGCATTAATTTGATGCCACTTGCAATCTTCAAGTCGCTCAATCTTCCTAATCTTACTCCTTCACTAATGTCTATCGAGTTGGCCGACCATTCCACGATTCATGCATGTGGTTTGGCGGAAGACGTTTTTGTGAAAGTGGGGAAGTTCTACTATCCTGTAGATTTTATCGTTGTCGATATTCCCACGGATCCTCAAGTTCCTCTTATTTTAGGTCGTTCGTTTTTAGATACGTCTATGGGTTTAATTGATGTGCATGCTAGAAAGATCACCTTACGTTTCAACGACGAGGAACTTGTTATAAACGCAACTCAAAATTCTTAACTTTCTCATGTTTATTCCGTTGCTACCATAAACCTCGTTGATATGATCGACGTGGTTTGCGAGGAAACTAGTGGCAATCCCACTATGTTAGATCCAATTCTTGATAATTCGACACCAACCTTCACTCCTTTCGAAGGTGGTGGTTTTACGTTGGAAGAATGCAATGTTCCACGTACTTGTGACGAAGACCTCGACAACGATGAGGACTTCTCGATTATCAAGGATTTTCTTAACGATTTCCCATTTCCTCCGCCCGAGGAGGTTATGAGTATCGAGCCCAAATCTTCACTTGAGGAACCACCTATCTTCGAGTTGAAAGATTTACCTCCTCACCTCGAATATGTCTATTTGGAGGAGGACGACAAGTTGCCGGTTATTATTGCAAAGGAACTTTCGAATGATGAAAAAACCGCACTTGTCGATGTTCTAAAGGATCACAAAGGGGCGATTGCGTGGAAGTTATCCGACATTAAGGGAATCGATCCCAAGTTTTGTACCCACAAAATCTTAATGGAGGAGGATTTCAAGCCCACAATCCAAAGTCAAAGGAGGGTGAACCCTAAAATTCACGATGTCATCAAAAAGGAGGTCCTTAAACTCCTTGACGCGGGAATGATTTACCCTATTTCCGATAGCCCTTGGGTGAGTCCTATTCATTGTGTCCCTAAAAAGGGAGGGATGACCGTTGTGCCAAACGATGCCAACGAGTTGATTCCCACTAGACTCGTAACCGGATGGAGAGTGTGCATTGACTATCGTAAGTTGAATGAAGCCACTCGAAAAGACCATTTTCCCTTGCCCTTCATGGACCAAATGTTGGAGCGTCTTGCGGGAAACGATTTCTATTGCTTTTTAGATGGTTTTTCCGGTTACTTCCAAATTCCCATCGATCCTCGTGATCAAGAAAAAACTACGTTTACGTGTCCATATGGAACGTTTGCCTATCGTAGAATGCCATTCGGACTTTGCAATGCACCGGGAACCTTTCAAAGGTGCATGATGGCTATTTTTCATGACATGATCGAGAAGACGATGGAAGTCTTCATGGATGACTTTTCCGTGTTTGGTGATTCTTTCACTTCGTGTTTGTCGAACCTTGAGAGAATGTTAAAACGTTGTGAGGAAACCAACCTTGTGCTCAATTAGGAAAAGTGTCATTTTATGGTTAAGAGTGGAATCGTCTTAGGGCACAAGGTCTAGAAAGCGGGGATTGAGGTAGATCAAGCTAAGGTAGACGTCATCGACAAATTACCTCATCCCAAAACCGTTAAGGGAGTTAGGAGTTTCCTAGGCCACACGGGCTTTTATCGTCGATTCATCAAGGATTTTTCGAAGATTTCTCGACCCATTACACATCTTCTTGAAAAAGAGGCACGTTTTGTCTTTGACGAAGATTGTGTACGAGCCTTTGAGATCCTTAAGAGGAAACTTACCGAAGCTCCCATTCTTGTTGCTCCCAATTGGAACCTCCCCTTTGAACTCATGTGTGATGCTAGTGATTACGCTATTGGGGCCGTTTTGGGGAAACGTCATGATAAGCACTTCTTGCCTATTCACTATGCTAGCAAGACGATGACCGAGGCTCAACTAAAGTATACTACAACGGAAAAGGAGTTCCTTGCCGTGCTGTATGCATTTGAGAAATTCCGACCTTACCTCGTCTTGACGAAATGCATAGTGTATACGGACCATTCGGCTATTAAGTATCTCATGGCAAAGCAAGATGCTAAGCCGAGATTACTTCGTTGGATTCTCCTCCTTCAAGAATTTGATCACAAAATCGTTGACAAAAAAGGAGCCGAGAATCTAGCGGCCGATCATCTCTCTCGTTTGGAAGATCCTCACCAAAGTGTTTACGAGCCCAAGAAAATCACCGAAACATTTCCGCTCGAGACACTTGGTGTAGTGAATTCTAAGCTTGATTCTTCTACCCCATGGTTTGCGGACTTTGCAAATTACCATGCGGGTAACTTCATCATTAAGGGTATGACGACTCAAGAAAAACGAAAATTCTTTCGTGACGTCAAGTTCTACTTTTGGAACGACCCTTACTTGTTTCGAACTTGTGCGGATCAAATCATCCGATGTTGTGTATTTGGCACCGAAGCTTCTAACATCCTTAGAGCTTGCCATGAGGGACCCACGGGTGGGCACCACGGTGCTAATCTCACGGATAAGAAGGTGTTTGATGCCGGCTTCTTTTGGCCTACTATTTACCGAGATGCACAAGATCTTGTGAAGTCGTGTGATGCATGCCAACGACAAGGAAAAGCCTCACAAAAAGATGAAATGCCACAAAATATCATCCAAGTGTGTGAGATCTTTGACGGTTGGGGTATAGACTTTATGGGGCCGTTCCCATCATCTCGTGGTAATAAGTACATTCTCGTTGCGGTTGACTACCTTTTTAAGTGGGTGGAGGCCAAGGCCTTGCCCACCAATGATGCTCGTGTGGTAGTCAAGTTTTTGAAGCAATTGTTTTCTCGGTTTGGAACCCCTCGTGCTATCATAAGCGATCGTGGAACCCATTTTTGTAACGACCAATTTGAAAGGGTTCTAAGGAAATATGGGGTTACACATCAGCTTTCTACGGCTTATCACCCACAAACGAGTGGGCAAGTCGAGGTTTCAAACCGAGCGTTGAAGAGGATCTTGGAGAGATCCGTTGGAGAAAACCGACAATCATGGTCGGATAAGTTGGACGATGCTTTATGGGCCTTTAGGACCGCTCATAAGACGCCCATTGGGTGCACTCCCTATAAGCTTGTGTATGGAAAGAATTGTCATTTGCCTATCGAGTTAGAACACAAGGCTTATTGGGCACTAAAGCATTGTAATGATGATATGGAGACCGCGGGAAAACACCGGAAAATGCAATTAAATGAATTGGATGAATTAAGGGATATTTCTTATGAAAATTCATTGATTTATAAGGAGAAAACTAAAAAGTTGCATGATTCTAAAATTAAAAACCGGGTTTTTAACATTGGGGATCAAGTTTTGCTTTTTTTAATTCAAGATTAAAAATCTTTTCCGGTAAGTTAAAATCCCATTGGTCCGGTCCATTCACCGTGACTCAAGTGTTTCCGTATGGGACCATCGAGCTAGCTCAAGATGATGGTCCTAACTTCAAGGTGAATGGACATAGGTTGAAGCACTACTTTGGCGGGGAAGTTCCATCCTTGAACTACCTCGACCAAGTCACCTTCCCCAATGATAATTAGTATTGAGGGGATCGAGTCGAGCTCATGACTCGGTAATCAAAAACGAGGTGCCTCGTGGGGGAGTCCCATGCTTATCCTATGTACATATTATCGCTTTCTAATGTAGCTTACGTGTGGGGATTTGTGCCCTTCCAACCTTTGTTCCATGGTTGTTTGTGAATTGTGGTTTTTAGATCATGATCTTCACGATTGGAGCCTCTCGTGTTCGTTTTATGGGAGCACTCGATCGTTTGCTTTGAAGACTTTCTCAATATCCATGATATATCCTTTTGATGTTCTAACCTTAGGTTTTTAGCACACTTCATAAACGACTATTAATTTAATGGTTACACCCTTTCCATGCTAGATTAGGCATTCGACTACGTCTCTAGTATGGGGGTGTTTTGCACCCCTAGACTCGAAACATTGAGGACAATGTTTAACTTTAGTATAGGGGGGTGAATAGATACTTGTGTTGTTCCCTATCAATCCATAACACAAGATTCTTAGTGAGAGAAAGAGGAGAAAAGTAGAGAGAGAGAGAGTAGAGAGAGAGGTGGAAGGTTTACACTAAAACTATGTTTTTAATGAAATGAACCAACACCCTCTTTCACATGTGAAAGAGGGTTATATACCCCACGGCACTAAGGCCTTTGTGGGCTTCATCTTGGGCCGGGCTTGGCTTACTTTTGGGCTTACGCCCCTAACTTATACAATATTACCTTAAAGTCCAAGCCCGGTTTTCCCGACTAACCTATTACAATACAATACCATTTAACGACTGAGATGACCTATTACATTCTTGTTCAACTATATAAAATATAGGGCTAACAATCTCCCCCAATGTATCGGTCATCTTAAAAAGCTTAAAAAGCATAAGATGATTGAGTGAATACATTCTTGTAGAGGAGATCTTCCTGCTTTGGTCTTGTATCTTGGTCTTAATCTTGTTTGTAACAGCTTTGTTCCTTCATGCTTTCGTGTTCTTTATCTTAAGCCTTTGTCATTTGACTTTGAGTGCTTGAGATCTTCATCTGTACTCCTTGTGACTAAGATGACCTATTACATTCTTACATTCTTAGGTATCTTGATTATCGCCATCTTGTGCTCTTGTGACTTCTGAATCGACATCGGTTACACAGCTACGCCACCTTCTTGATATGCAGCAACACATATAGACACAGATAAAATGGCTTTGAACATTTCATCCTAACTCGGTAGCATTTTACCTCCGGTCGGTGAAGACCGTTAAACGGCATTAAAATACCGTACCTGTGATCAGGTAGATTCGATTAAGAACCTCCTTGACAGGGTTTCCCGGCGGTAGTAGCCAGTTCCCTTTACTCGACCGTCTCAAAGCAGACTGGAAACGTAAAGAGTGAATCATAAGGATACGGTTATCCGTTTGATTAGAGTCGTCAATTCAGAATTCCTGGAACAAGTTTGATTCTGTAAGAATCGCACCATTGTTGCTTTCCAGTTTGCCACAAGCTCGATTCATAAGAATCTTGCATGTTACCTACCGCAGTGCTGTTTGATGTTGACACTGGAAGGATTTCCATTCGTCACTGTGAACACTAAAGAGTGTCACTCTGAATGTTCTGGCAAGATAACATGGATTTTGCGAAGAAACCTGGAATCAAGTTTGAATCAATTAAGAATCGAAACTTAGTTGCTTTCCAGTTCTCACAAGTTTGATTCGTGTAGAATCGCACAAGTTACCTACCATGAGCTTGTTTGATGCTGGCTCAAGCAGGATTTCCATCTTCATTGTGAATCGTATCACTCAGATGTTCTGGCAATATCACAAGGATAATGCGTAGGACTCGATTGTGTCCTAATGAGATGATAAATTGATCTCTTTTGGCTCTAGACTCAATAAGTGCATTTTTGGTAATCGGAGGCTGGAGCAGACTGCCACCTTTTCAATATTAACTGACTCGGAGTGAGAAAGTCAATAGATACGTGTTGATCTCCGTGACAATGAGACAAGTTTCTTTTGAGAGAAACTCGAATGGCTTGGAAGGGTTGTGCATTGCATCACTGGGTCCATGATGACTTGTCTTCAATAGATGTATTGACCCGGTTTCTGCCTAAGTTGCATAGAATATTCAACTCCTTGAATGCTTACCAATACGTCATCATTAGCACCTTGTTGTGATTGTTCCAGTGCTAACTTAAGTACTTGGTCCGCATTCAGCTTCATTCCACTCCATCTTTCCTAAGGACAACTATTTCTAGCTATGGAGTGTCCTTGGGTAGATCCCTCCGGTTCAGGTTGGATCATAGGACTTAGTTTCCTATCCTAAACCACCTTTTGACTCCATCGTTCTGTCGTGGATAGTAGGTTGTTTTTAGTAAAGATCGTAACCATAAAACCATTGAAAACCATTCAAAGTGTTTGACAAATATCAAAACTTTTAACACTTGAAAGTTTTACATTTCCGAAAAGCTCCCCTACACACATGCATCGATATACGAAATAGTTTGGCATGTGAAGGAAAGAGTTGCACTTGAGTCTTTAAGATCACTTGTTGTGATATATTACATTTTAATCACATTTTCTCCCCCTATCTCTAATATAGAAATATAATATTAGAGATACTAATTGATTAAAATATGACATTTTCCGAAGAATCGACGGGAGAGAAACATGTGTGCACGCATGAATCATGGAACATTTTCAGTCGGGTCGCTCCCCCTCAACAATATATGTGTGTCTTGAGACAAAATTTGACAAAATTTTAGAAAAACGACACCACAAAATATGTTGAGGTACGGAGTTGAGTGCCTTTTCCGATATAATATATTACATTTGACAATTTCATATCATTTTCGGAATGTGTTGGATACATAAAATATGACAATTTTAGAGATGTACCCAACAACATTAAAAGGCTTGATTTTAAAACGTTCCCCCTCAAAAATTGATCAAAAATAACATATGACAATTTTGAGATATAAAAACCACTTATGAGGAAGGGAGTGTTGAACACACAATTTTGAAAGATTTAGAAAAACCTTTTGAGAAATTCTTGAAAAATTGTGTTCAACGATTTTAAAATAATCAGGATAGAAGACTTCTCTTCTATTGCTTAGGGAAAGCGCACTGAAACGTACACTCCCCTTTCGGGTCCGTTTTTCATGAGCTCAAAACTTTGATTGTTTTGTGACAAGCTCATGACCGAGAAAAATAAATTTCCCGTTGTGAAGGATAAGTTATCATCCGTGATAAACTTTCCTTAAGATGAAGTTCGAGTTCTAAGCTGACATTTACTTAGAAATCGTTTTTCATGAACTTAAAAACTTTGAATGTTTTTATGAGAAGCTCATGACCGAAAAATATGAATTTCTCGTTGAGAAGGATAAGTTATTGTCCGAGATAAACTTTCCTTAGTTGACGTCCGAGTTCTAAGCTGTGATGCGCCTAGAAGTCATTATGAGAGAATATCAAGCAGCTTCATTTGCCAAAACCTCCAAGTCTTCTGGAGTCATATACTTCATACCAAGACGGCCAACGAGATACGCAAACCTATCTTTCGATAGAGCTTTTGTAAACAAGTCTGCCAGCTGGTACTCAGTTCTGACAAAGTATAATTCCACGATGCCGCGTTCCACTTGTTCCTTGATGAAGTGATATCTGACATCGATGTGCTTGGTGCGGGAGTGTTGAACCGGATTGCAAGATATGGCTATGGCCGACTTTGAGTCACAATACATAGGTATTTTATCAAAGTGGAAGCCATAATCCGTGAGTTGAGTTCTCATCCAGAGGACTTGAGCACAACACGCGGATAGAGCCACATATTCTGCTTCAGCTGATGAGAGCGAAGTGCAATCCTGCTTCTTTGACGACCAGCTGACAAGCTTGTCTTCCCCTAGAAACTGTATGCTACCAGAAGTGCTTTTACGACTATCAAGACAACCTGCGTGATCAGAATCTGAAAAAGCCGTTAAATGAAAACCGGTTTCCCTCGGATACCAGAGTCCCATGTGAATGGTATTCTTAAGGTACCAAAAGATCCGTTTAACCTCTTTGAGGTGCTTTTGAGTAGGTCTGGCTTGATATCGTGCACAATAGCATGTGGCATGATGAATATCAGGCCTGCTGGCTGTTAGGTACATAAGTGACCCGATCATACTGCGATATCGCGTTTGATCTACGGGATATGAGTACAAGTCAGCGTCTAGGGATGTGGTCGACAATGGTGTACCAACGCGAGCACATGAGGTCATACCATGCTTTTTAAGTATCTCTTGAGCATACTTAGCTTGGTTAATGAAGATACCACGTGGGGATTGATGAATCTGGAGGCCTAAAAAGAATTTTAGCTCCCCCATCATTGACATTTCAAATCTGCTGTGCATTAATTTTTAAAACGTTTTGAAAGTTTTGGGTTCGTAGAACCAAAAATAATATCATCAACATAAACTTGCACCAGCATTATGTCATCCCCATATTTATTAGTAAAGAGAGTAGGATCAATAGAACCTTTGGAGAATCCTTTGGACACCAAGAAATTTGAAAGTTCTTCGTACCATGCCCTTGGAGCTTGTTTAAGTCCATATACAGCCTTTTTGAGACGATAAACTTTGTCAGGATGATGAGGATCGATGAATCCTTCCGGCTGATTCACATACACTTCTTCCTTCAAATGACCGTTGAGAAAAGCAGTTTTAACGTCCATCTGAAAAACCGTGAAGCCCTTATGTGCAGCATAAGCAAGGAATATCCTGACTGCTTCCAAACGAGCGACTGGAGCGAATGATTCATCGTAGTCTATGCCTTCTTGTTGACGGTATCCCTTAACTACAAGACGAGATTTGTTTTTGATGATGGTTTGTTCTTCATCCAGTTTGTTTTTCCAGATCCATTTGAAATCTAAAATTGACATTCCATAGGGTCGGTCAACAAGTTCCCAAACATTTAGGCATTCAAACTGATGAATTTCGTCTTGCATTGATTCAATCCACGCATGATCAGTCATGGCTTGTTTGATGTTTGTAGGTACAGTTGAACTCACGGTGAGTGCATACATACACACATCACCATCGGTTTCGAGTTGTCTGCGTGTTCGAACCGGTTGTGAAGGATTTCCAATGACTTGCTCCAATGGATGATCACGTGTCCAATGATGAGTGGATGGATATGGTTGGTAGAATGTATGCATGTTGGACGGATCAACATGTTGACTAGAAGACTCTCCGACTTCGTGTACCGGTGTACCGAACGGATTGATAAATTCTTCATCGTCAGGTTGTGCATCGACTGCTTGATTGTTGTTTCCTCCTTCAGCATTGACGGTTGGTGATGTTGGTTGTATGACAGTTTCTTGAGTTTGTTGAGTATCCACTGGAATTGTCTCTTGAGCAACGGTTGCTGAAGTAGAGGCAGTTGTGTCTTGTTGAATTTGTTCAGGTGCATCAGTAGTCTTGACAGCGGAAGGCTTTGACACAACTTGATTGTTTCCATAGTAATATTCATCAAACATAGGATCATATAAATCAACCAACTCTTTCATTTGTGTCGTATCCGTCGAGTCTGCTGTAGGAGTGTTTTCTTGACATTCTTGCACGGGACGTACACTGTTGTGTGTAGGTGCCATTGCTGGACATTGAGGTGCGGGACTTGAGCTGTTGTGATCAAGTACCATTTGTGGCAATTCGTCAAAGTTCACATGAATTGTTTCGACGATGATCTTTGTTCTCTTGTTATAGACCCGATATCCTTTCGACAATGTAGCATACCCCACAAAAATACATGCATCACCTTTTTCTTTCATCTTGTCGAGATTCTCACCGTCTTTAAGGATGTAGCATAAAGATCCAAATACGTGAAAGAATTTTAGTGTAGGTTTCCTGCCATTGATGATGTGGTAAGGTGTCTTTTCATGTCTAGGGATAACGAGAGAACGATTCTGAGTATAACAGGCAGTTGCAATTGCTTCAGCCCAGAAGAATAGCGGTAATTTTGAAGCAGAAAGCATTGTTCGAGCAGCCTCAACCAAAGTACGGTTCCGTCTTTCGACAACGCCGTTTTGTTCAGGAGTTCGAGCAATAGACGTTTGATGTTCGATGCCTTCTTCTTGAAAATAAGATTGCAAGTTCTTGTTCAAAAATTCAGTACCCCTATCCGTTCTTACGGTTAAGACTTGAGCTTGAAGATTGCGTTGTATCATCTTGAGAAAGTTTTTGAGAACCTCTGGTGTTTCATCTTTGGACCTTAAGAAGAAAGTCCATGTGTATCTAGAGTAATCATCAACAATCACTAGAATATACTTTTTCCCGTTAATACTCTCTACACGCATGGGACCACATAAATCCATGTGTAGAAGTTCCAATCGTCCTTTTGAGCTAGGGGTAGTCTTTGTTTTGAAAGACTTCCGTTTTGCTTTCCCCAACTCACAAGAAGAACAAAGATGGTCTTTGACGAATTTCAACTTAGGAAGACCGGTCACAATATCATTCTTAGAAAGCAAGTTGATGGTGTCAAAATTGAGATGTGACAATCGTTGATGCCATAACCATGCTTGAGATGATGATGCTTTAGCCATTAAGCAAATTGGATTTGTTGAAGATGTGTCTTGAAGAGTTACTGTGTAGAGATCAGAACCACGAGAACCTGTAAGAAGGTCATTCCCATCGTAGTCTCTAACATAGCAAGTAGATTTCCGAAAAGCCACTTCCAAATCCGCATCACAAAATTGACCAACCGAGAATAAATTGTGATTCAGTCCCTCGACGTAATAAACCCGTTTTATAATGATATTCCCTTGAACCAAGTCTCCGTATCCGAGTATCGGTGCAAATTGATCATTTCCAAACCGTACCGTACCCAGAAATTTCTCCACGAAGTTAATGAGAAGCTTGAGATTGCTAGTCATGTGCTTTGTGCACCCGGAGTCCATTATGAATAGGATGAGTTCGACGAGCTGCAGAAGAATTATAAGACAATGTAGCATTTGAAAAATGGGATCCCTTGATAGAGACGGGTTCCAAAATAGTAGTGGGCCTAGATGCAAAGTCTACAGGCAAGCTGATATTCCTAGACCCAATCACTAAAGTGGTTAACTTAGGTACCCATTTGTATCCGGGTGGTGTATATCTTGAATACCCCCGTGTACATGTCCTAATCATGTTCTCATAAAGCTTCTTTAACCTGCTTTGTTTACGTAGAGTAGTGGATTCTAACGCACTTAGTTTCTTAAGTGGTTGCTCAGTGGATTGGTTCAAAGTTCTTGTGGGTTTACTAGTACTAGTGGGCATACGAATAGGCTTCCTAGTTCTAGCATTCACGCCATTATGATTAAGAGCACAAGCATCATGATTGAAAGTACGAACACATTTGCCACATTCAACACAAACAAATTCAACATTCGAGGTCTTAGCAGTTAAACTGTCATTACATGCAGTTACAGACGTTTTATTCTTAGAAAACTTAAAATTCCTACAGTGATCTTCTACTTCATTCTTCTTCCCTTGACTATTGTTAGGCATGACTCTATCTTCAATTCTAGTGCTCTTAAGCTGTGGTCCGCTAACACTAGTAGTGGGATTTACTCCTGTAGAAGAAGACACACGTTGATTAGTTTTCCTAGTATTTTGAGGTAATTGCGTTGTTCCAGTTTGAGTGGACCTAGTGTTCATCTTATACATTCCAGGTGCTATCACATTAGTGCTCTTATCATTTCCTATCTTAGGCAAAGTCTGTGGGGGTTGTCCCAAAATAGATGTTTTAGGGCATTTAACCGCATTCGGTTGACGAACGGCAGATGGTTTACCCAAAACAGACTTTCCTTTCATTTTCTCAATGAGTTTCTGTAACTCACTAATGGCAATGTCCCTTTCTTTTAGCTGAGCTTTCAAATCATTTATTTCGAAATCTTTTTCATTTAGTAGACGAAACGAAGAAGCTGACATTTCTTGACACTTTTTATGATTATGAGATTTTTCACCTTTTTGTAAAGCAAGTTCAAGAGAAATGGAGTGTTTCTCAAGTTGAGAAAAACTTTTCGAAAGTTTGTTATATGACTGAATTTGTTTCGAAAGCTCTACTTCAAGATTGCGACATTTCGCGTCCGATTCTGACACTAAACATGCTACATGACAATATTGATCCAGATCGGTATACACACCAAGTATAGCATTCATATGGTCAGCATAAAAATATTCCTTGGAAAGTCGATCAATTTCGTTAGAAAGTTGGTGTTCTTGTGTCTTTAATTTAATTTGAAGAAAATCAACTTCATCCTCAAGAGATTTGACATAGCTTAAATCAGTTAACATTTCCTCAGTGAGAGCATTATAAAACATTTCCACATTTTTTGAAAGATCATCAATGGTTGGAACAATGCATTGTTGGATGACGACTTCTACTTGTGGGTTAGGTTTAATATTCCAAATGGTATCCCTAGAAACTTTTTCATAGTCGACGACACCTTTGTACAAATTTAAAACCCCTTGTTTTATAAACTCAAATTGCTGAACACTTTTGCTTTTCTCATCCCATTTACGTTTTTCATCCAAAATTCGCTTTTCTAACAAAATTGATTGCTTTTTGAAACTCCTTTTTAAAGAAACTTTCTTTTGTGGTTCATCACTTGGTGGTGGAACACTGTTATACATCTTTTGTTCTTTTGAAAGTTCTTTTTGAGGGACAAACTTAATATGATTGTTAGAATCAGAAAGGTTTATTAAATCACTTAAGTTTGATCAACTTTCTTCTTGTTGACGAATGATTTCGTCGCAGTCAGGGGAGAGCATAAGAGCAAGATTATCAACATAACAACCGATATCATAAAGAGCAGGCTTGGTACTTTGAGCTTTCTTGAGATATTCAGGCTTGACAAAACTCGTTTTCATATTTCTATTGAGCATATTCATAGTTTGAATAGACTGACCCGTTTTGTAAACAATGTTGTTTAACGTGTCGACTCTCTTTTCCAAAGAAAGAATTTTTTCAATATCCTTTTCTTCACGAGTTTTATAAAGCTCAGTTTGTTCTTTGTTAACCGACTCTAATTCAGTAATTTGGAGTTTATGTAGCAGCAGTTGTTCTTCAAGTTCCGATATCTTCTGTTTTGACATATGAATTTCGTGTGCTACTTCAGAACAATATTGTTCGTTGAGCACCTTACGTTCATATACCAAACCATTAGCTATTGCAACCCGTCGATCAACTTCTTTTACATAATCACACTCTTTAAGCCTGTCTATCTCCTCGGCTAAGGATGTGTTTGCTTGCTTCAAACGTTTATTAGCTTCTTTGTTTTCATCAATTTCACGTTTTAGAGAATCAATAATAGACGCAAGCAAATCACGGTCCTCATCCGAGTCAGTATCTTGAACAACTTTTCCGTCATCATTACACATATGCTGTGAATCCGTAGAGATATTGCTATCCTCCGTGTCCATTACATATGTGTCATTGATGCTTTCGGGTTGCTCAGGATGCCGTCGTTCATTAGCAAACACATTATAGTTATCATGTGATGGTACCTTTTCAAGTGGCTCAGAATCATAGATGGGTCCAGAAGTATCATCAGTCTCTGGGATCACTTCTTGAATCTTTGCCATGTACACATAATGTGCCTCTAACTCTTGATCATCGGCTTCATCATCAGTGTCATCACGCCAGTCAACTTCATCTGCTGTGAGTGGAATTCCTGCTTCTTCTTTCTTGCACAGCAACATCTTTTCCTTGTGATATCCCGAATCCTTAACCCGTTTTGTCTTCTTACATTCCCTAGCCATGTGACCAAATCCCTTGCAGTTGAAGCATTGAATCCCAGTCTTCTGCACCACCAGAGTGCCTACAGTATCTCTAGCCCCAACTTGATTCAGCATCCTCTGATTATCATACCTAGCATCACGATCATACCTAGGTGCATGATCAACTTCCTTATATCTAGCATTGGATGATGATCTGAGGTTGTTGTTGGTAGGTTTGTAGATCTTCTTATAAGTTGTGGTGAGTAAAGACATGAGTTCTTCAATCTTCTTGTCCCTTGAAGTTTGTTCATCATCACTGTCTCCATCTGACTCGGTGTCATACTTTGGAGGTGGAGTGGGGACAATTGCTTTTGCTTTGTGTTTAGCAACAGCTAGAGGTTTGGTGGATGAGCTTGATGACTTTGAGGAATGAGTAGGTGGTTGTTGACGGGGAACGGGTTTTGTTGAAGTAGCAGCCACAAAAGCAATAGAATTAGCAGACCGTTCTGCCTTTTCAGCCCTTAGTTCATTCACTTCATTCTGATGTTGTTTCAAGATATCATAAAGTTTGTGGTAAGATATAGTCTTGATATCCTCCCTTTGTTTGACCAAAGTCACAAACCTCTGCCATTCCGGTTTGAGTTGAAGTAGAAACTGAACATTGGCATGATGATTGGAGATGGTGCACTGATTTCTGACAAGCTCATTCATCATTTTGTAGAATCTCGAGTAATATGAGTCAATGGATTCACCATCTTCAGATGTGAATTTTCCAAACTCCCAAAGTAGATTAGTCTCGAGATCTTGAACATTGATTGACTCACCTTGCTTCAATCGATGAATTGCATTCCACATTTCCATAGCATTAGGACATGCATCAACTGTGGAATAGATATCATTATCAATTCCAGTGAGTATGAAATTTACAGCATCAGCTTCAGCTTGGAGGAGTTTCTTTTTCTCAGTAGAACATGTGTCAAAATCCTCCATAGCTCGTATAGTTGATGAAGTACCATCCTCTGCCTGTGTTGTAATTGGTTTGAATTCAAAAACTGGAGGTGGGTTCTCAAGGCAGTGACGAAGAGCAGTTCGGTTTTCTTTTCCATCAAGAAATCTAAGAAAACGAGATCTCCATTGAACGTAGCAACCGGCAGTGAGCACAGGTGGTTTACCGTTGCCACCTTGTTCCAAACGAATTTGATTAGCAGTTGCGATGTTGATGTTGTTGTTAGACATGGTGAATACTTGTGGATGAATTGCAGATCTTAGTGGATTTGTTGTGATGATGTGTGGTTAAAATTGAAATTCCGAAAATTCAAAAAAAAATTTTCTCAGTCCGACAATAAATTCCTCAGTCTGACAAAACGGTAAGCCGAAAAATTTTGTATCGCCAAATTTTGAATTTGAGTTAGAAATAGCCAAAAACTAGTAGGGAAAAAATTTGAATTTACTTGACCTAAAAATTTTAACTCTTTTTTTTTTTTTTTTTTTTTTTTTAATCTTCGTGTAAACTACGTTCCGAAACTAGTCTAGATAGTGGCTAAGTCTAAAAATTACTCAAACAAAATACCCATCGGAATGTCCATCGGAATACTTATCGGAATGTCCAGATCGGAATGCTCAATCGGAATGCTCAATCGCAATGCTCAGATCGCAATGCTCAGATCGTAATGTCCAGATCGTAATGTCCAGATCGTAATGTCCAGATCGGAAAGCCTGTCGGAATACTCAGATCGCAAAGCCTATCGGAATGTCCAGATCGCAAAGCCTATCGGAATGTCCAGATCGCAATGTGGCTGTCAAAATTCAAGCAGAGTAACGACTTAAAATACTTCCTTATACCCGTCGGAATCCAGATCGCAAAGTACGATCGGAATGTCCAGATCGTAATAAGTAACAAAAACCCACGATCGCAATGTAGAACCAAACCCTTTCCGATGGTAAGGTTATTGCGATGGAAGCCCAAGTACAATTTGTACTTTCCGATGGAAGTTTCTGCTAGAATTTCGGAATGAAGAAAAACAAGAGATTTCGCAACTTTTGATCCAAAAAATTTGTGTTTTAGCCAAAACCAAGATACCTAAATCACTACTACTAGTATGTAGATGATTTGTATCAAGAAAAGACCATAAAAACACAAAAAAAAGATATGGGACGTGAGATATGGATCAAAAAGGCCACGAAAATTCAAGAACACCACACACGAATCTTCAATCACCTATTCACTATAGGCTCTTGATACCAAATGTTGTTCCCTATCAATCCATAACACAAGATTCTTAGTGAGAGAAAGAGGAGAAAAGTAGAGAGAGAGAGTAGAGAGAGAGGTGGAAGGTTTACACTAAAACTATGTTTTTAATGAAATGAACCAACACCCTCTTTCACATGTGAAAGAGGGTTATATACCCCACGGCACTAAGGCCTTTGTGGGCTTCATCTTGGGCCGGGCTTGGCTTACTTTTGGGCTTACGCCCCTAACTTATACAATATTAGCTTAAAGTCCAAGCCCGATTTTCCCGACTAACCTATTACAATACAATACCATTTAACGACTGAGATGACCTATTACATTCTTGTTCGACTATATAAAATATAGGGCTAACAACTTGCCTTGCCAAACCTTCACGCTTTCCAAAGTTTATCTTTTTGTTTATCGTTTTGTTGCAAAATAAGGCTAAAAATGGCCAAATTTTAAATTTTTTCTCATGTTTTATAAGTGTTTGAAGACACGAATGTAGATTTTTCGATGGCGAGAATAAGAGTAATTTTTTACTCGACCGTGCGTGTTGAGCACTTAGCTTTGATTCCTTAACTACACATTAGGCTAAGTCTCTTAAATGAGGACGAGAAATGATAGAGTTAATTATAAGTTACTATGCTAAACGTAGAGTACTCGTATTCTTTCAAAAACTCATGTGTTCTCGTTGTTTGCTTATTCTCCCTTCGCTTGTAAATATCTTTTTTGCTTAATAAATATTGACTTAGCGGTTTAGTTAGGATTGTTGGGTTTCTAGTCTTTTCTAGTAGCTTACATTTAATTAAATTGGGAAGACATTAAGGTATCGTCAGCGTCACGGTTTTGAAGTATTGGCACCCGAATAATCGAAAGCTTCACCCAATAATAAGATTTCAAGTGCTCACCTAAATCAAGCAAACAATTTGAAGCCCCACAAGGCCGAAAAATCTATGCAAAATTGAAAGTGAATCAAGCCTTAATCTTCGAAGCTTTAAAGATCCAAAATTCGCATTAGCGTGAGGATATACGTCTTTGGCTAAGAAGGCAAGACCGAAGTCATAATAAAAGCTTCATAGCGAAGTTGAATAAAAGATGGAGGTAAACCAAAGATAATAAGGCCCTTCCGTCAGGGGGCGTATAAAAGTCTTGGTAATAAGTCTCATGTTCAAAACCGTTATAAAACCGTGTTTATCGATTCTTCTTGTCAACTTAATTTTTTAACATCGTTGTCTATTAGGAGGGGTTATTTATTTGATGGTCTTAGTTACACCGTTAGGACTCTATTTTTAGACCTAAATCTCTATTATCGCATAAGTCAAACAATGTATCCTCGTGAAACATTCAAGACAAAATAAAATATAAGAGATACAACTTAGGAATAATGGGAGGATAAGTACGTGATTAGGGCATATGAGTAGTGTTAGCATTACTAACTTATAATGACAATGATCTCGTTGCACGCTTGGCATGGAATTAGAGTAAAATCGAGGACGATGAAATTATTTCTAACGAAGCATTCACGTGTTCTTATTCTATGAACCTAAACGTCCCATTTTGCGATGAAAATCATACATTATGTCTAAAACACAAGTAGTAGTAATAGTAGTAGTATAGCTAGTTTATCATTCCAATAAAGTGAATAAGAATGAATTTTGGAGATGCTATGATACTTTATTCTAGCCTTGCGTGAGGGCACGACAATGGTTTAGTATGGGGGAGTGATGAGACTGCTTTTATACATAGTCTCATCGTCCAAAACGGGCTTAAAATGCATTAAATATCATCAAAATACCCAAATATATGCTTGTGTTTGTTTCTTGTGTATTTTAGGTACGGATATTGAGAAAATGACAAAATATCACAAGAATCATGCAAAAACGAACACGGGAAACGAAGCCGCACGATGAACCAAGCCCTAATGAAGAATTTTCCAAAGAAAACCCTTGAAGATTTGAAGAATTATGAAGATTGGTCCTCCAAGTTTGAAGAATTGACACTTTATACCCTTGTATCTTCATAATTACAAGTTTGGTCCCTAAAGTTTGTCATAATTACAAAAAGGACCCTTAACTTTGAAGAATTGGAAAATTTAGTCCCTCAACAAAACTAAATTGTCAATAATGGTCCTCCAAGAAGTCAACAAACAAGTCAAAGCCTTAAAGTATGAAGACATGTCAAAAACAGCCCTTGAATATTGAAGAATTTACATGTTTAGTCCTTGTTTCAAGCTTATAAAGTTTTTGTGCCAAAATTTCCAAATGACCAAACTTATTTACAAAGGAATTGGAGTTTATTGCTGTTTTATACAAGATGAAAGAAAGAAGAACCTTGAGGGGGCCAAACTGCCAAGACAACCAAACTTCATCCCCCAACCAGAATGTGACACCTCAGCATAACCCACCCATTTACCCAAACCCTTACCCAACTACCCAACCAAACCCATTACCCACCCAACCAGGTTTATTTAATAGACCTGGTCAATTAGTCAAAGTGTTCTCCCACTAAACACCTCATTTGAAAACTTGTTTTCCCAAAATGGATTAAAACCAACTCTTAATCCCCCTCGAACCCTAATCCAACCCAGCTTCAATCCAGCTAAAAACAAAGGGGTATTGATCCAACTTTTCCAGATTGATAATTAACTACACCCTAATCACATCCCACCTCCCTAAAACGTCACCATCCCCTCCCATATGTCTCTCCAAACCTCCCCTGCCCCACAAAGGAGAAGAAAACAAAATTCTCCAGTCCATCCAACGGCTCTCCTTCATTTCTTGGCCCCAAAGGAGTCTACAAACGATCAAGATCAAGAAAACATAGCTGGCATCCCACATACATCCAAGGATCATCACATGGGCTCTTTACAAAAATTCAAAAAATAGCATATGCTGAAGAATCTCCAAGGGCAATAGAGGAAGTTCATTATATTAGGGTTTAAGTTTCCTTTTGCTTCTAGAATCAATTGTAGCCTCTATATAAAGGCACATAGGAAATTTCAGTTTGTTTGTTCTTTTTTCTTCTCCTTGGTCAAGACCTTGTAAAACCATATTTGTTTTATGAAATGAATTTGTACTGAGTTTGTGACGAGAAAGAAAGAGCCCATTTACATTTCTTGCATTTTTACTTTTCCAAGTTAAAGTTTCATTTTAAGTTTCTGTTTGGACTTAAGCTTTTATATTTCAGAAATTGGTCCAAGTGTTTTAAGCTGGTCTTATAAGCCTGATAATCTTGTTTATTATCAAGCTTAAGTGAGGATTAAAGCTCTTGTTGATTTAGTTGTTAGTAAAATTTTCAAAAAATATTTCAAAATCAGTTTTATTTGTCAAATAAGCCATAGGCAGCTTAGGTGATAAGCTGGCTTATAGCTTATTTCTTTTGTGAACAACAATCTTGTTTACCTTCTTTCTTAGCAGGTTCCAAAGCTCAAATCATCTTAAAAGGCATATTGGGTGTGTGTGTCAACAGTGACCACCACCATCACTCTCTACTCTTACTTACTTGTTCAAGGTTCAGCACAAGCCACCAGCTTGTGGGAGGTGACATAGCAGTCACTGTTGGGCCTGGATGTAGGCCCAACAAGGTAGCCCCTTATTTCCTTATTTAGTTTTCAAAGATCTGATATTCATGTGATTTGGAGTGAAATTGTATGCAACTTGGTTTAAGTGTTGTTTTATTGACTGATATGGCTTATTTTAGGTGTTGATGCATGTTAGATAGCTTAGGAATCAGTTTGCTTGAGTTTTGTTAAGGTTTTGTTTGAAAAAGTTCATATTTCAGATTTAAAGGGGTGTTTGGTTTAAGGATTAAGTTGGCTTATATGACAAGAATCTTGTGTTTAAACCTGTCTTATACACTTATTAGGGTGTTGTTAGGATGTGTGTTAGTTTGATTGTCAGTTTGGTAGGATATTGAACACTTTTGCTTGGTAAAAATTGCAAACATTGCCTTAATCAGAAAACTGCCTTTTCTGCTTGTTTTGTTGAAATTTGATCCACCAATTTGGGAAGTTTGCTAGACTCTAGGTTATTTCAGGAATTAATATTGTTTGTATGCTGTTTTGTGAGCTTGTGTGCAAGATTTTAGCCATTGAAATCCATTTGAGTGCCAAGTGTATCAGCAAAATACACTCAGACACATATAAGCTTTATCAGTAACTTTTTTTTGATCCTGTGTGCTTGATTTTGTGCTAAGTCTTGTGTGTTTTTGTGTTAATCCTGACTCCCTATACTCAACTGAGTATAGGGTTCCCTATTTGTCCATCAAAACTCATCAACAAGCCACAAATCAAGTCCTCTTGATTGTCTTCACATGTGAAGATTTACACTTGTGTTCATCAGAAACAAGTGCATATCTGAGCACGTTTTTGATTCTAGATTGCTTTGATCTTAGTTAAACTTGGAATTGTTTTTATGTTTTTATGATTAAAATAGTATAAGGATTGAGTTTTAAAGTTAAAAAAAAAAGTTTTTCAAAAAGGACTGGCCAGGACTCGAACCTGCGCCATCCTCCTCACAACACATCACACATACCATTGCGCCCTAGGGTCTTTGACTGCTAGGTTTCATTTCAAATATTACTTAAGGTGTGTTTGTTTTATAGCTTATTTAATTAGCAGCTTATTAATAAGCTTTTTCCAGCTTATTTCCTTAAGGTTTTGACCAGTTAGCATTTTTCTTTTGTTTGTATTAGGTTTAGGGACTTTTCTGTTTAAAAAGTTTATTTTTCCATTAGTTAATTAATTTTCTAGGGTTATTTTAAGTTTTAATTTTGAAAAGTAATTAAAAAATAGAAAAAGGTATTTTAAAAATCTGAAAAAATTGTTTTTAGGTTTTGAATTATATTTTTGAGGTTTACAGCTAATTAAGTTTTCAAAAAGTCTAATTTTTGATTTTATTGGATTTTAGGGTTTTTAACCAACTTTAAAATTTAATATAAAAATATTAAATAGGTTTCAGAAAATTTTGATTGCATTTTTTTCTTAGTTATAATATTTTAGATTTTGGGTAATTTTTTAGATTTTTTTTATGAACATTGAATTTTTTTGAATATTTTAATATTATTTTATTATTAAAAATTGAAGTTTGATTTTTTTTAGTTTTTACATTTTTCCTAGGTTAAGGACACTTAATTAGGAGTTTTGTCACTTTCCAAATATTTTTAGGACTTTTCAATTATTTTCTAGAATTAATTTAAGTTTTAATTGATTTTAATAGTTTTTAAGTGTTTAAAAATAGTTTAATTTGGTTTTAAAATTTTTAAAAATAGTTTTTAGCTTAATTAGGATATTTTTTAGGTTTAAAAACTATAAGATCTTGTTTAGGGCTTTTTAATAATTAATTCTGATTTTTAGGGCTTTAATTAGCATTAAAAAGTCATTATCTAATTAATTAAAAGGTTTTAACAAGTTTGGATTTTTTGTAAACTCTTAGAATATTATTGGGGATTTTTAGTAATTTTTAGGAATTTTTAGGTTAAAATTTTAATTTTTGTACTATTTACGGTTTTACGTGTTCGCCTTTTTCGTCGTAGTTTAATTCGTTTTCGTAACCGTCTTTCTCTTCTAATCTCATTTCTTTCTTCCTTTTTCAATCATATAATCACAAATCAAAATCAATTCAATACACAACGCACTTGCCTCCTCGAGAACTAACATGGACTTATTTGGTCATTAGTGCTCGGATTTCCTAAACCGACACTTAACGCTTACCACTACTTTGCCTCTCTTTTCCTAAAGGGTTGCAAAAACACTACAATCATGGATCTCTTCTAAAGGAATAACGAGTGTCTCGTCGGCTAAGCATTTCTTCATATTGCAAATGTGGAACACATTATGCACTCGGCTAAGTTCTTGAGGTAATTCCAAACGATAGGCTACGGGGCCAATCCTCTCTATGATCTTGAATGGTCCAATGTAACGAGGATTCAACTTTCCACGTTTTCCAAAGCGAATCACACCCTTCCAAGGTGAGACCTTCAACATGACTCTATCGCCAACCTCAAACTCAAGGGGTTTGCGTCTCATGTCAGCATAACTCTTTTGTCGATCTCTTGCGGCTTGCATACGGCTCTTGATCTTAAAGATCTTCTCAGTAGTCTCATGTATGATCTCGGGTCCAGTGAGTTGGGCCTCACCAACCTCTGCCCAACACACGGGTGAGCGACACTTTCTACCATACAATGCTTCGAACGGTGCTGCCTTAATGCTAGTGTGATAACTATTGTTGTATGAGAACTCCACCAGAGGTACGTGCCTATCCCATCTATTTCCAAAGTCGATCACACAAGCTCTCAGCATATCTTCTAGGGTTTGAATGGTCCTTTCACTTTGACCGTCGGTTTGGGGATGATACGCAGTGCTCATATCCAACTGCGTTCCCAACGCTTTCTGCAGCGACTTCCAAAACTGTGAAGTAAATCGGCTATCTCGGTCAGAGATTATAGACACAGGCACACAATGCCTCGTGACTACTTCCTCCAAGTATGTTCTTGCTAACTTATCCATTCCGTCTGTCTCCTTGACTGGTATGAAATGAGCCGATTTGGTGAGTCGGTCGACGATGACCCAAATAGTGTCAAAGCCAGCTGAGGTTTTAAATAGCTTTGTAATGAAATCCATAGTGATCCTTTCCCACTTCCATTATGGCAGTTCGGGTTGGACCAATAATCCTGATGGTTTCATGTGTTCGGCCTTGACCTTGGCACAAGTCAAGCACTTGCCAACATATGTAGCAATGTCCGCCTTCATGTTCGGCCACCAATACAACATCTTAAGGTCATGATACATCTTGTCAGATCCCGGATGTATGGAGTATTTTGACTTATGTAACTCTTGCATAATCAAAGGTCGTAGGTCACCATGGCACGGTAACCAACTCCTATTATCAAGGCATAATGTCCCATCCGAGCGAGCTTCTAACTTCTTTATCATGCCTTCAACATCTTCAGTCTTGAGAATTTCCTCCTCGACTGCCTCCTTCTGAGCCTTGAGAATTAAGGATGGAAGATCTAAGTCAATGGTCATCACCAAGGCTTTCACTCTAAGAACTCTCTCCTTTCGACTCAAAGCGTCAGCTACGACATTTGCCTTGCCCGGGTGATAACGGATCTCGCAATCGTAATCACTGAGCAACTCTAGCCAACGTCGTTGTCTCATGTTGAGTTCTTTTTGATTCAAGATGTGTTGTAGACTTTTATGATCAGTGAATACAACACACTTTGTGCCATAAAGGTAGTGTCTCCAAATCTTCAGGGCAAACACCACTGCTCCTAACTCTAGATCATGAGTTGTGTAGTTCTTCTCGTGCACTTTTAGTTGTCTTGATGTATAAGCAATGACCTTAGTCCTTTGCATCAACACCGCACCTAACCCTTTTATGGATGCATCACAATACACCACAAAGTCTTCATTACCCTCGGGTAGGGCTAGTATAGGTGCTTCACACAACATCTGCTTCAATGTTTGGAATGCCAAATCTTGATCCTCCTTCCACTCAAACTTCTTGTCCTTTCGAGTTAACTCCGTCATTGGTTTAGCTATCTTGGAGAAACCCTCAATGAATCTCCTATAGTAACCAGCAAGACCTAAAAATTGGCGGATCTCCGTGGGTGTTGTAGGAGTCGCCCAATCTTTCACAGCCTCGATCTTAGCAGGATCAACGTGAATACCACTGCTATCGATTACATGCCCAAGGAATTGCACTGTGTTTATCCAAAACTCACATTTGGAAAACTTTGCATATAACTTCTCCTTCCTCAGCAGCTCTAGTATGGTCTTCAAATGCTCTTTGTGTTCTTCTTCATTACGAGAGTAGATGAGAATATCATCGATAAATACAATCACAAACTTGTCCAAGTATGGTTTGCAAACTCGGTTCATGAGATCCATGAATACCGCGGGTGCGTTTGTCAAACCAAAAGGCATAACTTGGAACTCGTAGTGTCCGTACCGGGTTCTAAAAGCCGTCTTGTGGACGTCTTCTTCTCTAACCCTTAGCTGATGATATCCTGACCTTAAATCAATCTTCGAGTATATGATAGATCCTTGCAGTTGGTCGAAAAGATCGTCAATTCTTGGCAATGGGTAGCGGTTCTTTATCGTCAGCTTATTCAACTCTCGGTAATCAATACACATCCTAAAGGATCCATCTTTCTTTTTGAAAAATAGGACCGGTGCTCCCCAAGGTGAGGAACTCGGCCTAATGAAACCTTTGCCAGAAAGTTCCTTTAGTTGTTCAGCTAACTCTGTCATCTCTGTTGGTGCTAAGCGGTATGGGGCTCTAGCAACAGGTGTGGCTCCTGGTGTAAGCTCTATGTGAAACTCCACTTGTCGTGTTGGTGGTAATCCCGGTAAGTCTTCTGGGAATACGTCTGGAAAATCTCTAACGATCGGTACATCTTCAACTTTCTTCTCATGATCTTCTTCTTCCTCCTTTCGCGTTACTTGAACCAAGAACACTAGACATCCCTTCTCAATGTATCTTTGGGTTCTAATACATGAGATGACTTCCAGTCTCGATCCATTCTTCACTCCACTTCTTTCGCCTTGTATGATTAGTACATCGTTTCCATAAGGAACACGGACGCACTTCTCATGACATACAATTTCCGCGTGATGCTTCGACATCCAATCCATTCCAATAATGACATCAAAACTTCCCAATTCTATGGGGAGTAAGTCGATACTGAACGAACGATCTTGTAACCTTAGACTACATCCTTTCAGAATAACATCGGTGGTTACTGACTTCCCATCGGCTAGTTCTACATTATACTTAATATCTAACGCAGTAGGGGTAATATTTAGGCGTTCACTAAATGCAGATGACACAAAACTCCTATCCGCACCAGAATCAAATAGTACTGAAGCATAGTTGTTATTGACTAGAAACGTACCAGTCACAACATTGTTGTCTTGCACCGCAGCCTCAACACACAAATGATACACCTTGCTAGGTGCCGTGAATCCTCCAGGAGCACTAGTTGTGGCTCGGTTATTTCCTCCCTGGTTCCCCTGGTTCTGCTTCTGTTTCCCTTGGTTGTGATTTTGGTTGCCTCGAATTTGATTACCACGACCTTGGTTCCCACTACTTGGACACTTATTCTTGTAATGCCCTTTTTCTCCACACCCAAAACAAGTAACATTTGCTCCTTGACCACCTTGAGTTCCCGGTCCTCTTTGGTTAGCAGGACGGGGTGGTGCTCGACACTCCTTTGCCTTATGTCCAGCCTTTCCACAGTTGTAGCATGTAGGGGGACATGCTCCCTCGTGGTGTCGGCCACACTTTCCACAGAAAGGAAGTCTTCCAGCATAGTTTCAGCATTACTTTGCCCAGTAGTAAACACTCTAGCCACCTCTTGACGCTTGTTCTGACTGTAGTTGTTAGTGTTGTTGTTGTTGTTATTGTTGTTGTAGTGATTGCCAGACCACTTCCTCTTGTCTCCAGTATTCTCTCCCAACTCTTGCACCACTTGGTACATCAAACTCTGAGCCATATCGATTGCCTCATGCAAATCAGTTGGCTTTGATGAAGTCACATTCCCCTTGATGCTCAAAGTGAAACCCTCAATGTATCGCTCCAACAATCGATCGTCGTTGGGCACCATTTCGGGACATAGCAAGATTAGCTCTTGAAAGCGCTGATTGTAAGCAGTAAGGGCGGTACCCTTGACTTTTAAGTTCCATAGCTCCACCTCCATTTGCTTGACTTCATTTCGTGGGCAATACTTCCTAACAAACATAGCTTTGAACTCACTCCAAGGTGTTGCTTGGGCAACATAAATGGTCACTGCACGAGCATAGACATTCCACCAAGTCAAAGCACCATCCACCAATGTGCTTGACGCAAATTTCACCTTATCAGCTTCAACAACATTGCTAATCCCAAATTAGGATTCCAACTTCTCAAACCATCTAGTCAAACCTACTGCACCTTCAGTACCACGGAAACTCACTTGTGTAACCGCACGGAATTCCTTGTAGGTGCAGGTCCGTGCATTGGAAACAGTGGCTCCTCGGTTTGTCTCCTCTTGCGTGCTCGCTGCACGGGTCACTTCAGCTGCTGCGAGTGCCTCGACCACTCGTTCCGCGATCATTTGACTGAGCATGACAGGGTCAATCCCACCGGTAGCAGCTGGTGGATTCTGTGTCTCAGATCTTCTAACTGGTGCCATAATCTAAAAGGTAAACAAGACAATGAGTTTTGCCAGACATAACATGCATGGCACGCACAATACAATTATGAAATGCTCAACGGTATAATAAACAATATATGATGATCGCACAAATTTTGTAACCCAAATAAGATAATGTCATTCATAGAAATGTTTTGCAATACATTACAATTTGACATACATAATAAAGAAAAAGGAAAATGCCAACTAGCTGAGATAAACCTCATAGCTTAGTGGTCGTACAACAATGAGTCAACAATACATGGTAAGTCTAACTAGTACCCTCACGACGCTGGTGAAGTGTTCTCTCTAACTCTGCCAGCCTCCTCTCTACCACGATCTCGCGAGCCTGGGCATCTCTAAGTCTGACATCGGTATCATAGCAAGCGGCCCTAAACCTGCGATCCAAGTCAGCAATAGGGTCCTCAACAGGTGCCTCTAGTCCACCTACCTCAACCTGTGGCTCTACTCCCCAACGGGTCATCAGGCTCTCGATCTCCTCGAGGCGAGCATTCGGCATGGTGTCCATCTGGTCAAGAACAGTATGGAGCTGTCCTCGCAGACGGGTCACACAAACCGTCAATGTCGTCTCATCCCCAACTGGACTCTTCTTCGTCAATGCCTCCAGCTTATCCTGCACCTCATTATACTCCTCACCCAAAGTCTCCACAGCATCCTCCAACCTATTCAAACGGGTCGTCACACATCCATCCGCTGCTCCAAGCATCACAACTGTCGATGTAGCTCTCCTAGGAAGAGGGGTCACAGCTCTCGGTCTAGTAGAGATGCCAACATCGGCAAGCATCTCCTGATACACAGCAGGTACAGTCTGTAGTGGTGGTGGTGGTAGTGACGCCTCTGGAGCAGGACTGGCAGGTGTGCGGGTTGCATGCCTGTCAGTGGCAGAGAAAGGTATGAGGGGTCGGTAAGGTGAAGGTGGTGGTCGGGCGTCTCTCCTTCGGAGACGTCGCCTAACATAGTAGAAAAACAGAGTGCCAGGTGCTGGAGTAGGGATGTCTGTCCTTTCCCCTTCGTCTTCAGACGAAGATGAGGAGATGAGTGCGATGGAAACCTCAGGAGTAGCATCATATGTAGCAGGGGGTTCCTCAGTGTCTGTGACCTCCATGGGTTCACCTTCTCCATCGGTGAACTCCATATCATCATCCTTAGTATCCTCCATTGATTCTCCCCTAGTGACTGATGCCTGCCCTGGTGACTGCACCACATCAGCGGCTAGGTCGTCCTCTCCTCCGCCATCTAGGCTAAGTACGTCATCTGCTGGTGCATCAGGGATATGGATCGGTGAACGGTAAACCTCATCTGTCTCTCTCTCAGTCTCATCATCTGAAATCATCCGGTACCACGGATATCCTGATGGTGATCCTCTAGGTAATCCTACCGATGAACTGATAGTCGACTGTGAACTGCGGTTGTAGTATACCCCTGTAGACGTTGAATCATCAGAAGAAGACATCGCTGTAACATAAATAGAATAGATGTGTGTAAATATGTCATATAATTAGTCCATGAAAGGGACATCGACATAACATATAACAATCATTGTTCAAACCACATGTATCCCATATATCATAACTCGGATTTTGTTGTTGCACATGTACCCCATGTAATTATATCTCGTAATTGTTTAATCACATGTATCCCATTTATCATAAATTTGTTCATTACATATATATATATCCATGTATATATGTATACTTAATACTTACAATCCGTATGATAATCAACTAAACACATAACAGTTATAGTCTAGATTTACTAAATGCAACCTAGTTCTCTCTAACCATGGCTCTGATACCAATCCGTCACACTCCCAAAATATCAGAGTATAATGGCAACAAGGGAGTGGTGACGTCATGATTATCATACACACAGTTACAAAGAACGACCTCTAAATGAGACGTTCGGAAAATTTGATCACTTGCATTTGATAAAATAAATAGTTTTAACATAGTACGGAAGCATAAAAACTGGTCACGGATACAAAACATAGTTTCTAAATAGTACAAATGATCTTTGTTTTCAATAGAAATGACGGCAGTGCATGAGACCTCACATAACATCTTCCTTCTTAATACCTGAGAAAAGCATTGCTAAAGCGTCAACATAAAGTTGGTGAGTTCATAGGTTTAGTTAATTTGAAGTGTTTAATGAACCACAAGATTTTCCCAAACGTGATGACAATATAACAAATACAAAGTCATCATAAAAGCATTTATTACAGTCTAAGCTCGTGACACCGAAGCGTTAACAACACCGGTAGTATAATCATATAAATGTAGCCCAACTGGATGCCTAAACCCACGACATCCTATCTCAGACTCAAATGAAACTGTGCCCACTTGTCCCTTGTTGGACCAAGACAGACAGGGGCGTCAACCCCGATAGATTTATCCATAACATTCGCGCTTACACAAAGTAATTAACGGTTCACGATTCACGGGCCAAAGCAACTGGGTTTTTAGTGGGACTCAGACTAGTATATAAATCAGTAAATGCACTTGTGTTCATACGTTAAATCAAGCAATGTCTCACCCCAAAAAGCAGTAAAATCAGTTAAAAGTGGGGCTATAAACTCACCTCGTTAAATCAGCAAAGTGATGGAATGTAAATGTAGCTCGAGAGTACGGTCACGCTATCCGCGACCTATATGAATATAAGGACCGTATTACGACATCTAAAATTTATACCAATAAAAAGCATGACATTCTAGTTGTGCTTGACGACATATTTTGTTTACGGAAAAACGCGACAATTAAAACTTGATTATTTAATAAACAGGCTTTTGGGCTAAAAATACATGTTATAACTAATAATTCGGATGGGCTTAACTAACCCAACCAAAAGTCAACAGCCCAAACCATTAAGTGAGACCATGGGCTCGGCCCATTGACGGTTTGACCCAACCCGGACCAATATGCGATATAAACAAAGTTGGGGGGGGGGCATATATATGTTTTTATCCTCACAACTCATAGTCACACTCTCTCTCTCGATATTATCTCCCAGTCGCCTCTTTTCTCTCTCTCTCTCCTCTCAAACCGGATCTAACATCATCATAGCAACAAAATAGTACACATCCAATTTATAATCATCTTGTGATGGTGTTCCAGGTTCGGTTGGGGTTCGAATGATTTGGGTTTCATCTCCTTATGAGTTTAATCCGAATCTTGGTGTGGGTTTCATATTATCCATGGATGATTCTTCTTTACAAAGATAAGTTCTAATCTTCTTTCCTTCTAATTAAATGGTTCAAACTAATTTTCGTTTTATACATTCGAAAATAAAATGGGATTCATTGGTTCAAAATCATTTTTCTTATAAAAATATGAATAAGAGGTTCTCGAATTAAATAAAACTGAATTAGGGTTTTTGAAATATTGGGGGTTTTCCAAATCTATGGTTTCATTACAATTAATTTATGTTTTCATAAATCTCTTAATGTTAATTATTGAATTAAAATGAGTTTTCAAAAATTAGGGTTTCGAATAATTAGGGGTTTTGATAAATCAAATGTTTAAACGTAATTATTTAGTGTTTTCTTTCATAAAAACTTGTTAATTACATCAATTAATCCGATTTGTAAAATTAGGGTTTCGGTAAAAATTGGGGGTTTATTCAATTCTCGGCTTTAGTCTAATTAACTAGTTAATTCGTGTTTAGATTAGGTCTAATTAGTGTTTAAATCAATATATTAAAAATTAGGGTTTATATAAATTTGGGGGTTTTCATACTCGAGGGTTTAATTGTGATTAATTAGCGTTTTTGTAAAGGGAATTGTGTAAATTTTATATTGTGACCAATTTTTGAGTAATTAGGGTTTCGGCTGATATGGTGAAAAATTCGAATGGGGTTTTATTCTTGCTACAGTTATCAAACAAACTATGGTCAATAAAGAAAACGTATAGGGGGGTCTCGGTCATAAGGGGTTTGTGGTCTCGACTGAAATGGGGGGTTTTGGTTTGTGGGTCAAAGTCCAATTTGATAGCACAATACAAATATTGCTTAATCCGAATAGTTTTTAAAAGACTAATTAGTTTGTTTTATTTCGCAGGTTGTTTTAAAATTGACGAGCACAACTAGACGTATGCAGAAAATAAAAAGAAGGTGGGTAAAAGACTCACAATGAGGGCTTTAGTTTCGGTTTGGTATTCAGACAAGAAAGGAATGGCTCGGCTGGTTCAAGGCCTTGTCACTACTCCTTATGTTTTTACCCAGGACTTGTAATTAAAACTGCTTGGATGACAGCAGGAACAGACTTGTAATATTTGGATTGTGGATGTGTTTTGTTTTGTGTTTGGACTGTGAACAATTGTGATAGTATTTAACTTGTAATAATTGTATTAGGGTTAGTCTAAATCTGGAATTGGTATGCTTGTGAGGTACCCATTTTGGTTAAACTAGGCATGTGTGCTGGACTCTTATGGTGAGTGGAGGATTTATTATACTATCCAGACTTTTATGTTTGACTATACTTGACCATGTTTGAAATAAACAAAATTTTCCAAATACAAGTTTATTAAATCAATCTTTATATTTAGTTTGTATGTACTTGCTCCCATCATGCCAGCATTCGGCCCAAAAGGGTTTATCAAAATGACATGCGTTTTGGACGCGCATACTTAACAACGTGGACAACTTAATACAATCTAAACTCATAACTTAAGTAAGGATGGATACGTATATTCTCGAAGGTTTAGTAAACATTCATAACCGGCGCAACCGTTAATACATAAAACGTTTAATAACGAACACGTCTCTTTTACAATAATAAGACGCGAAAATTCGAGTTGTTACATTCGCTCTCCCTAAAGAGGGCTTTGTCTGCAAAGCAAAACAAACAATACACTTACGTCGACACCACATTAGTAAACCAATGAGGATACCTTATAAATACGGGATAACTTCTCAATTTGTTAAATTCACAAGGTTCAATGCTCACATTAAATAACTACATGGACAAATAAAGGTGAAAAATTGACGGATGTCACACATAAAGACACACACCATCAAGAAATCTGCACAAAAATAAGACTAAGTGACGAACCTCAAAACCGTGATTGTCACACGAGGCCTCTGCTAAGACCGCGGCTGACCGAGCATCCGCCCTCACAGAGGAAATAGAGAAGATGCGGATGTTGGTTAAGGGAGAAGAAGCTTTGAAGGAAGAGTTTGCCAAGGAGAGGACTGAAATGGAAAGGCGAATGTCTGAGACCTTATAGAAGGTGGACAATGAACTGAGCGCACTAGCTACGGATTGTGATGAAGTGTTGTGTGTCACAACCCCACCATGGCGGAATATGGGACGCGACGCATGGATATCATCACAAAAATAGCGTGTCCATAGAGAGAACTATATGAATTAGAAATGTCATAAAAGGTGACACAAATGTCATGACAATATCTCATCAATGCAGGAGTCTAGGTAAGTAGGTAACAGTCCTACCTCTTACCCAAGACAAACAAATAACACAAACAAATCAACATATAGGTTCATAGTATCACTTATTGAAACAAACAGAAAAATAAAATAAGAAGGAACGGGGATCTCTTTCTAAATGCATTCCTATGCGACTCCAATCCTAGCCACATATGTTCTCACGCTTAACCACTTTATCACCTGAAAGAGACACTAAAACACGTCAACATAATGTTGGTGAGAGTCATAGGTTTAGACTCCAACCGAAAATAGAGTATAATAAGCTGTGAAGAACCATAAACCACTAAACATATGGACAATGTGCTACAAGTATGCATTAACAACTAACATTCAAGATCAATCATTCCAAACCAAATCCAAGGCTCCCAGCCTTACCAAACACCATGGTACCATAGGCGCCCATACACCTATGTAACAATCCTAAGGCCCCGCCTTGTCATTATCCGTTGGTCCCAAAGATGCTCACACATCTATGTACGTCCCCAAGGCCCCGTCTTGTAAACATCCCCTTGGTACCAAGTCCAACCACAATAACTGAGACGGTACGTGTCCCCCGATCCAAATCATAAACACAATCAAGAATCACATAGCAGTTAATCACATAAGTGCACACACAAGTCCATCACAAACCATAAAAACATTCACAGCATTAGTTATCTCTTCCATCCCATCTGGAAGTGAAAATCATTAAAAGATATGGGACTATGAAACTCACCTGATTGAGCTTCTCCAAAAATCCGCGCACTAGCAAAAAGCTAACAAACAAAAGCACACAATCAAAACATGAACCAAACAATAAGATGGCTCATCAACCTATGATGGATATATAACCTTCTCCCATATATATTCCTCATTTATATGCTCTAAGCATCTCATTACACCCCTCTATAAAGCCCTTAACTTAGTTTACTTCATAACCCGTATCGTTAACATTTTACCCAAAACAGTCTCGGTTTTTAGGTCTCCAAACTATAAGCCAACCGCCCACCTAACCATACCCATGACCTCTGTAAAGGAAACCCTATGCCCTTACATATGTTATCTAACTCCTCCCCTTTGCCCCAACTTTAATGCTACTGTTAAGGCCCCGATATATATATATATATATATATATATATATATATATATATATATATATATATATATATATATATATATATATATATATATATATATATATATATATATATATATATATATATATATATATATATATATATATATATATATATATATATATACTTTTGTCTATCCGGATTTTACTGATTTTGAACATACAAAAAGTTTGTTATGATTAGGGGATCTTACCCTAACCCATTTGCTTAGCCATCCTTCAGGTCTCTTATTTAATATATAAACCAACACCCATGCTCATTAGAGGGATCAAGTGTACTCCTAAGTACCCCAATCACCTTAAAACATTAAATTAAACCCGACTTATTTTAAAACTGTTTTGACCTCCGACTGATGTAACCTGCTTTTGACCCACCTCCAGACCTCCAATTTAGTTCTCGTTTCTTGCATTTGAAAGCCACTTCAATCACCTATTCAGGGATGCTTGGATCGCAATATAAGGGTTTGTATAACTCTAGATATGATCAAAACAAGTGACCTAAAATTCTGCCCAGTTTTTAAAAACGAATTTAACACAATTAGCTTAATTAATTACCATCACCATGTATAATAATTATCTCTAATTAATCTAATCATTATAATATCATATATATATACAGATTTTAATTCAAACCCTAACCTAAATCCATCATTGGATGATTGAGAAATAATTAAAAACACATCAATTAAAAAGGGTTATAAAGATTTACCTTTGATTTATGAAAACCCCCAAATTTATGAAGAAGCCCTATTTTTTGATGTGACCGTCGACTCTAATAATTCTCAGGGATTTTATGAGATTTATGATATAATAAAAGTCCTTATATAGTTTTTCTCCAAGAATCCTAGCCCAATACAACCCACCATCCTTTTTTCCTTTTTTTTTTCTTTTTATTCGGCCCTAACCGACCCACATATATATATATATATATATATATATATATATATATATATATATATATATATATATATATATATATATATATATATATATATATATATATATATATATATATATATATATATATATATATATATATATATATATATATATATATATATATATATATATATATATATATATATATATATATATATATATATATATATATATATATATATATATATATATTCCTTTATTATTACTTATTATTATTTTATTAATAATACCTTAATTTACCTTAATTTATTTCAGCTCCTAAAACCTCCAAAACCTCAAAACCGTAAAACTAGTCAAATTTACGCGTATACCGTAAAAAAACGTAAAATATACAGTTTAAAAAAAATCTTAAATTTTGAAATAAACTTTATAAGTAAGTCCTAAATGACTTAAAACCATCCCGAAAAATACTCACATGACTAAACACCTTACCCGAGACCTTTAAATGCTAAACCTCAAATAGTAAAAAAAATACGATTTACTATAATACTTATACGTATACGTAAAATACCAAAATAACACCATTTCATTTCATAGTCACTAATTTGTGAGCTCATGAAAATGAAATAACCGTTCCTCGATTTACTTATGAGTTCTTTATACCCATAAACGATATCCACACCAACCTCGTTCACGTAAAATAACATGTAAACACACAAATCACATAGTCACACATAAATTAACCTTAAAATAAGACCAAGTGACGAACCTCAAAACCACGGTTGTCACATCACTGCCTCCTAATAGAAATCTTGTCCCGAGATTTACTCCTTAGGATCGTCATTATCAATACCCGAGGATACTTTCTCCTCATAAATCCTTCCCGTTCCCACGTGAACGCTAGTCCACGTTCCAAATTCCATCTACCCATAACTACGGTATATTACCCTTTTTATCCAACGTCCTAGCTTCACGACCCAAAATCTCTATCGACTCTTCGATAAAACGAAGACTCGTATCCATACTAATATCATCTAACGGTACTTGCAAGTCAGTTCTTGCTAAGCATTTCCTCAAGTTTGATACATGAAATACGTCATGCACACTACTCAATTCCTCTGATAATCTCAACCTATACGCCAGTAGCCCAATCCTTTCAAGGATTTCAAATGGACCCACAAATCTAGGTGCTAACTTCCCTTTTCTTTCCAAACCGCATCACCCCTTTCCATGGTGAAACCTTTAGCATAACTTTATCTAAAACTCAACGGCTTATGCCTCTTGTCCGTATAGCTCTCTTGTCGGTTCTTTGCTATTTTCAACCTCTACTTAGTCACTGCCACCACCTCCATTGTTTTCCGATCCACCTCCGGTCCAATACGTTGGCCGCTTCAAACTTCATCCCACTGTAACGATGATCCACCTCATCTCTTATGAATTAACTCCAGCAGTTTCTACTACAATTCCTATCACCATACCTAACGGCTTCTATCCTCTATGGATTTTCCATCATTCGGAAGTTCTCTCAACCTTAAACACATGCAATGGTATATGGGATTGCATAACCAAAAGCTTCCCATAATATTCACAAGAAACATGTCATAACCACCACCTCATCCTTTCTTTCCCATGCTCGGCACCAAGTAACTAACAATCCTTCATACTAACATGTGTTACACCTTTTCTCTAGGTGGACGTTCCATAGTTCGTGACTACTAACCTCTTGCTCTAACGGTTTCTCTTCAATATCACCCCACTATCTTCACAACCTCTTGCTCCCTCGAATCATTCTTCCTCCATACTACTTTTTGCTTGTCTTTCCACAATCTTAATTTCCATACCATCTTATATCCCGTCTTCAGCCTATAATTTAGGTGTTTCCTCCTTTATTCCTTACATCCTCATCAATGGGAAATATGCCCCTCTCACCGGTGACTCTCTCTTTGTAGGAAAATTCTTCCTAATATAATGCGTTCTCCAATTATCTCCAAATCTTACGCCAATGCTCTAGGCGTCTTTCTCAATTATCCTTATAGTATGCTCATACCACACATTAGTCTATCAACGGTATACTACGCTTGCTTCCCATCATTTCTTCCCTTGCCATAATCCTTCATAAGGCATTCCATACATATTAGGCTAACTTTTACGTAAAACCCTCCATCACATCCATACGCAATCCTTCCAACTTCTCAACTACGTGACTTTTCATTCCTCTTGAAACATGAGATGAATTAGTCAGTCTATCTACTATCACCCAACTCTCGTCGTACTTATTCCTCCACCCCATTATGTATCCCTTTCACCAACTTCGTCCTTACATCGCCCTTTCTAAGCTACTCCTATCTATGTAGGAAGTATAGTCTACATCCCTTTTCTCCATATGATTGTCCAAGCCACGCAACATACATGTTGATGTGTTCTCTGATTTAGACAACTAAACTCGTGCAACCTACACCCTTCATCCAAACCACCCTAATACGTCATCCATATAGTTCAAGTTTGTCTCAGCTTCACTTCATTCTTCTTATTCCATGTCTCATCAACCATGCTTGCCTTTCCCAGATGGTACTTGGCCTTACAATTTTCTTTCATCACTTAACTCCACCCATCACCTTTTCCAAATGTTCAATCAAGATGACTAAATATGTGTTGGAGACGTTCATGATCTGTATAGATCATTCTCTACGTCTCATACCCCAAATGCCTCTAGCATTCTAGGTAGATATAACAATCTAGCTCCACTAACTAAGTCTATCTAGTTCTTCCAAATCTTTAGTTCCCACAACGTATAAACAACCGCCTTTCTTTGTCGTTCTCGTATACATCCAAATCCTTGCTCCACGTATCGTCATGCTTCGCGAATTCATCCAGTCCTTCCGATAGTTCCAAGATCTGCTCATTATCCAATCCACCTCTTCAGCCTCCAAAACGCTTCCTCACCCTTCTTCACTTTGCCCCTTGCTGGTTCCACGATATGCCATCATCTCTGACTACTCGTCCTGGCCAACTTAATCCTAAAACTCACACTTGAAAATCTCACGTATAATTCCCTTTCCTAACAACTCCAAAACCAACTCATAATTCGCCTCACTCTCCCTCTTAGATTTGAGTAGATCAAGATGTCGTCGATGCTCCTGATGACAACTCGTTTATATATTTTCATGCACCCCCGGTTCATTGACTCCATGAAAACTGCTAGCGCCTCGGCGAAGCCAACATCATAACCGTAAACCCAAAGCGTTCATACAACATCCTTAGCAGTTTCAACTACGTCCTCCTTGCACCCTCTCTTAGAAGCAATACGAATAAATTTCTACCTCGTTCTACTCGCGAAAATCTACACGTATTCTAAAAGACCAATACTTCTTCTTATCAGACCACTCAACCTCTTTTCACAGCCAATCTACTACTAAGCAACTCAAATTTTACCTTGCATCCGTTGCAATTTCTAACAACTCTTGCTCTTAAAATCATTCCATCAACAATTTCCTTGGAAAGGCACTAACTACAACTCCTCTCACTTCTCCTACTTGCTCTATTTATGGTTCTACCTCACAGTAATAGGCAAACCTACTAAATCTCAGGAAATTTTTGGAAAACTTACATTCCTTACGAACAATCATAAATACATTTGAGGTATTATATCCCCTTCCATCACTCTCTATGGCGCGTTATTTGTGCCAATATCCATACATTATACAAATCTCTATTCATCTCCCTTGGCACTCCTAAGAGACCTCATGACCACATTAGTTCGTCTACGAACTTTTAACTCTTTCATCCCCACTAAGGGCATTCCGACCATTCTCTCAGGGCCACCTACTTAATCGTGTAGGCGCGACCAAGTCATTCATATGTCTACCTCAACGCTCCCAATCAATACGAACCCAAAACTACATCCTGAATCCACTAAATACGATCAACGAATCAAACCCACGGATAACAACGACATTTCACGTGCACGAGTTAAAACAGACCAAAACCACGAAAACTCAAAAGGAAAACTCAAACATGTACCAATTCAAATGACTCATGACAACGAAAAATGATCGAAGAAACATTTAATGGAAACCAAAACATCTTATGCCCCGCGACATATTATTTAAACCGTACACAAGATCAACTTTTCCAAAAGAATATTTTTTTTCTTTCCTCACCACATCTATGTGACTCAAACAATCTACAAACAACCTTCTAGACGATCTCAAAACTCAACTCAAAGACTAGGTATCCCGTGCATCCCAAATCATAAAAAAACTACTATTCAAAACTCAACCTTGAACCCGTCAGTTTTACCAAAATATCGATCAAGAAACTTACACCCCATGACTATACATACCAAATATTTGAAAAGTACATTCCGAGTACATAATTTTAGGCTTTTGAATCACCCAAAAAGCTTTAAAAACGAACAAGTTACGACCAAAACAGTTTTATACTAGTTGTTTTTAGAAAAAACTAAATAATCCTCTTAGTAATTAACGTAATCATTTTTAAATAAAAAGAAATAAATGTATGTGAAATTTTCATGAACTTTGTTTAGTCTTGCATAAATAATTATAAATGACGTATATTGATTAAGCTAACTTATATAAACTATTTAAGTATAAATAAATTTTATTTCGCTTTATTTTAAAGAAAGTCTTAGAATTTGAAATAAATAAGTATTGATTAAAAAGAAATCTTATGTTACATCTTGTTTCAAACACGACTCCAACACCTTACCCTTATTTTACCGAATACAACCAACTATCTAACTCTATGGTAGATTTCCAAGTCCCTTTTTTTTTCAATATATACCGACCAAAAGAAATGTAAGACCCAACACAAAAGATTTCATTATCTCAAAATAAATCCCAAGTTATTTTAATAGACTAAAAACCAAGAACACCATTTTAAAACGTACACGTGAAATACGAAACTCAAATAATATGCTACAATGGATGTTTAATATAAAAAAGCGAGCTAGCCACCCTCCTAAGGATACAATCGATAATTGTAGGGGATCATACATATATAGGCATATCGGGATACATATACTTAACTCCGTCTAACATCTACTATACAAGCATGTACTAACCCTCTTTCATGCAATCATACTTAGGAATCCATTGAAGTTGTGGTACTTGTATAACTATGTTATCCACCATACTTATACAATTACCCTTCCCCAATGCACTCCTTCCTATGATGACACTTATAACAATTAATACAACACATAACACATATATCCATCTACTCACATAAGCTCATAACCAAATAACCAAAAAAAGTCCAAAACTCCATCTATTAAAATAACATAGTCAAACTCTTGAAATACATAAATCCATAGTCTAGCTAAAACAACATAGACTAAATCCAAAACGAAAACATAATCAGTTATAAGTCATGTCGCCCATAAGAGTGGAAACAGCTTAAAATCCTTCATATCCACCTACTCCTAATAACTCGAACCACCACATGATTCTTAGGGAACATTACCTAAACATCAAAAGAAAAATACTATACCACAAGTACATAAAATAACCCAACAAAAGATAGAAACTACCATGTACCAAATTATGTACTATAATGTACAATTTAAGCAAAATATGACAATGACTAGCGTGGATGATTATGGTTCAACTGCACTAGTCACACCCCGAAAAGAAAATAACATGTGGCTAAGTATGAACTACTATGGTTCAACACATACTAGTCAAAACTTAAAAAACATTGCAAGTAAAAACCAATAACATCCATAAAACTTTAATTAATATAAAATGCACACATACTCCAATGACGCCTATATGCAGGGACCCTTAAGCTATAGACTAGGTTACTAGACTAGGCAACCTAATTCTCTATAACCATTGTCTCTGATACCATTCTGTCACACCCCACCGTGGCAGAATATGGGACGCGACGCATGGATATAATCACAACAATAGCGTGTCCATAGAGAGAACTATATGAATTAGAAATGTCATAAAAGGTGACACAAATGTCATGATAATATCTCATCAATGCAGGAGTCTAGGTAAGTAGGTAACAGTCCTACCTCTTACCCAAGACAAACAAATAACACAAACAAATCAACATATAGGTTCATAGTATCACATATTGAAACAAACAGAAAAATAAAATAAGAAGGAACGGGGATCTCCTTCTAAATGCATTCCTACGCGAATCTAACCCTAGCCACATATGTTCTCACACTTAACCACTTTATCACCTGAAAGAGACACTAAAACACGTCAACATAATGTTGGTGAGAGTCATAGGTTTAGACTCCAACCGAAGATAGATTATAATAAGCTGTGAACAACCATAAACCACTAAACATATGGATAATGTGCTACAAGTATGCATTTACAACTAACACTCAATATCAATCATTCCAAACCAAATCCAAGGCTCCTAGCCTTACCAAACACCATGGTACCATGGTGTTTGGTAAGGCTGGGAGCCTTGGATTTGGTTTGGAATGATTGATCTTGAATGTTAGTTGTTAATGCATACTTGTAGCACATTGTCCATATGTTTAGTAGTTTATGGTTGTTCACAGCTTATTATAATATATTTTTGGTTGGAGTCTAAACCTATGACTCTCACCAACATTATGTTGACGTGTTTTAGTGTCTCTTTTAGGTGATAAAGTGGTTAAGCGTGAGAACATATGTGGCTAGGATTGGAGTCGCGTAGGAATGCATTTAGAAGGAGATCTACGTTCCTTCTTATTTTATTTTTCTGTTTGTTTCTATAAGTGATACTATGAACCTATATGTTGATTTGTTTGTGTTATTTGTTTATCTTGGGTAAGAGGTAGGACTGTTACCTACTTACCTAGACTCCTGCATTGATGAGATATTGTCATGACATTAGTGTCACCTTTTATAAAATTTCTAATTCATATAGTTCTGTCTATGGACACGCTATTGTTGTGATGATATCCATGCGTCGCTTCCCATATTCCGCCATGGTGGGGTGTGACATTGTGCCCCCAACTTCTTACGGCCATCGCTGGTCGTAGGTGGATGGTGGGCCAAGGGACGCGCCTAGCAGTGATGAGAGTGATGGAGGCACCTCAGTTCGTATAGTCTTTTGCCGATGTCGTGTCAGATGGTATTGACCGCGGTTGACATTAAGGTATGACCAAGGCTGCCGAGCTAATAAGCAAGAAAGAAGACATCACTAGGCACGCCTACTTCAACCTGGGAGCCGTGGCAAAAATGACTTCTTCCATGGGTGTCCTAGGAGACTTAGAGTATCCTTTCCTGTCCAAACTTGAAGCTATAGAGGACGCGTCAAACGAAGATATCATGGCGAAGCTTCGCCCAGACGCATGGCAAGAAAGTGGAGTGGACCCCCGGGCCCATCTTATACCGGACCCCAGCCAGCTCACCCTTCCAATTTATGATGCGGACTCGAAGGTCATGAAGGGCGAGAAGGCGTTGGGTGAGGATCTTGAAGCAAACCTAGTTCGGGCTCGTAGCAAGAAAGAAGCCCGTGGTGAGGTACTCCGTTAATTGATAGCCGAAGGGAGGAAAGAAGTAGGTGAGTTCCTATCTCTGTTGTAATATGCATAGTTGTAACTTTTGAACACTTGTATTGCTCTCTTTGTAAGGTATATTCGTTCGTGGATGTCCACGACTTTATTCTGTAATTCAAATTCGAACACTTAGAATATTTATTAATATATGTGTCCGTGATGATCACGCCGTCTTTTGTTTGTTTACTTGAAACTTGTATTTATTCTTAGATATCGTGTATCTTTTGCATGACTTGTCATGGATGTTTAAGAATAATACTAAGTCTATAATTTACTAGATGTGCACTGTGTGTCTTTATCATGTCCGGCACTATATAAGTACGACATGTGGAAACTTATTAAACCGTCTTGTGAATATGGTTTCTAGTAAGGATACATGATCCGCGTCGTGGGGGTTGCATCCCTCTTTTGCGGCAAGTTGAATTATTAGGTTCACTTAATCCTCTTACTCCACCTGGGAGCGAATAGTACATGTACGGCTGAATGAATGCATATGAATAAGAAATAACACTTAAGATTATAAACAAAAAATAATTCTAAGGACACAAAAGACAATAATTTTCACAAGAACAAGCCGTGGACCTAACTAGGAACCATGGCGTTTTATTATAACGGTTACGATTTTTTTGACAAAATAATAAAATCCTAAGACAAATAGAACCTAGAAAACATGAAAGCAAAAATACATGGATCTTTATTGATGCTGTCTACAGCGAAGTGTCCATGCGGAGGTCGTTTATAGAAATAGCATCTTTTAAGGTTGCAAATACTCCATGTACGATCCAAGTCACGGCCCTCCGTATCACGCCACTTGCACGCGCATAGCCCCAAAGCTTCCGTGACCTCATACGTCCCTTCCCACTTTGGACCAAGTTTTCTCGTGTTCTCCACGCGACTTGCCTCATTAGCACGATAGACAAAATCCCCGGTCGAAAGGAAACACCCTTGATTTTAGAGTCATAATAAGCTTTCATCCGTTCCTTAGATTTAGCTTCGTTGATAGTTGCTATCTCCCTTTTCACCTCGAGTAGGTCTAGATTGAGCCGGAGTTGCTCATCGTTTGTGACGATGTTAACTTCCGCCGTGCGGATTGTTGGAATCCCGATTTCCGATGGGATGACTGCCCCAGTTCCATAGGCTAGCGCGAATGGAGTGTCCTATTAGTCATTTTGATCATTGTTCTATGTGCCCATAGGACATGTGGTAGTTCGTCCACCTATTTGGCGCTTCTCTCATCTAAGCGCGCCTTTATTCCTTCACCTAGGCTTCTATTTGCCCGCTCCACTAGACCATTAGTCTGTGGGTATTTAACTGATGCGAAGAGCCTTTTGATGTTCAGTGCTGCGCACCAATCCTTGAACGGATTGTCTGCAAACTTCTTTCTGTTATTCGAGATAATCTCACGTGGCAAACCAAATCGGCATACATTATTTTCCCAAATAAACCTTTTTACATGTTTGCCCGTGATTGTTGCAACCGCCTTAGCTTCTATCCAGCGAGTGAAGTAGTCCATAGCGACGATCAAGAACTTAACGCCTCCGGCTGCAATAGGAAAAGGACCTGCTATGTCAATTCCTCATTGGTAGAATGGCCATGGAGATGTGATGGGTGTCAGCTCTTGTTGCGGATGACGCGGTACTGGCCTGTGCACTTGGCAATAACTTCATTTAAGAATCATATCTCGTACGTCTCTATGCATTGTTAGCCAATAGTATCCTGTGCGTAGAGCCCGTGCTACTACCGATCTGGGGCCGGCGTGCATGTCGCACGACGCTTCATGAATTTCACTAATCACATAAATAGCTTGGCGTGGTCCAACACATCGCAACCACGGCTGTAGGAATGATCGTTTGTATAAGACACCATCTCGGAGTTCAAAGTGTTGTGACTTCCTTTTGATGCGGCGTGCCTCTGTTTCATCATCAGGAAGGGTTTCGTCCATCAGATATTTTATGATCGGGATCATCCACATAGGCCCCTCCTCATCAACTATTGTTCTGACCTCCTCTTCTACAATGGATTTATCCTTGAGTATTTCCACCAACACTTGTTTGGATAGATGGGCAAAACACGTAGACGCGATTTTGCTAAGGGCGTCCGCCTTCTTGTTCTCGCCTCTCGGTACCTGCTTGATAGAGAACTTGCCAAAACTAGCGATAAGTGACTTGAATTTCTCCAGATATAGGATCATGTTTTCCTCCTTGGCTTCGTATCCTCCTAGGATGTGATTCGCGACAAGCCGTGAGTCCACGTAGGCTTCAAGGTTGCGTACTCCCATCCTAGAAGTGATTTTCAAACCCGTAATCAATGCTTCATATTCTTCCTCATTATAAGTAGTTGTAAATTTAGAATGCAAGGCATAGGTGAACTTCATGCCTTCCGAATTTGTGTGTATGAGGCCCGCTCCCGATCCGTCCGTGCAAGAAGATCCATCTGTGAACAAAAACCATGGTTCTGTTGGGATCTCTTCCTTTGGTATCATTGGCTCGTCCTCCTCGGGCTTCTCAATTATGAAATCTACCAAGATTTGGCCTTTGATGGCTGTCCTTGGTCTATAGGAGATTTTGTATTCCCCCAGCAGGACGCTCCACTTTTGTAGTCTTCCTGCCATGTCTGGTTTGGAGATAACCTGTTTTATTGGTTGATCCGTGATTACCACTATTGGGTGTTCCTGGAAGTACCAGCATAATCGTTTAGCGGTGTAAACCAACAATAAGACTAATTTCTCCATTGGTGAATAATTCAGCTCTGGCCCTTGCAGCGCTCTGCTTATGAAGTAGACCGGAGTCTGGACTGAATCCCGATCAGTCATGAGAACTGCGCTTATTTCACCATATGTAGCGGTAAGTACATGATCAGTTCCTCCTTAGGTCGCGGGGTGACTAGCATGGGAAGAGCCGCTAGATGCTGCTTGAGCTGCCCGAACGCTTCCTCCGCCTCTCTCGTCCAACGAAAGTCTCTTTTCTTCAATCATTTCTTGAGTGTTTTAAATAAAGGGAGTGACTTCTTTGCGGACTTTGATAAGAACCTATTAAGACCGGCCATCTTTCCATTAAGTGATTGCACCTCTTTTAGTGTCCGAGGGGATGGTAGCTATATCACAGCGTCCATCTTCTCCGGACAAGGCTTGATGCCGTTTAGATTAATCATATATCCAAGGAACATTCCTTTAGTTGCTCCAAACGTGCACTTTTTGGGATTCAGTTTCATGTTCATTTTCCTCAATGTGTCGAATGTCTCTTGGATGTCACGGAGGAGTTCGTCCTCCGTATGGCTTTTGATAACCAAGTCATCCACGTAGACTTCAAGGTTACGGCCTATCTGCGAGTCGAAGGCTTTGTCAAAAAGTCGTTGATATGTCACACCTGTGTTCTTGAGTCCGAACGACATTTTTTATAATAGTACACGCCATGACTGGTATGGAACGCCATTTTCTCCTCGTCTTCCACCGCCATCTGGATCTGATGGTATCCTTTATATGCGTCCAAGAAACATTTAAAAGTGTACCCGCATAAGGATTCCACCTTCCAATTGATTTCTAGTAACGGATAGCAATCTTGTGGACAAGCTTTGTTCAAGTCTGTGAAGTCCACACACATGCGCCAGCTTCCATTATGCTTCTTGACCATGACCGGATTAGAGAGCCACTCATGGTAATAGACCTCGCACATAATTCTTGCGTCTACCAGTTTCCGTACCTCGTCCAATATTACCTGGCTGCGTTCTGGTGCTTGACCGCGCTTCTTTTGTTTAACTGGGGGATATCCAGGGCAGATTTGAAGCTTATGTTCTGCGATAGAACCCGGTACGCCTGTCATATGCTTTGGTTCCCATGCTAATATATCAAGGTTTGATTTCAGGAGAGAGCACATGGCCTTCTTCCCTTTCTCGGAGAGGGTTCCCCCGATAACCACCTCTTGTTCCAGATATTAAGGGTGGATTACCACTTTCCAATTAGGGGGTGGTGATCCTTCCTTTATACGAGCTGGCTGGATTGGTGTTGTCGCGGCGTGACACTCCGATGCTGGCACGATTGAATTGTAAATAGTGACAATTCCCCCTTCCACAAAGAATTTAATCATGTCGTGTGCCGTGGACGGGACTGCCCGTATGGCTTGGATACCTGGTCTTCAAATAATACCAATGTACGGAGAATGTGAACGTATCACCATAAAGTTCATCCACGCCGTAGTTGAATTTATCTCCAATGGTTACCAGCAAACGTAATTGTCCTGTCAGCCAGATAGTGTCTCCGCTGAAGCCAATAAGCGGCGACGTGGCCGACATCAATTGGCTTTTAATTTCTGGTCGTAGATTTACGAAGCAGTGTTCGTAGAGTACTTCCGCCGATGATCCTCCATCCACGTACATACGAAGAATGTTATGAGTTACAATGCTTACCTCAATCGTGAGAGGTACATCAGCCACGTTGCTCGTCGTGATAGGAGGGAATGAGATTCCTTGCTGCGTGAAATTTTTTTACTAACTTTTCTGCTTCGTCCGACGCTGCCATGATTGAACCATGTACATTGTCGTAGGCTTATCCTTTTGGGAATCTTTTTTGTCATACTTTTTATTATCCTTCCCATCCTTACAATACTTAACCAGATGTTTGAGTTTTCCTGATTTAATCAGCGAATCTATATGCTTCTTGAGCTGAATGCACTCCTCTGTGCCGTGACCTTTGTCATTATGGAACTCGCATAAGCGACTGCCTTGATGACGATCAATTGGAGTTGTAATTGGGGGAGGTGTTGGAAAATTTGCTCCTTCTATTAATAAGATATCTTGATAAGTCATCTTTAGAGGGGTGAACTTGTCATCCGAACGTCCTCCTTTTGCCTAGTTTTTATAATCCAAGCTTCTCCCATTACCGTGGTTACCTTGGCCACCTGATTACCTTCTAGGCTGATTGTTTGATCAATATGTGTGGTTCCCTTTTGTGATATAAGTCGCAGCAACCGCGGTCTCCCCTTCCACAAAATTTGAACCCTTTCCATCAGTTCATCTAACTTCTCCGAACGCTTATCATTGAGGCGCCTAATTAGCTCCTTGTCCGTTATGGCGTGCATGTAGTCAGAGATTTTAAGGACCTCTGGGCACGCTTTTGTGCGCGTACATTCGTCATTGAAACGCTCCGTGAAGTCTTCTATAGACTCTCTGGGACTTTCTTTGACTGTTGCCAATGAGACCGGATCTCTATTATACTTCTTTCGCTGAGTATAATTGTTTTGGAATACTGTGCGTAATTAAACGAAGTTGTTGATGCTTCGATGGGGGAGCTTTTCAAACCAGTCGTGTGCATTTCCAATCAAAGTTGAATTAAACATCTGGTACCATATGGGCATCGGCCATCGTTCAATTTTAGCCTGTGCGTCAAACACCTTTAGGTGATCCTCCGAATCACCAGATCCATCAAAGGTTTTGACGCTCGCCGGCATGCGGCGCTTCTTTTCCTCGGAGTAATTCCGTATACGAAAAGTGAAGGCATCCTCCTTATCGCTACACCATGGGAGGGAGAGATCTTCCTCCTCTTCAGCATGATAGTAGGTATCGTCGTAGCATCCTTTTTCATCCGATGGTTCAGGGGTGGAATACCTAGGTCGACGGCATCTTGGGTGATGATCATTCGAGTCAGACCCCAAACGGTCGTAATAGGGGGGTTTTCCCTCACCTTTAAATTGGGTATGATAACCACTTTTGTGAGAAGGGTTAGGAGATACTTTTTCAGACCTATTGCCGATACTAAGTGACAGTCAAAAATTTGTATCCATTTTTCTCCCACCAGAGTTTATCCTATGCCACACACTGGTGCGACGATTATCCGTAGGAGGAGTTTCCAACAGCGCGCGTCCAGTGGAGCCATCAGATTTATCCTCATCTCTCTAGGCTTCTTGCAATTCTTACATGATGTGATCCCCTATGCCCTCGAACACATTCCGTGCTCGAGGTGGTTCCTCGAAGGGAGGCTGTTCATGAGCCCGAGGCTTCCTCCCCCTTTTTCGAGCTTGAGGGGGAGTGCCGTGTGCGGCGCTGCTGAAGTTATGTCTGGATTGGAGGTTCCTTCCCATATTTAACCTTGCCGAGATGCCCGGAATGATTCTGTCAAAGTTTTGCGTAAATACGCGTTCGAGGTCCTCATCATCGAGTGAACCAACTTCCAATTCCGCCTCGACCACTGGTGGCTTTGTGGCTCCATAGTAGGGGCCTTTGGCGTAGGTCCCGGGTCGGAATTGTCTAGTGTGAGGGTTGGTTGTGGGGTATTATCAGACGTGCCTGCCCCACCGATGGTGTTTCGATTATTCGGTCCTCTTGTTTAGCCACCAGGAAGCGGGGTTGAGGTGACTATCCCGTCAACCGCGGATTTTCGATTTCCAGGATTCGTGTTCCTTGGGTTTCCTTGAAAGTGTCACTTCTTCATTGGTAGAGATTGAGTTTAGTGTAGGGTCCCACGGATGGCGCCAACTTGTTGATACAAAAGTTGGATGATCCTTGCTTGATCCGAATTAGGCTTAATTCGGATATGTGGGGTTCTAGCTCTTGCACCAAGTGAACCTATTGTTGAGATCCTGCACACTAAAAGAACACGCGTTAAGCTTACCGTGGGAACGTATCCTACGATTAGACTCCAGAGTGAGAGTAAGTAATCAGTTTAGGGTTAGTAATCAGTTGTAGAATGAGAGTATGAAGAATATGATACCTTTGTGGAACCCTTGGGGGTTCCTTATATAGGCGGCGAAACCCTAATGTGCTGTCACCGATGCTTTGGCCCTAAGCAAAGGATAAGTGCCATAATTTGTTTGATTGTTATCTTCTAATTATGGTTAGTGTATATCCTCCACTTTAGGGTAAATCCCAATCCTAATAAGATTGTGATTCTGTCTAACCCTGTACCGGCCGTGTCGGGCCATGGGTCGCACATATCTATGCGGCCACTATTCATTCGAAGCCCATAAGCTTAAATGACATTAATCCAACCCATCCGTGACGGGCCGGATGCGGGTAGTACCCGTGGGCCGGGTCCATGACCCGGTTGGGGACTAGACGTCATCCACATGTTATGAACAAGATGAATTTCCTCCCAACGATTGCTTGTATTAATGATAAACAAACAACCACTAGGCGTGTATACATTAAATACCACGTCTAGTACACGAACTCAACTTTAGGTTTACATTGTGAATGAGTTATATGTAAAACCTACGGTCTATGTTTTCTTTATATTCTAGAAAAAATAGCTTACAAAGAAAGCTAAAACAATAAAAAGACTCTAGCGGCTTGTTCTTTCGCAACTTGTACACTTTAGCCCTTGTCTTCTTATTTTATTGTTTTTGACGCATCAACTAATAATTTTGACCCAACAGCTAAATTAGGGTTTGCTACAAGAACCCTCTGTCTGTTAGACCAAGTGTTAGTCTTTTGAAAGGGACTTTTTCCATGGGTATTAGCTACCTTAGAGAATAAAGGATCTGGTCTAGTAACCTGAGGACTTGGGTGAGCTAAATGTGACAACCCTAGATTTTGAGATTTGCCATTAGTGACTGTTTGATTTTGATTATGTGCTTAGTGTGAGTTTATGTGCTATATGTTTATAATTGAGCCTTTGATTTGATGTTAGTCATCGTTTATGTAGTGCGTAGTACATTATATGATGTTATGATGGGGTTAGTTCATGCTCATTAGTTCACTTGGTTGTATATATGGTGTTATTTTAGGATTTTATATTTACGTATATGTATTATAGTAAATTGTATATTTACGATACGAGGTTTAGTGTTTAGAGGTCTCGGATTAAGGATTTAGTCTCAGGAATAATTTACAGGTTAGTTTGAGTTATTTTGGACTTAGTTATTTAGTTAATAACTTATTTCAAGAGTTTTCATAAAACTTTATATTTTACGTATTTTACGGTATACCCGTAGATTTGACTAGTTTTACGGTTTTGAGGTTTTGAGGACTTTAGGAGCTGAAATAAATTAAGGTAATTTAAGGTAATATTATTAATAAAAAAAGGGGGAGTCAGTTTGTAGACGCAAGAAAGAAAGGGGAGAAAAAGGAAAAAATAGATAAGTATTTGGGTTAGGCTAGGATTTGACTAACTAAATTATAAACGCCTTTTTATAAATAAAAAACATACATAAATACCCTAGAGAAAATAATACACGGCACATTCATCAAGATTTTAGGGTTCTCCATAAATTTTTCTTCTTTAAAAAATTCGAAGGTAAAACCCTTGTTCATCTTTTTAATGAACTTGTTATTTAATCTTTCTGTATCAATACATGATGGATATAAGGTTAAGTTTAATATATAATCTGTATTTTAATGATACAAACATGTTAGGAATAATTAGGGTTTATAATTATACAAGATGTTGGAAATGAATTAGAATAGTGGTGTTAAATTCATTTTTAAAAATTGGGCAGAATTTTTAGTCACTTGTTTTGATCATGTCTAGAGTTTTACAAACTTTTAAATTGAGATCCAAGTACCCCTGGAAAGGTATTTGAGTTAGATTTTTAATGAAAGAAACGAGAACTAAATATGTGGTTGGGAAGTGGGTCAAAAATAGGTTACAACAATCGGATGTCAAAACAGTTTTTGGATCAGCCGGTTTACAATTAATGTTTCGAGTTGGTTAGGGTACTTAGGTTTATAGGTGGACCTTAAAATGAGCATGAAACTTATTTTATATGTAATAGAAAGGATCTGCAGGAGGGCTAAGTATATATTGGGACCTTAACATTAGCTTTAGGATTGGGGCAAATTGTAAGAGTTAGCTAACACAGGTAAGGGCATAGGGTTTCTTATTACAGAGAACGTTATTTTGTTTAAGGGGGATTCGACCCATAGTTTGGGGGTATGAAAAATAGGACTGTTTTGGGTAAAATGATAACGAGATAGGTTATGTACTTAACAAGGTTAAGGGGCTTATAAAGGGTTGTAATGGGATACTTGTGGTATATTAATGAGGTTAAAATGTAGTAGAGAGTTAGACATTCATCATAGGTTGATGAGACATTTTAGTTTATTGGTTCATGTCTTGATTGTATGTATTAATGTGTTAGAATTTTCAGTATGGGATGGAGATGACACTTGTAATGTTTTTAAAATGTTTTGATAATATGTGTAACACCCCCGTTTTGTCATATAGCAGCGGAAGTTAATTTTTGGGGTATTACTTCATGATATGAAAGCACAGTAACAGAAAAACAACTCAAAAGAGTGTTTAAATAAACTTTATTTTTTTATAAATTATCATTCAAAATCAGATATTTTAATAAAACAACTTGTACATACTATGTACATCACAGGTTCCCGAGATCTAGAAAATATGTTTGAATGAAAAAAATTCCCATGTTTACATATCTCCACGTCATCATTATGCTACTCCATGTTATCAATTATCAAAACCTGAAATATATGCTTAAAGTCAACACAAAGGTTGAGTGAATTCATAGGTTTAAAAATAATTTGAATACAAGATTCCTTTTTCCTAAGCTACGTTAATATTCGCCCGTAAAATTAATTAACCCATGCACTAAGCTTATTGATACCGCGACTAGACATATCATAAACCCAAAATTGCCCTTATGAGGAAGTCTGCCAAACTATCCTGCTTAGCAAAATAAAGTATGCATGTTTGACCACTGAGGTGCTAGCAAGTGCGACTTGCCCATACAGGAGATGTCATTCTCCAAATAGTACTATTTACAATATTAACTCTCATTTCCAGGAAATGATTAACGGTTCATAATTCAAAAGGGACTTTCAAGGCAGCAGTGAACATAGTGTCGATAATTATTTCTGAGAAGCATACCAAAAATACTTGTATTCCATTTTAGCATATATTCCCCTCACGGGTTTTCAAATCATTTTAAAGTAGTATACTTTAGTGAGGCTACGAACTCACCTTAGGTCCAGTAAATCTTGTAAGGCTTATATCACACAGAATAACTTAAGCTAACAAATAAGAACTTGATCTTAAACTAACCTGTTTTTACATATTTCGTATAGTATTAAGTCTTCGATTTTGAGTTCAACATTCTTGTTATATTATTTATGTATTCTTTTAATTGTGATAATATTGGATCATTGTTCGGGCCATTAAACTCAGAAACCATTCTATAAACGTTTGAGGAGCGAGGGCACTTTAAATCGTAAACGCAACCACTCAGTCATAACGTAATATCGAGATGTAACATCTTTGTACAAAGTTCCCTACTAACATGATACATAGTAATATATTTTACAAATTTCTTCAAAAGTTGGTATGTTTTTTTATATTTATATCTTTTATCCTTTAGTTTTATAATTGACAATAATAGTCCTTATACTTTATAATAATTTAGAAAATATGTTTCATCATATAGGTTTTATTCATATAGTTTTATAAATTACCAAAACGATCCTTTTAGTTTATAACTTAAGAATAATTACCTTTTTAACACTTAATTTCATAAGATTAGCATATTTACACTTTTAACCCCTTAAGTGTATAGGTTTAATATTTACAATTTCAACCCTCAATATTAAACCTTAGGGTCTCAAACTTTCCAACATTTATTATTATAGCTTTAACTTTCATAAAATGACACTTTTTGCCCAAAATGTTAAATAGTTACAAAAATGACAGTGTTAGTCCTTATACTTGTAAAAATCATATAACTTCTTTAAAAATGTACCAAATGATCTAAGATTTTAAAACAAAGTTTCAAAACATATTTATAATCATAATAAAAACATTTCATTAGAATCATAGCTCTTGAAATGGATTTTTGCTAATTATTTCATGTAAAATATAAAAATAGGGTTTTAAGACATATTTAGCTTATAACTTCCATTAAGTTGATGAAATGACTTAGTTATTTTTAGATTATCTTTATAAACTTTTTTTGACATTATAACAAGTCTAATATATCATTATAACAAGATCAAAGCTTACTTAACATAAGAATTACCTAGGTAGCTCCAAAATGGCTCCTTATGACTTCTTATGAACACTACTTGCTATCAAAGCTTCAAAAGCTTCAATGGCTTCCTTCTAGACCTGGTTTCTGATCTTGGGGGATGTCATAAAACGTTTATAGAAGTGAATATGAATAATGGGTAGGAGGTTAAGAGAAAACAGGGTGCGAGTCTACAAGGTATGCCATACGGCTCTATTTATACTTGTAGTAACACTTAGGCTCCATTCTTTGGTTCTATACGTGTAACATGGATAGGAGAATGACTAAGGATTTCTATGAAGGTCTATGCAAGTCTAGGTGATGAGTATACAAGCTAGTTTCAAGCCAATCTTCCATTTGTGACAAAAACAAGTCATGACATACTTAGGATAGGGATGGTGATGTGTAGCAAGCAAGGAGATGATGCACCAACGTGTAGGCAGCCAAAAATATCCTAGGTTACTTAAAATATCTGAATTTTAAACTTGGAATATGAGGGATAGTGTTTGAAATGAGTTTTGGAGGGAAATAACAAAACCGGGTTTAAAAACTATGGCTTGTAACTTATGGTTTGTAATTTTGGTGATTAGGGACTTAGGAAAGTGATTAGTGAATGATTAGGGCTTAATTAGGGTTTAGACATTCTATTTAATAGATTTGGGTCCTTGGTTTGAAGTTTAAGAAAGGTTTGATAAGAAAATGGGAAGTATACTTATGTAGATTAGGGTTTTCTAATGATCTAGGTTTAAACTTAATTTAGGTCCTAGACATTGTGTTTTAAATTTAAAAAGAGTTCTCACACTTGGTTTAATGGTTTAGTTTAGGTAAACATGTCTAAAGAGTGAAAATACCTATTTTGACCTAATTTACAAGTCATGCATTGAAATCTTGTACCTTGTGCATTAGGGTACTTTTTCATTGTCTTAACATAATATTATAACCATAATGAAGTCCTATAAGTATTTTTAGACTTGTCCTAAAAGACTAGGTAATGATTCCATGTGGATTTCTTAATATAAGTGTTTCTATATTACTAAGCATAATGACTTTCTATTTTGGGTAATTAGGGTTTATATCTTAATGTATGCTTATTCTAGGTCTTATATAGTATGTTTATGAATTTTATGGGTTCTAAATTCTTTGTTTAAGGGTTTATATAATTATGGGAGCTTAAGATCATATGCTTTGATAACTTGTACTTTATGCTTTAATTTTTAACTTAGTTAAAATAAATGTATTACTTTAGTATGATACTTAGTTGAGTTTTATAATTAGTTCCAAAAGATTAGAGTAATTCATTATAGAATGGATTTTATATACTAATCTTGGTTTTAGGTCATTTTCTTGTAATTAGCTTGAGATTAGTGAATATTAGTACTTTGTGATTGCTTAACTTTTCTTTATATAGTAGATTAGAATTAATATATTATATTTATTATAGATTTATAGTTCTTGTACATTTACATTGCTTAAAATATTGTTTATAAAGGTTTTATGTGACGATCTAGACTCTTATGTACACTTATTTGTACTTCAGCTTTGTATAGCTTATACTTACTTATTCTTTATATAACTTTATACTTTCTATGTGATAGTATAATCCTTATTATTATTCCTTGTTCACTTGTTCATATGTATTATGTATTCATACTTTTACCATCTTTGAGTTCATTATTCATTTATAGGGCTTCTAGGGTTTCTAAGGGAATTTAGGGTATATATTTCTTGAAATGTTCTTATTCATTAGTATACTTGTTAAATCACTTATAAACTTATTCTTGTTATGTTTACAACATATAGAAATATGTTGATATGGTAGTTCAGGTTGGGAAAAGTAGTTCATCTTACCAAGTAATGCATAAAAAGCTAAAATTTCTAATGTATTTTCCACTTCCATTAAACATAATATATATCATACTTGCTAATTTTATGGGTTGTTATAGCCTCTTCCCCTTAAAAAATCTCGTCCCGAGATTACAACAATAAGGTAGCGTATATAGTTCTCGCATTTTTAAATTTCCTTTATATACCAATGAATACAACTTTTATTATTGTCATTTTATCTTCAATCAATCTCTTCTACTATAGTTATTATAAATGAACATTTATAAGGTGTTAATTTATATTTTAATCATTAAGATCATAACGTGATCTATAGAGATTAATAAGATAAATAGAAACCGTACAGATAAATCACCCTTTTAAAATACGAAAGGAAGTATGATTATTTTAAATCAATAAGTCATAGTTTAATTAAAATCTTGAATTGATTATCGCCTTTTTCAAAATTAACGAGGTTTATAAGGAAAAGAGCTTTTTAAAGTTGATACTAAGAAAAGAATTAAGATTATTCTTGTTAAAGTTCTCTCAAAATTTACCATTTAAATTTAGTAGATAGTTACTAGTTATTACTTACTATATTCTAAAGTTTTATTCTAACAATATCTCTATAGGATAAGTGTAATTCCAGGTAATATAATGCACACGTAGAGTATGAATTTCTAATATCTGGATAATTCTCTCACTTTAAACATAGTTATATAAGGTATAATATTCTTCTTAATGTATTTAAAACTATAGATATTGGTACTCTATGTCACTAGATTATTTTGGGTATAATCTTGTCAAAGTCTCTATATCACTAGTAAAATACAATTGACAATAATCAGGATGGCACTATGTCTTAAGAAATATTGAAAATTCTTAATACTTGTTCTTACCTTTTATATGGGAAATCAAGGTTTGAACATTCATAAGTTTAGATTTTACATTCTTGTTAAAATATGAGTTGAATATTTAGTCATAAAGATTAGATACATAATATATTACAAATGAGTTGTACTACCAGATAATGAAATAAAATAACACTTACAAGAGATGTAATTAAAACACATAGATTTTATTGATACAAGCTCAGATATATTTATTACATTTATTTATTTACAAGATACGCAACAAAAAGAAAATTTAGAAATTAGCCTTGCTCCAACAGTTTCGTGTTTGATGACATTTCTTGAAGCAATTTCCACATTTATCTAGGCAGGATCCTTTGGGATGCAGTAGACACTTTACACAAAAAGGAAGCTTTCCAGCATAATTTTTGTGTCCTAGTGTTTTAGGAATTCTAAAGGAGTTGGGATTTGGATAATATAAGTAAGTGATAGGTGTGTAAACACCCATCCTCTTTACCACTTAATTACAATAATAACCGAGCCAAAACGTGTATTTTATGTCTTTTATGTCGGAATTATGCGTGGTTTGTGTTTTTGTTGTGATTTAGGACGAAAAGGCGAAAAGTGGAGAAAACACCGGCATTTACGGGCTTTTAATGAAGAAAAAGATGAAAGACGAAGTCAAGAAGTCAAGAGTGCAAAAAGAACGGAAGTCCAAGACCAAATCTGAAGATTTATCGAAGAAAAAGTCAAAAGACTGAAGTTTACTAAAAGCCGAGGAACTCAAGTCTATTTTATTGAAGAATTAAAAGACGAGTTCAAAATAAATCCCGAGCCACAAGTCATTAGAATCCAAGTTTAAAGAAGATTAGAAGAATAAAGGACTAATGGTGCAATTAATGAAGATTAAAGGCTTAAGGACCTAATGACGCAATTAAGAAGAAAGGAAGGAGGGGAGGAAGCTTCCTAATCCTCCCCTATATATAGTTTAGCTAATTAATCATTTTTCTTTGTTGGGTGGCTTGACAAACCATTTCTTCCACTTTAAATTTATGCACATTTAATTTCATGTCAATTTAATTACCTTGTCTTGCACCTTAAATTCATTTAATTTCAAGTAAGTTTCCATTTAATTCTTGTCAATCTTTACTTTATCTTGTTAATCTCCTATCTACCTTTCTGAATCTTTGATTTTTATGTTCATGTTCATGTTCTTATTTTGATCCAAGTGGGTTTTGATTATTGTGGTTAGATTTGTTATTTTTATTGATTTAGATTGTTTGTTTATGATTATTGAATGTTATGTTAATTAGTTTGGTTTAATCTTGTGTTTGATTTTGGTTAAATTGTGATTAGATTCGTAGATATTGTATCTCCCTGTTCTTCGGGGGTGTTTGTTTCTGTCACTGTGATCTTTCCCAGGTAACTTCCGGATCAAGGAATTCCGAACCAGCAAGGCTAAGGATTCATTCGGAACATTCTAAGTTCTGAACCAAGAAGTTCCGGATCAAGAAGTTCCGGATCAATATCTTGTTCATCCGGAAGAGTTCCGAATCAGCAAGAACTTCCGAATCAGCTAGACTTCCGAATCAAGAAACTTCCGAACGAAAGTTCCGGATCAAGAAGTTCCGGATCAAGAAGTTCAGGATCAAGAAGTTCCGGATCAACATCTTGTTCATCCGGAAGAGTTCCGAATCAGCAAGAACTTCCGAATCCGGAAGTTCCGAATCAAGAACTTCCGAACGAAAGTTCCGAATCAAGGCTTCTTGTTCATTCGGAAGTATTCCGAACCAAGAAGTTCCGAACCAGGAGTTATTCATCCGGAAGTATTCCGAATCAAGGCTTTTGGTAAGGTTCCGAATCAAGGCTTGTTTGGGAAGTTCCGATCCAGTTGAGTTCTGAATCAGTAAAGTTCCGAACGAAGGATTGTTCTGGATAAGTGACATATTCAGAATAGAAAATTGTTCCGGATCAAGGATTTTGGTAATATTCCGAGCGAAGTAGAATCATTCCGAACGAAGGTGACATTCCGGATGAGTGATTGTTCCGGACGAAGGATTATTCCAAATGAGCTGTATTCAGGTTCTTTTTAGTTTTTGTCTTCGATTTTTATTTTCAAGCTTTATTTTTCCCGCCTCTTTCATTAGTTGCACTTTAAGTTTTCTTGCCTTATATTTATTTTAGCCTTGCCTTAGTTTAAGTTCTAGTTGCGTTTTAAGATTGCCTTAGATAGATTTAAGCTTGCGTTATTTACTTTAGTGTCCTTTAATTCTCGTCACGCTTTTAAATATACTCGCCCTTTATTTTAAATTAGATTTAGATTTAAATTACCTGCCTTTTACTTTTAAGTTTTGCACATTTTAATATACTACGACACATTTTTGTTTCACCAAAGACAGCTGAGTCGAACATAGAACCTAGATTAATTCGATTAGACCTCGAGAACGATAATTTTTATACGGGCCAAAAGCCTTGTATTAAATGGCGCCACTGCCGGCTCTTTTCGTGAGGATCTACGGTTTTTTGTGAGAGACGCGTTGGCTTTTGGGATCCGTTCACTCGTGAACGTTATTTTTCGTGTCAAAAATTTTCAAAAATCCCAAAAACATTTGAAAAATCATAAAAAGCATTTCTTTTTCAAAGTTTTTGCACCAAAAATATTCTTCTTGCTCATCTATTTTTCTTTATGGATTTTTATGTCCATTGCGTCGGGTGTGGGAGACGATTATACGGGAACGACTCTTGTCAATGGTGTACATGTGAGCGGTGCGTAAATGATATCGACAATACTCAATTCCACTTCGGATATTGTCCTTTGTGCAACTCGACTAATTCGTCCTTTTTGAACCCACCTCCTCCTGTTCCCCCGTGCATCTATTGTGGAAGCGATTCTCATTGGCATGTTTCGTGCCCGGTTCGATACCCGTATGGACACGGGCAAGAACCAGGGTACAATTATGACAATGGTAATAGCTATCCACAAGAAGCACCCAGTTTCTCTCCACACCCATGGTGCTATATTTGTGGGAGCCCTCACGATGCTTCTTTTTGTGATCCGTCGAAAGTCTTTGAGAAAGTACCGTGCTATCATCCTAGTGTCTATAACTTTGAGCCCCCACATCACACCCTCAATCATCAATCCTCTCAGCAAATTAGTCTTGATCAACAATTCACTTCTTTGAATGGCATTCTAGAAAGTATGGCTCAACTTCGAGCTGACTTGCATCAGGAAAGGCAACCGTTGCTTGATGTGGATGAAAACTTGAAAACCACTGACACCTTTTTGAGCCAATTTAGTCGTTTTCCATTCTTTTCTACACCAAAATGTTTAATTACAGCGTGGGATGGAATTGGTGAAATTGAACATACTCAGGGCGATGAACAACAAAAGTTGCTGCATGAGCTTCTTAAAGATGTGGAGGTTATCAAGGAAGAGTTAGCCGACTATGTCACTCCTAACTAGACTTGTCCCATATATTATGATGATGACGACGACGATGATGTTTACACTTTCAACCAACTTTCTAAAGTTGCTGCTCCTACTCTCGATGTTCCTACTGCATCTAAGGATCTAGATTCGTTGAATGAGCTTAGTCATGTTGGTCTCGACAAATTATTGGATGATGAGGTTTGTGACATACAGGCTATGGAGCTTGAGGACGACGTTTCTTTTACGGAAGAGGTCGATCCTAATGATGACGATTTTTCTCCAAGCTATGAGAATTTCCCTTTTGAAATTTCTCAATCTCCACCGGGAGATGCGGGCGATGACGATTTATTCTCTCCGGTTTACGAGAAGTTCATTGATGAACATGATCTTGTGGATGAGGTGGAAGACGTGCTTCTTCGCGATAGATTACGGAAAGTGCACCTTCTTATTGCTCAAATCGAAGCGTTGACTTCTCCTCCTCTTTCCAAGTCTTTACCTCCATCTATTCCTCCCGTTGAAGATAATGACCCATTGCTGGAAGAAATCGATATCCACTCCATCCCTCCAGGTATTGATGATTCTGATACGGAGGGGGACATTATTTTTGATAATTTGCTGCAGGAAGATATTGTCCCAAGTCTCCTTCCCGAGCACCTTTCATCCTCCCCTTTAGCCACTATCACGGAGGATGAGTGCTTTGACCCGGGAGGTAACATTAATTATGATATGATTGATAACAATACGGATTTGCCACTTGCTCAGCATCTATTGTCTTTATGGGAGGACAATGTGCTTACTTTACCCACCCCACCTCCCGTGGACCTTGATTTCACATACTTTTCGTATGTTGAAAGGACCTTTCTCCCATACAAGACTTATCCCCCCCGCCTCTCCTTTGTTGATGTCAACCGGGAACGAGGACAAGGTCTTTGATCCCGGTATCACATTCGAGGCTTCCCCATGGACTATTTAATTTGGGGACGAGTCAGGCTCGTGACTCGGTTAATATAAACAAGTGCTTTTTGGGAGGCAACCCAATTATCTATCTATCTTTTTCTTTGTTGTTACCTTAAGTGTAGGGGGAGACCCGTTGGTTTCCTTTCCTTTCTTCTTAATCAGGGATTCGAGCTTCAAAGACACACTCTTGATGATTCTTGACGACCCGTGATTCCGTGTCCACTTCTTCCCGGTTCTATCCTAAACTCTTTTCGATTCACTATTTTATATATTCTCAATATTAAAATAGGAATCTCTTTAGTTGTCTCTTACTTAGCGAGATTTAAACAACGTGCACAATGTCCTAAGTGTAGGGGAGTTTACTCCCACATGCTTAAACATTGAGGACAATGTTTATCTTAAGTGTAGGGGGGACTTCTATCGAAGTTAAGTGGCCTTTTCCTTGTATTTGTCCTCATTTTAACCGGAAAATCAATTTTTCGACATTTTTCAAAATTTTTGATCTATTTTGGCCTATTAGTTTTGCCCTTTGTATAGTTATTTTTCCTTCTTTGCTAGAATAAATGTTAATAAAGTGGTTTTAATTTTCAAACGTTGTGAATCTTTTGACTCAACCCGAGTTTACTTGTCTAAGTTTACTCTAGCTAGTATCCTTAACATGTTTAAGTCATGTTTTGCTAGGCTTTTATATAGGGAGCTATAAAAAGCGAAAGTCTTAACTCTCACGGGTTAAGTACAAGAACTTTTCGCAAGTTCCTATAATTGATCCTAGAGAGTCGTTTATCAAGGGAATTTTAAAACGCGATTTCTAAACTTGAAAGAGTCTAAGAATTTGCAAGATCCTATACGCGACTCGAAAACCCAAAACTTTGATTTAATAGGCTAAGCATCCACGAGTCTCATTCCTTGAGATTTTAAACAGTAGAGAACGAGAGATGATAGAGTCAATTATAAGTTTGGTATTCTTTCGTGAATTTATGTGAGTTAATTATAAGCCTATTCTCCCATCGCCTGCTAATAAATTTATCTGTAATAAGTAAGGTTGTACGATTTGAAAAGTTACTTAGCTTCTAGCCCAAGATCATTTAAAAGTTTCTTGGTATGGATTAGAGTTCATAGCCAAGGCATAACTTATTGAAGCGGGATGCGAAGATTGGCGAGTCCAAAAAGGTCCTAACAAGGCATGAGGGCTATATTTTGTTGCTAAAGATCCAAAGTGATGTGAAGAATCATTTATCGAAAATCAATATGAAGGATCGAGACCCACGACGAAAAGCAAAAACTCCCCAAAAGTCATGGAGAAGTGTATCCGAAAAGACCCAAGCAAGGTATGAGGATAAATAGATCCAAGTCATAAAAGGAGGCAGATCGTTGTATATCAAAGTCCAAAATAAAGATTGGAGAAAAATGAAGAAGTCTTGGTCCAAGTATGAATCTCTCAAAACTTCAAGTGAAGAATTACTATGAAGAGAAGACCATTATTTCATGAACGTCTCTCAAGGTTTGAAGTATGAAGTCGCTGCCAAATATCGGTCCGAGAAAGGTCTCAAATCGCGAAGCGAGTTATGCCAAGATATGAACTTTATGAGGTCCCGAGAAGCAGTTTTAAAAGATTTTGTCCTTTAGCTAACTATTGATTAAATCGTTCACGTTATTTTCGGACTAAATAACTATCGAAATAAGTCAACAATGCATCTTCGTGATCATTCAAGACAATAATAAAATATAAGAGATACACCTAGGAATAAGGGAGTCTAAGTGAATAATTGGCCCACATGAGTTCGTGTTAGTTTGCTAACTTATAATAACAATGATCTTGTTTTTAAGCTTGGTTTGGAGAAAGTGAAAACTTGAGGATGATGATTATTCATGACATTTCCAAAACCCAAGGTATGCTTTTTGATTTCTTTATTTTGAATGTTTTGAATTTTCTATCTCTTTAATAAAGGCCAACGTGGATTGATTATGATGAAAAATGTAATCTTGCTTTGTAACTAATGCATTGCATGAGGACATTGCAATGGTCAAGTGTAGGGGATTTGATAGGTGTGTAAACACCCATCCTCTTTACCACTTAATTACAATAATAACTGAGCCAAAACGTGTATTTTATGTCTTTTATGTCGGAATTATGCGTGGTTTGTGTTTATATTGTGATTTAGGACGAAAAGGTGAAAAGTGGAGAAAACACGGGCATTTACGGGCTTTTAATGAAGAAAAAGATGAAAGACGAAGTCAAGAAGTCAAGAGTGCAAAAAGAACGGAAGTCCAAGACCAATTCTTAAGATTTATCGAAGAAAAAGTCAAAAGACGGAAGTTTACTAAAAGCCGAGGAACTCAAGTCTATTTTATTGAAGAATTAAAAGACGAGTTCAAAAGAAATCCCGAGCCACAAGTCATTAGAGTCCAAGTTTAAAGAAGATTAGAAGAATAAAGGACTAATGGTGCAATTAATGAAGATTAAAGGCTTAAGGACCTAATGACGCAATTGAGAAGAAAGGAAGGAGGGGTGGAAGCTTCCTAATCCTCCCCTATATATAGTTTAGCTAATTAATCATTTTTCATTGTTAGGTGGCTTGACAAACCATTTCTTCCACTTTAAATTTATGCACATTTAATTTCATGTCAATTTAATTACCTTGTCTTGCACCTTAAATTCATTTAATTTCAAGTAAGTTTCCATTTAATTCTTGTCAATCTTTACTTTATCTTGTTAATCTCCTATCTACCTTTCTGAATCTTTGATTTTTATGTTCATGTTCATGTTCTTATTTTGATCCAAGTGGGTTTGATTATTGTGGTTAGATTTGTTAGTTTTATTGATTTAGATTGTTTGTTTATGATTATTGAATGTTTTGTTAATTAGTTTGGTTTAATCTTGTGTTTGATTTTGGTTAAATTGTGATTAGATTCGTAGATATTGTATGTCCCTGTTCTTCGGGGGTGTTTGTTTCTGTTACTGTGATCTTTCCCAGGTAACTTCCGGATCAAGGAATTCCGAACCAGCAAGGCTAAGGCTTCATTCGGAACATTCTAAGTTCCGAACCAAGAAGTTCCGGATCAACATCTTGTTCATCCGGAAGAGTTCCGAATCAGCAAGAACTTCCGAATCAGCTAGACTTCCGAATCAAGAAACTTCCGAACGAAAGTTCCGGATCAAGAAGTTCCGGATCAAGAAGTTCAGGATCAAGAAGTTCCGGATCAACATCTTGTTCATCCGGAAGAGTTCCGAATCAGCAAGAACTTCCGAATCATGAAGTTCCGAATCAAGAACTTCTGAACGAAAGTTCTGAATCAAGGCTTCTTGTTCATTCGGAAGTATTCCAAACCAAGAAGTTCTGAACCAGGAGTTGTTCATCCGGAAGTATTCCGAATCAAGGCTTTTGGTAAGGTTCCGAATCAAGGCTTGTTTGGGAAGTTCCGATCCAGTTGAGTTCCGAATCAGTAAAGTTCCGAACGAAGGATTGTTCTGGATAAGTGACATATTCAGAATAGAAAATTTGTTCCGGATCAAGGATTTTGGTAATATTCCGAGCGAAGAAGAATCATTCCGAACGAAGGTGACATTCCGGATGAGTGATTGTTCCGGACGAAGGATTATTCCAAATGAGCTTTATTCAGGTTCTTTTTAGTTTTTGTCTTTGATTTTTATTTTCAAGCTTTATTTGTCCCGCCTCTTCATTAGTTGCACTTTAAGTTTTCTTGCCTTAGATTTATTTTAGCCTTGCCTTAGTTTAAGTTCTAGTTGCGTTTTAAGATTGCCTTAGATAGATTTAAGCTTGCGTTATTTACTTTAGTGTCCTTTAATTCTGGTCACGCTTTTAAATATACTCGCCCTTTATTTTAAATTAGATTTAGATTTAAATTACCTGCCTTTTACTTATAAGTTTTGCACATTTTAATATACTACAACGACACATTTTTGTTTCACCAAAGACAGCTGAGTCGCACATAGAACCTAGATTAATTCGATTAGACCACGAGAACGATAATTTTTATACGGGCCAAAAGCCTTGTATTAGTAAGGAAAATAGGGATCATACGAGAAATTTAGAGGATTAGGTTTCGTTTCAGCAGATTCTTCTTCTTCTTCTTCACTAAGTTTACGTTTATGAGTGTTTGATTCTTACACAGGATTGTGCTTGATTACGTGATTCATTAATTTCTGAGAAATATTGATGGCTTCTTCTAAACTTTGGGGTTTAGAGATAGTACTCATTTTCTTAATTCCAAGGGGAAATCCTTTAATAAAATCTTTCAATCATTCTTTGGGAATTAGTGATAGGATATAATTTTGCTAACTCTTGAAATTTTCTCAAATTGGCATTGAGATCATTTCCTTGTGTCACTAGATAGCAAAAATCCTTTTTCACTTTCTCGATTTCTATGAAGGGATAATATTGGGTCATTAAAAGGCACTTAGAATCTAACCACTTCATCTTTTGAGCTTCTTCTATTCCAACGAGTTGAGGATGGTAATTTCACCATGATAATGCTTCAGTAGTTAAACTACTAACAACAATCTTCACCTAACGATCTTTGGCACAACTACTTTGGGAGAAAATCGTCTTAGTTGTTTCAATCCAATGAGTGATACTAATAACATTTTTGGTTCCTTGAAATTCATATAACTAACTAGTTATAAAATTTTCTATTGAAGTAGTATTCTTTACTATCTTAAAAGTCGGTATTTTCATAGCTGCATCAATTCCATAATTAATTATTTGTTGAAGTCCTTCGGGAGATAAGGTAGAAGATATCGATGTCCTTAAATGTGTCATTCTGAATTTAGAAGACAAATTTTTTGAAGTTTAGATATACTTATTTTTAAGCATTTGCCATATGTGTATACATACAACGCTTTACGAGCATATTTTTTTCCAAAATTTAGGGATACTTCATACAAGATTAGGGAATAGGTTTATAGGGTTACATAACTATTAACTCATCTTAAGATTCCTAAGTTTATTTATCCTTTATTTAGATTAATACTTTCTTTTAACCAAATAGACTTGAGAAGTCCTTTTTAAATCATGATAATATTCTTCTTTTGCTATTATTCTTTTAAAGACTTATACTTTGTCAAGTATTTCTGTTTTTTAGAATGATATGCAAATAAAGGAAAGAAAAAGAAACTTTTATTTATTAACAATCTACTTTGCTGACAAGCAAGCTTCTTTGTTACATAAAAGTAAAAACTGAAAGCTAAAATATTCACAAGACTTTTAGGAAAACTGAAATATTATTGAGCTGGTTTACTCCTTTTTCTTGAGATCTTTGATTATTGCTAAGAGTCCTTTGATATTGTCTTGATGTCGTACTTGAATATCTTCAATAAGCTTCTCCATTGTTGCCATTCTTACTCGGGCTAAGGTAATTTCCTCATCATTCAATCTCTGCTTATCTCATAACTCATAATTCTCATTACTCACATTTATCAAATCCTATTCCATAGTTTCCATTTCCTCTTGCATGACCGTCTTTCCATAATTATATCCTTCAGTTTCATATTCTAGATCTTCATTACGCTTAGGAGGTACTTCGCTAAAATAGTTGATCATATTATCCATTTGTTCAACAAATGTATTTTGGGTATTTGGGATATTATTGGATGCTTGGGATGAAGATGTTTGACAATGAAGGATAGGTATATTATTTGGTTGAGGATTATTTTCTAGAGATAAAGGATTAGGGTAATTATTAGTAGAAAGGGCTAGTACTAAAGGTTTAGGTAAATCCATAAGGTAAATATTTTTTGGATCCGAATCTGATATGACGATGGGATGTAAATAGGAAGACATATTTCTAAAGACGTCGATAAAATAAATTATTTATATTAGTATTTAGTATATTACTTACACATACTATTATATTATCACACAATATTACCATTTAAAGAAAATCATATCCTAAAATTATTACTTACAATTTTTTTAGCAGCACGGTTTTGTTGTAGAGATTTTGACTTGGAATTTATTTATGAAAATCAGTTATAGTTAAGATTTTGATTTCTTGTTCTTTATAACTATAGCTCCGATGCCACTCTGTAACACCCCCATTTTACCTTATAGCAGCGAAAACAAATTTTTGGGGTATTACTTCATGATATGGAAGTACATAATAGAAAAACAACTCAAAAGAGTGTTTAAATAAACATTGTTTATTCTATTTATAAATTATCATTCAAAATCAGAGATTTTCAATAAAACTACTTATACATACTCTATACAATACAGGTTCCAGAAATCTAGAAAATAGGTTTAAATGACAAAAATTCCTAAGTTTACATCTATCCTCGTCATCATTATGCTGCTCCATGTTATCAATTATCAAAACCTGAAATATATGCTTAAAGTCAACATAAAGGTTGAGTGAATTCATAGGTTTATAAATAATTTGATACAAGATTCCCTTTTCCTGAGCTACGTTATTATTCGCCCGTAAAATAAATTAATCAATGCACTAAGCTTATGATACCGCGACTAGACATATAAGAAACCCACAATTGTCCTTATGAGGAACTCTGTCAAATTATCATGCTTAGCAAAATAAAGTATGCATGTTTGACCACTAAGGTGCTAGCAAGTGCGAATTGTCCAGACAGGAGATGTCAGTCTCCAAATAGTACTATTTACAATATTATCTCTCATTTCCAGGGAATGATTAACGGTTCATAATTTAAAAGGGACTTTCAAGGCAGCATTAAACATAGTGTCAATAATTATTTCTGAGAAGCATAACAAAAATACTTGTATTCCATTTTAGCATATATTCCCCTCACGGGTTTTAAATCATTTAAAATTACTATACTTTAGTGAGGCTACCAACTCACCTTAGGTCCAGCAAATCTTGTGAGGTTTTTTTTGGGTAATGGGGACTCACCCATGAAAAATATATTACACCAAAAAACAGTTGAGTACAATGGAATGTGGCTGAAGTACCACATTAACCTCAAGCCAAAGCTTGAACAACCACTACATCATATGACATGCCACATGATATCTAAGCAAACATACATATCCAATTACCCCAATAGGGAAGAACGACCTAACAACACACAAGCAAACAAACATTCTTAAACGGATAACAAACTAAAGAAAAATAGCCTCCGATAGATTCTAAAGCTGAGCAAAACGCACCCCCCAGGCGACTTCTTCAAACGACTAGTCATCAGCTTAAGTCTCACCGACGAAACAATGCAATCAATCATCTGTTGTATCATTATTTTCTTCTTTTTAAACAGACGCCAATTTCGTTCCTACCATATGAAATACGCCGTTGCAGCTAGAACAAGTTTAGCGATCACACACTTAGAAGACTTCCGAACAAAAAATGCATGTATATTAGCTATAATTTGATAAAATCAGTAGTAGTACTCTATAAATCAGCAAGGCCAAGAACATGATCCCATACTCTTTTAGAAAAAGGGCAAACGAAAATTAAGTGCTCATGAGAATCTAGTTGAGTATCACAAAGAGGACATAAAGCTGAAATCAGGGCAGAAACATCCCACACACTCACACGATCTTGAGTTTTAAGACACTTTTGCATAACTAACCATATATTAAACGCATGCCGCGGTATGCAGATAGGAAACCAAACCACAGAGAACCATGGGACCTTAGGCATGCGAGGTATAAGAGAAGCCCATACCTCAGCAACCGATAATATTTTATTTACGTTACCACCCTGCCAACAGATTGTACCACTAGCACCTTCAACTAGCACCGGAACAACCATCCAATTTAGAAATACATGTTTATTACGAAGGAAATCGGGCCAATTACATTGTCCATTAAGCAAAATATCATTCAACTTAGATTGCAAATTTAAACTAGCCCTATGGATACCACGAGGGGTGATTAAATTAGAAATCAGGCTATGCACACACCAATTGTCAAACCAAATAGAGGTCTTCAAACCATCACCTATATTATACAATAGAAACTCACGAATGAAAGGGCGTAAACGTAGAATCTTACGCCATCCCTAAGATATATTACCCCTAATTGGGATATCCAAAAAACTCCTTCCACACAACTTATACTCATGGATCCACCTAACCCACAAAGACTCCTTTAACAATAACAATTTCCAAACATGAGCAACCATAAGAGCTTTATTGAAATATCCAATATGTGAATACCCAAACCACCCTCGTCCTTAGGAAGACTCACCGCCTCCCGTGCCACTTTAGCCTGACCCTTTTTCGAGCTATCTAGAGACCAAAGGAATTGCCGCATAATCTGCTCTAAATCATAAAGAACAAGAGAAGGAAGGCTAAATACCGAAGCCCAAAAAGCATGCATAGAACCAATGACCAAATTCATAAGTTGTAACCTACCCGTAGCCGATAAGCTCTTGTTGTTCCAATCATTTACCCGCAAAACATGAGACGAGAAGTTACAAGAGGGACACCAAGATACTTAACAGGAAGCGTACCTTCTTCAAAAGGGAGAATATGAATAATGAAGATCTTCATAGAATTAAGCACATTGCAAAAGAAAGCAGTGCTCTTGGGGAGACTTGGGTGTAATCCCGACGTCTCCTTAAACTCATCCAATGCATTCTTGATAAGAGTTGCCGAATGAACATCGCCATAGGAGAAAAGAAATAAATCATCCACTAAGCAAAGCTTAATCAACTCTAATTTCTCACAATACTTATAGAACTTAAATAAACTAGACACCGGAACTCTCCTTTTTAGCATAAGAGTAAGAATCTCCATAATGAGTGTGAACAAGTAAGGAGACAAAGGGTCACCTTGACGCAGACCCCTACCACCTTTGAAATAATCGTGCAAAGCTCCATTAATTCTAATAGAAAAAGTCGTCGAGGATACACATTCCATAATCCATGTAATCATACGAGGATGAAATCCAACTCCTTTAAGCACCTCCCTAAGGAAGCCCCAGTCAACAGCGTCATATGCCTTTTGGATGTCAACTTTGAAAGCACACCTCGGTTGCCCTCTATCTAAATGATAATTATGCATCAGTTCCTGAGTTAGGATAATATCATCAGCAATACTTCTCACGGGAACAAACACTGATTGGTTAAGGCTAACAAGAACCTTCAAACTCTCCTTAATACGATTAGCAATAATTTTGCTAATTCATTTGAAGATAACATTACAAAATTATATAGGCCGATAATCATTGATGTTCGTTTTACAAGTCTTAAAATATATATTACAAGTTTTAGACAAAACAAGGGACTAGAACTACAAACACGGGCAAGTATACCCTTTCGTTCGTAATATAGCTTGTAGTGGTAAGCCAGGATCGTTCATTGAGACTTAGTTTCGTTTTGGTAATCAATATAATAATTGAAAAAAGAAATTATTGATATGAATAACAATAGTATCGAATATGACCAATATGGGATAGTTCGTATGAGTTCGTGATGATGATAAGAATGATTGAGATATGTTTAGGTAGGTAAAGAGTGATAAACCTTTTTCGTCAAGACTCGTGTTTATTCGAGCGACTAAGCTCAAAACAAGTTGCCAACGAGCTCAATATTTTATCATGGTTTTTAAGCGGAGTTCTCCAACCAAAGATTCAGAACCATAGACAAGTCTTTAAAAACTTATTACAATGATTTGCGTTTATCAACGAAAATCCATCATAACAAATCAACTCTATATAAAATATGGTTTATAGAACTAGGTGGTAAAATGGTTCTACAACATTACCTTGAAATCAATTATAAAGGATCATATCATAGCATCATCACTAATCATAGTCACATACACATATAGTCACAAATATCTTAGCCTAGCATAATAATCAAAATAACAAATGGAAAAGAGTAAGAGAATATCATACTTAGATTTGATCGAATGAACGAGTACACAAGTGTCACGATTGTGTCGTTCCTCCAAGAATAGAAGAGTGGAATATTATCGTTACAAAGTATTTCCCAAAAGTGGATAATACTTAAAATACTTCTAAAAAGCTAAGAATGCTCGGATTGGAGTAATGGTTTTAGAATGAGATGGATTATATGAAATGAGTAAACGTGGCTCATATTTATAGTGCTGGTTGAGAGAAAATATGCGCCGCACTTATCCGAAAGTGTGCCGCACTTTGGATGTGGGAATGTGCGCCACACTTCTGACATTGTGCGCCGCACTTTTGTGCATTCCAGATTCTTCTTTCAATAGTTTGGCATATTTGTACAACAAGGACCCTCCTTTGTATTTTCTTCACTTTGCTTCTCCATACTTCATACCTACATATAAAACACAATATATTAAGTATAGAAGCTCTTATTTATGATACAAAGTGGCATTATAATAACAGGTTGAATATGTATATTTTGGTCGTTATCAAATTCCTCCACACTTAGCTATTGCTTTCCCTCAAGAAATCGAAGCGAGAAAACAAATTAGATTTAAAAAAATGATTTTAAGTGTTATGAAGTACGATAGGAAAATGATTAAATTTTTATAAGTAGCAAAAGAAAATGACAAATAACTTCAACACCTCCCATGGATAGTGTTTAGGTTTTATGTTCACACAAATGTCACTCACAAAGGGTAAATTTAAGGTAACACTCAAAAAGCACGGACATAAAATAGATAGATACCATAAGTGTGTACATGAAACATAAACATACCCGTTGCGGCGTGAGCACCAGATAAATTTTCAAAGAGACAAAATGTGATAATGATGAGGGTGTATGAACAATTATATGCCTTGTCAAAGTCGTAGAATAACTATAATAAAATAATTTATTTTTCTTTTTCTCTCTCTTTTTTTAAGAGAACATCATATATACTTTTTTTTACTTGACAAATAGATAGGCATAAACATAAGGATAATAGCACAAGGAATAATATAGCACATAGGTACAAGTGCAACATATTTTAGCAAGCCAGTGTAGCTTAACTAAAATGATAAAATGGTGATTTATTTTGCCTCTTCTCGAAAATATCTATAAATTAACCTCACTGCGGTTTAGTAAATGATTATCGAGCACAAATTCTGAAGCATACTAGATTATCGGCTTTCACACAAAATAGAGAAATATAAAGCTAGGTTTCCTCACATATTTGGTGGATGGTTTTGTGCTTAGTAATAGTGTCAATCAATGAGATTTTTGCTTTCCTAAAACTTTATTTATTTTAAAATATATTAATTTTATTTATTTTCAAAAAGATTTTTCATGTGGAGAAATTTACTATTTATTATTTTTCATATTTGTCCCTCCTCCACACTTAAGGTGAACGTCGTCCTCGAGGTGATAACTGATAAAAACAGAAAATAGGAAGAATTGAAGAGGGAAACGAAAACTTCCCGGGGCTAAGTAGAAAATTGTGGGACTTCAACAGATGAATACAACTTAGAGCTCCAAATTTGCTATTTTCCTGCATGCTATAAAACAAAAAAAATCATGCAATATATACAAGGACGGTTTTTTTAAACCCGCATTACAAACCTATGAACAGTACACGTGAACAGTAATATACGAAAACACGGTAAAATTTAAACTTTCCATTTATAATATTAATACACGTGTCATGAAAATAAATAACGAACAATCACGAATATTATAAATGTGTCACGATCACAAATACCAAAATCACGAGTAATAATCACGAACACGAACGTAAATTATTTAACACTCGAAAACTACGGGTTTACCCCAGGTGGTCCCTATAGCCGCGGTAATACTAGAAAAAGAGGCCAAGTGGGCCTTTTTGGCCCAAAATCAATTTTATTAAAACCTCTAGAGAATTATTTTCTCTCATATTTTAGGTTACAGAAAATTTTGTCCTCTTCCTCCTTTTTCCACCATATCCGCCGGCCACCATTGTAGGATTTTGTAAATCTATGTATATTCTAGAGAGAGATTAGAGAGAGAGAGTTGGTAGAATCACACACACACTTGAGAGAGAATAATAAGAAAACACCTTAATCAATATGTGTAAAATGAGTGAAACCACACCCTCTCCATCTAAGGAGAGGGTTTATATACCCAAACCCATGAGATGGGCTTGGGCTTACAAGTTGGGCCGGCCTACACATGTTGTAGGCTTCGCATTGCCTTAGTTGTTTAATATTAGAAAAACTAAACTACGAGCTGTTACTTAGACTATTGTTGGAGTGGCGGATCCTTTTTAATACGTAAAACGTATTTCCAACAATCTCCCACTAAGGGAGGTCACTCCAAACAAGGGCGTTACCCAAGTTATGATAATAAAATAAACCTAGCATACTATGCTTGTCTTGAGCTCATAGTCTTAGTCTTTCTTTTCTTTTTCTTTTCTGGTGAACATGCTGATGTGATCTTTGATATCAATCTTTAGCATTAATCTCTTGACTTGACCTTGTGCATCCTTCACTTGTGATCTTCGCCTCTTCGTGACTTCATGTCCCACATACTTATACCTTCGTAATTCTTGAAAGCTTTAGAGTTTGATACAGCGGAAGACTTGACTATTATGCTTTCTAGATATTAAGAGCATAAAGTATAAGCATGCGGGGACGAATTCTTCTCGGATTCCGCAACGCCACCGTCTTCAAATGCCGCAACATAAGTAGACACGAACGAAATGGTTTTGAACATTTCATTCTAATTCAGTAGTATTTTACCTCCGGTCGGTGAAGATCGCTGTACGATATAAAATATCATACTTATGGCAGGTAGATTTAATTAAAAATCTCCTTCACAAGATTTCGCGGGTAAACCCGTTCTCTTTACTGGACCGTCCAAAGCTGACTACCAACGTAAAGAGTAAATCATTTGGATAAAATTATTCGCATGATTGAAGCCGTCAATTCCGATTCCTAGAACAAGTTTGATTCAATAAAGAATCGCACTGTCGTTGCTTTCCATTTGTCACGAGCTTGATTCATATTGAATCTTGCAAGTTACCTACCAAGTGTTGTTTAAGGTTAACACTAGAAGAATTTCCACTCATCACTGTGAACACTAAGGTATCACTCTGAGTGTTCTGGCAAGATCATTGAGATATTGCGTACGGGCCTGGAACATGTTTAAATTCAATTAAGAATTAAACAACTGTTGCTTTCCAGTTATCACAAGTTTGATTCATTAAGAATCGCACAAGTCACCTACCATGAGCTTTTGAATGTTCGCTCAAGAAAGATTTCCATATTCATTGTAAATACTTTCGTATTACTCGGATGTTCAGACAAGATCATGAAGATTTTGCGTAGGACTCTTAAGATCTTTCTTACTTTTCACAGTGTGTGAAGAAGCAAGGAAATATGGAAGTTTGTCCTAATGAGATATTTGATGATCTCAAATGTCTCTAGACTCGATCGTGCATTTTGGATTTTAGTAATCGGAGGCTGGAGAGAAGTGCCACCATTTCAATATCAATATATTCGGAGTGAATAAATCGATAGATAATGCGTTGTCTCCGTATTGACCCGGTTTCTGCCTAAGTTGTAAGGAGGGCTACTTTGTTTACACCCTTTATCTTTACAATTATTTTTCGTTCTTCAACCCCTTCAATGCTTACCAATACGTCATAACTAGCACCTTGTTGTAATTATTCTAGTGCTGACTTAAGTACTTGGTCGGCATTCAGCTACATTCACAATCTTTCTCCATCTTTCCTAAGGACTACTATTTCTAGCTATGGAGTGTCCTTGGGAAGATTCCTCCAGTTTTGGAAAAATCATTGGACTTAACCTATCCTACCACCCTTATGTCATCACAATCTTCATCGTTATGAAATAAATGGGTTTTGGGTAAGTATATGTCACCATGAAATCCATTTTGAAGTGCAAATCCGTTTTGCTCTCCCTTAGCATATGTCGCGATATTTGAAAACATTTTGCACATGTCGGGATAAGCCATCACGTTAAGTCAAACCATTTCTGATAATTTCCCATATTAAATCACATTTTCTCCCCAATGTTAAAAATATTAATCCAATCGATGTTTTTAATATCAATTGATTTAATGAAATTTTAACAAAGTTTATGGAAGAAAATTGCAAATCCGTTTAATCTTCATGATACCAAATGTTTGAGATATGATACCGATTTGTAAAACAATCACATATTCACCATATTATAAAAAAATTGACAAGGTTGGACCTGATTGATGAGAATATCATATGATAAGATCAAATGGTTCTTGTCGGCAAATGTTGGTCGCCTCGTCACTTCTGAAGTCATCTCTTGACACCACATGTACAATTGGTATTGTTGTCTTGACACCAATTTGTGAACTTGGCACTTTCAGCATCGAAGATTCTGAATGCTTGACAGTTTCTCCCCCTCAATTGTTGACCCGTGTTCTATTGAAAGAGTTGTAGTCATCGGTTGAGTAGTCGCATCGTCGAGTATGTAGATACTAATTGTAGATAGCTATGGTTGTAGAGATGATAGCTTCATAAAAGTAAGACTTCTCATGATTTAACAAATAAATGCACTGATGCGTACATAGATTTGTGTTTAATAAGTGTGAAAACATTTATCCTTTTACCACTAAATTATAATAATAACCAAGCCAAAACGTGTATTTTATGTCGTAAATGTCGGAATTATGTGTGGTTTGTGTTTTTGTTGTGATTTAGGATCAAAATGTGAAAAGGGAAGAAAACACGGGCTTTCACGGGCTTTTATCGAAGAAAAAGATAAAAGACGAAGTCGAAAGATCAAGAGTGCAAAAGAACGGAAGTCCAAGGCCTATTCTGAAGATTTATCGAAGAAAAGTCTAAAGACGGAAGTTTAATAAAAGCCGAAGAACTCAAGTCTAAATTAATAAAGAAATTACAAGACGAGTTTAATTAATACCGAGACAAAGTCGAAAAAAGTCGAAGAATTAAGAAGACGAGAAAGAAAGAAAGAAGGAAGCAACACATGCTTAACCTCCCTAATCACTATAAAGTTTTAGCCTTCCAACAATTTTGAAAATTTGTTCGAATGGAATCCTTTCAATACCCTCCTAATATCACATTAGGAGGTGTTGGCTATTTTGACAAACTAGTCTTCCAATATAATTACTTGCACTTTTCTTAATGTCATTTACTTAATTGCACCTTTAATTCCTTGTCTTACACCTTAAATTTCTAAGCTTTTAATTCTTGTATTTACTTTAATTGTTGAATCTTAATTTTAATCAAGTTTTAATTAATCTCTCATTCTACCTTTCTTGTTCTTGATTTAATCTTTATGCTTATGTGCTTATTGTTATGCTTGTTTGATAAAAGGTATTGTTTTTATGTCTTTGATTTTGTTAGCTTATTGATTTTATAGCTTATTGTGTTTTTCTTAAATTTAATTAAGTGCGTTTTAGTTAATTTTTATTAAAAGTTGATTTTTAATATTTTTATTATTTAGTGGTTTTAAAAGTTTTTTAAATTTTGGCTCATTTGCTTTTTCTTAAATTTGATTTGGTTATGTTTTTAGTTAAGTGCTTATTTGATTCTAGCTTAATTTTAGTTTTGCTATTTTCTTTACTTGTGCTTATCCGGGTTATTTCATAACCCTTTTATTCCGAACAAAGCCTCAATTCCATCATTCCGAATAGAGCTTCAAAACCCCATTATTCAGGATAAGCCTTTTGAGATTTATTCCAGATAAGAAAAAGTTCTAGATTCCGAATAAGTATCCGGAATATAATCCGGATAGTGACAGTTTTTGGGAATGCCGGATAAGGGGTATTTGTTTATTCCGGATAATCTGCTGGAAATTATTCCGGACAGTGTCTCGATCTTCAGATTCCGGATAAGGGGCGTTCGTTTATTCCGTATAAGCTGCTGGAAAGACATTCCGGATAGACTTTCAGAGAAATTATTCCGGATAAGGTTTAGAAGGGGATTCCGGATAAGCTGTTTGAGGGATTCCGGATAAAGGTTTAAACTTATTCCGGATAAGCAGAAACTACTTATTCCGGATAACAAGCCGGAAGTTATTCCGGATAAAGGATTTAAGTTTGATTTTCCGGATAAAAGTGACTGATTTATTCCGAATAGAGATCTCATCCCAGATTCCGGATAAGCATTGTAAGTTTGGTAATCCGAATAGTGACAGTATTACGGGTTCCAACTCAGGTTCTGTTTACTTCCTTTTTATTTTCAAGCATTTATTTTTCCCACTATTTTTCTTTTATTTTAATCTTAAAGTTCACATTTTTATTACATTGTCAATTTAATTTTTCGTTACGCCTTAATTTTAAGTCATTTAATTAATTTACTTTTTAAAGTTTTAATATTGCACCATTTACGTTTTTAATTAGTCTTAGTTTTAATTAACCGTCATTTACGTTAACGTTTTGCACATTTACTTTACTACAACGACAAATCTATTTGTTTCCACCAAAAGACGACTGAGTCGCACGTAACCAGTAATCAATTCGATTAGACCACTTCAACGAACTTAATTTTTATACTAGGTAAAAACCCTGTATCAAATGGCACCGCTGCCGGCTCTTTTCGTTAAGATTAACGATTTTCTGTGAGAGACGCGTTGAATTTTGGGATCCGTTCACTCGTGAACGTTATTTTTCTTGCTCAAAAATTTTCAAAAAATCCATATAAATTAAAAAAATTGTTAAAAATCCATAAAAATTAAAGATTTTATTTTATAGTGTATATATGTTGTCTATTTCTTTGGTATCTTTTTCTTTTGCTTTTACATGTGTATGTGTACTAGATCTTCAACTTATTCAGAGCCCGAGACTCGTGAAGATTTAGTTATCGCTGGTGTGAACAATAATAATAACCCACCGCACCTCAATAATAATAACAACAATGTTCTTCCACCACCCGATCTTAGAACGATGGATGAGCTTTGTCAACCTACAATGAATGGACGCGGAGGACCGATTGCGCCGATGCAAATCACGGGTCCGGAGTTTTCGTTGAAGCATCACATGATCAAACAAGTGCAGAACACTTTTCCATTTCGTGGATTATCGGATGATGATGCCAACAAACACCTCGACAAGTTCATGACCGTTACTCAAAGCATGAAGTTGCCCCGGGTTACTATGGATTTTCTTCGCCTTCACCTATTTCCACACACCTTATCCCACCATGTCGAAAAATGGTTTGATCGTCTTCCGAAGAATTCAATTCATACTTGAGATGAGATGACTCAACGCTTTTTGTCGCGCTACTTTCCACCATCCATGGTCACGAGCCTTTGGAATCAAATTAATGGATTTACTCAAGAACCTGATGAATCACTTTTTGATGCTTGGGAACAATATAATGTTTTGATCGATCGATGTCCAAACCACAACATGCTCCCCGTCACCTTAATTGATACTTTCTACAACGGTTTAACTTATCGTGATCGTGATACGATTAATGCAACCGCCGGTGGCACATTTATGAAAAGAAGACCTGAGGAGTGGAGAGAGCTTATAGAGAACATGACTAGTCATCACAAAAATTGGGATTCATCCGGATCTTCAAGGAATAACCTGAGAGTCGATGTTTCTTCTACTTCTTCAAACCCTGATATCACCGAATTAACCCGCGCAATGGTCGAAATGAGCAAAAACATGCAACTTTTGGCTACAAATCAACAACAACAAGTTAAAGCTGTTGCAACTTCTTGTGAGACTTGCGGGGGTCCTCATTCATAGACTGATTGTCCTTCTACTCATGACAATCCGGAAAATGTGTATGCAGCTTATGGTAACTATTCATCGGAAAACCATCAAGCTCGACCTCAAGGTGATCGTAACTTGATAAGTTACCGTTCTAACAACTTTCTTTCACCTGGTTTTTCTCCTCAAAACCCCAACCCCAACAACTACAATAGAAGCAACCAACTCCCACCTCGAGCTTCTAATCCTTATTACCCACCCGCTCAACAAGCCCCACCCATTAATCAAGATGTTGAAGCCATAATGAGAACCCAAGGAGAGTAAAATTAAGAATCTTCAAAGCCAAATTATCAATTTGAAAGGGGATATCACTAAGCAAGGTAATGACATTAGATCCGAGCTTTGACATGATATACAAACCACCTTTAGCACTCAAACTAATGATTTGAAGAATATGCTGGCAAGTTTCTTACCAACTACTCATCCCTCTACTTCGGGCTCTCTACCTTCAAACACCATCACCAACCCAAGAGCGAATGTGAGTGCTATTACTACACACAATGGAGCAACCTTAGTAGGACCATCTATCCCTCCCCCAGTTATTCCATCTACACCGCCTCCACCACTATTTATCTGTCACACCCCACCATGGCGGAATATGGGGCACGACGTATGGGTATCATCACAACAATAGCGTGTCTATAGATAACTAAATGCAAATATAATGTCAAAAATGGCGACACAAATGTCATGACAATACCTCAACAATGCAGGAGTCTAGGTAAGTAGGTAACAGTCCTACCACTTACCCAAGAAAAACAATAAACATAAACCAAACAAACATATAGGTGCCAACATGTATCACTTATCAAAAAAAAAAACATAAAGGTAAACTAAGAAGGAACGGGGATCTCCTTCTATATGCAATCCTAATGCATCCAAATCTAGCCACTCCTATCCTCAAGCTTAACCACATGCTCGCCTGAAAGAGACACTAAAACACGTCAACATAAAGTTGGTGAGAGTCATAGGTTTAGACTCCAACGCTAAATCAATTACAAGCTGTGAATAACAACCATCAACACAATAACATATGGACAATGCGCTACAATTATATATTAACAACTAGCATTCAAGATCAATCATTGCAAACCAAAATCCAAGGCTCCTACCTTGCCAAACAACATGGTACCATAGATGATCACACTATGTACCTATCCCAAGGCCACTACCTTGTCAAACCACAAGGCCACTACCTTGTCAAACCACGATAACTGAGACGGCACGTGACCCTCGATCCAAATCATACACAATCAAAAATCACATAGCATTAATCACATAATGTACACTCAAGTCCATCTCAAATCACAAACACATTCACAGCATCAATTTAGAAAATAACTCAACACAGTGTCTCTTCCATCCCATCTGGAAGTCAAAATCAATAGTAAACATGGGACTATGAAACTCACCTGATAGCTTCTTCACAAGTCCTCGCACTAGCAACAAGCTAACAAACCAAAAACACGAAATCAATACACGAACCAATCACTAAGATGGCTCATCAACCTATGATGGACATCTAGTCTATTCCCATATAAATATCTCATTGATAAGCTCCAATCACCCCATTACCCTTCCCTAACAAGTCCTTAACTTGTTTAAGTTTCATAGCTATCCCGTTCATATTTTACACAAAATAGTCCCAGTTTTTAGGTCTCAAAACTTTAAGTCAAATGTCCACTTAAACATACTCATGGTTTCTGTAAAAGGAGTATTCATACCCTTACATATGTTGGCTAACACCTCCCACTTGATCTAACCTTAAAGCTACTGTTAAGGCCCCGGTATACATATATCTACTTTTGTGATTCCAGATTTCTTGATTTTAAACGTACTAAAAGTTTGTTACCATTAAGGGGTCTTACCCTAAACCACAATCTTAGCCCAAGTGCAGATCTTTACTTCAATAGATAAACCATCTCTCATGTTCGTGAGAAGATCCCAATGCAACCCTAAGTACCCCAAACAACCCAAAACCTAAAAAGAAAACAGGCTGACTTCAAAACTGTATTGACCTACGACTGTTGTAACCTGTTTTTGACCCACTTCCCGACCTCCAATTTAACTCTAGTTTCTTGCATTGGAAAGCCACTTCAAATAGCTTTCCAGAGATATGTGGATCGCAAAATAAGAGTTTGTAGAACTCCCAATATGACCAAAACAATTGACTTAAAATTCTGCCCAGTTTTTAAAAACGGGTTTAATCATATTAACCTAATTAATCACCCATAACCCTAATTAATACAAGCCCTAGTTTATGTGATCATTATAACACCATTAATATAACATTAATTTACTGTTTTTAAATTAACCCTAACCTAAATACATCATAAGATGATTAAATAAAGATTTAAGTTCATTTGGATACCAAACTTTATTTGAATACTAAGGGACTAATCTCCACCACTCATCTCCATCTTAATCTAATGGATAAGATTAAACATAAAACCAATTTCCTCTTTTTTTTCAAACATTAATATCTTTTAAACCGTCAATCGTTATACGAAAAAAAATATACCATTACGACGGGCATTTAATTATCTTTCTACAGATATGCTATATGATATACTTTCGACAAATTATTTTTTTTGTTTTTTCCGTAATTTATCATATATGATACTGACTATCATATATGATAGTAACACTGGTATCATATATGATATAACTTATCATATATGATATAAACCAATATCATATGATATAAACCAATATCATATGATATAAACCAATATCATATATGATTCTGTAATAATTTGTAACTTAACACTAATATCATATATGATAAAACACTATTATCATATATGATATTTTACGCAAATTTAAAAAAAAAAGATTTTTTTTTTCTTCAAAAGTATATCATATTGCATATCTGTAGAAAGCTAATTAAATGCTCGTCGCGATGGTATATTTTTTTCCGTTTAACACTTAACGGTTTAAAAGATATTTAAGTTTTAAAAATAAGTGAAATAATTAAATACTTTTAATCTCAACCATTAGATATGATGAGGATGGATGGTGGGGATGAGTCCCTTAGTATCCATGATAGATATGGTATCCAAAATAACTTGACTCTTAAATAAAATATTAAACAATTTAATTGAAAAGAGTATTAAAGTATTAAACAATTTAAACAACCCAAAACTTAAAAAGAAAACAGGCTGACTTCAAAACTATATTGACCTCCGACTGTTGTAACCTGTTTTTAACCCACTTCCCGACCTCCAATTTAACTCTAGTTTCTTGCATTGGAAAGCCACTTCAAATAGCTTTCCAGGGATATGTGGATCGCAAAATAAGAGTTTGTAGAACTCCTAATATCACCAAAACAATTGACTTAAAATTCTGCCCAGTTTTTAAAAACCGGTTTAATCATATTAACCTAATTAATCACCCATAACCCCAATTAATACAAGCCCTAGTTTATGTAATCATTATAACATCATTAATATAACATTAATTTACTATTTTTAAATTAACCCTAACCTAAATCCATCATAAGATGATTAAAGAAAACATTAAACAATTTAATTGAAAAGAGTATTAAGGATTTTACCTTAGAATTTTTGAAAGAAGAAAAATTAATGAAGAACCCTAAACCACCATTTATACCGACCAAACCTTGATCTCCAGGGATTTTATTAGTGTTTTGATTAATAAAAAGACTTTATATACTTTCTTAACAAGTCCTTGGCCCATGTACAAAAGCCCAGTTCCCTTTTTCCCTTTTTTCCCCCTATTATTTTCTTCCTGCGTTTACAAACCAACCATAACCCTATATTTTTCGTTTTTTTTATTATTAATATATGTATTAATAATATTACCTTAATTTTCCTTAATTTATTTCAGCTCCTAAAGCCCCCAAAACCTCAAAACCGTAAAACTAGTCAAATTTACGCGTTTTACCGTAAAAGACGTAAAATATACACTTTTAATAAAAATATCAAATTTTGAAATAATTACCTCATCCGAGACCTCTAAATGCTAAACCGTAAATCGTAAAAATACGATTTTCTATAATACATATACGTATACGTAAAACCACTAAATAACACCATCTCACTTCAGACTCACCACCATGTGAACTCATGAACATGAAATCATCACACATCGTTTCACTCACACGGTACCCCGTACCGGAAACGATATCCAAACCACAATCTATTCACACCAATTAGCACATAAACACGTAATGACACGCAACTAGCACAAAACAAAACTAAGTGACGAACCTCAAACCAGGGTTGTCACATCACTCCCTCCAAATAGAAATCTCGTCCCGAGATTTACTCCTTAGGATCAAACACACAAACAACAAACCACATGAGGATACTTGTTCTAAACGAACTCCTCTCATTTCCATGTGAACTTTAGTTCAAGTTTCAAAATACCACATATACAAACCAAAAATAATTAAACTCATTGCCAAACTCTTGACCTCAAAGTCAATAAATCTCACAGATGACTCTATGATAAAACAAAGACTCTTACTAACACAAGTCCCGAATAACCGTACATGCAAATTGCATTCTCAAACAACCTTTACCAATCTCAATACATGAAATGTATCATGTATACAACTCATTTCCCCCAGGTAATTCTATGCTCATAAGCTAATGGTCCGATCTTTCCAAAGATCATAAATGGACCTACAAAACTTTACATCAACTCTTCCATTTTATCAAAACGTACCACCCGTTACTATGGGTGAAACTTCCTACATAACTTTGTCACTAACTCTAGTGGTTTCCTTCTTTTCTACATAGCATCCCATGTTGCTCTCATCCTTTCCACAACATCATTACCACATTAGTAGCCTCTTTTACCAACTCCAGTCCACAATAGGGACAACTCACCCTATCCATTCATATAGTGCCTCAAATGGCATTTATCGACATCTAGTACGATAACTATCATTATATGAAAACTCAGCCATCGCTAACGAGTTTCCGAACTACCTCTAAATCAATCACCCATGTCCAATTATGTTCATCAACTCCCTTCAGTCCGTATCCCAAACTACTATAAATTCCAATTTCCGTACAAAGTGACCTATGGCGGTCTTTCACATATCCATTAATTCTTACAACTTCCCAACTACGTGACTTCTCATTCCTCTTGAAATAGGTGATGAATTAGTCAGTCTATCGACTATCACCCAACTCTCATCGTACTTAATCCCCCACCGCATTATGTATCCCTTCCACCAACTTCGTCCTTACATCGCCCTTTCTAAACTACTCCTATCCATGTAGGAAGTATAGTCTACGTCCCTTTCCTCCTTACGATTGTCCAAGCCACGCAACATTGTGGAGTCCATTGATCGTTAGACTCAATGGTTATGAACCATTATATCTAGGTTGATCATCATTCATATGATAACATAGCGGAAAAGAACAATGATCATGAACAAGGTGTTTAGGCACAAAGAACACAAATTAAAACACATGGATTGCTAATTATATTAATAATCAACAATCACTAGACGTGTATACATTGAATCCCACGTCTAGTCGACACACACTTTAGGTTTACATTGTGAATGAATTATATGAATAAAACCTAAGACTCTTGTTCCTTTTATAGTGGAAGGAACAGAATCTACAAGAGATAATATCAAATAAACATCTAAATATTCTATTTCTATAGATATATATTGAATATATTATTTAGAATATATCCAATATATTCCGTAAATAGAAATTCCATCAGCGCCGTAGACTTCTGTCAGCGTCCAAACATGGCGTGTCAGCGTCTAGCATGTTTTCTTCGTTTTGGAGTTTCTGCCACATCAACTCATATTAATTTAGACCCAACAATCTTCCCCTAGTTGATGTCGGCAAAACTCTTTGTATATCTCTTGTAAGTTTTACATGATCTTCAAATTGCTTCCCCTCAAGTGTAGCACGTATTTTCTTCCCCTTTTTGTCACATCAACAAGGAAGTAAACAATGTATGCAATCTTGAAAATTCTCCAAATGTAGGCTATATGTAATGATCCTGAAGAAAAATAAATAAAGTATTCTTGATGTTGAAGTAGAGTAACCCAAACTTATGTTCCATGTCTTGTTTATCCATGTGATGAAGAACTTATACTCATGCTACAAAGTATAAGTAGACCTCGATCCATTTGTCAAAATCCTCATCCTTTGTGAGACACTGAGCACGATAATGTAACTCCTTCAAGTGATAGCAATTGGCTTGCTAGATATGACAAGTCTTCATCACCAACCATGTAGAGCACGAACAAGTTACCTTTAAAGTCAGTGGCTGGAAGTCCATGACTTTAAGATATGATAGAACACAAACTCGCGAAAATCTTCTTCAATCATCAAACTTACCATAAGAATTCTTCCCCTTAAGCTAACACCTCTTCATGAAGAAACTTAATCTTCATATCATACGTAAAAGTGACAAAACGGATAACTCTTTTACAAGGCTACCCCGATTACATAATCAAATCCAATAAAGTACCTCACGAATTGTTGCTAACTCGCATTAAAATCATTAATCCCTTTTAAAAATATCCGAGCCATAAATATCAACTTGATATTCTAAATAAAAACGGAGATTCCATGTACCTTTGTGTGTATAATCCTCCTTTTTGTGTGCTCAAAATATACCAATTTTCCAAACAGCAGCAAACCTTGTGTTGTCCAATATCTCTTCTGTCCAATATCTTGGTCAGATGTATTGTCCGATATCTGACAATACCTATCAGCGTTGAAGCACATATATCGGACGACACTGTCAACTCCATCAGTGTTGACTTATTCTGTCAACGTCAAAACACTTCCTGTCAGGGTCAACATTACTCTTGTCAGCGTCAAACTCTGCTGACGTCATCTAGGACAATAAATCACGTCCAAAAGCTGTCATTCCTATTATCTCGTGATTTCTTTCCCACAAAATAAAGTATATCACGTCTCATATATTGATTCACGTAAGATAGTCATACGTAAATAAAAGTCAGCAAAATCAAATCGAGATTCTGATTTCTACATGAATATAGCTTTCTGATTCTTGACCAATCAGGTTTGAAGAACCGTGTGAACACCACCATGAATAACCAATCAGAATTGAAAGGCTTTCGTCAATTGTAATAACCCTTCGTGTGAACACAACAAATTTTCCTCCAATCATAGATCTCTGTCCGTGTGAACATAAATCAAAAGGACCATGTGAACGCATAATTTCCAAACGTGTGAACACAAAGTGTTTAATCTTTATCATAATATTCAAACAGTGCTTCCTTTTGGCAGCTTAAAAATTCCCACGTGAATGTAGGAATAATCATCCTTTTCCTGAACTTTATCTTGCTGCGTCTTTTCTTCAAAGAATAACACGTGAACAACATCAACAAAGCATATGATCAAGATTTCTTCACGACTCCTAAACCATTCACGTTACTCAAACCATCATGAAGATCATCATCGACCAGTTTATTAAAATAACAGATCAAGAACACACCAACTTTTCTGATGAGAAACGATCTAGGGTTTAGTAATTTATGCACCGAAACCCTAATTAGGGTTTGTAAATAAACCTTTAGATCAAGTGTTACCTTGAATCATAACAGCCACAAACTGCAATTCTTCCTGCTTTTAAGTAGATCTAGGGTTTGAGGAACCCTAGTTCATGATTTTATGTAAAAGCAGAAAACTGAAAATCAACCATCAGCCAACTTCGACGCTTAATAACTTTTTCCTGGGGATAAAACTCGACAATCCCTCCGGTGGATGTTTAGATCTATGTATGTAGAACACACATATAAAATTTCGTGACGATCCAACAGTTCAATCAAAAGTTATGACCTTCTGAATACTGCTGCGCACACAAAAACGTCCAGAAAAATTCAATACGAATTTTTCTTCTTCACGATACACGAACACCTCGTCGGACCTAGATATCATGAGCCTTAGGCTCTGATACCAATTGTGGAGTCCATTGATCGTTAGACTCAATGGTTATGAACCATTATATCTAGGTTGATCATCATTCATATGATAACATAGCGGAAAAGAACAATGATCATGAACAAGGTGTTTAGGCACAAAGAACACAAATTAAAACACATGGATTGCTAATTATATTAATAATCAACAATCACTAGACGTGTATACATTGAATCCCACGTCTAGTCGACACACACTTTAGGTTTACATTGTGAATGAATTATATGAATAAAACCTAAGACTCTTGTTCCTTTTATAGTGGAAGGAACAGAATCTACAAGAGATAATATCAAATAAACATCTAAATATTCTATTTCTATAGATATATATTGAATATATTATTTAGAATATATCCAATATATTCCGTAAATAGAAATTCCATCAGCGCCGTAGACTTCTGTCAGCGTCCAAACATGGCGTGTCAGCGTCTAGCATGTTTTCTTCGTTTTGGAGTTTCTGCCACATCAACTCATATTAATTTAGACCCAACAAACATAAATGTTGACGCGTTCACTGCTTTAGACAACTCAACTCGTGCAACCCACATCCTTCATCCAAACCACTCTAATACGTCATCCCTATAGTTCAAGTTCGTCTCAGCTTCACCTCATCCTTCTTATTCCATGTCTCATCGACCATGCTTGCCTTTCCCAGATGGTACTTGGCCTTGCAATTTTCTTTCATCAATTAACTCCACCCTTCACCTTTGCCAAATATTCAATCAAGATGATTAAATATGTGTTGGAGACGTTCATGATCCGTATGGATCATTCTCTACGTCTCGTACACCAAATGCCTCTAGCATTCTAGGCAGATATAACAGTCCAGATCCACTAACTAAGTCTATCCAATTCTTCCAAATTTTCAGTTCCTACAACGTATAAGCGATCGCCTTTCTTTGTCGTCCTCGTACGCGTCCAAATCCTTGCTCCATGTATCGTCATGCTTCGCAAATTCATCCAGTCCTTCCGATAATGCCAAGATCGGCTCATTATCCAATCCACTTCTTCAGCCTCCAAAATGCTTCCTCATCCTTCTTCACTTTGTCCCTTGTTGGTTCCATGATATGCCATCATCTCTAACTACTCAACATAGTACACTTAATCCTAAAACTCACACTTGAAAATCTCACGTATAATCCCCTTTCCCAACAACTCCAAACCAACTCATAATTTGCCTCAGTCTCTTTCTAAGATTTGAGTAGATCAAGATGTCTTCGATGCTCCCGATGACAACTTGTTTATACCCGTTCATGCACACTCGGTTCATTGACTCCATGAAAACCGCTAGTGCTTTGGCGAAGCCAAATGTATAACCGTAAACCCAAGGCGTTCATACAACATCCTTAGCAGTTTCAATTACGTCCTCATTGCATCCTCTCTCAGCGGCAATACGAATGGATTTCTACCTCGTTCTACTCGCGAAAATCTACACGTATTCTATAAGGCCAATACTTCCTCTTATCAGACCACTCAACCGCTTCCACATCACATTTACTACCAGGCAACTCAACCTTTATCCGACATTCCTTGCAATTTCTAACAGCTCTTGTTTTTAATTCACTCCATCAATGATTTGCCTTGGAAAGGCACTAACTACAATTCCTCTCACCTCCCCAACTTGCTCTATTTATGGTTCTACCTCACAGTAATAGGCAAACCTACTAAATTTCAGGAAATTTTCGGAAAAATTACATGCCCTATGAACAATCATAAATACCTTTGAGGTATTATATCCCCTTCCAACACTCTCTATGGCGCGTTACTTGTGCTAGTATCCCACAAATCTCTATCCATCTCCTTGGTACTCCTAAGAGACCTCATGACCACACTAGTTCGTCTACGAACTTCTTTCCTCCCCACTAAGGGTATTCCGACCGTTCTCTCATGGTCACTTACTTAAGCGTGTAGGCGCGACCAAGTCTTTCATATGACTACCTCAATGCTCCTGAACAATACGAAACCAAAACTACATCCTGAATCCATCAGATACGATCAACGAATCAAGCCCACGGATAACTAACGACATTTCACGTGCACCAATTAAAACAAGTCAAAAAAGCCACGAGACTCAAAAGAAAACTCAAACCCAGAACATGTATCAATTCAAAATGACCCATGACAACGAAAAATAATCCAAGAAACACCCAATGGCAACCAAACATATTACGCCCCGCGACATATTATTTAAACCGTGCAAAAGATCGACTTTTCCAAAAGAATATATATCTCCTTTTTATTTATTTATTATTACCTCCCACATCTATGTGACTCAAACAATCTACAAACAACCCTCTTGACGAACTCAAAACTCAACTCAAAAACTAGGTATCCCGTGCATCCCAAATCATAAAAATAAACTATTATTCAAACTCAACCTTTAACCCGACACTTTTACAATAATTTCGGCCAAGATACTGACGTCCCATGACTATACATTCTGAATATTTGAAGGGTACGTTCCGAGTACATAATTTTAGGCTTTTGAATCATCCAAAAAGCTTTAAAAACGAACAAGTTATGACCAAAACAGTTTTATATTAATGAAAGATAAAATTGTATGTTAAATCTTCATAAACTCAATTTAACCTTGTATTAATAATTATAAATGACGTGAATCGGTTAAACCCAATTATATAAACTATGTAAGTAGAAAGAAATTTTACTTTGCTTTATTTTAAAGAAAGTCTTTTAAAATTTGAAATAAATAAGTGTTGATTAAAAGAAATCTTATGTTACATCTTGTTTCAAACACGACTCCAACACCTTACCCTTATTTTACCGAATACAACCAACCATCTAACTCAATATATACCGACCAAAAGAAATGCAAGACCCAACACAAAAGATTTCATTATCTCAAAAGAAATCCCAAGTTATTTCAATAAGCTTGAAACCAAAAACACCATTTTAAAACGTACACGTGAAATACGAAACTCAAAGAGTACGCTATAAGACACACTTCAAAAGACTCAAAACATCGTTGGAACTCCATTAAACTCCAGCACCATAAAACACGAACAAACACAAGGTACGTTCAAGTTATAATAACTGGTGAACGACCATATACCATAACTTAACACATAGTAGTATACATACATCCGCATATATATACCTATTAAATCTCCCAAAACATACTCGTTATCATACACGTAAGTCAATCAATCGCTTTATACGCTCGTTTTTTCATACGAGTAATCCCCATCTCGTCGTGCCACAACAAAGCATAAAACCCACCTCCAAAACCAAACCATATCGTGTGACCCCAAAATCACACAACACAACTATAACCCAAAACATATAACACACTAATAAAAATAGCCATATCGTAGGCAGCCGTTACATAAACCCATATATTATACGTATACCCAATATCTACATCTCACCATATACAAGCATGTACTAATCCTCTTTCATGCAATCATACTTGAGAACCCATTGAAGTTGTGGTACTTGTATAACTATGTTGGCCACCATACTTATACAATTACCCTTTCCCCAATGCACTCCCTCCTATGATGACACTTATAAGAATCAATACAACATATAACACATAAATCCATCTACTCACATAAGCTCATAACCACATAACCAAATAGGTCTAAAACCCCATCTATTAAGATAACATAGTAAAACTCTTGGGACACCGAAATCCATAGTCTAGCTAAAACAACATAGACTAAATCCAAAACGAAAACATAATAAGTTATAAGTCATGTCGCCCGTAAGAGTGGAAACAACTTAAAACCCTTCATATCCACCTACTCCTAGTAACTCGAACAACCACACGATTCTTAGGGAACATGACTTAAACATCAAAAGAAAAACAACATACCTCAGGTATGTAAAATAACTCGACAAAAGATAGAAACTACCTTGTACCAAATTATGTACTATAATGTACAATTTAAGCAAAATACAACAATGACTAGCGTGGACGATTATGGTTCAACCCGCACTAGTCACAAACCCGAAAAGAAAATAACATGTGACTAAGTATGAACATATTATGGTTCAATTCATACTAGTCAAAACATCGCAATAAATAACATCCAAACACATCAATTATTATAAAATGCACACATACTCATATGACGCCTATATGTAGGGACCCTTAAGCTATAGACTAGGCTACACGACTAGGCAACCTAATTCTCTATAACTATTGGCTCTGATACCATTCTGTCACATCCCACCATGGCGGAATATGGGGCACGACGTATGGATATCATCACAACAATAGCGTGTCTATAGAGATAACTAAATGCAAATATAATGTCAAAAATGGCGACACAAATGTCATGACAATACCTCAACAATGCAGGAGTCTAGGTAAGTAGGTAACAGTCCTACCACTTATCCAAGACAAACAATAAACATAAACCAAACAAACATATAGGTGCCAACATGTATCACTTATCAAACAAAAAAAAAACATAAAGGTAAACTAAGAAGGAACGGGGATCTCCTTCTATATGCAATCCTAATGCATCCAAATCTAGCCACTCCTATCCTCAAGCTTAACCACATACTCGCCTGAAAGAGACACTAAAACACGTCAACATAAAGTTGGTGAGAGTCATAGGTTTAGACACCAACGCTAAATCAATTACAAGCTGTGAATAACAACCATCAACACAATAACATATGGACAATGCGCTACAATTATGTATTAACAACTAGCATTCAAGATCAATCATTCCAAACCAAAATTCAAGGCTCCTACCTTGCCAAACAACATGGTACCATAGATGATCACACTATGTACCTATCCCAAGGCCACTACCTTGTCAAACCACAAGGCCACTACCTTGTCAAACCACAAGGCCACTACCTTGTCAAATCACAAGGCCACTACCTTGTCAAACCACGATAACTGAGACGGTACGTGTCCCCCGATCCAAATCATACACAATAAAATATCACATAGCAGTTAATCACATAATGTACACACAAGTCCATCTCAAATCACAAACACATTCACAGCATCAATTTAGAAAATAACTCAACACAGTGTCTCTTCCATCCCATCTGGAAGTCAAAATCAATAGTAAACATGGGACTATGAAACTCACCTGATAGCTTCTTCACAAGTCCTCGTACTAGCAACAAGCTAACAAACCAAAAACACGAAATCACTACACGAACCAATCACTAAGATGGCTCATCAACCTATGATGGACATCTAGTCTATTCCTATATAAATACCTCATTGACAAGCTCGAATCACCCCATTACCCTTCCCTAACAAGTCCTTAACTTGTTTAAGTTTAATAGCTATCCTGTTCATATTTTACACAAAACAGTCCCAGTTTTTAGGTCTCAAAACTTTAAGTCAAACGTCCACTTAAACATATTCATGGTTTCTGTAAAAGGAATATTCATACCCTTACATATGTTGGCTAACACCTCCCACTTGCCCTAACCTTAAAGCTACTGTTAAGGCCCCGATATACATATATCTATGTTTGTCATTCCAGATTTCCTGATTTTAAACGTACTAAAAGTTTGTTACCATTAAGGGGTCTTACCCTAAACCACAATCTTAGCCCAAGTGAAGATCCTTACTAAAATATATAAACCATCTCTCATGTTCGTGAGAAGATCCCAATGCAACCCTAAGTACCCCAAACAACCAAAAACTTAAAAAGAAAACAGGCTGACTTCAAAACTGTATTGACCTCCGACTGTTGTAACCTGTTTTTGACCCACTTCCCACCTCCAATTTAACTCTAGTTTCTTGCATTGGAAAGCCACTTCAAATAGCTTTCCAGGGATATGTGGATCGCAAAATAAGAGTTTGTAGAACTCCCAATATGACCAAAACAATTGACTTAAAATTTTTCCCAGTTTTTAAAAACGGGTTTAATCATATTAACCTAATTAATCACCCATAACACCAATTAATACAAGCCCTAGTTTATGTAATCATTATAAAACCATTAATATAACATTAATTTAATGTTTTTAAATTAACCCTAACCTAAATCCATCATAAGATGATTAAAGAAAACATTAAACAATTTAATTGAAAAGAGTAAAAAAGATTTTACCTTAGAATTTTTGAAAGAAGAAAAATTAATGAAAAACCCTAAAACCACCATTTATGCCGACCAAACCTTGATCTCCAGGGATTTTATGAGTGTTTTGATTAATAAAAAGACTTTTTATACTTTCTTAACAAGTCCTTGGCCCCAGTTCCCTTTTTCCCTTTTTCCCCCTATTCTTTTCTTCCTGCGTTTACAAACCAACCATAACCCTATATTTTTCGTTTTTTTTCTTTTTATTATTAATATATGTATTAATAATATTACCTTAATTTTTCTTAATTTATTTCAGCTCCTAAATGTAGAATGTTGATAACCTATGAATCTATGAAGTGGGTTGATGTTTTCTAGTGAGAGAAACTAGAGAGAGAAAGTGAGAGAATATATGGAAGATTTTATTACTATGAAATGGAAAATGGAACAACAACCAACCCCTTTCCTTAGTGGAAAGGGGTATTTATAGTACCAAGCTAAACATGGGCTTGGGCCGGTCCATGACAAGCCCATGGACCGGTTCTTACTTAAGTTAATAAGTAACTAACAACTATTATCTAACTACGAGCTATTACAACATGAATATTATTGTGGAGTGACCGATACTTCTAATATACGTAAAAACGTATTTCTAACAATCTCCCCCTAAGGGAGGTCACTCCACGTTACAAAGTTCTAAACCTAGCATACTATACTAAGTCTTCGTTCTTTAGCTCGTAGTCTTTTCTTCTTTTCTTTCTTTTGTTGTGAATATGTTGATTTGATCTTTTTGGCTTTGACTTGAGAGCATTGTTCTTTCGCCTTTCACGTGCGATCTTTGCCTTTCTTGTGAACTTTGCCTCCTCGTGACTTCATGTTCCACACACTTACGTCTTTTTGTTGAATTCTTGAAAGCTTCAGAGTTTGGTACAGCGGAAGACTTCATCTTGTACTTTCTTGAATTTTTGTTGCAAAAGACATAAGCATGTGGGAACGACTTTTACAGGAACACCGCAACACCACCGTCTTCACTGGTACACAGCAACGCCACCGTCTTCAACAGGTACACAACAATGCCACCGTCTTTAGCAGGTACACAGCAACGACACGAATAAAATGGCTTTGAACATTTTATTCTAATTCGGTAGCATTTTACCTCCGGTCGGTGAAGACCGTTGGACGATATTAGATATCGTACCCGTGACGGATAGTTTCAATTAAGTAACTTCCTGACAGGATTTCGCGGGTAAACCCGTTCTCTTTATTCGACCGTCCAAAGCTGACTGCGAACATAAAGAGTGAATCACTTGGATAAATTATCCTTGTGATTAAAAGCCGTCAATTCATGAAACCTGGAACAAGTGAATTTCAATTAGGATTTTCACCATCGTTGCTTTCCAGTTGTCACGAGCTCAATTCATAAAGAATCTTGCACGTTACCTACCAAGTGCTGTTTGATGTTGACACTAGAAGGATTTCCACTCGTCACTGTGGTCAATAAAGAGTCACTCTGAGTGTTCTGGCAAGATCATATGATAATGCGAAGAGGCCTGGAACGAGTTTAAGTTCAATTAAGAATTAAACCACTGTTACCTTCCAGTTTTTCACAAGATTGGTTCTAAAAGAACCGCACGTGTAACCTACCATGAGCTTGTTTGATGTTGGCTCAAGCAGGATTTCCATCTTCATTGTAATACTTGCGTATTACTCGGATGTTCTGGCAATATTACAGGAATATTGCGTAGGACTCATGAAAATCTCTTACTTTTCACAGTGTGTGAGAAAGCAAGGAATAAATGAAAAGTGTCCTAATGAGACTTTTGATGATCTCTTGGCTCTAGACTCGATTGTGCGTTTTGATTTAGTGAGCAATGGCTGGAGAGGAGTGCCACCTTTTCAATACCAGTCTATTCGGAGTGAATAAACCAATAGATAACGTGTTGATCTCCGTGTGATTAAAACAAATACCTTTTGAGAGATATTTGAGTTAGCTGGGGAAGGGTTGTGCATTACATCACTGGGTCCATGATGTCTTTCTTCAATACCGAGAATCATTAACAAAAATGACCTCAATAGCATATGTATTGACCCGGTTTCTGCCTAAAGTTGTAAGGAGGGCTTCTTTCTTTACACCCTTTATCTTTACATTTCATTTTCATTCTTCAACCCCTTCAATGCTTACCAATACGTCATCACTAGCACCTTGTTGTGATTGTTCCAGTGCTAGATTAAGTACTTGGTCGGCATTCAGCTACGTTCACATTCTTTCTCCATCTTTCCTAGGACTTCTAATTCTATCTAGGGAATTGTCCTTGGGAAGATTCCATCGGTTCTGATGAATCATTGGACTAATCCTATTCCTACCACCCTTTTGTCACCACATTCGTCGTGAATTAAGCGTGTTTTGGGAAGGAATTGCCACCATGAAAAATCATTGAAAATCACATAAGGTACTTGTGATATTAAAATCAAAAGTTTTGTACCTTAGGTGTTTTGTTCATCAAAAACGCTCCCCCTTAACACGTGCTTAGCACATATTAAGTTGGAATATCGTTAAGTCTTTTTCATCTTTTAGCCAAGTATCACTTAGGTCTCCTTAATCCCATTTTCTCCCCTTATCCAAAATGTTAACCATTAATATTTGGGATAATGAATGGATTAACCGGTCTTTGGGTAAAAATGAAATCGTTGTTTGGCCATAGAACAAGTTATTGCTCCCCCTTAAGTTAATAAGGGATAGTTGTAGTGCTTTAGTATGATATGTTTTGAAAGATTTAGAATCTCGTGAGAAATTCTTGAAAAATTATCATACATTCACACTACAACAAGCCATTAAAGCACATTATTCACAAATATACATATTCACAAATAATACCAATATAGAGTGACCTGAAATGTACGACCCATTAGATGGATCGTTGCAGTGTCCTGTAGTGCACTCCATATGGTCTACCACCCACAAATCTTTCCAAGCTCCTCATCAATCTACGTTCACGGAGCTTCTGATCGATCTTCTTGATGACATACTTTGCCATCTGCCGGTAACCTGGATGCCAATCCTCCGTCATTTCTGGCAAAGTTCCACCCGAGTTCAGATGCTCCAACTTTCCTCTGACTTGTAGAAGAGTGCCATCACTATACTTGTGGAGCTCCCCCACCCTCATAAACTTCATCAAACCTCGACTGTTCAAGTAGAAGATGCCGGAATTCGGAACAGAAATGCTGGTATAAGGACATCTTGCTACATGTTGAGGTAACACTTGATTCACAGGACGGGTTAAATTGAGCTTCCTCTGATAGCTTTCGACTCCCAACTGAAGATCTTCAACTCGTGTCTTGATGACAACGCTTCGTGTGAACATACGAAGTGCTGTATTCAACGCAATCAGGTCTTCACGAGGAATATGTGTCAGTTGATCTCTGGTCATCAGAAGCAGCATATCTTCGATATCCTCAAGGCGAATGATGGAAAAATCTCCCTGCTGGATTCTGTATTCCCTGTCATCCTCCCTTTTCAAGCGAATCTCCGTCACATGATAATAGCCGTTCTTGGCTTCTGTTTTCATCCCTAAAATGCTGGAGATGCGGATATCGGATCTAACTGAGCTTCCAGAATTGACTAGGCAGCAACCCCTGTACGCCCTTCTGACTCGTTCGTCCCAATGAGATGCACCTATGACAGCATACATATCATAATTACGATTTATCTTAGGGACCCAGAGTCGGTTTACCTTTTCCTCGATAAAGGGTATAGTCCCCCAGTTGGCAGCTTTCAGCAATGTCAGGGATGTTGCGTACTTTGATGACCCCTTCAGTAGATACACCAGATCATTGGTGACAAAGAAGTCAAGAGCAATCTGATTATCTTGATCCATTGGAGGTGGAGCTCTTTCTGATTCATGAAGACCTGGCCGTTGAACGGTATTCAGAGCCTTCAGGATCTCCTCGGCATAATATTCGAACTCCATTTGGGTCAACCGGGTTTTGGCGCGAAGTCTTTTATCTTTCAGTACTTTCTTCACCAAAGATGGAGTAACCGAAGTCTTATACTCATGAGCAAGAAATGCACATAAGTCAATCGGACTTCGGATACGAAGATACAAGACATCTTTGTCGGCGTCGGTGATCGGATCAAACTGCGCCGCTGCCGTGATCCAAGCCTGTGGTGGAGCAGTCTCGTCGATTTCCAACGTGTCCTCCCAGTTCCTTGTGCTTGGTTCAGGTATAGTAGATTGTGGGTTTTGTTGCTGAGGAGTGGAGACGTGAACATCTGCTTGTTCTGATTCAGGCATGTCAGCAGTGTCATGGACAGGTGAGTGTTGTGCAGCTTCTGGTTCGGTTACCGATTCTGCAATCACAGGAGTAACAACACAAGAACTAACGGGGTTAGTGGTAACAGGTATTGATGCATGGATAAATGTACCAGGAATAGATGACCCTGTAGTGGCATTCACGTCATGGCGCCACTTCGATCGTCTGGATTCCGTGGATGTAGATTTCTCCTTTGGTGCTGCATCTTTCTTGGATTTGGTGCCAGACTTAACCACTTTCTTTGAGCTGGCGCCCTTATCCCCTTTCTCACGCTGTTCACCTTTATCCACATTGCTCCCCTTAACACTCTCCTGGTGACCATCACCACCATCATTACCATCATTATCATCATCATCTGCATCCTCATCATCATCATTCTCATCCTCATCCTCATCATCATTTTCATCTTCATCATCATCATTCTCATCCTCGTCATTCTGATCCTCATCATCCTCATCATTCTCATCCTCATCATCCTCCTCATTCTTATCTTCTTCTTCCTCTTCTTCCTCCTCTCCACCAGTACCCTCTTCTTCGTCGCTCTCTTCCCTTTCTTCTTCAGGGAGAATGTGGTAGGGTACCACACTTCCAAACGTCTTGAACAACCTATCATCCTCCATGATAGCGTCATTCAGGGATTTGAAGAGAGCCCGTTGTTTCCTCGATTTATCAAACGATCCAAGTTCCTTCATTCGAGCTTTGAGGATCTTCTTAAGTTCAAAATCCGTCAAGTCATAAGCCATCTTGTAGGCGGCTTCTGAAGGATTGGATGATTTGATCATTAAGTTGTCAGCTGCAAGCGTCTTCAAATCATCACGCAGTTTAGGCATTAAGGATTCAATGGAGTCTTTCACTCTTTGCTCAATAGTAGCTTCAAGAGCTTCTTTTTGCTCTTTAAAGTCATCCTTAATAGCTTTAAGTCTTGCAATTCGTGCTTTATGCCTAGCAGCTTCATCCTTTTTAACCTGAGCAAGTTCTTCTGCATGAGCTTTACGTGTAACTTCCATGTCTGCAGCGAACTTGGCAATCAACTCTTCTTGAGCTTTCCTTGAAGCTTCTTCACTTTGAGCTCTTCTATTTAGCTCTTGGCGAAGTTCAGCCATTTCTCTCTTTTGATGATCCACGTATTTATCCAACATCTCGGCCATCACTATTGCTGCCATTGCAGATGTTGCAGAGCTGCTCTGGGTTGAGGGAATAGGCTCGGTTGTGACTGCGGTGCTAAGGATGGGCTGTGGTGGTGGTGGAGGAAGTGGTGTAGAAACCTGTTTGGTTGGTAAGGGTTGAGTTGGTGGAGGTTGAGTTGTTAAAGGTTGAGTAGAGGCCTTTTCAATACCAGCTGAAATAGGGATTGAAGGCTCCTTCGAAGTGGAATAATGTTCAGGTAACCCAAACTCATCAACATCATCAGGTTCCATGTACTCATCCTCAACGTCTACTCTTACACCTGAACCACTACCGCCAGTATCTTTCCTGCTCCTTTGAATGGCTATCTTCATTATTTGTTTCTCAGTTTTCTCAAGATCAGGATCAGCAATATTTTCTTCGTCACGCAGACGCATCTCATCAGCCTTACCCTTTCCTTTCTTACCCTCTGTCTTCTTCTTCTTGGTTTTGGGCTCAGGTAAATCTGCTTGCTTCCTTTTACCTTTGCTTTTAACCGTGGTAGATGAGTCTTCACCTGCTAGAAGGCTTGCTCGTTGATTCTCAATTTCCGTGAGCAAGTTCTTGTAATCATCAGATGCAATGATCTCATCGGTCAGAAGATGACTGGGAATGGGACCAGGAATAACCGTATTCGAATGAGTCTCCTGCCTTAAGTCTTCCAAATCATCATCATCTATCATGTGGTGACGACTACCTGCAAGCTTGTTAATGGATGCATCGTTTTCCATAAAGTAATGGATAATCAACTTAATAAACCTAGGGTACTGGTAAGTTTTAACTTTACCCTTTGTGTTAGTGAAGAGTTGAAAAGTGAACTCCTCCCACAGCAGTGATGCATAGTCAATACCCATACCTTTAAACATACCATAAAACATCTTGATGATTGGTGGACGAACAGCATCATACCCAGTTGTTTTGGGTGTTAAACATCGGCTTAGAATCCCAAAAATAGCTTTCCATGGTTGACCAATTTTGGCAGTAGTAAACTCAGACGGGGTTCGTATGTCAAGACATCCAATGGCGGTGAACATCTCCATCATCTGGTCCTTGGTTGGGTTGGGTGCGTATGATGGTAGACCTTTGAGTATCGGTCGAAATCCAAAGATCTTCCTGAAGTCTGACACAGTAAGCGTCTGCTGCTTGTTGTCCAAGGAAAAAGTGATCTTGTTCGACGTCCTCTCTTTGGTAGCCCAGAACTCGTAAAGATATTCATAGGGCACCGAAGCACTTCTCCTTAGCGCATACTTGAAGTGAGATTTATCAAGCATGGCTGTAGCTACCTTAAAGCCATTATGGGTAGAGTGAGATACCTCCTTCAGACGGTAGTTGTTTGGAACAAACTTTAGAGTCTTGGCTTCGGCAATGGCGGCGGCTCTGTTGTCTTGTAGTTGTTGTACGGTAGGGTTAGTCATCGTCTCTGCTTAAGATAAAACACAAAGGTTGATACAAACAAGTATGCATATCATTATGACGTTAAACCTAAGCATTGTACATATGACATAATCCCTTAAGCTTTGAAATCATTCAAACATCTTCTATTCGGAAAAATCACACCATTCGGAATAATAGGTCTATACTGAATATAAGTCCTATGCGGAACATTAGTCTATTCGGAACATATAGCCTATGCGGAAAAAAACATCCCTATTCTGAATAAAATACTCTATTCGGAACATTTGGGCTATGCGGAAAAAATTCCTCCATTCGGAACATTTCGGCCTATGCGGAATAAAGTCCTTATTCGGAACATTTGTCCTTATTCGGAACATTTGTCCTATTCGGAACATTTGTCCTATTCGGAACATTTGTCCTATTCGGAACATTTGTCCTATTCGGAACATTTGTCCTATTCGGAACATTTCCTATTCGGAACATTTCCTATTCGGAACATTTCCTATTCGGAACATTTCCTATTCGGAACATTTCCTATTCGGAACATTTCCTATTCGGAACATTTCCTATTCGGAACATTTCCTATTCGGAACATTTCCTATTCGGAACATTTCCTATTCGGAACTTTTGCCCTATGCGGAACTTTTTCCCTATGCGGAACTTTTTGCCCTATGCGGAACATTTTGCCCTATGCGGAACATTTTGCCCTATGCGGAACATTTGCCCTATGCGGAACTTTTGCCCTATGCGGAACTTTTGCCCTATGCAGAACTTTTGCCTTATGCGGAACTTTTGCCTTATGCGGAAAAAACTTTTCTATTCGGAAAAATTTCTTCATGCGGAAAGTTATTCTTACGCGGAAAAGTTTTGCAACACTTATATTTTCTAATTGAGCATACAATCGAGTGATTCAAATGTTCTAATGGACGAATCTGGGCAATTAAACCTATTCCGAATCATCCCCAGGCAAAAACCCCAATTAATTAAACACTAATTAAACAGTAATTTCATTTGATTGAATTTCCACTTTAAACAGTTAATTAACTAGATGTACATGAAAAATTAATCCGGTTTAATACCTTTTGTGAAGATCGGATCTAGAAGATGTTGATTGTTTTCTTGTTTGTGTGATTTCCGTGAGTGTGTGTTTGTTAGATTAACAATGGCGGCAAAGAGATAAGTAAACAGTGAAGGATTTAGAAAAAACGGGGGGGAAGGTTTTGACTAGGTCAAATTTTCCATAAGTTAGACATGTTGTCAACTTTGCCCCCTCAATTCTTCTTTTTGCTTCATTTAATCATTTTGTTTTGGTTACCAAGTTTTGATACTTGTCACATTGATCCTATCTTATGTTAACTATCCGAGCCTTAGTGATTAAGTTAATCTTAACACAAGCACAAAACTATCCACGACAAACTTTTAAGCAACAACACTACAAATGCCAAAGCAATCCAACCATTAACCATTAAGCTTTGTGAGTTTCCTTGAAAACTTTTGAAGATCTTTTTGATGTGAAAGATGATGAAACATTTTCTCCCCCTTAAACGATGACCCGTTTTCTATTTAAAGAGCTGTAGTCATTGTTTAACGAGGCACATGATGATGAAGAACATTTCCCAATTGATATCTTGAAAAAGTTTGATTCGTGGTGTCAATAAGATTTCTCTTATTTTAACAAATTAATGCACTGAGACGTACACCAATTCGTGTTAGACCAAGTTGTAAAGTAAACTTGATCCCTTTGCATGATTTGGCTTGTAAATCACGCACGAGAAAATTAATTCCCGTTCTGAGCCAACGTTTTCCAAGGAAATACGTGACTTTAATATGAAAACCGGGTTGCAGTCAGAAATAACTACAAGCCATAATGGGCATGTTTTAAAAATGTACAACTTTTATACGGACTCTATTTATGGCACCGTGTCAATATTGATCGACATTTCTAAGGCCGTAAATATTACCGTACTAAAAGACATGCCCGATTTAAAACGAAAAATATTTTTGGTTTTTCTTGATTTTATAATTTTTATGGTTTTTCTAGGTTTTATATTTTTTATGGTTTTTCTTGGTTTTATATTTTTGTATTTTTCTTTTGTGGTTTATATATTTACGATAATATACATGATCACAACCAAAGGATACTCTGAATAGTTTACCACGACTATTCAGCTGATTCTTCTGCCAACTCTTTGAGAGTCGCTGGAGTGAATGATTTCATGCCAAGCTTGTCGATCAAAAACTCGATTCGTCCTCGATCTAAGGCTTTGGTGAACATATCCGCCAGCTGGTACTCAGTAGTGACAAAATACAGCTCGATCACTACGTTCTCCACCTGCTCCTTGATGAAATGGTAGCGAATGTCTATGTGCTTGGCCCGGGAGTGTTGAACATAGTTGCAGCAAAGGGCAATGGCGCTCTTGTTGTCACAATACATCGGGATTTTGTTAAATCCAAGACCGTAGTCAGTTAATTGTGATCTCATCCAAAGGACTTGAGCACAACAACCGGACATGGCGATGTATTCAGCCTCCGTGCTTGATATTGCAGCGCTTTTCTGCCTTTTTGAAGACCAACTGATCAATCTATCTCCTAGGAGTTGCACAGATCCAGAAGTGTTACGCCTCATATCTTGACATCCAGCATGATCGGCATCTGCGTATGATATTAAAGCAATCGAGGAATCTTTCGGATACCATAGACCACGATGAAGTGTTCCTTTTAGATACCGAAAGATCCTTTTCACAACATGTAGGTGCTTTTCGGTAGGCCGAGCCTGATACCGGGCACACATGCATACAGCAAATTGCAAATCAGGCCTGCTAGCAGTCAGATAGAGAAGGGTGCCAATCATTCCACGGTAAAGTTTCGGATCGACAATAATCCCATCCCTATCTTCATCTAACTTGGATTTCTCCACCATTGGAGTGTCTACGGGGTCACAATTCTCAAAGTTATATTTCTTAAGAGATTCTAGAGCATATTTGGATTGATTAATAAAGATGCCTCTGGGATTCTGAGAAATCTGTAATCCTAAGAAAAATGAAATTTTTCCCATCATCGACATCTGAAAGCGTGTGGACATTATCTTCTCAAATTGTTTAGACAATTCTATGTTAGTGGCAGCAAAAATTATATCATCAACATAAATTTGTACCAGAAGCATCTCGTTGCCTTCCTTGAGAGTGAATAGAGTGGGGTCCACTTTGCCTTTGGAGAAGCCTTCCGACATGAGATATGTTGACAGGAGATCATACCACGCGCGTGGAGCTTGTTTCAACCCATAGAGAGCCTTCTTAAGCTTGTACACATGGTTAGGAGACTCCTTACTCACGAACCCATCCGGTTGACTAACATAAACCTCTTCCCTTAGTTCGCCGTTCAAAAATGCCGTCTTCACATCCATTTGATAGACGATCATGTTCATATGAGCAGCAAACGCAAGGAATAGTCTAATCGCCTCCAATCTAGCCACAGGAGCAAAAGATTCCTCAAAGTCTATACCCAAGGCTTGTTTATATCCTCTAGCGACCAATCTTGCTTTATTCTTCAATACCGCACCCATCTCATCAAGTTTAACCTTATAAACCCATAACAAAGTAAGGATGTTAACCTTGTCAGGGCGAGGAACCAATTCCCATACTTCAAGTCGTTTGAATTCATTGAGTTCCTCCTGCATAGCTTCGATCCAAGATGATTGGGTCATAGCCTGCTGCCAATTTTTGGGTTCAACTTCAGAGAGAAATGCGTCAAAGTAACAATAAAGTGCACTCTCTTGTAATTGATGGCGCGTAGAGACTGGTCGATCTAGATCTCCAATAACATTCCTAATTGGGTGATCTTTTGTCCATTTAGTGCTATGGTTTTCAATCCTAGGTGGTCTGGAGTGAACAATAGAAGGAGCTTCTTCTGAGGTAGATGCGGCTGAAGGGTTTTCAGGGATCGCTACACCAAAGAAAGGAAGCTCTTGCAAGTGAGCATATTCCAAGTCGTGATCAGTAGAATCCACTTCCACATCATTAGGCACAAGTAGGGGTGATGATTCAGGTGTGGTTTGAGAATCACTTGGTGAAGGTGCATCCGGTTCATTGTGAATTGTAGATGCATTAGATAAAGGTTCATTAACTTGAGCAACCACTTCAGGTATTGGAGCAATTACTACAGGTACTGGAACTTCATCAGTCGGGGGATCAAAGAATTCATCAAACAACGGTTGAAACAGTTTATCCCACTCGGGCCTTGATGGTGGTAAAAATGATGTAGAAGTAGGATTGTTGGGAACTAATCCGGAACTTATAGCACCGGGTCCCATCTCATGAAGCGCGGGTTCAGAGTTGTGTTGCTCAGAAGCCATCGCTGTCAGCTCGTCGAAATCTGCGTCCATAGTTTCTACAATCTTGCCAAGACGACGGTTATAGATTCGGTATGCTCTTTTGGACGGTGAGTAACCAATGAAAATACCTATATCGGCTTTAGGTTGAAGCTTACCCAAGTTCTCACTATTAATGTTTGGATAACACAAAGCACCAAACACATGAAAAAATGAAACATCAGGTTTGCGGTCATGTAGAAGCTCATAAGGTGTTTTTCCATGGCGTTTCCGAACGATAGAACGGTTTTGGGTGAAACATGCAGTAGAAATAGCCTCTGCCCACAAGAACAATGGAGCGTTCGCATAAATATGCATGGTCCTAGCAGCTTCCATAAGTGTGCGATTTCGTCTTTCAACGACACCGTTTTGTTGTGGAGTGCGTGCAGCGGATGTTTCATGTGATATACCAACTCCTTCATAATAATCACGAAGAGTTTGGTTTACGAACTCTGTACCATTGTCTGGACGAATACGGCGGACAGTGGTATTCAAACGTACCTGAATGAATTTCAGAAAAGTAATGATAGCCTTCGGAGCTTCATCCTTTGTACGTAAAAATCTAACCCATGTAAACCTTGAGAAATCATCCACAATGACGAGAATGAATTTCTTACCGCTCACACTTTCAGTTCTCATCGGTCTACAAAGATCCATATGCAAAAGATGAAGTTTTTCTTGATTAGTGTCTTCAGCTTTGGGTTTGTAAGATTTCTTGGTGCTTTTCCCCCTTGAACACGCGGAACATAAATGGTCCTTGTGAAATTTAAGCTTGGGAAGACCACGAACTAACTCGTTTTTAGCCAGATGATTAATAGCATCAAAATTAAGATGAGATAATCTGCGATGCCATAACCATGACTTGGTCTTAGAAGCTTTAGAGAGAAGACATACTGGAGAAGCGGCCATCATGTCTTGTAAGGACAAAGTGTAAAGATTTGCACCACGAGATCCCTTCAACAAATCTTTTCCTTCCAAGTTGCGGATGAAACAAGTGTGTTGTCGAAAAGCAACCTCAAGGTTGGAATCACAAAACTGTCCTACTGAGAATAAGTTGTGACCAAGACCTTCTACATAGTATACCCTAGAAATCGTCACGTTTCCAATCTGATATTCACCGTATCCCATAATCTTTGCTATATGATCATTCCCGAATTTAACCGTACCGAGAAACTTGCTGACGAAATTTCGGAGCATCGAGCGATTTCCGGTCATATGTTTTGAACAACCGGAGTCCAAATACCACAGGATGATTTGGACCACCTGAAAATATCACCACACAAAGACAATGTAGAGGTATCGGAATCTGAGTGTTCCTTGTTATTAGCAGGTACAGATTTAATAATCTTAGATTTGCTAACTCTAGGTTTCTTAGATTTCCTAGCCTTTTTCTTCTTAATTGGTGGTGTAGATTCTAATTGGCTCAAATCCTGAGGTATTTCTACACTGATAGGCACTATAGTGGGGGCTGACCTAATTAAAGGGCGCTGTTTCCATACTTGAGTGCGAGTGTTCCTAACTAAAGGACGCTCAGACCTAACCTCAATGGATGCATTCCTAGTTAAAGGGCACATTTTACCATCGAGAGTAAAGGTCCTACCAGTGGGACGCCATTGCCAGCCAACTTGGGCACGAGTTCTACCCGTTGGCTTCCATTCAAGACCATTCTTAATAGCATTCATTTCATTAACGTGATCAATTAGACACAAATCATGACGCTGGGAAAACATACATTCATTACAATTCCAACAATTTAAATCAGAATTCACGAATGGTTTAGGCTGCTGCACAGGCGCAGAGCTTTTAGTCTTAACATGATTCGTTTTATTTAAAACTGAACTAGCATTCCTATTGTGGACTTCTACTTTCTTCTTTGTGGCACTACTAGTGGAGGGCTTGATCTTAGCTTTCTTGAGTGGCGATCCTTTAGCCTTAGTAGTCTCTTTTAATCCTGTAGAAGGCAAATTGGGAACATTAGCAGCAGATTTTAAAGGTGTCTTACTTGATTGTGCCAATGACGGTTTCGCTCCTGGAGTCTTATTAAATGGAGTGACAGCAATGGGCCTATTATTAAGTAGTGTAGAACCTGGTGTACCTATGTATTGCAAATAAGCCAAGCAATATTGAACTCGCTTAACATATTCATGAGCCGAATAATATTCGCTACTTGAGGGATCTAAGGCATAAAGATCGTCTAAAATATCCCTAAGAAGATCGACATGCTTAATGGCATTCCTCATATAATCATCATAGGTAACCTGGTTTCTCTTATGAAGCGGATTCTTATAAAGCACTACTTTCTTGGTTGTTGGAGCACTAGTGGACGGTGCAGAGTCGGTAGCTAAGTTATCAACAACTTCTTGTCGGGTGAGAAGAAGTGTCTCCTTTAACTCAGCCAAAACCATATTTTTGTCTATGAGCAGGATGTTCAAGTCAGAGATTTCTTCGCACTTTTGGTTCAGTTGTTCAACATAATATTGTTGCTGTACCGCATTAAAAGCGAAGCGTTCTTCTAGTGAACCATAAAGAGCGGATAGTCCCTGCCTTGTCCGATCCATCTCCCCTAGAACAGTTGATAGTCTAATTTCTAAGACCTGGTTTTTAGACTCTGCAGCCTCTAGTTCCATTCTTAATGTTTCCTTTGATGATATCTCTCTCTTCAATCTCATGATTTCTTCCTCTAATGTCTTAACAATTGCAATCATCTTGTCACTATTCTCAACACCGTTTTCACAAACATTTGATATCAAAAGATTTTCATTTTGATTTTGTTGTTTTAATTCTAAAGATATGCAATGTTGTTCTAGTTGATTAAAGCGTTGTGAAAGTAAATTGTAAGAATCTTGTAGCTTTAAAAACTCAGCGTTAGATTCGTGACAAGAATGATTTTCTACCTCATTTACAGTTTCAGCAACATTTACAGAAATATCACAAACATCATCACAAATATCATTACAAATATTCACAGCATCACAATTAATCACCGCATATGTAAGCTCATTTGAATAATTAACATTTACAGTAGTAAGCACATCACACGAGATTACTTCAGACAAGAATCGGTCATATTCGGTTAAAATCTTTTCCTTTTCAATTAGTTGCAGTTCGTAAGCGGTGTCCATTTCATAAAACACTTTTTGAACTTCCCCAATTTCAAACTGAAGATTTTCCTTAAGAGATGCAAAACTTCCTTTTAGACTTTCGACAAACGGATTGATCTTAGTTTTAAACACCTCGTTCATGTGTTCGAAAGCCCATTCTCCGGCATTTAAGCCATTTGAAGTCGTACATTCCAAAATGACCTTGTCAAAGTTAGTAAAGTATCGGTTGATCTCTTTCAAGTTTAACCATACAGTGCTAACGGGTGGAAGATTCTTTGGGATTTCCTTAGGACCTTCCACGTTGACAAGTGTAGGAAATGTACTAGGGCGTTCTTCCTCTAACATGTAGGTTGGTGCTGTAATGAGATCTTTATCCATATGGAAGCGAACTCTAAAATCAGTTTTAGCAAGCTCCTTATTCATTTTAAAATAATCACAATCGGGATATTTTGCTGAATTGTATGACCGATCCTCATCAACTAGAGCCTTACTTGTTCGATCATTGGGAAAAACAATAGGGTCTAAAGCCAATCCTAATTGAGTTGCATTATAAAGTCTAGGACTATGTCTTAAAGCTTGTTTTGCATACCGTGGATTAGGTGAAAGGCCTTTTAGACGAGATAAGTTAAATTCTCTAAATGAAGCATCAAATAAGTGAACTAGTTGTGAAGCAGCGTATTGTCTTAACAGCAAGTAATCTAGACTTCTAATCTTATTAGTAGCATTAATCTCCATTTCAGTCTTCTTAGATTCGAGTAATTCAAAATCAGTTTGAAGTTTTTGAAAATTAGTGACCACTAACTCCTTTTCTTTAAGTTCACTAGACAGATTTGCTCTTAAGTTTTCGATTTCTTGCAAGTGACCCATTTGTTTGTTTCTAAAGTGATCATATTCGAGATTTGTGAGAACACTAGACGAAGGCACTAATTCCAAAGTTTGTACTTTCTCATTGCTTAAGGCAAGCTCATCAGACAAATTCTTATTCTTAGCTAAGGTTTCTAAGAGTGCAGCATTCATTTGGCTAAGTAATGTAGCAGGAACCATGACCAAATCTTGTTGAGCAGGAGTAGGCGTATGCGAAATGGATCCCGGTTGTGATTCACTCAAAATCTGGGGACTCACATTGATATTGCTATCATTGTTTGTCTCCTCATTTGAAAGACTCACCACCGAAGATTCATTCGAATCAGCACTCTCTTGCCCAACTTGATGTGGTTGAATACTAGCATCAGTGGCATTATCGGTGTTATTAATAAGTACCTCAGATTTCTTATCTGGCCCTAAGCTGGAGAAAGTTGCCATGAAAGCAGCCTTTGCAGTTTGAAAGTCATCACAGTCGGAATCATACGCATCAAGATCATCGGCTTGGTAAGCTGCATTTTGCGTAGTGACAACGTCTTGTTCAGCAATCCCTGGGTCAGCAAGAAATGCAAGCTCCTCTTCATCAAGTTCCCTTCCTTGCGCCTGAGCATTTACCAGATAGATCTTTTCTGCAAACCACTGTCCATCCCTTTTCCTCTTGGGTTTCTTACAATCCCTGGACATATGACACTCTTCTTTGCAGTTGTAGCAGGTAATTATTCTCAACTTGCCTGTATTAGCCCGTGGAGGATTGTTGACCATTGGAGCAGGAGCAGGATTGATCGTGCGAGCATTGGTTGAAGTGGAAGGTCTCCCCTGATATGGTTGAATTGGCTGTACCATTACTCTGCCATTCTCAATTGTAGCTTGTTGGCGAGAATTGGATGAATTCCTCAACTGATTGTTGGTAGGAGCTGATCCTCTGTATCCTCGTTTGCTTAAAGTTCTTGTAAGATATGCAGACATAGTAGTTAGCACTTCAACTGGGTCAGCTCCTTGTTGGAAAACAGGAACAGGGACTTCTTCATCATCACAATACAGTGCTTGATCTGGATGAGCTGCATAATCAGTAGAAGGAATACTCATTTGATCAGGGTAGCGTGTTGGATATGCTGCATTCTCTTGATAAGACGAATATGAAGGCTGAGCATAAGGTGCAACATTTGCTGGATGAAGTTGTGAACCATACTGTGGTGAAGGTGCATTGAACCGATACTGTTGCTGATGTGAGGTGGGAGGTTGTGGTAGAATCGAGTATTGTGGGAAGGTTGGTGTCATATAAGGTGATGGATGATAGGCTTGATGTCCCAAGATATAAGGTGTGTTGTTGTGTGACAAGCTTGGTTGATTCGCCATCAAAGCTAAGGAATCTGGATGCATACCGCGAGGAGAACGGTGCATAATCACATGCTTCTCATGTTGCTGAAGAAAAGCATAGATTTGATCTAAGTTGCACTTATGCAAATCCCGGGTTAACTTCACATCGGTAATATACTCACCCCATTCAGCTTGAGGTAAGGTATTCAAGAACTTGGTGTTAACCTGGAATGGAGCAATCACCAGATTGTATACATTCAGATCATTCATTAAAGTGGTGAATCTGAAGTAATAATCGTGTAGTGTTTCCCCTGGGCTGTATGTGAATCGATCAAACAAATCATACAGCTGACACTCCCTTTCTTGTTTTGTGAGAGACGTGCCTTGTAACAACACCTTTAGACGTTCCCACAAATCTTTGGCAACCGTATATTGACTAACCATACGATAAATATCATGCGGAAGAGCTTGGAGAAGTGTCTGTAGAGCCTTTTCATCAGCATCAGCAATGAGTTGTTGTGCCGGTGTGAGTTCTTCATATTCTCTTGGTCGAGTCACTTCGTCAACCTCAATGGTACCATAGTCGAGTGGACCATTCAAAATCGATTTGACCATAAGCCTTCCGTATGTTGGTTTGCCCTTTAAGTATTGCATCATACGACCCTGCCATGCCTCAAACACCTCTTTAATAAGCATCGGTGGACGACTATCAGTCCCCGTTATGATCGAGATATCCGTAAGAGATGTCATCTGAGGCATTAATGAACTTGGATTCATTGTGATCACTTAACAGACTCAAAGATTATCGGTTGATCGAGCAGTGAAGAAAGGTTGAGAATTTGTGTTGTAATTAAATCCACTAAAGATCGTCGAAAAAACTCAAATACCCCTTGAACTTGCTTATACGGAATAACCCAAACTCAGAATAAATCCTTATTCGGAATAACTTCTATTCGGAATAATCCTATGTTGAAAAAACCCTTACACGGAATAACCTCTATTCGGAATAATCCTATTTTGAAAATGCTCTATTCGGAATAAACCTTATGCTGAAGAAACCTTATGCGGAAAGTATGGCTATTCGGAAAGTATGGCAATTCGGAAAGATGGTGCTATTCGGAAAGTACGGCTATTCGGAAAGTATGGGCTATTCGGAAAGAATTACTATTCGGAAAGATGGTGCTATTCGGAATAATGGTGCTATTCGGAAAGATGATGCTATTCGGAAAGAATTGCTATTCGGAAAGTTGCTGCTATTCGGAAAAAAATTTCTTATTCGGAAAAATGTGGCTATTCGGAAAGTTTCTTCTAAACGGAAAGTCTATTCGGAAAAACCCTTCTATTCGGAATACTATCCTATTCGGAACTTCTATTCGGAATAAACCTTCTATTCTGAAAACCTTCCTATTCGGAAATCCTATTCGGAATAATCTGGAGAAATGTTTCCGAGACTTCTAAAACAGCTTTAATCACCGATTTTTGATCCAAAACCACAAAAAGTTTTATGATTTTTACCAAAATAAGCTAAACCCAATCCTTATCAATCAATCCCAATAACAAAAACACCAAAAATAACAAGATTCAAGATTGATTTTTTCTAAAGATCACTAATTGATTCAAAAACTAAAAAAGCAACACAATCCTTACCTTAAATCACCCCATAGCTCTTGATACCAAATGTAGAATGTTGATAACCTATGAATCTATGAAGTGGGTTGATGTTTTCTAGTGAGAGAAACTAGAGAGAGAAAGTGAGAGAATATATGGAAGATTTTATTACTATGAAATGGAAAATGGAACAACAACCAACCCCTTTCCTTAGTGGAAAGGGGTATTTATAGTACCAAGCTAAACATGGGCTTGGGCCGGTCCATGACAAGCCCATGGACCGGTTCTTACTTAAGTTAATAAGTAACTAACAACTATTATCTAACTACGAGCTATTACAACATGAATATTATTGTGGAGTGACCGATACTTCTAATATACGTAAAAACGTATTTCTAACACTAAAGCCTCCAAAACCTCAAAACCGTAAAACTAGTCAAATTTACGCGTTTTACCGTAAAAGACGTAAAATATACACTTTTAATAAAAATCTCAAATTTTAAAATAAACTTTATAACTAAGTCCTAAATGACTTAAAACCATCCTAAAAAATATTCATATGACTAATTACCTCATCCGAGACCTCTAAATGCTAAACCGTATATCGTAAAAATACGATTTTCTATAATACATATACGTATACGTAAAACCATTAAATAACACCATCTCACTTCATAGTCACCACCATGTGAACTCATGAACATGAAATAATCACACATCGTTTCACTCACAAGGTACCCCGTACCGGAAACGATATCCAAACCACAATCTATTCACACCAAATGGGCACATAAACACGTAATGACACGTAACTAGCACAAAACAAAACTAAGTGACGAACCTCAAAACCAGGGTTGTCACATTATCCCTCCTACTCCCATGCCTAGTATTAGTTCTCCATCACCGTCTCCACCTATTACTGAAGTACCCAAGAAGAACCCTTCACCAACCCCACCTTACACCTTTAAACCTTCAACATCTCAACCTTTACCTGCTACACCTACACCTTCCACCTATAAACCCAACATTCCTTATCCATCTCGCTTAGACAAGGCCAAACTGAAAACCAAGGATGACATTCAAGTGTCAAACTATTTGAAGAAGATTTCGGAAATGACCATCACCTTTAGCCTTGTTGAAGCTCTAGCACAAATGCCTAAATTTGTTAAGTTGTTTAAGCAATTGCTTAATAAAAAAGGAGAAGATGTCTGAGTTTGTTAATACTCGATCGAATGAAAATTGTTCTGCCGTCCTTCTTAAAGAACTTCCGGAGAAACTTGGAGATCCCGGTCGTTTTGTGCTACCATGTACTTTTCACCAAACCGAAGAATTTATTGCCTTCGCCGATCTCGGGGTAAGTATAAATCTGATGCCTTTAAGTGTTTGGAAAAAGTTATCATTACCCGATCTTACTCCAACAAAGATGAATCTTGAGCTAGCAAATCGTACTCTCGCTTACCCCGTTGGTATTGCCGAAGATGTGTTTATTAAAGTTGGCACCTTCACTTTTCCGGTCGACTTTGTTATTGTTGATTATGAAATGGACCCTCGTATTCCTTTAATACTTGGTCGGCCTTTCTTGAGAACTGGAAAAGCTATAGTCGATGTTGCCGAAGGTAAGTTAATCTTAATGGTCGGGAATGATGCACAAGTATTTAAAATTGGGAAGATCACAACCAAATCAAATGGAAGAGAATCAACGAATATGATTAATGTGCTTGATGATTTTGTCGTCTACAACAATCCTTTATTCCATTCTTGCTATGATAATCCACTATTCCAAGATGATGTGGATGATTCTCTCTCCAATTTAGATCCTCCACCAATTTATGATTCTCCACCGATTTGTGATGCTTATGATGACGATTCTAGTTCCAATGGAGATGATTATGATGATTTTACTTCTGAGTATCCAGACATGCCCACTTATGAAGATTTTGATGAGGCTGATACTCTTTCGAGTGATTCTTCACATGATGAAGATCCTCCGCCAACCATGCTTAATCCTACTTTGGATGACTACTCATTTGAGGAAGACTTTGCTACTTTTCTCAACACTTACTTCCCAAATGAGAGTGATTCTCCTCCTTTGGACTTTGATGATTATGGTCTTTATCCTACTTTGGATATAAAGAAACATGCTTCAAAGGAGAAAAAGCCGGTCGACATCGGTATCCGCAGCACTTATTTCTTGACACCTCTATATCCACCTTCTGAGGATGAGATTGCGAGATTTATGATCGGATCTTCTTCAAGATATGCTGAGCCTGGATGTTATTTTTCCCTAAAGGAAAAGGTGTTCGACCCCGGTATAGCAATTTTCAAGCCATCTCAGTATCCATCTGATGCAATAAAAGGAAAGATCTTTGGAACTTATGAAGATATGCTTGCTCCTCACCATACTTGCTTCCACCATGCTCATTTTTTGCTTAAGGGAAACTTGCCTACTCTTCTTTGGCTTGCCTTGTTCGCCTTAAGCTTGTGCTACTTGATGGATGAAAACCATGTATTTGATCCCGGTGGATGTGTTTCAAGTTTCTTCTTATGCTAATCAAGGTCGAGTCAGGCTCACGACTCGGTTAACAAAAACAAGCGCTTCTCGGGAGGCAACCCGCAATATCTATCCTTTTTATTTTGTTTTATAATAAGTGTAGGGGGGAGACACTAGTATGTTGTTTGTTGTGTTCTTTCTTATCATGTGCAGGGATTCGAGCTTACAAAGACCCATTCTTGATGACTTTTGACGACCCGTGATTCCGTGTACCCGTCTTCCTGGTTCTATCCTAAAGACTTTTGATTCTCTATTTTATATTTTCCAATATTAAAATAGGAATCACTTTAGTTGTTCTTTCCTTATCAAGAGTTAAACAAAGTGCACAATGTCCTAAGTGTAGGGGAGTTTACTTCCACATGCTTAAATATTCAGGACAATGTTTATATTAAGTGTAGGGGGGACTTCTATCAAAGTTAAGTGGGCTTTTCCTTGTATATGTCCTCTTTTTAACCGGAAAATTTCATTTTTCGACATTTTTCTAAATTTTTGATCTATTTTGGCCTAGTAGTTTTACCTTTGTTATAGTTATTTTTCTTATTTGTTTGAATAAATTTTAATAAAGTGGTTTTAATTTTTAACGTTGTGAATCTTTTGACACAACCCGAGTTTACTTATCCAAGTTTACTCTAGCTAGTATCCTTAACGTGTTTAAGTCAAGTTTTGCTAGGCTTTGATATAGGGAGCTTTAAAACGCGAAAGAACTTTTCGCAAGTTCCTATAATTGATCCTAGAGAGTCGTTTATCAAGGGAACTTTAAAATGCGAATTCTAAACTTGAAAGAGTCTAAGAGTTTGCAAGATCCTATAGATGACTCGAAAACCCAAAACTTTGATTTAATATGCTAAGCATCCACGAGTCTCATTCCTTGAGATTTTAAATTATGGAGAACGAGAGATGATAGAGTAAATTATAAGTTTGGTATTCTTTCATGAATTTATGTGAGTTGGTTATAAGCTTTTTCTCCCATCGCTTGTTTATAAATATAATTGCAATAAGTAAGGTTGTACAATTTGAAAAGTTACTTAGCTTCTAGCACAAGATCGTTTAAAAGTTGCTCGGTATTAATTAGAGTTCATAGCCAAGGCATAACTTATTGAAGCGGGATGCGAAGATTGGCGAGTCCGAAAAGGTCCTAACAAGACATGAGGGCTACATTTTGTTGCTAAAGATCCCAAGTGATGTGAAGAATCATTTATCAAAAATCAATATGAAGGATCGAGACACACGACGAAAAGCAAATACTCCCGTAAAGATCATGGAGAAGTCTATCCAAAAAGGCCCTAAAAAGGTATGAGGATAAATAGATCCAAGTCCTAAAAGGAAGCGGATCGTTGTATATCAAAATCCCAAATAAAGATTGGAGAAAAATGAAGAAGTCGTGGTCCAAATATAAAGAATCTCTCAAAAAGTTCAAGTGAAGAAATTCCTATTATGAAGAGAAGACCATAATTTCAAGAACGTCTCTCAAAGATTTGAAGTATGAAGTCACTGCCAAATATCGGTCCGAGAAAGGTCTCAAATCGTGAAGCGAGTTATGCCAAGATATGAACTTTATGATGTCCCGAGAAGCAGTTTTAAAAGATTTTGTCCTTTAGCTAACTATTGCTTAAATTGTCCGACTTTATTTTCGGCCTAAATAAACTATCAAAATAAGTCAAACAATGCATCCTCGTGATCATTCAAGACAACAATAAAATATAAGAGATACACTTAGGAATAAGGGAGTCTAAGTAAATAATTGGCCCACATGAGTTTGTGATAGTTTGCTAACTTAAAATAACAATGATCTTGTTTTTAAGCTTGGTATGAGCAACGTGAAACTTGAGGATGATAAACATTCATGACAATCTAAAACCCCAAGGTAAGTCTTTAATCTCTTAACTTGTTTTCTTCATTTAAATATTTTGTCTCTTTAATATAGGCCAATGTGGATTGATTGTGATGGAAAATGTAAAACTTGCTTTGTAATTAATGCATTGAATGAGGACATTGCAATGGTCAAGTTTAGGGGATTTAATAAGTGTGAAAACACTTATCCTTTTACCACTTAATTATAATAATAACCAAGCCAAAACGTGTATTTTATGTTGTAAATGTCGGAATTATGCGTGGTTTGTGTTCTTGTTGTGATTTAGGATCAAAATATGAAAAGGGAAGAAAACACGGGCTTTCACGGGCTTTTATCGAAGAAAAAGACAAAAGACGAAGTCGAAAGATCAAGAGTGCAAAAATAACGGAAGTCCAAGGCCTATTATGAAGATTTATCGAAGAAAAGTCTAAAGACGAAAGTTTAATAAAAGCCGAAAAACTCAAGTCTAAATTAATGAAGAAATTACAAGATGAGTTTAATTAAGCCCTAGACAAAGTCGAAAAAATTCGAAGAATTAAGAAGACGAGAAAGAAAGAAAGAAGGAAGCAACACATGCTTAACCTCCCTAATCACTATAAATACCCTCCTAATCACACATTAGGAGGTGTTGGCTATTTTGACAAACTAGTCTTCCAATTTAACTACTTACACTTTTCTTAATGCCATTTACTTAATTGCACCTTTAATTCGTTGTCTTGCACCTTAAATTTGTAAGATTTTAATTCTTTTCTTTACTTTAATTGTTGAATCTCAATTTTAATCAAGTTTTAATTAATCTCTCATTCTACCTTTCTTGTTCTTGATTTAAACTTTATGCTTATGTGCTTATTGTTATGCTTGTTTGATTATTGGTATTGTTTTCATGTTTTTGATTTTGTTAGCTTATTGATTTTATATCTTATTGTGTTTTTCTTAAATTTAATTAAGTGCTTTTTAGTTAATTTTTATTAAAAGTTGATTTTTAATATTTTTATTATTTAGTGGTTTTAAAAGTTTTTAAAATTTTGGCTTATTTTCTTTTTTCTTAAATTTGATTTGGTTAAGTTTTTAGTTAAGTGCTTATTAGATTCTAGCTTAATTTTAGTTTTGCTATTTGCTTTACTTGTGCTTATCCGGGTTATTTCATAACCCTTTAATTCTGAACAAAGCCTCAATTCCATCATTCAGAATAGAGCTTCAAAACCCCATTATTCAGGATAATCCTTTTGAGATTTATTCTGGATAAGGAAAAGTTCTAGATTCCAGATAAGTATCCGGAATATATTCCGGATAGTGACAGTTTTTGGGCATTCCGGATAAGGGGTATTTGTTTATTCCGGATAATCTGCTGGAAATTATTCCGGATAGTGTCTCGATCTTCAAATTCCGGATAAGGGGTGTTCGTTTATTCCGGATAAGCTGCTGGAAAGACATTCCGGATAGACTTTCAGAGAAATTATTCCGGATAAGGTTTAGAAGGGGATTCCGGATAAGCTGTTTGAGGGATTCCGGATAAAGGTTTAAACTTATTCCGGATAAGCGGAAACTACTTATTCCGGATAACAAGCCGGAAGTTATTCCGGATAAAGGATTTAAGTTTGATATTCCGGATAAAAGTGAAAGATTTATTCCGAATAGAGATCTCATCCCAGATTCCGGATAAGCAGTGTAAGTTTGGTAATCCGAATAGTGACAGTATTACGGGTTCCAACTCAGGTTCTGTTTACTTCCTTTTTATTTTCAAGCATTTATTTTTCCCGCTATTTTTCTTTTAGTTTAATCTTAAAGTTCACATTTTTATTACATTGTCAATTTAATTTTTCCTTACGCCTTAATTTTAAGTCATTTAATTAATTTACTTTTTAAAGTTTTAATATTGCACCATTTACGTTTTTAATTAGTCTTAGTTTTAATTAACCGTCATTTACGTTAACGTTTTGCACATTTACTTTACTACAACGATAAATCTATTTGTTTCCACCAAAAGACGACTGAGTCGCACGTAACCCGTAATCAATTTGATTAGACCACTTCAACGAATTTAATTTTTTTACTAGGTAAAAACCATGTATCAGTGTTAGACCAAGTTATAAAGTAAACTTGATCTCTTACAAGGTCTTAAAGTAAACCTTGTCCGAGAAAATTAATTCCCGTTGAGAGCCGAAGCTTTCATAAGAAATACTTGACTTTAATGTGAAAAACGGGTTGCAGTCTGAAATAACTACAAGCCATATAGGCATGTTTTATGAAATATTTACAACTTTCGTACGAACTCTATTTATGGCACCGTGTCATTATTAATCGACATTTCTAAGGCCGTAAATATTATTGTACCAAAAGACATGCCTTTGAAAATAAAGTAAAAATATTTTTGGATTTTTCTAAATTTTTCAATTATTAGGGTTTTTATATGGTTTTATATTTTTGTATTTTGCTTTTTTGGATAAAAGTATCAATATATACGAATGATCACCAAGGATACGAAGAATAGTTTACCACCACTATTCTTTCGCTTCATCTGCCAGTTCCTTAAGAGTCTTGGGCCAAAAAATTCTCAAACCTAGCTTGTCGGCCAAAAATTCCATTCGAGCGTGATCTAAAGCCTTCGTAAAAATATCCGCCAATTGATACTCAGATCGGACAAAGTAAAGCTCGATCAATCCATTTTCCACTTGCTCCTTGATAAAGTGGTAGCGAATGTCAATATGCTTCGACCGGGAGAATTGAACATTCTTGCAGCATAAGGCAATTGCACTTTTGTTGTCGCGGTACATCGGAATCTTGTTGAAACATAGACCATAGTCTGTTAATTGTGATCTCATCCAAACAATATGAGCACAACAACCATACATAGCTATGTATTCTTCTTCTGTACTTGAAATAGTAGCGCTTTTCAGCCCTTTCGATGCCCAACTGATTAGTAGATCTTCTAGTAGTTGCAAAGTTTCACTCGTGCTACGCCTTGTATCTTGACAACCCGCGTGATATGCATCTGCATATGCCATAAGTGCAATCGAAGAGTCCTTCGAATACCAAAGTCCCCGATTAATGGTTCCTTTAAGATACCGAAATATCCGTTTAACAGTTGCTAAGTTTAACTCAATAGGCCTCGTTTGATACCGAGCACACATACATATAGTAAATTGAAGATCAGGTTGACTAGCTGTGATGTACATAAGGGTACCGATCATTCCACGATAAAGTGTCGGATCAACGACAATCCCATGTGGATCTGCATCTAGCTTAGTTCGTTCCACCATTGGAGTATCCACAGGGTCGCAAGATTCCATCTTATATTTCATTAAGAGATTCAAGGGCATACTTGGATTGATTGATAAAGATGCCTCTGGGACTCTGAGATATCTGAAGACCTAAGAAGAATGATACCTTACCCATCATTGACATCTTAAACTTATAAGACATGAGTGTCCCAAACTCATCTGATAAGGTTTGGGTCGAGGCTGCAAATATAATATCATCAACATATATTTGTACCATAATCATATTTTTACCTCGTTTCTGAATGAACGGCGTGGGATCCACCTTGCCTTTAGCGAAGCCTTGCATAATGAGAAATTGTGACAATAGATCATACCATGCGCGTGGAGCTTGCTTCAACCCATATAGAGCCTTCTTAAGCTTGTACACATGATTAGGATATTTAGGATTCACAAAACCATCCGGCTGTTGAACATAGACCTCTTCCTTGATTTCACCATTAAGAAATGCCGTATTCACATCCATCTGATAGACGATCATATTCATGTGGGCTGCATAAGCAAGGAATAGTCTAATATCTTCCAAACGGGCAATAAGTGTAAAGGATTCCATAAAGTCGATGCTTAATAATTGCTTGTTGTTGATCCCAAACGTAGATCGAGTTAACTTGTGTAACGAGATTAGATCAAGTTAAACACGTAGAGAAACTTTGTTTGTGTATAAAACAATTTAAGTGTTATGCGGAATTAACACTCAAACAAGAACACACAAAGAATGTAAAACAAACTTTCACTTGATTGATTAGAACAAACTTGCTTACAATGAAAGTGTTAAACGTATGAAAAACTTATACGAAACATTAACCTAAAGGTCTTCTTGTATAGACATAAGAAGCCTTGTACAAGAGTCTACGTATCAGCTATTCTAGGTAAAGATAATTATAGAAAATACATTGTTGATCCTATCTTTACTAGAAACAAACTAGAAACATAATACGCCTAGACCATATCTTTCTATCAGTGCTTGTCTTCAACCTATCAACGCTTGACTTCTTCCTGTCAACGCTTGATCTGTCAACGTTTGTTTTCTTCTTATCAACGCTTGTTTTCTTCTTGTCAGCATTCAAGTGTACTGACTAAATTTTATTCCCAACAATCCTACCATAAACTTGATATCTACTCTAGTAACAAGTTTCTGAATAAAAATTAAGAACTAGGAGGAATCTTACAAATCATATCATATTGGTAATAGACATGCCTAATCAAATCTTTGGCCACATCACTTGAATAATCAATCTCCAGCTGTGTTGTCTTCATCTTGTCCAAAACTTCTTTGGACATGGGATACTCAACATCTACAAGAAGATACTCAGCAAAATTTGTAGAGCTCAAATAATACACACCAGCAGCTGAATACAAATGCCATTGAAGACCACTGATATCATCCTCAAGATCCTTCCAAACAGGATCTTCTTCTTCTGGAGCATAAATTCTCTTGAATGTTGACCAAATCTTTATTCCATTGACTGAAGTAGGTGCTTCAGTCTCATACTTGGCCATCAACAACCTCAAAAGGTCTGCCAAGTCTTCCCTATCCATACTTGCAAAGAGAGACATAAGAGTAGTAAATGTGTGTACCTCTTTCCCATATGTGCCAATCTTCCAAAACCCACTTGCATCTTCTTCATAGCTTCCATGGGTGAGAGCTTAATGCTCCTTCTAAGAACGGCTTCACTAGGAACCACTTTATTTAGATCTTTAGGAAACTCAAGTGGGACTCCCTTCTTCAAAGGCCTTGGAACAATCATTGCCTTCTGAATCTCCATCTCTTCTGCAAGCTCTTCTTTCCTCTCATCTGAAAGAAGTCTAAGAGTGTTCATTTTTTGCAGTCTTGCCCAAATGGGATAAGCCTTGTACTCTAATTCTTCAAAGGACAATCCCTGCAATTTCTTGAAGGTCCATCCAGTTCCATGACATCTGAGTAACATGTAATAAAGCTCCCTTCTATACCTCTTCAGCAGTGAGAAAACATTGCTAGCCTTATGCTTTAGAATTACCTTGTAGTCTCTTTGAACTCTTAGAAGAATCTCCAATCCCCAAATTTGGTCTGAAATTGTCAAATCTGGATTCTCCATAATCCTATTCTCGCAAGCATGGAACATCTGAGCAACTTCTAGCATATCATAGTCTATTTTCAATTTTAACTCTCTAAGCTTCTCTCTTGCCAAGTCATCGCCATATTCAAGTCTTTCTGGTTGTTCAATTATCATCACACTTGAATCTGAACTTCTTTCATCACTTCTTTCTTGTTCCTCAGAAGTGACAACAAATGGTGATTCACCAACCCTCTTCATCTCTTGTTCCACAAGTTGTGCAGCGAACCTTGAATCAAACTCTACTTGGGCTGCATCCTTTAGAACTTCTACTTCTACCATGATTCCTTTACCCTTATCTAATGGATCAATGAGGGGTAAAGATGATAATGGTACCTATGAAGACACTTCTTTGATGATAGCTGATGACTGGAATACATCAACCATATCTGCAGGTCTGTCAACGCTCAAATTCCTTGTGTCAGCGCCCAATTTACTCTTGTCAGCGCTTGGTGTGTCAACGTTTAAATTTTGCTTGTCAACGCCCAACTTACTTGTCTCAGCGCCTCTTGTCAACTGCTCCATCATAGCTATAAAAGACAAGTTCAAATTTGTAGGAGTAACCAAAGATGTATCAAAACCTGGTTGCTTCTTCAATTCAGTGAGGGCTTCAACAACACCCAAAGATTCTCCATCATGTGAGCCTTTTTACTCACATGGATATGCTCATCCTCCCCTTTGGAAGATTCCTCCATTCCACGCCTAGTGTTAGCATCCTCCAAAATAACAATCCTCTCCCTCAGTTGCTTGAGTTCAAGGCCTTGTGTACTGACTGTTTGTACCAAGTCTGCATTTTGCTTTTGCAAGCTAATGCAGACAGTCGTCAATTCCATCAATGTGCATGGTTCCAATCTGCCCTCCTCTAGAATGGGTATTTGACCTCCTAAAGTAGTCATGGGGCATGGATGAGGTCTTAAAGATGTTAGGACTGTCTTGCCTTGCATCTAAGCGAGTACCAATAGTCCCAGCCTCATCCATAGCACTAACCACACTTGTGGTCGTGGTTCTCTCTAAAACATGGCTAGGACCACTAGAGGAGAACACTCCAATAGTCCTTGGGCGTTTAATCAACCTATATTCAGGGGGTGTAGAAGATGATGTGGATTGGGTGGTAGTTTGAAGGTTAAGGGGTGTTTGGGTTTGTGAAGGAAAGGTGTCAACGTTTGGATTACTTGTGTCAACGCCAACATTTCACGTGTTAGCGTTGATGGATTCTTGGTCAATTTCCATGTGTTGAGGGGAAGGCAAAGGTTCTGGTATTGGGTCAAGTTGTGGTTGTGGGTATGGTTGGGGTTGTGCTACTGCAATAACAGCAAGCATAGCTTGGGTAAGGGGTAAGTCACGGTGAGGGGGTGAGTTCATCTTGCTAAAAATAGCTTTATTTTGTACAGGGTCTCATAAAAATCATCATGATCCCTTGTGCAGTAATTTTGCACATCAAAAACCATTTGCAGAAATCTGGGATAAGCTAAAGTCATCTTATTCCCTTTGTTTTTACACATGCCATCAAAAATCAGTTTTGAAAAATTAAACTTTTGCCCATTTGTAATGCACACAATTGCACTATCAATTGCTCTGTTAATTTCATTGTGTGCAGTACATTCGGGACTTAAACATTGAAAGATGACATGTATGAGGTACTTCCATGCTGGGGGAAACTCTTGTTTATGATATTTGTTTAAAGTGCCCTCATCAGGGAAAGGATACCCCAAAGCCCGAAGTCCTTGTTCTATTTCATTAATGAGGAGAGTGGTTATACCATCTGCATCATTAAGATGCAAAGCCTGGCGAACCAAGGCTTCAGTAACCACCCAAGTACGCCCATGAACAATAGCTGATAATGTAATCACATTATTAATTGTTGAGGAATTAACAGTGTTCCCAAACTATTTAATATGAGTGACAGGGATGAGAGGAGCATGAGAAAGTGCATACCTAATTGGAGATGCATTCAAATACGCCACCATCTGAGTGTATTATGGAAACAAAGTATCATCAGCCTCCAAATAAGCAATCATGTTGTGCTGACTCCTGAATCCCAATACCAAGTCACTTGGTTTCAACTTTGGTGCCATTGTTGAAGAAAGTTGTTTGTGAATTATTGAGAAAGATGAATTATAGGAGAAAAAGTGTTAGAAAATAATATGAAGTACCCTGTTTAAAAATAGGAGCCAAATATATAGGAGAGATAGGCAAATGTGATTGGTCAAAAATGAGGCAAGTATTTTCAAAATATAATGATGAAAATATTGAAAAGAAAATAAGTTATCTTGTGCATTAATTAAAAGTTATCTACTCCCAAAATTACGGCCCCAAAATTCGTCAAAAATAACAACTGGGTAGGTCCCAATGAGTGTCAACGGTCAAAAATAACCCATCAACGCCCAACGGCTATATTCTTGTCAACGTTTGCCAAAGCCATGTCAGCGTTTAAATTGGTCATAACAACGCTTGGAAAAATATTTGTCAGCATCCAAAAATAAAAGTAATTAAAATGAAAAAGGACCTTAACAAAGTAATTTATCCTAGTGAAGATAACCTATAATATGATAATTATTATAGGGCGGCAAGCATTGTCCAGTTATGCACACTTGCTTATGCAAGATAGACATAACAGTCCTCTAGTGTCCCTTGCTAACCAAAATTCTTAACAATTATGTTATCTCATAAAATTCCTTGTAACTCCTAGGTAAACCCATTATAAATCATTCCCAAGTCTCCCAACAGACCACATCCAATTCTAGGCCAAAAAGGTCTTGGCAGCATGCATAGTATGTCAACTTTGCATGCTACAGTGCCTCATGATTTAGTAAACTAACTCATACTCACCAGTGGACACAATCTAGAATTGTGATAAGAGTATTATAAGAATACCCAAAAGTCCTAAAGGTTCTTAAAACCTCCCCTTAAACTGTGATACATATATTGCCCAATAATATGCATGTATATAAAAATTTATGTCAAGATAGGAATATAAATATTCCAACCATCATCCATAAATTGAAACATGCTCCAATGATTCTCCAAGGATCCATAAGAAACTCTGTATCCAATGGTAAAATGCTAACACCACCTGCACACTTAGATCAAAAACCACAAAACTAACATGTTGCTGACAAAGTCACGATAACACTTATCAGCGTTAAGATAACCTTTGTCAGTGTTAGACAAATATAGTGGAAAATCTAACTTCTTAAAAAGACCAATAACAATGCATATCATGTACATACTTTTACAATAAGACTCCAAAACACATATTAAGTGAGATTGATCATTCCAATACTTGTTACCAAGTATTGAAACCTTCCAGTATCAAAAGGGTTAGTTAATAAATCAGACATATTTTCTTTTGTGTCAACCCTATCTGGTTGTATTAAACCCTTTTCAAAACGATCTCTTATAAAATGATCTCTAATTTCTATGTGTTTTGTTTTAGAATGATGTACATGATTTTTAATAATGCATAATGTACTATTATTGTCTACAAAAATCTTTGTATGCATGAAATTATACCCATAATCCAACAGCTAGTTCTGAATCCACAAGACTTGTCCACAACAAGCAGCTGCAGCAACATACTCTGCTTTAGTTGTAGAATTGGCCACCACTGTTTGTTTCTTGCATTGCCAAGATATCAACCTACTCCCAAGAAACTGACATCCACCAGTTGCGGGTTTTCTATCAAATTTATCACCACCATAGTCATTGTCTGAATATGCAATAAGCTCCAATGGTGAATCTTTTGGATACCATAATCCCAAATCTGAATAACATCTAAGGTACCTAAAGATTTTCTTGACAACATGAAGGTGACACTCTTTGGGAGTCACTTGATGGCGTGCACATGCACATACAACAAACATAATGTCAGGTCTTGAAGCTGTGAGATACATCAATGAACCAATCATTGATCTATAGTGCCTGACATCCGCATCTTTTCCATCTCCAACTTTTCCCTAAGGGTGTTCTCTATCCATAGGAGTGCTAGCCCTTTTCTCATATGGAGAAAAACCAAACTTCTTCAAGATTTCTGCAACATATTTATCTTGAGAGATAAAGATTCCATCTTCTTTCTACTGAACTTGTAACCCTAGAAAGAAGATCATCTCCCCCATTGCACTCATCTTGAACTTGTCTGTCATAAGCTTGGAAAAGTCTTCACTCATCTTTGGGTTTGTTGAGCCAAAGATGATATCATCCACATAAACTTGAACAAGTAAGACATCCTTACCAGTCTTCTTTGTAAATAAGGTATGGTCTATGGTGCCCCTTTTGAATCCATTTTCCACCAGATAGGTGGACAATGTGCCATACCATGCTCTTGGTGCTTGATGAAGTCCATACATAGCTTTCTTAACTCTATAAACCTTGTTTGGATGATCTGGATCTTCAAACCCAGGAGGTTGCATTACATAAACCTCCTCAACAATTGTGCCATAAAGGAAAGCACTCTTCACATCCATTTGATAGACAGTAAAGCCCATGCAGGAAGCATAGTCTAGAAATATCCTTATAGCCTCAATCCGTGCAACTGCTGCAAAGACCTCCTCACACCCTATCCCTTCCTCTTGCGTATATCCTTGAGCCACTAAACGTGCCTTGTTTCTGACCACAATGCCTCTTTCATCTTTCTTGTTTCTAAGAACCCATCTTGTCCCAATAGGTCTTACATATCTGGGACAATCAACTAACTCCCAAACATCCTGTATAGCAAATTGGTGAAGCTCATCCTGCATTGCTTCCACCCAACTTGGTTCTTTGAGAGCATCAAAAATCTTCTTGGGTTCCTGTTATGTCAGAAAACAGGCAAACAGACATGCTTGAACAACAGGGGTATCAACCTTCTTGTGTATATTGGCAATAAATCCTCCAAGATTCTAATGAGATCTTCTAGTTTGAACAGAAGACATCACATCACCAATAATTAGAGAAGAGGGGTGATCCTTCATTGTAGAAGCGTTATCTCATAAAATTCCTTGTAACTCCCAGGTAAGCCCATTATAAATCATTCCCAAGTCTCCCAAAAGACCACATCCCATTCTAGGCCAAAAATGTCTTGGCAGCATGCATAGTATGTCAACTTTGCATGCTACAGTGCCTCATGATTTAGTAAACTAACTCATACTCGCCAGTGGACACAATCTAGAATTATGATAAGAGTATTATAAGAATACCCAAAAGTCCTAAAGGTTCCTAAAACCTCCCCTTAAACTGTGATACATATGTTGCCCAATAATATGCATGTATATAAAAATTTATGTCAAGATAGGAATATAAATATTCCAACCATCATCCATAAATTGAAACATGCTCTAATGATTCTCCAAGGATCCATAAGCAACTCTATATCCAATGGTACAATGCTAACACCATCTGCACACTTAGATCAAAAACCACAAAACTAACATGTTCCTGACAACGTCACGATAACTCTTATTAGCGTTAAGATAACCTTTGTCAGCATTAGACAAATATAGTGGAAAATCTAACTTCTCAAAAGACCAATAACAATGCATATCCTGTACATACTTTTACAATAAGACTCCAAAACACATATTAAGTGAGATTGATCATTCCAATACTTGTTACCAAGTATTGAAACCTTCTAGTATCAAAAGGTTTAGTTAATAAATCAGACACATTTTCTTCTGTGTCAACCCTATCTGGTTGTATTAAACCCTTTTCAAAACAATCTCTTATAAAATGATGTCTAATTTCTATGTGTTTTGTTTTAGAATGATGTACAGGATTCTTAATAATGCATAATGTACTATTATTGTCTACAAAAATCTTTGTATGCATGAAATTATACCCATAATCTAACAGCTGGTTCTGAATCCACAAGACTTGTCCACAACAAGCAGCTGCAACAACATACTCTGCTTCAGTTGTAGAATTGGCCACCACTGTTTGTTTCTTGCATTGCCAAGATATCAACCTACTCCCAAGAAACTGACATCCACCAGTTGTGGATTTTCTATCAAATTTATCACCACCATAGTCACTGTCTGAATATGCAATAAGCTCCAATGGTTAATCTTTTGGATACCATAATCCTAAATCTGGATAACATCTAAGGTACCTATAGATTCTCTTGACAGCATGAAGGTGACACTCTTTGGGAGTCACTTGATGGCGTGCACATGCACATACAGCAAACATAATGTCAGGTCTTGAAGCTGTGAGATACATCAATGAACCAATCATTGATCTATGGTGCCTGACATCCACATCTTTTCCATCTCCAACTTTTCCCCAAGGGTGTTCTCTATCCATAGGAGTACTAGCCCTTTTCTCATGTGGAGAAAAACCAAACTTCTTCAAGATTTCTGCTACATATTTATCCTGAGAGATGAAGATACCATCTTCTTTCTGCTGAACTTATAACCCTAGAAAGAAGTTCATCTCCCCCATTGCATTCATCTTGAACTTGTCTGTCATAAGCTTGGAAAAGTCTTCACTCATCTTTGGGTTTGTTAAGCCAAAGATGATATCATCCACATAAACCTGAACAATTAAGACATCCTTACCAGTCTTCTTTGTAAATAAGGTCTGGTCTATGGTGCCCCTTTTGAATCCATTTTCCACCAAATAGGTGGACAATGTGCCATACCATGCTCTTGGGGCTTGATGAAGTCCATACATAGCTTTCTTAACTCTATACACCTTGTCTGGATGATCTGGATCTTCAAACCCAGGAGGCTGCATTACATAAACCTCCTCAACAATTGTGCCATAAAGGAAAGCACTCTTCACATCCATTTGATAGACAGTAAAGCCCATGCAGGAAGCATAGGCTAGAAATATCCTTATAGCCTCAATCCTTGCAACTGGTGCAAAGACCTCCTCATAGTATATCTCTTCCTCTTGTGTATATCCTTGAGCCACTAAACGTGCCTTGTTTCTGACCACAATGCCTCTTTCATCTTTCTTGTTTCTAAGAACCCATCTTGTCCCAATAGGTCTTACATATCTGGGACAATCAACCAACTCCCAAACATCCTGTATAGCAAATTGGTGAAGCTCATCCTGCATTGCTTCCACCTAACTTGGTTCTTTGAGAGCATCAAAAATATTCTTGGGTTCTTGTTGTGACAGAACATAGGCAAACAGACATGCTTGAACAAGAGGGGTATCAACCTTCTTGTGTATATTGGCAATAAATCCTCCAAGATTCTGATGAGATCTTCTAGTTTGAACAGGAGACATCACATTACCAATAATTAGAGAAGAAGGGTGATCCTTCATTGTAGAAGTAAGAACTCCTCCCTCAAAAAGTCTGTTGTCTTTAATCTCATCTTCCAAGTTAACAATATCTTCTTCAGACTCTCTTCCATCAATATCTGTATGAACCTCTCCATTTCTGCTTGAAGGTTCACCTTGTTCAAAATTGGAAGAGAAATATGGTAAAAAGATTTGTCAACGCCTGAACCAAGGTTGTCAGCGTTTGGGCCATCAACGCCTGAACTAGAGTTGTCAACGTTTGAGCCATCAACGTCTGAATTTGTCTTGTCAGCGCCAGATTTTCCTTTGTCAGCGCCTGAATGACCATGAATGTTGTTAACTGGTGATACTCTATGGGAATAGTGACATACTCAAGTATGGGAGATGACTTGTCTGCTTTTGATCCAACCTCTTCATTAACCTGTGTACCTGAAACATCAACAACTGGTTCTTCCACAACACTTGAAGTTACCTTCACAATGTTTGGATTAGTAACAGACATATAATTCAAAGTCCTAGATAGAGGTTTCAAGTCAAATAACTAATTTGGACCACTTTCAGGATCACTAGGTTTACTTTCTAAAAACCTAACATGTACTTTTTCAAGTATACGTTTTTACTTCTTAATGTAAACCCTATATCCTTTACTCTGCACTGAATAACCCATGAAGTAGCCTTCATCACCTTTAGCACTAAATTTAGCTAAGCCATCACTAGTGTCCAACATAACTACATGACAACCAAAAGGTTTAAGAAAACCAATATTAGGTATCCTTGCCCAAAGTAACTCATAAGGTGTCTTGTTATATATCTGGTTGACTAATGCTCTATTCTGAACATAACAAGCTATATTCACATCCTCAGCCTAAAAAGCAATGGGAAAGTGAGCATCAGCCAACATAGTCCTGGCTGCTTCAATTAGGGTTCTATTCATTCTCTCAGCAACCCTATTTTGCTGTGGGGTTCTGGCAACACTAAACTGTCTAGTAATCCCTTTCTTGACACAAAAATCATCCAACAGCTTATTTCTAAACTCACCACTATTATCACTTCTAAGCATTTTAACTTCATTACCAGTCTTCTTTTCAATTTGGTTAATAAAGTTAATTAAAGTGTCAGCAGTGTCACCTTTCATGGCTAAAAAGAAAGTCCAAGTAAACCTAGAAAAGTCATCAGTGATGACAAAGCAGTAAGATTTACCATTCAAGCTTTCTATATTAGTTGGACCAAAAAGGTCAATATGCAGCAAGTAAAGTGGATTAGAACTAGAGTGCACTTGTTTAGACTTAAATGAGACCTTGTGCTGTTTGCCTTTAAGGAATGAAACACAAGAGTGGTCATCGTGGAAAGCCTTTTCAGGCAAACCATCAACCAAGCCATGTCTCACAAGTCTGTTTATATTTTTAAAGTTAATGTGCCCTAGTCTCATGTGCCATAGATTACTCTCATCAATTGATGCTTTAGCATAAAGACATGACAAGTTATTATTCATCCTATTACCATTAAGATTCACATTATAAATGTCCTTATGCCTAGGTGTCCTATAATCAATAAATTTCTCATCTGGTATTTTAAAATCCTTGCTCAACACCAAGCATTCAGTATCAGTGAAAAGAACCTTATTTTTTGTTATCACAAACTTGTGATACACTAAAAAGATTATAGTCAAGTTCTTTTACCAGAAACACATTTTCAAAACGCAAATTGTTGGTGAGAAGAGTTCATTTGCCTGTGATAGTTCCATATCCACCTCCAAAGTAAACTTTATCACCATCCTTAATGGGAGTGAAGTTTGTGAGATAATCTTCCTTCCCAGTCATGTGCCTAGATCATCCACTGTAACACACCCAAATTTATACAACTCAATACAGTGGAAGACTAGTTGGTGTTACGGGATAGCACATTACTCACATCATAGACAACGCATAAAAATCGCGTCGTTTATTAATAAAGCATTTCCATTCATAAGCATCAAAGTTACATCGGTCCCAAGTCATATTATTTCATACAAAGTTTTACAAAGTATTTGAATGGATAATATTGTTTAAGTGCGGGCCATGAATTCTTGTCGTCTTCCCGAGAATTACCTTCAAGTACCTGAGATGAAACATGTTAAAAGAAAAGGTCAGCGATAACGCCGAGTGAATTCATAGAGTTTAATAAATTCCATCAATATAATATCAGTATAAAATTATTACTGAAAATCATTTTGTACAAATCATTTTAATAGGCCATGAAATAGCCCAAGTCATTTTATACAAATCTTTATCAAAATCATAATATAGGCATTTTCCTTAAAAATCATTATACGAGCCAATGTCGTAAAAACATCATACAATACGTCTTATGACGTCGTATAAATTCAAATAAAAACCGTTATATGAATATGGTTATGAAAACCAAAACACGAACATAATATCAATAGTATGACCCTGTATTGCTAGTCAGGAAATACATCATAATTCGGAGTGTCTAGTAGTATTTTGTTAGTTTTGGATTATTATAAGCCGCATGACATTGTTACCTTACTAAACCAACAACTGGTAGCTAACCCGATACCAAATTTTGCCTATCTAAAGTAGCGTGTCGTCACAAAGGTCACGCTATGGAAATCTTCTCATACATAAATTCGCTTACCAATCAATGTGGCATGACGGGGATCAACCGTCAAGGCGCGAACTGGGGTGATCGTCCCCAAATAGTACTAATAAATGCATAAGCGTCTACCAAATCCCGGTAGTTCACAATTCATGCTAATGGGACTTTTAGTGACATAACCTAACTTTAATAATCCATTTATTTTCATCTATCGGGTCCTTTAATCATTTATCAGGTCATACAATCGGGTCATTCAATCATTCGGGTCCAAAATCAATAAACAAACAATCGGGACAAATGGTGTCCTATTTAATAAAAACTAACATGTTATCTCCCTCGCGGGTTTATGAAACATTTCATAAAAACATTTAAAAGAGTGCGAGGCTATGAACTCACGTTGATGTGGGAAGGCGGGTTATCGGCAATTCGGACGTACGATACGTGCTTCAATCACGGAAACCTAGACAAATAATACTCGTCTTAGACTCTTGTCCAATGACTATAAAAATAACAATTATGTATACATATGATGATTTTATATATATGATGATCAAGTGGGTTTACATATCCTCATTTACTCATTTTTGTGTTATGTGTCGACAACTTTTATACTAGTTTTCTCGTTTTACCTATTTACGTGTTTTAGGTCCAATAAGCTTATTATAAGTTCTTAACTTGTATTAATCCTTGTTATACTTATATTATCAGTATCTACACTTTACAAGTTGGGCCTAAATGGGTTAAGCCCAACAATAAGTTTATAAGTGTTTTAGTCCATTTTTGTTGTATTATTAGTCTAATAACGTTAATTTAGTCCGTTAACGTCTGTATGTCCTATAGTTCAGGTCTTATCGGTTTTTACTTGTTATACATGTTTATATATCAGTATATAAGTTTTATAAAGTTTACTTTAGACGGGTCCAACCATCTAAGTTTTATTTAACAAAAACGTTAATTTTACGGTATTAGCCGAAAAAGTCGTAAAAATCAAGTTTATAGTTTTTATTACTTATAAGTATTATTTCACTACCATTTATATAAGTTATTCATTCATTTACCCTTTTACATATTTATATAAATAAGTTTTATGAGTTAGTGGGTTTTACTTTTACATTTTATACATTATAATTTGAGTGCTTATATAATAGTATTATACTTTAATTTCCAAAATCTGATTTTTATCTTCACTTTCACCAAAACTGCCATAACTAAAGTTCTATATGGAGATAGAAGCTCAAATTTTTATCACATAAACTAAATGATATGTGCTACATTTAACTCTCCTATAGCTACTGTTGATTCATCCTCTAAGTATTTTCTAAAAATCGTCCAAAACAGTGAACTCAGATTTGTACCTTAAACTTGTTTTGATCATATCTCACTCATTACAATGATTCCATTGCATGGCCAACTCTCACATGTGTACAAGACATATAGCTTACTGTAAATGGATTCTACTTCATCCTTTTATCAGTCCATGACCTTTTTCTTTACTGTTTTATACAGCCTTCACTTTTAAGAAAGATTTTAGCCTTGTTCTTTATAGTTTTTCACCTTTTTAATCATGTTTATCAACACCAAATCCCCGCATTACATTTTTATCATCATATAATCATCATATACATATACAATAGGAAATAAAATACATGTTTTTATAATCAAAATAACAAGAAGATGAGGAGGACAATCTTTATACCACCATGATGATGTAGGTTGATCAAAACATGGATTTTGATGGAGAAACTTGTGCATAGCCAAGACCATCTTCAAGACAACCAATCTTCATGATAACCTTGTGGAAAATCAGCCCTAATACTCCATGGAAACTCCTCCTTGGATGTTATAACTTGCATCAATCAATAGGGTTTCAAAAGGGCGTCAACATGTATGTAAATAACATGAGATTTTATGGTAGAATCAAGATCAAGTGATGGTGGTTTGAGGTGTGAAATGGGACGGCTCAAAGAGAGTAGAGAGGAAATTTTTGGGTGGTTTGCATGTTGCAAATGAGTTGTTAGTTTGTGTGAATGGTTTTGTGTTGGAAGTGGCTTACAAATGAAGCTTGGTAAGACATGTGTAAACCTTAAGCTACCATTTTGACACATAAAGTGTTGTGGTGGCAATGTTTAAACCGTCCTTGATATGAGCTTAAACTCATATCCTTTTATCAACAAATAACCCTAAAACATGAAGCAAAATACCAAATTATTTGGCAAAAACAGTATTATGTGGTATGTTTGTGTTTGTGTACACTTTTGTAGGTAAGAAGATACATTTTCAAGCAAACAAGTAAAAATCAAGCTCAAATGGATGAAAAAGACAAAAGAGGATCAAAAGTGACAAGACTTTGAAGTTCAAGGACCTATCTTGACAAGTTATGAAAGTTGAAGGACTAAAAGTGAAATATTGTAAAAGTCAAGATTCAAGTCAAATCTGGTCAACCATCAAGTCAACTCAGTCAAGGGATGATTTTGTTGAAGAATAAAAGTTAAAGGACCAAAAATGTCAAAGGAATGAAGATCCTAGCTTAAAACAGCAATCTGCCAAGTCAAGGGGCTTGTTTTGCCAAATTTGGAAAGATATGCAAGCTTAATCCATGTGACAAGAAAAGCAACCAATGGGAAGAGAGAAATTACCTCACACGGATTGCCACTTCATCTCATTTATTACCCACTATCGCCGCCTCTCATTTAATACACAATCTAAACAGTGTGATCCACAACTCACCTTTTAAACCAACCAGAAACTGACACGTGGTTCTTCTTCAAAAATAAAAATTGCCAGGATCGCGTTTTTGATAGAAGCAATTTCAGAGAAAGTTATAAACACCAAAGATGATCGTTTTGAAGAGAGGAGTTCAACGGTGCAATCCAATTAACAAATCATTGAGTGGATTTAAAACCCCCAAATCATTGTTCATACCTTCAAAGTACCAAATGCAGAATTTGCCACGTGGAGCTCAGAGATTGGCCCTGACACGTCACCAACTCCAACAAACTCTCATTTCTTGCCTATAAATACCTAGACTAGTCTTCATTTTTAGATTGTAGCTTAATTTTGTAAAACACCTAGTTCAATTTTCCCTTTTCTATTTCCCTCACTTTTCCACTAACTACTCAAGAGTCTGACAAACTCTTGAGTCAGTTAGTTAGTTGTTAGCTTGTAACAAACTTTGTAACTGAATTCCTTCAATAAAATTCAAATTCCTTTTTCCCGCCAAATTCTGTTCTTCAAATTCCAGTTTGATTCTTGTTGCTGTTGGATATAATTGTTGCTGTTTGATGTTTGTTATGATCAACCATTGATCATAACTGACATTTGTGAAGATTTGAAGCTGTTTGATCACAATTCAGCCATAGCTTAGTTCTTATGTAGTTTTCAAGCAGTGTGGTTGATTCCAGTTGATTGTTGATTGATTTTTGTTGAATACTAGTGATAGGTGGTGGTTATCACTAGTGCAAGAGAGCTCAGCGCTCCTCTTCTTCCCAAAGGATCTCTTCATTAGGTTCTATAGCTCTTGTTTTTGTTCCTCTAAACAGTCAACTGCCATGCTCATTTTCCTAGTTAATCTTGATGGCTGCATGATATAACTGCTTGTAGTTGAAGTTTGATTGATCTTAGTGTGTTTGTAGCCTAATCCTGCTTTCTTGTGATTTGATTTGGATTTTGTTCTAGTTAATTGCATAATTTCAGTCATTATTAGCTTTGCACCTTAATTGTAGTTCTTGTTGTGATAATTGACTGCACTTAGCTCTAATACCTCTAATTTTGTCCATTGAAGTTAGATTGCTATAGCCTTTGAATCAGCTTAATCCAATACTCAATAAGTCTTTGTAAAATCTTGTTATAAGCAGTTAAAGGTGTGTTTGGGAATAGATCTTAAGTACATTTCAAGTTTGTAGAATTGGTATTTTAGAGTTCATAATCAGTCTTCTAGTGATAACAATTGGATTTATACCTTTTACAAGTCAAATAAATAGTCAAACAGGCAATTGGCACTAAAATAGTTTGGGTTAGCCTTTATATCAGCTTTGGTTTGAAAACTTACCATTTTCAGTTGCTTAATTCTCATTCATTCTTGGATGAAATTTCCTCAAATTTGTTTCTAGACTTAGCTTATATCATAAACTTTTAGATTCTAAGAGGAAATTCTACAGTATTAGGAATTAAGCCAGAAAATAGCTTTTTGGTCAAGGTCTGAGCAAAGCTCATTCTCTGAGATAAGCTAGCTACTGTTTTCTTGGTTCTCAATATCCACTTCATAAAAGTTGTGATTTTCTTTCACAAATATAGTTAGTTAGTGTTGAATATTGATTTTTGAAGTTTTGAGCTTTTTCCAAAAATCCGGTCAAACTTGGTCAACATAAGCTCTTTTGAGCTTATTTCAGATTGCTAGCTTATTACTGGATGAAAATAGTTCTAGTTTGATTTCCCATTCTTGAAATAAGTTTCTTAATCAGTTTCATTACAAAGATCAAGTTGTGATTGATTGGTTTAAGCTGTAGCTTATTTTGTGCTTATCAATAAGCACTCTTTTGCTTATTTTTGATCTTTAGCAAGATTCCTTAGATACACGTAGCTTAAATTGGATTAGAAGTCTTTTGCAAGTTGTTTCATTTGATTTGGTTGAGTTATAAGCTCAAACGAGCTTATTCATTCTTGTTACCCGTTTTTACTTAAAAACTTTCAAATATTGCTTTTTAGTCCTTCCATTTTTAACAGAGTTGTAAACTTGGCTAATCTTTCATAGAAATTAGGGTTTGCATATTCTTGGTCCCTGGACTTTGGAAGTTGTTAGAATTCAGTTAGTAACTTGTTGGTTAGTTACATTTTTAGTTAGTTTGTTATAGTTTTTTGCATTGTTGATCCTTATAGTTTACTGTTTTGCATTCTTAGTCCCTATAGTTTTAGAATTTACATTTTGAGCATTTATCTTTCATAGAAATTACATTTTCAGTCCCTTTAGTTTCAAGTTTTGCATTTTATATTTTACTTGAATAAAAACGTGGTATTTGCAACTTGTTTTACATATACGTAGGTATTATTTTTTCCTTTTTGCTAGCATTTGTTGAATTAGCAATAGATTACCAAGCAAGCTTAAACAACCAAGAACAATTATAAATCCGATATTGGTTGGACTTTCTATTAGTTAAGAACTGAGAAAACGAACTTGCATTATACTACATTTCAGTCCCATATTGGGGGTGGGGCAAAACTTGTTTTGTCTCATCCCCAATTATTTACGGGTACTCCTCGATTCTAGTTTCCTCGATTTGCGTGCCCTCGGGTCGTTTTACGAAAAACATTTTTATAAATTATCAATCAACGTCACAAAACGAATCCAATAAAAATTGTCTCATCAAAAACGAAGTTCGAAAACGTAAATACGTAATCCTAAGGTTTCCGGTTTAGTCGTAAAGGACGTTAAAATAAAATCGCAAGTCCTAATCTCTTCTCGTAAATTTGTGAGTTTATGAACCAACACAATTTAAAACTCCAAAATAATATTCACGGATAAATTTATTTTCTGAAATGTCGGACTGTCACCAAAGACGGTGTATGTAAACGTAAGCACGTAACGTAGAATCCTCCGATTTAGATGTAGTCGACAATACTTCAAGACGTAAATTCAAATTACTTCACAAAAATAAGTGAGTTCATATTGTAACATTAAAATAATGTTTTCAAATAAATATTGAGAACAAAAATATCAACCATAAATTGACGGATTGTCACAGCATTTAGCCCAACAGGATCTTTGTCCTCAAAGATCATCTTACCTTACTACTCGCTTCTTATAGAGTTAAAGCCATGTGGGTATTTCCTCCACATTCGGTCTTTTCTCACAAGTGCAATTTATTACAATACGCGAGTTTCATCAAACATAACTACGGGAATAAGATCTGGCTAATTGTTGACTTACTTTCTCTATCCATGATCTTCACGGGTTTCTGATGAATGCAACTTTTCGCCGATCTAAGCTTTACTAAGGAACAATTAGATTTTAACTTGATAGATATTCCATCAAGTTCGATTTACGAAACATAATTCACGCAGTTCTTGAAGTCCTAGGGTAGATCCAATTTATATGCCTTTCAATCCCAACTTTTACATCATCTCAATGGTCCCATACAACGAGGACTTATATCCCATGATTTGTCAGATCATGAATTCATTTTTCCAAGTAAAAAAAAAAATTGTGGCATAACTTCGCTACCCATTTGGCACTTCAAGATCTACATTTCACATTCACATAACCTCTTGCCCACTACCGGCTATCAATAATCAGATCCTAATTTCGATAATCATTTCAGATCTCGCGGGTCGGGTATTTTGTAAGGTTAGGTTCGCCATCATAGGAAACCTTAAACTTAAAATACATGTCCAACTCACTATGGGTGTATGTCGGATGTCTCCATCTCAACTCCTGCTTACGGATGCTCTAATATTTAGATCCTAACAAGATTCAATCTCAATCCTAATACGATGATTTATCAATGATAATCCTTCCAAAGGAAAACGATTATACGATTTATCACCAAAGGTCATTCATTCAAACATAAAACAACACTTATATTACTTTGTATCGTTACTTTACCTCGTCCCTTTGATTGGGGTGGTACATATTACTCTCATCAAGGTTCGTTCTCAATGATTTCTGAGCAAATCTCTAGAAATTTGATGCGAAGCGAGGATCTTGATAAAGATGTTTGATACAGGCACACTATGTTTACATAACTCCTTTAAATACAAAAGAGTTATTTTCTTCATCGAGATTCTATCATTAACAGGAATGATATTAGTAGATTTGGTCAGTCTGTCGACGATGACCCAAATTGAATCAAATTCAGATGATGACCTTTGCAATAGCTAGACGTTTACTAATGTATGAGGCGATGTCTGCCTTCATAATTTGCCATCAGTACAACTCTTCAAACAAAGATACTTTTAGTCGTAAATGATATAAATAGAATACTTATACTTACAAATTCCAACAGAACTATATCTCACAATCTCCATATTTAGGCAACCACAAGTGGCCTTTAAAACATTTAACGTTATTGGCTTCTTTATTTTAATGGTTCACATTAGACGCGAACTCCATTTATTATCTATATTATCCTTTTTACAAACATCGTTTATTTTTATATTGTTCGGCAATTTTTTTTGCACCTTCATTATTAAGGAACATGTCCTAACTGGTTCTTTATCTTTTGTACATAATGCGTCGGTATCTATATTCACTTCACATGATGATATAATTATCATGTCCACAATTCACTCAGATATTCTTTCTATATTATGCGTCAGTAATTACGTTTACCTTCCTGATGAAATAAATATCACAACCGTATTTATTAAAAATTATTTCTTCATATCTTGTATATTTTAGTTTCGTCTTTACTATCATTTTTATCCGTTTTACTCAATCCGTCGTCTAAAGCGTCGATAATTATTATAATTAATTAAATAATTATTAGTTAATATATTTTTTTTTGAAGCTTAAACGTAAAAGTATTAAATTTCTTAGTTCGACCAATTATATAAAATGTTCAAAAATAAATTTGAATTTAATTAACACGATTTTTGTTGATTTATCAAAAATAATTAATAGGATTCCTAAATGTTCGAAAATTATTTTTTTTTACTTTGGTCAAAGTTTTCTTAGTTGAAAAGCAAAAATTGTCGTTTTAAGTTTTCAGGTTATGGTATAAATGGTTTTACTCAATCCTTCTTAAGTTGTCTTAAGGTATGCAAAAACATTTACCCCTAAACAGGAGTTTAGTTAAATTTTTTGTGTATAAGGGAATAATCCCTTTAAAATCCTTTGTTAAAACATTTGTCAAAATATATTTGCACTTTCTTTTTAGTATAACTCAAAGTCTTAAAAGGGCTCTTAATTTTTGAAGAGTCTATATGCATACATCTTACCATTATTAATCCAACGGTCATTTTATGTAAAGGATTAAGTTTTAAATCCCTAAGCGTTAATGGTTCTAATCTTTGAAAAGTCAATATAGCTTCCATTATCTATTAATCACACGGTTAAATCATGCAAAGAAATAAGTCTTAAGTCTTATGTTAAATATTTAAGGTACATGTTTTCATTGTTCGGCCAATTCAGGGCAATTTATAAATAATTATTAACTCATTCTTATTCTTATAAACAAACAAATGATCCTTAATGATCACAAGCATGAATTTATCAAATTACGGCCTACACACGTGATTCATCAAATTTATGAATGCTACATGTGTATTAGTTAATCCAAACGACATCACGTGAAACTCATAATGTTCATTACAAGTACCGGATATAGTGATTGGAATACATAATCTTTTTCGCAGATGCGAAGTTGATGATAACCATGCTGAGGATCAAATTGCTAGAACCTTGTAAATGATCGAACAATTCTTCCATTTCGAGTTATGGATATCGTTTTCGATTGTCAATTTACTCAATTCACAGTAATCTATAAATATAAGGAATGATAACACCATAGCTCTTCATGATGACAGGCTTGGTAGAATAAAATCTTTCTCCGACAACTCTCTCAGTTGTACGGTAATTCCTTTAATTCAGATGGTGCTGACGTACAGTGCACACGCCACAGGTGCAGCACCGAGAATATAATCAATACCAAATTCAACTTGCCTTAATGGCAAAAGTCTAGGTAATTTATTAACAAATACCTCCTATAGTTTAGATAACATAAACATCTTTTAATAAATTCATATTAAGTTCTTCTAGATTACAATATCTATGACTAATTCACAACCATTCATGGTAAAAATTTTAAGTCTAAATGCAGGGTATGGACATCCATCAAGAATTATTTAGATCTCTTTTGATAATCAACATCTTATCATTTAGGGGAATTCTATTCGGGTTCCCATCAATTAAGACAATGTCGTCATGTCATAATCAATCAATCCATTCTACTGGCATTACCAACTTTTTGGTTTTATTGCCGTCGATAAGATGTGAACTTCTCAAAAGACTAATAATAACTCATAATCCTTCACAATTCAAGGATATCTGGAGACATAACTAACCTTAAAAGAGTAAGGTCAACGCATAATTTACGCGAGAGAATTTCAAATCAGATATAGACGAAAACATTTAACGAATATGAATATATCCCATGTTTTCATAATTTGAGTACGCATTCGAAAGCTCCTCGGATCGTTACCCAGGTCATTCAAATGAAATCAAATCAAAAGAAATGATAGGAATGTCGATACATCCAGTCGGGTATCAACACTCGGTAATCAGATACTTTTCCTAAGAATCTCACTACGTGAGAATTGGACAAGAACGGAATATCAATTTGTCAAATAAGACAAATTCCACAGATGAGTAAATTCAACTCAGAAGAATAGATGCTACAGGCACATATGTAGGTGTCCCTACTAATATGTCCTTATTTTGCACTTCTTGCAGATCTCATAAATTTTAATCTTTCACAATCTTCAAAGAAAATTTAGCGTTTATTAATCAGTTTTATGGTGACTACTAATCAGCCTTGCATGGTCCATTCCAAATTGTATGTAGGCGCGCAACTATATACAATTTCAATACTAACGATGCAATACTCAGTTCGTCAAAATTTTATCATCATGTTTATAATAAAAACATTTTCATGCTTAATTCTTAAATAAGAATCAAGAATAAATTTACAAAGATTTTCTTTGTTATGAAAACAATTACGTTTTCCAAGGTGTTTTATAAACAACTTCATTTCGATAACAATCACTTATAAATCTTACTTTGAATAATCCTTATAGTGATGAAATTTCAATTTTCTCAAAGGATACGGTTATAACTTTATAAAAACAATGAGTGATCTGCAAAAGAGTGATGAGGAGTGGTTCACCAAGAACTAACTACAATATAATAGGAAATGAGCATAGCTAAATAATCATGAGGTTCATGACCTCGATGCCACTCATGAAGAATGATCACAACGTAACTCAAATCAAGATGAGTACTTGTTCAATGGTTGCATCACTAATGCGAACATTAGGGTGAAGCAATAAAGGATAGATAACATCGATACATGTAGGATTTAGCAATCAAAGGTAGTCTTTTCATTAATCACAAACAAGTCAAAATTGTACCGTAACACATTACGTGTCACTATGTCATACAATTCTCAGAACTCATCCTACCAACTGATATCTCAGTTAAATTAGGGATTTTTAAAAGATACCACAATGGATACTAACCTACAAGAGTCATTAGGTGTTCCACATGTCCCGAAAGATCCATCGGTCCCAATTCAGAAGAAGATTTCTTCAATTAATTTCTTGGACACTGGGCATCCTCATTAGTGGACAACGGCCTAGGAACAACCCTTAACACGAATCAACAATCAATTAAAACCTTATAATTCAATCACAGGACTCAACAACTTCCTCTTAATAATTTCTTATTCCATACAGGTTAAATTTTTACTTTATCCAAGTTATAACAAATTTTATACTCAATTTAATATCCTACTTCATTTTCCAATACTTTCAATCTTATTCTTCGGCCTTATAAAGGCAATAAAAGCTCAATATAATCAACACTTAATTTCCAATCCTATATTTCTTACAACAACAATTACCAAATGAGTCTCTAGTATGAAATAACTCATACATTCAATCAAAATTACAAAACCAAGACAATCCCGAAAAATTTAATAATACAAGTGTTATTACTATACCCTTTTATTTAACACTTATTCTTTTAAACACTTGCACTCTCGATATTGACCCGTCTTAAGACGCCAAGTCAACGCAAGTCAACTTATCATTTTACTTCCCTCGGACCAGTAACTAAGTCATTTATATAATGACTTAACACTTGAGTAAATCACTATGTCCAATGGCGAATACTCAACTCACGCCACATAATTATTGAACTACGTGTCCAAAATATCAATCAGCATGTACACTCCAAATGTACACACTAATCTACCCTATCTAGACTTGTCCGATTTCGACGAAACTTGGTCACAAACTCACTTATTATATGAATAAGACTCAATTTAAGTTTCATTCCAAAATATTACTCCTAAGACCTTCTTCCCCACACATCTTCGTGTTGTAAAAACCGGACAGTTTTACGCCTTTGACTTGTAAAACTATTTTGACATATTTAAACAACTCCATTTATAAAACCGACTCTCGGGTTTCAAAATACACTCATGACCTGAGGTCTAGCAACTTACATCAGTCCTTGAATATTTTTAAAACTCGTTCTATGGTCCCCGAGATCCGATCCAAATATCGACAACAATTTTCGGATTGTGCCGATACTCGTCTCCCGGTACACGAATAATCAAAACATCATAACTTTTGATCCGTAATGAGCTAGAAGCTCATTCAAGCGGCAAATCGAAGCTAAAAGAATTATATACAAGCCTATCCTATTAGTTTAATCAAATTCAAACAGTAAGAGTTTTGAAAATAGCCTTTTACCCACTGGTCTAAAACACCTCTTTCAAAACCATAACAAATCATCTTTTTGACCTATTTCAATCATTCCTACACCCCTAATAACAACTTGTAATCAATCTAAACAAACCCAAACATTCCTAATCATAAGTATGATCATCCTCCTCCAAAACCCAAATCAAAAGAACACATGTATTTCAAGAAAATAATATTAAAATAATAATAACATCATAAGAGGAACCATACCATAGTTAAATAGATCAAAACACCAAGAACACCCAAACCCCTCAAAAATTTCGTGGGTTTTGGGGCTGAAATCACCAAAATAAAACATTTTCATGCTCCAATATTTCAATAGTGTGTTCCTAAACACAATCAAACACAAACCCAATGATTTAATTAGATCAAATCAATGTTTTTAACAAAATTATCAAAATCAAATCTTAAGAAAAATGTTGTTGCATGTTGGATTTTCTTGATGGGATTTACTTACAATGATGTTTTAAGGATGGGTCATTGCTTAGATTTTCCAAAAATCAAATTTTGATGGTGGTTTGATGGTAGTGGTGTTGAGCCGTGAGCTAGAGAGAAGGAAAAGGGGAGACAAAAATTTTTGGAGTGTTAAAATGAGAGTGTGTGTGAAAAAATGGTTTATATATAGTGGTGGAAGGACTAAATGTGCAATATTAGATATCTTTTGGCCTTGTTTGCCAATTAGTTTGCAAAGAGCGGGAAATGATAACTAGTCGTTTTTTTTTGTAAATTTACGAGAGTCGGTTTTCATCCCGGATTCATAAATATATTAAGTCTCGTTCAATAAAATACTTTTTCAAGGATTTAAACGCACACGAAAAGCAATAGTAAGGTTCCGACTCGACTTAATAGGTAATGAAACGAAAATTCCAAAAATCTCCAATATCGAGATTATCGATAATAAAACGTAAAATTTTGGGCATCCGTCGGTATCGCGATCACTAATAGTTCTCGTCATTCGTTAAAACGTAAAACACGAGAATTAAAAATAAATACAATAAAATCATTCATATGATGAATTTGAGAATATAATATCGATACGTAATGTTTTTCTTGCCGGTCTTCATCAAAACGACATTCTTACGTTAAGTTTCAAGCCATAACCTTCTCGGTTAATCGATAATTTAAAATTCTCATTAAAGTAAACATATAATATTTAATAGTCGAGATTGAAATAACAACCTGAAATTGACGGATTGTCACATGGTGCCTTTGAATTGTGATTGTATGGTTAATCTTGAATGATAGTTGTTAATTCATAATTGTAACACATTGTCCATATGTTATTTTATTGATAGTTGTTATTCACAGCTTATAACTATTTTGGGGTTGGAGTCTAAACCTATGACTCTCACCAACTTTATGTTGACGTGTTTTAGTGTCTCTTTCAGGTGATAATGTGGTTAAGCGTGATAATAGGAGTGGCTAGTTGGGAGGCTTAGGATTGCATTGGAGGAACCCATTTTCCTCTTAGTCTTTACTTATGTATGAATAAGTGATACCTTGTAGACACCTATATGTTTGTATTTGTTAATTGTATGTCTTTGGTAAGAGGTAGACCTGTTACCTACTTACCTAGGCGCCTGCATTATTTGTGATATCTTTATAAAATTTTGTCACCATTTATGATATTTCCATTTCATTTAGTTATCTCTATAGACACGCTATTGTTATGATGATATCCATACTTTGCGCCCCATATTCTGCCATGGTGGGGTGTGACAGAATGGTATCAGAGACAATGGTTATAGAGAATTAGGTTGCCTAGTCTAGTATCCTAGTCTATAGCTTAAGGGTCCATGCATGTAGGTGTCATAGGGGTATGTGTGCATTATAGTATATGAAGTGCTTAAGTGTTAATTTTGTTTTGGATATTTATTTACTTTCATATTTAATTATTGAGATAAAATATATGTAAGTACATTTATTTATTTTCTATTGATGCGACGTATGAACCGGAAGTGTAGGAAACTTTTTAGTATTATCCATGTCGCGTAGAAGAAGAGGTGCGCTAGGTAATAATAGGATAGTACCGATGTTGAGTCTGTGACTAGTAGTAGATTCAAATTTCCGCTTAAATGGTTATGATCATTTTTTTAATGTTGGATATTTTGTTGTTATTGATTTGTTTTGGCGTTTGATCCTCGAGTTATGAATGAAGTTAGGGTTGACGTATGAGATGTTCTTATTTTACCTATATGGTATATACATAGAGTGTATTTTATGTGGTATATATGTGGTAGACTTATGTGTTCCGTGTAGTACTAATTTCTTATAAGTGTCGTCATAGTAGGGAGTACATGGGTGAAAGGGGACATCTATAATTATGGAGGCCTACGTAATTATCTATGTGCCACAACACTAATGGACTTCCAAGTATGGTTGCATGAAAAAAGGGTTAGTACATGGTTGTTTATGATGAGATCTATATTTTGGGTATTTGTATACAATAGGGTTTATGTAATGGTTGCCTATGATATGGCTATTGTTTTTTTGTGTTATATGTTTTGGGTTATAGTCGTGTTGTGTGATTATGGGATCACATGATATGGTTTGGTTTTGGTGATGGGTTTTATGCCTTGTTGTGGCATGGTGAGATGGTGATTACTCGTATGGAAAAACGAGTGTATGACGCGATCGATTGACTTGACATGTATGATAATGGGTATGTTTTGAGAGATTTAATAGGTATATATATGCAGATGTATATATAGTAGTAGATGTTATGTTATGATATACGGTCGTTCAATAGTTATTATAACTTGAACGTACCTAGTGTTCTCTCGTGTTTATAAAGTTTATTAGTGCTGGAGTTTGATGGAGTTCTAACGACGTTTGAGTATTTTTGATGTGTGTCTACATTCGGGTATGTATTTTAATTAATGAGAACTACTAAATATTCTTGATAAGTCTGGCTAAATATAGGAAACGATTTTGAAAATAATTTGTAAGTAAATGGTAAGATATCGTGACTTACATATCTTTTTATTAAGTTTGTGGTAGTAAGTTATAAAAAAAATTGTCTTGAAAATAATTGGATTAGTTTTCTAGGTAACATGTGATAATACATTTTAAAGGGTAAAGAAATTTTATAATAATTTTCTTAAGTGGAGTTAAAATTTTAGAAGTATTTAAATGGACGGAAAGAGTAAAAAGAGAGATTTTATTTTAATAATGATAATAATAACACAACACTTTGTAAACGTGTAATAGTTAGTTATAGCAAGTCTAAATGGATTATATAAAATAGTTATAATATAGAATAAAATGAATAAAAACACCATATTTTATAAACACGTATTAGTTTCATAATAACAAGTGAAATGAGTTTAATGTGAGTAAACAAGATAATGGTTAGAATAACATTATACTATAATAACTAGTGAATACCTTTGATAAAATAATGAAGATAAAAGATGAGTTTATTATTAAATGAGATGATAGATAAAGTGAGTTTTAGTACACTAACTGAGCTGTGCCCTTTGATAGTAACGGAGATGGTAAAATATGACTATGATTTCATTTATTGGTGTTAAAGAATGTTCCCAATGTGAAGTAACTAATTGAGATGAAAATCTATAATTTTCTAAGATATTGAAATTTGGTAATACTAATCGTGACGAGTCTAATTTTTTGTTGTTGGCACACTCCATTGAATCTTTCAGATTACATTCTTTCGTTTCAGTTGTTTTGGCTACGGTTCGTTATGGTTGATATTTCGGTTTACCCTATATTTATTATGGGAGACGACCGTTTGGAATTCTTTTGGTACACGTCATGGTTGATTTAGTTATGCGGTTGTGGAAACGTTAGGATGGGAGGATAGAGTTGGGTAGTATTACTTATGGATAGATATTAGAATGGAGAGATGTATTTTGGTTTAAAGGTTGTGTTGAAGGAATGATTAAGATTTGTGTAGTTGTGAAACTAAGATTGGTTACGGGAATAAGGGAGTAAGTAAAGTTAGTTGACTGGTCGTGGGAACGAGATGTCATGCTATGAGAAGTTGGTTGAAGTACCATTAGGAGATTGATGAAAGTACTAGCGGATGTGAGGGTAGAGTAGAAAGTTTCTACTAATGGAAAGATGGGGAAAATAACACGCAATGGAATTGGTATAGTTATGGAGGCAAGGTAGTAGTAGACACATGAAGGAAAACATGGATGTGAAAGAATGATTGGTAGGAGGCTGATTAATGGTGAAGTACAACAAGTAAGGAAGAGTGAGCCATTGATGGGTTGAAGTACCTTTAGAAATATTGTGGTAGATGAGTTGAAGTTAGAAGCTACTGGGTAGTGTGAAGTTCCTAGGTAGCATCATAGAGACGAGAAGGAGTGCGTGAAGAGCTACATCGTGAAGCAAGGAGCTGAAAGGAATACGTGTCGGCTGCTAGAAGGATGCAAGAGATTTCTAAGGAGTCATAGAGGTTGCAAGGAATGGAAAGGTGACAAGCACTATGATTGGAATCTTCGTATGGTTTGTGACAAAGAAGGACAGATCGAGTACCGGAGTGGAGCTACAAAGAGCTGAACCAGTGGATCGTGATGAAGTGAATACATAACATGGGGGATTAAGAACTCGTGGAAATAACAAGGGGAGTCGAGTGACTACGTAGATAGAATTTTGTAGAAATCAATATTGAGGGATGAGTAGTGAAGCTGAACTGAATAAGTTCGTGGAGAAGTGATTAGAAAGTCGGTTTTGTGAAGGTGTTATGAAAGATCTATGGAAGAGACAATTATGAATTATCCAATGCACCAACTATTTCCATAGATTTGATGAATGATGTGACAAATCTAACATTTTCAGGTAGTGAAATATTTTCTCGTATAATATTTTGAAACTTATTTTTGTGTTGGTTGACGAACTCACAATTTACGGATTTAAATTTGGGCTTACGTGCATAATTTGGCGTCTTTTACGACTAAACCGGAAACCTTAGGATTACGTATTTACGTTTTTGAACTCCGTTTTTGATGAGACAATTTTTATTGGATTCGTTTTGTGACGGTGATTCATAATTTATAAAAAACGTTTTTCATAAAACGACCCGAGGGCACGCAAATCGAGAAAACTAGAATCGAGAAATACCCGTAAACTAGTGAGATGGGACAAAACACTTTGCCCATCCCACTAGCTTACATGGAACGGTTAAAATGACTCACCACACATAGGTGGCACAAGACTTAACTTGTTTATACAAGTGTAAGCTCATGCTTACACTTTAAGCTAAACCATCCACCACTACACAAAACCAACAAATGGTTTTCACTTAACCATTTCTTACATGCAATTCACTCTCAAAACTCTCTCTACTTCATCTTTGTGCCGTCCCAAATCAAGCCACAAACACCCTCATTGATCTTTTCTAACTACAAACCACATGTTTACTAGTCCTATTAAGGTGTTTCCTTGAAACCTTGATCATTTGGTGGCCATATAACCAACTTTGGAGGTGATTTGCTTGTGTCCTAGGGCTGATTTTCCAACATATGATCTTGATATTTGATGGTCTTGGAGATACTTGTTGTGTTCATCAAGTTCTTGCCTTCCTAAAACAAGAAATCCACTTGGATTGGTAAAGAAGATCATCCTCTACATTTTTCTCTTATTATTTTGTAAAGAACAAATGTATTTTCTTTCATTTTGTATATGTATATGATGTATATATGATGATAAAAATGTTGTGTGAGGATCAAGTGTTGATAAACATGCTTAAAAATGATGATAACCATAAGAAATGAAGCTAAAATCATGTCTAATTAGTTGGCTGTATAAAAACAGTAGATAACTAAATGAAGAACTGATAAAAATGCATGGTTTGATCTATTTACAGTAAAGTAGATGATGTTATACACATGTGAGAGTTGGCCATGCAATGGAATCAAGATAATGAGTGAGATATGATCAAAACAAGTTAGGTGGTACAATCTGAATAAGCAGTTTTGTAGGGACTGTTAAGGCAACTTAAACTCAAAATGGGCAGTAGCTATAACTAAGTTATATTTAGCACATATTATGAAGAAGTTGTCATCTAAAAATGAGCTTCTAAGTCATTGTAGAACTCTAGATATGATAAAAATGGTGAATGTGAAGTTAAAAATCAGATTTTGGAAATAATGTTTATTATTATTATATAAGCACTCACTTTATAATTTATAAAATGTAAAGTATAAACCCACTAACTTATAAAACTTATTTATATAAATGTATAAAAGGTTAATTAAATGGGTAAAATATATAAATGGTGGTAAAAGTAATATTTATAAGTAGTAAAAACTATAAACTTGATTTTTACGACTTTTTCGGCTATCGCCGTGAAATTAACGTTTTTCATCAACTAAAACTTAGACGACCAAACCCGTCTAATGTAAAGTTTATAAAAGATATATACTGATGTATAAGTAACTAAGACAAGTAAAAACCGATAAAACCCGAACTATAAGAATTACGGACAATTACGAGCTAACTAAACCTATTAGACTAATAATTGGACTTAATAAGACAAATACTTGTAAAAAGAATTATTTGGGCTTAACCCAATAGGACCCAACATGAAAAGTATATATACTGATCATATAGGTATAAAATGGGTAAAAACAAGTAAAAGAACTTATAAAATACTTAATGAACTTAAAATAGGTAAAATCGGTAAAACTTGTGAACTAGTAAGACGATACTAAAACGTAAACACTAAAATGAGTAAATGAGGATTTATAAACCCACTTGATCATCATCATATGTACAAAATCATATATATGTATATTGTTATTTTGATAAAAGTCATTGGACCGAGTCTAAGACCGATTATTATTTATATAGGTTTCCGTGACCGAAGCACGCCCGTAGCCGATAATCCGCCTTTCATTAACAACGTGAGTTCATAGCCTCGCACTCTTTTAAATGTTTTATAAAATGATTTGTAAACCCGCGAGGGAGATAACATGCTAGATTTTTATAAAAATAGAACACAAGTAGTCCCGATTGTATGCTAAATGAGATGGACCCGAATGATGCTATGACCCTTTATTCGAGACTAAAAGGATTATTAGTAGTTAGGTTATGTCACTTAAAGTCCCATTAGCATGAATTGTGAACTACCGGGATTTGGTAGACGCTTATGCATTTGATAGTACTATTTGGGGACGATCACCCCAGTTCGCGCCTTGACGGTTGATCCCCGTCGTACCACATTGATTGGTAAGCGAATTTATGTATGAGAAGATTCCATAGCGTGATTTTTGTGACGACACGCTAACTTAGATGGGCAAATTGTTTGTCGGGTTCGTGGCCCGCTGTTTTCACAGTAAGGTAACAATGTCATGCGGCTAATAATAATCCTAATCCAAATAAAAATGTATCCTATATATGATAACGACGCTATTACGATGAATATATTACCTATCATGGTAATATAGAGACTACGGTCTCATGGACGGTTTCAGATGTATGCTTGATTTATATATTGCCTGACTAGCAATATGTGGACTTACTTCCGATATTATACTTGTGTTCTGGTTTTAAATGATTGTAAATGATTGTTTTATATAACGGATTTCATTAAACTCTATGAATTCACTCGGCATTCGCTGATATGATTTTTGCATGTTTTCTATCTCAGGTGCTTGAAGGTAATCCGGATGGAGATCGACTCTGATGGCCCACACTTAATATTAAAAATGTTCATTCGATCTGTGTTTTGTAAACTTAATGACCTGTATAATTTGGGACCTGTTGTACACTTTTAAACCTTTTTATCGAATGAATGTTTGTTAAACCTTGTACAACCATTTTTATGTGTTGTCTATGATTGGAGTTATTGTGCTATCCCGTAACACTCTGAAAGACCCTTCCGTTGTACCGATACGAAAAATGAGAGTGTTACAGTTTGGTACCAGAGCTCTCGTTGTAGAGAACAAAAGATTTTTTTAAAAAAAAACCAAGGTTTTGAACAAAACTTTTCAAAATCTTTTGACAATGAACATTTTAGAAAATATTTGAAAAATCTTTTGACTATAACGGTGCCAGAGATCTCCGACGTTACCAACAAGCCCTATTGAGAAGATATATATTTTCATATATATAATTTAATTTATATATATGTATATATCGTGATTTCATTATGTAATTGTTTAACTAGTATGTTATCCTAATACGAGATAAATATATATAAATGCAGATTGTCATGGCTGACCCTAATATTCCTGTAGAAAACCATGCTATTCCCGAACCTAATATAGAAGATGATCCTTATTTAGACTTAGTAGATTTTGATATTGATGATGAGGAGGAACCATTTGAGGATCCCGAGCCCGAGTTAGGACTAGGAGATCAGATTGCCCCTCAGGTTGACTTAGTAGAGAATGAGATTGAGAATGTGGGTAATGAGAATGTGGATATTGAGAATGCTGATATTGAGAACAATGATGAGATTGGGTTAGATGAGTTAGATGATGAGATTGACGACGAGGAAGTCGAGGAAGATGTAGGTATAGATGTTGAGGTTGATGACGATGAGGAAGCTGAGCTTATATATCCGTATGATGTTCCAGAAGGCGAGCCTTTGCCCCCACCAGTTTGTTTGTCTGATTCCGAGGATGAGTTACCTAGGGATGAAATGTCTGAATCGTCTGAATCTGATTCTGAATCAGAGGAGGATGAGGATGACGATGCACCTGACGGTACTAATGGTATTGCTACTCGTAGACGTGAGATAGGAGAGTCGTCTAGTGCTCGAGAGGCTACTCATATTGATGGTCTTGCACCATGGGCCTTAAGACGTGATCTAGATGCTTCCCGTGTTAAGAGTTGTGTGACAGAGGTTGGATTAGGTGTTGTTGAGACTCAGGTTGCTTATTTAGAGTCGAAGGCTAAGGTTGGCGAGAAAGAGCGAGAATTGCTTAGTCTGGATTTGAGTGATGTAGAACGTGGTTTGAATGAGGCTTTTAGGAGGTTATCGGTGTTGGAAAGTGGTGAGTATGCTGCTATGAAGAGAAAGGTGAATTCTTTGGAGATTCAGTTGAGTGTGGCTCGTGCGATGCGTGAGAAAGCCGAAAAGGAGTTGAATGTATCCGTGGGTTGGAACAGTAGATTTTATGCTGACATGGTTGAAAGAGGAGTAATCCGTAAGCGCCCAGCTGAAGATGTGTCTAGTGATCGTCCGGCGAAGATCCAGAAGACGATGGATGATGGACCATCTAGCGGTTCTCAGTAGACCAGTCTGTATTTAGTAGTGACCTTTATATCTTTTGTGTTTATAGCTTTGACTGAACCGACTTGTTAGTAGTAGACTTGGCACGAATTTTGAGTGTATATAGTGTTAGAACTTTGATATGGATGTACTAAGACAATACTTTTGTTTCAGATCGAATGAAATATGTATCTTGTCTTGAATTCCATATTGTGCCTTATTTGTATCTTGATTATGAATTCGATCCATATTATATGAATCCTTGTTGGATGAATGCTTAATGCTTTGAAATTGTGGAATAATAGAACTATGCCGCCCAAGAAGGCTGTGACTGAGGATGATGTACGTAGGATTATTACGGAGCAAGTTACCGCATCTATGACTGAATTTATGGCAAATGCTAGAAATGAAGCTGGCGGTAGTGGAGCTGGCGGTAGTGGAATTGGCGGTACTAATGTGAATGTGAATGCTAATAATGTGAATGCTAATAATGTGAATGCTAATGCTGGAGGAAATGTAGGAGGACTTGGAACCAATGCACCTGAAGTTGGTGGCTGTACTTATGTGACGTTCATGAAGTGTGAACCTCTACCTTTTAATGGAACTGAAGGTGCTGTAGGACTAAGCCAGTGGATCGAGAAGATTGAATCGGTGTTTAGGATTAGTAAGTGTAAGGAGGAAGATAAGGTGACTTTTGCTATGGCTACTCTTAAAGGTCGTGCGTTGACTTGGTGGAACGGGAGAATTGCTTTCATGGGTCTTGATGCTGCTAATGCTACTCCTTGGGCTGAAATCAAGAAGTGGATGACTTTGGAGTTTTGTCCTCGTAGTGTGATCATTAGGTTAGAACAAGAGTTGATTCATCTGAGAATGAAAGGTGTGGACATTGATAGTTACACGAACCGATTCCATGAGTTGGCCTTGCTATGTCCTCGATTGGTTGAACCCGAAGAGATCCGAATTGAGCAATATGTGAAAGGGTTGACCAGGATTATCCGGGGGTACGTGACATCATCTAAACCACTGACCATTGATGATGCTGTTCGAATGGCTTACCAACTCATTGGACAGATAATTCAGGATAAGGAAGATGAAGCCCGTGTAGGTGAGAAAAGAAAGGGAGACGGTGAGCGTGTAGATAGAGGTGATTATAGGAAGAATTTCAATCGCCGTCAGAACCAGAGAAAGGGGAATGCAAATGCTATTACCAACAATGCACCGCGCAACGATGATAGATGTCCTAAGTATGGCAACAAGAGGCATCCTGGCGACTGCTGGAAGTGCCGAAATTGCGGAAAGCTTGGACACAAGGTTGAAAGGTGTAAGAAGGGAACCATTTGCTTCAACTGTAATGAGGAAGGTCGTAGGAAATCGGAATGCCCCAAGTTGAAAGCGATTGTACCTGGAAGAAACCCCCAGGGTGGTATCTACCAACTTGGAACAATTGAGGTGAAGAAAGAGGATCCGAATGTCGTTACCGGTACGTTTTTACTCAACAATCATTATGTTGTTGCTTTATTCGATTCGGGTGCCGATAGGAGCTTTGTATCCACTAAATTTAGTGCCCTTATTGATATTGAACCTGTTGAGATAAGTACTAGTTACGAGGTGGAATTGGCTGATGGTAAATTAGTGAAAACTAATAAGCTATTAGAAGGATGCTCTCTAAATATCTTGAACCATTCCTTTCCGATTGATTTGATGTTGATAGAATTAGGTAGTTTCGATATTATTATTGGTATGGATTGGTTGTCATTGAATAATGCTACTATTTTATGTGGAGAAAAGAAGGTTAAGATTCCTCTTAGGAATAGAACGTTAGTAATTGATGGTAGTCGAGGTGAATCCCGTTTGAAAATCGTTTCATGTATTAAAGTCCAAAAGTACATCAGGAACGGTTGTGAGTTATTCTTAGCTCAAGTGACCGGGAATGAGTCTAGGGAGAAACGATTGGAAGATGTACCTATTATTTGTGATTTTCCTGAGGTATTTCCTAAAGATTTACCAGGACTTCCACCGATAAGGCAAGTAGAGTTTCGAATCGATTTAATTCCTGGTGCTGCACCGGTGGCACGTGCGCCTTACCGATTAGCCCCTTCTGAATTAAAGGAGTTATCTGAGGAACTTAAGGAGTTGTCTGATAAAGGTTTTATTCGACCGAGCTCGTCGCCTTGGGGAGCTCCAGTCTTGTTCGTTAAGAAGAAGGATGGATCTTTTCGTATGTGCATTGATTATAGGGAACTAAATAAGTTGACAATTAAGAATCGATATCCTTTACCTAGGATTGATGATTTGTTTGATCAACTGCAAGGATCTAGTGTGTATTCTAAGATAGATTTGCGGTCAGGATATCACCAACTTCGCGTCCGTGAAGAAGATATTCCTATAACTGCATTTAGAACTCGTTATGGACACTATGAATTTCAAGTAATGCCATTTGGGTTAACTAACGCACCTGCGGTTTTCATGGATTTAATGAATCGAGTGTGCAAGCCCTACTTGGATAAATTTGTGATTGTGTTTATTGACGATATTCTAATCTATTCTAAGAATGAAGATGAGCATAGAGAACATTTGAGGATTGTTTTGAAGTTGTTGAAGGATGAAAGGTTGTATGCTAAGTTTTCGATGTGTGATTTATGGTTGGATTCTGTGCAATTTCTTGGTCATGTGATTAACAGAGATGGAATTCATGTTGATCCTGCAAAGGTTGAAGCTATTAAGAATTGGTCTGCACCGACAACGCCAACGGAAGTGCGACAGTTCTTAGGATTAGATGGCTATTATAGGCGATTCATTAAAGAATTTTCTTTGATAGCTAAACCCTTGACTAAGCTTACTCAGAAGAATAAACCTTTCGTTTGGGGAAGTGATGAAGATGGAGCATTTCAGACATTGAAGCAAAAATTATGTAGTGCGCCAATCTTATCATTACCCGAAGGGAGTGAAGATTTTGTAGTGTATTGTGATGCATCTCTTAGAGGTTATGGAGCTGTGTTGATGCAGAGAGAGAAAGTGATAGCTTATGCTTCTAGGCAATTAAGGAAGAATGAGGAGAATTATACTACTCATGATCTTGAGTTAGGAGCTGTGGTCTTTGCTCTTAGGTTGTGGAGACATTATCTGTATGGCACCAAGTGTACGGTATTCACCGATCACAAAAGCCTACAGTATATTCTCGATCAGAAGGAGTTGAACATGAGGCAACGAAGATGGATAGAGTTGTTAAGTGATTATGATTGTGATATAAAGTATCACCCAGGAAAAGCCAACGTTGTTGCTGATGCGTTGAGTAGGAAAGATAGAGAGCCTATCAGGGTGCGTTCTCTAGTCTTGACCGTGCACAATAATTTGCCTGAGCAAATTAGAAATGCGCAAATAGAAGCTTGTAAGAAGGAGAATTTTGTTAATGAAGGGTTCCGAGGAGAAGGAGATCCTTTAGAGGTTAGAGCTGATGGAGTGAAATGTTTAAGAGGTCGTATGTGGATACCTAAGTTTGGAGGCTTAAGAGATTTGATTATGTTAGAATCCCATAAATCTAAGTATTCCATTCATCCGGGATCTGATAAGATGTACCATGATTTGAAGAAGTTGTACTGGTGGCCGAATATGAAAGCTGACATAGCTATGTATGTTCTTCAATGCTTGACTTGTGCTAGAGTCAAAGCTGAACATCAAAAGCCATCAGGACTACTTCAACAACCAAAGATTCCTGAATGGAAGTGGGAGCGAATTACGATGGACTTTATCACCAAGCTTCCTAGAACATCATCTGGAAACAATTCGATTTGGGTTATTGTCGATAGACTGACCAAATCAGCACACTTCATTCCGGTTAAGGAGCAGTTCTCACTGGAGAAGCTGACTCGAATATACCTGGATAATGTCGTATGCAAGCATGGAGTGCCTGTATCGATCATTTCAGATCGAGATCCTAGATTCGCATCGAATTTTTGGAAATCTCTCCAAAGATCTTTGGGAACGAATCTCGACATGAGCACTGCTTATCACCCCCAGACTGATGGGCAGAGTGAAAGGACGATACAAACACTGGAAGATATGTTGAGAGCTTGTGTGTTAGACTTTGTTAAGAATTGGGATAAACATTTGTCGTTAGCAGAGTTTTCATATAACAATAGTTACCATTCTAGTATTAAGGCTGCACCGTTTGAAGCTTTGTATGGTAGGAAGAGTAGATCTCCTGTATGTTGGAGTGAAGTTGGGGATACCCAGCTCACGGGACCGGAATTGATCCGGGAGACTACGGAGATGATAGTTCAGATTAAGAAGAGGTTGTTGACTGCCCGTAGTAGACAGAAAAGTTACGCGGATGTGCGGCGGAAGCCAATGGAGTTTGAAGTGGGTGACCGAGTAATGTTGAAAGTATCGCCATGGAAAGGCGTTATAAGATTTGGAAAACGAGGAAAATTGAATCCCCGTTATATTGGACCCTTTAAGATTCTATCTAGAGTAGGTCCGGTGGCTTACAAACTAGAGTTACCCCCAGAACTTCATGGTGTTCACAACACATTCCATGTATCTAATCTGAAGAAATGTCTAGCAGTGAGTGATGAGAAAATTCCGTTAGGTAAGGTTCGAATAGATGGGAAGTTGCATTTTATCGAAGAGCCCGTAGAAGTTATGGACCGTGAGGTAAAGCAACTGAAACAAAGTCGGATACCTATTGTTAAGATCCGATGGAATTCAAAGCATGGACCGGAGTATACTTGGGAACGAGAGGATGAAATGTGGAAGAAATATCCGCACCTCTTCGATTTCAATAAGAAACGGACATCCAAATGAAATGGATCACGAGGACGTTGATCCCTTTTAGGAGGAAAAGCTGTGACAAATCTAACATTTTCAGGTAGTGAAATATTTTCTCGTATAATATTTTGAAACTTATTTTTGTGTTGGTTGACGAACTCACAATTTACGGATTTAAATTTGGGCTTACGTGCATAATTTGGCGTCTTTTACGACTAAACCGGAAACCTTAGGATTACGTATTTACGTTTTTGAACTCCGTTTTTGATGAGACAATTTTTATTGGATTCGTTTTGTGACGGTGATTCATAATTTATAAAAACGTTTTTCGTAAAACGACCCGAGGGCACGCAAATCGAGAAAACTAGAATCGAGAAATACCCGTAAACTAGTGAGATGGGACAAAACACTTTGCCCCATCCCACTAGCTTACATGGGACGGCTAAAATGACTCACCACACATAGGTGGCACAAGACTTAACTTGTTTATACAAGTGTAAGCTCATGCTTACACTTTAAGCTAAACCATCCACCACTACACAAAACCAACAAATGGTTTTCACTTAACCATTTCTTACATGCAATTCACTCTCAAAACTCTCTCTACTTCATCTTTGTGCCGTCCCAAATCAAGCCACAAACACCCTCATTGATCTTTTCTAACTACAAACCACATGTTTACTAGTCCTATTAAGGTGTTTCCTTGAAACCTTGATCATTTGGTGGCCATATAACCAACTTTGGAGGTGATTTGCTTGTGTCCTAGGGCTGATTTTCCAACATATGATCTTGATATTTGATGGTCTTGGAGATACTTGTTGTGTTCATCAAGTTCTTGCCTTCCTAAAACAAGAAATCCACTTGGATTGGTAAAGAAGATCATCCTCTACATTTTTCTCTTATTATTTTGTAAAGAACAAATGTATTTTCTTTCATTTTGTATACGTATATGATGTATATATGATGATAAAAATGTTGTGTGGGGATCAAGTGTTGATAAACATGCTTAAAAATGATGATAACCATAAGAAATGAAGCTAAAATCATGTCTAATTAGTTGTCTGTATAAAAACAGTAGATAACTAAATGAAGAACTGATAAAAATGCATGGTTTGATCTATTTACAGTAAAGTAGATGATGTTATACACATGTGAGAGTTGGCCATGCAATAGAATCAAGATAATGAGTGAGATATGATCAAAACAAGTTAGGTGGTACAATCTGAATAAGCAGTTTTGTAGGCACTGTTAAGGCAACTTAAACTCAAAATGGGCAGTAGCTATAACTAAGTTATATTTAGCACATATTATGAAGAAGTTGTCATCTAAAAATGAGCTTCTAAGTCATTGTAGAACTCTAGATATGATAAAAATGGTTAATGTGAAGTTAAAAATCAGATTTTGGAAATAATGTTTATTATTATTATATAAGCACTCACTTTATAATTTATAAAATGTAAAGTATAAACCCACTAACTTATAAAACTTATTTATATAAATGTATAAAAGGTTAATTAAATGGGTAAAATATATAAATGGTAGTAAAAGTAATATTTATAAGTAGTAAAAACTATAAACTTGATTTTTACGACTTTTTCGGCTATCGCCGTGAAATTAACGTTTTTCATCAACTAAAACTTAGACGACCAAACCCGTCTAATGTAAAGTTTATAAAAGATATATACTGATGTATAAGTAACTAAGACAAGTAAAAACCGATAAAACCCGAACTATAAGAATTACGGACAATTACGAGCTAACTAAACCTATTAGACTAATAATTGGACTTAATAAGACAAATACTTGTAAAAAGAATTATTTGGGCTTAACCCAATAGGACCCAACATGAAAAGTATATATACTGATCATATAGGTATAAAATGGGTAAAAACAAGTAAAAGAACTTATAAAATACTTAATGAACTTAAAATAGGTAAAATCGGTAAAACTAGTGAACTAGTAAGACGATACTAAAACGTAAACACTAAAATGAGTAAATGAGGATTTATAAACCCACTTGATCATCATCATATGTACAAAATCATATATATGTATATTGTTATTTTGATAAAAGTCATTATAAACCTCTTTTAAATGTTTTATAAAATGATTTGTAAACCCGCGAGGGAGATAACATGCTAGATTTTTATAAAAATAGAACACAAGTAGTCCCGATTGTATGCTAAATGAGATGGACCCGAATGATGCTATGACCCTTTATTCGAGACTAAAAGGATTATTAGTAGTTAGGTTATGTCACTTAAAGTCCCATTAGCATGAATTGTGAACTACCGGGATTTGGTAGACGCTTATGCATTTGATAGTACTATTTGGGGACGATCACCCCAGTTCGCGCCTTGACGGTTGATCCCCGTCGTACCACATTGATTGGTAAGCGAATTTATGTATGAGAAGATTCCATAGCGTGATTTTTGTGACGACACGCTAACTTAGATGGGCAAATTGTTTGTCGGGTTCGCGGCCCGCTGTTTTCACAGTAAGGTAACAATGTCATGCGGCTAATAATAATCCTAATCCAAATAAAAATGTATCCTATATATGATAACGACGCTATTACGATGAATATATTACCTATCATGGTAATATAGAGACTACGGTCTCATGGACGGTTTCAGATGTATGCTTGATTTATATATTGCCTGACTAGCAATATGTGGACTTACTTCCGATATTATACTTGTGTTCTGGTTTTAAATGATTGTAAATGATTGTTTTATATAACGGATTTCATTAAACTCTATGAATTCACTCGGCATTCGCTGATATGATTTTTGCATGTTTTCTATCTCAGGTGCTTGAAGGTAATCCGGATGGAGATCGACTCTGATGGCCCACACTTAATATTAAAAATGTTCATTCGATCTGTGTTTTGTAAACTTAATGACCTGTATAATTTGGGACCTGTTGTACACTTTTAAACCTTTTTATCGAATGAATGTTTGTTAAACCTTGTACAACCATTTTTATGTGTTGTCTATGATTGGAGTTATTGTGCTATCCCGTAACACTCTGAAAGACCCTTCCGCTATGCCGATACGAAAAATGAGAGTGTTACAAATGAAGTATGGAATTTCGGTTGGATGGGATAGTGTAGGAATTAGGCAGAACCATGGAAGGAGATGACCAAGTATTCCTAGAAGATGATGATTGAAAGTACCTCATGTTGGTGCAATCAAAATAGAAGTATGAGATTTGAATAAGAATTTAAAATATGGCTTAGTTTAGACAAATAGAAACTAATATGGGTATAAGATGAGAGTGTGATCCGCATGGGATCACATGAAACTCTAGTCTGTCCCTATTAGGATGGAGTAGGAGAACTGGTTGCGAGGAACACAAGTGAAGCTACTTGGATAATTTTGACGTATAGATGACTTGAAAGACGGGAAGCATAGCATCGTGATGTATGCCATGAGCTAAGGAAAAATAAGGAAGTCTGGATAGATGCGGATCGTAAATGAAATAGGTCGAGATAGGAACCGAAGGTAAAATTTTGGTATAGCCTAATGAGTAGACTAAGGCACTAAGCCTGCTAATATTGCTGTAGTGTGGAAAGGAAATGGCACTGACCTATACTGTTTGATTGGAAGGCTTAGTATCGATAATCGAATGGATGAGGAGTTATAGATGTGATGTGTCATGAGGGACGAAGGGCTTGTACTAACTGAGGCAAGATGAGGAGCACTATGACCTTGGAGGTAAGACATTGTGTAAGTATAAAGAAAGTGTTGATATCAAAAAAAATCTTCCATATAGGAAAGTGAGAAAAGAAGTGTATGGGTGCTACTAATGAGCTATCCAAATTTGATGTAAGTAGTTGTAACATGGGTTTGATAATAGTTGAAAGGACTAACTAATGAATATGTGAAATACCGACATAGGTCACTTTTGTAAGGAAATTAGAATTTTTAAGTGGTTTGGGATAAGGACTAAAAGGATTGATGATCATGATTGGAAATGGATGGACGAAGTGAGAAATTGCTACAAGTATAGGAGTTATGTTGAGAGCTTGGGTGACTGATTTAGAGGGAGGTGGGAAACTCGTTAGCAATGTTTGAGTTTTCATATAATGATAGTTATCATACTAGAAGTCGATGAATGCCATTTGAGGCACTATATAGAAGGATGGGGTGAGTTTCCCCTATTATGGACTAGAATTGGTGAAAGAGGCTGTTAATATAATAATGGTGTTTGTAGAAAGGACGAGAGAAACAAGAGATGATATGTTAAAAAGGAGGAAACCACTATAATTTAGTGACAAAGTTATGTATGAGGTTTCACCCATTGTAACGGGTGCCATATTTAGGAGTAAGGGAAAAGTTGATGTCGAGTTTGGTAGGTCTATTTAGTATCTTTTGAAACATTGGACAAGTATTTTATGAGTATATAATTACCTAGGGAATTGAGTGGTGTACATGATACATTTTATGTATTGAGATTTGGGAAATGTGGTTTGAGAATACATATTTGCATGTGCGGTTATTAGGGATTTGTGTTAAATATTTTTGGTTAATATATGTGGTAATTTGAGACTTGAACTAAAGTACACATGGAAATGAGAGGAGTTCATTTAGAACAAGTATCCTTATGTGATTTGTTGTTTGTGTGTTTGACCCTAAGGAATAAATATCGGGACGAGATTTCTATTAGGAGGGAGTGATGTGACAACCATGGTTTTGGGGTTCGTCACTTAGACTACAGTTTAGGGTGTTTTGTGCAAATATGTGCTTATGTGTTTATTTTGTGTGTTTGGGGTGAGGTTTGGATATCGTTTATGGGTATATAATACTCATAAGTAAATCGAGGAACGTTTATTTCATGTTCATGAGCTCACAAGGTAGTGACTATGAAATGAGATGGTGTTATTTCGTGGCTTTACGTATACGTATATGTATTATTAGAAAATCGTATTTTTACAATTCAGGGTTTGCATTTAGGTGTCTCGGATGAGGTGTTTAGTTACGAGAATAATTTATGGGATGGTTTTAAGTCATTTAGGACTTAGTTATATAGTTTATTTTATATTCTAAGAGTTTTTATAAAACTGTATAATTTTACGTTTTTTACGGTATACGCGTAAAAACTGACTAGTTTTACGGTTTTGAGGTTTCCGAGGCTTTAGGAGATGAAATAAATTAAGGTAAATTAAGGTATTATTAATAATATATTAATAAGTAATAAAAATATAAAAATATAAAAATACATATAATAGTCGGTTTTGGGACGCAAGAAAGAAAAAGAAAAGGGAAAAAAGGAAAAAGGAGAACCGAGCTTTTCTAATGGCCAAGGACTTGTTAGGAAATTATATAAAAACTTATTAATAACTAAAAAAATTCATAAAATCCCTGGAGATCAAGCTTAAGTCGAAATCCATGGAGTCTATTTAGGGTTTTCATATTTTTCTTGTCTTCCATTAATTCTAAGGTAAAAATCTTCAATCTCTTTTAATTAAATTGTTTTTAATTCTTTCTTAATCATTATATGATGGATCTAAGTTAGTGTTTATTAAAAAATCTGTAATTTAATGTTATCACAATGATATATACATGATTAGAATAATTAGGGTTAATGATTAAACATGATGAGGGTAATTAATTTGGTTAATTATGTTAAATTTGTTTTTAAAAACTGGGCATAATTTTTAGGTCATTGTTTTGATCATATATAGAGTTTTACAAACTTTTAATTTTCTAATCTTATATCCCTGAAAAGGTAATTGAGTTGGATTTCAAATGCAAGAACCGAGAACTAAATTGGAGGTCTGGAAGCGGGTCAAAAACAGGTTACATCAGTCGGGTGTCAAAACAGTTTTTGGATCAGCCTGTTTTCTTTTTATGTTTTGAATTTTTTTGGGTACTCAGGTTTATATTGGAACCTTCAAACGAACATGAGACTTAGATTATATATTAAATAAAAGATCTGGAGGAGGTCTAAACAAATAGGTTAGGGTAAGACCCTCTGATCATAACAAACTTTTCATATGTTCAAAATCAGTAAATTCTGGATAGGTAAGAGTATATATATATATATATATATATATATATATATATATATATATATATATATATATATATATATATATATATATATATATATATATATATATATATATATATATATATATATATATATATATATATATATATATATATATATATATATATATATATATATATATATATATATATATGGAGGCCTTAACAGTGTCTTCAAGCTTGCGGCCAAAGGGTAGAGTTATCTAACATATGTAAGGGCATAGGGTTTCTTTAACCGAGGAAGTTGATTTGGTTAAGGGGGTGTTCGACCCATAGTTTAAGGTATGAAAAACGGGACTGTTTTGGGTTAAATGTTAATGGGGCGAGTTATGAACTAAACTAAGTTAAGGGCTTTATAGAGGGGTGTCATGAGATGCATACAACATATAAATGGGGTTAAGTTGTAGGAAAAGGTTAGATATCCATCATAGATTGATGAGCCATTTTGGTATGTGGTTCATGTCTTGATTGTATACGTTTGTGTGTTTAGATTTTGCTAGAGTGTGGGTACTTGGAGAAGCTTGTTCAGGTGAGTTTCATAGTACCATGTTTTTATCAACTATAAATGATTTGACTTCCAGATGGGATGGAAGAGACATTGTTTGGTTTTGTAAATAATGCTGTGAATGTTTTTATAGTTTATGATGGACTTGTGTGTACACTTATGTGACTAACTGCTATGTGATTCTTGATTGTTATTGTGGTTTGACTTGGTACCAAGGGGATGTTGACAAGGCGGGGCCTTAGGATTGGTTCATAGGTGTATGGGCGCCTATGGTACCATGGTTATTGATAAGGCTGGGAGCCTTGGAAATTATGGTTATTGGTAAGGCTTGGTGCCTTGGATCTGTGATTGTATGGTTAATCTTGAATGGTAGTTGTTAATGCATAATTGTAACACATTGTCCATATGTTCTTTTATTGCTGGTTGTTATTCACATCTTATAGCTATTTTGGGGTTGGAGTCTAAACCTATGACTCTCACCAACTTTATGTTGACATGTTTTAGTGTCTCTTTCAGGTGATAATGTGGTTAAACGTGAGAATAGGAGTGGCTAGCTAGGAGGCTTAGGATTGCCTTGGAGGAACCCCCTTTCCTCTTAGTCTTTACTTATGTTTGAATAAGTGATACCTTGTAGACACCTATGTGTTTGTATTTGTTAATTTTATGTCTTTGGTAAGAGGTAGACCTGTTACCTACTTACCTAGACGCGTGCATTATTTGTGATATCTTCATCACATTGTGTCACCATTTATGATATTTCCGTTTCATTTAGTTATCTTTATAGACACGCTATTGTTGTGATGATATCCATACTTTGCGCCCTATATTCCGCCATGGTGGGATGTGACATAGATACAATGCCACCTTCATCCTGGAGATGAAGGGCAGATCTAATAGATGCCTCAAACACCACATATGAGCGACCATCTATGGTAGCATGGAGTTCTAGTGGGCGACCCAAAAGATCAACGAGGTGGGCAGTAGCCCAAAACTGACGTATAATAGTATCATACACAGTAGGAAAAACAGTAAGCGCATACCTTAGATTGGAAGCTTCAATGTATTCCAGGATGTCTGTGAACTCTTCTCTTTTAGGACCTTCACCAAGATAGGCCACCATGTTATGATCGGGTTTGTACTGGAGTGATGCCATTGGTGATGATGAATTCAGTGGAAGATGATTGAGAGAGTAGGGTGAATAGTTGGAGCGTCTCTGTGTGTATGGGTGGGATGATTGAGTCAAATGAGGGATTTGACCATAAATAATGGTCATAAAACTGTTCATTGACCCCTAATTATGAGGGTTTCCCTTTCAAAAATTAAGTCATTAATGCAAGAGTAACCACTTGCCCCTTAACCATTATTTGCAAATCCCAGTTACCAAAGATAAATAAAAAGATATACACCAGAAGTAACTTGCGTTGACTAAAAGTCAAAACACGTAAAGCTCAACACTAGGAGCACCAAGTGGTCAATGAGAGTCAACGAAGTGTACAGTGACCCAAAACCAATACTAGAAGCCAACCATGAGTGAAGTAGAAGGGTTTGTACCCACTAGGAGCAGAAGACTGCCACTAGGAGTAACCAAAATCTTCCACTAGAAGTTACACACACCACAAATACCCATGAAAACTGTTGTTAGAATCTACCATATGTTAGACTGTGCAATGAAATATGTACACTAAGCTGCCCCTTAGGCTTAGCCTCCCCTCAATCCTAGGCCTCAAGGATTGACCATTCCAATGTGAACCACCAAGTGGTTGAACCTCGGACCATCAAAGGCTCTGGTTAATAAATCAGCAACATTATCATCCGTATGCACTTTAAGAACCTGTATTAGTTTCTTCTCATTGGCATCCCTTATAAAATGGTGCCAAATCTCAATATGCTTGGTTCTTTGATGAAAGACAAGATTCTTCACAATGCAGATAGTGCTTTGATTGTCGATGAAAATTTTGGTGTTCATGAAGTTGAACCCATAATCCAACATCTGATTTTGTATCCACAAGACTTGTCCACAACAACTAGCAGCAGCTATGTATTCAGCTTCTGTTGAAGAGGTAGCTACAATTGTCTGTTTCTAACATTTCCATGAGATAAGTCTTCGACCCAAAAACTGACAACCACCAGTAGTAGACTTCATGTCATTATAGCACCTGCATAGTCACTATCACTATAGGCTTCAAGAACAAAAGGTGATTCCCTAGGATACCACAAGCCTAGCTTGGGTTGTGCCTTGATACACTTGAAGATTTTCTTGACTGCATTCAAGTTAGATACGGTTGGAGCCACCTGATGTCTAGAGCAAGAACTTACTGCAAACATAATGTCCGGATGTGATGCAGTCATATTCATGAGTGAGACAATCATTGACCTGTACATGTGAACATTTACCAAAGGATCTGGCTCGTTCTTGAGTTTGACTTTAGTGACTTCATAAGGTGTTGTTGCTGGTCTAAGAGGTTCCACATCAAAGTTCTGAAGAATCTCATGAACATACTTGTCTTGACTTATGAAGATACCATCCGACTGTTGCTTTACTTGAAGAGAAAGGAAGAATGTGAGTTCTCCCATGGAACTCATCTGAAATTCGCCTTTCATTAGTTGTTAAAACTCATCACACCATTCCTTCTTAGTAGAACCGAAGATAATATCATCCACATACACTTGAACTAGGATGATGTCCTTGGAATTCCTTTTAAAGAACAGTGTTTTGTCAATTGTGCCTCTTCTGTAGCCGTGCTTCAACAAGAAAGTGGACAGACGCTCATACCAAGCTCTAGGAGCCTGATGAAGTCCATATAGAGCTTTGACCACCTTGTAAACTTTCTTAGGGTGAAATGGATCCACAAATCCCTTAGGTTGAGTGACATAAACTTCCTCATCAATCTTTCCATAGAGAAATGAACTCTTGATATCCATCTGAAAAACCGTAAAGCCAACATAAGAAGCAAAAACCAAAAACAGACGAATGGCCTCAATCCTAGAAACAGGAGAAAAGACTTCAGTATAGTCTATTCCTTCAAGTTGAGTGTGACCTTGTGCAACTAGCCTAGCCTTATTTCTGACCACAATACCCCTTGCATCTTTCTTGTTTTTGAGAATCCATTTGGTACCAATTGCTGTCTTTCCATCTGGTAAGTCAACTAGGATCCAAACATTCTGAAACAAGAACTGATGCATCTCCTCCTGCATAGCCTCTACCCAACTTTGATCTTCAAGAGCATGTGAGACTGACCTAGGTTCCACCTGTGAAAGAAAACAAGCAAACAAATAGTGAAGAAAGTCTGTGTGATTATTACGCTTTTGGTCTTCAATGTAGCTCACAAGAGCATGATGATCAGACGTTGCTTTCTTATGCATGCGGTGAGTCTTGACAGTAGAACCAGGATCTCCAATGATTTGAGTAGTAGGATGGGCTTTATTGATCTGCTGAACAGGAATAGGAGCTACATCCACTTCTGGTGCCAAGTTACTAAGATCCCCAACAATGTCATCATCATATGAAGTAGAGTCGAAAATGCCATCTATTGGTTGCTTATGAATATCATCCAGCTTAGTATAAGTCTTCTTTTGAAAGTTTCCCAAGTCAGAAGGACCAGAGAATCTAGTTGTGGAAGCAGGATCACTAACTGGACTACCAATAGGTGTTAAACTTGCATTAGGAGTAACATTAGGAGTACTAGGAATAACTTGTACAGCAGGAGTACTCAAGGGAAACTCAAAGCCTCCTTGTGCAGCTGCTGTAGTGGCATCTTGTTGTTGCTTGATCAATGTTTCAAGAACCCCTTGTGAGTCCACAATGTCTGATTGAGAGGCATCCATAGGAGCAGCATTGGTGTTAGGAGAGTCTGTGGTGGAATAGGATGGAACAACAAAAATCTCATCATCCTCATCAGAGTTAGAAAAGCTAGAATGAGCACCTGCACTAGAGGTTGCAAACACTTGTGGACCTGCATCTTGGTTAGTTTTGAAACAAAAATATCCCAATGAGGCATTAAGATAATCAAGATCAAAATACCGTTCAGGACCTTTGCCTTGGATGTTTGTCTTCTCCTCAAATTACCTGAGATTTATAGTTTCAGTGACACGCTTGGCATGGAGATTATAGACACGATAAGCTCGAGCGTGATCTGAATATCCCACTATGTAGCCTTTATCTTCCTTGCCATCAAATTTTCCCAAATAGTCACTAGTATTTAGAATGGTGACAGGACAACCAAATGGCTTCAAATGAGCAATGTTGGGTACTTTAGCTGTGAGTAGCTCATAGGGAGTCTTCTTGTGGGGATTGGTAATGGAAACCCTATTCAACATATAACTTGCAGTGTTGACAGCTTATGTCTAAAACATGGTTGGAAGCTTGGAATCTGGAAGCATCGTTCTCGCAGCTTCTATGAGATTCATGTTCTTCTTTTCTGCAACACCATTCTGTTGAGGAGTCCTTGCAGCACTTTAATCTCGTTTGATACCTTTGGAATTGCAAAGTGCTATGAGGTCTGCATTTTTTAATTCTGTTCCATTGTCACATCGGATACCTTTCACCTTCTTGGACAGCTAATTCTCAATGAGTGTAATGAAGTCCTTGAGAATTGAGTAGGTCTCACTTTTGGCAGCCAGAAAGAAAACCCACGTGAACCTGCTATACCCATCAGTTACCACAAGAAAATATTGTTTATGGTCAATGCTCCTAATGGAGGTAGGACCAAATAAATCCATGTGTAGTAGCTACAATGGTTCAGTTATGAGACTTAGAGCAGTAATGGCCTTGAAGGATGCTTTGTGTTGTTTGCCTTTGTTGCACGCAAGGCAATTGATGTCATTTCAAAAAGTTTTGGGAGGTAAACCAGAAACAAAGTTTATATTTGCCAATTTGTGAATGTTCTTAAAGTTTACATGTCCCATACTTCTGTGTCATTTAGTGGCTTCATCTTCTGAGGCATTAGCAACCAAACAAGCTAGTTGACCAGTAGGATTAACTTCATTCAGCTTGATACTATAGAGATTGTGTCTTCTAGGGATCCTGAGTAGGACTTGAGAGTTATCTGGTAGCTTAAAGTCTTTGGATAACACCAGTGCTTCAGTATCCGTAAAGAGGATAAACTTCTTCTTGTCACAAATCTGAGAGACAGAGATCAAGTTGAAGTGTTGAAGTGCTTCAACATAGTAGACCTGCTTAAAATTAAGGATAGGTTTCTAAATAGTTCCTTTGCCAAAGATCCTTCCTTCACCACCTTCGAAGTAGACCTTTCCTCCTTGAAATGGTACAAAGTTAGATAAAAGCCCTTTATTCCCTGTCATGCTCCTAGAGCATCCACTGTCAACAATTCCTAGAGTAGGATCCTAGTATGGAGTAATCTACAACAACAGAAAAGATATATGCAAAAGTTAGTGTCTTAAGGGGACCCAGACCTTTTTAGGCTTGAGTCTGCCTTGTGGATCTTTAGTAGATAGCCAAGAAGTTTGATGAGATCCACTATTGTTCTTAGGTTGCCTATTAATCATATGGGTGTTATTGTTTGACCAAGAACAACCTGCTGAGGGCTTAACAGCAGAACCCAAATTTCCCAACCTAAAATACATTTGGTTTGAATTAAAAGCATAATTATGATTAAAGTTCTGAATATAGTTGCTGGTTGGTCTATTGTAGGTGCAACCATTGCTTCTCCAAAGATCAGAAGCTAAAGGAGAGGTCCTTTTAGAAGAAGAATAGGATTGGGCACATGGGTTTAGTCTTCTAGAAGAAAAAGGAGCAACTCCTGGTGGACCAGGAGCATGATAAGCTTGATAAACAGAAGGAGGTTGATCATAAAAATCACAATCCTTAATAAAATGAAATTTACTTCCACAAACAAAGCATGTTTTAAAAGACCTTTTATTCAAATGTCATTGTTTCACACTGCTAAATTTATTACACACAACTCTAGGAGAATCAACATTCCTAGGACTCAATAAACTAGAACTAGAAACGTTGAAGTAGAAGAAACTGTCTCTTCACTCATCCTAGTACTAGTAGCAGCAGGGTCATTTGTCTTGGAACTTGAAGGTCTTGACTCTTCACTTGAACCACAGGATGCATAGTCACTGGCCTTGTCACTGAAAGTACAAGAGACAAAGTCATTAGTATTAGTAGTGCTTTTTGGAGACTCATGCATCTGTGATCCATCCAAGTCAGTATGCCTAGATATGGGCATAAAAGTTCCTATAAGAAGCGGAGAACAGCATGCATTGCTGCAGCTGGTTGAAACCTATTGTAACTAGGTTTTCCCTCCCCCTCCTTGTCAGGATCAAAGACACTTGAAAAAGATAAATCAAACACATCTTTTGAATCATTATATTTATCAAAGCCCAAACCTCTCTTAGTTCTACCAGACATGCTACTATCAATTAACTTTGAAAGATTCTTGGGTGCTTTTTTCCATTTTTCAAATCGTAAAAGTGTAGCATCCAATTTTTCTTGCATGTATTATTTATCCTTAATACTGTCATTGTTTAGTTTTTCAGTATATTTAAGAATGTTAGTGGTGTTTTCTAAATCAATGCTTAGAATTCTAATTTTATCCTCATATTCACGTTGAGTATCTTGAAGCCATCTCTTTTGTTGTTTTAATGTTTTTAAGGAACTCTTATATGCTCGAACATCTAAAAAATATGTGTCATGTTGTTCATTTAGTTCAATTTATTGAGTCAACAGTTCTGAATATTTATCATGACAACGAAGAGGGCAATTTTGTACCTGAGGTGAGATGCCCAGAAGAGGAAATTCTTCTGCTTCCTCGGCATCAGATTGATTTCCAACAATCATTGCAAATACATTAGTAGAATCTTCAGCTGATTCCATGGTAGCAGTCTGATGATCATTCCAGTTAACCATAGATTCAACAGACACCAAAGCTTTCTTTTCATCCTTGAGCTCTTGAACCTTGAAGGCTGAATACCTGTTCTTTTACTGGTCAGTTTTGTTAGGGCATTCCCTAGCAAAATGACCTTGTTGCTGGCAGTTATAGAATCTAACCTTTCCTCTATCAAACCTGGCTGGCTCTCTTGGGTTGTAGTTAAATTTTCGACCGGCTTTCTTTTCAAACTTATGAACCCGGAGAGTGAGCATAGCCATTTGCCACATTAGATCCATTTCATCCAAGTCAAATTTATCAACCTGTTTAAAATCATCAAAAGCAAGCTGCTGTTGTGGATCAAGATCAGCAACAAAAGAGTGAAGAACAACTTCTACCATGCTACCATTCTTGGCTTTTGGTTCAGGAGTAGAAGTATGTTGAGAAGACACAGTATAGCTTGGGCTACTAGCATAAGACATTGGACTAGATCCCATGGAACTCACAAAAGCAGAGTTAGCAGGAGTAGGAAACGAATCACTTGAGTAGCCTCTCACATGAGGCTCAAAGGTTTTGAGTTTATAAAACAGGTCATCAAAATTAAGATAGTCAAGGCCACCTTTTGCTTTGAGAGAGATGACTACCTGATTTCATGAGTGAGGTAAAGCTCTAAGAAACCTGGCATTGATATCTCCATTATCAGGTTTAGACCTGAGTTGATTCAACTGGCTAAGTATCTTTTGGAACCTATCATACCCTTTATGAATACCTTCAGTTTCAGATATCTTGAATTCTATGAATTCATCTCTCAACATGGATCTGCGCATTTTCTTTGATTCCTCATTCCCTCCAAACCTTGCCTTTACTCCATTCCAAATCTCTCTAGCATCATCCAAGTGATAAAAATCACCCATGTGATCATCAGGAAGGGACTGAAGCAAAATAGGTTTTGCTTTGATTTCCTTCTGAACAGCTATGGTTTCTTCATTAGTATTAGGATCTAGAAGGATGACATTACCATTCTTGTTTCTTCCAGTAAGCTTCTTACTATTGCCATTCTGAACAATTCTCCAAAGGTCGAGATCAGTATTGGTGATCCAGCATTCCATCTTCATCACCCATCTATCATACTCATCCTTCTTCAAGAGTGGGAATTTTCCATTTGTATTGGAAACAGTAGCAACGATTTGCTGAGGTTACTGTATTTTAGAGGTTCTTGCTTCTCCTGTTTTGGTAGAACTAGAGGCAGACATGATTAAACAAAGATGTTAGTAAAAAGAAAAATTGATTCTTCTTGTGTAGAGACACTCCCAGGCTCTGATACCACTTGTTGGGTCCACTAGATATGGATCTTGCAGCCTGTTAAGGATGGTGAACGACTTCTGTAATCACAAGTCTATTCACAGAGAGACTCTAGATAACACACACACTATAAGTGCGGAATACAAATACTATGAACAAGAAGAAACAGAATAACTATAATGACTTGATCCTTACTAAGGATTTCTAATATTAATATGAACTAAATAATGTTTGATGAAGGTGTGTTTAACCCTTATGCCAATGGTTCCTTTTATACTACAAGGAAACCCTAATAAAGCATTAAACCAAAACGTGAAATTCTGATATGCATATCCATTCCTAACATATCTCATGCATATCCTAACAAACTACTCAAAATAATAAAGTTTGACTTTCTAAAGACCAGGAGCACGTGTTGCTCCTACTACTACTAGGACCAGGAGGAACTACATACCTCCTAGCATACCTATTACAAATGTCTATTACAGAGGTCCTAACAATCCTCCCCTAAACTTGAATTTAACTTGTGAGTTCAAGTTTCCTGGTAGATCTTGCAAAACAGCTTGAGGATTGGAACAGCAACACAAACAGCAGCATCATAATCATCAGCATGAACAATACAAGGACTGCTGAAACGAGTAACAACTAAAAGCTTCTTGAAAGCTTGAAACAGATCTGCACCTTGTTGAATCTTTACAGCAACATGAGCAGATTTGATGAGCCTTTACCAAGTAGCTTCTCGCTCTTGGGTTAGCTAGTCTTTGTGGTGTAATAAGCATCACCCTAGGAGACCAGAACCCAACCCAACTCTTAGAACGTGAATCAATGATGAGTGGGGGTACCCTAATGATTATAGGCAAATCATCACAACCGTCAACGGATTTGATATGAGTCTTTACAAGAAGCCGTACTCTTCCGGACTAGCCAACTCTTAGGAATGAAGCATCGGTGAGCTGAAAACCCTATAGCTTTGAGCAAGCTATTACAGCTATCAACGGATTTGATATAGATCTTTACCAAGAGCCGTACCCTCTTGGACTAGCCACTTTTCAGTCTAGGACCAAGGCAAGTGAAAACCATCCAGTTTTTGGTAACCTGACAACCATCAACGAATTTGATAATCACACCAGAGCCGTACCCTCATGGTGAATAAACTCTTTCTTGTCTGTTAAACATGGTGAGTTGAGCACCATTTGTTATGTGGACTAGGTCCAACACCAAAAGTACCTCTCAAAACAGCCCAAGTGTGAAAATGTCATGTGAAAAGCAATTTCATGATGGAAAAGTATAAGCAGATATTATATGATGTACAAGTGTGAAATTCAATCACATGTTTAAAGTATAAGCAGATATTATATAAAAAGTATTTTTTTTTAACTAACTAAATAAAATGTGAGTCACCGATCACTGTACACATTGGTGAAAAGAATGTTAGTATAACACAAGAATAGAAGAACCATACTAATACAAGGGTTTTATCCAAGTATAAAATAATATCGTCCGATCTTTTCGAATTGATTACCGGTTAAGAGTGCGACTCAATTGTCTTTTGGTGAACAAGAAGATGGTTTGGTTTGATTATATAATTCTAATTCTAATTCTAAACTTAAAAGCAAATGATTGTCGTTGAGTAAAGTAGAAGCTTTTACGAAATTAAACTAAAAGTTATTTAGTAAAACACTCAAAATATAAAACTTTGTAAAACATTAAAACTTAAAAACTTAGTCTATCGGAATGTAACTAGTCTTTTCCATCGGAATGCACCAAAGTCAAAACCATCGGAATATAACTAAAACAAATCATCGGAATGTTCATGTTAGTAACCATCGGAATATCAACATCAAAGCTGTCGGAATGCACTGTTATCGCAATGTTTCTGTCGTAATAAAATTCTATCGGAATAATGTCCAACCTATCGGAATGTATCAAACTAAAATTGGGCAGAGTTTCGACTTAAAAGGACCTTAAGCCCCGTCGGATTATGCGATCACAATGAGCGATCGCAATCCCAGATCGGAATAAGGGGAATGATACCAAGTGATCGCAAAGTAAAACCTTCAATGGGTTATTGCGATGGAAATAAGCAGCCGTCGGAATGTTTAGTACCCAATATTGCGATGGAATGCAATAGTAATCCGAAATTGGTGGCAAGCTGAAAACTCAATAAGCACATACAAAAAGCTACTTCAACCGACCTTAAACAACTCAATAAGCTTAAATTTGACAACTTTTAAAAACATGAAATCATAAACTTTATAAAAGAAGCTTTAAAAAGACAAAACCTTTTTAATAATTCGAAAAGTAATAAGCTAAAACATGAGATAAGCCAATAAACATAAAGATCTTATAGCCTAAACCAAATAAAAGCTTAATAAGTAGTAAAAAGATTAACCTTTTAACCACTTAAACATCAAATAAAATCAATCCGTATGGATTATGAATTTCGGATCAAAATCAAAAGTAAATCAAGAAATGTGGAAAGAAATTAAAGAACACAAACTTAAACTTAAACTTTTGATTAAAGAAACTCAAATACAAAGATTAATGAAAGCTTAAACTTGAAAGGTTAAAAGAAAGAAAAGATGAAAAACTTAGTGAGAGAAAGTTTGGAACTTTCTCTCTCTAAAAACTAGAAAGGAAAAATTAAAAGTGAAAACTAGCTAACCACCCTCCTAATGTGATTAGGAGGGTATTTATAGGCTAAGTGGGAAGTGCATGTGTGGTGTGCTTCCTTCTTTCTTTTCTTCTCGACTCGATTTAATTCTTTATCTTTTCTTGACGTCGTCTCGGGATTTGAAATTGTCTTAATAATTTTCTTCTTTAATTTAGACTTGAGTTCTTCGACTTCATTAAACTTCCGTCTTTAGACTTTTTCTTTGATAAATCTTCAGAAGAGGTCTTGGACATCCGTTCTTTAAGCACTATTGATCTCTTGACTTCGTTTTTTCCCGTTTTCTTCGATAAAAGCTCGTGAAAGCCCGTGTTTTCTTCCTTTTTCATCTTTTGGTCCTAAAACACAATAAAAACACAAACCATGCATAATTCTGATTTTTACGACATAAAATACACGTTTTGGTCATGTTATTCGCATCTCGCTTCAATAAGTTATGCCTTGGCTATGAAGTCTAATTAATACCGAGCAACTTTTAAACGATCTTGTGCTAGAAGCTAAATAACTTTTCAAATCATACAACCTTATTTATTGCAGATAAATTTATTAGCAAGTGATGGGAGAATAGGCTTATAATCAACTCACATAAATTCACGAAAGAATACCAAACTTATAATTGACTCTATCATCTCTTGTCCTCCACAGTTTAAAATCTCAAGGAATGAGACTCGTGGATGCTTAGCCTATTAAATCAAAGTTTTGGGTTTTCGAGTCATCTATAGGATCTTGCAAATTTTTAGACTTTTTCAAGTTTAGAAATCGCATTTTAAAGTTCCCTTGATAAACGACTCTCTAGGATCAGTTATAGGAACTTGCGAAAAGTTCTTGTTCTTAACCTATGAAAGTTAAGACTTTCTTGTTTTAAAGTTCCCTATATAAAAGCCTAGCAAAACTTGACTTAAACACGTTAAGGGTACTAGCTAGAGTAAATTTAGATAAGTAAACTCGGGTTGAGTCAATATTCACGACTTTGAAAAATTTAAAACCACTTTATTGCAAATTTATTCTAGCAAAGAAAGTAAATAACGATAACAAAGGAAAACTACAAGGCCAAAATAGATTAAAAAATTTGAAAAATGTCGAAAAATCAAATTTTCCGGTTAAAATGAGGGCAAATTCATGGAAAAGACCACTTACTTCGATAGAAGTCCCCCCTACACTTGATATAAACATTTTCCTCAATGTTTAAGCATGTGGGAATAAATTCCCCTACACTTAGGACATTGTGCACTTTGTTTAAATCTTGATAAGGAAAGGACAACTAAAGTGATTTCAATGTGAACATATAAGATATGAAAAATTGAATCACGACAGTTTAGGATAGAACCAGGAAGACGGGAACATGGAATCACGGTTCCTCAAAAGTCATCGAGGTGCTCGTTGAAGCTTGAATCCCTGCACAAAATAAGAAACAAGACAACCAACACATATGGAGCTCCCCCCTACACTTATTATGAAAGCGGTAAAGGATAGATCACGGGTTGCCTCTCGAGAAGCGCTTGTTTTTTATAACCGAGTTACGAGCCTAACTCGACCCAAAACTAGTTCATGGGAAACGTGGTGAGGGATGGAATCATCTCATTAGAGATGTCCTCACCAAAGTACAACTTCAAACGCTGGCCATTCACCTTAAAATTGGGCCCATTTGGCTGAGAAAGCTCAATGGTGCCATATGGAAAGACTTTAGCGACGGTGAATGGACCAGACCAGCGGCTCTTCAACTTGCCCGAGAAGATCTTCAACTGAGAGTTAAAAAGTAAGACTTGATCACCAACGTGGAACTCTCGGTTCTTAATGATTGCATCATGGATGATCTTGGTCTTCTCCTTGTAGATCAGTGAGTTCTCGTAAGCTTCATTCCTCAGTTTGTTAAGCTCGTTGAGTTGAATCTTCCGATGATCACCGGCTTTGTTGATGTCGAAGTTAGCCCACTTCAAGGCCCAGTATGCCTTATGTTCCAGCTCGATAGGGAGGTGGCATGCTTTCCCGTACACAAGACAATAAGGTTTACAACCAATCAGAGTCTTATACGCGGTACGGAAAGCGCACAGAGCATCATCTAACTTATCGGCCCACGCGACACGATGCTCTCCCACAGTACGTTCCAGTATTCGCTTCAATCCACGGTTGGAAATCTCGGCTTGCCCATTGGTCTGGGGATGATAGGCGGTGGAAAGACGATGATTGACACCATACTTAGCCATAACTCTTGCAAATTGATCATTGCAAAAATGAGTCCCGCGGTCACTGATTATAGCACGGGGAACGCCGAATCGAGCAAACAGCTGCTTCAAAAAGTTCACAACCACCCTCGCATCGTATGTTGGGAGAGCCTTAGCTTCAACCCATTTAGAAACGTAGTCAACGGCTACGAGGATGTACTTGTTCCCTTTGGATGATGGAAATGGCCCCATAAAGTCGATACCCCATACATCAAAGATTTCACATTCTTGAATGAAAGTTTGAGGCATCTCATCTATATGTGTGATCTTGCCTTGTCGTTGGCAAGCATCAAAATGCTTAACCATTTCGTGAGCGTCACGATAAATGGTGGGCCAATAGAATCCAGAGTTAAACACTTTCTTAGCGGTGTAGTTGGGACCAAAGTGACCACCGGTGGGTCCTTTATGGCAAGCATCAAGGATTTGTAAAGTTGTCGGCCCATCAACACATCGACGAATGATCAGATCAGCACATTGTTTGAAGAGATAAGGTTCATCCCAGAAGTAAGTCTTAACATCCTTAAAGAACTTCTTCTTTTGTTGGGATGTTAACCATTTGATGAGAATACCACCCGCTAAGTAGTTTGCAATGTCCGCAAACCACGGGGTGTCATCAACATTGGAATGAATAGACATTAAGGTCTCAAGGGGAAAAGAGTCATTGATCTCTTGATTCGGATGATCCCCTTGATAAGGATCCTCAAGTCTACTCAGATGATCTGCTGCTAGGTTTTCGGCTCCCTTTTTGTCACAAATTTCAATTTTGAATTCCTGAAGGAGCAGAACCCAACGAAGAAGTCTTGTCTTGGAATCTTGCTTAGTCAACAAGTACTTCAACACGGAATGGTCGATATACACAATGGTGGTGGAAAGGACAAGATAGGGGCGAAATTTTTCAAAAGCATACACTACAGCTAAAAGCTCTTTTTCGGTAGTGGTATAATGCAATTGAGCCCCCGTCATTGTCTTGCTAGCATAATGGATTGGATGGAAGTGTTTATTCACTCTTTGGCCCAAAACCGCTCCAATAGCAAAGTCGCTAGCATCACACATCAATTCGAAAGGTAGCTCCCAATTAGGGGTAACCAAGACCGGTTCCTTAGTCAGCTTGTCCTTAAGAAAATTGAAGGAGTCAAGACATTCTTTGGAAAAGATGAAAGGAGTATCTTTTTCCAAGAGGTGGGTCATCGGGCGAGCGATTTTAGAAAAATCCCGAATGAAACGACGATAGAAGCCCGCATGACCCAGAAAACTTCTCACACCCTTCACGGTTGAAGGTGGAGGTAATTTGGCTATGACATCCAATTTAGCATGGTCCACTTCAAGACCGGCTTTAGAGATTTTATGTCCCATCACAATGCCTTCTTTTACCATGAAATGGCATTTTTCCCAATTTAGAACAAGGCGAGTGTCTTCACACCGCTTAAGCATGCGTTCCAAATTGGCAAGGCAAGTAGAAAAGGAATCACCATAGACCGAGAAATCATCTATGAAGACTTCCATGGTTTCTTCAACCATGTCATGTAAGATAGCCATCATACACCTTTGGAATGTACCAGGAGCATTGCATAAGCCGAAAGGCATTCTTTTGTAAGCAAATGTTCCATAAGGACAAGTGAATGTGGTTTTCTCTTGGTCTTGGGGATCGATGGGTATTTGAAAATAACCCGAAAAACCGTCTAAGAAGCAGTAATAGTCATTACCCGCCAGACGTTCAAGCATTTGGTCCATGAAAGGAAGGGGAAAATGATCCTTTCTCGTAGCATCATTGAGTTTGCGATAGTCTATACAAACTCTCCACCCTGTAACGAGACGAGTAGGAATCAACTCGTTGTTTTCGTTGGGCACAACGGTGATTCCGCCTTTCTTAGGCATACAATGGACTGGACTAACCCATGGGGAATCCGAGATATGATAGATCATGCCTGCATCAAGAAGTTTGATAACCTCTTTTTTGATAACGTCATGGATCTTGGGATTCACCCTTCTTTGGCTTTGAATAGTGGGTTTAAAGTCGTCCTCCATGAGAATTTTATGTGTGCAAAAGTGAGGATCAATTCCACGAATATCGGAGATTTTCCAAGCAATCTCTTTCTTATGATTCTTCAGCACGGCGATAAGTCGGGATTTTTCTTCTTCTTTCAGGTCCTTTCCGATGATGACCGGTAACTTCTTGTTGTCTTCAAGGAAAACGTACTCGAGATGAGACGGAAGATCCTTAAGCTCTAAATCCGGAGGATTTTCAATGGACGGCGTAGTCAACTACGGATCATCGGTAGAGATAGCTTTAGGAGACTGTAGAGAACTATGGTCCTCATTGAGAAGTTTCTCAATGGTACAAATGTCTTCATCCCAATTGGAGGGAGAATCGTCATACTGCAAATCCACATCTCCTAGAGTTGCTTCAAATTCTTTCAAGAGGAAATCACTTTCTCCAAATAGAGTTAATGACGGAGCGATTGAGGCAACGGTCTCAACATTGGGTAGAGAAGAAAGATTAATTTTGCAAGCATCATTAAAGTGTTCTTCACAAGCCTCATCGAGAACATCAATAGCATTAACACTCTCATATGAATAAGGTTTCTTATAAATCTTACCCATGTTGAAGACAATTTTATCGTCACCAACTCTCATGGTTATTTCGCACGCGGCTACATCAATGAGAGTGCGACCGGTCCTCAAGAAGGGACGTCCAACGATTAATGGAACACGGGGATCCATCGCGTAGTCAACGACAACAAAATCCGTCGGGAAGGTGAACTTGTCAACGCCAACGAAGACGTCTTTGGCTATCCCCACTGGATAAGAAACCGTACGGTTAGCTAATTACAAAGTCATTTTGGTGGGAACTAGCTCGGGGAGAGATAATTGCTTCCAAACACTTAAAGGCATTAAGTTTATACTAGCACCTAGATCGGCTAGGGCCATGTAATTCTCTACTCCTGGGAAGTTGCAAGGAATCAAGAAGCGACCCGGATCACCAAGTTTGGTGGGCAATTTCCTTAAGAGAACCGCGGAACAATTCTTGTTAAGTTGGGTATTAGCAATATCAAGAAGCTTTTCCTTGTCACTAAGAAGATCTTTAAACATCTTCACATATTTAGGCATGTGAGCGAGAGCCTCAGCAAAGGAGATGTTAAAATTCAATTGTTTAAACATTTTAAGAAAGTTTGAAACTTGAATATAATCCTTGCTCTTTTGCTTCTCTTTCCTCAACCTAGAAGGATAAGGTATATCGGATGAAGAGGAAGGCTTGAGGGGAGTAGGATCACTCACAACCGCGGGTGGTGGGGGAATGGGGTAAGAAGGTAAAGGAGGTGAAGGTGTAGGAAGCTCGGGTTCCATATAACCTTTTCCACTACGAGTGGTGATTGCTTTCATCTCCCCTCTTGGATTAGCAACGGTGTTACTCGGAAGAGAACCCGAAGAAGAGGTTTGATTACCTTGGAAAATCGAACCTATCATATCACATATATTATCCGCTTGAGTGCTGAAAGAGTCTCTCATGTCTGCGTAAATATCATTGCTTTGTTTTGCCATGTCATTCCTTAGCTCGGCTCGAATATCGCTCCCTTGTTTCGCCATGTCTCCCTTCAAGTTGATGAATTGACTCTAAAGATTCTTCACCATCTCTCTATTAGTCCTCATGAACGTCTCGGTGTCTTGATTCAATGCCATCGGTTGATTGAGAGGTGGAGCTTGGTAAGCTTGAGAATTTCCTTGAGGTGGGTATGGGTTTCTTTGGGATTGATATTGATTGTTAGCACGAGGTTGGCTTTGGTTATTTCGGTTATAGCTTTGTTGTTGGTTTTGGTTTTGAGGAGTAAAATCGGGTTGTGAAAGATAGTTGTTTGAACGATAACTTAGCAAGTTACGCTCCTTGAGGACGACCTTGAGAGCCTCCCGTGGGATAGTTACCGTATGCCGCGTTAACGGTTTCACAAAAATTGCCTTAAGTAGAAGGACAATCAATGTAAGAATGAGGACCACCACATGTTTCACAAGAAATAGCAACGGCTTTAGCTTGTTGAGTATGTTTAGTAGCCAAAATTTGCATATTTTTGCTCATTTCAATAATGGCTCGTTCCATGGCGGACATGTCGGTGGTGGAAGAAGTAGTTGAAACATTGACTCTCGGATTAGATCTTGAGGATGCGGATGAATCCCAATTCTTGTGGTGAGTAGTCATGTTTTCAATCAACTCTCTACACTCCTCTGGTCTCCTTTTCATAAAAGTACCACCGGCGGCGGCGTTGATCATGTCACGATCACGAAAAGTAAGACCATTGTAGAAAGTATCAATGAGAGTGACGGGGAGCAAGTTATGATTTGGACAACGGTCGATCAAATCATTGTAGCGTTCCCAAGCATCAAAGAGCGATTCATCATTGTCTTGCATGAATCCACTAATTTGGTTACGAAGGCTCGTGACCATGGATGGTGGAAAGTAGCGCGACAAAAATCGTTGAGTCATGTCGTCCCAAGTATGAATAGAATTCTTTGGGAGACGGTCAAAACATTTTTCGGCATGGTGAGAAAGCGTGTGGGGGAATAGTTGAAGGCGAAGTACATCCATTGAAACACCGGGCATCTTCATGCTTTGAGTAATGGTAATGAATTTGTCGAGGTGCTTGTTGGCATCATCATCCGGCAATCCACGAAATGGATTAGTTTGCACTTATTTGATCATGTGATGCTTCAACGAAAACTCCTGAGCCGTGATTTGCATAGGCGCAATCGGTCCTCCACGTCCGTTCATGGTGGTTTGACACAATTCCTCCATTGTTCGTAAATCGGGTAGGGGAGCATTGTGGTTGTTGTTGTTGTTATTCAAATTGGGTAGAGGTGGGTTATTATTGTTGTTATGAACACCAGCCATATCTAAATCTTCACTAGTCTCGGGCGCAGAATAATTTGAAGATCTAGTACGCATACACCTGCAGAAGAAAAATATACAGAGAGAATATCGATATAATCTTTTTGGTGCAAAACCTTTGGAAAAGAAATGCTTTTATGATTATTGAATGTTTTTGTATTTTTTTGAAATTTTTATGATTTTTATGGATTTTTGAAAAAAAAAATTTAGCAAGGAAAATAACGTTCCTAAAAGAACGGATCCCCAAAATCCAACGCGTCTGTCACTAAAAACCGTTAATCTTAATGAAAGAGCCGGCAGCGGTGCCATTTAATACAAGGGTTTTATCCAAGTATAAAATAATATCGTCCGATCTTTTTGAATTGATTACCGGTTATGAGTGCGACTCAGTTGTCTTTTGGTGAACAAGAAGATGGTTTGGTTTGATTATCTAATTCTAATTCTAATTCTAAACTTAAAAGCAAATGATTGTCGTTGAGTAAAGTAGAAGCTTTTACAAAATTAAACTAAAAGTTATTTAGTAAAACACTTAAAATATAAAACTTTGTAAAACTTTAAAACTTTAAAACTTAGTCTATCGGAATGTAACTAGTCTTTTCCATCGGAATGCATCAAAGTCAAAACCATCGGAATATAAATAAAACAAGTCATCGGAATGTTCATGTTAGTAACCATTGGTATATCAACATCAAGCTGTCGGAATGCACTGTTATCGCAATGTTTCTATCGCAATAAAATTCTATCGGAATAATGTCCAACCTATCGGAATGTATCAAACTAAAATTGGGCAGAGTTTCGACTTAAAAGGACCTTAAGCCCCGTCGGATTATGCGATCGCAATGAGCGATCACAATCCCAGATCGGAATAAGGGGAATGATACCAAGTGATCGCAAAGTAAAACCCTCAATGGGTTATTGCGATGGAAATAAGCAGCCGTCGGAATGTTTAGTACCTAATATTGCTATGGAATGCAATAGTAATCCGAAATTGGTGGCAAGTTGAAAACTCAATAAGCACATACAATAAGCTACTTTAACCGACCTTAAACAACTCAATAAGCTTAAATTTGACAACTTTTAAAAAAATGAAATCATAAACTTTATAAGAGAAGCTTTAAAAAGACAAAACCTTTTTAATAATCCGAAAAGTAATAAGCTAAAACATGAGATAAGCCAATAAACATAAAGAGCTTATAGCCTAAACCAAATAAAAGCTTAATAAATAGTAATAAGATTAACCTTTTAACCACTTAAACATCAAATAAAATCAATCCGTATGGATTATGAATTTCGGATCAAAATCAAAAGTAAATCAAGAAATGTGGAAAGAAATTAAAGAACACAAACTTAAACTTAAACTTTTAATTAAAGAAACTCAAATACAAAGATTAATGAAAGCTTAAACTTGAAAGATTAAAAGAAAGAAAAGATGAAAAACTTGGTGAGAGAAAGTTTGGAACTTTCTCTCTCTAAAAACTATAAAGGAAAAGTTAAAAGTGAAAACTAGCTAACCACCCTCCTAATGTGACTAGGAGTGTATTTATAGGCTAAGTGGGAAGTGCATGTGTGGTGTGCTTCCTTCTTTCTTTTCTTCTCGACTCGATTTAATTCTTTGTCTTTTCTCGACGTCGTCTCGGGATTTGAACTTGTCTTAATAATTTTCTTCTTTAATTTAGACTTGAGTTCTTCGACTTCATTAAACTTCCGTCTTTAGACTTTTTCTTCGATAAATCTTCAGAATAGGTCTTGGACATCCGTTATTTAAGCACTCTTGATCTCTTGACTTCGTCTTTTCCCGTTTTCTTCGATAAAAGCCCGTGAAAGCGCATGTTTTCTTCCTTCTTCATCTTTTGGTCCTAAAACATAATAAAAACACAAACCACATATAATTCCGATTTTTACGACATAAAATACACGTTTTGGTCATGTTATTATTGGAAATAAGTGGTAAAAGGATAAGTGTTTTCACACTTATTACATACCAATCACTTACCAGAAGCTACAACCTTGTCTGCATGCAAACAGGCTTGAATACTTTCAACCAAGGTAGTGGCCATGCTAGACTCTTTACCAGAAGGAGCATTAGATACCTGCAGATGACATTCTAGCATAGCTTCCATGGTAGCAATTGTCAATGGATACTCCATATCTGTAAGCATAAACACAACGGCACCAGTGTCAAGCTCTAACACATGAACACCACAACCAGCATACAATTTCCACATCCTGATCACCCATCGAGGTTGATCCTTCCATACACTAGCATGGGGAGAATCAGGAGGGGAATCTAACATCAGCTTCAAATCACCCCAAATAGTCAATCCAGGCTAGTTGGGAAGCTCACTCGGAGATTGAGGAATCTCAGCATCCACCAAACCATACAACAGCATAAGATCACGACGCTCCACCCATGTCAAAATGTTTTGCAGTCCAGAGACATAGCGAGCGTAGCCAACACTAGTCGTAATCTTATGAGTAAAGGTACCACGAACAATAGGAGATGGCCGAACTTCCCAAGCCACAATCCAACCTTTGCCCATATGCAACTCTGTCTCGCTATCTGAAGCAGCATCAATGAGATTAGCAGGATCTCTCTTTTTAAACAAGGCAGACTTACCACGCCAAGCCTTCTTCTTCCTAGTAGAATGACGAGGTAAAGGGACACCAGAAGAAGATTCATCCTTAACCTATCCAGCAGCAGTAGCATCAGCAGTAGTAGACTCAAAGTTCTTACCAACCATAAGATCAAATGTAGCTCCACCAGCGGATGAGGTAGGAATTGGTTGAGTCACCAGTGTTGATGTTGGCTTCACAGCTGGAGTATCAGGTGTGGTAGTAGCTTCATTGGTGATGGTAGTATCAACATGAGAGTGAGTGGGATGAACAGTGGAAGTGGTGGTAGTAGGAACAGCAGTAGAAGGAGCACTAACAGATGGAACTCCAGAAGTATCCTTGGGAACACCAGACGAAGAGGTGGGAGCAGCAGCAGATTGAGAAGTGAGGACAACATGAGGAGGTGGGCGATAAATAAAGCGTTCAGGGACAGGTGTATTTTGACGCTTGATCATCTTTGTGTAATGATCTTTAAGCTTATCAAAAGACAACCTCCTCACCCTTTCCCATGTCCATCCAGTGTAAAAGTAAGCAGTTGATTGATTCTTAACATATTGCTGCATCAACTTTCTCTCCTCGGTCTGCGACAAAGGTTTGTTATGGCACTTTTCACGAAGCTGAGCAGCAAGAGACAACTGTTGTTTATAAATCAAAGCCATTCCCCGTTGAACACAATTGCCTTGATTCACATCAACACCCAACAAATCTGTGAACTGCGAGTAGTCAGAAGTAAGTATGGTAAGCACCCTTATCCAGTCATTGTCATCCCAATGCATGGCGTCATGCCTCAACTGCTTACGTCTTTGCTGTTGAAGGGCTTCATCCTCAGCCCTAGCTTTTTGGTCAAGCTCCTCTTGCAATCGTTGATCAGCCTCTTCCCCCAACCTTTCTTCCTCTATTTGTCTACGAGTATGCTTCCTGGGAGGAGATGGTGCATTAGTCATAGGGGCTTTACCCTTGGGATCATGAGGAGGACCAACAGAAGGACCAGTAGAATCATCCATTGGCTTGGGATCAGCAGCAGCCTTAGGAAAGCATGAAGGAGTAGGAGGATCAGGCAAATCAACACTCGACTTATCAGCAAAGGCAGCCCTAGCCAAAATAGTCAGCCCATTCTCCTCAACATCCTCATTAGAACCAGAGAGCACAACTTTCTTCTTTTGGCGCTTCAGCTGTGACTCCAATGCTTTAATCCTGTTCGCTAATGAAAGCATGAAGTCCCGTGTGAGCTTGCGGTGTTAAATGAGATCATCTTCCAAAGCAACAACCTTCGCATAGTACCTGTGCAAAAGAGCTAGCAAAGAAGTTAGAGTAACAGGTTCCTCAGCTTCCCCACCAAGAGGACTTGGCTTGGGGGATGCATCATTGGGACCAGAAGTAACAGATGGGTCATCCATATGAGCATGAGAGCTAGATGGCTTCTCAGCAGAGTGCGGAGCTGGGCTAGGAGGGGGAGTATCAGTAAATGGGGACTCATGTGGGCGAGAAGAGGGGGAAGCCTTTGAGGTGGATGGCATTTCTACCACCACCTCTCTAGCTGGCTCCTCTACCTCCAGATGAGGTACACCAGTAGTAGGGTGCTCCTCCTCCATAGGATCATCCTCCAATGGAAGTTCCTCCTCGGCTTCATCAGCCGGAGGAATCATATTAGGATGCCCTTTGTAACACCCCCAAATTTATACAACTCAATACAGCGGAAGACTAGTTGGTGTTACGGGATAGCACATTACTCACATCATAGACAACGCATAAAAATCGCGTCGTTTAATAATAAAGAATTTCCATTCATAAATATAAAAGTTACATAGGTCCCAAGTCATTTGTATTTAATATAGGTTTTACAAAGCATTTGAATGGAAATAAGTATTTAGGTGCGGGCCATGAATTCTTGTTGTCTTCCCGAGAATTACCTTCAAGTACCTGAGATAAAACATGTTAAAAGAAAAGGTCAGCGATAACGCCGAGTGAATTCATAGAGTTTAATAAAATCCATCAATATAGTATCAGTATAAAACTATTACTGAAAATCATTTTGTACAAATCATTCTAATAGGCCATAAAATAGCCAAAGTCATTTTATACAAATCTTCATCAAAATCATAATATAGGCGTTTGCCTTAAAAATCATTATACGAGCCAATGTCGTAAAAACATCATACAATACGTCTTATGACGTTGTACGAAAATAAAAACCGTTATATGAATATGGTTATGAAAACCAAAATACGAACATAATATCAATAGTATGACCCCATATTGCTAGTCACGCAATACATCGTAATTCGGTGCGTCTAGTAGTATTTTGTTAGTTGGATTATTATAAGCCGCATGACATTGTTACCTTACTAAACCAAACAACGGGTAGCTAACCCGATACTCAATTTGCCCATCTAAAGTAGCGTGTCGTCACAAAGGTCACGCTATGGAAATCTTCTCATACATAAATTCGCTTACCAATCAATGTGGCACGACGGGGATCAACCGTCAAGGCGCGAACTGGGGTGATCGTCCCCAAATAGTACTATTATATGCACAAGCGTCTACCAAATCCCGGTAGTTCACAATTCATGCTAATGGGACTTTTAGTGACATAACCTAACTTTAATAATCCCTTTAATTTCATCTATCGGGTCCTTTAATCATTTATCGGGTCATACAATCGGGTCATTCAATCATTCGGGTCCAAATCAATAAACAAACAATCGGGACAAATGGTGTCCTAGTTTTATAAAAACAAACATGTTATCTCCCTCGCGGGTTTATAAAACATTTAAAAGAGTGCGAGGCTATGAACTCACGTTGATGTGGGAAGGCGGGTTATCGGCAATTCGGACGTACGGTACGTGCTTCAATCACGAAAACCTAGACAAATAATAATCGGTCTTAGACGTTTGTCCAATGACTTTATAAAAATAACAATTATGTATACATATGATGATTTTATATATATGATGATCAAGTGGGTTTACATATCCTCATTTACTCATTTTTGTGTTATGTGTCGATAACGTTTATACTAGTTTTCTCGTTTTACCTATTTACGTGTGATAGATGTGTAAACACCCATCTTTTCTACCACTTAATTACAATAATAACCGAGCCAAAACGTGTATTTTATGTCTTTTATGTCGGAATTATGCGTGGTTTGTGTTTTTGTTGTGATTTAGGACGAAAAGGTGAAAAGTGGAGAAAACACGGACATTCACGGGTATTTACGGACTTTTATTGAAGAAAAGGATGAAAGACGAAGTCAAGAAGTCAAAAGTGAAAAAAGAACGGAAGTCCACGACCAATTCTAAAGATTTATCGAGGAAAAAGTCAAAAGACGGAAGTTTATCAAAAGCCGAAGAATCCAAGTCTATTTTATTGAAGAATTTAAAGACGAGTTCGAAGAAATCCCGAAGCCAAAAGTCCCTTAAATCCAAGTTTAAAGAAGATTAGAAGAAAAGGACTAATGACGCAATTAATGAAGATTAATAAAAGGAGGGACTTAAGCTTGTAATTAAGGAGAAATGAAAGAGGGGAGGAAGCTTCCTAATCCTCCCCTATAAATAGTCATTAGTTGTTTACATTTCATTTTGTTGGCTAAGTGTGACAATTAGCTCTTCCACCATTTAAATACCTTGTCATTTACTTTTCTTGTCAAATTTAAATACCTTGTCTTGCACCTTAAATTGATTTAATTTCAAGTAAGTTTTCCTTTAATTATTGTCAATCTTTACTTTATCTTGTCAATCTCTGTAAAACCCGTAAAAATAAGGTCATAATTTAATTCTATTTTCAATTATTTTGAAGTATTTTATAACGTTAAATATTATTATGTTTAACGGTTTAAGTTGAAACCAATATTAAATATTATATTTTAATATTTTGACGAGCAACGAGGACTACTAGTGATCGCGATACCGACGGATGCCAAAAATTTTATATTTTATTATCGATAGTTTCGATATTTAATACTTTTGACGATATCGTTTCAATTATGTATCGAGTCGTTATATTATTATTTTTCGTGTGCGTTTAAACTTTTAAAAAGTACAATCTAACATTTTCAGGTAGTGAAATATTTTCTCGTATAATATTTTGAAACTTATTTTTGTGTTGGTTGACGAACTCACAATTTACGGATTTAAATTTGGGCTTACGTGCATAATTTAGCGTCCCTTACGACTAAACCGGAAACCTTAGGATTACGTATTTACGTTTTTGAACTCCGTTTTTGATGAGACAATTTTTATTGGATTCGTTTTGTGTCATTGATTCATAATTTATAAAAACGTTTTTCGTAAAACGACCCGAGGGCACGCAAATCGAGAAAACTAGAATCAAGAAATACCCGTAAACTAGTGAGATGGGACAAAATACATTGTCCCACCCCACTAGCTAGTTTGGATGGCACCAACATGACACCACAACCTTATGTGGCATCATGTTAGCTAGTTTATTACAAGTGTACTACAAAGCTTACTCTTTAAGCTTTGTCTAGTCAAAACCATCAACTAACTTCACACCACCATTTCCATACATGCAAAACTCTCACAAATCCTCTCAAAACCTTCCACCATTGCCATCCATATTCAAGCTACAAACACCCCTTTTGATCATTTCTAGCCATGAAATACATGTTTACTAGCTCTATCATGGAGTTATCTTGGAGCCTTGATCATTTGGTGGCCATATTAACAACATTGGAGATGATTTGCTTGTGTCCTAGGGCTGATTTCTCAACTATTGTTCTTGGTGTTTGATGATCTTGGAGTTACTTGTGGTGTTCATCAAGTTCTTGTCTTCCAAAAACAAGAAATACACTTGGTTGGTAAAGAAGATCATCCTCTCCATTTTCTCTTGTTATTTTTGTAAAGAACAAATGTATTTTCTTTATTTTTGTATATGTATATGATGTATATATGATGATAAAAATATTGTGTGGGGATCAAGTGTTGATAAATATGCTTAAAAATGTTAATAACCATGAGAAATAAGGCTAAAATCATGCTTATTTAGTTGGCTGTATAAAAACAGTATATAACTAAAACTTGAACTGATAAACTTGCATGGTATAATACATTACAGTAAGTACAAGATGTTATACACATGTGAGAGTTGGCCATGCAATGGAATCAATATAATGAGTGAGATATGATCAAAACAAGTTGGGTGTTCTAATCTGAATAAGCAGTTTTGTAGGGACTGTTAAGGCAAGATAAACTTAAAATGAGCAGTAGCTATAACTACGTTAAATGTAGCACATAATATGAAGAACATGTCATCTAAAAATGAGCTTCTAATTCATTATAGAACTCTAGATATGATAAAAATGGTGAACATGAAGATAAAAATCAGATTTTGAGAATTAATGTTTATTATTATTATATAAGCACTCAAATTTTATTGTATAAAATGTAAAATAAAAATCCACTAACTTATGAAACTTATTTATATAAATATGTAAAAGGTTAATTAAATGGATAAATTATATAAATGGTTATGGAATAATACTTATAAGTAATAAAAACAATAAACTTGATTTTTACGACTTTTTCGGCTATTACCGTAAAATTAACGTTTTTCGCCAAATAAAGCTTAGACGATCAAACCCGTCTAATGTAAAGTTTTTAAAAGTCATATACTGATATATAAGTAACTAATACAAGTAAAAACCGATAAAACCCGAACTATAGGACATACGGACATTAACGAGCTAACTAAGCATATTGGACTCATAATTGGACTAAATAAGATAAACACTTATAAAAAGAACTTATTGGGCTTAACCCATTTGGGCCCAACATGGAAAGTATAGATACTGATAATATAGGTATAAAATGGATTAAAGTTAAAGAACTTATACTAAGCTTATTGGACTTAAAATAGATAAGTAGGTAAAACTAGTAAACTAGTAAAAAGTTACCAAAATGTAAACACTAAAATGAGTAAACAAGGATATATAAACCCACTTGATCATCATAATATGTAAAAAAATCATCATATGTATATTGTTATTTTGATAAAAGTCATTAGACAAGAGTCTAAGACCGATTATTATTTATATAGGTTTCCGTGACCGAAGCACGCCCGTAGCCGATAATCCGCCTTTCATTATCAACGTGAGTCTATAGCCTCGCTTTATACTAGTTATTAAATGATTTTTAAACCCGCGAGGGGGAATACATGTTTTATAAACTTAGAACACAAGATTTTTATGGTATGCTTTGTCCCTATATGAATGGACCCGTGGTTGCCTTTAAATTGCATTAAGTGATTGCCTTTGTTAAAGCCTCAATTATGGACCGTTAACTAGCTTATGATGGGCTAGCCGCTAGTACAATTAATAGATCTATGGGGGAAGCCGCCCCGGTTCAGTTTTTGTGGACTTGTCATAGAAGCTTAGGCCCGACCTCCACACTGTTTGGACATATTGTATTGAGAAGTCAGGTATACGGCAATGTACCAAAAATCTAGAGGTAACCGACAATTAATAAATCTCTCGTCTTATTAGACTGATATGGGAGTGTCTAAGGGCTCGGTTCCATGAGCTTATTGCAATTTATGCTATATACAATTATCATTGTTGATGCAAATTATTATTTGATGCTTATAAGCATGCCACAAACTTATAATCTTTGCTTGTGTTCAAATTGATTTCATAAACCTATAGATTCACTCGGCATTTTTGCTGATCGTTTTACTCACATGTATTTCAGGTAATCAAGAAGTGGAAGCTTGGAGGTCACGGGGAATGAAGTTGTGCACTGCTTTTGTTGTTCAAACTCTTTGATTTATTTATCGTTCCATTTTCAAAACAAACCAATAAGTTGTTTTAACTTATCTTTTGGTAACGATTGCTTGGGACTACGCTACTCTGACAAATGTTTTAGGAACGATAAATCTAAAACGTCTCTTTTCGAGTCGTTCTTTATAAATTATGTGTTGTTGTATCATTGTTTAGCACCCAAAGATGTATTCCGCTGCGTGTAAATTTGGGGGTGTTAAAGATTGGTACCAGAGCCATGAGTTATAGAGAACTAGGTCTTTATTTTAAAAACCTAAACTATAACTGTCAGTTTTTATTTTTCAAAGAGTCGGTGCACATGATTTCGCGTGACTTCAGGTTCAAGCTACTTCTGGGATTACAACTTTAGTATACATTATTATGTATGCCTTATTGCTAAGTATTTCTAAATAAATACTATAATCCTTTATCGATATATATTTATGTCGTTAAACTTTTCGATTAAAGTTTATCATTTATTAATGATTAACTTAAATAAATACATTGAATTTTCAAGATCTTTCTGTATTTATTTTTGGAAGTATTTAAATTGCTTTTATTGCAAATTTTATATTATGACCTTACATACCTTCATCTGCGCGCGTTACTTTCATTATTTAACCCTTTGAGATATCTATATAGATATCCAAATCGTCTTCCGGCTGTTTGTGCTTGGACGTCTTTTAACGTAATTTCTAGACCATTGTGTAGCTCAATGTGTCCTTGGAATAGACTAACCGCTATTTATTGACATTTATATGTATCGACTCTGAAGTGTATTGTTCACTTATATCTCGGTAACGTCATCGTCATTTTATAAATCATCATCTAGATTATGGCGCTAGAATTGGAATACGATTTTACTTATATAAAATTGTATCATTCGTTTTTCATTAACCTTCTCGCTCCCGGAGTGTAGCATGTTAATGTTCCATTCTTTTCTTGCTATGTTTTGTGTTTTTGACAATCGTGGCACCAAGGAGATTTGCCTACATTGCATTTTGAAATCTAAATTACGAACCTCTTTCACCGTTTTGCTTCCTAAATTTCGTGTTGAATACCTTGAAGCATTTTCTGTCATTCATCATGCTATATTTTATTTGATGCTCATTACGAGATTTATGTTTCGTTGTTATAAAATCCACAAGACATGTGTGTATATATGTATATATTTTGAGCCGTTAAGAAGTGTCGAAAAATACACTTTATGCAGAAACTGTAGGGGCAGTATAAACAGGTCAAAACTTAAAAGTAAAACCTGCGTTTTTAAAATAAAATAGTCAAACCTGCACAGAACTTGCAGGGGTATTTTGGTCATTTTACATTGGTTTTCAGGTCTCGGATAAAACTAGAAAGTCGTCTGAAACGTCGTTTTGCATCAAAATGCTTTAGACTCTGAGTCTTGGAGATGTCGTTTATCGGGTCAATTAATCGGCTCATATTTAAAAGTCAAATTTGAAAAGAAAAAAAAAATTAACATGAGTTTTAAATGTTTCTAAGCTGTTTTGATTTCATTTGAGATCGTAAAATTTTAACAAATATTATTTTACAACTAACAAATACACCTGTGGATTGTTTTATTCTTTTCATATATATGACTCATTTGTCATTCGATGTTATTTTATTTTCGTTTTCTTCTAACCTTCCATTGAATTGGGTAGAGTTTGAAGTTTTGCCTTCACATTCTTCGTCGACATTCTTATCACGTGTTTCATGGCGTTTTCGTCTAAACCTTATAATCTTTTGAACCCTTAACAACTTGTAACCATTTCATTGGTTGTTTTATGAGCTACTATTTGCCACTTTTTGCAAAACTTTGACTACTTTATACGTTGTCATAATGTCATATTATAAATACATCTGATATTGTTTTACGATTATTTTCACCAACTATTTTTACTTTGGTCTTATAAAATACTTTTCGAAAGATTAAAAGTTGCTTATTAAGTATCTCACAAATTACTTGTATCCTATAAATTTATAAACTATTTTTAAATTCCATTTTACAGATGGCATGGTTTATATATAAACATAAGAAACGTAATACTTTTCGACGAAACTGAGCACTGCATTGCTATTCCTAAATTATACATGGCCTGATCACCTATGTCTAATTTAGAAGGAGCCATGCTAGGCTGAATAGTAGTCAACTTAAAAATCTTGATAATAATCAACTTTTTACTTGTATTTATGATAAAGATAAATAAAATGAAATAAAATGAAAAGTAGTTTTAAAAACCTTCATAATTTATGCAAGTAGCACAATATCTATGCATCCGCATATGTTTTCTTACCTTTTCTTGAACGAATTACGCGCTTACGAATACGTTTTTACTCGACAATCGTTTTTCCACTCGTTACTTCATTTTGTCTTGTAAATGATTTCTTTTGACCGTTCGTCTAATTACTGACTGTTGATAAATGACTTGAAAGTCTCGATGTTTTATCCTTCCTTCTCGTTCAATTTTCTTTATGCGACTGGGTAGATTTTTGGAATGTCTCCGCACGTGAATAATGAATTATCATTAGAGTGATTTCCGTATATCCGGGATGACGTCCGTCACTCTCGTTGTCTCGAAATCCACTCTTGTGAACCGTGCTTTGACTTCTCTCTTTAAACACTAACATCGTTCATTTGATTTCTTTTAATTACAAGTGATTATTAGGAATTTTCTTTGATTAAAATTTTTGTATGGATCTTATTTCCGATCATGTATCGACCACCGCTAAGTTAACGAGCTGATGTTGGTGAACCACCGACCGTACTAACAAAATTGACAACTTGTTTAATCTATTATTTCTTATCGTCTTACCATCGACGCCTTTATTTTATTATTCTCTTTAAGAATTCATACGACAGCTGCTTCGTCCTCTTTTGTACCGCTGATTTCGTACTAATTGTTGACCATTATTTCCATTCGTATTCGTTTGTTATCTTGTCACATTTTGAAACCCGAATATATCCCACATTTATTTTGAAATAATAAACACCTTTATGTATTTCTACAAAGTATTATAAAATTTTTATGGAACTTTTATACATTTTCCAATGATTTTCAATTATCAAAATAACCATTACAAGAAAAAGGTCAAATTTATACATCATATTTTGTATAACTAAAACTAATGTTAAAAATAAAATTTTGTTCTACCTTTTGATAATTGACTTATCATACTTTATTTTTAATGTAATGAAATTACCGGTTTAATTTATATTCCTAACAATGATTTAATTTGGAAATTATATTTTCTAAATCGTAACCATCAATATGAGTATAATTAATAAACGTCATTCTTTCAAAGTTTCTTAAGACGACCAAATAAATTTTGAAACTATTTTACTTCTATTTTTTATGTATCATCTTTATCAAGAAAGTACCTCAATTGAATCTTAAGGTAATACCAAATCCGGGACGGATAATTGTGACAAACGTTATTTTAATGTTAATATTTAATTCATTCTTCGCTCTCATTTTTCTAGTATTGTGAGTTATTATGTTTTACGGTTACGTGATTCGAGATCCCTCGTCGATCGTTAATCTTAAATCATTTTACCACATCTTGTTCGTTTATGCGTTTATTGAAGTCATTTTTATCTCGTTCTGTTCCTCGTACTGAAGATCACTATTTTATTCTGAGTTTAAAATGAATCTCGGGAAGCAGTGTATAAGAAGAAACGATAAGTGTCACCAGGATTTATGCGTGTACTTGTGGAATGATTGAGGACCGAATCTCCTAATGAATGGAGTTAATAAATTCGTTACGACCTCGAGGAGTATGTTGAAGCCGACACCGCAAGTGGAAAGACTCTTGTGATCAAGTGGTTATTATCAAGGGTTCGTTCAAGGTTTTCTCGATGATTAACGGTGGAGATCTATACTCGATGTTTGTGTTCGACCTTTTATTTTTATGTACTTACGTGGTATGTGATCTAGTCAAATGATCGTAAGTTGTGAGAACTTGAGACGGCATCATCCGATGACGTCCGATCATGTAGAACATATATTATGTAATATCTTTTTGACTTTCAACGACGATGTTTATTGAGACTTTAATGCGCGTTGGCGAAAGTGAGGCGAGTTGAGCGCCGGGACGTCGCTCCCTTAAGGTGGTGAGGATGTAAAACCCGTAAAAATAAGGTCATAATTTAATTCTATTTTCAATTATTTTGAAGTATTTTATAACGTTAAATATTATTATGTTTAACGGTTTAAGTTGAAACCAATATTAAATATTATATTTTAATATTTTGACGAGCAACGAGGACTACTAGTGATCGCGATACCGACGGATGCCAAAAATTTTATATTTTATTATCGATAGTTTCGATATTTAATACTTTTGACGATATCGTTTCAATTATGTATCGAGTCGTTATATTATTATTTTTCGTGTGCGTTTAAACTTTTAAAAAGTACAATCTAACATTTTCAGGTAGTGAAATATTTTCTCGTATAATATTTTGAAACTTATTTTTGTGTTGGTTGACGAACTCACAATTTACGGATTTAAATTTGGGCTTACGTGCATAATTTAGCGTCCCTTACGACTAAACCGGAAACCTTAGGATTACGTATTTACGTTTTTGAACTCCGTTTTTGATGAGACAATTTTTATTGGATTCGTTTTGTGTCATTGATTCATAATTTATAAAAACGTTTTTCGTAAAACGACCCGAGGGCACGCAAATCGAGAAAACTAGAATCAAGAAATACCCGTAAACTAGTGAGATGGGACAAAATACATTGTCCCACCCCACTAGCTAGTTTGGATGGCACCAACATGACACCACAACCTTATGTGGCATCATGTTAGCTAGTTTATTACAAGTGTACTACAAAGCTTACTCTTTAAGCTTTGTCTAGTCAAAACCATCAACTAACTTCACACCACCATTTCCATACATGCAAAACTCTCACAAATCCTCTCAAAACCTTCCACCATTGCCATCCATATTCAAGCTACAAACACCCCTTTTGATCATTTCTAGCCATGAAATACATGTTTACTAGCTCTATCATGGAGTTATCTTGGAGCCTTGATCATTTGGTGGCCATATTAACAACATTGGAGATGATTTGCTTGTGTCCTAGGGCTGATTTCTCAACTATTGTTCTTGGTGTTTGATGATCTTGGAGTTACTTGTGGTGTTCATCAAGTTCTTGTCTTCCAAAAACAAGAAATACACTTGGTTGGTAAAGAAGATCATCCTCTCCATTTTCTCTTGTTATTTTTGTAAAGAACAAATGTATTTTCTTTATTTTTGTATATGTATATGATGTATATATGATGATAAAAATATTGTGTGGGGATCAAGTGTTGATAAATATGCTTAAAAATGTTAATAACCATGAGAAATAAGGCTAAAATCATGCTTATTTAGTTGGCTGTATAAAAACAGTATATAACTAAAACTTGAACTGATAAACTTGCATGGTATAATACATTTACAGTAAGTACAAGATGTTATACACATGTGAGAGTTGGCCATGCAATGGAATCAATATAATGAGTGAGATATGATCAAAACAAGTTGGGTGTTCTAATCTGAATAAGCAGTTTTGTAGGGACTGTTAAGGCAAGATAAACTTAAAATGAGCAGTAGCTATAACTACGTTAAATGTAGCACATAATATGAAGAACATGTCATCTAAAAATGAGCTTCTAATTCATTATAGAACTCTAGATATGATAAAAATGGTGAACATGAAGATAAAAATCAGATTTTGAGAATTAATGTTTATTATTATTATATAAGCACTCAAATTTTATTGTATAAAATGTAAAATAAAAATCCACTAACTTATGAAACTTATTTATATAAATATGTAAAAGGTTAATTAAATGGATAAATTATATAAATGGTTATGGAATAATACTTATAAGTAATAAAAACAATAAACTTGATTTTTACGACTTTTTCGGCTATTACCGTAAAATTAACGTTTTTCGCCAAATAAAGCTTAGACGATCAAACCCGTCTAATGTAAAGTTTTTAAAAGTCATATACTGATATATAAGTAACTAATACAAGTAAAAACCGATAAAACCCGAACTATAGGACATACGGACATTAACGAGCTAACTAAGCATATTGGACTCATAATTGGACTAAATAAGATAAACACTTATAAAAAGAACTTATTGGGCTTAACCCATTTGGGCCCAACATGGAAAGTATAGATACTGATAATATAGGTATAAAATGGATTAAAGTTAAAGAACTTATACTAAGCTTATTGGACTTAAAATAGATAAGTAGGTAAAACTAGTAAACTAGTAAAAAGTTACCAAAATGTAAACACTAAAATGAGTAAACAAGGATATATAAACCCACTTGATCATCATAATATGTAAAAAAATCATCATATGTATATTGTTATTTTGATAAAAGTCATTAGACAAGAGTCTAAGACCGATTATTATTTATATAGGTTTCCGTGACCGAAGCACGCCCGTAGCCGATAATCCGCCTTTCATTATCAACGTGAGTCTATAGCCTCGCTTTATACTAGTTATTAAATGATTTTTAAACCCGCGAGGGGGAATACATGTTTTATAAACTTAGAACACAAGATTTTTATGGTATGCTTTGTCCCTATATGAATGGACCCGTGGTTGCCTTTAAATTGCATTAAGTGATTGCCTTTGTTAAAGCCTCAATTATGGACCGTTAACTAGCTTATGATGGGCTAGCCGCTAGTACAATTAATAGATCTATGGGGGAAGCCGCCCCGGTTCAGTTTTTGTGGACTTGTCATAGAAGCTTAGGCCCGACCTCCACACTGTTTGGACATATTGTATTGAGAAGTCAGGTATACGGCAATGTACCAAAAATCTAGAGGTAACCGACAATTAATAAATCTCTCGTCTTATTAGACTGATATGGGAGTGTCTAAGGGCTCGGTTCCATGAGCTTATTGCAATTTATGCTATATACAATTATCATTGTTGATGCAAATTATTATTTGATGCTTATAAGCATGCCACAAACTTATAATCTTTGCTTGTGTTCAAATTGATTTCATAAACCTATAGATTCACTCGGCATTTTTGCTGATCGTTTTACTCACATGTATTTCAGGTAATCAAGAAGTGGAAGCTTGGAGGTCACGGGGAATGAAGTTGTGCACTGCTTTTGTTGTTCAAACTCTTTGATTTATTTATCGTTCCATTTTCAAAACAAACCAATAAGTTGTTTTAACTTATCTTTTGGTAACGATTGCTTGGGACTACGCTACTCTGACAAATGTTTTAGGAACGATAAATCTAAAACGTCTCTTTTCGAGTCGTTCTTTATAAATTATGTGTTGTTGTATCATTGTTTAGCACCCAAAGATGTATTCCGCTGCGTGTAAATTTGGGGGTGTTAAAATCTCTTATCTACCTTTCTTAATCTTTGATTTGTTGTGTTTATGTTTATGTTCATGCTTTTATTTTGATCCAAAGTGGTTTTTGATTATTGTGGTTAAAGTTGTTTGATTTCTTGTTTTTAACTGTTTGTTGATGTTTATTTGTTGATTCGTTACTGTTTAGATTGATCCGTGTGTTTGATTTTGGTTAATTTGTGTTTATATCTGCTGTTACTGTATCCCCTTGTTCTTCGGGAGTGTTTGTTTTGTTTCTGATCTTTCCAGGAAAACTTCCGAACCAAGAAGGAGGGAAAGTGCTAATTCGAAACTTCTAAAGTTCTGAATCAAGGTTTCATCCGGAATAAACTCAACAAAACTTTCGAGCCAAACTTGTTCATCCGGAACTTTCAAAGTTCAGGACGAAGTGAAAACTTCCGAGTCAAGAGTATTCGTTCGGAACTCCAAAGTTCCGGACCAAGGGTTTCATCCGGAACTTCGCAAAAGTTCCGAATCAACTCAAAGTTCCGAATCAAGGGGCAAGTTCCGAATCAAGGCTTTTTATTCGGAAGTCTTAAACTTCCGGATCAAGCTTCATTCGGAACTTCTAAAAAGTTCCGAATAAAGTTCCAAATCAAGGGGCAAGTTCCGACTCAAGAGGTTTTCATTCGGAAGTCTGAAACTTCCGAATCAAGGAGCTTCATTCGGAATCTTCCGAATCAAGGGTGACCAAATAGTTCCGAATCAAGGCAAAATTTAGAAGTTCCGAATCAGTAAAGTTCCGAACGAAGGATTGTTTTGGATAAGTGACATATTCAGATCAATTAGTTCCGGATCAAGGATTTTGGTAATATTCCAAGCGAAGAAGAATCATTTCAACCGAAGGTGACATTCCGGACGAGTGATTGTTCCAAACGAAGGTTTATTCCGAATGAGCTGTATTCAGGTTCTTATTAGCTTTTGTCTTTGATTTTTATTTTCAAGCTTTATTTTTCCTGCCTTCTACTTAATTGCACTTTAAGATTAATTTCCTTAGCTTTATTTTAGTTTTGCCTTAGTTTAAGTTCTAGTTGCGTTTTAAGTTTGCCTTAGATAGATTTAAGTTTACGTCATTTACTTTAGTGCCTTTTAATTCCAGTCACGTTTTTAAATACCTGCACCTTTACTTTAATTAGACTTAGATTTACTTTAAGAGCACCTTTACTTTAAGTCTTTGCACATTTAATTAAAAACAACCCAAAATATTCTTTTTCACCAAAAACAATAGAGTCATACTTTAAGCCGGAAATCAATTCGTTAAGATACCGAGAACACGAACTTTAATCTTTTTTACCTGGCCAAAAGCTCAGTTATCAAATGGCGCCGCTGCCGGCTCTTTTCGTTAAGATTGACGGTTTTTTGTGAGAGACACGTTGCTTTTTGGGATCCGCTCACTTGTGAACGTTACTTTTCTTGCATAAAAAAAATTCCAAAAACTCATAAAAATTAAAAATTGATAAAAAACCATAAAAATTAAAAATTTCAAAAATCTAAAAAGATTTTATCTTTCTTGTATATATATATTGTCTTTGTGTTTGGTTTTGTTTTCTTTTGCATTTTCAGGTGTATGCGTACTAGATCTTCTAATTATCAAGAGCCCGAGCCTCAAGAAGATTTAGATATGGCAGGTGTTAACAACAACAACATTCCACCGAACCTCAATAATAATAATAATAACAACAATGCTCTTCCACAGCCCGATCTTCGGACCATGGAGGAACTTTGTCAACCAACAATGTTTGGATGAAGAGGACCGATTGCGCCGATGAAAATCAACGCTCCTGAGTTTTCGTTGAAGCACCACATGATTCAGCAAGTACAAACAAACCCATTTAGAGGATTGCCTGATGATGATGCCAACAAACACCTCGACAAGTTCATTACAATCACCCAAAGCATGAAGTTGCCTGGGGCTACAATGGATGTTCTACGCCTACAACTCTTTCCACATACTTTATCGCATCATGCCGAGAAATGGTTTGATCGTCTCCCGAAGAATTCTATTCACACTTGGGATGACATGACTCAACGATTTTTATCGCGCTACTTTCCACCATCCATGGTCACAAGCCTTCGCAATCAAATCAGCGGCTTCATGCAAGACCCTGATGAATCACTTTTTGACGCTTGGGAGAGATATAATGTCTTGATCGATAGATGTCCAAACCACAACATGCTTCCCGTCACATTGATTGATACTTTCTACAACGGTTTGACTTTTCGAGATCGTGATACGATCAATGCAGCCGCCGGTGGCACATTCATGAAAAGGAGACCCGAGGAGTGTAGAGAGTTAATTGAGAACATGACTACTTACCACAAGAACTAGGATTCCTCTGCATCTTCTAGGAACAACCCGAGAGTCAATGTTTTCTCTACCTCAACAAACCCTGAGATGACCGAACTCACCCGCATGATGGCTGAAATGAGCAAAAGTATTACGCTTCTCGCTTCAAACCAACAACAACAACAAGTTAAAGCGGTTGCTAATCCTTGTGAAACATGTGGCGGTCCTCACTCATACACCGATTGTCCTTCGACACAAGGAAATCCGGAAAATGTGTATGCAGCTTACGGTAATTATTCACCGGAAAATTACCAAGCTAGACAACAAGGGGATAGAAATCTGCTGAGCTACCGATCTAACAACTACCTTTCACCCGGTTTTTCTCCTCAAAACCAAAACCCCGCCAACAACTACAATAGAAGCAACCAAATCCCACCTCGTGCTTCTAACCCTTATCAACCACCCACCCAACAACACCCACCCATTAATCCCGATGTTGATGCCATCATGAGAACTCAAGGTGAGCAAATCAAGAATCTACAGAGCCAAATAATCAATTTGAAAGGAGATATCCTTAAGCAAGGTAATGACATCAGAACCGAGGTTCGTGATAATATCCAATCCTCCTTCATCACTCAAACGACTGAATTAAAGACTCTATTGACTAGTTTCTTGCCCGAAGCTCAACCTTCTTCTTCGGGTTCTCTACCTTCAAACACCGTCACCAATCCGCGAGCTAATGTGAGTGCTATAACTACGCGTAGTGGAATTACCATTGTCAATCCACCTACCCCACCACCATCATCTACACCTCCTCCACCACCATGTATCCCTACTCCTCCTACACCTAGTGTTAGTACACCATTACCGTCTCCACCTCGTCATGACGATGTATCTCGGAAGGACCTTTCAACATCACAACCTTCACCAACTACACCTTCACCTAACCCTTATCAACCCAGAATCCTATACCCTTCTCGCATAGGCAAGACCAACGAGCTAACCAAGAATGATTGTCAAGTATCGAAATATGTGGATATGCTATCTAAAATGACCATCAACATTAGCCTTGTTGAAGCACTTTGCCACATGCCGAAATTTGTCAAAGCATTCAAGGAATTGCTTAGCAAGAAGGAGAAGCTGATTGAACTAGCCAACACACGATTAAATGAAAACTGCTCTGCAGTCCTTCTTAGAGAACTTCCGGAAAAACTTTTAGATCCCGGTCGTTTTGTGTTACCTTGCGTGTTCAACAAAACTGAAGAATTTACTGCCCTTGCTGATCTCGGGGCTAGTATTAATTTGATGCCACTAAGTGTTTGGAAAACACTATCATTACCCGACCTCATTCCAACAAAGATGACTCTCGAACTTGCAAATCGCACTCTCGCTTACCCCGTTGGTATAGCCGAAGACGTGTTTATCAAAGTTGGCACATTTACTTTCCCGGTCGATTTTGTCGTAGTTGATTATGAAATGGACCCTCATATTCCTTTAATACTTGGTCGGCCATTCTTGAGAACCGGACGTGCTTTAGTAGATGTGGCCGAAGGTGAGTTAATATTACGGGTCGGGGATGATTCAAAAATTTTTAAAATGGGGAAGCTTACAGGCAAATCCTTTGGAGGACGAGAATCAGTGAATATGATAAATGTGCTCGATGACTTTACCGTCTATGACAATCCTCTATTCGAGTCTTCCACTGATAATCCACTCTTTGAAGATAATGTGGATGATTCTCTCCCTACTTTGGACGCTTCTCCCATTTATGATTCTCCACCGGTCTTTGATGCTTATGATGATAATGATTCTAGCTCAGATTCGGATGATTTTGATTGTACTTCTGAGTATCCCGAGCTGCCCACTTTCGATGATTTCGATGAGGCTGGTACTCTATCGAGCGATTCTTCACTTGATGAAGATCCTCCATCACTCGATCCTACTTTGGACGATTATTCATTTGAGGAAGATTTCTCTGCATTTCTCAACACATAGTTCCCTCATGAGAGTGATGCCCCTCCTTTGGACTTTGAAGATTATCGACTTGATCCTACTTTGGATTTGAAGCACATTCTGTCAAAGGAGAAGAAACCGGTCGACACCGAAATCCGTTGCACATATGATATGACACCTCTTTGTCCCACTTCTGAGGACGAGGTTATGCTTCTTTGCGGATCTTCTTCACACTCGGCTGAGTCTGAGTGCTATTTTCCCTTAAAGGAAAAGGTGTTCGACCCCGGTATTGAAGTCTTTAAGCCATCTCAGTATCCACCTGTTGAAATAAAAGGAAAAATCTTTGGCACTATTGAAGACATGCTTTCACCTCACCATACTTGCTCCCACCATGCTCCATCACTGCTTAAGGGAACCCTGCCTATCCTTCTTTGGCTTGCCTTGTTCGCCTTAAGCATGTGCTATTTGATGGACGAAAACTATGTCTTTGATCCTGGTGGATATATTTCATGCTTCTTCCGTTGATGATCAAGGTCGAGTCAGGCTCACGACTCGGTTAACAAAAAACCAAGCGCTTCTTGGGAGGCAACCCATGCATCTATCTTTTCGCTTTCTTTACCATAAGTGTAGGGGGACCCTTTGGTTTGCTATTTCCTCTCCTCACTTCTTAATCAGGGATTCGAGCTTCAATGATCCACTTTTGATGATTCTTGACGAACCGTGATTCCGTATTCCACTTCATCCCGGTTCTATCCTAAACTCTTTTCGATTCACTATTTTATATTTTCCCAATATTAAAATAGGAATCTCTTTAGTTGTCCTTTCCTTAGCAAGATTTAAACAACGTGCACAATGTCCTAAGTGTAGGGGAGTTTACTCCCACATGCTTAAACATTGAGGACAATGTTTATTTTAAGTGCAGGGGGGACTTCTATCGAAGTTAAGTGGTCTTTTCCTTGTATTTGTCCTCATTTTAACCGGAAAATCAATTTTTCGACATTTTTCAAAATTTTTAATCTATTTTGGTCTATTAGTTTTTCCCTTTGTATAGTTATATTTCTTTCCTTATTAGAACAAATGTTTAAATAAGTGGTTTTAATTTTCAAACGTTGTGAATCTTTTGACTCAATCCGAGTTTACTCTAGCTAGTATCCCTAACATGTTTAAGTCAAGTTTTGCTAGGCTTTTATATAGGGAGCTATAAAACGCGAAAGTCTTAACTCTCACGGGTTAAGAACAAGAACTTTTCGCAAGTTCCTATAATTGATCCTAGAGAGTCGTTTATCAAGGGAACTTTAAAATGCGATTTCTAAAACTTGAAAAAGTCTAAGAATTTGCAAGATCCTATAGGTGACTCGAAAACCTAAAACTTTGATTTAATAGGCTAAGCATCCACGAGTCTCATTACTTGAGATTTTAAACTGTGGAGAACGAGAGATGATAGAGCCAATTATAAGTCCGGTATTCTTTCGTGAATTTATGTGAGATAATTATGAGCCTATTCTCCCATCGCTTGCTAATAAATTATCTGCTAATAAATAAGGTTGTACGATTTGAAAAGTTACTTAGCTTCTAGCCCCAGATCGTTTAAAAGTTGCTCGGTATGGATTAGAGTTCATAGCCAAGGCATAACTTATTAAAGCGGGACGCGAAGATTGGCGAGTCCGAAAAGGCCCTAACAAGGCATGAGGGCTATATTTTGTTGCTAAAGATCCAAAGTGATGTGAAGAATCATTTATCGAAAATCAATATGAAGGATCAAGACACACGACGTAAAGCAAAACTCCCCAAAAGTCATGGAGAAGTGTATCCGAAAAGACCCTAACAAGGTATGAGAATAAATAGATCCAAGTCATAAAAGGAGGCGGATCGTTGTATATCAAAGTCCAAAATAAAGATTGGAGAAAAATGAAGAAGTCGTGGTCCAAGTATGAATCTCTCAAAACTTCAAGTGAAGAAATTCCTATATGAAGAGAAGACCATTATTTCATGAACGTCTCTCAAGATTTGAAGTATGAAGTCGCTGCCAAATATCGGTCCGAGAAAGGTCTCAAATCGCCAAGCGAGTTATGCCAAGATATGAACTTTATGAGGTCCCGAGAATCAGTTTTAAAAGATTTGGTCCTTTAGCTAACTATTGATTAAATCGTTCACTTTATTTTCAGACTTAATAACTACCGAAATAAGTCAAAAATGCATCCTTGTGATCATTCAAGACAAATAATAAAATATAAGAGATACCCCTAGGAATAAGGGAGTCTAAGTGAATAATTGGCCCACATGAATTCGTGTCAGTTTACTAACTTATAATAACAATGATCTCGTTTTTAAGCTTGGTTTGGAGAAAGTGAAAACTTGAGGATGATGATTATTCATGACATTTCCAAAACCCAAGGTATGCTTTTGATTTCTTTATTTTGCATGATTTTAATTTTCTATCTCTTTAATAAAGGCCAACGTGGATTGATTATGATGAAAAGTGTAATCTTGCTTTGTAACTAATGCATTGCATGAGGACATTGCAATGGTCAAGTGTAGGGAATTTGATAGGTGTGTAAACACCCATCTTTTCTACCACTTAATTACAATAATAACCGAGCCAAAACGTGTATTTTATGTCTTTTATGTCGGAATTATGCGTGGTTTGTGTTTTTGTTGTGATTTAGGACGAAAAGGTGAAAAGTGGAGAAAACACGGACATTCACGGGCATTTACGGACTTTTATTGAAGAAAAGGATGAAAGACGAAGTCAAGAAGTCAAAAGTGCAAAAAGAACGGAAGTCCACCACCAATTCGGAAGATTTATCAAGGAAAAAGTCAAAAGACGGAAGTTTATCAAAAGCCGAAGAATTCAAGTCTATTTTATTGAAGAATTTAAAGACGAGTTCGAAGAAATCCCGAAGCCAAAAGTCCCTTAAATCCAAGTTTAAAGAAGATTAGAAGAAAAGGACTAATGACGCAATTAATGAAGATTAATAAAAGAAGGGACTTAAGCTTGTAATTAAGGAGAAATGAAAGAGGGGAGGAAGCTTCCTAATCCTCCCCTATAAATAATCATTAGTTGTTTACATTTCATTTTGTTGGCTAAGTGTGACAATTAGCTCTTCCACCATTTAAATACCTTGTCATTTACTTTTCTTGTCAAATTTAAATACCTTGTCTTGCACCTTAAATTCATTTAATTTCAAGTAAGTTTTCCTTTAATTATTGTCAATCTTTACTTTATCTTGTCAATCTCTTATCTACCTTTCATAATCTTTGATTTGTTGTGTTTATGTTTATGTTCATGCTTTTATTTTGATCCAAAGTGGTTTTTGATTATTGTGGTTAAAGTTGTTTGATTTCTTGTTTTTAACTGTTTGTTGATGTTTATTTGTTGATTCGTTACTGTTTAGATTGATCCGTGTGTTTGATTTTGGTTAATTTGTGTTTATATCTGCTGTTACTGTATCCCCTTATTCTTCGGGAGTGTTTGTTTTGTTTCTGATCTTTCCAGGAAAACTTCCGAACCAAGAAGGAGGGAAAGTGCTCATTCGGAACTTCTAAAGTTCCGAATCAAGGTTTCATCCGGAAGATTTTAAACTCAACAAAACTTCCGAGCCAAACTTGTTCATCCGGAACATTCAAAGTTCAGGACGAAGTGAAAACTTCCGAGTCAAGAGTATTCGTTCGGAACTCCAAAGTTCCGGACCAAGGGTTTCATCCGGAACTTCTCAAAAGTTCCGAATCAACTCAAAGTTCCGAATCAAGGGGCAAGTTCCGAATCAAGGCTTTTTATTCGGAAGTCTTAAACTTCCGGATCAAGCTTCATTCAGAACTTCTAAAAAGTTCCGAATAAAGTTCCGAATCAAGGGGCAAGTTCTGATTCAAGAGGTTTTCATTCGGAAGTCTGAAACTTCCGAATCAAGGAGCTTCATTCGGAATCTTCCGAATCAAGGGTGACCAAATGGTTCCGAATCAAGTCAAAATTTAGAAGTTCCGAATCAGTAAAGTTCCGAACGAAGGATTGTTTTGGATAAGTGACATATTCAGATCAATTAGTTCCAGATCAAGGATTTTGGTAATATTCCAAGCGAAGAAGAATCATTTCAACCGAAGGTGACATTCCGGACGAGTGATTGTTCCAAAGAAGGTTTATTCCGAATGAGTTGTATTCAGGTTCTTATTAGCTTTTGTCTTTGATTTTTATTTTCAAGCTTTATTTTTCCTGCCTTTTACTTAATTGCACTTTAAGATTATTTGCCTTAGTTTTACTTTAGACTTGCCTTAGTTTTAGTCGCGTTTTAAGTTTGCCTTAGATAAATTTAAGTTCTCGTCTTTACTTAGTGCCCTTTTAATTTCAGTCACGTTTTTAAATACTTGCACATTTATTTTAATTAGACTTAGATTTACTTTAAGAGCACCTTTACTTTAAGTCTTTGCACATTTAATTAAAAACAACCAAAAATATTCTTTTTCACCAAAAACAATAGAGTCATACTTTAAGCCGGAAATCAATTCGTTAAGATACCGAGAACACGAACTTTAATCTTTTTTACCTGGCCAAAAGTTCAGTTATCAACGTGTTTTAGGTTCAATAAGCCTATTATAAGTTCTTAACTTGTATTAATCCTTGTTATACTTATATTATCAGTATCTACACTTTACAAGTTGGGCCTAAAAGGGTTAAGTCCAATAAATAAGTTTATAAGTGTTTTAGTCCATTTTGTTGTTTTATTAGTCCAATAACGTTAATTTAGTCCGTTAATGTCCGTATGTTATATAGTTCGAGTTTTATCGGTTTTTACTTGTTATGTATGTTTATATATCAGTATATGAGTTTTATAAAAGTTTACATTAGACGGGTCCAACCGTCTAAGTTTTATTTAGCAAAAACGTTAATTTTACGGTAATAGCTGAAAAAGTCGTAAAAATCATGTTTTATAGTTTTATAACTTATAAGTATTGTTCCACTACCATTTTTATAATTTATACACTTATTTAACCTTTTACATATTCATATAAATAAAATCCATAAGTTAGTGGGTTTTTATTTTATATTTTATACAATATAATTTTGAGTGCTTATATAATAATAATAAACATTAATTCTCAAAATCTGATTTTTATCTTCAAGTTCACCAAAACGGCCATATCTAGAGTTCTATATGGAGATAGAAGCTCAAATGTTTATCACATAAACTACATGATATGTGCTCCATTTAACTCTTCTATAGCTACTGTTTAATCATCTTCTAAGTATTTTCTAAAAATCGTCCAAAACAGTGAACTCAGATTTGTACCTTAAACTTGTTTTGATCGTATCTCACTCATTACAATGATTCCATTGCATGGCCAACTCTCACATGTGTACAAGACCCATAGCTTACTGTAAATCCATTAATCTATGCCATTTTTATCAGTTCATCATTTGATTCTTTACTGTTTTATACAGCCAATAAATTTAAACAAGATTTTAACCTTGTTTCTTATAGTCTTTCATCTTTTTAAGCATGTTTATCAATACCAAATCCCCACACAATATTTTTATCATTATATAATCATCATAAACATATACAATATGAAATAAATTACATGATTACATGACAAAAAATAACAAGAGGATGAGGAGGACAATCTTTATACCACCATGATGATGTAGGTTGATCAAAACATGGATTTTGATGGAGAAACTTGTGATGCACCAAGACCATCTTCATGACCACCAATCTTCATAAACTCCTTGTGGAAAATCAGTCCTAATACTTCATGGAAACTCCTCCTTGGGTGTTAAAACTTGCACCAATCTTCCTCTTTTTGAATGGAGATTAACATATGTAAGTTATAACATATGTTTGTGGTTAAATTTTGATCAAATGGGTGTTTAATGGTGGAGAAGTGGACGGCACAATGTAGGAGATGAGAGAGTTTGTAGCTAGTTTACATGAGTGAAATGAAAACAATGGTTTGTGTTTGTGGTTTTGTGTTGTGAAAGGCTTACTAGTTAAGCTATCATGACAAGTGTTAATAAAAATGACACCAAGTTGGTGTGTTGGTGAGTTATAGCCGTCCCATGTCTATAGTGGGGTGTGATAAATTAGTTTGTCCCATCCCACTAATTTACGGGTATTCCTCGATTCTAGTTTTCTTGATTTTCGTGCCCTCGGTTCGTTTTACGAAAAACGTTTTTATAAATTATGAATCAACGGCACAAAACGAATCCAATAAAAATTGTCTCATCAAAAACGGAGTTCGAAAACGTAAATACGTAATCCTAAGGTTTCCGATTTAGTCGTAAAGGACGTCAAAATAAAATCGTAAATCCTAATCTCTTCTCGTAAATTTGTGAGTTTATGAACCAACACAAATTTAAACTTCCAAAATAATATTCACGGACAAATTTATTTTCTGAAATGTCGGACTGTCACCAAAGACGGTGTATGTAAACGTAAGCACGTGACGTTGAATCCTCCGGTTTAGACGTAGTCGATGCTACTTTAAGACGTAAATCCAAATTACTTCCCAAAAATAAGTGAGTTCATATTGTAACATTAAAATAATGTTTTCAAATAAATATCGAGAATAAAATATCAACCATAAATTGACGGATTGTCACAGCATTTACCCCTAAACAGGATCTTTGTCCTCAAAGATCATCCTACCTTACTACTCGCTTCTTATAGAGTTAAAGCCATGTGGGTATTTCCTCCACATTCGATCTTTTCTCACAAGTGCAATTCATTACAATACGCGAGTTTCATCAAACATAACTACGGGAATAAGATCAGGCTAAATGTTGACTTACTTTCTCTATCCATGATGTTCATGGGTTTCTGATGAATGCAACTTTTCGCCGATCTAAGCTTTACTTTAGAAGAATTCGGATTTTCACTTGATAGATATTCCATCAAGTTCGATATACAAAACATAATTCACGCAGTTCTTGAAGTCCTAGGGTAGATCCAGCTTATATGCCTTTCAAACCAATCTTTTACATCATCTCAATGGTCCCATACAACGGGGACTTATATTCCATGATTTGTCAAATCATTAATTCATTTTTCCAACGTTAAAATTTTAGGCATAACTTCGCTACCCATCTGGCACTTCAAGATCTACATTTCATATTCACATAACCTCCTGCCCACTATCGGCAGTCAATAATCAGATCCTAATTTAAACAATCATTTCAGATCTCGCGGGTCGGGTATTATGTAAGGTTAGGTTTGCCATCATAGGAAACCTTAAACCTAAAAGACATGTCCACCTCACAATGAGTGTAAGTCGGGTGTCTTTATCTCAACTCCTGCTTACAGATGCTCTAATATAAATCCTAACAAGATTAGATCTCGATCCTAATACGATAATTATCAATGATAATCTCTCCAAAGGAAAACGATTATACGATCTATTACCAAAAGTCAATCATTCGAACATAAAACAGCACTTATTTTACTTTGTATCGTTACTTTACCTCGTCCCTTCGATTGGGGTAGTACATAGTACTCTCATCAAGGTTCGTTCTCAATGATTTCTGAGCAAATCTCTAGAAATTCGATGCGAAGCGAGGATCTTGATAAAGATGTTCGATACTGGCACACTATGTTTACATAACTCTTTTGCATTTATCATTAACGGGAATGATACTAGCAGATTTGGTCAGTCTGTCGACGTTGACCCAAATCGAATCAAATTCAGATGATGACCTTTGCAATAGCTAGACGTTTACTAATGTATGGGGCGATGTCTGCCTTCATAATTGCCATTAGTATAACTTCTTCAGACAAAGATACTTTTAGTCATAAATGACATAAATAGAATACTTATACTTACAAATTCCAATGTAACTATATCTCACAATCTCCATATTTACACAACCACAAGTGGCCTTTAAAATATTTAATGCTATCGGCTTCTCAATTCTAATGGTTCACATTAGCCGCGAACCACTTTTTACAAACGTCGTTTATTTTTATATTGTTCGGTAATTTATTTTTGCACCTTCATTATTAAGGAACATGTCCTAATTGGTTCTTTATCTTTTATACATAATGTGTCAGTAATTACGTTCACTTTCCTGATGAAATAAATATCATAACCGTATTTATTCAAAATTCTTTCTTCATATCTTCTATGTTTTAGTTTGGTCTTTACTATTATCTTTATCTGTTTTACTCAATCTGACGTCTAAAGCGTCGATAATTATTACATGTAAAATTATTTAATTTTTATGAAACGTAAACGTAAGAATTTTAAATTTCTTAGTTCGACCAATTATATAAAATGTTCAAAATAATTTTAAATTTAATTAACAAGATTTTTGTTGATTTATCGAAAATATTTAATAAGATTCGTAAATGTTCGAAAAATCCTTGGTTACATTTTGGTCAAAATTCTCTTATTTGAAAAGCAAAAAGTGTCGTTTCAGATTTCGAGTCATAATTTATAGGTTTCCTCAATCCCTCTTAGGTTGTCTTGAGGTATACACAAACATTTTCCCCTAAACAAAAGTTTAGTTAAATGGTTTGTGTATAAGGGAATAATCCCTTAAAATCCTTTGTTAAAACATTTCTCCATTACTTTTTGGTAAAATTCGAAGTCTTAAAAGGGCTCTTAATCTTTGAAGAGTCAATATAAATTCCGTTATCTTATTAATCACACGGTCAAATAATGTAAAGGATTAAGTCTTTAATCATATGTTAATTATTCAAGGTACATATTTTTATTCTTCGGCCAATTCAGGGAAATCTATAAATAATTATTAACTCATTCTTATTCTTATAAACAAACAAATGGTCCTTAATGATCACAAGCATGAATTTATCAAATTACAGCCTACACACGTGATTCACCCAATTTATGAATGCTACATGTGCATTGGTCAATCCAAACGACATCACGTGAAACTCTTAATGTTCATTACAAGTATCGGATGTAGTGATTGGAATAGATAATCCTTTTCGCAGATGCGAAGTTGACGATAACCATGCTGAGGATCAAAAACCTTGTAAATGATCGAACAAATCTTCCATTTCGAGTTATGGATATCGTTTTCGATTGTCAATTTACTCAGTTCACAGTAATCTATAAATATAAGGAATGATAACACCATAGCTCTTCATGATGACGAGCTCGGTAGAATAAAATCTTTTTCTGAAAACTCTCTCAGTTGTACGGCAATTCCTTTAATTCAGATGGTGCTGACGTACAGTGCACACGCCACAGGTGCAACACCGAGAATATAATCAAATACCAAATTCAACTTGCCTTAATGGCGAAAGTCTAGGTAAGTCATCAATAAATACCTCCTAAAGTTTCAGATAGCATAAACATCTTTTAATAAATTCATTTTAGGTTCTTCTATATTACAATATCTATAACTAGTTCACAACCATTCACGGTATACTTTCAAGTCTAAATGCAGGATATGGTCATCCGTCAGGAATTATCTAGATCTCTTTTGATAATCAACATCTTATCATTTAGGGGAATTCTATTCGAGTTCCTATTAATTAAGACAATGTCGTCATGTCATAATCAATTAATCCATTCTACTGGCATTACCAACTTTTCAGTTTTATTGCCGTCGATAAGATGTGAACTTCTCAAAAGACTAATAATAATTCATAATCCTTCACAAATTCAAGGATATATGAAGTCACAACTACAATTAAAGAGCAAGGTTAACGCATAATCTATGCGAGAGAATTTCAAATCAGATACAGACGAAAACATTTAACGAATATGAATATATCCCATGTTTTCATGATTCGAGTACGCATTCGAAAGCTCCTCGGATCGTTACCCAGGTCATTCAAATGAAATCAAATCAAAAGAAATGATAGGAACGTCGATACATCCAGTCGGGTATCAACACTCGGTAATTAAATACTTTTCCTAAGAATCTCACTACGGGAGAATTGGACAAGAAAGAATTGTCAATTGTCAAATAAGACAATTTCCACAGATGAGTAAATTCGACTCAGAAGAATAGGTGTTACAGGAACATATGTAGGTGTCCCTAACATTATGTCCTTATTTTTCACTTCTTGCAGATCTCATTAAAATTTAATCTTCCACAACCTTTAAAGAGAATGTAGTGTTTATTAATCAGTTTTATGGTGACTACTAGTCAGCCTTGCATGGTCCATTCCAAATTGTATGTAGGCGCGCAACTATATACAATTTTAGGATTAACGATGCAATACTCAGTTCGTCAAAATTTTATCATCATGTTCATAATAAAAATATTTTCATGCTTAATTCTTAAATAAGAATCAAAATAAATTTACAAAGATTTTCTTTATTATGAAAACAATTAAGTTTTCCCAGGTGTTTTATAAACAACTTCATTTCGATAACGATTACTCATAAATCTCACTTTGAATAATCCTTATAGTGATGAAAATTTAATTTTTCTCAAGGGATATTGTTTTATCTTATAAAGACAATGAGTGATCTGCAAAGGAGTGATGAAAAGTTGTTCACCAAGAACTAACTACGATATGATAGGAAATGAGCTTTAGCCAAGTAATCATGAGGTTCATGACCTCGATGGCACTCAAAAAGAATAATCCACAACGTAACTCAAATCAAGTAAATGGTTGATATTCGTAGAAATGTAGATATTAGTTGATAGTGATATTGAAGAAGAATTGGTGAGATTAACACTGATATCGATGTCATGACGATCTTTCCTTATAGAGTGGAGTTTGACAAAACGTTACCACCTAGAAAGATGTCATCTGATTCGTTGTCATCCAATTCTTAAATTGAAATCGAAAGGGTGAATGTTGCACTTAAGGCTGTCATTGGAACCATTACCCAAAAGCCTCATGGCACTAGTACCTTTCCGAGAAGTCTAGTTGAATGATCAAGTCAATTCATACTAGTGACTCATTTGATAATTGTTGTTGTAAGAGCTATAGGATTGGAAATTTAGTGATGTTTCTATTGAGATTTTATTGCCCTATTAAGGTCTAAAAATAAGATTGAAAGTATTGGAGAATGAGGTAGAATATCGCATTGAGTATAAATTGGTTGAAACTTGAATAAAGTAAAATTTAACCCATATGGAATATGAGATTATTAATAAAGTCGTTAAGTTTTGTGATTGAATTATAAGGTTTTAATTGATTGTTGATTCATGTTAAGGGTTGTTCCTAGGCCATTGTCCACTGACGAGGATGCCCAGTGTCTAAGAAATAAATTGAAGAAAATCTTCTTCTAAATTGAGACCGGTGGATCTTTCGGGACATGTGGAACACCTAATGACTCTTGTAGATTAGTATTCATTGTGGTATCTTTTAAAAATAATCCCTAACTTAACTGAGACATCAGTTGGTAGGATGAGTTCTGAGAATTGTATGACATAGTGACACGTAATGTGTTACGGTACAATTTTGACTTGTTTGTGATTAATGAAAAAAAAGACTACCTTTGATTGCTAAATTCTACATGTATCGATGTTATCTATCTTTAGTGCTTCATCCTAATGTTCGCATTAGTGATGCAACCATTAAATATCCACAACTTGTTTTAGATCTAGGATAGCTAGAATTCCTATGAGAATAGCTTCGATTAATTTACTAGGGGATTTAGGGTTTCTTGTGACAATCTACGTCGTATAAATACCTCGTATAAAAATCAAAATAATCATCAAACAATCATGTAATAAAATTACATCATATATATATAATCCAAGTTATATATATTAAAATAACACTTCTCAGTCTGGCCTTGTCGGTAACTCGGGAATTCTTCGGCACCGTTATAGTCAAAAGATTTTTATACATTTTTAGAAAAATGTTTATAGTTAAAAGATTTTGAAATGTTTTATTCAAAACCTTGGTTTTAAAATCTTTCGTTCTCTATAACGAGAGCTCTGATACCAAACTGTAACACCCCCAAATTTATACAACTCAATACAGCGGAAGACTAGTTGGTGTTACGAGATAGCACATTACTCACATCATAGACAACGCATAAAAATCGTGTCGTTTAATAATAAAGCATTTCCATTCATAAATATCAAAGTTACATAGGTCCCAAGTCATTTGTATTTAATATAGGTTTTACAAAGCATTTGAATGGAAATAAGTATTTAGGTGCGGGCCATGAATTCTTGTTGTCTTCCCGAGAATTACCTTCAAGTACCTGAGATAAAACATGTTAAAAGAAAAGGTCAGCGATAACGCCGAGTGAATTCATAGAGTTTAATAAAATCCATCAATATAGTATCAGTATAAAACTATTACTGAAAATCATTTTGTACAAATCATTCTAATAGGCCATAAAATAGCCAAAGTCATTTTATACAAATCTTCATCAAAATCATAATATAGGCGTTTGCCTTAAAAATCATTATACGAGCCAATGTCGTAAAAACATCATACAATACGTCTTATGACGCTGTACGAAAATTAAAACCGTTATATGAATATGGTTATGAAAACCAAAACACAAACATAATATCAATAGTATGACCCCGTATTGCTAGTCAGGCAATACATCGTAATTCGGTGCGTCTAGTAGTATTTTGTTAGTTGGATTATTATAAGCCGCTTGACATTGTTACCTTACTAAACCAAACAACGGGTAGCTAACCCGATACTCAATTTGCCCATCTAAAGTAGCGTGTCGTCACAAAGGTCACGCTATGGAAATCTTCTCATACATAAATTCGCTTACCAATCAATGTGGCACGACGGGGTTCAACCGTCAAGGCGCGAACTGGGGTGATCGTCCCCAAATAGTACTATTATATGCACAAGCGTCTACCAAATCCCGGTAGTTCACAATTCATGCTAATGGGACTTTTAGTGACATAACCTAACTTTAATAATCCCTTTAATTTCATCTATCGGGTCCTTTAATTATTTATCGGGTCATACAATCGGGTCATTCAATCATTCGGGTCCAAATCAATAAACAAACAATCGGGACAAATGGTGTCCTAGTTTTATAAAAACTAACATGTTATCTCCCTCGCGGGTTTATAAAACATTTATAAAACATTTAAAAGAGTGTGAGGCTATGAACTCACGTTGATGTGGGAAGGCGGGTTATCGGCAATTCGGACGTACGGTACGTGCTTCAATCACGAAAACCTAGACAAATAATAATCGGTCTTAGACGTTTGTCCAATGACTTTATAAAAATAACAATTATGTATACATATGATGATTTTATATATATGATGATCAAGTGGGTTTACATATCCTCATTTACTCATTTTTGTGTTATGTGTCGATAACTTTTATACTAGTTTTCTCGTTTTACCTATTTACGTGTTTTAGGTTCAATAAGCCTATTATAAGTTCTTAACTTGTATTAATCCTTGTTATACTTATATTATCAGTATCTACACTTTACAAGTTGGGCCTAAAAGGGTTAAGTCCAATAAATAAGTTTATAAGTGTTTTAGTCCATTTTGTTGTTTTATTAGTCCAATAACGTTAATTTAGTCCGTTAATGTCCGTATGTTATATAGTTCGAGTTTTATCGGTTTTTACTTGTTATATATGTTTATATATCAGTATATGAGTTTTATAAAAGTTTACATTCGACGGGTCCAACCGTCTAAGTTTAACGTTAATTTTACGGTAATAGCCGAAAAAGTCGTAAAAATCATGTTTTATAGTTTTATAACTTATAAGTATTGTTCCACTACCATTTTTATAATTTATACACTTATTTAACCTTTTACATATTCATATAAATAAAATCCATAAGTTAGTGGGTTTTTATTTTACATTTTATACAATATAATTTTGAGTGCTTATATAATAATAATAAACATTAATTCTCAAAATCTGATTTTTATCTTCAAGTTCACCAAAACTGCCATATCTAGAGTTCTATATCGAGATAGAAGCTCAAATGTTTATCACATAAACTAAATGATATGTGCTCCATTTAACTCTTCTATAGCTACTGTTAAATCATCTTCTAAGTATTTTCTAAAAATCGTCCAAAACAGTGAACTCAGATTTGTACCTTAAACTTGTTTTGATCATATCTCACTCACTACAATGATTCCATTGCATGGCCAACTCTCACATGTGTACAAGACCCATAGCTTACTGTAAATCCATTAATCTATGCCATTTTTATCAGTTCATCATTTGATTCTTTACTGTTTTATACAGCCAACAAATTTAAACAAGATTTTAACCTTGTTTCTTATAGTCTTTCATCTTTTTAAGCATGTTTATCAATACCAAAACCCCACACAATATTTTTATCATCATATAATCATCATAAACATATACAATAGGAAATAAAATACATGATTACATAACCAAAAATAACAAGAGGATGAGGAGGACAATCTTTATACCACCATGATGATGTAGGTTGATCAAAACATGGATTTTGATGGAGAAACTTGTGATGCACCAAGACCATCTTCATGATCACCAATCTTCATAAACACCTTCTGGAAAATCAGCCCTAATAATTCATGGAAACTCCTCCTTGGGTGTTAAAACTTTCACCAATCTTCCTCTTTTTGAATGGAGATTAACATATGTAAGTTATAACATATGTTTGTGGTTAAATTTTGATCAAATGGGTGTTTAATGGTGGAGAAGTGGACGGCACAATGGAGGAGATGAGAGAGTTTGTAGCTAGTTTGCATGAGTGAAATGAAAACAATGGTTTGTGTTTGTGGTTTTGTGTTGTGAAAGGCTTACTAGTTAAGCTATCATGACAAGTGTTAATAAAAATGACACCAAGTTGGCGTGTTGGAGAGTTATAGCCGTCCCATGTGTATAGTGGGTGGGATAAATTAGTTTGTCCCATCCCACTAATTTACGGGTATTCCTCGATTCTAGTTTTCTCGATTTGCGTGCCCTCGGGTCGTTTTACGGAAAATGTTTTTATAAATTATGAATCAACGGTACAAAACGAATCCAATAAAAATTGTCTCATCAAAAATGGAGTTCGAAAACGTAAATACGTAATCCAAAGGTTTTCGGTTTAGTCGTAAAGGACGTCAAAATAAAATCGTAAATCCTAATCTCTTCTCGTAAATTTGTGAATTTATGAACCAACACAAATTTAAACTTCCAAAATAATATTCACGGACAAATTTATTTTCTGAAATGTCGGACTGTCACCAAAGACGGTGTATGTAAACGTAAGCACGTGACGTTGAATCCTCCGGTTTAGACGTAGTCGATGCTACTTTAAGACGTAAATCCAAATTACTTCCCAAAAATAAGTGAGTTCATATTGTAACATTAAAATAATGTTTTCAAATAAATATTGAGAATAAAATATCAAACATAAATTGACGGATTTTCACACCCTTGGGCAAGGCCTAGCATAGCATCAGTAAGAAGCCTCACAGGACCCTTATAACTAAGTGCCATATTCGCATACACCTTGGAACTAAGCTTTGGGGTCTCATATTCCTCCCTATTCCTAGGTAGGCACATAAGAACCTACTGCAAAAACCTAGGGTGCATCAAGAACTTCTTCCTAGAGCCAGTATCACTAAGGTTACAAATCATACCATCAAACAAGTAACGAGAAAAGTTAAAAGTACGACCCTGTGCAATATAAATCAAACCAGTAGCAAGGGGGATGGGAAATGCATCCCAACTCCAAGACTTTGGACTCAAACAATAAATCAAGAAGTGAACCTGTAGCTTCCATTGAGGGGAAAACCAATTTTTCTAGAAGTTAAAATTCCCCCCCATGATTATAGCCTAGAGCAGCCATACCATCCAATACTTCTGAATTGGGGATAGAGACAATGCCACTTTCATCTTGGAGATGAAGGGCAGATCTAATAGATGCCTCAGACACCACATATGAGCGACCATCTATGGTAGCATGGAGTTCTAGTGGGCGACCCAAAACATCAACGAGGTGGGCAGTAGCCCAAAACTGACGTATAACAGTATCATACACAGTAGGAAAAACAGTAAGCGCATACCTTAGATTGGAAGCTTCAATGTATTCCAGGATGTCTGTGAACTCTTTTCTTTTAGGACCTTCACCAAGATAGGCCACCTTGTTATGATCGGGTTTTTACTAGAGTGATGCCATTGTTGATGATGAATGCAATGGAAGATGATTGAGAGAGTAGGGTGAAGAGTAAGAGCGTATGTGTGTGTGTATGGTTGGGATGATTGAGTCAAATGAGGGATTTGACCATAAATAATGGTCATAAAACTGTTCATTGAACCCTAATTAGGGGGGTTTCCCTTTCAAAAATTAATTCATTAATGCAAGAGTAACCACTTGCCCCTTAACCATTATTTGCAAATCCCAGTTACCAAAGTTAAATAAAAAGATATACACCAGAAGTAACTTGCGTTGACTAAAAGTCAAAACGCGTAAAGGTCAACACTAGGAGCACCAAGTAGTCAATGAGAGTCAACGAATTGAACAGTGACCCAAAACCAATACTAAAAGCCAACCATGAGTGAAATAGAAGGGTTTGTATCCACTAGGAGCAGAAGACTCCCACTAGGAGTAACCAAAATCCTCCACTAGAAGTTGCACACACCGCAAATACCCATGAAATCTGTTGTTAGAATCTACCATATGTTAGATTGTGTAATGAAATATGTACACTAAGCCTCCCCTTAGGTTTAGCCTCCCCTCAATCCTAGGCCTCAAGGATTGACCATTCCAATGTGAACCACCAAGTAGTTGAACCTCGGACCATCAAAGGCTTTGGTTAATAAATCAGCAACATTATCATCCGTATGCACTTTAAGAACCTGTATCAGTTTCTTCTCATTGGCATCCCTTATAAAATGGTGCAAGATCTCAATATTCTTGTCTCTTTGATGAAAGACAAGATTCTTCACAATGCAGATAGTGCTTTGATTGTCGATGAAAATTTTGGTGTTCATGAAGTTGAACCCATAATCCAGCATCTGATTTTGTATCCACAAGACTTGTCCACAACAACTAGAAGCAGCTACGTATTCAGCTCTTGTTGAAGAGGTAGCTACAATTGTCTATTTCTAACATTGCCATGAGATAATTCTTCGACCCAAAAACTAACAACCACCACTAGTAGACTTCCTGTCATTATTAGCACTTGCATAGTCACTATCACTATAGGCTTCAAGAACAAAAGGTGATTCCCTAGGATAACACAAGCCTAGCTTGGGTTGTGCCTTGATATACTTGAAGATTTTCTTGACTGCATTCAAGTTAGATACGGTTGGAGCCACCTGATGTCTAGAGCAAGCACTACTGCAAACATAATGTCCGGACATGATGCAGTCAAATTCATGAGTGAGACAATCATTGACCTGTACATGTGAACATTTACCAGAGGATCTGGCTCATTCTTGAGTTTGACTTTGGTGACTTCATAAGGTGTTGCTGCTGGTCTAAGAGGTTCCACATCAAACTTCTGAAGAATCTCATGAACATACTTGTCTTGACTTATGAAGATACCATCCGAATGTTGCTTGACTTGAAGACCAAGGAAAAATGTGTGTTCTCCCATGGCACTCATCTGAAATTCGCCTTTCATTAGTTGTTCAAACTCATCACACCATTCCTTCTTAGTAGAACCGAAGATAATATCATCCACATACACTTGAACTAGGATGATGTCCTTGGCATTCCTTTTAAGGAACAGTGTTTTGTCAATTTTCCCTCTTCAGTAGCCGTGCTTCAACGAGAAAGTGGACAGACGCTCATACCAAGCTCTAGGAGCCTGATGAGGTCCATATAGAGCTTTGACCACCTTGTAAACTTTCTTGGGGTGAAGTGGATCCACAAATCCCTTAGTTTGAGTGACATAAACTTCCTCATCAATCTTGCCATAGAGAAATGCACTCGTGACATCCATATGAAAAACCGTAAAGCCAACATAAGAAGCAAAAGCCAAAAACAGACGATTGGCCTCAATCCTAGCAACAGGAGCAAAGACTTCAATATAGTATATTCCTTCAAGGTGAGTGTGACCTTGTGCAACCAGCCTAGCCTTATTTCTCAACACAATACCCCTTGCATCTTTCTTGTTTTTGAGAATCCATTTGGTACCAATTGCTGTCTTTCCATCTGGTAAGTAAACTAGGATCCAAACATTCTGAAACAAGAACTTCTGCATCTCCTCCTGCATAGCCTCCACCCAACTTTGATCTTCAAGAGCATGTGAGACTGACCTAGGTTCCACCTATGAAAGAAAACAAACAGTGAAGAAAGTTTGTGTGATTATTACGCTTTTGGTCTTCAATGTAGCTCATAAGAGCATGATGATCAAACGTTGCTTTCTTATGCATGCGGCGAGTCTTGGCAGTAGAACCAGGATCTCTAATGATTTGAGTAGTAGGATGGGATTTATTGATATGCTGAACATGAATAGGAGCTACATCCACTTCTGGTGCCAAGTTACTAAGATCCCCAACAATGTCATCATCATATGAAGAAGAGTAAAAAATGCCATCTATTTGTTGCTTATGAATATCCTCCAGCTTAATAGAAGTCTTCTTTTGATAGTTTCCCAAGTCAGAAGGATCAGAGAATCTAGTTGTGGAAGCAGGATCACTAACTGGACTACCAATAGGTGTTAAACTTGCACTAGGAGTAACATTAGGAGTACTAGGAATAACTTGTACAACAGGAGTACTCAAGGGAAACTCAAAGCCTCCTTGTGCAGCTGCTGTAGTGGCATCTTGTTGTTGCTTGAGCAATGTGTCAAGAACCCCTTGTGAGTCCACAATGTCTGATTGAGAGGCATCCATAGGAGCAGCATCGGTGTTAGGAGAGACTGTGGTGGAATAGGATGGAATAACAAAAATATCATCATCCTCATCTAAGTCCGAAAAGGTAGAATGAGCACCTGCACTAGAGGTTGCAAACACTTGTGGACCTGCATATTGGTTAGTTTTGAAACGAAAATATCCCAATGAGTCACTAAGATAATCAAGATCAAAATACCATTCAGGACCTTTGCCTTGGATGTTTGTCTTCTCCTCAAAGTACCTGAGATTTATAGTTTCAATGAAACGCTTGGCATGGAGATTATAGACACGAAGCTCGAGAGTGACCTGAATATCCCACTATGTAGCCTTCATCTGCCTTGCATCAAATTTACCAAAATAGTCACTAGTATTCAGAATGGTGACAAGATAACCAAATGGCTTCAAATGAGCAATGTTGGGTACTTTAGCTGTGAGTAGCTCATAGGGAGTCTTCTTGTGAGGATTGGTAATGGAAACCCTATTAAACATATAACTCGCAGTGTTGACAGCTTATGTCCAAAACATGGTTGGAAGCTTGGAATCTACAAGCATGGTTCTCGCAGCTTCTTTTAGAGTCATGTTCTTCCTTTCTGCAACACCATTCTGTTAAGGAGTCCTTGCAGCACTATAATCTCGTTTGATACCTTTGGAATTGAAAAGTGCTATGAGGTCTGCATTTTTGAATTCTGTTCCATTGTCACATCGGATACCTTTCACCTTCTTGGACAACTGATTCTCAATTAGTGTAATGAAGTCCTTGAGAATTGAGCAGGTCTCACTTTTGGCAGCCAGAAAGAAAACCCACATGAACCTACTATACCCATCAGTTACCACAAGACAGTATTTTTATGGTCAATGCTCCTAATGAAGGTAGGACCAAATAAATCCATGTGTAGTAGTTGCAATGGTTCAGTTATGAGACTGAGAGCAGTAATGGCCTTTAAGGATGCTTTGTGTTGTTTGCCTTTGCTCCACGCAAGGCAATTGATGTCATTTCTGAAAGTTTTGGGAGGTAAACCAGAAACCAAGTTCATATTTGCCAATTTGTGAATGGTCTTGAAGTTTACATGTCCCATCCTTCTATGTCATTTAGTGGCTTCATCTTCTGAGGCTTTAGCAACAAAACAATCTAGTTGACCAGTAGGATTAACTTCATTCAGCTTGATACTATAGAGATTGTGTCTTCTAGGGATCCTGAGTAGAACTTTAGAGTCATCCGGTAGCTTAAAGTCTTTGGATAACACCAGTGCTTCAGTATCCGTAAAGAGGAGAAACTGCTTCTCGTCACAAATCTGAGAGACAGAGATCAAGTTGAAGTGTTGAAGTGCTTCCACATAGTAGACCTGCTTTAAATTAAGGTTAGGTGTCTGAATAGTTCCTTTGCCAGAGATCCTTCCTTCACCACCTCCGAAGTAGACCTTTCCTCCTTGAAATGGTACAAAGTTAGATAAAAGCCCTTTATTCCCTGTCATGCTCCTAGAGCATCCACTGTCAATAATTCCTAGAGTAGGATCTTGGTATGTGTGACACCCCGGGTAGGGTCAAAATATGCAGAAATATCCACGGTGATGTCACTAGGGTGGATCGATAACATATAGTCTATAGAGCATAAGATAAATAGTTATTTAAATCAGTTTACATGTTTGATAACAAATAAACTATAATTGTTTAAAACTTGATAGAAGGTGATTGTCTATGTTTCCCAAATAGAACCCCTGACGAGTCCTATAATGCAGATTTCTAAGATGCTGGAGACCATGCACACGCCACGTACTAACTTTATATTCCTGTGCAAAACATGCTAAAGGGGGTCAACATAAAGTTGGTGAATTTACAGTTGTTAACAATTTATTAGTTTGGACATACATTAGTCATAAAATTAATAATGCACAAAGCATTCTTAAAAAAATGTAGATAACATTTGTTTATTATTAGAAACTGAAGCTTAACCTTCGTAGTCCTCAACAGATGAGGACGTAGTGTCTTACAAAAATACACCCATTCCAGTTCTAACATGGTATACGTCTGTTGTCCCGGCCAAGGCACAGTGAGCATGACTCACCCAGACGGGGATGGTCAATTCCTAATAGATCTATTTAAACATTCGCATGATTTACAGCAATTTAACAGTTTCAATAATAATCAATCATAGTCAAGTTTATACAATCCTGTTGTGTCCATTATGTGTTTGCATATTTTCTTTCCCAAAAGGGAAAGTTTTATCAAAACTTTATATGGGGCTGTAAACTCACCTGGGAGTAGGCAATTGTTGTTTAATACGAATATCCAATTAAAGCTCACGCCAAAGTTATGCCTAATCAGATAGTACAATCTTAATACATAGTACAAAGAACATATATGTATGCTTATACAAATTTTAGTCAGTTAATTTTGTGCTACGGTATTCATCTAAATAACCATAGTTCAAGTATCATCAATATTCATTTAATTTATCTATACAAGTTTTATTTCTAAGTGAACATAAGATGTCTTACTTAGAACATCAGCCTATGTTTACAGCACATTTATTAGCATGTAGTTCATTTAACGTTCATACAACGACTTGTATATAATCTCATAATTAAGTAAACAAAAGATGTATTACTTAAATATCTGTTTACGTTCTATGACATATATATTAGTATATATCTCATTTTCATACAATGTTTATTTTCCTAAAAACCTAGGAATACATATATATATATACACCTTTATACATTTTATTCCCTAAAGCAATGATATAAATATTTCATATAAATACTTATTAAGTTTTTGATATTTCCATAAACTATTTGATATTCATAGAATAATTTATAATTTACAAGTTTAATAATTTATATATTTGGTCCTTAGGGTTTCGTGTTTATTTAAATAATTAGGGTTAGGGCTAGTTTATTTTTCGGATTATTGCACAAATGGTCCCTAGGGTTTCAAAATGACAAAGTAACTTTTAGGAATTTCCTAAAATGGTCCCTAGGGTTTAATTTGCCACGGATGGTATTTATTAAACCCTAGACTTTTGAATATTTACATTTTCAGTCCTTGTGTTTACTAATTTATCAAAACAAGTTTCATAAATTACGGTTTTAATCCTTACGTTTCCTAATTTGTCTTTTTAATCCAAAAAGTTTTTATAAGTTATATTTTATTATAAAAACTTTTATTTAACATTCAAAATAGTATTTGGGCTCATTAAATGGGCTAGACATTTAATGGGCCTAATATATCTTAAATCCACTAATTTATTTAAATGGGCTTTTAAATCAGTAATTGGATTTTAATACATTTTTAAAGTCCTTTCATTAGTAAAATGGGCCTAAGTGAAATCTTAAGTCCATTAAATCTTAGATTAACATTGCATGGGCTTAAATAATCCATTAACACTACTTCACATTTTATGTAAGTTTTAACTTAGGATATTCTTATAAGCTTGTCTTTAGTTTATTCATATTTAGTTTTGAATCTAAAATCGAAGAATAAAACTTATAGTTTGTTTTATGTGATGTACCAATTTAGATCTAGGTATGTTACTGATAGGTGTGTAAACACCCATCCTTTTTACCACTTAATTACAATAATAACCGAGCCAAAACGTGTATTTTATGTCTTTTATGTCGGAATTATGCGTGGTTTGTGTTTTTTTGTGATTTAGGACGAAAAGGTGAAAAGTGGTGAAAACACGGGCATTCACGGGATTTTATTGAAGAAAAAGATGAAAGATGAAGTCAAGAAGTCAAGAGTGCAAAAAGAACGGAAGTCCAAGACCAATTCTGAAGATTTATCGAAGAAAAAGTCAAAAGACGGAAGTTTACTTAAAGCCGAAGAACTCGAGTCTTATTTATTGAAGAATTAAAAGACGAGTTCGAAGAAATCCCAAAACAAAGTCCAAGTATTAAGAAGATTTAAGAAGATTAAAGAAGCTTAAGGACTTGATCATGCAATTAAGAAGAAAGGAAGGAGGGGAGGAAGCTTCCTGTAAACACCTTCCTAATCTCCTATATATAGCCTTCATTTTCATTTCATTTGTTTTTTGTTGGCTAAGGTGACAATTAGTCTTCCACCTTTATTTACTTGCACATTTATTTTATTGCACATTTAATTACCTTGTCTTGCACTTTAATTTTCCAAGTAAGTTACTTTTATTTTAATTGCACCTTTACTTTTCTTGTTAAAATCTCTCATTCTACCTTTCTTTCTTGCTTGATCTTTATGTTTACATGTTTATTATCTTGCTTATTTGATTAAAGATTTTGTTTTTATGCTTGTGATTGTTTTGGATTATTGATTCTTATAGCTTATTTGTGTTATTTTTAAGTTTTATAAAGTTTTTATAAAAGTTATTTTCGTACAAAGTTTGATTTCGTAAACTTTTGTTTCATTTTGTGTTTTAAGAAGTCTTTAAATTTCAGCTTATTTGCTTCTTCTTTTACTGTTTGGTTTAGGATTTTAGACTTGTGCTTATTTGGTTTATAACTTATTAGTTGTGCTTAATTTGTGCTTTTTCCTTCGTATTCTGATCTTGACAAATCGGAAAAGGGTTTCATATTCCGACCAGCTCTTTGGCTTGGTCGGAAAAGGGTTTACAAAATTCCGACGAGGAGGGCTTTGGTATTCCGATCAGGGTAGGTTTGGGTATTCCGATCAGGTAAGTGACAGTTATTCCGATTGGTGCTCCTTTCGTCATTCCGATCGAGGTGTTTGTGTGGTATTCCGATCAGGTATAGTGACGATATTCCGATTAGGGGTTCCACTCCACATTCCGACCAGGGTTTCATCTATATTCCGATCAGAGGTGAGTTCATATTCCGATCTGGGAGTTTGTCTGGATATTCTGATCTGAAGAAGTGACATATTCCGATCGGGTTTCCGATCAATATTCCGACAGGTAGGGTTTGATATTCCGATTGAGTCTGATCGGAATATATTCCGATTGGAGTGGTTTTTATATTTTGTCTTGTTTAATTTTTAAGTTTACGCTTTAGTACTCTGTCACATTTTAATTCTCGTCACGCTTTAATTTTAAGTCATTTAATTATTTTACTTTTCAAAGTTTTAAATATTGCACCCTTTATTTTAATTAGACTTAGATTTATTTTAACGCCTTTTAATTAACGTCATTTACTTTTACGTCTTCGCACTTTTTATTTAAAATCAACCAAAAATATTTGCTTTACCAAAATCAACTGAGTCGTACTTTAAGCCGGAAATCAATTCGATAAGATACCGAGAACTTAACTTTCTTACACACAAAATCTTAACATCAAATGGCGTCGCTGCCGGCTCTTTTCGTAAAGATTAACGGTTTTCTGTGAGAGACGCGTTGCTTTTTGGGATCCGTTCACTTGTGAGCGTTATTTTTCTAGCATAATAATTTTAAAAAAAACCATAAAAATTAAAAATTTCAAAAATCCAAAAAGATTTTAACTTTATTGTGTATATATATTGTCTTTGCGTTTGGTATTGTTTTCTTTTGCCTTTGTAGGTGTATGCGTACTAGATCTTCTAATTATCAAGAGACCGAGACTCGAGAAGATTTAAGTATGTCAGGTGTTAACAATAATAATCATCCACCGCACCTCAACAATAACAACAATGTTCTTCCACAGCCCGATCTTCGGACAATGGAGGAGCTTTGTCAACCTACCATGTTTGGACGAGGAGGACCGATTGCACTGATGCAAATCACGGCTCCGGAGTTTTCGTTGAAGCACCACATGATTCAGCAAGTGCAAACTAACCCATTCCGTGGATTGCCTGATGATGATGCCAACAAACACCTCGACAAGTTCATTACAATCACCCAAAGCATGAAGTTGCCTGGTGCCACAATGGATGTTCTACGCCTACAACTCTTTCCACACACTTTATCACATCATGCCGAGAAATGGTTTGATCGTCTCCTGAAGAATTCTATTCACACTTGGGATGACATGACTCAACGCTTTTTGTCGCGCTACTTTCCACCATCCATGGTCACGAGCCGTCGCAATCAAATCAGCGGTTTCATGCAAGATCCCGATGAATCTCTTTTTGATGCTTGGGAAAGATATAATGTCTTGATTGATTGTTGTCCAAACCACAATATGCTCCCTGTGACCCTAATTGATACTTTCTACAACGGTTTGACTTTTTGTGATCGTGATACGATTAATGCAGCCGCCGGTGGCACATTCATGAAAAGGAGACCCGAGGAGTGTAGAGAGCTAATTGAGAACATGACTACTCACCACAAAAATTGGGATTCCTCCGCTTATTCAAGGAACAACCCGAGAGTCAATGTTTCTTCTACCTCAGCAAACCCTGATATGACCGAACTCACCCGCATGATGAGTGAAATGAGCAAAAGTATCACGCTTCTCGCTTCAAACCAACAACAACAACAAGTTAAAGCGGTTGCACCTTCTTGTGAAACATGCGGTGGTCCACACTCATACACCGATTGTCCTTCGACTCAAGGAAATCCGGAAAATGTGTATGCAGCTTATGGTAATTATTCACCGGAAAATTACCAAGCTCGACCACAAGGGGATAGAAATCTGCTGAGTTACCGGTCCAACAATTACCTTTCACCCGGTTTTTCTCCTCAAAACCAAAACCCCGCCAACAAATACACTAGAAGCAACCAAATCCCACCAAGAGCTTCTAACCCTTATCACCCACCCGCTCAACAAACCCCACCCATTAACCCCGATGTTGAACCCATCATAAGAACCCACGGTGAGAAAATCAAGAATCTACAGAGCCAAATTATCAATCTTAAAGGAGATATTACCAAGCAAGGAAATGAGATAAGATCCGAGCTTCGAGATAATATTCAATCATCCTTCAGCAATCAAACGAATGATTTGAAGAATATGCTTGCTAGTTTCTTGCCCGCAGCTCAACCTTCTTCTTCGAGTTCTCTACCTTCAAACACCGTCACCAATCCGCGAGCAAATGTGAGTGCTATTACTACTCGTAGTGGGATTACCATTGTCGATCCATCGATCCCGCCTCGCCATGACGATGTCCCTAGGAAGGAACCTTCAACATCTCAACCTTTACCTGCTACACCTTCACCTTCACCACCCAAACCCAATATCCATTATCCCTCTCGTTTAGGCAAGACCAAAATGCTAACCAAGGATGAATCTGAAGTGTCACGCTATGTGAAGATGATCTCTCAAATGAACTTCAACATTAGCTTTCTTGAAGAACTTGTCCACATGCCCAAATTTGTTAAAGCATTTAAGGAATTGCTTAACAAGAAGGATAAGATGATTGAACTCGCCAACACACGCATAAATGAAAACTGCTCTGCAGTTAATCTTAAAGAACTTCCGGAAAAGCTTGGAGATCCCGGTCGTTTTGTGTTGCCTTGCGTGTTCAACAAAACTGAAGAATTTACTGCCCTTGCTGATCTCGGGGCCAGTATTAATCTTATGCCTTTGAGTGTTTGGAAAACACTATCATTACCCGACCTCACTCCAACGAAGATGACTCTTGAACTTACAAATCGCACTCTCGCTTACCCCGTTGGTATTGCTGAAGACGTGTTCATCAAAGTTGGCACATTTACTTTCCCGGTCGATTTTGTCGTTGTTGATTATGAAATAGACCCTCGTATTCCTTTAATACTTGGTCGGCCATTCTTGAGAACCGGACGAGCTTTAGTTGATGTTGCCGAAGGTGAGTTAATCTTAAGAGTCGGAGATGATGCACAAGTCTTTAAAATGGGGAAGCTTACAAGCAAATCCTATGGACGAGAATCAGTGAATATGATTAATGTGCTTGATGATTTCGTCGTCTACAACAATCCTCTATTCGACTCTTGCATTGATAATCCACTTTTTCAAGATGATGTGGATGATTCTCTATCCAATTTGGACGCTTCTCCCATTTATGATTCTCCACCGGTCTTTGATGCTTATGATGACGAGTCTAGCTCAGATTCGGATGATTATGATGACCTTACTTCTAAGTATCCCGACCTGCCCACATATGATGATTTTGATGAGGTTGATACTCTTTCGAGCGATTCTTCACATGATGAAGATCCCCCGCTATCATTCGATCCTACTTTGGACGATTACTCATTTGAGGAAGATTTCTCTACGTTTCTCAACAATTACTTCCCTCATGAGAGTGATGCTCCTCCTTATGATTTTGAAGATTATCATCTTGATCCTACTTTGGATTTGAAGCACATTCTTTCAAAGGAGAAGAAACCGGTCGACACCAATATCCGCAGCACGTATGATTTAACACCTCTTTGTCCCCCTTCTGAGGACGAGGTTGTGCTTCTTCGCGGATCTTCTTCCCATTCTGCTGAGCCTGAGTGCTATTTTCCCCTAAAGAAAAAGGTGTTCGACCCCGGTATTGAAATCTTTAAGTCATCTCAGTATCCACCTGATGAAATAAAAGGAAATATCTTTGGAACTCATGGAAATCTGCTTGCACCTCACCATACTTGCTTCCACCGTGCTCCATCGCTGCTTAAGGGAACCCTGCCTATCCTTCTTTGGCTTGCCTTGTTCGCCTTAAGCTTGTGCTTATTGATGGACGAAAACTATGTTTTTGATCTTGGTAGATATATTTCATGCTTCTTCCTATGATGATCAAGGTCGAGTCAGGCTCACGACTCGGTTAACAAAAATCAAGCGCTTCTTGGGAGGCAACCCATGCATCTATCTTTTAGCTTTCTTTATCATAAGTGTAGGGGAGACCCGTTGGTGTTTGCTATTTCCTCTCCTCTCTTAATCAGGGTTTCGAGCGCTCAAAGACACACTCTTGATGATTCTTGACGACTCGTGCTTCCGTGTTTCCTTCTTCCCGGTTCTATCCTAAACTCTTTTCGATTCACTATTTTATATATTTTCTCAATATTAAAATAGGAATCTATTTAGTTGTCTCTTCCTTAGCGAGATTTAAACAAAGTGCACAATGTCTTGAGTGTAGGGGAGTTTACTCCCACATGCTTAAACATTGAGGACAATGTTTATCTTAAGTGTAGGGGGGACTTCTATCGAAGTTAAGTGGCCTTTTCCTTGTATTTGTCCTCATTTTAACCGGAAAATCAATTTTTCGACATTTTTCAAAATTTTTGATCTATTTTGGCCTATTAGTTTTGCCCTTTGTATAGTTATTTTCTTTCCTTATTAGAATAATTGTTTAATAATGTGGTTTTAATTTTCAAACGTTGTGAATCTTTTGACTCAACCCGAGTTTACTTATCTAAGTTACTCTAGCTAGTATCCTTAACATGTTTAAGTCAAGTTTTGCTAGGCTTTTATATAGGGAGCTATAAAACGCGAAAGTCTTAACTCTCACGGGTTAAGAACAAGAACTTTTCGCAAGTTCCTATAATTGATCCTAGAGAGTCGTTTATCAAGGGAACTTTAAGATGCGATTTCTAAACTTGAAAAAGTCTAAGAGGTTGCATGATCCTATAGGCGACTCGAAAACCCAAAACTTTGATTTAATAGGCTAAGCATCCACGAGTCTCATTCCTTGAGATTTTAAACTTTGGAGAACGAGAGATGATAGAGTCAATTATAAGTTTGGTATCCTTTCGTGAATTTATGTGAGTTAATTATAAGCCTATTCTCCCATCGCTTGCTAATAAATTTATCTGCAATAAATAAGGTTGTACGATTTGAAAAGTTACTTAGCTTCTAGCCCAAGATCGTTTAAAAGTTGCTCGGTATGGATTAGAGTTCATAGCCAAGGCATAACTTATTGAAGCGGGATGCGAAGATTGGCGAGTCCAAAAAGGCCCTAACAAGGCATGAGGGCTATATTTTGTTGCTAAAGATCCAAAAGTGATGTGAAGAATCATTTATCGAAAATCAATATGAAGGATCGAGACACACGACGAAAAGCAAAAACTCCCCAAAAGTCATGGAGAAGTGTATCCGAAAAGACCCTAGCAAGGTATGAGGATAAATAGATCCAAGTCATAAAAGGAGGCGGATCGTTGTATATCAAAGTCCAAAATAAAGATTGGAGAAAAATGAAGAAGTCGTGGTCAAGTATGAATCTCTCAAAACTTCAAGTGATGAAATTCCTATATGAAGAGAAGACCATAATTTCATGAACGTCTCTCAAGGTTTGAAGTATGAACTCGCTGCCAAATATCGGTCCGAGAAAGGTCTCAAATCGCGAAGCGAGTTATGCCAAGATATGAACTTTATGAGGTCCTGAGAAGCAGTTTTAAAAGATTTTGTCCTTTAGCTAACTATTGATTAAATCGTTCACTTTATTTTCGGACTAAATAACTATCGAAATAAGTCAACAATGTATCCTCGTGATCATTCAAGACAACAATAAAATATAAGAGATACACCTAGGAATAAGGCAGTCTAAGTGAGTAATTGGCCCACATGAGTTCGTGTTAGTTTACTAACTTATAATAACAATGATCTCGTCTTTAAGCTTGGTTTGGAGAAAGTGAAAACTTGAGTATGATGATTATTCATGACATTTCCAAAACCCAAGGTATGTTTTTGATTTCTTTACTTTTAATGTTTATAATTTTCTATCTCTTTAATAAAGGCCAACGTGGATTGATTATGATGAAATATGTAATCTTGCTTTGTAACTAATGCATTGCATGAGGACATTGCAATGGTCAAGTGTAGGGGATTTGATAGGTGTGTAAACACCCATCCTTTTTACCACTTAATTACAATAATAACCGAGCCAAAATGTGTATTTTATGTCTTTTATTTCGGAATTATGCGTGGTTTGTGGTTTTGTTGTGATTTAGGACGAAAAGGTGAAAAGTGAAGAAAACACGGGCATTCACGGGCTTTTATTAAAGAAAAAGATGAAAGATGAAGTCAAGAAGTCAAGAGTGCGAAAAGAACGGAAGTCCAAGACCAATTCTGAAGATTTATCGAAGAAAAAGTCAAAAGACGGAAGTTTACTTAAGGCCGAAGAACTCGAGTCTTATTTATTGAAGAATTAAAAGACGAGTTCGAAGAAATCCCAAAACAAAGTCCAAGTATTAAGAAGATTTAAGAAGATTAAAGAAGCTTAAGGACTTGATCATGCAATTAAGAAGAAAGGAAGGAGGGGAGGAAGCTTCCTCTAAACACCTTCCTAATCTCCTATATATAGCGTTCATTTTCATTTCATTAGTTTTTTGTTGGCTAAGGTGACAATTAGTCTTCCACCTTTATTTACTTGCACATTTACTTTATTGCACATTTAATTACCTTGTCTTGCACTTTAATTTTCCAAGTAAGTTACTTTTATTTTAATTGCACCTTTACTTTTCTTGTTAAAATCTCTCATTTTACCTTTCTTTCTTGCTTGATCTTTATGTTTACATGTTTATTATCTTGCTTATTTGATTAAAGATTTTGTTTTTATGCTTGTGATTGTTTTGGATTATTGATTCTTATAGCTTATTTGTGTTATTTTTAAGTTTTATAAAGTTTTTATAAAAGTTATTTTCGTACAAAGTTTGATTTCGTAAACTTTTGTTTCATTTTGTGTTTTAAGAAGTCTTTAAATTTCAGCTTATTAGCTTCTTCTTTTACTGTTTGGTTTAGGATTTTAGACATGTGCTTATTTGGTTTATAGCTTATTAGTTGTGCTTAATTTGTGCTTTTTCCTCCGTATTCCGATCTTGACAAATCGGAAAAGGGTTTCATATTCCGACCAGCTCTTTGGCTTGGTCGGAAAAGGGTTTACAAAATTCCGACGAGGAGGGCTTTGGTATTCCGATCAGGGTAGGTTTGGGTATTCCGATCAGGTAAGTGACAGTTATTCCGATTGGTGCTCCTTTCGTCATTCCGATCGAGGTGTTTGTGTGGTATTCCGATCAGGTATAGTGACGATATTCCGATTAGGGATTCCACTCCACATTCCGACCAGGGTTTCATCTATATTCCGATCAGAGGTGAGTTCATATTCCGATCTGGGAGTTTGTCTGGATATTCCGATCTGAAGAAGTGACATATTCCGATAGGGTTTCCGATCAATATTCCGACAGGTAGGGTTTGATATTCCGATTGAGTCTGATCGGAATATATTCCGATTGGAGTGGTTTTTATATTTTGTCTTGTTTAATTTTTAAGTTTACGCTTTAGTACTCTGTCACATTTTAATTCTCGTCACGCTTTAATTTTAAGTCATTTAATTATTTTACTTTTCAAAGTTTTAAATATTGCACCCTTTATTTTAATTAGACTTAGATTTATTTTAACGCCTTTTAATTAACGTCATTTACTTTTACGTCTTCGCACTTTTTATTTAAAATCAACCAAAAATATTTGCTTTACCAAAATCAACTGAGTCGTACTTTAAGCCAGAAATCAATTCGTTAAGATACCGAGAACTTAACTTTCTTACATACAAAATCTCAATATCAGTTACAAGGTTTTATACAAGTCATAAGTTCTAATCATGAGCTTAAAACCTACGGCTATGATTACCATAGCTTATTAAGGTATGTCAAGTCTTGTTTTAAGATTGCATGTACTTGTAAGCGTTTTAATATTAAGATCTAGCTATGTACATAATAAGAAAACAAGTTAAAGTTCATGTACATCATATATAGCCTACGGCTAGTCATTTAATCTTGGTATTTCCAAGATATGGTTTTTAGCTAGTTTCATATTTACCATTTAACCACAAATATAGGTTTTACATTTACATGCATGTACACTAAAAGACCATCTAAGTACACATATAACAGTTTAGTGATTTTTAAGAGTCCATTTAACATGTAATGATACATATCCCATCATTTAGACTTAGCACATAACTCACATATACATTATTCATGTATGTCGTGACCTTCAAGGTCATGGTTTTCCATGTCTTTTGAGTTACACAAGCTTACTTTATGAGATCCATGATTATTAGTTAACCAAGATTCCAAAAAGTGAGATTTGTAACTTATGTTATATTTAAAACTATAAAATTGTTCATATGATTTTTAGTCATGTTACAACATAGAGTACAAGCCTTAGGGTTCCTTTATTAAAAAGTTTTAACCATGGCTATGGTGGTCTAAAATTTGCCGTGACCTAGAATGGTCATGGCTTAACCAAATCTTGATTTTTAACAAGCTATATAAACATGTGTTTATAGATGTATGATGATGCATGCAAGTAAAAAGGAAGAAACATAAGGAGTATACCTTTCTTGCCTAAATGTTACCAAGGAAGATCTATATGAACAAGAAGACTAAACATCTAGTCAAGATGGTGAAGAAAACCCTAAAGATAACTAAGCCGTGGCCTTTATAGATTCGGCTAGGGCTTGTTACAATACTTCCAAAGATGATGATGATGTTACCAAATGATTGGTGATTACTATGGGACAAGGATCTAGTAGATTGGATGAACAACCTTGGATTTTTGGTGGCTTATAGCCGAATTGTTTGAGAGAGAAAGGGGAGGGAGAGTGAGATCTAGTTGAGAGGGAATGTGAAGAGTGAGAGAGAGAGTTTTCGGCTAAAAGGGGGAAAGAGATGTAAGGCAAGAGTATGATTACCTTGGTAAGAAAATTTGTGCCAAGTGTTGACACTTGTGTTTCCAAGGCATGACACTTGTGTTTCCAAGGCATCCCTTCACCTTCCACATAAGGGGGGTGTGTGTCATTCTTAGCCAAAAAAAGAGAAATGGGCTCATGTTGTGGGCTTGTGTTGGGCTAGCACCAAAAATGTAAAGGATTTTGGGCTAGTCCAAGGTGTGCATGAATGCCTAAGATGTACACATATACATAAATGGCATATATACTTATCACAACATATTTCCATGTTTTGTTAAATGTTGCATTCATGGATTTGTTTCATATATATGAATGGTTCATTATTTGATCTCTCACTCTTATATACTATGTAATCTATCACAAATACAAATTATTGTAGATGTAAAAGTACATTATGATAAGTTCACACACACATCTTATAGGATTATAACACATGAGTGATTGTTCTTAATATCTTTAGATAAAACATCATTACATAAAATCATGGTAAATTCATGGATTTTATAGCACCACCTCGTTATTTTAGCTTTGTCCTCAAAGTTACTAAAAATGTAGTTATCTTTTAATTGAAAAGATGAGGGTACTTGGTTTTGAAGATGTCTTCACGTTCCCAGCTGTACTCGGGGCCTCTCTTCGAGTCACATCGTACTTTGATTAACGGGATGCGGCTACGTTTCAACTTCTTAGTTATTCTCTCCATGATTTCCACCGGTGTCTCCGTGTATTGGAGTTGGTCATTGATATGGACCCCTTCTAAGGGCATAACCAAAGGTTCCTCGGCGTAGCACTTCTTCATATTTGATACATGGAAGGTGGGGTGTATCCGACTTAATTGTGGCGGCACTTCCAAACGGTAAGCCACTTCCCCGACCTTGCTATTACTTTGAAAGGACCCACATATCGTGGATTCAACTTTCCCCGCTTTCCAAATCGTATAACTCCCTTCCATGGTGATACTTTTAGCATGACGTGATATCCTTCTTTGAACTGCACGGGTCTGCGTTTCTGATCCACGTAGATCTTTTGTTGATCGCGAGCAGCTTGCAGTCTCTGCTTTATAAGGACAATTAGGTCTGTAGTCTCCTGAATCAATTCAGGCCCAGTGAGTTGGAACTCACCTACCTCTGCCCAACATACAGGAGAGCGACATTTCCTTCCATAAAGGGCTTCAAATGGGACGGCCTTGATACTGGCGTGGTAGCTATTCTTGTAGGAGAACTCAACCAAAGGTATAAGCTCGACCCAACTATTTCTAAAATCAATTACACATGCCCTTAGCATGTCTGATAAGACTGCTTTTATACATAGTCTCATCATCCAAATAGGGCTTTAAGTGCATTAAATATCATCAAAATACCCAAATGTATGCTTGTGTTTGTTGCTTGTGTATTTTAGGTACGGATATTGAGAAAATGACAAAAGATCACAAGAATCAATCAAAAACGAACACGGGAAACGAAGTCGTACGATGAACCAAGCCCTAATGAAGAATTTTCCAAGAAAACCCTTGAAGATTTGAAGAATTATGAAGAAGGGTCCTCCAATATGGAAGAATTGACACTTTATACCCTTGTATCTTCATAATTACAAGTTTGGTCCCTAAAGTTTGTCAAAATTACAAAAAGGACCCTTAACTTTGAAGAATTGGCAAATTTAGTCCCTCAACAAAACTAAATTGTCAATATTGGTCCTCCAAGAAGTCAACAAACAAGTCAAACCTTGAAGAATGAAGAAAATGCCAAAAGCAGTCCTTCAAATATCATAAATTTGCATGTTTAGTCCTTAAAACAAGTTTAAAAACTTGTTGTGCCAAAATTGCCAAATTCCCAAAGTTGTTTATAAAGGAAAAGAAGTTGATGGCTGTTATTTACAAAGTAAACAAAACAAAGGAGATGGGGGACTATTTTGGCCAGACACCCAAACTCACCCCAGCCAATCACCATTCCACATCACCTTCCCCATCCACTCACAAGCCACCACCTCATCTCTCCCTCCCACGTCAGACTTCCACCCACACCCTAAATAACTTAATCAGTTATTTAGTAATTATTTCCAACCAAAACATGTTTTTAAAACGAATTTTCCCCAAATCAGATTAAACATTCCTTAATACACCCCATAAACCCTAGCTAATCCCCAGGATGACCAAAGATTAAAACAAAGGGTTTTTTGTTATAACTCTCCAGATCTTTGATTAACCTCATTGTCATCCTATCCCACACAAAAACCATGACCCCAACCAACCCATGTGACACCCCCAAGTTTCCCATTGCACGTCTCTTTCCCACAAAACCCCAAACCAGACAAAATGGACGTCCAAGATGGTTTTCCTTGGTCCCCAAGACCAAATAAACGTCCCAAGATCAAAAGTAACAGCTGGCATGTCACTTTCTTCATCAACAAGCACATGTGAGCCTTTTGACCAAATTCAAACAAGAAGACCCAAGGGCAGCTTAGGAAATTCATGTAATAGGGTTTCAGCATTCTAGTATCTTCTTGTAGCCATTATATAAGGCAGCTTATCATTTAATTTTTTCTTGTTCCTTATTTTTTTTCCTTGGTCACAAACTTGTAATGCCCGTTTTATTAATGAATGAAACTTGGTTAAGTGTTGTTGATGAAAAGAATCCAGGCTCCATTTTACTTTCTGCTATTTGATTTGTGTATTTCAGTCTTGTTTGGTGGTTGTTTAAGTGACAAAGTTCTAAAAAATCAGTTTTCAAAAAGTCTGTTTTCAAATATTTTCTCAAAATCCTTTTCTTTTTTTTATCATTAACTATTTACTGTATCAAAAGCTTCAAGCTTGTAGCTTGAAGCTCTTGATTCTTGGAGCTTTCTTCTTGGTTTGTTGTGGTGTGCAGGAAACAAGAAGTAAACAAGAACCATTTTTATCCATTTTTTGTCAAGCAAATATTCATAAGCATCTCAGCAAAGTTCTAAACAAGCCCAAGCTTGTTGGAGGTGACTTTTCAGTCACTGTTGGGCCTGGATGTAGGCCCAACAAGGTAGCATTCTTGTTCTTAGTTTTCAGTTTTCAAAATTGTGTGATTTGTATGATTTGGTGAATCTGCATACAAGTTGTTCAAGTGTTTGTTTAAGTGTTTGATATTGCTCACTTTAGGTTATTATGCATGATAGAAGCTTGTTAAATCATTTTGGTAGGTTTAAAATTGAATTTGGTGTGTAATTTTTTATTTTCAGATTTTAAGGGGTGTTTGGATCAGGGATTAGGTTGGGATTATTGGCATCACTCTTGGCTTAAAACTGGTTTTAACCACTCACTAGGTCGTTATTAGATAGTAAGTGCACTTAGCTTTCAATTTGGTAAGGTTCTAAACACAATTGCATGTTAAAATTTGGCCAAAGTAGTAGAAACCAGTAAGTGCCTTGATTGACTGATTTTGTAAGAATTGGTGCCTCAAATCTTGTTCATTGCTGGTAGATTGGATAAAGAGGGGTATGTGATAGCTTTTATGCCATGATTATTGATTTATGTGCAAGATCTTAGGGTTTAAAATTCGATTTTGTGCAAGTAATTAACTTACTGTTCATCAGAAACTTTGTAACATTCATCAGTAACATTTAGGGCATTTTGTGTGAAATTTTGTGAAGTAAGTTTGTTGTTTTTGTGGTTCATTTGACTCCCTACACTCAAACTGAGTGTAGGGGTGCCCCTATTGTCCATCAAAAATCATCAAAACTTGAAAAACAAGTCCTCTTGTCATTTCTTCACAAGTGAAGATTTTAACTCTTGTGTTCATCAGTTAAAATTGTATCTGGGCATGTTTTGGATTTTCTAGGCTTGATTTTTAGCTTAATTTGCATTAAAAGTGTGTTTCAGGGTAGTTTAGGTTATTGGTTTTGAGTTTGTTAAGTTTAAAAAAGAAAAAAAAAAGTTTTTACAAAAAGGACGTGGCCAGGACTCGAACCTGCGCCACTCCTCTCACACTCCAACGTGATAACCAGTTGCCCTAGGGTCTTTGACTGGTTATCACTTGGAACCTTAATTATTTAAGGAGTATTGTTTTTTAGCTTATCTAACTAAACAGCTTATTTAAAAGCTGATTCCAGCTTATTTCTTTTAGGTTTTTGCAAGTTAGCATTTTTCTTGTGTTCTTATTAGGGTTTAGGACTTTTTGGTTCAAAAACTTTATTTTTCACGTGCTTATTTAATTTTATAGGATTATTTTAAGTTTAAATTTTGAAAAGTAAATTAAAAATAGGAAAAAGTATTTTTAAAATCTGAAAAAATAGTTTTTAGGTTATTAATTATATTTTTGAGGTTTACAGCTATTTAAGTTTTCATTTTAGCTAATTTTTGATTTTATATGATTTTAGGATTTTTAACCAACTTTGAAATTTAATATAAAATTATTTAAAAGGTTTTGGAAACTTTTGATTACATTTCTGTCTAAGTTATATTATTCTAGATTTTTGGTAATTTTTTAGAATTTTTTTATAAACTTTGAATTTTTTTGAATATTTTAATATTATTTTATTATTAAAAATTAATAGTTTGATTTTTTAAGTTTTACATTTTTCCTAGATTGTAGACACTTAATTAGGAATATTGTAACTTTCCAAATATTTTTAGGGTTTGTCAATTATTTTCTAGAATTAATTTAAGTTTTAATTGATTTTAATAGTTTTTAAGTGTTTAAAAATAGTTTTATTCGGTTTTAAAATTTTAAAAAATACTTTTTAGCTTAATTAGGCTATTTTTGAGGTTTACAAACTTTAAAATCTTGTTTAGGGCTTTTTAATAATTAATTGTGATTTTTAGGGCTTTAATTAGCATTAAAAAGTCATTATCTAATTAATTAAAAGGTTTTAGCAAGTTTGAATTTTTTGTAAACTCTTAGAATATTATTGTGGATTTTTAGTAATTTTTAGGAATTTTTAGGTTAAATTTTTAATTTTGGTAGTTTTTACGGTTTTACGTGATCGACCTTTTCGTCTTAATTTAATCCGTCGTCGTAACCGTCTTCCTTTTCTAATCTCATTTCTTTCTTTCTTTTTCAATCATATAATCACAAATCAAAAATCATCTCTTAACACAACGCACTTGCCTCCTTGGGAAACGAACTTGGACTTATTTGGTCATTAGTGCTCGGTTTTCCTAAACCGACACTTAATACTTGCCACTTTTGCCTTCCTTTTCCTAAAGGGGTAAAAACTCTACAATCAATGTCCTATAGAGTTTGGATGGTTCGCTCACTCTGACCATCCGTTTGTGGATGAAAGGCGGTGCTCATATCCTGTTGGGTACCCAGGGCTTGTTGGAGAGCCCTCCAAAAGTTGGAGGTGAATCTGCTGTCCCGGTCGCAGATTATTGAGACTGGTACTCCGTGTTTGGTTACAATTTCCTTAATGTAGGTCCTTTCCAACTTGGATAGGGAGTCGGATTCCTTGATGGTTATGAAATGAGCATACTTGGTGAGTCGGTCGACTATCACCCAAATGGCATCATATCTACGTGATGATTTTGGGAGTTTGGTCACAAAATCCATGGTGATATTTTCCCACTTCCATTCAGGTATATCAGGCTGTACCAGTAGACCGGATGGCCTCTGGTGTTCTGTTTCGACACGTGCTCATGTCAAACATTTTTGGACATAAGTGACGATGTCATGCTTCGAGTTTGGCCACAAATACAATTTCCTCATATATTGATACATCTTTTCCGATCCTGAATGTATTGAATATTTGGATTTGTGTGACTCGTGCATGATTATGTCCCTCAAATTCCCATAACGGGGTAACCAACTCCTCCAGTGTAAGCATAATGTTCCGTCTGCCCTTGGTTCCAGTTTCTCATTAGAGAGATCGGTTCGAAGCATTCCTCCTATGTCTTCTTTCCAGAGGTTTTCGGGTTTTGGTGCTTGGGTTTGTGCTTCAAGGATTTGCTTGGGCAGATCCAGATTGATGGTCATGGTTAAGGCTCGAACCCTCATGGGTGGGTCTTTATCTTTACGGCTCAGTGCATCAGCAACTACGTTTGCTTTACCTGGATGGTATTTGATTTCACAATCGTAATCGCTTAACAATTCGATCCAACGGCGCTGCCTCATATTAAGCTCTTTTTGATCTAATATATGTTGCAGACTCTTGTGGTCGGTGTACACTGTACATTTTGTTTCGTAAAGGTAATGCCTCCAAATTTTTAAGGCAAAGATTACCGCTCCAAGTTCTAAGTCGTGGGTAGTGTGGTTTTTCTCATGCTTCTTTAATTGCCTAGAAGCGTAGGCAATCACTTTCTTTCTTCGCATCAATACTGCTCCCAATCCCTTATATGATGCGTCAAAATATACCTCAAAGTCATCATTGCCCTCGGGCAAGGATAAGAGAGGCGCACTACACAACTTCTGTTTTATTAGTTGGAAAGCTTATTCCTCCTTTTTTTTCCCCAATTAAATTTTACTCCTTTCTGAGTGAGTTTTATCATTGGTTTGGCTATCTTTGAGAATTGTTCGATGAATCGGCGATAGTATCCGGCGAGGCCTAGGAACTGGCAGATATCCGTTGGTGATTTGGGAGATGCCCAACTCTTAACGGATTCAACCTTTGCAGGATCTACGTGAACACCATCACTGTCAATGACATGTCCTAGGAAATGGACTCTGGGTATCCATAACTCACATTTGGAAAATTTCGCATATAGCTACTCTTCCTTGAGTACCTTCAGTACTTGGGCCAGATGCTCAGCATGGTCTTGTTTGTTCTTAAAGTAAACAAGTATGTCATCGATGAAGACTATCACGAATTTATCCAAATAGGGTTTACACACCCGGTTCATGAGATCCATGAATATTGCCGGTGCGTTTGTCAACACAAAAGGCATAACTATAAATTCGAAATGACCATAACGAGTTCTGAAAGTTGTCTTAGGAATATCTTCTTCCCGGACTCTCAGTTGATGGTATCCAGACCTCAGATCAATCTTAGAATACATACTTGATCCCTGGAGTTGATCAAATAAGTCGTCGATACGAGGTAATGGATAGCGATTCTTTATCGTTAGTTTATTCAATTCTCGGTAATCGATGCACATACGAAAAGAGCCGTCTTTCTTCTTGACAAACAGAACAGGGGCTCCCCATGGAGAATACCTCGGTCTAATGAATTCTTTTTCTGATAGTTCCTGGAGTTGTTTGGCTAGTTCCTTCAATTCTGATGGTGCTAGCCGGTAGGGAGCCTTAGCTACAGGTGTAGCCCCAGGAATCAAATCAATTTGGAATTCTATCTGTCGCACAGGGGGCATACCCGTCAGTTCCTCAGAAAATACCTCGAGAAAATCTCGGACAATTGGCACGTCCTCAATTCGTATCTCCTTGGGTTTGTCTTCTTCCTCGATTTTGGAGATGTGTGCTAGGAAGATAGGGCATCCTCTGGTCAAGTACCTTGTGCTTTTGGTGCAAGAAATGAAACTAAGTCTAGTGTTGATTATATCAGGGTTAGCATCCCCTCGTATAATCAAGGTTTCGTTTCCCGAAGGTATACGGACCAATTTTTGATCACATAAGATGACTGCATGGTACTTCAACAGCCAATCCATGCCAATGATGACATCAAAGCTACCAAGACTTACTGGGATCAAATTGATGTTGAACGGGTGGTTGGAGAGGTTTAAAGTACAACCTCGAATGATGGTGTCAACTGTCATAATTTTTCCGTCAGCTAGTTCCACCGTATAGTAGGAGTCTATGACTGATGGAGTAATTTCCAATACTCTACTAAATTCTGTTGATATAAAGCTTCGATATGCCCCAGTTTCAAATAGGACAGAGGCATATCGTTGGTTTAGTAGAAATGTACCGGTGACGATGTTGGAATTTGGATTGGCTTGGGCATCGCCAACCATGTATGCTTGTGATAGGGTTCCTTTGTTTTCCTCCTTCCAGTTGGCCAACTTGGGACAATCAAGTCTCACATGTCCAGGGGTCCCACATTCGTAACATACTACGACTTTCTTTGGCCCATGATTACATTCACTTGCGGGGTTTTGGTTTCCCTTACATTGTTTTCCAGCATCATGATGGTAGTCGCATTCTGAACACTTAGGTTTGGATCCTAAGTTGTTCTTGTTGCGGGTCGTGGGAGTAGTGTCATTAGTTTGCTCAATGTTTTGTCTTTTGGAAGACTGGGTGCTGGCTACGAGTAGTTCTACCCGGCTTCCGCTTGTTGTCCGTTTATCTTTCGGACAGGTTGTGAGCTCGCTTATTGATTAGCTCTGTCGCAAATTCCATTGCACCTTCCATGGTAGTAGGTCGTGAAGCTAGCACACTGTCATGAATGTTGTCAGAGAGTCCGCTGACATACTTCTCAATCTTATCACTCCTTAGAGGGAACATTCTGGTGCACATCAATTTTAACTCTTGAAATCTTTGGTTGTACCAAAGGATATCATTGTTCTCACACTTTAGATCCCATAACTCGACTTCTAACTTCTTCATTTCTCCTCTAGGACAATACTTCTCAGTCATTCTCTCTTTGAGGTTGGCCCAAGTGAGTGTATAGGCAGTGTCATGTCCAAGGGTGGCGACCATAGAGTTCCACCAAGTAAGGGCGCTCTCAAGCAGAGTGCATGTAGCGAAGTTAACTCAGTTCTCGTCAGCACAACCGCTGATGCGTAAAACTGTCTCTAGTATTTCAAACCATTTCATCAATTCAACAACTCTTTCTTTTCCTCGGTATTATGAGGGTTTGCATTTCAAGAAGTCGGGGTAAGAACAACCCCTGTTGAAGTCGTTTATGTGCATATTGTGGTTCGGTTCATTTCTCACATTAGCTTCTCTGGCTGCCATAGCTGTCGTAATGCCTTCACCAATCATCTCTCTGAGTTGAGAAGCGGTAACATTATGAGTAGCTTCGGGAACTTCGGTGTTAGTGGTGTTGGAAGTGGTTGCATTATTGGGGTTTGATCGCGCAATCACCATTTGTCTATAATCATACAAAAAAATAAGGTTATTAGTTCAAATGTTTGTACAGTTTTTATATTAGTTGCAAGAGATGATTTCATACGTAAAATTCATAACAAATTTGGAGAACCTGTCCAGATTTCATAATATAATACTTTGCACAACAGATATAACCTAAGAGAATGATTACATGCAAATTTCCATAAGGAATTAAACATTCATCGATCATATCAAATTCGGGACAAAGACTTAGCTAGCCTTGTCCTGGGTAGTGGTACACATTGTCTTAAGTACATCAAAATCCAAAAATAAATGCCAAAAAAAGAGAGTTACAGCACAAGAATACATCACCAAAAGCTTGAAAAAGAAATAAAAGTACGAAGGTCTTATATCATGATAGCTGGGATACAACCCGTAAGCTTGTCATGATGTACAAGAAGTCCGGTACATCTATTCTAGTTCTGCCTAGATGGTCCACTAGATCAGGATGGTGCTGATGGTGCTGATGGAGCTGGTGGAGCTGTAGATGCTCTTCGGGAACCCTGCAATGTCCGAATCATCGCTCGGGTCTCCTTGAGCACATGGAATGCTGTCAGAAAATGGGTCCAGAGTCTATTGGTGGCTCCTCGGAGATGAGTCATCTCTGTAGTAATCCCGTCATGTCGGACGGTGGTAAGATCACAAAAGATAGACAACGATTGCTCCTGAGCAGATAGGGCAGTATGGGTCTGATGCTGAGGACCCTCCATGACCTGAATACGTTGGTGAAGACGAGTTTGATTCATGAAAGAATCGCACCATCGTTTCTTTCCAGTTTTCACGAGCTTGATTCATATTAAATCTTGCAAGTTACCTACCAAGTGCTGTTTGAGGTTAACACTAGAAGGATTTCCACTCATCACTGTGAACACTAAGGTATCACTCTGAGTGTTCTGGAAAGATCACTAAGATATTACGTAGAGGACTGGAACGTGTTTAAGTTCAGTTAATAATTAAACCACTGTTGCTTTCCATTTATCACAAGCTTGATTCATAAAGAATCGCACAAATCACCTACCATGAGCTTTTTGATATTCGCTCAAGAAGGATTTCCATCTTCATTGTAAATACTTTCGTATTACTCGGATGTTCAGGAAAGATCATGAAGATTTTGCGTAGGAATCTTAAGATCTTTCTTACTTTTCACAGTATGTGAAGAAGCAAGGAATTATGGAAGTGTGTCCTAATGAGATATTTGATGATCTCAAATGGCTCTAGACTCGATCGTGCACTTTAGATTTTTGTGATCGGAGGCTGGAGAGGAGTGCCACCTTTTCAATACCAATTTATTCGGAGTGAATAAATCAATAGATAATGCGTTGTCTCCGTGTGATTAAAACAAATATCTTTTAAGAGATATCTGAGTTAGCTGGGATGGGTTGTGCATTGCATCACTGGGTCCATGATGTCTATCTTCAATATCAAGAATCATTAAAAATGATCTCAATAGCATATGTATTGACCCGGTTTATGCCTAAGGTTGTAAGGAGGGCTTCTTTCTTTACACCCTTTATCTTTACAATTCTTTTTCATTCTTCAACCCCTTCAATGCTTACCAATACGTCATAACTAGCATCTTATTGTGATTGTTCCAGTTGTAACTTAAGTACTTGGTCGGCATTCAGCTACATTCACAATCTTTTCTCCAACTTTCCTAAGGACTACTATTTCTAGCTATAGAATGTCCTTGGGAAGATTCATCCGGTTCTGGAAGAGTCATAGGACTTATCATATCCTACCATCCTTATGTCACCACAATCTTCATCGTCATGAAATAAATGGGTTTTGGGTAAGTATATGTCACCATGAAAATCCATTTTGATATGAAAATCCGTTTTGCTCCCCCTTAACATATGCCACAATATTCGAAAACATTTCGCATATGTCGGGATGAGCCAGCACATTAAGTCAAACCATTTGTGATAATTTCCCATATTAAATCACATTTTCTCCCCCATATTAAAAATATTAACCCAATCAATGTTTTTAATATCAATTGATTTAATGAAGTTTTAACAAAGGTTTTGGGAAGAAAAATGCAAGTCCGTTTTATCCTCATGATACCAAATGTATGAGATATGATATCGATTTGTAACATGATCACATATTCACCATATTAGAAAACAATTTGACAAGGTTGGACCTGATTGATGAGAACATCATATGATAAGATCAAATGGTTCTTGTCAGCATATGTTGGTCGCCTCGTCACGTCTGAAGTCATCTCTTGACACCACGTGTACGATTGGTTTTGTTGTCTTGACACCAGTTAGTGAGCTTGGCACATTCGGCATCGAATATTCTGAATGCTTGACAATTTTCCCCCCTCAATTGTTGACCCGTGTTCTATTGAAAGAGATGTAGTCGTCGTTTGAGTAGTCGCATCGTCGAGTATGTAGATACCAATAGTAGATTGCTATGGTTGTAGAGATGATAGCTTCATAAAAACAAGACTTCTCTTGTTTTAACAAATAAATGCACTGAAACGTACATATATTTGGTTAGACCAAGTTATAAAGTAAACTTGATCCCTTACAAGGTTTTAAAGTAAACCTTGCCCGAGAAAATTAATTCCCGTTGTGAGCCAAAGCTTTCATAAGAAATACTTGGCTTTAATGTGAAAACCGGGTTGCAGTCTGAAATAACTACAAGCCATTTGGGCATGTTTTATGAAATATTTACAACTTTTGTACGAACCTTATTTATGGCGCCGTGTCAATATTAGTCGACATTTCTAAGGCCGTAAGTATTATCGTACAAGACATGCCGTTGAAAAATAAAGTAAAAATATTTTTGGATTTTTCTGAATTTTTCAATTTTTATGGTTTTTATATGGTTTGATATTTTTTTATTTTTCTTTTGTGGATAAAAATATAAACAATATATATAGATGATCACCAAGGATACGGAGAATAGTTTACCACCACTATTCTTTTGCTTCATTTGTCAGTTCCTTAAGAGTCTCAGGCGAGAAAGTTTTCATGCCTAGCTTGTCGGCCAAAAATCCATTCGAGCGCGATCTAAAGCCTTCGTGAAAATATCCGCCAATTGATACTCAGATCGGACAAAGTAAAGCTCGCTCACTCCATTTTCCACTTGCTCCTTGATGAAGTGGTAGCGAATGTCAATATGCTTCGAGCGGGAGAATTGAACATTGTTGCAGCATAAGGCAATTGCACTCTTGTTGTCACAGTACATCGGAATTTTGTTGAAACCTATACCATAGTCGGTTAATTGCGATCTCATCCAAAGAATTTGAGCATAGCAACCGGACATAGCTATGTATTTTTCTTCCGTACTTGAAATTGCAGCGCTTTTCTTCCTTTTCGATGCCCAACTGATTAGTCGATCTCCTAGTAGTTGCAAAGTTCCACTCGTGTTATGCCTTGTATCTTGACAACCCGCGTGATCCGCATCTGCATATGCTATTAGTGCAATCGAGGAGTCCTTCGAATACCAAAGTCCACGATTAATGGTTACTTTAAGATACCGAAAGATCCGTTTAACAGTAGCTAAGTGTAACTCAGTAGGCCTAGTTTGATACCGAGCACACATACATATAGCAAACTGTAAATCGGGTCGACTAGCTGTGATATACAAAAGAGTACCGATCATACCACGATAAAGTGTCAGATCAACGGCAACTCCATGTGTATCTGCATCAAGCTTAGTTCGTTCCACCATTGGAGTATCCACGGGGTCGCAAGATTCCATCTTATATTTCTTAAGAGATTCAAGGGCATACTTGGATTGATTGATAAAGATGCCTCTGGGACTCTGAGATATCTGAAGACCTAAGAAGAATGAGACATTTCCCATCATTGACATCTTAAACTTGGAAGACATGAGTTTCCCAAACTCGTCGGATAAGGTTTGGGTCGAGGCTGCAAATATAATATCATCAACATATATTTGTACCACAATCATATCTTTACCTCGTTTCTGAATGAACAGCGTGGGATCCACCTTGCCTTTAGCGAAGCCTTGCGTAATGAGGAATTGTGATAATAGATCATAACATGCGCGTGGAGTTTGCTTCAACCCATAGAGAGCTTTCTTAAGCTTGTATACATGATTAGGATAATTAGGATTCACAAAACCATCCAGCTGTTGAACATAGACCTCTTCCTAGATTTCACCATTAAGAAATGCCGTCTTTACATCCATCTGATAGACGATCATATTCATGTGGGCTGCATAAGCGAGGAATAGTATAATAGCTTCCAAACGGGCAACAGGTGCAAAGGATTCCATAAAGTCGATGCCCAATAAATGCTTGTATAAATTCATTAAGTTCTTCTTGCATAGCTTCTATCCAACAAGATTGAGTAAAAGCTTCTTGCCATGTCTTAGGTTCAACTTCAGTGAGAAACGCATCAAAATGACAAAATATTGCATTTTCTTGTAGCTGACTTCGTGTGGATACCGGACGATTAGGGTCACCAATAATAGAATCTATAGGATGATCCTTTGTCCACTTGCTATCATGTTCACGATCCGTGGATTGGAGTAAATCGTAGTAGGAGCTTCCTCAGAGGTGGACGACCCGGCTTGATTAGGGTCGGGAATTGGTAAACCAAAGAATGGAAGTTCACGCATTTGAGCGAATTCCAAATCGTGATCATCATCATCCTCTTCATCATCAGTAGGCATGACATGGGTATATGAAATAGGCGTTGGTTGAGAATTACTTGTTGATGGTATATCTAGACCAATTGTCGGTGCAGATGTATCTGATTGTGCAACGGTTGCTGGAGCGACAACTTCGGTTACCGGAGCTATTACCTCAGGTTCTGGACCAACAATACTTGGAGGAGTAAAGAATTCATCAAAGAACGGTTGAAACAACGTATCACATTCAGTCCTAGAAGGTGTCTTAAATGATGATGAAGTAGGGTTGTTTGGGACAAGACCAGAACTAATGTTACTGGGTCCCATTTCATGAAGTGCGGGTTCAGAGCTGCTTTTCTCAGAAGCCATTGCTGTCAGCTCATTAAAATCAACATTCATAGTTTTAAGGATCTTGCGAGAGTTACGGTTGTAGATTCGATATGCCTTCTTTGCGGGTGCGTAACCAATGAAAATACCAATATCAGCCTTTGGTTGAAGTTTTCCCAAATTGTCACCATCATTATTTGGATAGCAAAGAGAACCAAATACATGAAGATATGGTAAATCTGGTGCTTTTCCATAGAGAAGCTCATAAGGTGTTTTACCATGGCATTTATGAATTAGTGACCGGTTTTGGGTGTACACTGCTGTAGATACTGCTTCTACCCATAAAAACAATGGAGCCTTTGCGTAAATTAACATCGTTCAAGCAGCTTCCATAAGTGTGCGATTTCGCCTTTCAACGACACCGTTTTGTTGTGGAGTGCGTGCAACGGATGTTTCATGAGATATCCCAACTTCTTCATAATAATCACGCAAGATTTGATTCACAAATTCGGTTCCATTATCTGTACGAATGCGTCGGACAGTAGTGTTGAGACGCACTTGAATCATCTTGAGAAATCCGATGATGAATTTAGGTGCCTCATTTTTTGTTGTAAGAAATTCACCCATGTAAACCGAGAGTAATCATCGACAATTACGAGAATGTACTTTTTGCCACTAAGACTTTCAACACGCATTGGCCCACAAAGATCCATATGCAACAAATAAAGTTTCTCTTGGTTGGTGTCTTCCGTCTTCGGTTTGTATGATTTCTTAGTGCTTTTCCCCATTGTACATACGGAACACAAATGATCCTTGTGAAATGAAAGTTTAGGAAGACCACGAACAAGTTCGTTTTTCGCCAAATGATTAATAGCGTCAAAGTTAAGATGAGATAACCGTCGATGCCATAACCATGACTTAGTCTTCGATGCTTTGGAGAGAAGACATATGGGAGAAGCGGCCATCATGTTTTATAGAGACAAAGTGTACAAATTATTCCCTCGAGTACCTTTCAATAAATCAACCCCTTCCAAATTACGACTGAAGTAGGTATGCTCTCCAAAATTAACTTCTAGGTTTGCATCACAAAATTGTCCCACATAAAATAAGTTGTGACCGAGACCTTCCACATAATACACTCTTGAAATAATAACATTCCCAATATGATATTCACCATAACCCATTATCTTTGCAATATGATCATTTCCAAATCTAACCGTACAAAGAAACTTGCTGACGAAATTTCTGAGCTGAGAGCGATCTCCGGTCATATGCTTGGAGCAACCAGAGTCCAAATACCAGAGAACAATTTGGACCACCTGTTTTCAATAACAACAGTAGACAATGCATTGGAAACTATTGGTTCCAGAGTGTTAGCAGATACAAATATAAGATTATCAGAATTGCTAGCATTTATGAGACCCTTAGATTTCCTTCGTTTTCTAATGTGAGTTTTAGCACTAACAGGTTTTACTGTTCTAACTTTCTTAGGTTTTGGATTATTCGCGGGCACTATAGTGGGAGTAGACCTATTTAAAAGGCACTTTGTTCCTACAGTAGTGTCAGTGTTCCTAGTTAAAGGACATGCTTGTGTTTTGGTATCCTTGGTACTCCTAGTTAAAAGGCACGCTTTCTTCACTTTAGTGGGAGTGATCCTAGTTAAAGGGCACGCATTTCCTACTGTAGTGAAAGTTCTACCAGTAGGGCGCCACATCCAACCAACTTGGGTTAACACTTTCCCAGTCGGTTTCCATTCTAATCAATTTTTCTGGGCATACATCTCATTCACATGGTCAATAAGGCAAGAATCATGACGACTAGAAAACATACATTCATTGCAATTCCAACATTTCAAATTAGAATTAACAGTAGGCTTAGAACGCTGCACAATCGCAGAGCCTTTAGGTTTAGCTACATGATTCTTTTTATTCAAAACATAAATAACATTCCTAGGATGGGATTCTACTTTCTTCTTCTCTTGACTACTAGATGGGGGCAAGATCCTATCATTCTTCTTGTTTCTTTTAAGCTTAGATCTTTGAGCCTTAGTAGTGGTGATTACTCCTGTAGAAGGCAACACGGGAATATTAGAAGCTGGTTTTGATTCCGCCTTATTTTTAGTGACCAAAGTTTGAGATGGTTTAGTCCTAGGGCCCTTATTAAATGGTGTGACGGCTATAAGGTTCCTTTTGATTGCACTAGAGGACGATGCTGAGACAGTTGCTGCGTTATCCACAAAATTCTTACCTTTTAGAGTACGAAGTGTTTCCTTTAACTCAGCCAAGGCCAGATTTTTATCACAAATTTGTTCCCTCAAATCAGATATTTCCACCGACTTTCAATTCAAATTGTTCAATCAATGATTGATTCTGTGCAGTGGTATTAACACATGCGGGCTTTACTGAACCGAAGAGTCGTGTATCTTTCTGTTTTTAAGTAATGAACTTTGGATAAAATCTGGAAACTCGTTATCTAGATCAAGTTTAAAATTCTCAGCGGCCTCAAGTACGTTCTCACAGTTAAGATCCTTAGATTTCTCTATTTCTATCGGCAAAGATTTAGCAACTTTGTCACTTGGCTGACGCTGTTTGGATTGTAAGTTCAATCGAAAATTCTTTTCAAAGTTTGCATCATCGATATTAACACATTCGAATGACGTTTCAAAGATTTCTTGAATAAATCGTTTCTTGCATTCAAGCGAAATACAATGTGTTTGAATCTCATCAAAACGTTTTGAAAGCGAAGAATATGAATCTTGAAGCTTTAAAAATTCAGCGTCAGATTCGTGACAAGTACTATCTACCACATTATCCACAGATTCAACATTATGCACAATAGAATCATTATCAACACTTTTATTCACACAGACGGAAACTATATCATGAGACATCACTTGTTTCAGAAGCTGATCATTTTGGCGAGAAACCCGTCCTATTTCAAGTAAACTATTTTCATAAGCATCATCCATTTCATTAAAAACACGTTTAACTTCTTATATTTCCGAATGCAAATCTTGATCAATATTACTAAGACAAACTTTAACATTCTTTACAAACGGAACAATTTCATCTCGGAACGCAGCTCTAGTATGCTCAAAGTTCCATTCACCTTCCGTTATGGCCGTGGCCGTCGTACGTTCCAAAATGACCTTGTCAAAATCGGCTAAGTGTTGGTGTACCACTTTTAAGTTAACAGATATCTTACTTACCGGTGGAATTAACTTTGTTAAATCCGTTTTGACAAGTGTAGGAAACGTACTAGGAGTGTTTTCATTTGACAAACTTGGGGGCACAAGAACTTTTAGTTCAGCTAATCCCTTTTGTAAGAGAATACGTGTTTTTTTAGAAAGTTGATCTTTATTATGCTTATCATAATCAATCGTATGGAACTTTGAAAAAATTTTAGAATGAGTTTCTTCCGTAAGTGACTGTGTCTCCTCAGAACTACGAACATAAGGTGCTTCTTTCGATTTGCCAATTATGGTCATATCATAAAGACCGGGAATATATTCATGAGCTTATTTTGCATAACCGGGATTAGGTGGTAAACATTGAAGACGCTTAAGTTCGAGTTCTTTAAATGATTTAGTTAAAAGATGAACCTTTTCTGTGGAAGCGTATTATTTTAAAAGCTGTTGTTCCTTGAATTTAAGAAGTTTGGTAGCATTAATTTCTGATTCAAACTTTTTAGACTCGAGGGTTTCGAAATCCCTTTTATGTTTCTGAAAATCATTGACAACCGACTCTTTTGCTTTTAATTCATTGGAAAGATTAGCTTTTAATGATTCTATTTCTTTCAAGTGTTCAATCTTTTCAAAACGAAATTTGTTAAATTCAGAACATGTTATTTTCTCTGCTTGAGGGACCATTTCAAAAGTTTTGACCTTTTCTTTATGCAACGCAAGCTCAGCAGTTAGGATGGAATTCGTATCTACGGATTGTCTGAGAGACATATGCATTTGATCAATAATATGTTTAGGCACCATGACCAAATCATGTTGAGCATAAGATTCCATACCCTTCGTAGCATTTGGTTGAGGTTCACTCAAATGTGTAGGATTGTGTACCACATCATTTAAGTTACTAGTTCCCGAATGCTGTTCGAGGTTGTCATTTTCATGCCCAACTAGATGTGGGTTATCATCATTACCAAGATTGGTTGTGGTGGGTACCTCACTGACGACATCAGAACCGTAGTAAGAGAGATTAGCAACAAGAGCAGCTTGGGCAGAGTGAATGTCATCACAATCCGAATCATATGCGTCAAGATCATCTGCTTGATAAGCTGCATTAGAAGTGGAAATGATTGTAATGCCTTCAGTATCTGCTGCCCCTGGGTCTGCAAGAAATGCTAACTCCTCTGAATCCAAAATCTTTCCCTTAGACTAAGCATCGATCAAATACATCTTCTCACGAAACCACGCTTCATCCCTTCTCCTTTTCGGCTGAGTGCATTACCTAGCCATATGACCTTGTCCTCGGCAATTGTAGCAAGTCACAACCTTTTGAGGACCAATGGGACTTCCATTTCCATTAGCTTGTGAATTCACAGCTTGAGCATTCACCGTCCTTGTAAGAGGTCCATATGATTTTTTCCTTCCCTGAATAGGTTGCACTATTACTAAACCATCTCACTGCCTACTTGTCAAAACTTGTTGCAACTAGAGGATTTCCACCAACAAACAATGATCGCAAATAACTATCGCAATACTTGATCGGAATAACTATCAGAATGCACAAACAAGTTCTGTCGCAATGTCTATCTGAATACCTATCGCAATGCCTGTCGGAATGCCTGATCGCAATACCTATCAGAATGTGTTGATCGCAATACCTGTCGGAATGTCTGATCGCAATACCTGTCGGAATGTATTGATCGCAATACCTGTCGGAATGTTTTAATCGTAATACATGTCGGAATGTTGTGATCGCAATACCTGTCGGAATGTCTGATCGCAATACCTGTCGGAATGTTGATCGCAATACATGTCAGAATGTGTCTAATGAAATTTTGGCAGAGTAACGTTTCAAAATTGCCTTATAACCGATCGCAATGTACGATGCAAGGAGCTATCGCAATGTTTGATCGGAATAAGTGTCGAAATGCCCTTTGATCGCAATGTAGAGACCCTAGGTCTTTGCGATCGGTATGAAGAACCTTACTCACCTTGCGATGGAGACAACTTTGCGATGGAGACAACTTTACCACTTTTCTCGGATAGTACACAACAAATTCGGAATTTTAATCCTAAAAACGAATCAAACACCAAAAATTTGTGTTTTTAACCCAAAATACCAATAACGAATCACTATAACAAGTAACTAGATAACGTATATCAAGATTAAAGCATAAATACACAAAAAAATTTGGTACTTGTGAAATCGGATCAAAATAGCCGTATAAATCAAAAACACAAACACAAAAACTAAGCAATCATCCCATGGCTCTTGATACCATTTGTTAAATATATAAATCTTGCTTATGTTTTAGAGAGAGAAAGAGATAGAGAGATGGTGGATTTCACACAATTTTAGAGAGAGAAAATGAAGATAACTATGTGTAAATTATGAAGAACCACCACCCTCTCCATCAAAGGAGAGGGTTTATATACCAAGCCCATAAGATAGGCTTGGGCTTACATTTGGGCCGTCCATACATAACATGGACTAGGCCTTTCTTTGTTAATTAGTTATAAGATATCTAGACTACGAGCTACAAATTAATATATTGTCAGAGTGACCGAATCTTCCTAAATACGTAAAAACGTATTTCCAACACATATCCTAACAAACTACTCAAAATAATAATGTTTGACTTTCTAAAGACCAGGAGCACGTGTTGCTCCTACTACTACTAGGACCAGGAGGAATTACATACCTCCTAGCATACCTATTACAAATGTCTATTACTGAGGTCCTAACAAAAGAGAACCAAATACATGAAGATACGATAAATCTGGTACTTTTCCATGGAGAAGCTCATATGGTGTTTTACCATGGCGTTTACGAATTAGTGACCGGTTTTGGATGAAAACTGTTGTAGATACTGCTTCTGCCCATAAAAACAATAGAGCCTTTGCGTAAATTAACATCGTTCGAGGAGCTTCCATAAGTGTGCGATTTCGTCTTTCAACGACACCATTTTGTTGTGGAGTGAGAGAAACAGATGTTTCATGAGATATGCCAACTTCTTCATAATAATCACGCAATATTTGATTCAAAAATTACGTTCCATTATCTGTACGAATGTGTCGGACAGTAGTGTTGAGACGCACTTGAATCATCTTGAGAAATCCGATGATGAAGTTAGGTGCCTCATTTTTTGTTATAAGAAATTTCACCCATGTAAACCGAGAGTAATCATCGATAATGACGAGGATGTACTTTTTACCACTAAGACTTTCAACACGCATTGGCCCACAACAATCCATATGCAACAGATAAAGTTTCTTTTGGTTGGTGTTTTCAATCTTGGGTTTGTATAATTTCTTAGTGCTTTTCCCCATTGTACACGCGGAACACAAATGATCCTTGTGAAATGTAAGTTTAGGAAGACCACGAATAAGTTCGTTTTTCGCCAAATGATTAATAGCGTCAAAGTTAAGATGAGATAACCGTCGATGTCATAACCATGACTTAGTCTTCAATGTTTTGGAGAGAAGACATACGGGAGAAGCGGCCATCATGTCTTGTTGTGACAAAGTGTACAAATTATTCCCTCGAGTCGCATTCAATAAATCAACCCCTTCCAAATTACGAGTGAAGCAGGTATGCTCTCGAAAAGCAACTTCTAGGTTTGCATCACAAAATTGTCCCACAGAAAATAAGTTGTGACCGAGACCTTCCACATAATACACTCTTGAAATTATAACATTCCCAATATGATATTCACCGTAACCCATTATCTTTGCAATATGATCATTACCAAATCGAACCGTACCAAGAAACATGTTGACGAAATTTCTGAGCTGAGAACGATTTCTGGTCATATGCTTGTAGCAACCAGAGTCCAAATACCAGAGAACAATTTGGACCACCTGTTTTCAGTAACAACAATAGACAATGCATTGGAAACTATTGGTTCCGGAGTGTTAGCAGATACAAATATGATATTATCAGAATTGCTAACATTTGTGTTACCTTTAGATTTCCTGCATTTTCTAATGTGAGTTTTACCACTAACAAGTTTTATTGTTCCAACTTTATGAGGTTTTGGAGTATTAGCGGGCACTACAGTGGGAGTAGACCTATTTAAAGGGCATTTGGTTCCTACGGTAGTGTTGGTGTTCCTAGTTAAAGGACACGCTTGTGTTTTGGTAGCCTTGGTACTCCTAGTTAAAGGGCACGCTTTCTTCGCTTTAGTGGGGGTGATCCTAGTTAAAGGGCACGCATTTCCTACTATAGTAAAAGTTCTACCAGTGGGGCGCCACAACCAACCAACTTGGGTTTTCACTTTCCCAGTCGGTTTCCATTCTAATCCATTTTCCGGGCATTCATCTCATTCACATGGTCAATAAGGCAAGAATCATGACGACTAGAAAACATGCATTTATTGCAATTCCAACATTTCAAATTAGAATTTACAGTAAGCTTAGAACGCTGCACAACCACAGAGCCTTTAGGTTTATCTACATGATTCTTTTTATTCAAAACAGAAATAACATTCCTAGGATGGACTTCTACTTTCTTCTTCACTTGACTACTAGATGGGGGCAAGATCCTATCATTCTTCTTGTTTCTTTTAAGCTTAGATCTTTGAGCCTTAGTAGTGGTGCTTACTCTTGTAGAAGACAACACGGGAATATTAGAAGCTTGTTTTGATTTAGCCTTATCTTTAGTGACCAATGTTTTAGATGGTTTAGTCCTATGGCCCTTGTTAAGTGGTGTGACGGTGATAAGGTTCTTTTTTATTGCACTAGAGGACGATGCTGAGACACTAGCTGTGTTATCCACAACATTCTTACCTTTTAGGTACGAAGTGTTTCCTTTAACTCAGTCAAAGCCATATTTTTATCACAAATTTGTTCCCTCAAATCAGATATTTCCACCTACTTTTGACCAAATCGTTCAATCAATGATTGATTTTGTGAATTGGTATTCGCACATGCGGGCTTTACTGAATCCAAGAGTGGTGTATTTTTCTGTTTTAAGTTGTCAACTTTGGACAAAATCTTGGAAACTCGATTATCTAGATCAAGTTTAATATTCTCAACGGCCTCGAGTACGTTCACACAGTTAAGCTCCTTAGATTTCTCTATGTCTATCAGCAACGATTTAGCAACCTTGTCACTAGGCTGACGCTGTATTGATTGTAAGTCCAATCGAAAGTTCTTTTGAAAATTTGCATCATCTATATTAACACCTTCGAAAGACGTTTCAAAAAGCTCTTGAATAAATTTTTGTTTACATTCAAGCGAGATACAATGTTTTTGAATCTCATCAAAACGTTTCGAAAGCGAAGGATAAGAACCTTGAAGCTTTAAAAATTCAGCGTCAGATTTGTGACAAGTACTATCTACCACATTATCCACAGATTCAACATTATGCACAATAGAATTATTATCAACACTTTTATTCACACAGACGGAAAAAATATCATGAGACATCACTTGCTTCAGAAGCTGATCATTTTGGCGTGAAACTCGTTCAATTTCAAGTAAACGGTTTTCATAAGCATCATCCGTTTCATTGAAAATACGTCTAACTTCTTCTATTTCCAAAAGCAAATCTTGATCAATAGTGCTAAGACAAACTTTAACATTGTTTACAAATGGAACAATTTCGTCTCGAAACGCAGATCTAGTGTGCTCAAAATTCTATTCACCTTCCGTTATGGTCGTAGCCGTCATACGTTCCGTAAGGACCTTGTAAATATCAGTAAAGTGTTGGTGTACTGCATTTAATCTATCTGACACCTTACTTACTGGTGGAATTAACTTTGTTAAATCCTTTTTGACAAGTGTAGGAGACGTACTAGGAAGGTTTTTCGTTGACAAACTTTGAGGCACAAAAACTGTTAATTGAGCTAATTCCTTTTGTAAACGAATACGGGTCTTTTTAGAAAATTTATCTTTATTATGCTTATCATAATCAATCTTATGGAATTTTGAAAGCATTTTAGATCGAGTTTCTTCCGCAAGTGACATTGTCTGGTCAGTACTACGAACATAAGATGCTTCTTTAGATTTGCCAATTAGGGTCTCATCATAAAGACAAGGAATATATTCCTGAGCTTGTTTTGCATAACCGGGTTAGGTGGTAAATCTTGAAGACGCTTAAGTTCGAGTTCTTTAAACGATTTAGTTAAAAGATGAACCTTTTCTGTGGAAGCGTATTGTTTTAATAGTTGTTGTTCTTTGAATTTAAGAAGTTTGGTAGCATTAATTTCTTATTCAAACTTTTTAGACTTGAGAGTTTGGAAATCCATTTTAAGTTTCTGAAAATCATTGACAGCCGACTCTTTTTCTTTTAATTCATTAGAAAGATTAGCTTTTAATGATTCTATTTCTTTTAAGCGTTCAATCTTTTCAAAACGAAATTGGTCAAATTCATAATAAGATATTTTTTCCGCTTGAGGGACCATTTAAAAAGTTTTGACCTTTTCCTTATACAGCGCAAGCTAAGCAGTTAGGTTGGCATTCATATCTATGGGTTGTCGAACAGCCACATTCATGTTATCAATAATATGTTTAGGCACCATTACCAAATCATGTTGATCATAAGATTCCATACCCGTCGTAGCATTTGGTTGAGGTTTACTCAAATGTGTTGGATTTTATACCACATCATTTGAGTTACTAATTCCCGAATGTTGTTCGAGGTTGTCATTTTCAAGCTCAACTTGATGTGGATTATCATAAACATTATTAGATGTGGTTTGTACCTCACTGACGACATCAGAACCTTAGTGAGAGAGATTAGCAACGAGAGTAGCTTGGGCTGAGTGAATGTCATCACAATCCGAATCATATGCATCAAGATCGTCCGCTTGATATGCTGCATTTGAAGTAGAAACGACTACAATGCCTTCATTATCCGCTGCCCCTGGGTCTGAAGAAAAGCTAATTATTCTAAATCCAAAATCTTTCCCTCAGACTGAGTATCAACCAATTACATCTTCTTATGAAACCACGTGGCATCCCTTCTCCTTTTCGGCTGAGTGAATTCCTTAGCCATATGACCTTGTCCTCGGCAATTTTAGCAAGTCACAACCTTTTGAGGACCAATAGTGCTTCCATTTCCACTAGCTTGAGAAGTCACAGCTTGAGCGTTCACGGTCCGTGTAGGAGGTCCATATGAATTTTTCCTTCCCTGAATGGTTTGCACCGTCACTTGATCATCTTGAATAGTGGCTTGTTGTCGAGGATTTGAAGAAATGCGGAGCTGATTGTTTGTTGGTGTAAATCCTCTAGTTGCAACAAGTTTTGACAAGTAGGTAGTGAGATGTTTTAAGACATCAGTAGGTGTATCATTTGAAGTAAAGACCGGTGCTTGGTTTGGTAGAAGTTCATTGGAGTAGAAGGCTTGTGCTGGTTGTGCTTCAATTGGAAAAAAAATCCTTGCTGAGGAGTATAGCCCAATGGAGAAGTGATAGCTTGTGAGGGTGGTGCCTGATGTGCTGGTTTCCATGGATAAGATTGTTGATGAACACTTTGTTGGAATGCTTGTTGTGGCATTATTAGTGGTTGATAAGATGGTTGATGTGGTTGCCGATAGGTGTGTGGTGGTGGTTGCTGCAAGTATGATGGTTGCTGATGAGTATAAGCCATGTTTTGTTGAGAAGCATACATGGAAAGTGGATCATGAACTTGAGGTGTAGACAACCGAGCCTCGATCACATGGCATTCGTGTTGTTGAAGAAAAGCTTGAAGTTGATCCACATTGGTGTTATGCAAGTCCTTAGCCAATTTAACAGCCGTCACGTACTTACGCCATAATTTGGCGTCTTTTACAACTAAACCGGAAACCTTAGGATTACGTATTTACATTTTTGAACTCCGTTTTTGATGAGACAATTTTTATTGGATTCTTTTTGTGACGTTGATTCATAATTTATAAAAATGTTTTTCGTAAAACGACCCGAGGGCACGCAAATCGAGAAAACTAGAATCGAGAAATACCCGTAAACTAATGAGATGGGACAAAACACATTGTCCCACCCCACTAGCTTAGTGTGGACGGCACACTTGACACCACACACTAAGGTGGCATCAAGTTAAGCTAACACATTACATGTGTAAGCCATGCTTACATTTTAAGCTTACACATTCCACTAACTCTCAAAACTAGCTACTAGTTTTCTCATTCCACCATTTCTTACATGCAAAATCCTCTCAAACTCTCTCAATACTCCATCCCGTTTGCCGTCCAAAATAAACCAACAAACACCCTCTTTGATCTCTTCTAGCCATGAAACACATGTTTACTAGCACTATTAAGGAGTTCTCTTGAAGCCTTGATCATTTGGTGGCCATATTAACATCATTGGAGGTGATTTGCTTGTGTCCTAGGGCTGATTTTCCAACATATGTTCTTGATATTTGATGGTATTGGAGATACTTGTTGTATTCATCAAGTCCTTGTCTTCCAAAAACAAGGAAAACACTTGGTTGGTAAAGAAGATCATCCTCTCCATTTTTCTCTTGTTATTTTGTAAAGAACAAATGTATTTTCTTTCATTTTGTATATGTATATGATGTATATATGATGATAAAAATGTTGTGTGGGGATCAAGTGTTGATAGATATGCTTAAAAAGGTTGATAACTATAAGAAATAAGGCTAAAATCTTGATTATTTAGTTGGCTGTGTAAAAACAGTATGTAACTAAAAGATGAACTGATAAAATTGCATGGTTTGATCCATTTACAGTAAGTAGAAGATGTTATACACATGTGAGAGTTGGCCATGCAATGGAATCAAAATAATGAGTGAGATATGATCAAAACAAGTTAGGTGGTCTAATTTGAATAAGCAGTTTTGTAGGGACTGTTAAGTCATGATAAACTTAAAATGGGCAGTAGCTATAACTAAGTTAAAAGTATCACATATTATGAAGAGCATGTCACCCAAAAATGAGCTTCTAATTCATTATAGAACTCTAGATATGTTAAAAATGGTGAACATGAAGATAAAAATCAGATTTTTAAGAATTAATGTTTATTATTATTATATAAGCACTCACATTTTATTTTATAAAATGTATAATAAAAACCCACTAACTTATAAAACTTATTTATATAAATATATAAAATGTTAATTAAATGGATAAATTATATAAATGATGGTGAAATAGTATTTATAAGTAATAAAAACTATAAACTTGATTTTTACGACTTTTTCGGCTATTGCCGTAAAATTAACGTTTTTCGCCAAATAAAACTTAGACGACCAAACCCGTCTAATGTAAAGTTTATAAAAGTCATATACTGATATATAGGTAACTAATACAAGTAAAAACCGATAAAACCCGAACTATAAGAAATACGGACATTTACGAGCTAACTAAACATATTGGACTTATAATTGGACTAAATAAGATAAAAACTTGTAAAAGAACTTATTGGGCTAAACCCATTTGGGGCCAACATGGAAAGTATATATACTGATAATATAGGTATAAAAGGGATTAAAACAAGTTAAAGAACTTATAAAAGGCTTAATGGACTTAAAATAGATGAACAGGTAAAACTAGCAAACTAGTAAAACGTTACCAAAACGTTAACGCTAAAATGAGTAAACAAGGATGTATTAACCCACTTGATCATCATCATATGTAAAAAATCATCATATGTATATTGTTATTTTGATAAAAGTCATTAGACCGAGTCTAAGACCGATTATTATTTATATAGGTTTCCGTGACCGAAGCACGCCCGTAGCCGATAATCCGCCTTTCATTAACAACGTGAGTTCATAGCCTCACACTCATTTAAATGTTTTATAAAATGATTTGTAAACCCGCGAGGGAGATAACATGCTAGATTTTGATAAAAATAGAACACAAGTAGTCCCGATTGTATGCTTAATGATATGGACCCGAATGATGCTATGACCCTATAAACGAGACAAAAAGGATTATTAGTAGTTAGGTTATGTCACTTAAAGTCCCATTAGCATGAATTGTGAACTACCGGGATTTGGTAGAAGCTTATGCATTTGATAGTACTATTTGGGGACGATCACCCCAGTTCGCGCCTTGACGGTTGATCCCCGTCGTACCACATTGATTGGTAAGCGAATTTATGTATGAGAAGATTCCATAGCGTGATTTTTGTGACGACACGCTAACTTAGATGGGCAAATTGTTTGTCGGGTTCGCGGCCCGCTGTTTTCATAGTAAGGTAACAATGTCATGCGGCTAATAATAATCCTATAAAACGTATATAATCCAAATAAAAATGTATCCTATACATAATAACGACGTTATTAACAATGAATATATTACCTATCATGGTAATATAGAGACTACGGTCTCATGGACGGTTTAAGATGTATGCTTTATTTATATATTGCCTGACTAGCAATATGAGGACTTACTTCTGATATTATACATGTGTTCTGATTTTAAATGATTGTTTTATATAACGGTTTTCATTAAACTCTATGAATTCACTCGGCATTTGCTGATATGATTTTTGCATGTTTTTATCTCAGGTGCTTGAAGGTAATCCGGATGGAGATCGACTCTGATGGCCCACATAATATTAAAAATGTTCATTCGATCTATGTTTTGTAAACTAAATGACCTATATAATTTGGGACATGTTGTACGCTTTTAAACTTCTATCGAATGAATGTATGTTAAACCTTGAACAACCATTTTTATGCGTTGTCTATGATTGGAGTTATTGTGCTATCCCGTAATACTCTGAAAGACCCTTCCGCTGTACCGATACGAAAAATGAGAGTGTTACAGTTTGGTATCAGAGCTCTCGTTATAGAGAACAAAAGATTTTAAAAACCAAGGTTTTGAACAAAAACTTTTCAAAATCTTTTGACAATGAACATTTGAGAAAATATTTGAAAAATCTTTTGACTATAACGGTGCCAGAGATCTCCGACGTTAACAAGCCCTATTGAGAAGATATATATTTTGATATATATAATATAATTTATATATATGTATATATCGTGGTTTCATTATGTAATTGTTTAACTAGTATGTTATCCTAATACGATATATATATATAAATGCAGATTGTCATGGCTGACCCTAATATTCCTGTAGAAAACCATGCTATTCCCGAACCTAATGTAGATGATGATCCTTATTTAGACTTAGTAGATTATGATATCGATGATGAGGAGGAACCATTTGAGGATCCCGAGCCCGAGTTAGGACTAGGAGATCAGATTGCCCCTCAGGTTGACTTGGTAGAGAATGAGACTGAGAATGTGGATATTGAGAATGTTGATATTGAGAATGATGATGAGATTGGGTTAGATAATTTAGATGATGAGATTGACGACGAGGATGTCGAGGAGGATGTAGGTATAGATGTTGAGATTGATGACGATGAGGAAGCCGAGCTTATTTACCCTTATGATGTTCCAAAGGGCGAGCCTTTTCCCCCACCAGTTGATTTGTCTGATTATGAGGTTGAGTTACATAGGGATGAAACGTCTGAATCATCTGAATCTGATTCTGAATCAGAGGAGGATGAGGATGACGATGCACCTGACGGTACTGATGGTATTGCTACTCGTAGATGTGAGATAGGAGAGTCGTCTAGTACTCGAGAGGCTACTCATATTGATGGTCTTGCACCACGGGCCTTGAGACGTGATCTAGATGCTTCCCGTGTTAAGAGTTGTGTGACAGAGGTTGGATTAGGTGTTGTTCAGACTCAGGTTGCTTATTTGGAGTCGAAGACTAAGGTTGGTGAGAAAGAGCGAGAATTGCTTAGTTTGGATTTGACTGATTTAGAACGTGGTTTGAATGAGGCTTTTAGGAGGTTATCAGTGTTAGAAAGTGGCGAGTTTGCTGAAATGAAGAGAAAGGTGAATTCTATGGAGATTCAGTTGAGTGTAGCTCGTGCGATGCGTGAGAAAGCCGAAAAGGAGTTGAATATATCTGTGGGATGGAACAGTTGATTTTATGCTGACATGGTTGAAAGAGGAGTGATCCGTAAGCGCCCAGCTGAAGATGTGTCTAGTGATCGTCCGACGAAGATTCAGAAGACGATGGATGATGGACCATCCGGCGGTTCTCAGTAGACCAGTCTGTGTTTAGTAGTAACCTTTATATCTTTTGTGCTTTTGTAGCTTTGACTGAACCGACTTGTTAGTAGTAGACTTGGCACGAATTTTGAGTGTATATAGTGCTAGAACTTTGATATGGGATGTACTAAGACAATACTTTTGTTTCAAATCAAATGAAATATGTATCTTGTCTTGAATTCCATATTGTGCCTTATTTGTATCTTGATTATGAATTCAATCCATATTATATGAATCCCTTGTTGGATGAATGCTTAATATTTTGAAATTGTGAAATTATAGAACTATGTCGCCCAAGAAGGCTGTGACTGAGGATGATGTACGTAGGATTATTACGGAGCAAGTTACCGCATCTATGACTGAATTTATGGCAAATACTAGAAATGAAGCTGGCGGTAGTGGAGCTGGCGGTAGTGGAGCTGGCGGTAGTGGAACTGGCGGTAGTGGAGCTGGCGGAAGTGGAGCTGGCGGTAGTGGAATTGGCAGTACTAATGTGAATGTGAATGCTAATAATGTGAATGCTAATGCTGGAGGAAATTAGGAGGACTTGGAACGAATGCACCTGAAGTTGGTGGCTGTACTTATGTGACGTTCATGAAGTGTGAACCTCTACCTTTTAATAGAACTGAAGGTACTATAGGATTAAGCCAGTGGATTGAAAATATTGAATCGGTGTTTCGGATTAGTAAGTGTAAGGAGGAAGATAAGGTAACTTTTGCTATGGCTACTCTTAAAGGTCGTGCATTGACTTGGTGGAACGGGAGAATTGCTTTCATGGGTCTTGATGCTGCTAATGCTACTCCTTGGGCTGAAATTAAGAAGTGGATGACTTTGGAGTTTTGTCCTCGTAGTGTGATTATTAGGTTAGAACAAGAGTTGATTCATTTGAGAATGAAAGGTATGGACATTGATAGTTACACGAATCGATTCCATGAGTTGGCCTTGCTATGTCCTCGATTGGTTGAACCCGAAGAAATCTGAATTGAGCAATATGTTAAAGGGTTGACCAGGAATATCCGGGGGGACGTGACATCATCGAAACCACTGACCATTGATGATGCTGTTCGAATGGCTTACCAACTCATTGGACAAATAATTCAGGATAGGGAAGATGAAGCCCGTGTTGGTGAGAAAAGAAAGGGAGACGGTGATCGTGTAGATAGAGGTGATAATAGGAAGAATTTCAATCGCCGTCAGAACCAGAGAAAGGGGAATGCAAATGCTCTTACCAACAATGCACCGCGCAACGATGATAGATGTCCTAAGTGTGGCAACAAGAGGCATGCTGGCGACTGCTGGAAGTGCCGAAATTGCGGAAAGCTTGGACACAAGGTTGAAAGGTGTAAGAAGGGAACCATTTGCTTCAACTATAATGAAGAAGGTCATAGGAAATCGGAATGCCCCAAGTTGAAAGCGATTGTACCTGGAAGAAACCCCCAGGGTGGTATCTACCAACTTGGAATTGAGGTGAAGAAAGAGGATCCGAATGTCGTTACCGGTACATTTTTACTCAACAATCATTATGCTGTTGCTTTATTTGATTCGGGTGCCGATAGGAGCTTTGTATCCACTAAATTTAGTGCCCTTATTGATATTAAACCTGTTGAGATAAGTACCAGTTACGAGGTGGAATTGGCTAATGGTAAATTAGTGAAAACTAATAAGCTATTAGAAGGATGCTCTCTAAACCTCTTGAACCATTCCTTTCCGATTGATTTGATGTTGTTGAATTAGGTAGTTTTGATATTATTATTGGTATGGATTGGTTGTCGTTGAATAATGCTACTATTTTATGTGGAGAGAAGAAGGTTAAGATTCCTCTTAGGAATAGGACGTTAGTAATTGATGGTAGTCGAGGTGAATCCCCTTTGAAAATCGTTTCATGTATTAAAGTCCAAAAGTACATCAGGAACGGTTGTGAGTTATTTTTAGCTCAAGTGACCGGGAATGAGTCTAGGGAGAAACGATTGGAAGATGTACCTATTATTTGTGAATTTCCTAAGGTATTTCCTAAAGATTTACCCGGACTTCCACCGATAAGGCAAGTAGAGTTTCGAATCGATTTAATTCCTGGTGCTGCACCGGTGGCACGTGCGCCTTACCGATTAGCCCCTTCGGAATTAAAGGAGTTATCTGAGCAACTTAAGGAGTTGTCTGATAAAGGTATTATTAGACCGAGCTCGTCGCCTTGGGGAGCTCCAGTCTTGTTCGTTAAGAAGAAGGATGGATCTTTTCGTATGTGCATTGATTATAGGGAACTGAATAAGTTGACAATTAAAAATCGATATCCTTTACCTAGGATTGATGATTTGTTTGATCAACTGCAAGGATCTAGTGTGTATTCTAAGATAGATTTGCGGTCAGGATATCACCAACTTCGCGTCCGTGAAGAAGATATTCCTAATACTGCATTTAGAACTCGTTATGGACACTATGAATTTCAAGTAATGCCATTTGGGTTAACTAACGCACCTGCGGTTTTCATGGATTTAATGGGTCGAGTGTGCAAGTCCTACTTGGATAAATTTGTGATTGTGTTTATTGACGATATTCTAATCTATTCTAAGAATGAAGATGAGCATAGAGAACATTTGAGGATTGTTTTGAATTTGTTGAAGGATGAAAGGTTGTATGCTAAGTTTTCGAAGTGTGATTTCTGGTTAGATTATGTGCAATTTCTTGGTCATGTGATTAACAAAGATGGAATTCATGTTGATCCTGCAAAGGTGTTGTCCCATATATTTGTGATTGATTAAGCAATGAATAAAGAAAGAAAATAGATGAAGAAGAGATGAATTCCTAGAGAGAGAAAGTAGTGAGAGAAAGTAGAGAGGAGATGATTAACTTGGTGAGATTAGATTAGAGAAAAGAATTTGTTATAAATGACCATCCACCCTCCTAACATGCTAGGAGGGTAGTATATATAGTCCACCCACATGCGGGCTTTAATGGACTATATATTGGGTCGGGCTTGTCTTTTTGGACTTTAATTAGTTTAAATCCAAGCCTGTAAACCACGACTAATTAACTATCTATTACAACGTTCTAACTAATGTTACAATAATAACCTATGACCGAGCATTCTTGTTTGACTCAATATTTTGAGGCTAACAATCTCCCCCAATGTGAGGTCATACCCTTTTGATATTTGAAGATCAATGGAGATTATGAATCTCGTCATAAATGAGCCTTGAACGTGTAACAATAGTTTTGTTCCTTCATGCTATGATCTTTGAGCCTTTGTCGTTGTCTTTCGACTTTGTCTTTTAGTCTTGAGATCTTCAAATCATCCTTGACTTGTGATTGCCATCTTGCGATCTTGTGTGTTTGTCCACATGCTCACACTATCAATTGTTGGATAAGTCTTTGGGCATGAATATGTGGTTTGAATCTTTGACTTTGCTGAGTACACCGTGACGCCACCTTCTCGAGACAAAACATAGACACGGACTGAATGGCTTTGACATTCGTCCTAAATCGGTAGCGTTTTACCTCCGGTCGGTGAAGACCGTTATACGATATTAAATATCGTACCTGTGATCAGGTAGATTCAATTAAGAATCTCCTTGACAGGGTTTCGCGGCAGTACTAGCCGTTCTCTTTACTCGACCGTCTCAAAGCAAGACTGCGAACATAAAGAGTGAATCAATTGGATTAATATCCACTTGATTAAAGTCGTCAATTCAAATTCCTGGAACAAGTTTGATTCATTAAGAATCTTACCATTGTTGCTTTCCAGTTGACACAAGTTTGATTCATGAGAATCTCACAAGTCACCTACCGTAGCGCTGTTTGATGTTGATGCTAGAAGGATTTCCATTCGTCACTGTGAATATTAATGAATATCACTCTGAATGTTCTGGTAAGACCATAAAGATATTACGTATAAACCTGAAACGAGTTTGAATCAATTCAGAATCAAACCACTGTTGCTTTTCAGTTTTACATATGTTCAATTCATAAAGAATCTTGCATATGACCTACCGCAGTGCTGTTTGATGTTAACACTAGAAGGATTTCCACTCATCATTGTGAATACTAAGTAGTATCACTCTGAGTATTCTAGCAATATCACAAGGATATAGCGTAGGACTCTCTTGATCTTCATCCGTGTGTCCTAACGAGATTTGATTGATCTCTTGGCTCTAGACTCGATTTGTGCACTTTTAGTGGTCGGAGGCTGGAGCAGATGCCACCTATTCAATATCAACAATCTCGGAGTGAGAAAGTCAATAGAAGTCGTGTTGATCTCCGTGACAATAAAACAAACTTCTTTTGAGAGAAGTCTGAGTAGCTAGGAAAGGGTTGTGCTTCACATCACTGGGTCCATGATGAGTTTGTCTTCATGATGAGTTGACCCGGTTTCTGCCTAAGTTGTATGGAGGGCTTCTTTCTTTACACCCATTATCCTTACATTTCTTTTTCATTCTTCAACCCCTTCAATGCTTACCAATACATCATTAATAGCACCTTGTTGTGATTGTTCCAGTGCTATCATCAGTACTTAGTCGGCATTCAGCTACGTTCACATTCTACTCCATCTTTCCTAAGGACTTCTAATAATCTATTGGATTGTCCCTGCGAAGATCCCTCCGGTTTTGGTTGGATCATAGGACTTAAACCTAACCACCCTTTTGACACCAATAACGTCGTGAATTAAAGATGTTGTGGGTATTTGATCGTAACCATGAAAACCACTTTAAATTCTAACAAAGTGTTTGAAAAACATTTAACACCTTGCTAGTTTTGTCGTTTTAGAAAAGCTCCCCTTCACATGTGCATCGATAATCGAAAGTGTTTCGCACATGTGGGTAAGAGTTAAAGTGCTTGAGTCTTATAGATCACATTTTAATCACATTTTCCCCCCCTATCTCTAATATATAAAATCTTTTGATATTAGAGATACCAAATTTGATTAAAATATATTTTGAAAAATAGTCTTGAAAATCTTCGGGAGAAAGATGTGTTAATCTTTTGCATGAAGTTGAATTGCTCCCCCTCAAAAATTGATCCAATGGAATTGTCATTACGAGGATTTGATCCACATTAAACTTTTGAGGATAGGAGTTGTTGAACACACAATTTTTGAAAGATTTTGAATATCAATGAGAAATTCTTGAATATCACACAATTGTGTCATTAATGGCATTGGGTAGATCACTATGCTCAGGAATATCACCAAACACATTATATTCATCAGTAGTGTGTACCTTATCGATTGGCTTAGTGTCAAAGATAAGGCCATTGTCATCTTCAGTGACTTTGAGAACTTCTTCAACCTTTGCCATGTACGAGTAATGTGCATCAAGCTCTTGATCAGAATCTTCATCATCAGTATCATCAAGCATGGCACCTTCCTCAGCTGACAATTTAACCCCTGCTTCCATCTTTTTGCATAGCAACATCTTTTCCTTGTGATAGCTGGAGTCTCTAACCCTTTTCGGCTTCCTGCATTCCTTTGACATATGCCCATAACCTTGGCAATTAAAACATTGAATCCCGCTCTGCTGAACCACTTGACTTCCAACCGTTTCCCTATTCCCAGTAGCAGCAGCAATCCTCTGAGTATCATACTTTGCAGTTTGTCGATCATATCTTGCAGAACCCTCAACATGCGTTGGATTATGTCGATCATACCTAGAAGGACTTTCACCACGTCGACGTGTGTCATACCTTGGAGGACTCTCAACATATCGGTTCTTGGTGTTAGATGATGTGCGAAGATTGTTGTTGGTGGGTTTGTATATTTTCTTGTAAGTCTTCATTATGTAAGCAATTTGTTGTTTCATCTCTCGGTTCTTTTGAGCTTGGTCTTCATCACTATCTTCTTCAGATGAGGACTCAGATGGTGGTGATGGTGCTCTTGGCGCTTTACCTCGAGATTTTGTGGAAGATGAAGACTTAGATGATGTGGAATATCGTGGTGAGGATGATGTATTGGAGTATGGCTTAGGAGCACGAGAGTGAGGATCTTGAACATGTTGAGTGGTAGTCAGTAAAGCAAGTGGATTAGCCGTCTTGGCAACACGTTCAACTCGAATCTCATTTGCTTCATTCTGAAATTGCTTCAAGATGTCAAAGAGTCGATGATAGGAGACCTCGTCTAACTTTTCTTGTTGTTTCACCAAAGTGACGAACCGTGTCCACTCGGGTTGAAGTTGTTGAAGAAATTGAACATTGACTTGCATGGTGGAGACTTGCAGATTATTTCTTGTCATGTCATTCATCATCTTATAAAACATGGAGTAGTAAGAGTCAATTGATTCTCCATCCCTTGAAGTAAACTTGCCAAAATTCCAAAACAAGTTTGTTTTGACATCTTGTTTGTTGAGTGCTTCTCCTTGTTGCAAGCGTTCAATAGCAGTCCACATTTCATGTGCTGTCGGGCATGCATAAACCGCGGAGTAAATATCATCTCCAATCCCACTTAAAACCATATAGATGGCTTCCTTCTCCGCATCATGCCAAGCACAATTTTCAGGTGTGAGATCAGCTCTTGTTTCATCACGTTCACTTGCAGGTATTGGATTAGTAGTATGTGTGGCTGCTCTTGGAGGAACTGAGATCTTCTTAAATATATATGGTCCATGAGTAATACATTTCCTCAAAGCATCACCATTAGGTCTTGTATCAAGGTATCGTATGAAACGTGATTGCCATTGAGCATACCGACCAGATACAAGCATTGGTGGTCTCTCTTTGTTACCCGCCACCATTATGTTGTTGTTCGTCACACGATATTCGACAGTAGAATCCATCTCAATATTCTCTGAAATGATGAAGTGAATATGGATCTTAAGTATATTTGTTGTGATTGTTGTTGTGGTTTAAATTCCAAAAATTGCAATTTTTCTCCAGTCCGACAATAAATTCTCCAGTCCGACAAAAACGGTAGACCAAAAACTTTTGTATCGCCAAATTTTGAAATTGAGCTAGAAATGTCCTAAAACTAGTATGGAAAAAATTTGAATTTACTTGACGGAAAAAATTTAACTCTTCGTGGAAACGATATTCCGAAACTAGTCTAGATGGTGGCTAAGCCTAAAAAATACTCAAACAAAATTTAGCAAAACACATCATCGGAATCACTTATCGGAATCACTGATCGGAATGTCAAATCGGAATCACTTATCGGAATTTCCCCTAATCGGAATACATTCGGAATGATGTCATCGGAATGTACTAATCGGAATCCTTGTCGGAATGATCTAATCGGAATAAGCTTGTCGTAATGTGCAATCGGAATGATGATCGGAAAGCTGATCGGAATGCAAATCGGAATATTTTTGTCCAATCGGAATGATGATCGGAAAGCTGGTCGGAATGTGTAAACCCTTTTCCGATGATACTGATCGGAATCACAATCGGAATCTATAATCCCTTTTACGATTACACCAATCGGAATAATAGTGCTGTTACGAGATTTTGGGGTAAAAAATTGAATTTTTCGACAAGAAATCCGCGATTTTAACCAACCAAATGCAACCAAATCCCTACCAAAACTATGTAGAAGATTTATATCAAGATTTAGAGCATAGAAAACACAAAAAGAATCTTGAATTCGAGATGATTATAAGAAAAAATCACACGAACCAAGTAAAATCAACAACGAATCACAAAACTACCCCATGGCGATTGATACCAAATGTTATCCCATATATTTGTGATTGATTAAGCAATGAATAAAGAAAGAAAATAGATGAAGAAGAGATGAATTCCTAGAGGGAGAAAGTAGTGAGAGAAAGTAGAGAGGAGATGATTAACTTGGTGAGATTAGATTAGAGAAAAGAATTTGTTACAAATGACCATCCACCCTCCTAACATGCTAGGAGGGTAGTATATATAGTCCACCCACATGCGGGCTTTAATGGACTATATATTGGGTCGGGCTTGTCTTTTTGGACTTTAATTAGTTTAAATCCAAGCCTGTAAACCACGACTAATTAACTATCTATTACAACGTTCTAACTAATGTTACAATAATAACCTATGACCGAGCATTCTTGTTTGACTCAATATTTTGAGGCTAACAAAAGGTTAAAGCTATTAAGAATTGGTCTGCACCGACAACGCCAACGGAAGTGCGACAGTTCTTAGGATTGGCTGACTATTATAGGCGATTCATTAAAGAATTCTCTTTGATAGCTAAACCCTTGACTAAGCTTACCCAGAAGAATAAACCTTTCGTTTGGGGAAGTGATGAAGATGGAGCATTTCAGACATTGAATCAAAAATTATGTAGTGCGCCAATCTTATCATTACCCGACGGGAGTGAAGATTTTGTAGTATATTGTGATGCATCTCTTAGAGGTTATGGAGCTGTTTTGATGCAGAGAGAGAAAGTGATAGCTTATGCTTCTAGGCAATTAAGGAAGAATGAGGAGAATTATACTACTCATGATCTTGAGTTAGGAGCTGTAGTCTTTGCTCTTAGGTTGTGGAGACATTATCTGTATGGCACCAAGTGTACGGTATTCACCGATCACAAAAGCCTACAGTATATTCTCGATAAGAAGGAATTGAACATGAGGCAACAAAGATGGATAGAGTTGTTAAGTGATTATGATTGTGATATAAAATATCACCAAGGAAAAGCCAATGTTGTTGCCGATGCGTTAAGCAGGAAAGATAGAGAGCCTATCAGGGTGCGTTCTCTAGTCTTGACCGTGCACAATAATTTGCCTGAGAAAATTAGAAATGCGCAAATAGAAGCTTGTAAGAAGGAGAATTTTTTTAATGAAGGGTTCCGAGGAGAAGGAGATCCTTTAGAGGTTAGAGCTGATGGAGTGAAATGCTTAAGAGGTCGTATGTGGATACCTAAGTTTGGACGCTTAAGAGATTTGATTATGTTAGAATCCCATAAATCTAAGTATTCCATTCATCCGGGATCTGATAAGATGTACCATGATTTGAAGAAGTTGTACTGGTGGCCGAATATGAAAGCTGACATAGCTATGTGTGTTCTTCAATGCTTGACTTGTGCTAGAGTCAAAGCCGAACATAAAAAGCCCTCAGGACTACTTCAACAACCAAAGATTCCTGAATGGAAGTGGGAGCGAATTACGATGGACTTTATCACCAAGCTTCCTAGAACATCATCTGGAAACAATTCGATTTGGGTTATTGTCGATAGACTGACCAAATCAGCACACTTCATTCCGGTTAAAGAGCAGTTCTCACTGGAGAAGCTGACTCGTATATACCTTGATAATGTTGTATGCAAACATGGAGTGCCTGTATCGATCATTTCAGATCGAGATCCTAGATTCGCATCAAATTTTTGGAAATCTCTCCAAAGATCTTTGGGAACGAATCTCGACATGAGCACTGCTTATCACCCCCAGACTGATGGGCAGAGTGAAAGGACGATACAAACACTGGAAGATATGTTGAGAGCTTGTGTGTTAGACTTTTGGTAAGAATTGGGATAAACATTTGTCGTTAGCAGAATTTTCGTATAACAATAGTTACCATTCTAGTATTAAGGCTGCACCGTTTGAAGCTTTGTATGGTAGGAAGTGTAGATCTCCTGTATGTTGGAGTGAAGTTGGGGATACCTAGCTCACGGGACCGGAATTGATCCGGGAGACTACGGAGATGATAGTTCAGATTAAGAAGAGGTTGTTGACTGCCGTAGTAGACAGAAAAGTTACGCGGATGTGCGGCGGAAGCCAATGGAGTTTGAAGTGGGTGACCGAGTAATGTTGAAGGTATCGCCATGGAAAGGCGTTATAAGATTTGGAAAACGAGGAAAATTGAATCCCCGTTATATTGGACCCTTTAAGATTTTATCTAGAGTAGGTCTGGCGGCTTACAAACTAGAGTTACCCCCAGAACTTCATGGTGTTCACAACACATTCCATGTATCTAATCTAAAGAAATGTCTAGCAGTGAGTGATGAGAAAATTCCGTTAGGTAAGGTTCGAATAGATGGGAAGTTGCATTTTATCGAAGAGCCCGTAGAAGTTATGGACCGTGAGGTAAAGCAACTGAAACAAAGTCAGATACCTATTGTCAAGATCTGATGGAATTCAAAGCATGGACCGGAGTATACTTGGGAACGAGAGGATGAAATGTGGAAGAAATATCCGCACCTCTTCGATTTCAATAAGAAACGGACATCCAAATGAAAAGGATCACGAGGACGTTGATCCCTTTTAGGAGGAAAAGCTGTGACAATCTAACATTTTCAGGTAGTGAATTATTTTCTCGTATAATATTTTGAAACTTATTTTTGTGTTGGTTGACGAACTCACAATTTACGGATTTAAATTTGGGCTTACGTGCATAATTTGGCGTCTTTTACAACTAAACCGGAAACCTTAGGATTACGTATTTACGTTTTTGAACTCCGTTTTTTATGAGACAATTTTTATTGGATTTGTTTTGTGACGTTGATTCATAATTTATAAAAACGTTTTTCGTAAAACGACCCGAGGGCACGCAAATCGAGAAAACTAGAATCGAGAAATACCCGTAAACTAGTGAGATGGGACAAAACACATTGTCCGACCCCACTAGCTTAGTGTGGACGGCACACTTGACACCACACACTAAGGTGGCATCAAGTTAAGCTAACACATTACATGTGTAAGCCATGCTTACATTTTAAGCTTACACATTCCACTAACTCTCAAAACTAGCTACTAGTTTTCTCATTCCACTATTTCTTACATGCAAAATCCTCTCAAACTCTCTCAATACTCCATCCCCTTTGCTGTCCAAAATAAACCAACAAACACCCTCTTTGATCTCTTCTAGCCATGAAACACATGTTTACTAGCTCTATTAAGGAGTTCTCTTGAAGCCTTGATCATTTGGTGGCCATATTAACATCATTGGAGGTGATTTGCTTGTGTCCTAGGGCTGATTTTCCAATATATGTTCTTGATATTTGATGGTCTTGGAGATACTTGTTGTATTCATCAAGTCCTTGTCTTCCAAAAACAAGGAAAACACTTGGTTGGTAAAGAAGATCATCCTCTCCATTTTTCTCTTGTTATTTTGTAAAGAACAAATGTATTTTCTTTCATTTTGTATATGTATATGATGTATATATGATGATAAAAATGTTGTGTGGGGATCAAGTGTTGATAGATATGCTTAAAAAGGTTGATAACTATAAGAAATAAGGCTAAAATCTTGATTATTTAGTTGGCTGTGTAAAAACAGTATGTAACTAAAAGATGAACTGATAAAATTGCATTGTTTGATCCATTTACAGTAAGTAGAAGATGTTATACACATGTGAGAGTTGGCCATGCAATGGAATCAAAATAATGAGTGAGATATGATCAAAACAAGTTAGGTGGTCTAATCTGAATAAGCAGTTTTGTAGGGACTGTTAAGGCATGATAAACTTACAATGGGCAGTAGCTATAACTAAGTTAAAAGTAGCACATATTATGAAGAACATGTCAACCAAAAATGAGCTTCTAATTCATTATAGAACTCTAGATATGTTAAAAATGGTGAACATGAAGATAAAAATCAGATTTTTAAGAATTAATGTTTATTATTATTATATAAGCACTCACATTTTATTTTATAAAATGTATAATAAAAACCCACTAACTTATAAAACTTATTTTTATAAATATATAAAAGGTTAATTAAATGGATAAATTATATAAATGGTGGTGAAATAATATTTATTAGTAATAAAAACTATAAACTTGATATTTACGACTTTTTCGGCTATTGCCGTAAAATTAACGTTTTTCGCCAAATAAAACTTAGACGACCAAACCCGTCTAATGTAAAGTTTATAAAAGTCATATACTGATATATAGGTAACTAATACAAGTAAAAACCGATAAAACCCGAACTATAAGAAATACGGACATTTACGAGCTAACTAAACATATTGGACTTATAATTGGACTAAATAAGATAAAAACTTGTAAAAAGAACTTATTGGGCTTAACCCATTTGGGCCCAACATGAAAAGTATATATACTGATAATATAGGTATAAAAGGGATTAAAACAAGTTAAAGAACTTATAAAAGGCTTAATGGACTTAAAATAGATGAATAGGTAAAACTAGCAAACTAGTAAAACGTTACCAAAATGTTAACGCTAAAATGAGTAAACAAGGATGTATAAACCCACTTGATCATCATCATATGTACAAAAACATCATATGTATATTTTTATTTTGATAAAAGTCATTGGACCGAGTCTAAGACCGATTATTATTTATATAGGTTTCCGTGACCGAAGCACGCCCGTAGCCGATAATCCGCCTTTCATTAACAACGTGAGTTCATAGCCTCGCACTCATTTAAATGTTTTATAAAATGATTTGTAAACCCGCGAGGGAGATAACATGCTAGATTTTGATAAAAATAGAACACAAGTAGTCCCGATTGTATGCTTAATGATATGGACCCGAATGATGCTATGACCCTATAAACGAGACAAAAAGGATTATTAGTAGTTAGGTTATGTCACTTAAAGTCCCATTAGCATGAATTGTGAACTACCGGGATTTGGTAGACGCTTATGCATTTTATAGTACTATTTGGGGACGATCACCCCAGTTCGCGCCTTGACGGTTGATCCCTGTCGTACCACATTGATTGGTAAGCGAATTTATGTATGAGAAGATTCCATAGCATGATTTTTGTGACGACACGCTAACTTAGATGGGCAAATTGTTTGTCGGGTTCGCGACCCGCTGTTTTCATAGTAAGGTAACAATGTCATGCGGCTAATAATAATCCTATAAAACGTATATAATCCAAATAAAAACGTATCCTATACATAATAACGACGCTATTAACGATGAATATATTACCTATCATGGTAATATAGAGACTACGGTCTCATGGACGGTTTAAGATGTATGCTTGATTTATATATTGCCTGACTAGTAATATGAGGACTTACTTCCGATATTATACTTGTGTTCTGATTTTAAATGATTGTTTTATATAACGGTTTTCATTAAACTCTATGAATTCACTCGGCATTCGCTGATATGTTTTTTGCATGTTTTTATCTCAGGTGCTTGAAGGTAATCCGGATGGAGATCGACTCTGATGGCCCACATAATATTAAAAATGTTCATTCGATCTATGTTTTGTAAACTAAATGACCTGTATAATTTGGGACCTCTTGTACGCTTTTAAACTTTTATCGAATGAATGTATGTTAATCCTTGAACAACTATTTTTATGCGTTGTCTATGATTGGAGTTATTGTGCTATCCCGTAACACTCTGAAAGACCCTTCCGCTGTACCGATACGAAAATGAGAGTGTTACAAGATCTAAAGAACAAGGGAGATTAGGGATCTAATCTTGATGAAGATGAAAACCCTAACTATAAACCAAGCCGTGACCCTTAAGTATTCAGCTAGGGCTTGCTATAATGATTCCAAAGGTGGAGATACTACTAAATGATTAGTAGTTAACATGAAGACAAAGATCTAGTGAAGTGAATGTATGTTCTTGGATGTATTCGTATGATTTGAGAGAGAAAGGAGATGAGATAAATGAGACTGGATTTGCATGAGAGAATGAAAAGTGTGTGTGTGTTTTCGGCTTAAAGAAGAGAGAGAAGGGCAAGGCAAAAAGGTATGATTGCCTTGGTAAGAGTCATTGTGCCAAATGTAACACTTTTTATTTCCTAGGCAACCCTTCTTCTTCCACATAGTGCATGTGTGTGCCATGTAAGGCTAACCAAAAGAAAGGTGGGATTGTTGTAGGCTTGTTTTGGGCTAGAACACAAAGAGAAAGGATCTTGGGCTAGTCCAAGAAAGTGTAGTATGCATATGATGTACACATATACATGCACGGCTATGTATGCATAATGTGACATTGTTCTCAAATTTTGATAAATGTTATGTAAACCTAATTAGTTATACATTTCATTACTTTTCTTCTAGTTTTTAAGTACATGATTTATGTTATGTAACTTATTACAATAGAGATGGTTTGCAAAAGGTATAAGTACTCAATGGACAAGTTCACACACATCTTAAAAAATAAAACATATGAGAGAGTGTTCTAGGATCATTGGGTAAAATTATATTACATTAAATCATGGTAAAATCATGGATTTTACAGCACCACCCCGTTATTTTAACTTTGTACTCAAAGCTACTAAAAACGTAGTTATCTTTTAAGTGAAAAGATGTTCTAAGTATACAGGTTTGTTTAAGACATGCTCATAAACAAAAGGGTGACGTCGATGTGAAGTGATCTACATCCGGGTTACTCTATACATCTGGTTGAGCAGTAATGGATGCTTCTACTACTATGGATGGAGAGAAAATGATGCAAAGAGATCTTTATCCGGATTGCACTATACATCCGATTGATCAGTAATGGATACTGCTGCTACTATGGATGGACAGAAAGCGATGCAAAGAGATCTTTATCTGGATCGCACTATACATCCGATTGAGCAGTAATGGATGTTGCTGCTACTATGGATGCACAGAAAAGCAATGCAGAGAGATCTTTATCTGAGTCGCACTATACATCCGATTGAGCAGTAATGGATGCTGCTGCTACTATGGATTGATAGAAAGCAATGCAAAGAGATCTTTATCCGGGTCGCACTATACATCCGATTGGGCAGTAATGGATGTTGCTACTACTATGGATAGATAAAAAGCAATGCAAAGAGATCTTTATCCGGATCGCACTATACATCCGATTGAGCAGTAATGGATGCTGCTACTACTATGGATGGATAGAAAGCAATGCAAAGATATCTTTATCCGGGTCGCACTATACATCCGATTGAGAAGTAATGGATGCTGCTACTACTATGGATGGATAGAAAGCAATGCAAAGAGATCTTTATCCAGGTCGCACTATACACCCGATTAAGTAGTAATGGATGTTGCTACTACAATGGATGGACAGACGATGGCTTTTTCAAAAGGGGATCGCGGTTACAGCCTTCCAAGAGCTGGGAGAGGACCAATGGTATTTTAGATTTGGTTAGGAGGGCAAATCTATGACAATCCATCAATTTATGGTTGATATTTTATTCTCAAGTATTATTTAAAAACATTATTTTAATGTTATATTATGAACTCACTCATTTTTTGGAAGAAATTTGGGTTTACGTCTTGAAGTAGCATCGACTACGTCTAAACCGGAGGATCCTACGTTACGTGCTTACATTTACATACACCGTTTTTGGTGACAGTCCGACATTTCAGGAAATAAATTTATCCGTGAATATTACTTTGGAATTTTAATTTGTGTTTGTTCATAAACTCACAAATTTACGAGAAGAGATTAGGACTTACGTGCATAATTTAACGTCCTTTACGACTAAACCGGAAATCCTAGGTTTACGTATTTACGTTTTTGAACTCCGTTTTTTATGAGACAATTTTTATTAGATTTGGTTTTGTGTTGTTGATTCATAATTTATAAAAACGTTTTTCGTAAAATGACCCGAGGGCACGCAAATCGAGGAAACTAGAATCGAGGAATACCCGTAAATAAATAGGGATGAGAAAAGATAACTCTTGTCCCATCCCCACTAAATAAAATGGCAAGCTTAAGCTACACACCTTTGAGGTGTCAACTTTACATGACTAGTTAAGACACTTGTCTTAACTTTCTCTCAAACTAGCAACACAACAAAACCACCTACACTAAACCATTTCCTCACTTTGTTACATGCAAAACTCACACACTCTCTCTCTCTCTACTCTCTATGAACGTCCATCATTCATCAACAAAACCACCATTGATAAAACAAATCAACCATAAATCATATGTATAACTTACATATGATGAAAACCCATGGAAAAGATGAAGATTGGAGGTGGTTATAACATGTGGAAAGGAGTTTCCATGGAGTTACTAGGTTGATTTTCATGAAGATATTCATCTATTTGAAGGACCTAAGAAGTTCATTTACCAAGTTGAAGGTTTGGTAACAAGGAACCAAACCTTGTTCATCATAAACCTCATCTTTTCATCACTATTGGTGGTATAGAGATTGTTTCTTCCTATCCTCTTGTTATTTTGATTATGTAATCTTGTATTTTCTTTATTTATGTATATGTATATGATGATGAATGATGATCAAAAGTATTATGTGGGGATCATGTGTTGATAAATGTGGATAAAAAGATTAAAAACTACATGTAAAAGTGGCAAAATCTTGCTTAAATAAGTAGGCTGTATAAAAACAGTAAAAAACCTTATGTTAAACTGATAAAATGACATAGATGAATTAATATACAGTAAGTTATAAGACTTGTACACATGTGAGAGTTGGCCATACAATGAAATCTTTATAATGAGTGAGATATGATCAAAAGAAAATTGAAGTGCAAATCTGAGTAGTCTGTTTTGGACGGACAATTAGGGACATTTAGAGTTACATTGAGAAGTAGCTAAAACTAAGTTAATTTTAGCACATAATATGAAGTTTATGTCACCCAAAAATTAGCTTGTATCTCCTTGTGGAACTCAAGATATGGTAAAAATGGTGAAAGTGAAAATAATAATCAGATTTATGAAATAAAAGTATATAGTATAATATTAGCACTCAATTAAATATAATATAAAATATAAACTTAAAACCCACTAACTTATATATTACATATATATAAGTATGTACATTAATAAATAAATGATACATTTTATAAAAATGTCAATTTGATAAGTTTTATAAGTTATAAAACTATAAACATAAGTTTTACGTCTTTTCGGCTAAAACCGTAAAATTAACGTTTTCGTCAATTAAAACATAGACGGTCGGACACGTCTAATGTGAACTTTTTATAACTCATATACTGATTTATAAGTACATATTACAAGTAAAAACTGATAAAACCCGAGCTTTAGAACATAAGGACATTAACGGGCCAAAGTAGCCTTATTGGACTATTGACCCAACTAGTTGGATAAACACTAATGAACTTACTTATTGGGCTTAACCCATTTGGACCCAACATGTAAGCATAGGACTGATGTTAAATGTATAAAATGGACTAATATAAGATAATGGGCTTATAATGGGCTTATTGGGCCTTGACAAGTAAAGAAGTTAAACTAGTGAAACTAGTATGAAAATTTACCAACACATGACACTATAATGAGTAAATAAAGATGTACAATGCCACTTGATCATCATCATCATATTTATAAAATCATAATATGTATACATAGCTATTGTTTTTATAAAGTCATTGGACAAAAGTCTAAGACAAGTATTATTTGTCTAGGTTTTCGTGATTGAAGCACGTACCGTACATCCAAATCGCCGATAACCGCCTTTCCCAATCAACGTAAGTTCATAGCCTCGCACTCTTTTAAATGATTTTATGAAATGTTTAATAAACCCGCGAGGGAGATAACATGTTAGTATTTAATAAAATAGGACACTAGTTGTCCCGATTGTTTGTTTATTGATTTGGACCCGAATGATTATATGACCCGATGAATCATTATATGACCCGATAAATGAAATGAAATGGATTATTAAAGTTAGGTTATGTCACTAAAAGTCCCATTAGCATGAATTGTGAACTACCGGGATTTGGTAGACGCTTATGCATATAATAATACTATTTGGGGACGATCACCCCAGTTCGCGCCTTGACGGTTGATCCCCGTCGTGCCACATTGATTGGTAAGCGAATTTATGTATGAGAAGATTTACATAAGCGTGATTATTGTGACGACACGCTTTTTAGATGGGCAAATGAGTTTCGGGTTAGCTACCCGTTGTTTGTTATAGTAAGGTAGCAATGTCATGCGGCTTATAATAATCCAAATAACGAAAATACTGCTATACGCATTGAATTACAATATATTGCCTGACTAGCAATACGAGGTCTTATTATTGATATTATGTTTGTATTTTGGTTTTACATAACCATATTCATATAACGGTTTTTATTTAACTCTATACAACGTTATAAAACGTATTGTATGATGTTTTTACGACATTGGTTCGTATAATGGTTTTGAATGCAAAAGCCTATAGTATGATTTACAACAAAGATTTGTATAAAATGTTTTTGGTTTATTTTATGGCCTCCGACAAAGAATTGTACAAAATGATTTTCGATGATGATTATTTATACCGATGATATATTAATGGTTTTTATTAAACTCTATAAATTCACTCGGCGTTTTCGCTGACCCTTTTCTTTTAACATGTTTTGTCTCAGGTACTTGAAGGTAATTCTCGGGAAGACGACAAGAATTCATGGCCCGCACTTAAATAACAATTTCCATTCAAATGTTTTGTAAAATTTTTATGAAATACTATGACTTGGGACCTATGTAAACTTGATATTCATGAATGGAACATATTTTATTGTTAAACGACGCGATTTTAAGCGCTGTCTATGATTTGAGTAATGTGCTATCCCGTAACACCAACGACTCGTCCGCTGAACTAAAGTATGAATACTTGGGGATGTTACAGTTTGGTACCAAAGCTCTCGTTATAGAGAACGAAAGATTTTTAAAACCAAGATTTTGAATAAAACATTTCAAAATCTTTTAACCATAAATATTTTTTAAATAAATATTTTGAAGAAAATGTTTAAAAATCATTTGACTAACGATGTCGAAGATTTCCCGAGTTACCGACAAGGCCAGACTGAGAAGTGTTATTTTAATATATATATATATATATATATATATATATATATATATATATATATATATATATATATATATATATATATATATATATATATATATATATATATATATATATATATATATATATATATATATATATATATATATATGTTGTAATTTGATTACATGATTGTTTGATGATTATTTTAATACTTATACGAGGTATTTATACGACGTAGATTGTCACAAGAAACCCTAACTCCCCTAGCAAATCAATTGAAGCTATTCCCGTAGGAATTCTAGCTATTCCAGACCTAAACCAAGTTGTAGATATTTATGATCCCAACAAAATGGTTGATATTCGTAGAAATGTTGATAGTAGTTGATTATGATCTTGAAGAAGAATTGGCGAGATTAAATCTGATATCGATGTCATGACGATCTTTCCTTATAGAGTGGAGTTTGACAAAACCTTACCACCTAGAAAGGTGTCATCTTATTTGGTGTCACCCAATTCTTAATTTGAAATCGAAAGGGTGAATGTTGCACTAGAGGCTGTCATTGGAGCCTTTACCCAAAAGCCTCATGCCACTAGTACCTTTCCGAGAAGTCTAATTGAATGTGTGATTCATTTCATACTAGTGACTCATTTGATACCTATTCATGAAGGAGCTATAGGATTGGAAATTAAGTGTTGTTCATATCGAACTTTTATTGCCCTTTCAAAGTCTAAGAATAAGGTTGAAAGTATTAGAGAATGAGGTAGGATATCGACTTGAGTATAAGTTGGTCGAAACTTGAATAAAGTAAAAATTTAACTCGTATGGAATATGAGATTGTTAAGAGGAAGTCGCTAAGTCCGTTGATTGAATTATAAGGTTTTAAATGATTGTTGGTTCTTGTTAAGGGTTGTTCCTAGGTCGTTGTCCACTAACGAGGATGCCTAGTGTCCAAGAAATAAATTGAAGAAATCTTCTTCTGAATTGGGACCGATGGATCTTTCGGGACATGTGGAACACCTAATGACTCTTGTAGATTAGTATTCATTGTGTTACCTTTTAAAAATCCCTAACTTAACTAAGACATCAGTTGGTAGGATGAGTTCTTGGAATTGTATGACATAGTGACACGTAATGTGTTACGGTACAATTTTTGACTTGTTTGTGATTAATGAAAAGACTACCTTTGATTGCTAAATCCTACATGTATCAATGTAATCTATCTTTTCTTGCTTCTTCCTAATGTTCGCATTAGTGATGCAAGCATTGAACAAGTACTCATCTCGATTTGAGTTACGTTGTGGATTATTCTTTTTGAGTGCCATCGAGGTCATGAACCTCATGATTAACTGGCTAAGCTCATTTCCTGTTATGTTGTAGTTAGTTCTTGGTCAACAACTCTTCATCACTCTTTTGCAGATCACTCATTGTTTTTATAAGTTAAAACAGTATTCCTTGAGAAAAATTGAATTTTCATCACCATATGGATTATTTAAAGTGAGACTTATAAATAATCGTAATCAAAATAAAGCTGTTTATGAAACACTTTGGAAAACTTAATTGTTTCCATAACAAAGAACATCTCTATAAATTCATTTTGATTCTTATTCCAGAATTAAACATGAAATAAGTTTTTATTTTAAACATGATGACAAAGTTTTGACGAACTGAGTATTGCATCGTTAATCCTAAAATTGTATATAGTTGCGCGCCTACATACAATTTGGAAGGGACCATGCAAGGTTGATTAGTAGTCACCATAAAAATGATTAATAAACACTACATTTTCTTTAAAGTTATGAAATATTATATTTTATGAGATCTGCAAAAAGTGAAAAATAGGGACATATTGTTAGGGACACCTACATATGTGCCCGTACCAGTTATTCTTCTGAGCCGAATTTAATCATCTGTGGAAATTATCTTAATTGACAATTGATATCCCCTCCTTGTCCAATTCTCCCGTGATGAGATTCTTTTGAAAAGTATATGATTACCGAGTGTTGATACCCGACTAGATGTATCGACGTTCCTATCATTTCTTTTGATTTGATTTCATTTGAATGACTTGGGTAACGATCCGAGGAGCTTTCGAATGCGTACTCAAATCACGAAAACATGGGATATATTCATATTCGTTAGTGTTTTCGTCTGTATCTTATTTGAAATTCTCTCGCGTAGATTTTGCGTTGACCTTACTCTTTTAAGGTTAGTTATGTCTCCTGATATCCTTGAATTTGTGAAGGGCTATGAGTTATTATTAGTCTTTTGAGAAGTTCACATCTTATCAATGACAATATAACTGAAAAGTTGGTAGTGCTAGTAGAATGGATTAATTGATTATGACATGACGACATCGTCTTAATTGATGGGAACTCGAGTAGAATTCCCCTAAAAGATAAGATGTTGATTATCAAAAGTGATCTAAATAATTCTTGATGGATGATCATATCCTGCATTTAGACTTGAAAGTATATCGTGAATGGTTATGAATTAGTCATAGATCTTGTAATCTAGAAAGAACTTAAAGTAAATTTATTAAAAGATGTTTCTGTTATCTAAAAATTTAGAAGGTATTTGCTGGTAAATTACCTAGGCTTTCGCCATTAAGGCAAGTTGAATTTGGTATTGATTATATTCCCGGTGCTGCACCTGTGGCGTATGCACTATACGTCAGCACCATCTGAATTAAAAGAATTACCATACAACTGAGAGAGTTGTCGGAGAAAACTTTTATTCCAAGCTCATCCTCATGAAGAGTTATGGTGTTATCATTCCTTATGTTTATTGATTACCGTGAACTAAGTTAATTGACGATCGAAATCGATATCCACTACCCAAGATGAAAGATTTGTTCGATCATTTACAAAGTTCTAGCGTATATTCAAAAATTTGATCCACGTCATGGTTATCATCAACTTTGCGTCCGCAAAGAAGATTATCTATTCCAATCACTACATCCAGAACTCGTAATGAACATTATGAGTTTCATGTTATGTTGTTTGGATTGAACAATGCACATGTAGCATCCATAAATTTGGTGAACCACGTGTGTAGGCTGTAATTTGATAAATTCATGATGTTGATCATTAAGGACCATCTGTTTGTTTATAAGAATAGGAAGGAGTTAATAATTATTTATAAACTGTCCGGAGTTGTCCAACCAATGAAAACTTGTATCTTGAATATTTAACATGTGATTTAAGACTTAATCCTTTACATTAATGGACCGTGTGATTAATAGATTATATTGACTCTTCAAAGATAAGAGCCATTAAGGCTTTGGTTTATACCAAAAAGAAAGTGCAAAAATGTTTTGACAAATGTTTTATCAAAGGAATTTTTAAGGGATTATTCCCTTATACCCAAAACATTTAACTAAACTCCTGTTTAGGGGTAAATGTTTGTGTATACCTCAAGACAACCTAAGGGATTGAGGAAACCATTTTAACCATGAATTAGAAATTTGAAACGAAAATTTTGCTTTCAACTAAGAAAATTTTGACCAAAATATAAACGAATATTTTTTTTGAACATTTACAGATCTTATTAATTATTTTTGATAAATCAACAAAAATCGTGTTAATTAAATTCAAATTTATTTTGAACCTTTTTCTATAATTGGATAAACTGAGAAATTTAAAACTTTTTATGTTTACATTTCATAAAACTTAAATATTTATTATTTAATTACTAGTAATACATATCGACGCTTTAAACGTCGGATTGAGCAAAAACTAATAAATATCATAGTTGAGACGAAACTAAAAGTTAGAAAATATGAAGAAAGATATTATGAGTGAATTGTGGTCATGATAATTAGTTCATCGGGAAAGGTGAATGTAGATACTGACACATTATATAGAAAATATAAAGAACCAATTAGGATGTGTTCCTTAATAATGACTGTGCAAAGTAAATTGCCGAGCAATTTCAAATATAGCCGATGCTTGTAAAAAGGATAATATAGATAATAAAAGGGGTTTGCGGCTAATGTGAACCATTAGAATTAAGAAGCCGATGGCGGTAAATGTTTTAAAGGCCACTTGTGGTTGCCTAAATACGGAGGATTCCGAGATTTAGTCATGTTGGAATCTCATAAGATTAAGTATTCTATTCATGACATTTCTGATTTAATGTATCTTTATCTGAAGAAGTTGTACTGATGGAAAATTATGAAGGCATACATCGCCTCATATATTAGTAAACGTCTAACTATTGCAAAGGTCATCATCTGAATTTGATTCGATTTGGGTCATCGTCGACAGACTGACCAAATCTGCTAATATCATTCCTGTTAATGATAGATTCTCGATGAAGAAATTGACTCTTTTGTATTTAAAGGAGTTATGTAAGCATGGTGTGCCTGTATCGATCATCTCTATCAAGATCCTCGCTTCGCATCGAATTTCTAGAGATTTGCTCAGAAGTCATTGGGAATGAACCTTGATTAGAGTACTGTTTACAGCCCCAATCGAAGGGACGAGATAAAGTAACGATACAAAACACTAGAAGTGTTGTTTTATGCTTGAATGATTGACCTTTGGTAATAAACCGTAAAATCGCTTTCCTTTGGAGAGATTATCATTGATAATTATCGTATTAGGATTGAGATCGAATCTTGTGAGGATATATATTAGAGCATCTGTAAGTAGGAGTTGGGATGAAGACATCCGACATACACCCATTGTGAGTTGGACATGTCTTTTAGGTTTAACGTTGCCTACGATGACAAACCTAACCTTACAAAATACCTGACCCGCGAGACCTGAAATGATTGTTGAAATTAGGATCAGATTATTGACTGCCGGTAGTGGGTAGGAGGTTATGTGAATATGAAATGTAGATCTTGAAGTGAAGGATGGGTAGCGAAGTTATGCCAAAAATTTTCACCATGGAAAGTTGAATGAATGATTTGAAGGATCATGGGAAATAAGTCCCCGTTGTATGGGACCATTGAGATGATGTACAAAGTTGGTTTGAAAGGCATATAAGCTGGATCTACCCTAGGACTTCAAGGGCTGCATAAATTATGTTTCGTATATCGAACTTGATAAATGTCTATCAAGTGAGAACCTGATTACTTCTAGATGAAGTTTAGATCGGCGAAAAGTTGCATTCATCAAAAACCCGTGAACATCATTGATAGACAAAGTAAGTCAACATTAAGCCTGATCGTATTTCCGTAGTTATGTTTGATGAAACTTGCGTATTGTAATGAATTACACTTGTGAGAAAAGACCAAATGTGGAGGAAATACCCACATGGCTCTAACTCTATAAGAAGCGAGTAGTAAGATAAATCGATCTTTGAGGACAAAGATCCTGTTTAGAGGTAAACGCTGTGACAATCCGTCAATTTATGGTTGATATTTTATTCTCAAGTATTATTTAAAAAGATTATTTAAATGTTATATTATGAACTCACTCATTTTTGGGAAGAAATTTGGGTTTACGTCTTGAAGTAGCATCGACTACGTCTAAACCAGAGGATCCTACGTTACGTGCTTACATTTACATACACCGTTTTTGGTGACAGTCCAACATTTCAGGAAATAAATTTATCCGTGAATATTACTTTGGAATTTTAATTTGTGTTGGTTCATAAACTCACAAATTTACGAGAAGAGATTAGGACTTACGTGCATAATTTAACGTCCTTTACGACTAAACCGGAAATCCTAGGTTTACGTATTTATGTTTTTGAACTCCGTTTTTGATGAGACAATTTTTATTAGATTCGTTTTGTGCCGTTGATTCATAATTTATAAAAACGTTTTTCGTAAAACGACCCGAGGGCACGCAAATCGAGGAAACTAGAATCAAGGAATACCCGTAAATAAATAGGGATGAGACAAGATAAATCTTGTCCCATCCTCACTAAATAAAATGGCAAGCTTAAGCTACACACCTTTGAGGTGTCAACTTTACATGACTAGTTAAGACACTTGTCTTAACTTTCTCTCATACTAGCAACTACACAAAACCACCTACACTAAACCATTTCCTCACTTTGTTACATGCAAAACTCACACACACTCTCTCTCTCTCTACTCTCTATGAACGTCCATCATTCACCAACAAAACCACCATTGATAAAAAAAATCAACCATAAATCATATGTATAATTTACATATGATGAAAACCCATGGAAAAGATGAAGATTGGAGGTGGTTATAACATGTGGAAAGGAGTTTCTATGGAGTTCCTAGGCTGGTTTTCATGAAGATATTCATCCATTTGAAGGACCCAAGAAGTTCATTTACTAAGTTGAAGGTTTGGTAACAAGGAACCAAGCCTTGTTCATCATAAACCTCATTATTTCATCACTATTGGTGGTATAGAGATTGTTTCTTCCTATCCTCTTGTTATTTTGATTATGTAATCTTGTACTTTCATTATTTATGTATATGTATATGAAGATGAATGTTGATCAAAAGTATTATGTGGGGATCATGTGTTGATAAATTTGGATAAAAAGATTAAAAACTACATGTAAAAGTGGTAAAATCTTGCTTAAATAAGTAGGCTGTATAAAAACTGTAAAGAACCTTATTTTAAACTGATAAAATGTCATAGATGAATTAGTATACAGTAAGTTATAAGACTTTTACACATGTGAGAGTTGGCCATACAATGGAATCTTTATAATGAGTGAGATATGATCAAAACAAAATTGAAGTGCAAATCTGAGTAGTCTGTTTTGGACGGACTGTTAGGGACATTTAGAGTTAGATTGAGCAGTAGCTAAAATTAAGTTAATTGTAGAAAATAATATGAAGTTTATGTCACCTAAAAATGAGCTTCTATCTCCTTGTAGAACTCAAGATATGGTAAAAATGGTGAAAGTGAAAATAATAATCAGATTTATGAAATAAAAGTATATAGTATAATATTAGCACTCAAGTAAATATAATATAAAATGTAAACTTAAAACCCACTAACTTATATATTACATATATATAAGTATGTACATTAATAATTAAATGATACATTTTATAAAATGGCAATTTGATAAGTTTTATAAGTTATAAAACTATAAACATAAGTTTTACGTCTTTTCGGCTAAAACCGTAAAATTAGCGTTTTCGTCAATTAAAACTTAGATGGTCGGACCCGTCTAATGTGAACTTTTTATAACTCATATACTGATGTATAAGTACATATTACAAGTAAAAACTGATAAAACCTGATCTTTGGAACATATGGACATTAACGGGTCAAAGTAGCCTTATTGGACAATTGACCCAACTAGTTGGATAAACACTAATGAACTTACTTATTGGGCTTAACCCATTTGGGCCCAAAATGTAAACATAGGACTGATGTTAAAAGTATAAAATGGACTAATATTAGGTAATGGGCTTATAATGAGCTTATTGGGCCTTGACAAGTAAAGAAGTTAAACTAGTGAAACTAGTATGCAAATTTACCAACACATGACACTATAATGAGTAAATAAAGATGTAAAATCCCACTTGATCATCATCATATTTATAAAATCATCATATGTATACATAGCTATTGTTTTTATAAAGTCATTGGACAAAAGTCTAAGACAAGTGTTATTTGTCTAGGTTTCCGTGATTGAAGCACGTACCGTACATCCAAATCGCCGATAACCGCCTTTCCCAATCAACGTGAGTTCATAGCCTCGCACTCTTTTAAATGATTTTATGAAATGTTTAATAAACCCGCGAGGGAGATAACATGTTAGTCTTTCATAAAATAGGACACTAGTTGTCCCGATTGTTTGTTTATTGATTTGGACCTCAATGATTTTATGACCCGATGAATGATTATATGACCCGATAAATGAAATGAAATAGATTATTAAAGTTAGGTTATGTCACTAAAAGTACCATTAGCATCAATTGTGAACTACCGGGATTTGGTAGACGCTTATGCATATAATAGTACTATTTAGGGACGATCACCCCAGTTCGCGCCTTAACGGTTGATCCCCTCGTGTCACATTGATTGGTAAGCGAATTTATGTATTAGAAGATTTACATACGCGTGATTATTGTGACGACACGCTGTTTTAGATGGGCATATGAGTTTCGGGTTAGCTACCCGTTGTTTGTTATAGTAAGGTAGCAATGTCATGCGGCTTATAATAATCCAAATAATGAAAATACTGCTATACGCATTGAATTACAATATATTGACTGACTAGCAATACAGGGTCTTATTATTGATATTATGTTCGTATTTTGGTTTTACATAACCATATTCATATAACGGTTTTTATTTAACTCTATACAACGTTATAAAACGTATTGTATGATGTTTTTACGACATTGGTTCGTATAATGGTTTGAAGGCAAAATCCTATAGTATGATTTACAACAAAGATTTGTATAAAATGTTTTTGGCTTATTTTATGGCCTCCAACAAAGAATTGTACAAAAATGTAACACCCCATTTTGATAATGGAATGTCACGCGTAATTATGGCGTGTCATCAAAGCATACAAGGATAAATGTATAAAACATTACATGACCATAGGGATAACCGGAATCAAACGTCGGTTCCCAAACATAAGCCCAAAACATAATAAAGCAAAATAAATGAATGAAAGACTACACAAGCATAAATATATGAAGGCAAAAGGAAAAGAAGTCTCTAGCAGCTTCCATCCGATGCACGTCCTCCAAATGCTCAAGTCTTTCCTAGGGTACCTGCCATTTTGGGACATGGAAAGGAAAGTAACGGCTGAGCAAAACGCTCAGTGCACGGATATAGACATAGTATGAATGACTAAGCATAATAAAGACTTAATAGCAGCGGAAATGTATAAGTCCTGGAAAACCTGGAACATGTTCATAAAACTGGTTTTTATAGTTTGAAAAGCCTTATGTTTATCTTATGAAAACTGTTTAACATATTTTACAATTAGCCAATATAGGTCATGAAAATCCATCGTGCATGAATACTTGGAGGGGTGACCTCATCATGCAAATTAGAGGGGCTGCCTCTAATTTAATATACTGGTTTTGGGTAGGAGGGATCAGCTCCTTATGAAGGATGCAAGGCACACACCACATTCACCATGTAATCCTGAATAAAAACGTGTAACTAGGATGCACCCATACGCCCCACATGATAAATATAAATAAATGGCCAAAGCTGAAGGGACGCCACGAGCAATCACTCCGCCGTGGTGAAGTCATAACATCAGTGCCTCTAATGTTATGGTTATGGTACCTCCATAACTAGGTGAAACTGGTCATGCATGTATATGGCTATAGGTAATCATATTTAAACATAAGAAATCAAACTCATACTTATACTACGGGAAAACAGTTGGCTGCATACGGGGAATCCTAACACGGAAAGAATGTCCATACTGAAAGGACGGGAATCCGTACCTTATGTCCAGTGAACGAGAACGATGAACTGCGAGAATCCTACTTCCGAAACACTAGTGCTACATAAATACGTACATGAAATAAGTATCTGCTTACTACATACATAGCCGGTTTTATATCATGTCTTAGCTTATTTTATGTGTTCTTACTATTTTACACTGTTTAAAGCCTTAAACTGTGTTAAATCCTATATTCTGTTCATGCTGATTAAGTATTTCTGGTATTTCATGTGTTATTATACTTACTGTGTAATAGTAAGTAACTTTCCAAAAATAGAAGGTTTCCTAAAATAGAAAGTTTCCAAAAATAGAATTACTGCTTAAAATAGATAAGTTTCTAAAAATAGAATTACTGCTTAAAATAGATAGGTTTCAAAAAATTGAATTACTGCTTAAAATAGATAGGTTTCTAAAAATAGAAAGTTTCCATAAATAGATATAAGCTGGTTAAATAAGCTAATAAATAAGCTTAAGTGTTTTCATGCTTATTTCTTAAGTCATATTATATAATGTATAGTTTAATAGTTATTTCATGTATTTTAATTAAACTATAGGTTAAAGGCATTTAATTAAATATAATGTGATTTAATTAAATAAAGATATACATACTTAGGTTAAAACATGCATTATTAATTGTATTAATATAACCTAAGTCATGATAATTAATTAATTATAGGACATGGTTTTAATAATTAATCAATTACTTAGTCTAATTTTTCATGATTAAAATACTTAGGTTTAGCTATGTATTAATAGTAAAATCATTAACCTAAGTCATGATAATTAATTAATTTATAAGTCATGTTTAATAATTAATTAATTACTATAGTCTAAATTAACTAGATCAAAATACTTAGGTCAGATCATGTATTATTAATTATTAATAATAACCTAAGTCCATGTTTTAATTAAATTAAATTATATAGCATGTTAAATTAATTTAATTAACTTGAAATAAATAATCTTGTATTAATAAGTCGGGTTTTATTAATTTTATTTACCTTGAAAATTAATATACATGTTAAGGCTAATTACTTTTAAAATGATAACCCGAATCCATGTATTATTTTATTAAAAGCATCGAAAACCGAACCCTTTGTCTTATTAATTTAAACGTAAAGCTCGTATTATGTTTTAAAATAAGCCGAGCCAAACAACCCCCTTAATGTCTTTTTAAAACTTGTAGCCAAACACCCCCCTTAAACCTGTTAAACCCACTGCCAAACGCACCCTTAACTGCCAGTTTTCCCACTGGCAGTTACATGTTTCCCTTGTCTGTGGTTCGTTTCCCCTGCTTGTTATTATTATCCCACCGAGACCCCCAAGGTCTCGGTTCCCACTGTTAGTACAAACCCCTGCGGGGTTTCCCACTGTTAGACCAAAACCAGGCCAGCACCCTTTTTAGGGTTGCGGCTGGTGGTGTAATTCATCACCGAGAGTCTTTTGACTCTCGGTTTGTGTGCCAAACAACACAGCAACAAACCAAACCTAATCCTTCCTTATTAAAACCCGTTTAATATGCTTTAAAAGCCCCAAGCATCCAGATTCGAGATAAAATAAAAGGAAGAAAAGTAAAAAACAAGATAGGGTTTACCTTGTTTAGGGTTTTTGTAAACGAAGCATACACATCTAGATCCTTTATTACGAAAGCCACCATTGTCCTTGTTTTCCTTGGTGTTGGTCACGGCACAAAAGAAAAGAGAAGGGAGAAACCAACTGGCGGCTTGTTATTCTTTTTAGGGTTTCATAAAAGATTTGGTGTTGTCTAAAAAAATGAGATTACTCCCTCCCGTCCCTTTGTTTTACACGGCATAAAATACACACTTGGGCCTTGAGCCCAAGTCCTTCTCTTTTCTACTTTGTCCAAAACAGCCCCTAAAACACTTGTAATATTTATTTAATACGCGACTTGTTTAAATGGTACGCGTAATCGTATTTTAAAGTGTCGTAACTTTCTTAGTTATAGTTACCCGTGTTAAACGTAATTATTACGTATATAATTACTTGTCGTGTTAAATTAAATACACATAATAATAATAATCGTTTACATGTCCGTAATTACGTGTTACGTAGTTTACGTAATTTGATTAGTTTTTGATCGTGACTAAATATATTATTTATTCATGTTCGTAATAAATATATATATATACGTAATTAATATTAGTTCGTGTTTTAATTACGTTTATGATTAATTATTGTTAAATACTTATCACGTGTTCGTACGTAATCGATACTTATCGTGTTCATACACGTATGTAATACTTAAATACTAGCACGTGAATGTGATCATACTATATAAGGAAAGTTTTAATCTAGCACGTACGATCTTAAGGGTACTATTCATGGTAAAAGCATGCGGGTTTTACAACTGTTCCCCCCTAAAAAGAATAATTCGTCCCCGAATTATAGTTAACGTGCTGAAAGAGAAACATACCCGAATCAAACTGAGAGGGTATGTAAGATTAATGAACGTACAGGTGACATGGTAGAAGGAAAGTGCAACGTGACATGTCTTGAAAGGACATGGAACGTGACGCGACTGAAAGGACATATCTAATTGATGAGAGAAAAACGGATAAAAGTCCGGATGAACTTGTCCGTTTCCAAGTGGCCTCCCTCTTGGAATGGTTCCTTCAGAAGATCGTGACACAACTGATAAATCTTGGTCCTCCCGACCCTGACTTGGAATCCGAAGAAATTCTCGGTTATCTACGGAAGGTAGATCCCCTAACTTCGATCGAGGAAATAAGAATTAATCGTGTAACAGTAACTGAAACGTTACGATGAAAGACAATCTGACTTAACTGTTAACCAGAAACGATGCGCGAGACATAAAGAAACGTAGTACGTGAAAAATTTTGAACGTGATACGTGAAAAATTTTGAACGTGCTACGTGGAGGTATGGCGAGTGTAGTATGAGTAAACATATCGTGATCCATGATACGTGGAACGTATCTTGATCATGATATGAGGAACGTGGAATGAACATGATATGTGAAACATATCGTGAACATAGAATATAATGGCGGTATCGCCAAACGCTAGAAAGTGAGACATAGATTATGACGAGAAACGTCTATCTGAGGATAGGTAGTTATACTAAACTTGGGTCTGGTTTCTCAAGTTCTTGAAAACTTCCTAGAATGAGAAGAAAAAGAACGTAAAATCGTAAGCCAAAATACGGTCATGAACGTGAATAGTGTCATGAACGCGAGTGCGAAAGCAATTCGTGGAATCAGAATGAAGACGTGAAGTAAATAAGGAGTACAATTGTGAATCTTTGTCTGACCCGTTAACTGAGGGATTACCAAGTGGTCGGATGAGCCTTGGCTGGAACATGTCCTATCAATCTGTTGTTCTAAAATCCGTACGGACGTAAGGATTTTTCAGACATGATCAAACTGTTGACAATAACCCAGATAGCATCATGTTTCTTCTGAGTTTTCTAAAATCTGGTAACTAAAATCCGTGGAGATCTTGTCCCATTTCAATTTACAATTTCAGATGATGAAAACATCTCAGTCTGTTGGTGTCCTATCTTAACTTGTTTGTATAACAGGTATGAAGATATGAACGTTACACTAAAAACACTAATGATTTGCTATGAGTTCATGGAAACTCATTCATATAATGCTGTTGGAGCATTGATGAGACTAAATCAAAATTATAAATCTAGCATGACCAAGTCGTGTACAAATAGCAGTCATGGACATGTCCTGCTGTTTCATTCGTCACTGTTGGCAGCATGATCATGAGTTTGATCTCAGAAAAATGATTAACACCATACGGTTGATTGGACATGTTGTCAATATGTGGAGGAGAACAACGGTCATGAATGATGAATCGTTTAAGTCAACGGTAGTCGACACATAATCTCATGGTACCATCCTTCTCCTTTGTAGATTCTTCTGGAATGTATAGGAAGACTTTGGAATAATCAACTGGCTATGCGTAAAAGAATTAAGTGGTCGTGTCTTACTGACAACCAGAAAATTTTAGTGACCATGGCTAACAACGCACATGCTTGTAAGCATAGATAATTTGTACAGATTTTCCCGATGGAAAATCAAGCTGAATGTATTCAGGAGCCTGAACATTACTGTACATAATTATGAATCGTAGCATGGTGTGCTGTTCATAGTCCATAATTAGGATAAAATTCATCTCGTGTCTGTCCGAGGAAATACGTTAGCATCTTGGATCTCATCATTAAACCGAAGGAAAACCTTCGTATGCGTGGGAATACGAAAGGCGTCCTTCATGGTCATGAATATATGAACTATGGTGAAAGAAATGAAAATGACATCGGCAACGTGACAGTTCTCACTGATGCGCTGATAATGGTATTGAAGTTCTTCTGTCCGGATTAATACATGGCATAACAAAATAGATATACCCTTGGAGGGTACCCTGAATTTCTTAGAAATGTTCCATAGTTGGACGTGAGTCATGTGTCTTGACTCGTTTCTTGGAACTATAAGCATGACATATGTCTTGACTGGTGTCTTGACATGTGTCTTCAGGAGGTATACGTGAGACATGTGTCTTGACTGATGTCTTGACATGTGTCTCGAGATGTGAAACAAATATAACCACAATATAAGGTTATTATGCCAGAATTGGCGGATCGATTGGACTACTAATCCTTGTATTTCTGATCACGTCCGTGGCCAGAGTTTCGGTTGCGATTTCTAGGATAGTTGTTGTCATAGTAGTTGTTACTATCGTCCTGTCTGTCAGTTCTATGATGGTCATTCTCATGACCGTGATTCATGTAACCATTCAGCTGAGTGGCCGGCTGGTACCGGTTTGCACTCATATGGCTGAAATGACAACTGAATGACGTATGACATGTAACTAAGAATTAGGGACAATGATTGATGGAAATCGTCTGATGGTGAAGCCTCTTCTCGTCCAATTGCTTTGCTCCGACGCCTTTGTCTTCGTCTAGTAGGATCTAAAGGTTGTGAACAACATCCGCCTCTCGTAGCATCCCCGAACGTCAGCATCAACCTTTAGTAACATCTCCAAGTTATGAGCGGCATCCGAATATCAGCAACAGAAAATACGCCTGAGGTGATTCAGAATCGATTAGCGAATACTCGTGAAGTATTGCAATTGGAATATACATGGATTAAGGTACGTGTAATACACATGAAATACGGTACGTGGAGTACACGTGGAATGCACATGAAATGATCGGTATGGGGTCGATCATTTATCATGATTTAAGGAAAGTATATCGGTTAAACGGTTAGGAAAACCATCATGATAACCTGGCAGTATTAGCATAGACAGCATTCTGGTTGTAATGGAAACGTTAAAGTGTGGTTACACAAAATTCAACGATGATTTGCCTGACAGCATGATCAATGAAAACCAACCATGACTATCATGAAAGCAGGATACAATGAAATCTAACAATGTCTTGCAGGACAATGTAAATAACAAAAGAGGCGTAAAACATTATCAACATGAAGACAGAATTATCATGAAGAAACATGAAACCATCTATCACGAAGAAGTGTATAACATAATCAGCATGAAACTGAAGTTAACCATGACAGTATGAAAACATACTTGACATAAAAACATAATAACTTATGAGGGGACATGAATTTTTTTTTTGCCAATTTAAATCATGAGAAAAATTTTATGCATGAAAAACAGTGCATGAATGCGTAATGTAGTTTATAAAACCTTTATATGTGCGAGGGAACGCCTATGGGTCGGTTCCAAAACAAAAGACATGGCGAGGGGACGCCTATGGGTCGGTCCCAAAGTTAAACGTTTCGATAAAAGCACATGCGACTAAATAGGGCCAGTCCTGTACCAACCATTACTTAGTCATAATCCCTGCAACAATGATACATGAAACATAAATGAATGAAACACGTTTGTCAAAACTTATCAGAAAAATTTTTATGTGACTAATTATGAACTACTGGGGTTCAGTCCACATAGTCACAGTTCACGAGGAACATTAGGCATGAAACAATGACACATAACTAAATATGAATGACGGTTGTCCATCCATATTAGTAAAACAATATAGATGAAAACATCAAGGTTAAAACCTCAAGGTGCTGAAAACATCATGGTTAAAACAACAATGCGCTAAAAACGTCAATACGTAGAATGACAAACGTTGGCTTAGGAAGCTCCTGGTGACTACCCACTAGTCACAGGTCGAGTTTTAGAGCCTACAGGTCGAAGCCTTGTCTCTGATACCATAATTGTAACACCCCATTTTGATAATGGAATGTCACGCGTAATTATGGCGTGTCATCAAAGCATACAAGGATAAATGTATAAAACATTACATGACCATAGGGATAACCGGAATCAAACGTCGGTTCCCAAACATAAGCCCAAAACATAATAAAGCAAAAGAAATGAATGAAAGACTACACAAGCATAAATATATGAAGGCAAAAGGAAAAGAAGTCTCTAGCAGCTTCCATCCGATGCACGTCCTCCAAATGCTAGTGTCTTTCCTAGGGTACCTGCCGTATTGGGACACGGAAAGGAAAGTAACGGCTGAGCAAAACGCTCAGTGCACGGATATAGACATAGTATGAATGACTAAGCATAATAAAGACTTAATAGCAGCGGAAATGTATAAGTCCTGGAAAACCTGGAACATGTTCATAAAACTGGTTTTTATAGTTTGAAAAGCCTTATGTTTATCTTATGAAAACTGTTTAACATATTTTACCATTAGCCAATATAGGTCATGAAAATCCATCGTGCATGAATACTTGGAGGGGTGACCTCATCATGCAAATTAGAGGGGCTGCCTCTAATTTAATATACTGGTTTTGGGTAGGAGCGATCAGCTCCTTGTGAAGGATGCAAGGCACACACCACATTCACCATGTAATCCTGAATAAAAACGTGTAACTAGGATGCACCCATACGCCCCACATGATATATATAAATAAATGGCCAAAGCTGAAGGGACGCCACGAGCAATCACTCCGCCGTGGTGAAGTCATAACATCAGTGCCTCTAATGTTATGGTTATGGTACCTCCATAACTAGGTGAAACTGGTCATGCATGTATATGGCTATAGGTAATCATATTTAAACATAAGAAATCAAACTCATACTTATACTACGGGAAAACAGTTGGCTGCATACGGGGAATCCTAACACGGAAAGAATGTCCATACTGAAAGGACGGGAATCCGTACCTTATGTCCAGTGAACGAGAACGATGAACTGCGAGAATCCTACTTCAGAAACACTAGTGCTACATAAATACGTACATGAAATAAGTATCTGCTTACTACATACATAGCCGGTTTTATATCATGTCTTAGCTTATTTTATGTGTTCTTACTATTTTACACTATTTAAAGCCTTAAACTGTGTTAAATCCTATATTTTGTTCATTCTGATTAAGTATTTCTGGTATTTCATGTGTTATTATACTTACTGTGTAATAGTAAGTAACTTTACAAAAATAGCAGGTTTCCAAAAATAGAAAGTTTCCAAAAATAGAATTACTGCTTAAAATAGATAAGTTTCTAAAAATAGAATTACTGCTTAAAATAGATAGGTTTTTAAAAATAGAATTACTGCTTAAAATAGATAGGTTTCTAAAAATAGAAAGTTTCCATAAATAGATATAAGCTGGTTAAATAAACTAATAAATAAGCTTAAGTGTTTTCATGCTTATTTCTTAAGTCATATTATATAATGTATAGATTAATAGTTATTTCATGTATTTTAATTAAACTATAGGTTAAAGGCATTTAATTAAATATAATGTGATTTAATTAAATAAAGATATACATACTTAGGTTAAAACATGCATTATTAATTGTATTAATATAACCTAAGTCATGAGAATTAATTAATTATAGGTCATGGTTTTAATAATTAATCAATTACTTAGTCTAATTTTTCATGATTAAAATACTTAGATTTAGCTATGTATTAATAGTAAAATCATCTAAGTCATGATAATTAATTAATTTGTAAGTCATGTTTAATAACTAATTAATTACTATAGTCTAAATTAACTAGATCAAAATACTTAGGTTAGATCATGTATTATTAATTATTAATAATAACCTAAGTCCATGTTTTAATTAAATTAAATTATATAGCATGTTAAATTAATTTAATTAACTTGAAATAAATAATCTTGTATTAATAAGTCAGGTTTTATTAATTTTATTTACCTTGAAAATTAATATACATGTTAAGGCTAATTACTTTTAAAATGATAACCCGAATCCATGTATTATTTTATTAAAAGCATCGAAAACCGAACCCTTTGTCTTATTAATTTAAACGTAAAGCTCGTATTATGTTTTAAAATAAGCCGAGCCAGATAGCCCCCTTAATGTCTTTTTAAAACTGGTAGCCAAACACCCCATAAACCTGTTAAACCCACTGCCAAACGCACCCTTAACTGCCAGTTTTCCCACTGGCAGTTACATGTTTCCCTTGTCTGTGGTTCGTTTCCCCTGCTTGTTATTATTATCCCACCGAGACCCCCAAGGTCTCGGTTCCCACTGTTAGTACAAACCCCTGCGGGGTTTCCCACTGTTAGACCAAAACCAGGCCAGCACCCTTTTTAGGGTTGCGGCTGGTGGTGTAATTCATCACCGAGAGTCTTTTGACTCTCGGTTTGTGTGCCAAACAACACAGCAACAAACCAAACGTAATCCTTCCTTATTAAATCCCGTTTAATATGCTTTAAAAACCCCAAGCATCCGGATTCGAGATAAAATAAAAGGAAGAAAAGAAAAAAACGAGATAGGGTTTACCTTGTTTAGGGGTTTTGTAAACGAAGCATACACATCTACATCCTTTAATACGAAAGCCACCATTGTCCTTGTTTTCCTTGGTGTCGGTCACGGCACAGAAGAAAAGAGAAGGGAGAAACCAACTGGCGGCTTGTTATTCTTTTTAGGGTTTCATAAAAGATTTGGTGTTGTCTAAAAAAAATGAGATTACTCCCTCTCGTCCCTTTGTTTTACACGGCATAAAATACACACTTGGGCCTTGAGCCCAAGTCCTTCTCTTTTCTACTTTGTCCAAAACAGCCCCTAAAACACTTGTAATACTTATTTAATACGCGACTTGTTTAAATGGTACGCGTAATCGTATTTTAAAGTGTCGTAAGTTTCTTAGTTATAATTACCCGTGTTAAACGTAATTATTACGTATATAATTACTTGTCGTGTTAAATTAAATATACATAATAATAATAATCGTTTACATGTCCGTAATTACGTGTTACGTAGTTTACGTAATTTGATTAGTTTTTGATCGTGACTAAATATATTATTTATTCATGTTCGTAATAAATATATATATATATACATAATTAATATTAGTTCGTGTTTTAATTACGTTTATGATTAATTATTGTTAAATACTTATCACGTGTTCGTACGTAATCGATACTTATCGTGTTCATACACGTATGTAATACTTAAATACTAGCACGTGAATGTGATCATACTATATAAGGAAAGTTTTAATCTAGCACGTACGATCTTAAGGGTACTATTCATGGTAAAAGCATGCGGGTTTTACAATGATTTTTGATGATGATTATTTATACCGATGATATATTAATGGTTTTTATTAAACTCTTTGAATTCACTCGACGTTTTCGCTGACCCTTTTCTTTTAACATGTTTTATCTCAGGTACTTGAAGGTAATTCTCGGGAAGACGACAAGAATTCATGGCCCGCACTTAAATAACAATTTCCATTAAAATGTTTTGTAGAAATTGTATGAAATACTATGACTTGGGACCTATGTAAATTAGATATTTATGAATGGAAAATGCTTTATTATTAAACGACGCGATTTTAAGCGTTGTCTATGATTTGAGTAATGTGTTATCCCGTAACACCAACGACTCTTCTACTGAACTAAAGTATGAATATTTGGGGGTCTTACAAAATCCACAGCATTTGGTTTCTGGTATGAGGAGGACACGCCAACATGCTTTATATGCTGGAAAAGTTGGGGATGCACTACTCCCGCATCCTTTTCACTGGTTAAAGATATGTTATATCTACACACCCGATGGTGACAATTAGGGGTTGAAGGTAAAAAAAATTTAACTAGAACCCATCTTGTGTCAACAACTATACGCGAAAGACTTGCTGATATACCTCAAGCCTGTGGAGTACAAACATTAGTTGATAGTACTAAAACTTCTACCCAGCAGAAAGGTTAAGATTATTGTTGATGGTAATTGGGTAGGAATTTGCAAAGAATTTGCTTCATTCGCAGCGGGGTTGGGCAAAAAAGGCACATAAAAGAAGTACCTCAAATGGTGGAAATAAAAGAAGATACCAAGAATAAAGAAGTGCGCATCTTGCGGGATGCTGCAAAAAGGGTCATGCATCCACTATTAATGGTTTAAAATTGGCACAAATTTTGACTTCTAAGGAAAGGAAGTCATACCTTCTAAGGTTTGGTGGATGAGAATATTGTCGAACTAATTGGACCTGAAGAGGGAAAAAGGTTTGTCCAAAAGCATGGGGCATTCAACATCTCCCTACGAGGGATGTCGAACGCAGCCTTACAAAACACATCCATTGCGAGTTGGACATGTCCTTTAGGTTTAGGGTTGCCTAAGATGGCAAACATAACCCTACAAAATACACCCATTGTATGTTGGACACGTCTTCTAGGTTTAGGGTTGCCTACTAATAGTAGTAAAAATCATACACATTTTAGGAAAAACGCGTATGTGGGCAAGTATTAAGTAGTACGATTTAATTAAAAACCGTAAAAACGATCAATGTGGGTTCGTTCTCGAAGGAGGTGTATGTGTTAGAGTGCCAATTATATAAAATCATAGTTTCGATTAGTGTCGTTTTTGGTTTAGAAGAGAGAAAATTAAAGACGAGCTATGACTACGATTAAATTACGACGAATTGACATAAAACGCGAACGTAAATACGTAAAACGTGACTAAATTAAAAATTAAACCTAAAAATTAATTAAAAATTTAAAAGTCTAAAATAATATAAATAAGAATAAAAATTCAATAAATAAATTTTAAAACATTTTATTAATTAAATATTCAATTTTAAATGCTAATTAAAGCCCTAAAACTAAATATAATTAAGAAAAAGCCAAAAATATTATTTTAATGAACTAATAACTCACTTATATTATTTAAAGACTAAAAAGTATTTTTCCTAAATTTTAAATAATATTTTTCTATTTTTAAAACACTAAAAACCGTTTTTAAACTAAAATAATATTTAAAATTAATAAAATAATTCTAAAATTAATTTGACATTTTTTAAAAATCCTAAATTATATTACTAAACAGTAGAAAAATTTAAAAAGTTAAAAAGTAAATTTTTACACTAAAAGACAAAATAGTTTGAATTAAATCCTAATTAAACATAAATTAATTCTAAAAAAATACTTAAAAAGGTGAACAATAAAACTTCTTTAAACTAAAAATCTTAAATTAATTTTTTTAATCTAGGAAAAATTTGAAAATGAATAGTAATCTGAAAATAAACTTTATGAAAAATCATAAAATAAATTAACAAAAATAATAAAATTGAAATTAACTAAAAACTCCAAAAATCACTCACTGAAGACAAAAATTTATAAAAACTAAAAGGGACACTTTACTGGTTTTGTCCTTATCCCAAGCAGTGGGAACTTTAACACTAGCAGGGGGAACCTTTTTCCCACTGTTTTAACAAAAAAAAACAGGTCTGGTGACCTTTTGACGTGTATCTTGTTGGTTACTTGATTTTACTTGGATACAAGGGCACCCCTACACTCAGTGGAGTGTAGGGAGTCTAGATAAACAATAAAAGGGACAAGTAACACACAAAAATCACACACAATATGCCCTATAAAGTTACTGATAAAGCTTATATGGGTCTGGGTCAAAAGGTCTGGTCTGTTTGGTCACCAAATGGATTTCAATGGCTCAAATCTTGTTCAAAAAGTCACCAAACCACAACCAAGCTACTCACAGTCCTAGACTAATAAATAACTTAACCACTAACAAGATTTAAAACAATAAATGACTAAGACAAGGCAAATTAAGACCTACTGATTTTATAGCTACTTCTACCAAATTTTAACATACAACTTTCTATTTCTTGCCACTAAACTGAAACAAATGACACTTTAAACCACAACTAACCTAATGGAGTATATTCAGACTACTTTAAGGCCAACTATTTGTCAAGTACTTAACCTAAAAAGCAGATCCAAACACCCCCTTAAATTGACTGTTATGGATTTTAACAAAGAACTATGTTGAAAATTACAACAAGCTTGATCCTAACTCACTTAAACATGCATATAAAACCTAATTAAGCATAAACAAACGGAAAAACTAACATTTAGATAGGTTTCTCACAAATCACATCAAATTCACATAAAAAACTTAAAAACTGAAAAATAGGGTTCAAGCCTCAAACCTTATTTTTGAAAACCTTTTCGAAACTACATTTTTTCTTTTAAACTAAAAGACACTTGACAAAAACTTAACCACAAGCTGAAATCACACCACAATCCACTATCACTTCATGTGATAGTAAAATCCAACTTATGAAAAACCTTTTTCAAGTATTTTTAAAACACAAATATTACAGAAAATTCTTTGATAAATGAAAACTTTTTAAACCTTAACTAATTTAAAAACAATAAAACAAATTACACTAAAACAAGGAACTCAGAATTTTGTATACATCAAACCTTTCATTTTCATTAATAAGTTTAGAAATTTATACAAAAAATCTAGAACAAAAAGCTTGTCACAAGTCGACAAAGCTTTTATACTAAACAATAGAAGGTCCTAGAATCTAGAATAAAATATTAAAACCCTAAACCCTAATATGCTGAAAATACAATGTTGCCCTTGGACGAATTTTTGAGTCTTGGTCAAAAGTGGACACACATGTGATGATGTTGTCATGCCAGTGGTGTGAATGGTCTTGAACTGTTAATTACAAGCCTTTGGGGCCAAGGAAACTTGTGGGACGTTGATGGGACTGAAGATGTGCTCATTTGCTATTTTGAGAGTAACAACGTAGCACGGGAAGCCACGTGGGGGACCCACAATGGGTGTGAAAGTCAGTTTAGGAGTAGGTTTGGTTTAAGATACTATTAATCATCAGTCTAGAGGTAATCAAATGATAACCCCTTGATTTGTGATTAATTCGAGTTTAGGGTTTATGTGTTCTTGGGAGGTTTTAAGGAGGGGATTAGATCTGATTTGGGTTTAATAAAAGTGTTTTGGTGGGAGGATTTTTAAACTGATTATTAATCAGTTTTATTAAACGTTTAGGGTTAGTGGGTGAGGACGTGGCAGCTGGGGTAGTGGTGGTTGGTTGATGGGTGGTAGTGGATGACGTGTCCTGGTGGGATTGGGTGGGTAATGTTTTTTTGTCTCCCATGAATGGCCCCTATATTCCTCTTATGTTGTCACTTCATAATAAACAGCCAATATCCCAACTTCCTTTGTTAAATAACTTTGTGTTTTCACACTTTGGCCACAACAAGTTTTTGGAAACTTGTTTAAAGGACGTTATATGATATTTGACCAATCTTCAAGGACCAATGATGTACAATCTTGAAACTTAACAGAACAAGCTTGTATATTTGAGATTTACAAGGGCCATAAGTGACAAGTCTTCAATATTTAAGGGACCAATCTTACCAATTCTTCAAACTTCATGATTCGGGTCCGGTTCTTTGTGCGGCTTCGTTTCCCGTGTTCATTTTTGCTTCATTCTTGTGATCTTTTGTTGATTTCACGATATCCGTACCTAAAATACACAATGAACAAACACATGCATATATTTGGGTATTTTGATGATATTTTAAGCGTTTTAAGCCCGATTTGGACGATGAGACTATGTATAATTACAGTCTCATCACTCCCCCATACTAAACCATGGCCGTGCCCTCACGCAATGCTAGAATTAAGTATCATAGCACTTCAAAATTTCATTTTATGATGACATTTATTGAAGACATAAACTTGAATAAACAACTACACGTGTTTTAGACATAATGTATTGTTTTCATCACGATTAAGTGACTTTTAGGATCATAGAACAAGAACACGTGAATGCTTCGTTAGAAATAATTTCGTCGTCCTCGATTTTCACCCAATTCCATGCTAAGCGTGTAACGAGATCATTGTTATTATAAGTTAGCAACACAATCATATCTCATGAGTGTTAATTACGAACCTAGAATCCCTTATTCCTAATTTGTATCTCTTATATTTTATTTTTTTCTTAATGATCACGAGGATACATCATTGACTTATGCGTGAATAGAGATTAGGTCTAACAATAGAGTCTTAACGGTGTAACCAAAATCGTCGAATTAATAATTCACCCTAATAGACAACGATGTCAAAAAATTAAGTCAACAAGAAGGATCGATAAACACGATTTTAGAATGGTTTTAATATGAGACTTATTACCATGACTTTTATTATCCGCCATCATCGATGGTTTTATTATCATGGTTTACCTCCATCTTTTATTCAACTTCGCCATGAAGCTTTTATTAGGACTTTGGTCTTGCCCTTGTATTTTATTATCCGCCATCATCGGTGGTTTTATTATGACTTGGCGTATATCCTCACGCTAAAGCGAATTTTGGATCTTTAAAGATTAAAAGATTAATGCTTGATTCACTTTCAATTTGGGCATAGATTTTTCGGCCTTGTGAGCTTCAAATTTTTGCTTAATTTAGGTGAGCACTTGAAATCTTATTATTGGGTGAAGCTTTTGATTATTCGGGTTGCCAATACTTCAAAACCGTGACGCTGGCGATACCTTAATGTTTTCCCAATATAATTACATGGAAGCTACTAAAACAAATTAGAAAACCAACAATAGTGACTAAACCGCTAAATCAATATTTATTAAAAATTTATTATAAAAGCGTGGGGAGAATAAGCTAATAATTACTACACATGAGATCGCGAAATATTACGAGACTTATAAATAACTCTATCATTTTTCGTCCTCATTTAAGAGACTTAGCCTAAAAAGTTAAGGGATCGAAGCTAAGTGCTCAACATGCACGATCGAGTCAAAAATTACTTATTCTCACCATCAGAAAACCTACATTCGTGTCTTAAACACTTATGAAAAATCCGAAAAAATTAAAATTTAGCCATTTTAGCCTTATTTTGCATAAAACGATAACAAAAAGATGAATATTGGATTGCATGGTGACGTAAGCAAGGTGAAGTATCTACTCACCCCCCATACTAAAACTAAACATTGTCCTCAATGTTTCGAGTCTAGGGGTGAAAACACCCCCATACTAGAGACGAAATCGAATGCTTAATCTCGAGCATGGAAAGGGTAAAACGAATAACCTAAAAGCCGTTTATGAATTATGCTAGTAAGATAAACGTTAGAACATAAAAGGATATCATCGGATATCGGAATCTCCAAAGGCAACGATCAAAGCTCGAGTGATCCGTAAAACGAACACGAGAGGCTTCAATCATGACGATGAACCTAATGAATCACAATCACAAACAACCACGAAACAAAGGTTGGAAGAGCACAAGTCCCCTCGTTACACTATTAGAAAGCAAAAATATTTACAAGGATAAGCATGAGAATCCCCCACGAGGAACCTTGTTTTTGTTAACCGAGTCAAAAGCTCGACTCGAATCCCCATAAATGTAATCATTTAGGGATAATCATGGTATGGTCATTTTTGGTGGGGCTTACATGATAAAAATGCCAAAAAGTACGTGGAGTACTTTAAAAACCCAATACATGTATACCGGGGTCAAAGATAGCGTCTTCGTTTTCGGATGAAAGACGAAACAACCCTACTCCAACACGAACTAAAACCCCAAAGGGGTAGAAGAAAAGGGATGAGAAGTAGAAAGGTGGGACAATGGGTAGGTAAAACTTATGAGCTACTCGAGGTAGACTCACACCAAGCAAATAGATAATATTTCCATTTATTGCATCGGTGGAAGACCGAGATTTCCATTTACATGCAATTCCGAGATCGTAAATCTCGTCCTCGGTGGAGAAATGTGAAGGAACATAAGGGGCTTCTCCCACACTAGATCCACAGGCACCATCGTCAAAAGGAGTAGAAGAGGTGGTAGCACTCATATAACGCGGTGATGACAGAGTTAAACTTGTAGAAAAATCTTTTAAATCATATTTAAAATCCTTTCCTTTTTATCTTTCAAATACTCTCTATGAAAACCCGATTTGATAATGTCAAAAATATTTGGCGTGTCAAATTCAAAATTAGTCGCGCTAAAAATCCTCACATTTAAGTCATTGGTGGGAAGGGGTGGTGGATTATATAAGTTCTCAAAACGTCGATCAATAAAGAACACCGTCCCCTCGGGGTCAACATATTCGTCATCCTCATGAACGCCGATCTCATCGATTTCCTCATCAAAGATAGGCTTGTCAAACCAAGGTTTGTCATTCCCCTCCTTGAGTATCCTAGAAACTCTCTCGAAAGGATCATGATCAAGCACGAAACCATCATTCATTTGTTGGGATTGTTGATAAGTTAAATCCTCACGAATGTGGTAAACGTAATTCTCATTTGAGGAGTGTTGATTAGGTAACTCCTCGAGAATTGGATTTTTGGTGGTCACATGAGTTGGTTCGTCATCGAAGATAAGGTGTTCCAACTCATTTAGTTCATTCTTGATTTTGGAAAGATCGACCTCACTCGTAGGTGGAAGTGGAGGCAAAAGAGCTAGATCTCGTTCAATGATTTCCTCAATCTCGGGATCAAACTCGTAATCATCGTACTTAACATGAGAAGAGGTCTTTTTATGAAAATCCTCAAAAATGGCATGTGGATTTCGAAGTACGTAATCAATCTCGGCAAAATCGCCATCGTCATCATCAAAGAAAGAGTCGATGTGAGCACTCACAACCATGGTCTTACAAGTCGAATGACTATGCTTAGGTGAATTTTCTATGACGAGAGGATCGATGTCGATGAAACCTTTAGCCTCAACGGGTGTTGGGCTAGGAAAAGAAGGCACTTCGATAGAGTTAGAAGTTGAAGCCTCAAAGACATGGTCCTTCGAAGGTAGTAAAGACGAGTCTATTTTTGTCATTGTCGTGATGGAACTAATGTCGCCCTTCAGAATTGGTCGTTCACTTGTTTCACCGAATACATCCCAAAGTGATTTTTCATTCATAAATTTATGAATACCCTTTTGAATTAAGTTTACGTATTCTTTATCATTAAAATCATCATCTTTAAAACAGTTCTTCTTAATTCTTTCAAAACATGCATTAAGCCTCATATTTTCTTCCAAAGTTAACATTTTGAAATCATTATAATTTGCAACATTAGGTTTTGAAACCTTGGTTTTTTCATGATCATTAAACACTTGGGATTAACCCGTGAAAAAATCCATTTTATCCTCCCCGTATCTCATAGTAAGTCTCCCCTCATGGACGTCGATTACGGTTCGAGCCGTCGATAATTATGGTCGGCCTAAAATAATGGGACATTTAGGGTCACACTCGTATCGGATATGACGAAATCCACGGGAAAAACAAACTTTCCAACTTTGACATAGACATCCTCGGCTATTCTAATTGGTATAAGTTGTGTACAATTTGCAAGCTCGATTGTCATGTTCGTGGGGTAAGATTAGGCAATCTCACCAATTTCCAAAGAGAATGAGGCATGAGATTGATGCTAGCACCTAAATCGACAAGGGCTAAACATCCCCAATCTCGGAAAAATCACAAGGTAAAAGAAATTGGCCCGGATCCTCTTCCTTTCTCGGCATACGCCTTTTAGGTTTTTTAAGAAGGATCGATGCACAAGTTTCTTCAAGGGTTACTTTGGTAAGGTCAATAAAGCTCTCTTTCTGAACCGTGGATGGAGTTTGAGGTACACGAGGGTGTGCACTCTTTTCCTTGGTCGCCACCTTCACCCCATCGACTTTAGAACAAGAAGGTGTCTTAGAAGTCGAGGGTTGAGAAGAAGGAACAACTCGAAATCCATCAAGGGTAGGGGTAATCACACGAACTTTCTCACGAGACGAGGTGGCTTTACATTGTTCCTTCGGATTTGCAACGGTGTCACTAGGTAACGAACTCGATGAAGCACCCGAGGATTTGTTCATAATAGCCGAAAACATCTTTTTTATTTCAATTTGTCCTTGCTCAATCTTCGTGTTTTGAATTTTCAAAGTATTGGAAAAGTCGTTTTTCAAAGTACTAATTTCGCCCTCTAATCGTCTCATATTAGCCTCATTCATTTTCATGTAATTTTGAAAATCGTTTGATGAACTATTTTGATTAGAATTAAAGTTCCCTTGGTTTTGATTGTTTCTTTGAAAATTGTTTTGATTACCATTTGAAAAATTGTTTCCTTGATTGTTGTTGTTTGAAAAATTCGAGTTTTGATTATTGTCTCGATTTTGTCAATTCAAATTCCGGCCTTGATTATAACCTTGATTTTGATTCGAAAAATTTCCTTGTTGATTATTTCCTTGAAAATTGTTTTGGTTTTTATTATAATTGTTGCCTTGGTTATGATTGCCTTGTTGTAATGGACCGGCGATTATTTCGATTTTGATTAGAAAAATTGTTGTTTAACGCACTCACATTTGACGTTTAGCCATCCGTAGCCGCACACTCGTAATAATTATGAGGTCCACCACAAAACGTACACGAAACCTCAACCGCTTTCACCGTAGCGGGAGCGTCTTTCTTTTGCATCTCAATGAGAGAAGACGTGAACACATTCATCAACTTGTCGACTTTTGCATCAACCCTTTCAATGTCGCGATTAGAATTACAAACATTGGCGACATTGGCAACACTCGGTGCATTGCGGAGTTGGTAAACCTTGGACCGATTCTCGATAATCATCAATGCATCTTTCGGAGTCTTACACAAAAATTTGCCACCGGTGGCGGAATTCAACGAATCTTGTTCTTGAAAACTAAGACCATTGTAAAACATATCAATTTTGTGCAACTCGGAAAATACATGGTGAGGAAATTGCCTAAGAAATTCCTTAAAACGATCCCATGCGTCTCTATAAGATTCATTCGGTTTTTTTGCTCAAATCTCGTAATTTCATTTTTGAAAAACGTAGTCTTAGACGGTGGGAAAAAATGATTAACTGGTTGTGGTAAATTACATCCTTTAGGAAAAAGGCGTAAAAGCGGTAAGTATCGAGTGATGACTTTAGGAAAAATCAACACTAATGACCCTTAATGGTGTGTAAGTTCGTTTCCCAATGAGGTATATGTGTGTGAAAAACTTGCCAAATGTTTGTAATTAATGATTGGTTTAGAAGGGGATTAGAAGAGAAAATGACGAAGTCGTAAAAATAAAAATTAACTAAAAATCTCTATTAGAAAGTTAAGACGTAGAACCTAAAAAATCACCAAAAATAAAATAAATTCTAATAATTACCAAAAATTCACCAAAAATCAAAAATAATAAACTAAGAGTTTACCAATTATCAAAACTTTTTCAAACCTTTTAAATAATTAAATATTCAATTTTTAAATGCTAATTAAAGCCCTAAAAATCAAATAAATTATCAAAAAGCCCAAATAAAGATTTTTCAATTGATAAACCTCTAAAATGACCTAAAATGATTAAAAACAATTTTTAGAAATTTTAAAACTAATAAAAACTATTTAAAATGAATTAAAAACTATTAAAACTTAAAATAATTATAAAAATTAATCTATAAGTGATAAAATTATTCTAAAAGTTGCTAAATTCCTATTTTAATGTAATTAAACTAAGTAAAATGTAAAAAGTTGGAAAAAGTGAAATTTTAAAAATAATAATAAAATAATAATAAAATAATATTAAAAATCCAAAAATTATAAAAAATTCTAAAAACTTGCAAACTAGTTTATTTTAACCTATATAATCAGAAAATGAAAGTGAAATTACCAAAATACCCCTAATGGGCCCTCAAATGGGCCAAATCCAAAAACAGTCAACACAAATGGGCTTTTGGGCCCAAAAAGTAAAACTTGGCCCAATTGACTTGGAAAAGCCCTATCTGACTTAAAATTTAATTCTAAGAACAAAACTCTAAAGGCCCAAAAGCTGAAAATGTGCTTATCACAGCTTATTGAACACAAAGCTTATTCTTATTGGGCTTTTTAGCCCATTAAGCCATAAGCTAATGCCATAAGCTCTAATTTGACACACAACCCTCTTTTTGGATGCTTAAGAGATCTGTCAAAAGAAATTTTCAATAAGCTCACTCAATAAGCCAGAAAATAGAAAAGTAAAATTCCACAAAACGACAAAATAGTCGTTTTTGAGAAATACTCAACCTCAGAAGCTGATTCAACTTGCAAAAGTTTTCAAATGGACTCAATAAGCAATATCAATCAACAAAAATCCAATAAGCACAAGAAATAAGCCAGAATAAGCACAAATGAACTTATGTAAAAGTCAAAGGACTTGGTTTTCTAGTCAAACCTAAAAGTCAACCACCCAAATGCTCTAGGATGAACAAATGGGTCAAAATATGAGCACCTATTACAAAAACAAAGTTGTTGCTGGTTAAAATAAGCTATTATAGCTTATTGATAAGCTGACACCAAAAATACACTATCAGTGGCAACCAGCAGGGGAAAGGAGTTCCCATTGCTTTGTCTAATTGACCAAGCTTATTTGAGAGTTCTGGTTTGATTCAATTGGAAACAAAGGCACCCTTGTGATCAGTGAATCACAAGGAGTCAATAGCAACAATAAAATTACAAAATGATCCACACAATAAGCCACAATAAGCCAAACAGTCACCAGATAAGCACCAGATATGCAAATAAGCAGTTAAGCACTTAATAAGCAGATTTCAGCAAAATAAGCCAACCAAACTTAACCAGATGCACACACAAGCTATATAAACTAACAATAAACACAAAGCAACAAGAATCAAACACTGAATCAAGGTAAATAACAAGATCAAAGCATAAAAAGTTACTGATGAACAAAGAACATATGTAGAAACAAGTTTGCTGATATACTTGACACTTGATCCAATTTCAAGCCTCAAATCCCTCTACCCTGGTGTGATTAGCTATGATTTAGCACTTGTTACCCTTAACCTATGCTTAGATCTAGGTGTCCTCAAAATCCTAGCCAATTTTACCAAGTTATGAAGATTTTAGAGCCAATCTATGAATCAATGTGTTTAAGCCTACAAAACCTGCAAACAGATGCACAAATACTCCCAAATAATCAGATACCAATACTTGCATACAACACACAAGCACTTATCAAACCACAAATCCAACTTATGCAGTAATCCCAAACACCCTTTTAAAACTTATTTTCACAAATTTTCAAAGGTTCATTAAGATTCAACCCACAAATCAGATCAATAACACCTTATAAACATCAAACCAAGCCAAATCAACAATAAACATCCACAATAACACAGATTCAAGCACAAATCCACAAAAATCACAAATATTCAGAAACTTAAAGAGAAAATGAAAAGGGAAGAAGATGCAAACCTCCAAGACCTACATCCAGGCCATGGATTGTTTGAGCTGAGGTACTAGAAAAACAAGTACCAGCTTCCAATGCTGCTAAGATGAACAAACACAAAGTGAGATCAAATATTATGCCAACTTTCTGATTTATGATGCACAAACACTTAAAACCTTGCCTCAAAAACCTTCAAACATGTAAATGGAACTAAGATTTTAGCTTCTCAAACACCAAACTTTTATAAACAAGAACAAGATTTCTCAAAATTTCTGAAAATCAAATTTTATTTCATAAAAAGGAATTACAAAGATTAAAAGCTAAAATCTGGAACAAAAGCTCTCTCACATGTTGAGGAGTCTTTTTATAGGCAAATGCCAAGGCTACACTGTTCATAAACCCTAGATGTGAAATTCCCTAAATGCCCTAAGTCCTTGAGTACGTTTGTTGTTGTTGAGCTATCCAAAATGATCCTACACGTTCATTTTAGCTTTGTGATCAAGCAAAGGCTCTCAGCTGTTGATCTTGACACGTGGCTAAGCTTGGAGGCCAAGTTGAAATCTGATTGGTGGAAAGGGTATTGGGGTGGGGTCCATAGTGAGTGGAGATGAGGGTTTTGTGTGTGGGATAGGTTTCTGCATGTGTGAATCAAACGTGTGCCTGGGTAATTTGTTTTTACCCTTTGATTTAAGTTGTGTAAAATCTGGACTGTAAAGGTGAATAGTACTTGTGTTTGATCCGTTTTTGTAGGAGTGGGAAGTTGTTTGGCGCAAAATGTGTTTAAATGTTTCATTTGCACAAGTTCAGCCCTTGTTCTTCCTTTCTTTTTGCATTTGAGGTAAAAAGTCCATCAGCGCCCATTTAAGCTTGTATCAACTTTCACCATTTGGCAATTTTGGCACATAACTTTTCAAAAGGGTTTTCAAGGGTTCTTTTTGCCATTTTGAGATATTTCAAGGACTGATTTTGAACATTCTTGATCTTCAAAGGTCTTCATTGCATCTTTGACTTCATGAGGGACCATTATTGGCAATTTGGAATTGTTGAGGGACTATTTTTGCCATTTCTTCAAAGTTGAAGGACCTTTTGTGTAATTTTGACAAACTTAAGGGACCAAACTTGTAATTATTAATATAGAAGGGTTTTAAGTGTCATTTCTTCAATAAATTAGGATCAATCTTGTTTGTCTTCAAGTCTTCAAGGTATTTTGTTGAGAATTCCATGATTAGGGCCCGGTTCTTTGTACGGCTTCGTTTCTCGTGTCCGTTTTTCCTTGTAACTTGTGATCTTTTGTCTTTTTCACGATATCCATACCTAAAATACACAAGTAAACAAACACACGCATATATATGGTATTTTATGACATTTTTATGCATTTAAAGCCCGAAAAGAACGATGAGATCATGTATAAATGCCATCTCATCACTCCCCCATACTAAACCATTGCCGTGCCCTCACGCAATGCTAGAATAAAGTATCAAAGCATCACCAAAGTTCAATTTAATTAACCTTTATTGAAGAGTAAAAAGGACTTGCAACATGCTACGATGATGTGTAAAGACATAATGTATGATTTTCATCACGAAAAGTGACTTTTAGGGTCAAAGAATAGAAACAAGTTAATGTCCCTTAGAGTAAACTTCGTCATCCTTGATTGTCATACATTCCATGCTAAGTGCAAAAACAAGATCATTGTTGGTACAAGTCACAATGCTAACACTTCTCATACGTCCAAATTGTGTAATACTTTTTCTCCCCGCAATCCTAGTTATTATAAAAGGAAATGGGTTACTAGCATTTTTTTTATCTAGTTGTCATGGATCACAAGTGATTCATATTGACTTATTTGAGTAGTTATTAGTCCGAAAACAAAGTAGCATGATTTGATCAATAGTTAGCCGAAGGACAAAATCTTTTAAAACGGCTTCTCGTGTATCTCCTTAAGTTCATATCTTGGCATAACTCGTTTCACGATTTGAGACCTTTCTCGGACCGATATTTGGCATGTACTTCATACTTCAAATCTTGGGAAGACGTTCTTGAAATTATGGTCTTCTCTTCATATTTTGGAATTTCTTCACTTGACGTTTTTGAGAGATTCTTCATATAGGACCACGAGTTCACCATTTTTCTTCAATCTTTACTTTGGATTTTGATATACAACGATCCGCCTCCTTTTCGGACTTGGATATATTTATCCTCATACCTTGTTAGGGTCTTTTTGGATAGACTTTCTCCATTCTTTAGGGGAGTAATAGCTTCTCGTCGTGTGTCTCGATCCTTCATATTGATTTAGGAATAATGATACTTCACATCATCTTTGGATCTTTAGCAAAAATAGAGCTCCTCATGCCTTGTTAGGGCCTTTTTGGATAATCGCCAATCTTCGCGTCCCGCTTCAATAAGTTATGCCTTGGCTATGAACTCTATTCAACCCCGAGCAACTTTTAAACGATCTTGCGCTAGAGGCTAAGTAACCTTTCAAATCGTACGACCTTACTTATTGCAATTATGATTTATTCCTAATGCATTAATCTTATGGGAAGAAAAAGCCACAATTAAAAACATATGAGTTTTTGAAAGAACACTTTCATGTTCTACGTTTAGCATGATCTCTTGTCTAACTCTATCATTTCTCGTTCTTCACTATATAAAGACCTCTAATTAAATAGACTCGTGAATACTTAGCCATGCAAGTCAAAATTAAGCCAAATTTGGATTAGCTTTCATTAAGACTATATCAAATCAAAGTTTTGGGTTTTCAAGCCACCTATAGGATCTTGCACTTTCTTGGACTTTTTCAAGTTTAGAGAATGCGTTTTATAGTTCCCTTGATAAGTGACTTTCTAGAATCAATTATAGGAACTTGCGAAAAGTTCTTGTTCTTAACCCGTATGAATTAAGACTTTCGCGTTTAAAAGTTCCCTATATAAAAGTCTAGCAAAACTTGAATTGAGCGAGTTAAGGAATGTAAATGGCTCCAAATGCCCATCAAGTCAAAAATTGACTCTTATTCTACCCAACGGAAAATATACATTCGTGCCTTAAAAACACTTATGAAAACTAAGAAAAATTTAAAATTTGGCCATTTTTAGCCTTATTAGCAAAACAAAACATTGAAAATTTGGAAAGCGTGAGGGCGTAGCAAAGCAAGTACCTATTCACCCCCCATACTAAAAGTAAACATTGTCCTCAATGTTTCGAGTCTAAAGGTGGAGCACCCCCATACTAGAGACGAAGAGTCGAATGCGTAGGATCTAGCATGGAAAGGGTGATCAACAATATATCTAAAGCCGTTTATTAAGTATGCTAAAAGATAATTGTTAGAACAATAAAGGATATGTCATGGATTCGTGAAAAACTTCTTCAAACGAACGATGGAGGCTCACGTTAACGAACACGAGAGTCTTCAATCGTAGATGATGATGATCTAGATAACACAATCACAAACAACCACGAGACAACGAGTTGAAAGGGTACAAGTCCCTTTATTAGTGAATAGTGAGCATAAAAGATAAGCATGGGATCTCCCCCACGAGGCACCTCGTTTTTGATTACCGAGTCAGGAGCTCGACTCGATCCCCTCAATGTTAATTATCATTGGGGAAGGTGTCTTGGTCGGGGGCAACCATTGAAGGAATTTCCCCACCAAAGTAGTGCTTAAGCCTATGTCCATTCACCTTGAAATTAGGACCATCATCTTGAGCTAGCTCAATGGTCCCATATGGAAACACTTGTGTAATGGTGAACGGACCCGACCAACGAGATTTCAATTTCCCGGAAAATATCTTAAGACGAGAGTTAAAAAACAACACTTGATCACCAACGTTAAAAACCCGGTTTTTAATCTTTGAATCATGAAACTTTTTAGTCTTTTCTTTAAAAATTAATGAAATTTCATAAGCATTATCTCTTAATTCATCCAATTCATTCAATTGTATTTTCCGATGATCTCCCGTGGTCTTCAAGTCAAAATTAGCATGCTTAAGGGCCCAATATGCCTTATGCTCCAACTCAATGGGCAAATGACAATTCTTCCCATAGACTAACTTATAAGGAGTGCAACCGATAGGTGTCTTATAAGCGGTCCTAAAGGCCCATAAAGCGTCATCAAGTTTGTCGGACCACGAAGCACGGTTTTCTCCAATTGACCTCTCTAAAATCCTCTTCAAAGCTCGGTTCAAAACCTCGACCTGCCCACTCGTTTGTGGGTGATAAGCCGTAGAAAGACGATGTGTAACTCCATATTTCTTTAGAACCTTTTCGAATTGGTCATTACAAAAATGGGTTCCACGATCGCTTATAATAGCACGAGGGGTTCCGAACCGAGAGAATAGTTGCTTCAAAAACTTCACTACCACACGAGCATCATTAGTAGGCAAAGCCTTAGCTTCCACCCACTTACAAAGGTATTCCACCGCGACGAGGATATATTTGTTGCCATGAGACGATGGGAACGGCCCCATAAAGTCTATTCCCCATATGTCGGAAATCTCACACACTTGAATTATGTTTTGCGGCATTTCATCACGTTGAGACAATTTTCCTTGACGTTGGCACGAATCACACGACTTCACAAGTGCGTGTGCATCACGATAGATAGAAGGCCAAAAGAAACCGGCATCGAACACTTTCTTAGCCGTTAGATTAGCACCGTGGTGACCACCCGTGGGTCCCTCGTGACAAGCTCTAAGGATATTAGAAGCTTCGGCACCAAACACACAACGTCGAACGAGTTGATCCGCATAAATCCGAAAGAGATAAGGGTCGTCCCAAAAATAGAACTTGACGTCACGAAAGAATTTTCGTTTTTGTTGTGTCGTCATACCCTTGATTATGAAATTGCCCGCATGGTAATTTGCAATGTCGGCAAACCATGGGGTGGTGTCTTTAGAATTCACTACACCGAGAGTCTCAAGAGGAAATGTTTCGGCAATTTCCTTGTTCTCGAAAACATCTTTGTGAGGATCTTCTAGACGAGAGAGATGATCGGCCGCTAGATTCTCGGCTCCTTTTTTGTCAAGCACGGTGACATCAAATTCTTGGAGGAGGAGCATCCAACGAAGCAATCTCGGCTTAGCATCTTTCTTAGCTAAGAGATACTTGATAGCCGAATGGTCGGTATACACAATGCTTTTAGTCAAGACGAGATAAGGTCGGAATTTCTCAAAAGCATAGACCACGGCAAGGAATTACTTTTCCGTTGTGGTGTACTTTAATTGAGCCTCGGTCATCGTCTTACTAGCATAGTGGATAGGACGAAAATGCTTGTCATAACGTTGCCCTAAGACGACCCCTATAACATAATCACTTGCATCGCACATGATTTCAAAGGGTAATTCCCAATTAGGAGCAACAAGAATGGGAGCTTTGGTAAGTTTCCTTTTGAGAGTCTCGAAAGCCTTAACACAATCCTCATTAAAGTTAAAAGGAGCATCCTTCTCGAGAAGGTGTGTCATAGGACGAGAAATCTTCAAAAAATCCTTGATGAAACGACGATAAAAGCCCGCGTGGCCTAGGAAACTCCTAACTCCCTTAACGGTTTTGGGATGAGGTAACTTGGCGATGACGTCCACCTTAGCTTTATCGACCTCAATCCCCGCCTTCGACACCTTATGTCCTAAGACGATTCCTTGTTTACACATGAAATGACATTTCTCCCAATTAAGCACAAGATTGGTTTCTTCACAACGTTTTAACATTTGTTCGAGATTAGATAAACATGACGTGAACGAATTACCAAACACCGAGAAGTCATCCATAAACACTTCCATCAACTTCTCGATCATATCGTGAAAAATCGCCATCATACACCGTTGAAACGTACCGGGTGCATTACAAAGTCCGAAAGGCATCCTACGATAAGCGAACGTTCCATAAGGACACGTAAACGTAGTCTTCTCTTGATCACGAGGGTCGATAGGGATTTGAAAATAACCGGAAAAACCATCTAAAAAGCAATAGAATTCATTTCCCGCAAGTCGCTCCAACATTTGATCCATGAAGGGCAAAGGAAAGTGGTCTTTACGAGTGGCGTCATTTAACTTTCGGTAGTCAATACACACCCTCCAACCGGTCACAACACGAGTGGGAATTAACTCGTTGTTTTCATTGGGCACAACGGTCATTCCTCCCTTTTTAGGGACACAATGGATTGGGCTCACCCATGGGCTATCGGATATAGGATAAATCATTCCCGCATCAAGGAGTTTAAGGACCTCCTTTTTAATGACATCGTGAATTTTAGGATTCACCCTTCTTTGACTTTGAATTGCGGGTTTGTAGTCCTCCTCCATTAAAATCTTGTGAGTACAAAATTTTGGGTCAATACCCTTAATGTCGGATATTTTCCACGCAATTGCCCCTTTGTGAGCCTTAAGAACTTTCAAGAGCTCGGTTTTTTCATCATTAGCAAGACCTTTTGCAATAATAACCGGCAACTTGTCATCACCTTCCAAGAATGCGTATTCGAGGTGAGAAGGAAGATCTTTCAATTCAAGGATAGGTGGTTCCTCGATCGAAGATTTTGGTTCAACACTCATAACTTCCATCGGCGAAAGAAATGGTGGAATAGAAGTATCATCACTAATCAACATCTCATCTTCATTGTCGATTTCATTTGAAGTGAAATCGCCTCCTTGGAATGGAGTGAGATTTGGTGTGGAATTAGCAAGAATCGGATCCAAAATAGTGGGATTGCCACTTGACGAGCTATCGGAAAAACCTAACACTTCTTGTGAAAACTCGTCGCAAACCACATCAACGATGTCAATGTGATTGATGGTAGCGATTGCATAAACATGAGAAGGTTTCGAGTTTTGAGTAGCGTTTATAACAAGTTCCTCTTCGTTGAATCTCAAAGTGATAGTTCTCGCATGAACATCGATAAGCGATCTCGAAGTGTCTAAAAATGATCGACCTAAAATTAGAGGAACTTGAGGATCCGCGGGGATGTCAACTACTATAAAATCAACGGGATAGTAGAACTTCCCCACTTTCACGAAAACATCTTCGGCTACTTCACATGCCATAATCGTAGAATGATCGGCCATCTCGATGGACATGTTCGAAGGAATGAGAGCCGGAAGCGAAAGCGATTTCCAAATGGAAAATGGCATCAAATTAATGCTCGCACCAAGATCGGCCAAGGCGAGGCATTCTTTCATATCTTATATGTCACAAGGAATGAGAAATTTTCCGGGATCACCAACATTTTCCGGTATGCGGTTAAGATAAACCGAAGAACAATTAGCAAGCTTTGAAAGCTTTTCCTTATCGCTCATCATACTTTTAAAAGTGGAAGCGAAACGAGGCATATATAACAACGCGTCGGCTAAACTCACATCAAAATGCACTTGTTGAAACATTTTTATAAAAAGCTCGATTTGTTGTTTGTTACGTTCTTGCAACTTTTCTTTGTTTCGTCTTGAAGGGTAGGGTAAAGGTGGTGTGGGTTGGTCATTAGGCAACGGCCTTGGAAACTCGGGTTCCACAATTGGTATTGGTTCAACCGTAGGTGTGGTATGAGCGGTACTTCGTGGGATTGTAATGTGCTCCTTTTCGACCATCACCTCGGGTTCTTTCTCGATTTCCTTCTCCTTAGAAGTACTTGTACGAGAGATTGGTTCCTTGAAAGTTTTACCACTTCGTGTAGTAATAACCTTCATTTCTCCCTTCGGGTTTGCAATGGTATCACTAGGAAGACCACCCGAAGAAGAGGTTTTACACATGATTGCTTCAAACATCTTAGCCATTCGGTCCTCAAATTTTGATTGCCTAGCATCCGCTTTTAATAACTCTTGCTTAATCTCATGTTGTCCTAATTCCATCTTTTGTTGGTTTTGTTGAAGACGTTGGACATTTCCTTCCAATTTTTTTGCATGAGTTTTAAGTTCATTAGAAAGTTCATTTTTAAGCTCGTTTTTCAACTCGGATCTTAAGCTAATCATCTCACGTTGCATATTATCAAATTTAGCATCATTTGCTTTTGAATAATCCAAAAATTCTCCTTGCAAATTTTTAGTGTGAGCATTTTGAAAACCTTGTGTAGTGTTTTGAAAATCACGGTTTTGGTTTTGATTAGAGATTTGTCCATTCCCACTTTGATAATTCCCTTTTTTGTAATTGCGTGTGTTGCCTTTGTAATTACCTTGGTTGTTGTTTCGATAATTATTAACATTTTGGTTTGGTGGAGCTTGATTTTGGCGGGAACCTTGACCGTTTTGGTTGTAAGTTCCCGTTGCTACATAAGCACTCGAAGTGTTACCATCCGCGGTAATGCACTCGGAAAGATCATGAGCTCCCCCACAAGATAAACAACTCTTAGCAACCGCTTTAACCGAAGCAGAATTGGAAGCTTCTTGAGCCTTCCAATGGGACATAAGATTAGCAAATCTATCAAAAAACCGATTTTCCTCATTAGCTTCATCATGTAAGGCGTTAATGCTACGAGACGATTGTGACGAAGATGACGAACCCATATTGGCAACACTCGGTGTGTTACAAGGGTTATAAACCTTAGATCTATTTTCAATGATTTGTAAAGCTTCATTTGTCGTCTTGCACAAAAAATTACCACCCGCGGCGGCATTCAAATAATCTCGTCCATGATCATTAAGCCCATTATAAAAAGTATCCACTTGATGCAATTCCGTAAAATCATGGTGTGGACATTCATGTAACATCTCTTTAAATCGTTCCCATGCCATTGAAAAACTTTCATTGTTACGTTGCACAAATCGTGAAATCTCATTTTTTAAGTGTGTTGTTTTAGATGGTGGAAAAAACTTGTTCACAAACTTAGAAACGAGATCGGTCCATGTCAAAATCGAATTTGGCGGTTCTTTCTCGAGACAAATTTTTGCGGGTCCATCCGACGAGTATGGAAACAACATCATCTTAATGGCGTCATGTGGAACATCCTTAAATTTGCTAGTGGCGGTGAGACGGTTGAAATTCCTAATGTGGTAATGCGGGTTGTCTTTCTCGTGACCTCTAAACTTATTTGCTTGCAACATTGACATTAAACCCGTCTTAATCTCGAAATTCTCCGCAAGGATGGCGGGAATCACAATAGCCTCTCCAAAACCCTCGGTGGGTGCTTGTAGCAACTCCATCATAGTACGATTAGCCATGATGACTTCTTGTTCTACAATAGGTTCAACAATTGGAGGTTCTTCAACAATCAACGTCTCTTGATTGGCTTGCTTTTGAAGTCGTTTACGTGCTCGTTTTGCTTGATTACGAGTGATCATAAACTTCACTAATAATGGGAGGTGAGCAAAGAAGATTCTTTTTGGGTGTTTTGTGAATTTTTTTTTTGTGTTTTTGATGATATTTAATTTTTTGGATTTTGGTGTATCTTCGTAGACAACAATCTACAAAATCTCTCCTCGAATCAAACTCTTGATTAAAGAAGCCTCAAAGGAATGAAAACGATCACGTGGAGTGAACGCCTTCGAATGACTTTAGAACTTTGGTGAAAACCAAATTGTTCAAGAGGGTTTAATCACAAAGAAACCAAGCAAATATAGTATACGTAATAATACTTTGGGCGGCAAAACCCTCGATTAGCCTTCAATCTTAAAATACTCACAAGCAAGCGGGGAAACGAGGCGGCGCGAAGCACTTAAGAGCCTTTTTCCTTAGGGTATATTTTATAATACCCGCCTTATACCCACCTTATAGTTTGTATTTTTCAAAATCGATCTTCACGAAAGTATTTATCTATTTTTGCCTTTTTCTTTTTGTTTGAGATTCGAATACAATAATTAGGAGATCAAATCCCAATTAAGGTTGTGTTTTCACACTTTTGGAGATATTGTAAATTTATTGTGATACTTAATACAATATAGTAATAATATTTGTACAAGAAAAACCAAGAAAACCGATAATACGTATTAGTAGAGTTCTACTAATACAAATACTATTTGGTTAATATTAAAAACAACAATGCAAATTAATCACGACACACCTCCCCGGCAGCGGCGCCAAAAGTGGTTGTGGTAAATTACACCCTTTAGGAAAAAGGCGTAAAAGCGGTAAGTATCGAGTGATGACTTTAGGAAAAATCAACACTAATGACCCTTAATGGTGTGTAAGTTCGTTTCCCAAGGAGGTATATGTGTGTGAAAAACTTGCCAAATGTTTGTAATTAATGATTGGTTTAGAAGGGGATTAGAAGAGAAAATGACGAAGTCGTAAAAATAAAAATTAACTAAAAATCTCTATTAGAAAGTTAAGACGTAGAACCTAAAAAATCACCAAAAATAAAATAAATTCTAAAAATTACCAAAAATTCACCAAAAATCAAAAATAATAAACTAAGAGTTTACCAATTATCAAAACTTTTTCAAACCTTTTAAATAATTAAATATTCAATTTTTAAATGCTAATTAAAGCCCTAAAAATCAAATAAATTATCAAAAAGCCCAAATAAAGATTTTTCAATTGATAAACCTCTAAAATGACCTAATAAAAACTATTTAAAATGAATTAAAAACTATTAAAACTGAAAATAATTATAAAAATTAATCTATAAGTGATAAAATTATTCTAAAAGTTGATAAATTCCTATTTTAATGTAATTAACCTAAGTAAAATGTAAAAAGTTGGAAAAAGTGAAATTTTAAAAATAATAATAAAATAATAATAAAATAATATTAAAAATCCAAAAATTATAAAAAATTCTAAAAACTTGCAAACTAGTTTATTTTAACCTAAATAATCAGAAAATGAAAGTGAAATTACCAAAATACCCCTAATGGGCCAAATCCAAAAACAGTCAACACAAATGGGCTTTTGGGCTCAAAAAGTCAAACTTGGCCCAATTGACTTGGAAAAGCCCTATCTGACTTAAAATTTAATTCTAAGAACAAAACTCTAAAGGCCCAAAAGCTGAAAATGTGCTTATCACAGCTTATTGAACACAAAGCTTATTCTTATTGGGCTTTTCAGCCCATTAAGCCATAAGCTAATGCCATAAGCTCTAATTTGACACACAACCCTCTTTTTGGATGCTTAAGAGATCTGTCAAAAGAACTTTTCAATAACCTCACTCAATAAGCCAGAAAATAGAAAAGTAAAATTCCACAAAACGACAAAATAGTCGTTTTTGAGAAATACTCAACCTCAGAAGCTGATTCAACTTGCAAAAGTTTTCAAATGGACTCAATAAGCAATATCAATCAACAAAAATCCAATAAGCACAAGAAATAAGCCAGAATAAGCACAAATGAACTTATGTAAAAGTCAAAGGACTTGGTTTTCTAGTCAAACCTAAAAGTCAACCACCCAAATGCTCCAGGATGAACAAATGGGTCAAAATATGAGCACCTATTACAAAAACAAAGTTGTTGCTGGTTAAAATAAGCTATTATAGCTTATTGATAAGCTGACACCAAAAATACACTATCAGTGGCAACTAGCAGGGGAAAGGAGTTCCCACTGCTTTGACTAATTGACCAAGCTTATTTGAGAGTTCTGGTTTGATTCAATTGGAAACAAAGGCACCCTTGTGATCAATGAATCACAAGGAGTCAATAGCAACAATAAAATCACAAAATGATCCACACAATAAGCCACAATAAGCCAAACAGTCACCAGATAAGCACCAGATATGCAAATAAGCAGTTAAGCACTTAATAAGCAGATTTCAGCAAAATAAGCCAACCAAACTTAACCAGATGCACACACAAGCTATATAAACTAACAATAAACACAAAGCAACAAGAATCAAACACTGAATCAAGGTAAATAACAAGATCAAAGCATAAAAAGTTACTGATGAACAAAGAACATATGCAGAAACAAGTTTGCTGATATACTTGACACTTGATCTAATTTCAAGCCTCAAATCCCTCTACCCTGGTGTGATTAGCTATGATTTAGCACTTGTTACCCTTAACCTATGCTTAGATCTAGGTGTCCTTAAAATCCTAGCCAATTTTACCAAGTTATGAAGATTTTAGAGCCAATCTATGAATCAATGTGTTTAAGCCTACAAAACCTGCAAACAGATGCACAAATACTCCCAAATAATCAGATACCAATACTTGCATACAACACACAAGCACTTATCAAACCACAAATCCAACTTATGCAGTAATCCCAAACACCCTTTTAAAACTTATTTTCACAAATTTTCAAAGGTTCATTAAGATTCAACCCACAAATCAGATCAATAACACCTTATAAACATCAAACCAAGCCAAATCAACAATAAACATCCACAATAACACAGATTCAAGCACAAATCCACAAAAATCACAAATATTCAGAAACTTAAAGAGAAAATGAAAAGGGAAGAAGATGCAAACCTCCAAGACCTACATCCAGGCCCTGGATTGTTTGAGCTGGGGTACTAGCAAAACAAGTACCAGCTTCCAATGCTGCTAAGATGAACAAACACAAAGTGAGATCAAATATTATGCCAACTTTCTGATTTATGATGCACAAGTTTTATCACTTAAAACCTTGCCTCAAAAACCTTCAAACATGTAAATGGAACTCAGATTTTAGCTTCTCAAACACCAATCTTTTATAAACAAGAACAAGATTTCTCAAAATTTCTGAAAATCAAATTTTATTTCATAAAAAGGAATTACAAAGATTAAAAGCTAAAATCTGGAACAAAAGCTCTCTCACATGTTGAGGAGTCTTTTTATAGGCAAATGCCAAGGCTACACTGTTCATAAACCCTAGATGTGAAATTCCCTAAATGCCCTAAGTCCTTGAGTACGTTTGTTGTTGTTGAGCTGTCCAAAATGATCCTACACGTTCATTTTAGCTTTGTGATCAAGCAAAGGCTCTCAGCTGTTGATCTTGACACGTGGCTAAGCTTGGAGGCCAAGTTGAAATCTGATTGGTGGAAAGGGTATTGGGGTGGGGTCCATAGTGAGTGGAGATGAGGGTTTTGTGTATGGGATAGGTTTCTGCATGTGTGAATCAAACGTGTGCCTGGGTAATTTGTTTTTACCCTTTGATTTAAGTTGTGTAAAATCTGGGCTGTAAAGGTGAATAGTACTTGTGTTTGATCCGTTTTTGTAGGAGTGGGAAGTTGTTTGGCGCAAAATGTGTTTAAATGTTTCATTTGCACAAGTTCAGCCCTTGTTCTTCCTTTCTTTTTGCATTTGAGGTAAAAAGTCCATCAGCGCCCATTTAAGCTTGTATCAACTTTCACCATTTGGCAATTTTGGCACATAACTTTTCAAAAGGGTTTTCAAGGGTTCTTTTTGCCATTTTGAGATATTTCAAGGACTGATTTTGAACATTCTTGATCTTCAAAGGTCTTCATTGCATCTTTGACTTCATGAGGGACCATTATTGGCAATTTGGAATTGTTGAGGGACTATTTTTGCCATTTCTTCAAAGTTGAAGGACCTTTTGTGTAATTTTGACAAACTTAAGGGACCAAACTTGTAATTATTAATACACAAGGGTTTTAAGTGTCATTTCTTCAATAAATGAGGATCAATCTTGTTTGTCTTCAAGTCTTCAAGGTATTTTGTTGAGAATTCCATGATTAGGGCCCGGTTCTTTGTACGGCTTCGTTTCTCGTGTCCGTTTTTCCTTGTAACTTGTGATCTTTTATCTTTTTCACGATATCCATACCTAAAATACACAAGTAAACAAACACAAGCATATATATGGTATTTTATGACATTTTTATGCATTTAAAGCCCGAAAAGAACGATGAGATCATGTATAAATGCCATCTCATCACTAACGAATTTGGAAACGAGATCCTTTTACGTAATTATCGAATTAGGTGGCTCTTTCACGTACCAATCCTTGGCGGAACCATCGAGCGAGTATGGAAAAAGCATAAGCTTGACGACATCGATGTCGACGTTCTTAAACTTGCTCGTGGCCAAAAGACGATCAAAATTCCGAATATGGTCGTGAGGATTATCGGCTTCACGACCTCGAAACTTCGTAGCCTGAATCAACGAAAGCATTCCGCTCTTTATCTCAAAATTCTCCGCTTCGATAGTGGGAATTACGATCGCGTCTCCATAACCCTTGGTTGGCGCTTTGAGCAATTCCATCATCGAACGATTGCCGGCCATCTCGTCTAGGGTTTCTTCAACAACGATATTAGGAACTTCGGTTTCTAAATCTCGTCTACGTCGTCGATTCCTTCGATTACGATTGCGTCGATCCGAACTGTCGCCAGAACTAGAATAATCCTTCGATTGAGTGCGCATGCAGTAAGCGTAGAATGGGGGTAGCAAAGAAGATTCTTTTTGCGGCTTTTCGATTTTTCATTTTTTTGGTTTTTGATTGTTTTTAATTTTTTTGGATTTTTTTTGTGTATTACGTAGACTCAAATCTACAAATCTCTCCTCGAATCGATTTCTCAATTAAAGAAGCCTCAAAGAATGAAAACAACCACGTGGAGTGAACGCTTTCGATGACTTTAGAACGTTGGTGGAACACAAAAACTTTCAAGAGGGTTAAATCTTGAAAACACAAGCAAATATATATGATACGTAGATAATACTTGGGTGGCAAACCCTCGATTAGCCCTCTTTCTGAAAACACGCACAAGCAAGCGGAGGAAACGAGGAGGTGCTAAGCACTTCAGAGCCTTTTTTCCTTTAGGTCGTGAAATACAACCGCCTAATACCCACCTTACAGTTTGTGTTAATTGAAATTAAGCCTAACGAAAGTATTTATCTATTTTGCCTTTAAACTTTTGCTTTGGATTCGAATACAATAATTGAGTGATGAAATCCCAATTAAGGTTGTGTTTTCACGCTTTTGGAGATATTGTGTATTTATTGTTCAACGTAGTACAATATATTAATAATATTCACAAGAAAAACGAAAAGGATAATGGGATATCTACAATATAGTTAAATGTTGTGTGTTTAATTTAGGAATATTAAACACGTTTTATTTGGATATTATAGTATAATAAGGAAAAATAACAAAAATGAGTATGTACGTTATATACGCTTTCAAAAATTGAAAAGAAAAAATGAACTACTCACACAAACACGAGAATAATAATGGCAACTCAAAAACACCTCCTCGGCAGAGGCGCCAAAATTGATAGTAGTAAAAATCGTACACGTTTTAGGAAAAACGCGTATGTGGGCAAGTATTAAGTAGTGCGATTTAATTAAAAACCGTAAAACCAATAAATGCGGGTTCGTTCTCGAAGGAGGTGTATGTGTTAGAGTGCCAGTTATATAAAATCGAAGTTTGGGTTAGTGTCGTTTTTGGTTTAGAAGAGAGAAAATTAAAGACGAGCTACGACTACGATTAAACTACGACGAATTGACGTAAAACGCGAACGTAAATACGTAAAACGTGACTAAACTAAAAATTAAACCTAAAAATTACTTAAAAATTAAAACAAAGTCCAAAATAATATAAATAAGAATAAAAATTCAATAAATAAATTTTAAAACCTTTTATTAATTAAATATTCAATTTTAAATGCTAATTAAAGCCCTAAAATTAAATATAATTAAGAAAAAGCCCAAAATATTATTTTAATGAACTAATAACTCACTTATATTATTTAAAGACTAAAAAGTATTTTTCCTAAATTTTAAATACTATTTTTCTATTTTTAAAACACTAAAAACAATTTTTAAACTAAAATAATGATTAAAAATAATAAAATAATGCTAAAATTAATTTGACTTTATCAAAAATCCTAAATTATATTACTAAACCGTAGATAATTTTAGAAAGTTGAAAAAGTAAATTTTTTACACTAAAAGACAAAACAGTTTGAATTAAATCTTAATAAACTTAAATTAATTCTAAAAAAATACTTAAAAAGGTGAACAGTAAAACTTCTTTAAACTACAAATCTTAAATTAATTTTCTTAAACTAGGGAAAAATTTAAAACTATAAAATATAAAAATTTTGCACTAAAAGACAAAAATAGATATAATTAAAACTAATTAAAAATGCATTTTAATCTAAAAATAGAAAATGAACAGTAATCTGAAAATAAACTTTATGAAAAACCATAAAATAAATTAACAAAAATAATAAAATTGAAATTAACTAAAAACTCCAAAAATCACTCACTAAAGACAAAAATTTATAAAAACTAAAAGGGACACTTTACTGGTTTTGTCCTTATCCCAAGCAGTGGGAACTTTAACACTAGCAGGGGGAACCTTTTTCCCATTGTTTTAACAAAAAACAGGCCTGGTGACCTTTTGACGTGTATCTTGTTGGTTACTTGATTTTACTTGGATATAAGGGCACCCCTACACTCACTGGAGTATAGGGAGTCTAGATAAACAATAAAAGGGACAAGTAACACACAAAAATCACACACAATATGTCCTATAAAGTTACTGATAAAGCTTATATGGGTCTGGGTCAAAAGGTCTGGTCTGTTTGGTCACCAAATGGATTTCAATGGCTCAAATCTTGTTCAAAAAGTCACCAAACCACAACCAAGCTACTCACAGCCCTAGACTAACAAATAACTTAACCACTAACAAGATTTGAAACAATAAATGACTAAGACAAGGCAGATTAAGACCTACTGATTTTATAGGTACTTCTACCAAATTTTAACATACAACTTTCTATTTCTTGCCACTAAACGGAAACAAATGACACTTTAAACCACAACTAACCTAATGGAGTATATTCAGACTACTTTAAGGCCAACTATTTGTCAAGTACTTAACCTAAAAAGCAGATCCAAACACCCCCTTAAATTGACTGTTATGAATTTTAACAAAGAACTATGTTGAAAATTACTACAAACTTGATCCTAACTCACTTAAACATGCATAGAAAACCTAATTAAGCATAAACAAACAGAAAAAACTAACATTTAGACAGGTTTCTCACAAATCACATCAAATTCACATAAAAAACTCAAAAACTGAAAAATAAGGTTCAAGCCTCAAACCTTGGCTGATGCCTTCTTTTTGGAGTTATGTGAGCTTATTGGAGCTTATGTAACGTGTAGAGAGCCGTGTTGAAGGAATCTTAAAAAAGACCCTAGGGTACCAGTGTCTTAAAAATCTGAAATGTAATGAGAATGGATGAAAGATGGATGAGGTCTTGTTGCTATGAAACCCTGCACAAACATCAATAACAAGCAGCAACTTCTTGTAGTCAAAAGGCCATAAGCTTGCAGCTTATGGCTTTTGATACAATAAGATAATTAGTCCGAAAAATGAGAAAACTGATTTTTTAAAACCTTTTTGAAACTACCTTTTTTCTTTTAAACTAAAAGAAACTTGACAAAAACATAACCACAAGCTAAAATCACACCACAATCCACTATCACTTCATGTGATAGTAAAATCCAACTTATGAAAAACCTTTTTCAACAATTTTTAAATCACAAATATTTCTGAAAATTTTTGAAAATGAAAACTTTTTAAACCTTAACTAATTTAAAAACCATAAAACAAACTACACTAAAACATGGAACTCAGAATTTTGTATACATCAAACCTTTCATTTTCATTAATAAGTGATAGGTGTGTAAACACCCATCCTTTTACCACTTAATTCTGGGTAAAACGAGACCAAAACACGTATTTAATATCATTTGTTTGGAATTATGCGTGGTTTTTGTGTTTATTGTGTTTTCAGAGCCAACCGGATGGATAATGGAGAAAACATGGGATTGCACGGGATTTATGGAAGAAAAAGACTCAAGACGAAGTCTGTTGTCCAAGAGATGCAAAAGATTTGAAGTCACTGGGCCTATTTGACGATTTATCGAAGAAAAGGACCAAAGATGGAAGATTTACATAAGTCGAAGAAACTCAAGTCTATTAAACGAAGAAATTAAAAGACGAGTTGAATTTAATCGACAACAAATCCCGAATCAGAATCGAAAACGTCAACTTTTCTGAAAAGACGAGAAGACAAGAAGAACGGGAGAAAGCCCACTCACCAACCAAAAGACAAGACTATATAAAGCCCTCCCCTCACACACTTTGCATTCAGTTTTTTAGTTTTAGTTTTTTTTTTATTCCTCCTTCTTTTTCTCCCTTTCTGTTCGTAGCATCACCAACACCACTAGGGTGTTTGGTGATTTTGATCTTTGTTTTTCAATCTTGTAATTTTAATCTTTGTTTCGTGATTGTTAAAACCTTAATCATTCAATACATCAATCTTTCCATTTCATCTTGTTAATCTTCATTTATTTGGTTAAAAGTTTAAGTTCTTATTTTGTTGATTTGATCTTCAAAAGTTGTTGGGTTTTGTGTTTTTGTTGATGGGATTTGTAGTTTATGGTTAGTAGATGCTTAGTGGTTAGTTTCTTTAAATTTTTGTTTAGAAACTTGGTGATTTGGTCTAAAACGTATTTCCCCTGTTCTTCGGGTAAAGTTGCTGTTCTTGTGCATTTCCCAGGTTCCGAGTGAACCAAAAAGTTCCGGGTGAACTAAAAAGTTCCGGATGAGCATAATCTTCCGAATGAGCATAAAAAGTTCCGGATGAAAGTGTTTTCTAAAAAATTCCCGAATCAACTACTTTTTGAAAAGTTCCGAATGAGTTTATGTTAGAAAAGTTCCGAGTCAGTTTTTAAGTTCCGAATCAATTTTTAAGTTCCGAATGAGTTTTTAAGTTCAGAATGAATTTTCCTTTTAAAACTTCCGAATGAGTACAAAGTTGTGGATGAACCAAACTTCCGATTAAAGTTCCGGATGAACCAAACTTCCGAATAAAGTTCCGAGTAAAGTTCCGGGTGAAGGTTCCGAACCAACTTCCGAACCAATCTTCCGAACCAAGTTCCGGGTGAAGTTCCGAGTAAAGTTCCGAGTCAATCTTCCGGATAAACTTCTGAGTAAAGTTCCGGATCAAGGATTTTAACATCTTTCATTCGGAAATGTTCCGAATCAGTAAGAACTTCCGAATCAATTTACTTTTGAGCATTTTTAATTATTACTGTTTCTTTAATGTCATTGTTTCTTCATTTTTATTTCACATTTTAATCCTAGATTTTATTAACTGTTATTAATATAATTGCCCTTTAACTTTAAGTCTACATTTTCGAGCATTTAAACTTTTAGTAGATTAAAAACCCAACTCCCCTTTTTTAGTAACCAAGAACAATCATTCCACTTAAGGCCGAGATCAATTCGAGAGGATACCGAGAGACAAATCTGAACCCTATTGAAAATCATTGTATCAAATGGCGCCGCTGCCGGCTCTTCTCTTTAAGATCAAAAGTTTTTTGTGAGAACTTGGATTTTGGGATCCGTTCCCCGTGAACGTTACTTTTTCATAAAAATTTTCAAAAAAATCCTAAAAAATATAAAATTTTCAAAAATAAAAAAAAAATTAAAAAACATAAAAACCAAAAATATTTTTGCTTTGTTTTTCTTTGTTCGTTCTTTTACAGGTGTATGCGCACTCGATCCACGTCTTATCAAGAGCCCGAGCCTCTCGATCACTTAGACATGGCCGGTGTACAAAACAACAACAACATACCACCTCCGAACAACAATAATAACAACAACAACCCACCTTTCAACAACATGAATAATAACAACAACAATGAGCCTCTTCCGGAAATCGCCCGATGATTTAACTACTGCAAGCTCATGTAGATGGAAACACTGATCCAATTGTCATACCTCCAATTGCCGCCAACAATTTTGAGCTCAAATCCGGCTTTATCCAGATGGTCTCCGCTCAACCATTCTTGGGGCGTACCATTGATGACCCACATGACCATATCAAGAGATTCTTGCAACTCACCAACACGGTCAAATTCAATGGTGTTCCACAAGAGGTTATCAGGTTACAACTTTTTCCCTTTTCTTTAGAGGGACAAGCCCGACATTGGCTTGCTAAGGAACCGCCACAGAGTATTCTCTCGTGGACGGATTTGGAAACCAAGTTTATCAATTACTTTTTCCCACCCTCTCGTACTACCGCTTTGCGGAATGAAATCATAAATTTTGAACAAAAGTACGATGAGTCGTTCAGTGAATCTTGGGATCGTTTCAAAGATCTTTTAAGAAAATGCCAACAACATGGTTTTACCAAAGTACATCAAATTAATACTTTTTACAATGGTTTAAACATGAGTGACCAAGATTCACTAAACAGTGCCTCGGGGGGTAATCTTTTGGCTAAGACTTCCAATGCTGCTTGGGATATCATTGAGAATAAATCTCGTGTGAAAACCAAGAGTGTTCGGACCAATGTCGCTAGTGCTAGCACTAGTGACAGCGACAAGCGACTTGACAAAATCACTACGCTTCTTGAATCACTTGTTACCCACACCGTCAGCAACACCAACAGCAACAACGCTAAAAACGCTCAAGTCAATGCTGTTAGCCAACCATGCGAGATATGCGGGGGTCCTCATTCTTACACCACTTGTAACGCCACCCAAGACTACCCTGCTGAGAATGTGAATGCAGCTTATGGCACCTATCCTTAACCTGCTTATCAAGCTAGACCTCAAGGTGACCGTAATTTGCTTAGCTACCGCTCCAACAACTACCTCTCACCACCCGGTTTTCCCCCAAGCAACCCAAACCAACAACAAAACCTCAACCGCCCTCCTCAACAACAACAACAACCTCGTACACCATACATCCCTCCTCACAAGCAGCAAGAACCACCTCTACGAAACAACCAAGTCTACCAGCAACCTGCTTATCAACCACCCGCATATAATGCTCCTCCCAACCAACCTACCGCTCTTCACCAAGAAGTGGAAACTTATATGAGGACTAACGATGTGATAGTGGGAAATCTTAAGAGAGAAGTGCTCAACCTGAAAGCAGACTTGGTCAAGCAAGGAAACGATTTGAGAGCCGACATGAGAAATACGTTGGATAGCCAAACTAATGACTTGAAGAACATGATGGCTAGTTTCTTCCAAGGTAATCAACCCTCTTTTTTGGGTACTCTTCCGAGTAACACCGTTGCGAATCAAAGAGGGGAGATGAAAGCAATCACCACCCGCAGTGGCAAAGGTACCAAGGAACCCGAGCTTCCTATACCTCCACCGGTGGTTGTGACTAAGGAGAACGAGTCACCTGCTCCTATTCCTCATCCTTCTCCTTCCCCAATTTCTCCACCTCTTCCTTCTACCCCTCCTCCACCCAAGGATCTGAGTGATCCTATTCTTCCAAAGCCTTCCTCTTCTTCCAATATACCTTATCCATCTAGGTTGAGGAAAGAGAAGCTCAAAAGCAAGGATGATATTCAGGTTTCGAACTTTCTTAAGATGTTCAAACAATTGAATTTCAACATCTCCTTCGTTGAGGCTCTCGCTCACATGCCAAAGTACGCGAAAATGTTTAAAGATCTTCTGAGTGACAAGGAAAAACTTCTTGATATTGCCAACACCCAACTTAATGAGAATTGCTCTGCAGTGCTCTTAAGGAAATTGCCAACCAAGCTTGGTGATCCGGGTCGTTTCTTAATCCCTTGAAATTTCCCGGGAGTAGAGAATTGCATGGCCCTAGCCGATCTAGGTGCCAGTATCAATCTAATGCCTTTAAGCGTTTGGAAGCAATTATCTCTCCCTGAGCTAGTCCCCACCAAAATGACTTTGGAATTAGCCAACCGTACGGTTGCTTATCCAGTGGGGATAACCGAAGACGTCTTTGTAGGAGTCGACAAATTCACTTTTCCTGTTGATTTCATCGTCGTCGACTACGAGATGGACCCTCGTGTTACCTTGATCGTGGGTCGTCCATTCCTGAGGACCGGTCGCACTCTCATCGATGTTGAAGCCGGTGAGCTTATCATGAGAGTGGGTGACGATAAAATCGTCTTCAACATGGGAAAGTTGTCTAAACAACCTTATTCATACGAGAGTGTTAATTGTATTGACGTTCTTGATGAGGCTTGTGAAGAACACTTCAAAGATGCTTGTAAAATTATTCCTCCCTCTCTTCCCAATGTTGCAACCGTTTCCTCTATTGATTCATCATTGTCTCTATTTGGAGATAGTGATTTGTTTTGGAACAATCTTGAAGACACCATGGGAGATGTGAATTTAGCTACTAATTATTCTCCCACCGATGAGGATGAAGACATGCATTTCTTTGACAACCTTCTCAACGAAGACAATCCTTCTCCTCCATCGCCCACGGTCATTGCTATCGATACTCCGACTTTGAATACGCCTCCCGTCGAAAATCCTCCGGATTTAGAACTTAAGGAGTTGCCGCCCCACCTCGAGTATGTGTTCCTTGAAGCAGAGAAGAAGTCACCCGTCATTATCACGAAGGATTTGAAAGATGAAGAGAAAACTCGCCTCATCGCCGTGCTTAAAGATCATAAAAAGGCTATTGCTTGGAAAATCTCTGATATTCGCGGAATTGATCCTCACTTCTGCACACACAAAATTCTCATGGAGGACGACTTTAAGCCCACAATTCAAAGCCAACGAAGGGTGAATCCAAAAATACACGAAGTCATCAAAACAGAGGTTATCAAACTTCTTGATGCGGGTATGATTTACCCTATTTCGGATTCACCATGGGTTAGTCCAATCCATTGTGTGCCCAAGAAGGGCGGAATAACCGTTGTTCCCAATGAACACAACGAGTTGATTTCCACTCGTCTCGTCACTGGGTGGAGAGTTTGTATAGACTACCGCAAACTCAATGATGCCACGAGAAAGGATCATTTCCCTCTACCTTTTATGGACCAAATGCTTGAACTTTTGGCGGGTAATGAATTACTGCTTTCTTGATGGTTTCTCGGGTTATTTCCAAATACCCATCGATCCCCAAGATCAAGAGAAGACAACATTCACTTGTCCCTATGGCACATTTGCTTACAAAAGAATACCTTTTGGCTTATGCAATGCCCCCAGGACTTTCCAAAGGTGCATGTTAGCTATCTTCCATGACATGGTTGAACAAACCATGGAAGTCTTCATGGATGATTTCTCGGTCTTCGGGGATTCCTTCTCTTCTTGCCTTGCCAATTTGGAACGTATGCTTAAGCGGTGCGAAGACACTCGCCTTGTTCTGAGTTGGAAAAAATGCCATTTCATGGTAAAAGAAGGCATCGTGCTAGGACACAAGATTTCCAAAGCCGGTCTTGAAGTAGACCGTTCTAAAGTCGATGTTATCGATAAGTTGCCTCCACCTTCAACCGTGAAGGGTGTGAGAAGTTTTCTGGGACATGCGGGCTTCTACCCTCGATTCATCAAAGATTTTTCTCAAATCGCTCGCCCGATGACCCACCTCTTGGAAAAAGATACTCCTTTTATCTTTTCCAAAGAGTGTCTTGAAGCCTTCAACTCGCTTAAGGATAAGCTAACTAAGGCACCCGTCTTGGTTACCCCTAATTGGGAGCTTCCCTTTGAGTTGATGTGCGATGCTAGTGATTTTGCTATTGGAGCGGTTCTGGGACAAAGAGTGAATAAACACTTCCAACCAATCCATTACGCTAGCAAGACAATGACGGGGGCACAATTGCATTATACGACAACCGAAAAAGAGCTTTTAGCGGTTGTCTATGCCTTTGAAAAGTTCCGCCCCTATCTTGTCCTTTCCACCACAATCGTTTACACCGATCATTCCGCGTTGAAGTACTTGTTGACAAAACAATATTCCAAACCAAGACTTATTCGTTGGGTTTTGCTACTCCAAGAATTTAAAATCGAAATTCGCGATAAAAAAGGAGCTGATAACCTAGCCGCAGATCATCTCAACAGACTTGAGGATCCTTACCAAGGGGATCATCCGAACAAAGAAATCAATGATTCTTTTCCCTTGGAGACCTTAATGTCTATAAATTCGAATTCTGATGCAACCCCGTGGTTTGCGGACTTTGCAAACTACTTGGCGGGTGGAATTCTCAAGGAAGGGTTGACATCCCAACAAAAGAAAAAGTTCTTCACCGACATTAAGAGTTACTTTTGGGATGACCCTTACCTATTCAAACAATGTGCCGACTTGATTATTCGCCGATGTTTTGATGGACCGGCAGCTTTAAAAATCCTTGACGCTTGCCACAAAGGACCCACCGGTGGTCACTTTGGTCCCAACTACACCGCTAAAAAAAAGTTTGATTCGGGATTTTATTGGCCCTCCATATATCGTGACGCTCACAATATGGTTAAACGATGTGATGTTTGCCAAAAACAAGGCACTATCACACATAAAGACGAGATGCCTCAGAATTTCATTCAAGAGTGTGAAATCTTTGATGTTTGGGGTATCGACTTTATGGGGCCATTCCCTTCTTCTAAAGGAAACAAATACATCCTTGTAGCCGTTGACTACGTTTCCAAATGGGTTGAAGCCAAAGCTTTACCCACTAATGAAGCAAGGGTGGTTTGTAACTTTTTAAAAGCTCTTTTCGCTAGATTCGGTGTGCCTCGTGCCATTATTAGTGATCGTGGGACTCATTTTTGCAATGACCAATTCGCAAGAGTCATGGCTAAGTACGGTGTAAATCATCGTCTTTCCACAGCCTACCACCCACAAACTAATGGCCAGGCTGAAATATCCAACCGAGGACTTAAGCGAATTCTGGAACGAACCGTGGGAGAGCATCGGGCCTCATGGGCTGATAAACTTGATTGCTTTGTGGTCTTTTCGTACCGCATACAAGACCCCGATTGGTTGTACACCATGTGTTCTCGTGTACGGGAAAGCGTGCCACCTTCCCATTGAGTTGGAGCACAAGGCTTATTGGGCCTTGAAGTGGGCTAATTTTGATATCAACAAAGCCGGTGATCTACGCAAGATCCAACTCAATGAGCTCAATGAACTCCGTAATGAGGCTTATGAAAATTCTTTAATCTATAAGAAAAGGACTAAGCTCATTCACGATTCTAAGATCAAGAACCGAGAGTTCCATGTTGGAGACAAAGTCTTACTTTTTAACTCTCGGTTGAAAATCTTTTCGGGCAAGCTCAAATCTCGTTGGTCCGGCCCATTCACCATTGCCCAAATGTTTCCTTATGGTACTCTCGAGCTCGCTCAACATGATGGACCGAATTTTAAGGTGAATGGCCAACGAGTGAAGTTGTACTTTGGTGAGGACACCTCTCAGGAGGTGATTCCATCCCTCACCACGTTTCCCATGAACTAATTTTGGGTCGAGTCAGGCTCGTGACTCGGTTATAAAAAACAAGCGCTCCTCGGGAGGCAGCCCGAGTATCTATCCTTTTATGTTTTAACCCCCTAAGTGTAGGGGGACCTCTATAGGTGTTTGTATTTGTGTGGTGATGTGATTACAGGGATAAGTGCACTCTTGGAATCTTTGAAGAACCGTGCTCCCGTGTTATCCGAAATCCGGTTCTATCTCTCAACTATCGTGATTCAATTTTCTTCATACTCACATTTGAAATTGATCACTTTAGTCGTCTCTTCCTTAACTTGAGTTAACCAACGTGCACAATGTCATAAGTGTAGGGGAGACTTTTCCCACATGCTTAAACATTGAGGACAATGTTTATCTTAAGTGTAGGGGGGACTTCTATCGAAGTTTTAAGTGGACTTTTCCATGAAAATGCCTTCATTTAACCGGAAAATCCTATTTTTCAACATTTTTCAAATTTTTTATTAACTTTGGCCATTTAGTCGCAATTTTTAAATTTTTTTCTTTGCTTTCACATGTATATATTCCGCAATAAAGTCAAAAATATTAATAAAGTGGTGTAGCTATTTTAGAAGTCTTTGACATATTAGGCCCGTTGCGTTTATTTTGACTCAACCCGAATAGGCTTATCCAAGTTTATTCTAGCTAGTATCCTTAACCATGTAGACCTTAATTGGTTTATTAGGCTAAGTGTCCACGAGTCTCATTACTTGAGATTTTAAATTGTGGAGGACGAGAAATGATAGAGTCAATTATAAGTCGGTATTCTTGCACAAGCTCACTTGGTGTAATTATTTGCCTATTCTCCCATCACTTGCTAATAATTTATCTGCAATAAGTGAGGTCGTACGATTTGAAAGGTTACTTAGCTTCTAGCCCAAGATCGTTTAAAAGTTGCTCGGTAATGATAAGAATTCATAGCCAAGGCATAACTTATGAAGGGGGCGCGAAGATTGGCGAGTCCGAAAAGGCCCTAACAAGGCATGAGGATTCCATTTTATTGCTAAAGATCCAAGGTGATGTGAAAAGCATTATTCCCAAAGTCAATATTAAGGATCAAGACTCAGGACGAAAAGCAATCAACTCCCATAAAGATCATGGAGAATTATATCCGAAAAGACCCTAACAAGGTATGAGGATAAATAGATCCAAGTCCGAAAAGGAGGCGGATCGTTGTATCTCAAAATCCCAATTAGAGATTGAAGAAATAATCATGAAGTCGTGGTCAACAAAGTTGGAGTACCCCTCAAAAGTCTCCAAGTGAAGAAACTCTATTAACGATGAGAAGACCATTATCTCAAGCACGTCTCTCAAGATATGAAGTATGAAGTAAATGCCAAATATCGGCCCGAGAAAGGTCTCAAATCGTGAACCGAGTTATGCCAAGATATGAACTTTTTGATATCCCGAGAAGCAGTTTTAAAATATTTTGTCCTTTAGCTAATTATTGATCAAATCGTCCTACTTTGCTTTCAGCCGAAATAAACTATCGAAATAAGTCCAAAAATGCATCTTCATGATCATTCTAAGACAAAAATAAAATATATAAGAGATACACCTAGGAATAAGGGAGTTTAAGCATTTAATTAAGCCATGTGTGTAAGTGTTTGATTTACTAACTTATAATAACAATGATCTCGTTTTTAAGCTTAGTTTGGGGAACGTGAAACTTGAGGGTGATAAATCTTCGCAGCACCAAAGCCCTAATGTAAGTCCTTGATTTCTTTGCAAGTTATTGCCATCCTTTTGTTTACTTTAAAATTTTAATTTCTCTTAAGTATTTTAATTTTTGTTTAAGTAGTATTTTCATAAGGCCAAGGTTGATTAATTATGAGAAAAGTGTAAATTTTGCTTTATCACTAAGCATTGCATGAGGGCATGGCAATGGTTAAGTGTAAGGGATATTATAGGTGTGTAAACACCCATCCTTTTACCACTTAATTCTGGGTAAAACGAGACCAAAACACGTATTTAATATCATTTGTTTGGAATTATGCGTGGTTTTTGTGTTTATTGTGTTTTCAGAGCCAACCGGATGGATAATGGAGAAAACATGGGATTGCACGGGATTTATGGAAGAAAAAGACTCAAGACGAAGTCTATTGTCCAAGAGATGCAAAAGATTTGAAGTCACTGGGCCTATTTGACGATTTATCGAAGAAAAGGACCAAAGATGGAAGATTTACATAAGTCGAAGAAACTCAAGTCTATTAAACGAAGAAATTAAAAGACGAGTTGAATTTAATCGACAACAAATCCCGAATCAGAATCGAAAACGTCAACTTTTCTGAAAAGACGAGAAGACAAGAAGAACGGGAGAAAGCCCACTCACCAACCAAAAGACAAGACTATATAAAGCCCTCCCCTCACACACTTTGCATTCAGTTTTTTAGTTTTAGTTTTTTTTTATTCCTCCTTCTTTTTCTCCCTTTCTGTTCGTAGCATCACCAACACCACTAGGGTGTTTGGTGATTTTGATCTTTGTTTTTCAATCTTGTAATTTTAATCTTTGTTTCGTGATTGTTAAAACCTTAATCATTCAATACATCAATCTTTCCATTTCATCTTGTTAATCTTCATTTATTTGGTTAAAAGTTTAAGTTCTTATATTGTTGATTTGATCTTCAAAAGTTGTTGGGTTTTGTGTTAATGTTGATGGGATTTGTAGTTTATGGTTAGTAGATGCTTAGTGGTTAGTTTCTTTAAATTTTTGGTTAGAAACTTGGTGATTTTTGGTCTAAAACGTATTTCCCCTGTTCTTCGGGTAAAGTTGCTGTTCTTGTGCATTTCCCAGGTTCCGAGTGAACCAAAAAGTTCCGGGTGAACTAAAAAGTTCCGGATGAGCATAATCTTCCGAATGAGCATAAAAAGTTCCGGATGAAAGTGTTTTCTAAAAAAGTTCCGAATCAACTACTTTTTGAAAAGTTCTGAATGAGTTTATGTTAGAAAAGTTCCGAGTCAGTTTTTAAGTTCCGAATCAATTTTTAAGTTCCGAATGAGTTTTTAAGTTCCGAATGAATTTTCCTTTTAAAACTTTCGAATGAGTACAAAGTTCCGGATGAACCAAACTTCCGAATAAAGTTCCGGATGAACCAAACTTCCGAATAAAGTTCCGAGTAAAGTTCCGGGTGAAAGTTCCGAACCAACTTCCGAACCAATCTTCCGAACCAAGTTCCGGGTGAAGTTCCGAGTAAAGTTCCGAGTCAATCATCCGGATAAACTTCTGAGTAAAGTTCCGGATCAATGATTTTAACATCTTTCATTCGGAAATGTTCCAAATCAGTAAGAACTTCCGAATCAATTTACTTTTGAGCATTTTTAATTATTACTGTTTCTTTAATGTCACTATTTCTTCATTTTTATTTCACATTTTAATCCTAGATTTTATTAACTGTTATTAATATAATTGCCCTTTAAATTTAAGTCTACATTTTCGAGCATTTAAACTTTTAGTAGATTAAAAACCCAACTCCCCTTTTTTAGTAACCAAGAACAATCATTCCACTTAAGGCCGAGATCAATTCGAGAGGATACCGAGAGACAAATCTGAACCCTATTGAAAATCATTGTATCAATAAGTTTAGAAATTTATACAAAAAATCTGGAACAAAAAGCTTGTCACAAGTCGACATAGCTTTTATACTAAACAATAGAAGTTCCTAGAATCTAGAATAAAATATTAAAACCCTAAACCCTAATCTGTTGAAAATACAATGTAGCCCTTGGACGAATTTTTTAGTCTTGGTCAAAAGTGGACACACATGTGAAGATGTTGTCATGCCAGTGGTGTGAATGATCTTGAACCGTTAATTAGAAGCCTTTGGGGCCAAGGAAACTTGTGGGATGTTGATGGGACTGAAGATGTTCTCATTTGCTATTTTGGGAGTAACAAGGTAGCAGGGGAAGCCACGTGGGGGACTCACAATGGGTGTGAAGGTGAGATTAGGAGTGGGTTTGGTTTAAGATACTATTAATCATAAATTTGGAGGTAATCAAATGATAACCCCTTGATTTGTGATTAATTCGATTATAGGGTTTATGTGTTCTTGGGAGGTTTTAAGGAGGGGATTCGATCTGTTTTAGGTTTAATAAAAGTGTTTTGGTGGGAAGATTTTTAAACTGATTATTAATCAGTTTTAATAAACGATTAGGGTTAGTGGGCGAGGACATGGCAGCAGGGGTAGTGGTGATTGGTTGATGGGTGGTAGTGGATGACGTGTCCTGGTGGGATTGGGTGGGTAATGTTTTGTTGTCTCCTATGAATGGACCATATATTCCTCTTATGTTGTCACTTCATAATAAACAGCCAATATCCCAACTTCCTTTGTTAAATAACTTTGTGTTTTCACTGTTTGGCCACAACAAGTTTTTAGAAACTTGTTTAAAGAACTAAATATGATATTTGACCAATCTTCAAGGATCAATGATGTACAATCTTGAAACTTAATGGACCAAGCTTGTATATTTGAGATTTACAAGATCCATAAGTGACAAGTATTCAATAGTCGAGGGTCCAATCTTGCCAATTCTTCAAACTTCATGATTCGGATCCGGTTCTTTGTGTGGCTTCGTTCCCCGTGTTCGTTTTTGCTTTATTCTTGTGATCTTTTGTTGATTTCACGATATCCGTACCTAAAATACACAATGAACAAACACAGGCATATATTTGGGTATTTTGATTATATTTTAAGCGTTTTAAGCCCGATTTGGACAATGAGACTATGTATAATTACAGTCTCATCACTTACCTCGTCACATAAGGAGAAACAGTTTAAGAAGATGGGGCATCCTTTGACCAAGCATTTCTGGAATTTGGTACAGGAGATGACACTAACTCTAGTGTTGATTATGTCGGGGTTAGAGTCCCCTTGTATAATCAAGGTTTCATCTCCCCAAGGTATACGAACCAGTTTTTGATCGCATATGATAACTGCATGATACTTTGCTAGCCAATCCATGCCAATAATGACATCAAAGCTACCAAGACTTACCGGAATCAGATCAATATTAAACGGGTGACTGGAAAGGTTTAAGGTACAACCTCGAATGATGGTGTCGACCGTCACAACTTTTCTGTCGACTAGTTCTACAGTATAGTAAGGGTCTAAAACTGATGGAGTGACTTCCAATATTTTACTAAATTCAGTAGATATAAAGCTTCGGTCTGCCCCGGTGTCAAACAAGATAGATGCATATCGTTGGTTTAGTAAAAACGTACCGGTGACGATGTTGGAATCCGGATTGGCTTGGGCATTGCCAACCATGTACACTTGTGATGAAGTTCCCTTGTTGTCCTTCTTCTGGTTGGCCAACTTGGGACAATCGGGTCTCACATGTCCAGGGGTTCCACATTCATAACACACTACGGTTCTCTTTGGTCCACTGTTGTTTCCACCTGTGGGATTTTGGTTTCCCTGTTGCCCACTTCCACTTCCACGAGCATTGGACTTGCCCTTGTTGCTGTTTCCGAGGTTGTTATTGGGTCGAACCGAGGTAACAACATTTGTTTGACATTCACGAGCAAAATGGCCCTGTTGGCCGCACTTGTAGCATCCCTGGCATTGACCTCCAACAACATGGTGATAGTTGCACTTTGGACACTTAGGCTTGGATCCTGAGTAGTTATTGGTGCGGGTTGTGGGAGTGGTATCATAGGTTTTCCCAACGTCTTGCCTTTTGGGAGGCTGCTGGTGTTGGCTACGGGAGCTTTCATCCGAATTTATCTTGTTCTCTGTTTGCCTTTCAGACAAATTGCGGGCTCGTTTGTTGATCAGCTTAGATGCGAATTCCATAGCACTTTTGACGGTAGTGGGTCGTGATGCTAGCACACTGTCATGAATGTTGTCAGGGAGTCCGCTGACATACTTCTCAATCTTGTCGCTTCTTTGAGGAAACATTCTGGTACACATTAAGCTTAACTCTTGAAATCTTTGGTTGTACCAAAGGATGTCATTTTTTTGCATTTTAGATCCCGCAGTTCGATTTCCAACTTCTTCATTTCTCCTCTAGGACAGTACTTCTCAGTCATCCTCTCCTTAAGATTAGCCCATGTGAGAGTATAAGTAGTGTCATGTCCAAGGGTAGTGAAAACAGAGTTCCACCATGTAAGGGCACTCTCGAGTAGTGTGCAGGTGGCGAACTTGACTTTGTTCTCGTCAGCACAACCGCTAATGCAGAAAACTGTCTCTAGTCTTTCAGACCATTGCATAAATTCAACAACTCCTTCTTTTCCTTGGTAGTATGAGGGTTTTCACTTCAAGAAGTCGGGGTAAGAACAACCTGTATTAGCGTTGTTTCTGCGTAGATTGAGGTTTGGATCATTGTTCGCATTTGGATCAGCTTCTCTGGCTGCCATAGATGCTGTAATGCACTCATTTATCATTTCCCTAAGTTGTGCAGCAGTGACATTTTCAGTAGCTTCAGGAAGTTTAGTATTAGCGGTATTTGAAGTGGTTGCATTATTAGGATTTGATTGAGTAATCGACATTTATCTATAATCATAAACAAAATGAGATTATTAGTTCAAGTGTTAGTAGAGTTTTTATATTATTTGCACGGGAAAAATTCATGCATTGATTTCATAACAAATTGGATAACATGTCAAGATTTCCTAATATACTACATTGCATAACATATATAACATAAGAAAATGATTACATGCAAATTTCCATAAGGAATTAAACATTCATCGAGCATAGCAAATCCGAGACAAAGGCTTAGTTGGGCTTATCCTGGGTAGTGGTACACATTGTCTTAAGTACATCATATCCAAAAACACATGTCCGAAAAGAAAAGGTACAATACAGGGATACATCACAAAATCTGAAAAGAAATAAAAGTATAAAAGTCCTATATCATGATAGCTAGGGTAAAACCCATAAGTTGATCTTGATGTACAAGAAATCTAGTACATCTACTCTACTCCTGCCTAGGTGGTCTGCTAGATGAGGTTGGTGCTGGCGGGGCTGGTGAAGATGCAGATGCTCTCCTGGTACTCCATAGTGGCCGAAATGTTGCTCAGGTCTCCTTAAGCATACGGAGTGCTGTCAGCAGCTGAGTCCTAAGTCTGTCGATGGCCCCTCGAAGATAAGCCATGTCTACAGTAACCCCATCATGTCGGACAGTGGCAAGGTCAAAGAAAATAGATAGGGACCGCTCCTGAGCAGATAGAGCAGCATGGGTCTGATGCTGAAGACTCTCTATGACCTGAATACGCTGATGGAGATGGTAGTTCTCCTCCCATAGCCACAGTAATGCCTCGTTAGTCTTAGCCTGAACACCTCTGGCTGCCCGGGCTTCTCCCCTCATAGTGTGAGTGAGAGATTCGATACGCTCATGGATGGCAGTATAGCCCAATTGGCCTGCTGTGAACAGGCTGCGAAGGTCTGATATCTCCCGCTCTGGGCGTGCGGCCAGTGCGGCGATCTGGGCTTGGACAAAATCGACATGTCCCGCCCCGAAACCCTCCTTGATCTCAAAAGTGGAGTCGGGTATAACCTCATACCTCCTTTGTCGAGAAAGTAGAGACTCGGGAAAAAAGCCCGGTGGTAATGATGAAGGTTCAGAAGATGGTAGGTCAGGAAATACCCGGTCCTCATCCATAGTGGTGGGGACCAGTATAACTGATGCTGGAGCAGAAAAAGGGTCCTCGGGAAGTATAGCTTCGATAGTCAGGTCATCCTCTAAATCTGAGGCCGATAACCATCCACACTGTACCGATCGTGGTGATGAAGGGATAGCTAGAACAGGGGCTACCACTGGTAGAAGAGTCGGTGGTGTAGTAGGCGGAGTCATGATGCTCTGAAAATAATATTATTTTAAAACTGAAGTAAGTATAAGTTTACAAACAAAGGAAAAATATTATTTTTGGTTACACGTTTTATGAAGTATATCCCTTTTAAACAATATCGCAATGTTTTAAGGTTGTATATATTTTATGTGACAACCGTGGTTTTGGGTTTGTCACTTGGTCTTACTTTTAGGTTATTTTATGTGTGCTTACTTGAATTGTGTGTTTACGTGTTTATTTTGTGTGAACGAGGTTGGTGTGGTTATCGTTTATGAGTATAGAGTACTCATAAGTAAATCGAGGAACGGTTATTTCATATTCATGAGCTCACAAGTGGTGAATAGGAAATGAAAATGGTGATATTGTGGTGTTTACGTATACGTATATGTATTATAGTAATAGTTTTTTTTAGGATTTATGGTTTAGCATTTAGAGGTCTCGGGTGAGGTAATTATCCATATGAATATTTTTCGGGATGGTTTTAAGTCATTTAGGACTTAGTTATAAAGTGTATTTCAAAATTTGAGATTTTTTATAAAAGTGTATATTTTACGTCTTTTACGGTAAAACACGTAAATTTGACTAGTTTTACGGTTTTGAGGTTTTGGAAGCTTTAGGAGCTGAAATAAAATAAGGAAAATTAAGGTAATATTATTAATACATATATTAATAATAAAAAGAAGAAAAAACGGTTGGTTTGTAAACGCATGAAGAAAAGAATAGGGGGAAAAAGGGAAAATGGGAACCGGGCTTTTGTACATGGGCCAAGGACTTGTTAAGAAAGTATATAAAGTATTTTTATTAATCAAAACACTCATTAAATCCCTGGAGATCAAGGTTTGGTCGGTATAAATGGTGGTTTTAGGGTTCTTCATTAATTTTTCTTCTTTCAAAAATTTCAAGGTAAAATCTTTAATACTCTTTTCAATTAAATTGTTTAATGTTTTCTTTAATCATCTTATGATGGATTTAGGTTAGGGTTAATTTAAAAACAGTAAATTAATGTTATATTAATGGTGTTATAATTATTACATAAACTAGGGCTTGTATTAATTGGGGTTATGGGTGATTAATTAGGTTAATATGATTAAACCCGTTTTTAAAAACTGGGCAGAATTTTAAGTCAATTGTTTTGGTCATATTGGGAGTTCTACAAACTCTTATTTTGCGATCCACATATCCCTGAAAAGCTATTTGAATTGGATTTCCAATTCAAGAAACTAGAGTTAAATTGGAGGTCGGGAAGTGAGTCAAAAACAGGTTACAACAGACGGAGATCAATACAGTTTTGAAGTCAGCCTGTTTTCTTTTTAAGTTTTGGGTTATTTGGGGTACTTTGGGTTGCATTGGGATCTTCTCACGAACATGAGAGATGGTTTATATATTGTAGTAAGGATCTGCACTTGGGCTAAGATTGTGGTTTAGGGTAAGACCCTCTAATGGTAACTTTTCATACGTTTAAAATAGGGAATTATGGATAGGTAGAAATATACACACATATATCGGGGCCTTAACAGTAGCTTTGAGGTTAGGGCAAGTGGGGGTTTTTAGCTAACACATGTAAAAGTGTTAATATTCCTTTCACAGAAACCATGGGTATGTTTAAGTGGCCGTTTGACTTAAAGTTTTAAGACCTAAAAATTGGGACTGTTTTGTGTAAAATATGAACGGGATAGTTATTAAACTTAACCAAGTTAAGGACTTGTTAAGGAAGGGTAATGGGGTGATTAGAGCTTATAAATGAGGTATTTATATGGGATTAGGCTAGATGTCCATCATAGGTTGACGAGCCATCTTAGTGATAGGTTCGTGTATTGATTTCGTGTTTTTGGTTTGTTAGCTTGTTGCTAGTGCGAGGACTTGTGAAGAAGCTATCAGGTGAGTTTCATAGTCCCATGTTTAATACTGATTTTGCCTTCCATATGGGATGGAAGAGACATTGTGTTGAGTTATTTTCTAAATTGATGTTGTGAATGTGTTTGTGATTTGAGATGGACTTGTGTGTACATTATGTGATTAACTGCTATGTGATTTTTGATTGTGTATGATTTGGATCGGGGGACACGTACCGTCTCAGTTATTGTGGTTTGACAAGGTAGTGGCCTTGAGGTTTGACAAGGTAGTGGCCTTGTGGTTTGACAAGGTAGTGGCCTTAGGATAGGTACATAGTGTGATCATCTATGGTACCATGTTGTTTGGCAAGGTAGGAGCCTTGGATTTTGGTTTGGAATGATTGATCTTGAATGCTAGTTGTTAATACATAATTGTTGCACATTGTCCATATGTTATTGTGTTGATGGTTGTTATTCACAGCTTGTAATTGATTTAGCATTGGAGTCTAAACCTATGACTCTCACCAACTTTATGTTGACGTGTTTTAGTGTCTCTTTCAGGTGATGCTTTGGTTAGGCGTGAGAACTTAAGTGGCTAGGATTTGGAGAGCGTAGGAATACATATAGAAGGATATCCCCGTTTCCTTCTTAATTTTATTTGTTTGTTCATTTTAATAAGTGATACTGTGGCACACATATATTTGTTTGGTTATGTTATTTGTTTGTCTTGGGTAAGCGGTAGGACTGTTACCTACTTACCTAGACTCCTGAGTCTGATGAGATATTGTCATGACTTTGTGTCTCCATTTTATGACATTTCTTATTTCATATAGTTATCTATATAGACACGCCATGTTGTGATGATATCCATACGTCGCGCCCCATATTCCGCCATGGTGGGGTGTGACAGAATGGTATCAGAGACAATGGTTATAGAGAATTAGGTTGCCTAGTCGTGTAGCCTAGTCTATTGCTTAAGGGTCCCTGCATATAGGCGTCATAGGAGTATGTGTGCATTTTTTAGTAATTGATGTGTTTGAATATTATTTTCGCAGTATTTGTTAGGTTATGAACTACTATGGTTCATACTTAACTACATGTTATTTTATTTACGAATTTTGATTAGTGCGGGTGGAACCATGGTCGTATACGCTAGTCATTGTTGGATTTCGCTTAATTATGTTTTCATGTTCTTTATACATTTCGAATTTTGTCTACGCTGGTTCAGCTGGACTACGAGTTTATGTGTTTCGTGCATTGGCTATGTTATTTTAATACATGGGGTTTTGGATCTTATCTTGTGTGGTTATGTGCTTGTGAGTTGTTGGATTATGTGTTATGTGTAGTATTAATTTCTTATAAGTGTCATCATAGGAGGGAGTACATTGGTGAAAGGGAACATGTATAATTATGGAGGCCTACATAATTATATATGTGCCACAACACCACTGGACTTTCAAGTATGATTGCATGAAAGAGAGTTAATACATGCTTGTATAGTATATGTTGGATGGATTTGAGTGTATGTACGCTTATGCCTATGTATGTAAAATTATTTTCTACTTACCGGTTGTATTCTTGGGATGGTTGCTAGTTCTTTTCTCTTTGGGATGTTCAACTTCTATAGTAGCGCATTTATCGAGTCCTCATTTCACGTGTTTGTTTGTGCGGTATTTTTGGTGTAGAGGCTATTGAGATGGTGGAGATTTCTTTTTGGGGTAACGATGTCTTTTGTTTCGAGTTATACATGGTAAAAAAATAGAACTTGCAAATTGAAAAAAAAATAGTTGTTGGTAGTCGATGAAATAAGGAAGTGTCAGGATCATGTTTCAAATAAGGTGAAATATAAATTCTTTAACATATAAGCATGACTCGGTTATTTTAAAATATTTTGGCTTTGATCACCTAAAGTTATTGTTCTTAAGTTAAAAATTTTGTTCTTATTTAGTGAAATATGTTAAAATCATGTAATTAATATAGTTTTAATTTTATGGAATTAAAATAAATTAGACCTTGAATTTTGTAAGTTATAACCGTTTTTTTGGGTTTAAAATCGTTTTGGTCATAACTTATTCGTTTTTAAAGCTTTTTGAGTGATTCACAAGACTAAATTATGTACTCGGAACGTACTTCTCAAATATTCAGAAAGTTTGGTAATTGAAAGTCAGTAGCTTGGTCGAATTAATTGTATAAGTGTCGAGTTCAAGGTTAATTTTCGGACAACATGGTTTAAACTTGTGTTTTAGGTATTTTGGGGTAATGAACACTTGGAGGGTTAACATAGTGATGAGTTGGGATATAATTTGAGATTTATTTAGACCTAAAAGCACATGGTTATACCTTGATGAGTTTTTATATATGGTATTTATGAGTAAGACCGAAATCGGGGTGACAGTTTTAAACTCGTCGAGTTATGTAATGGCTCCTAACTTGATTTCAAGACAGTTCTTGTTTGATTAGTTGCGAGATTTAGTTAGGTTGGTTACATAAATTTATGGTTTTAATAAGTTTCCTCGTAGACGGTTAAGGCTCATGTGTTGTTGGTTGAAATTATTTTAGTTTAAACTGGGTTCACGTTTGAACGTAAGGTTTTATCAGGGATATGTATCCTCGTTTGTTTGCTGAGAATAAGTTTGAGTTTGGGAGTAAATCTCGGGATGAGATTTCTATTAGGAGGGAGTGATGTGACAACCGCGGTTTTGGGTTTGTCACTTGGTCTTACTTTTAGGTTATTTTATGTGTGCTTACTTGAGTTGTGTGTTTACGTGTTTATTTTGTGTGAACGAGGTTGGTGTGGTTATCGTTTATGAGTATAGAGTACTCATAAGTAAATCGAGGAACGGTTATTTCATGTTCATGAGCTCACAAGTTGTGAATAGGAAATGAAAATGGTGATATTGTGGTGTTTACGTATACGTATAAGTATTATAGTAATAGTACTTTTTTTAGGATTTATGGTTTAGCATTTAGAGGTCTCGGGTGAGGTAATTATCCATATGAATATTTTTCGGGATGGTTTTAAGTCATTTAGGACTTAGTTATAAAGTTTATTTCAAAATTTGAGATTTTTTATAAAAGTGTATATTTTACGTCTTTTACGGTAAAACGCGTAAATTTGACTAGTTTTACGGTTTTGAGGTTTTGGAAGCTTTAGGAGCTGAAATAAATTAAGGAAAATTAAGGTAATATTATTAATACATATATTAATAATAAAAAGAAGAAAAAATGAAAAATATAGGGTTATGGTTGGTTTGTAAACGCAGGAAGAAAAGAATAGGGGGAAAAAAGGGAAAAAGGGAACCGGGCTTTTGTACATGGGCCAAGGACATGTTAAGAAAGTATATAAAGTCTTTATATTAATCAAAACACTCATAAAATCCATGGAGATCAAGGTTTGGTCGGCATAAATGGTGGTTTTAGGGTTCTTCATTAATTTTTCTTTCAAAAATTCTAAGGTAAAATCTTTAATACTCTTTTCAATTAAATTCTTTAATGTTTTCTTTAATCATCTTATAATGGATTTAGGTTAGGGTTAATTTAAAAACAATAAATTAATGTTATATTAATGGTGTTATAATGATTACATAAACTAGGGCTTGTATTAATTGGGGTTATGGGTGATTAATTAGGTTAATATGATTAAACCCGTTTTTAAGAACTGTGCAGAATTTTAAGTCAATTGTTTTGGTCATATTGGGAGTTCTACAAACTCTTATTTTGAGATCCACATATCCCTGGAAATCAATTTGAAGTGGCTTTCCAATGCAAGAAACTAGAGTTAAATTGGAGGTCGGGAAGTGGGTCAAAAACAGGTTACAACAGTCGGAGATCAATACAGTTTTGAAGTCAGCCTGTTTTCTTTTTAAGTTTTGGGTTATTTGGGGTACTTAGGGTTGCATTGGGATCTTCTCACGAACATGAGAGATGGTTTATATATTGTAGTAAGGATCTGCACTTGGGCTAAGATTGTGGTTTAGGGTAAGACCCTCTAATGGTAACTTTTCATACGTTTAAAATCAGGGAATTCTGGATAGGTAGCAATATACACACATATATCAGGGCCTTAACAGTAGCTTTGAGGTTAGGTCAAGTGGGGGTTTTTAGCTAACACATGTAAAAGTGTTAATATTCCTTTCACAGAAACCATGGGTATGTTTAAGTGGGCGTTTGACTTAAAGTTTTAAGACCTAAAAACTGGGACTGTTTTGTGTAAAATATGAACGGGATAGTTATTAAACTTAACCAAGTTAAGGACTTGTTAAGGAAGGGTAATGGGGTGATTAGAGCTTATCAATGAGGTATTTATATGGGATTAGGCTAGATGTCCATCATAGGTTGACGAGCCATCTTAGTGATAGGTTCGTGTATTGATTTCGTGTTTTTGGTTTGTTAGCTTGTTGCTAGTGCGTGGACTTGTGAAGAAGCTATCAGGTGAGTTTCATAGTCCCATGTTTAATATTGATTTTGACTTCCAGATGGGATGGAAGAGACAATGTGTTGAGTTATTTTCTAAATTGATGATGTGAATGTGTTTGTGATTTGAGATGGACTTGTGTGTACATTATGTGATTAACTGCTATGTGATTTTTGATTGTGTATGATTTGGATCGGGGGACACGTACCGTCTCAGTTATTGTGGTTTGATAAGGTAGTGGCCTTGAGGTTTGACGAGGTAGTGGCCTTGTGTTTTGACAAGGTAGTGGCCTTGGGATAGGTACATAGTGTGATCATCTATGGTACCATGTTGTTTGGCAAGGTAGGAGCCTTGGATTTTGGTTTGGAATGATTGATCTTGAATGCTAGTTGTTAATACATAATTGTAGCACATTGTCCATATGTTATTGTTTTGATGGTTGTTATTCACAGCTTGTAATTGATTTAGCGTTGGAGTCTAAACCTATGACTCTCACCAACTTTATGTTGACGTGTTTTAGTGTCTCTTTCAGGTGATGCTTTGGTTAGGCGTGAGAACTTATGTGGCTAGGATTTGGAGAGCGTAGGAATGCATATAGAAGGATATCCTCGTTTCCTTCTTAGTTTTATTTCTTTGTTCATTTTAATAAGTGATACTGTTGCACACATATATTTGTTTGGTTATGTTATTTGTTTGTCTTGGGTAAGCGGTAGGACTGTTACCTACTTACCTAGACTCCTGAGTCTGATGAGATATTGTCATGACTTTGTGTCTCCATTTTATGACATTTCTTATTTCATATAGTTATCTCTATAGACACGCCATGTTGTGATGATATCCATACGTCGCGCCCCATATTCCGCCATGGTGGGGTGTGACATTTTAATACTTATATATATAACCATTTAACCAGTTTATTTAACAATCAAAATATACTTAATTCACATAGCACAAAATGCCCTACGATATACATGCTTAACTAATACGGTCCCAAAAAAAATTCCCAAAAGATTTTTGTAAAGTTATAGTCCAGTTTTAAATAAAAGAAAAATTACTTTATTTTTATTTTATTTAAAAATTTATTTGGTTCTCTATAACTAATGCTCTGATACCATTCTTATTGACACCCCGGGTCGGGTCTAAATATTGAGGAATTATCAACGGAGATGTCACGAGGGTGGATCGATAGCACATAATTCATAGAGCATAAGATAAGAGATTATTCAAAACAGATTACATGGTCGTTATACAAATTTATTTAAATTTGTCTTCAACATGATAAAAGTATATTGTTTATTATTCCCCAAATAGAACCCTTGACGAGTCCTACAATGCAGATTACAATGATGCTTGAGTCCATGCACACACCACGTATTAACTTCACTTTCTTGAGAAAAACATGCTTAGAGGGTCAACATAAAGTTGGTGAATTTACAGGTTTAATAATAATTAGTTTGGACATACATCAATCATAGTAGTAACAATGCACAAAGCATTTTTACTAAAAGGTAGATTACATTTTCTATTACTCGAAACTGAAGCTTAACCTTCCATTGTCCTCAATAGATGAGAACTTGGTGTCCTACAAAAACACACCCAACCCAGTTCCAACATTGTATACATCTGTTGTCCCGGACAAGGCACAGTGAGCATGACTCACCAAATAGGGATGGTCAATCCCAAATAGATCTATTTATTACATTCGGGCAATTACAATAATTTAGTAGTTTCTATAATAGTCAATCGTAGTCAAGTTTATACAATTCCGTTATGTCCATAAAATAGTTGCAAGTTTTCTCCCACTTAGAGGAAAAGTTTATCAATAGTTTATATGGGGCTGTAAACTCACCTGGGAGTTGGCAATAGCTGTATAATATGAATATCCAAATAATGCTCACGCCACAAGCTATACCTAATTAAATAGTACAGTCTTAATAGATAATACAAGGAACGTATGTGTATGCTTATACAGATTTTTAATCAGTTTATTAATGCTACACTATTTATCTGAATGACTGTCGTACAAGTATTAACAATATCTATTTAAACTTGTATTTAAGTTTTATATTTAAGTAAACATAAAATGTTTTACTTATAGTATTAGTTTACGTCCATAGTACCTGTATTAATAATAACCATTTAAACTTGTAATTATGTTTCTCGTTTAAGTAAAATAATTATTATACTTATAATTCTAGTATATGTACTTGTATTCCATTTATTAATAATTTATATAAATTCGTCCCATAAAAGTACATAAGTACATGTATTTAGTTTACCTATATACATATAGTTTATACATTTTATCTCATAAAGTAAAATTTAAATATTTTATTTTGTAAAGTAAAATATCAATATTTTATTTACTTTAAAGTTCCCAAAAAATTTTCAAACATTTATAAATTAATTTATAACTTATAAGTTTAAGAACTTATACTTTAAATCCTTATGGTTTAGGGTTTATTTAAGTTTTACTTAATTTAAAATATAATTAGGGTTAGGGTTTGTTTAAGTTTTGAAATATTACAAAACTAGTCCCTCCATGTTTTAAGTAAAGTAAAACTTTCGGATTTTACACTTTTAGTACCTAGGGCTTGTTATAATTTTGGGTTATGGCATAATTAGTCCTCCTAGTTGTAACTAGGTTTTATAACTCTCATAAAATGGCAAAAACAGACCCTAGGGCTTCTTTATGTTTTGGATTATTACAAAAGTGGTCCTTAGGGTTATGAAATGACAAAATAACTTGTAGGAACTTTAAAAAATGGTCCCAAGGGTTTAATATGCCATGGATGGTATTTATTAAGGCCTAGACTTTCGGATAATTACATTTTTAGTCCTTGTGTTTAATAGTTTATCAAAACAAGTTTCAAATGTTACGGCCATAGTCCTTAAGTTTCATAAATTGTCATTTTAGTCCAAAAGTCTTTATAAGTTATATTTTATTATAAAAACTTTTATTTAAATAATCCAAAACATTAAATGGCTCATTAAATGGGCTAAAAGATCTAATGGGCCATCTAGTGGGCCTAAATACATTTTATGTCCACTAATTTGTTAAATGGGCCTTAAAAACATTTGTTGGGCTTAAATACATTTTTAAGTCCACTAATTAATTAAATGGGCCTAAATACATTCTTAAGTTCATTAAGGTACTAAGATTTGTTAAATGGGCTTATTGGGCTAATTTAGTCGTGGGCTAATGTTGCATGGGCTTGATTAGTCCATCAATACTACTTTTTCATTTTATGTAAGTAATAGTCTAGGTTTTGTCATAAGCTTATTATTATCTTATCCATACATAGTCATAAACCCTAATAAAAGAATAAAACTCAAAGTTTGTTTTATTTGGTGTGTCAAATGAGATCTAGATTTGTTACAAGGTTGCATGCAAGTCATAAGCTCTAATATGAGCTTATAACTCACGGCTATATTAAGTTATAGCTTATTAAGATAAGTCAAGACTTGTTTTAAGGTTGCATGTAATCATAAGAGTCCCAAAATAAGATCTAAACTATGTTTAACCCTAAAAATCAATCACAAGTCCATGCATATACATATATAGCCCACGGCTATAGCTTAATCTTGGTGTTTCCAAGATGAGATTTTTAGCTAGTTTTGTGTTTTATAATTATTTATAAAGTCCAACATAATTATCTAGGTTTATTGCATGTTTCCAAGGTAACCATGAATCCAAGAAAAACAAAATATAGCCCACGGCTATATTGTTTTCCCCTAAATGTTCCCATAAGATCTTTATGCTTTTTTTATGTTTATTAGGTTAAGTTAAGTTGTTAACACTAGATCTAGGTTTTACATAGACATGCATGTACATTTAAAATCTATCCAAGGATATATATAACCCACGGCTATATTTGTACACATAAAGTGTTTTAGTGATTTTTAGTAGTTCATTATACATGTATAAATACATATTCCATTGTTTAAAACTTAGTACATAAATCATAGATGTCCATTTAATTATGCCGTGACCTTTAAGGTCATGGTATTTCATGGTTTTGAGTTACACAACTTTTCTTATGAGATTTGTGATTATTAGTTAACCAAAATCCCAAAAGTGAGGTTTGTAACCCACGGCTACATTTTAATACATAAAATGAGTTATATGATTTTAATCAAGTTTAAACATAGAATACTAGTTATAGGTTTCTTTATCAAAAGTTTGTAACCATGACTAATGGTATTCCAAAATATGTCGTGACGTTAGATGGTCATGGTTTTATCAAATCTTGATTTTTAACAAGTTGTTATATGTGTTTATATGTGGATGTTACTGCATGCAAGTAAAATGAAGGAAGCATAATGAGTAATACCTTTCTTGCTAATGTTACCAAGGGAGATCTAAAGAACAAGGGAGATTAGGGATCTAATCTTGATGAACATGAAAACCCTAACTAAAAACCAAGTCGTGACCCTTAAGGATTCGGCTAGGGCTTGCTATAATGATTCCAAAGGTGGAGATACTACTAAATTGTTAGGAATCTAGGTTTGTTAGATTCCCTGTATCATAGATTTAAACATAAATCAAGTTGTTAGATAGTAACTTGTTTGTGCCTAGGAGGCAGGAAAGTATCGCAAGACTCACAGAGATCTAAGTCTCTGTGAGCAACCTCAGAGGAGTCCATGTCAGAGACATTTTCAAGGAAGTCGAAGATTACTTAAAGACATACTCATTGGCTGTGATGGATAACAGCCAAGATGTATCAGGGACTCGAGGGGTTGAGGGTTAACAGGGATGAGAATACCCTGTTAACACTCAGCACACTTTTGACATACCTTAGTATGTACGAGACTATAAAGAAAAATAAAACTGTGTCAACTCTGTTTTCCTAAAGCATTGTGGCAGACTACCAAGAATAGAAGAGCATCTTGTGACAGAGGTCTGACAAGTGTCTGTCTAGTGTTATCACCATCAACCAAGTACTTGAGTCAACCTCGTACCACTACAAATAGGTTATGTAGCCTAGCATTAATGTTCAACACTTTGATAGAATTCACACATTAATGCTTAGAACTTATAGAACCAAACAGCTGCGACTGTGTTCATAAGTTAGGTTTTATTTTGTTTAAAGTGTGCACAACACATTGTCATCAAACGGTGTTATCCATAACACTTGTAATTCTTTATTATACAATAATAAGTATTACGTTTGAAAAGTAATTACGTGTTTTGATTAGTTAATTTTATTGTTTCAATCATAGTTTAAGGACTTTCAATTGGTATCAGAGCGGTGTGTGATATTAAAGCCTTAATAAACATCGTTCTAAGTTTTATAATCAAGATCCACCATGCCAGAAACAAGCAATGCACCATCGTCTTCTTGGAACAACAACAATGCACCACCAACTTCACCAAGACTCACTCCTCTACCTCTAAATCAATATGATCTACCTCAACTTCTTGAATCAAGAGGCGGATCTCATGTCACCAATGTACCAGTCTTTGATGAAGAAGATTTTGCAAGTTGGAAGAGTCAATTCCTCGTGTATCTCGATGGACTTGAACCATTTCTTCTAGAAATTCTAGACAATAGACCTTATGTTCCCATGGCGCTCACCTCTACTGATGAGAATCCTCTTCCCAAACCTCTCAAGCAGTGGACTCCAGCTGATAGGAAATTGGCAAACCAAGACAAACGTCTCAAGAGCATCATCATATCATGTCTTCCCAAACACATCATGTAGTCTGTAATTCAGTGTCCCACAGGCAAACAAATGTGGACAGACCTTATCCTTGGTCATGAAGGACCCTATGAAACCAGAGAAACCAAGATTCAGGAACTCAAACTTTAGTTCAATGCTTTCAAGGCACTTGAAGGTGAAAAGGTTCAACAAACATATACAAGGCTGAAGATTCTTCTCAATGACCTTGCTATGAATGACGTCACCATTGGTCAAGCTGAAATTAATGCCACATTTGTCAACAGCCTTCCATGAAAATGGCTGAGTATGAATCAAACTCAGAGAGCCAATAACTCAACCAAGAATGACACCTTAGCTCATCTTTATGGAAAGTACAATTATGAAGAAGGGCTGATTGATACCATATACAAATCAGATACTGAAAAATTTGTAGTTCAGGGAGAAACCTCCAAAGCTTTGATTTCTACCCCACACCCTCATGACAGCGACTCTGATGTTGAAGAAGACACACGCAACAGCCAAGAGTTCTTGACAGACCTTAATGCTGAATTTCATGAAAGAGCCTTGCTAGATAATCAAAGGAGATTCTACAAAAGATTAGGGAGAGTAGGATCAGCTAGCAAACAAACCGACAAATCAAAAGAAACTTGCTTTGCCTGTGGAAAACTTGGACACTTTCAAAAAGACTTTCCTTCCACAAGGACATCCTCACCTTCTTATCCATCATCTTCCACCAAACCTTACAAGTTCAAATCACAACACAACAACTCATCTCACCAATTCAACTCCTCAGACAATGAGAAGAAGGATTACAAGAACAAGTATAAGTCACTTAAAGCTGAGTTAGAACAGATGAATTTGAAGCTTGAAGCTCTGTCTAAGAAGAAAGGGGGTGATAAAAAGACAGAGAAAGGGTCGGTAGCTGAAGTGTACGATTGGAATGATGAGCCGCTAACTTCAGATGAGGAAGATACTACTAGAGTCAGGGCTTTCATGGCAATAGCTGAGGATGAAGCAGCTGTTGGGAAAGGAGATGCAAGATCAGAACAATGGGATGACATCACAATGAAAAAGGTACACAGGCTGTTATCTATGTCTGAAAGTGATGAACACAAACATGTCCTTGATTACATCATTGTTGATTTGCACTTTGTTGAGGAACAAAGAAAGAACTTGTTTGATAAGTTTCACTATGTTAAACATGAACTATTAACTGCTAGGGCTGAATGTGAAACTCTCAAACAGGTTAATTTAGAAAATATATCTCATCAAAACGAAGTTAATAGGTTAACCTTGAAGAATAGTGCCTTAAATGATCAAGTATCTGAATTAAATAAGGTTATAGAAAAATGACTGTGCAGTAGGTTCACTATAGATGAATTGCTTAATGATGAACTACCTGCTGATATTAAAAGGGATATCTCTGCCAAGAAAAATAAGTTGAAAAATCTCACCAAACCCAAAGAGATTGTTTTCAAATCTACAGAGACAATTGATATGTCAGATACCCTCTTGACTGATATCCCTGTCTCTAAAGATGTGGTTGATTTACCGCCCTTACCTAAACTCTCAGGAGTTGAACCCAGCAGTTCCTCTAGAGGAGCTAAGGCTGAACCCAAAACAGATGTTGAGAAACCACCAGCTAAGGTATTTTCTGTACCTAATAAACAATCTGTTAAGAAAGTTGCCTTTAAGCCTGTCTCAACAAAATCTGTGAACAAAGTTGACTCCTTAACTAAAGAACGCCTGTTGTCATTAATGAAAGAAGTAGAACTCTTGAAACAACATATTAAGCCTTCCGCTGAATGCCCTACTTCCCATGAACCTAAGTCTATTTTAGGTGAACCCAAAGGTAAAAGGATAGTCAAACCTTACTACAATATTTGTAAAAACTCTCTTAAATGACCATAGATCATGATAGACAAATGGCTGTTAAGAGAGCTCAGACATCTTCTAGGGAGAGACAACAGGATTCTAGGAGACAAACAGGTAACTATAGACCTTATCCTCCCTGTAAATTTTGTGGATTCACATACCATCACTCAGATGAGTGTAGTGACTTTCCAGGATGTGATATCTGAGGAAGGTTCACCCATGAGACAGCTAACTGTCCTTCCCATCGTCAAAAGTTCTACAGGAACTCAAGAGTTGCTAATCAGCAATTCAGGGAACCCACTGGAAAGTGGGTTCACCATAGGAACTAACTTGTTTCAATGTATCTGTGCAGAAACATCTTAAGGAATCGGTATGGTATCTAGACAGTGGTTGTTCTAGACACATGACAGGGATTCGACAAGACCTGCACAGATACTCAAAGGAGCCAGGTCCTAAAGTGGTGTTTGGGGATAATTCTTCAGGCGACACAGAGGGATACGGCTCAGTGAACTGCAATGGGATAACTTTTACAAGGGTTGCATATGTGAATGGTCTTAAACATAATCTTATTAGCATCAGCCAATTATGTGATGCTGACTACAAGGTTTTGTTTACTAAGACTCAGGGAACCATATTCAACAAGAACAATGATGTGGTGCTAATTGCACCAAGAAGGAGAGATGTGTATGTCATCAACATGGCTACTTGCTCTGAAGACAGGTCCAATTGTTTTCTAGCCAAAGCCTCTGAAAGTGTCAATTGGCTGTGGCACAAAAGACTATCACATCATAACTTTAATAACATCAACAAGATAGCCACACAAAACCTAGTTGCTGGTCTACCTTCAGTGATGTTTTCTAAAGATAAGACTTGTTCAGCTTGTGTCAAGGGAAAGCATCACAGGTCTTATTTTAAGACCAGGCAATCATTTTCTATTGACAAGTGCTTACATCTCCTTCACATGGATTTGTTTGGGCCTGTCAAACCTTAGACCATTAATCACAACATATATACCTTGGTCATAGTTGATGAGTTTTCAAGGTATACATGGGTTTTCTTCCTCAGAAGAAAAAGTGATGCTGCTGATACCATCATGTCCTTCATCAGACAGGTTGAAAATATGAATGATGTTAGAGTCAAAGCTCTAAGAAGTGATAATGGTACTGAATTCACGAATCAACAACTTGAATCTTTTTGTGATGAAAAAGGAATATCACAAAACTTCTCTTCAGCTGGCACCCCTGAACAAAATGGTGTGGCTGAAAGAACAAATAGGACTCTGATTGAAGCAGCCAGAACTATGTTAAATGGTGCAGCTTTACCAAAGCAATTTTGGGGAGAAGCTGTTCACACTGCTTGCTACACCCAAAATAGGTCAATCATTGTCAAGAGACATGGTAAAACTTCCTATGAAGTTTTCAGAAATAGAGCTCTAAACGTCAGCTATTTCCATGTTTTTGGATGCCCTATGTTCATTTATAACTACAGGGATAAACTTGGAAAATTTGATGAAAAAGCTGATGATGGTTTCTTCTTAGGATACTCTCCAACTACCAAGGCCTTTAAAGTATTCAATACTAGAAGACAAGAAGTAGAAGAAACCTTTCATGTCAGATTCAATGAAGATGATGACGTCATACAGAGATCAGGAACAGAGGGTGATGAAAATGATTTTATTGAAAACGTGTCTTTCCCAAGTGATGAATTCTCAAAACCAAGGCCTCCATGTCATCACCATCTTCACACCAACATTCTCACTCCTTATGTTCCTGCATTCGATCCTCTGTCAACACACAACATTGAAGTTCCCTCTTCTCAGGAACTTGATGAAGGAGAACCACAGCCTTTTTGTAGTCCTTCTTCCTCAACTTCTGAAGATGACTCACCAATTCTTCAAATCCCTGAAGACTCTCATGCTGACAATGTATCTGTACCCCTTGATATAGATGAAGTTGACACAAATATTGAGGTCATCTTTGAAGAAAGTCCTCCTATTCAGCAGGATGAAACTCAAATAGTACCAGCTACCCCCACAGATGTCCCTGTCCAAGATTCCCCAGCTCCTCAAACTAAATGGTCAAGAGATCAACACATTCTTCTTCTCAACATTATTGGGGAACCTAATGCAGGGGTTACTACTAGACAGCGAATTCATGACTCAGAGTCAGCCTCAGCCAACGAATGTCTCTTTGTTGAATTTCTCTCTCAAATTGAACCTAAGAGAGTAGCTGAGGCTCTTGTGGAAGATGGGTGGGTAGCTGCTATGCAGGAAGAAATTAATCAGTTCAAAAGGAACAAGGTTTGGACTCTAGTGCTAGATCCACCTAGTAATAACATCACAAGCACTAGATGGATTTATAGAAATAAGATGGATGAAATTGGAAACATCATCAGAAACAAAGCCAGGCTTGTGGCACAGGGGTATACACAGATTGAAGGGATTGATTATGATGAAACGTTTGCTCCTGTGGCAAGACTTGAAGCCATCAGAATCTTCCTTGCTTATGCTGTATATATGAACTTCACTGTGTATCAGATGGATGTTAAGAGTGCCTTCCTCAATGGAGATTTGGCTGAGGAAGTATATGTTGCACAACCTGAAGGATTCGAGAACAGCGAGTTTCCCAATCATGTGTACAGACTACACAAAGCCATGTATGGGTTGAAACAAGCTCCAAGAGCATGGTATGAAACTCTTTCTAATTTTTAACTGAAAATAAATTTCTCAGGGGTTCCATTGATAAAACACTCTTTACCTTCAAGGATAAGAGTGATTTCATCATTGTGCTGATTTATTTGGATGACATCATCTTTGGGTCAAATAATGTTAATCTTAGTAAACGTTTTGCTAAATTAATGACCAAGAAATATGAGATGAGTATGATGGGTGAATTAACTTACTTTTTGGGTTTCCAAATTAAAAAATGTCCTAAGAGAATTTCAATTTGTCAAGAAAAGTATGTTAAAGATTTACTTAAAAAATATGACTTAGCTGATTGTGTATCAGTGAAATGCCCCATGCTTCCACCCAACAACTTGGGTCCTGATTATTCAGGGGTCTCTGTTAATGAGACTTTATACACAGGCATGATTGGGTCACTCATGTATTTAACAACTAGTCGTCCTGATATCCAATTCTCCACATGTCTCTGTGCAAGGTACCAAGCTAACCCAAAAGAATCCCAACTAGTGGTTGTTAAGAAAATTTTCAGGTATCTCAAAGGAACAACCTCCCTAGGTTTATGGTATCCAAAGGAATTAAGCTTTGATCTCAAGGCCTATTCATATTCAAACTATGCTGGATGCTGCATTGACAGGAAAAGCACCTCAGGTAGCTGTCAAATCCTAGGAGGAAAATTGGTTGGATGGAGTGCTAAGAAGCAAAACTATGTGGCCATGTCATCAGCTGAAGCAGAATACGTTGCTACTGCCAGTTGTTGTACTCAAGTTCTCTGGATGAAAAGTCAATTGGCTGACTATGAGATCTTATATGATAAAGTGTCAATCTTCTGTGACAACATCAGCGTCATTGCCATCTCCAACAACCTTGTTCTTCACTCTCGAACTAAACACATTGTTATCAGGTATCATTTTATCAAGGATCACATAATGAAGGGAGATATTGAGCTGCATTTCGTACCCACTGAGCTGCAACTAGCTGACATTTTCACAAAGCCTTTGGCTGAACCTTCGTTCAATAGGCTAGTTGCTGAGATAGGGATGCTTAATATCTCAAAGCCTGTGGCTTGATAATTAATGTGTTCATTAAATGTCTGATTAAATATTAAATGTTTTTCACATGACACTAGATAGTTACTTTCCAAGTAAATGTAAAAAACATTACTATATTTAATTATTTCTTTTCCTTATAACGAGAAGACAAATAGTTTTGAAAGGTCAAGGGACCCACATGTGCAGTCTTTTTCCCACTACGCATTAAATGCGTTTGAATAACTGTTTCAAAATTTTGAATATAAATAGTGTCTCACGTTTCTTCTCACCTACCACTATTCTCATTTCTCACAATCTCATCTCTCTCTAAGCTTTCTCTCTCTAAACCCTTCCACCATTTTCGTTTTTCTTCACCCTAAATCCATGACGTTCCCAGTTCCTAAGGCTTCAAACGTCACCTTCGAACTTAATGAGAGCATCCTTGATTCTAACAACTCGATTGGATGGCTCAAATCTCCTAATGATTCCTACACATATCTGGTGAACTTTATGAATAATTGTGATGTAAGTGAAGCACTCACAAAAACCCCAACCGTCTTCTACCAAGAATACCTTAGGGAATTCTGGTATTCTGCTGAAGTCATTGACGCCACCATCACTTTTAGCCTCTCGTGCAATGAACACCCCTTCGCCTTCTCTCTCAAAGAATTTGCAAATGTGGCTGGGCTAAGACATGGAGATGAATGCCTGAAGGTTGTAGACAAAAAGGCTGTAATGGACGCCCTTGCCATACTCAAACCCATTCATGATGTAAACCCAACTCTCAGCCCTGCTGAAGTTCTTTCCAAGTCTCTCCTGAAGATCAAGTACTTTTCCCCTATGTGGCGTGTCCTCTTCACTTACATAGTCAAGTCCCTGGGTGGTATACAGGGTTCTCAAGACCATATGTCTTTTAATCACCAATCCATTGCTTTTAGGTTGATCTAGGGCACATACATTGATGTTGGAAGCATACGTTTCTCAAACCTCGTGGAAAAGCTCAAGGGACCAAATCAGGTCAGGGAGAAAAATATCTGTTATGTTCGCTTTCTTTCTCTTCTCTTCGAAATCCTGTTGGGTGACAGCTACTACAACTCTACTCTCACATCCCTGAAGCCTTATCGCATTACTGGAGCTATCTACAAGGAGATTGGACCTGAAGATGTCCCTGCTACTTCTCACATGCTGAACATCGCCAATAAACAACCTTCTGTTATGAAGTCCTTGCTCCCTTCCTCTGAGAAGGTGAATACCTTTGATGTGTCTAGAAAGGTTGCGTCTTTGACCTCTGGGCAGCACACCACGACGTCCAAGGCAACAACTGGCCCAACAGCCAAAGAAGAAGAAAAACCTATCTTCTTCCCACACCAAAACTGTTGCAAAGGCCAGGGTAAAGAAGAATGTGAACCTCTCATCCTCCTCTGTTACAGAGACTCCTGTGGAATCAGAGACTTCAGCTGACCAACAACGAGGGTCCAGCGTCTCGTTGTCAGCCGAGACAACAGGTAACCAGCCTAATTTTGCTGATATCGCACATTTAATCAGTCTTATCATTTTTAGAGGTCCACAAGCAGCCACTCTCAAATGTCTGTAGGTGAGTGTGGTGAAGTTAGGGTTATCCTCGACCCATAGGAGTCATTGTATGCACTTAGAAATCCTTAAGACTTCTGTACACCCTGTCTATGCACCAGGGAGTGATTCATTTGTGTTTATAAAGCACCCCGATGACCCTGCACCCTCTAGACAGTATTCAGGCAAACAAAAAACTGAATACATATATGTCTCGACCTAGAGTAGATGTACCTCTCACAGCCTCTTGGTTCCCTCAGAAAAAGAATTCCAAAAGTTTTACTTTTAGGGGAGCTAAATAATCATCCTCGGCTCTCCTAGGGACAGCGTTACAAGACGAACTTACCCTACATCTTTTTCACACTTAAAAAAATCCCAAAGGATTTATTCTTTCAGGGGGAGCTGCATCATCACCCTCATCTTTCCTAGGGGCAGCGTAACAGGCGATCTTTACCTACATATGTTTCACACTTCAAAAGAGTCCCAAAGGTTTCTTAACCTTTTGGGGGGGCTGAATAATCACCCCCAGCCTTCCTAGGGGCATCGAATGGCGATCCTTAACAACATATGTTTCACAATCAAAAGAGTCCCAAAGGTTTTAACCTTTTGGGGGGCTGAATAATCACACTCAGCTTTCCTAGAGGCAGCGAATGGCGACCATTAACCTCATGCTTTTCAATCTTAAAAGCATCCCAAGGATTTATCCTTTGGAGTGGCTGAATAATCACCCTCAGCCTCTCTGGGACAGCAAATTGGCGACCATTCCCCGTATTTATTTCACTGTTACTAATTTAAAACAACTTGCAGGCTGATGTTGTACAGCCAAAAATTGAATCTCTGGAGCAGCCAGATAAAGAAACTGATACAATGATTCAGGATCAGCCAAACGAGGAAGATCCCATGCCTGATGGTAAAGAGGATGTGCTCTCCTTAGTCGATGACTTCTCTGAACCTGAATCCATGCCTGATGATGAGATTCTCCCTGAGGGGATGATTGAGGAGGAGGATGATGAAGAAGATGATGACCAGCAATCTCTGTCTCCTCCAAAGGATATCGATGTGTCCACACCAGTTGTTGATACCACTCCTCATCCCAAGGAATTTGTAGTAACTCCCACCTCTGCCACTACAGTCTTCCAAAGACCTGCATATGATCCGACAACTGAATTCCTATTGTTTGATCATCCTACCCAAACCAACTTTGATATATTGCTAAGGGAGGATGATAATGCACAACAAAGTTAGAACATCCATGATCTTAAACCTAAACATCATCAATCAGATGGAACGCCTGTCAAGAAAGTTGGACATCATAAAATCTGAAATGCATTCTTTCACTGTCAACTTTCCAAGGATCATAACACAGGCGGTTAAGGATGCAGTCACTGAACCTATCAAAGATGGTACAAGAAACGAGTGTCCCAAGGACTTAGTCATTTGTCCACACGTCTCAAAGATCCCATCGTCACAGAGGTCCCTGCACTTTTCAATACTCATGAGTTAACAATGCATAAAGAGTTTGAAGCTATGCGAAACAGGCAAATTTTTCACACTAACTTTATCATTGATCGTGTTCATCGCAACACAAATGGAAATTGCAACCACTTGCTGAAATTTGACAGAGCTTCAAAGACCAGGCAACGAGAAATGGTTGCCTCTGTTGAGCAGGTTGCTAAGCACTTTCAGGCACGTTCATCCAAATGTCTAAAAAGACAGGCTGAACGTGAGGGGGAGAAGGAAAAGGTACTTAACCTTGAATCTGCAAAACAAAGCTCAGACTTTGCTGACAACGCTATCCCTTCACCTGTCCCTCTCCAAGTCATCACACCAGTAATTATACCTGATGATGAGGATGAAACTAAGGGGGAGCAACAGTCAAAGGATGGAGTTGATTCATTAAAATCCTTGACTTTAGTTAACACCAGCGAGGCTGTGGATGATGGTGAACCAGCTGCCAAGAAACTAAAGTTCACTGTTAGCTCCCTACCCAAAGCTGTACAAACACAAGCTCATATGGCTTTTCTTAAACGAGCTGAAGAGCTGAAAAACACAAGTGTGGTATCCTCTGTCTCAAAGAAATGAAAGGAAATAGTTATGGTAGACTCAGACGCCAAACTAAAGAAAATAGCTTCGATGCTAGAGACAGGAGGATCAACCACAGACACATCCCAATTCACAACCTTCACTGCTTCAAATGAGAATCCTCTAACACCTGAAGAAATTGAGAAACAGGCTATTGAATTCAAGAGGTTGAATGAAATCAAGAAAGCCAAAGAGCTTAATGATGAAACTCTGAGAAAAATGACTCCACTTCAAAGGGCGAAACAAAGGCAAAGGTTGAAAGAGATGGAAGTCAAACGCACAGAGGCACTGAATAAGGTAAAAGTTGATTATGATGCCTGTGTCAACAACAGGTTTGCACCTGGAATAATCAACAAGTTTAAGTATACCATTCACAAGTCTTTTAACACAACAAAAATGATTTTGTGGAGAGATAACCAACAGGCAAAATATGAATATCTTTGAAGACTTTAGGTTAAAGCAACTTGGCTTGACTGAATGGTTTGAACTTGAGGCTTTGGCTGCTAAAAGAACTGGACAGGCAAATTTTACTCTTCTTAAGACCCTCAAAGCTATGTTTAATTGGGTTAAAGAAACAGCAGCCAAGCTCAAGATAGATTCCCCACCACAGTTGTTTGAACAAGAACCTCCAAAGTTTGGAAAGAAAAGAAGAAGGATGACTCAATTTTCTAAGGAAACCTTCGTTATTGATGATGTTCAAGTGGATGGAATGCACAGGGATTTGGTATTACCAAATGGAATCATTGGTCCTATTGATGGTCAAACTTACACTGAGCCTGAAAGAGGTATGGCCTTCATGAATAGGGCTTGTCAATATGCATTCCAAAGGGAAGATGAGCTAGGATTAGCATCAACCATTCAGCTGGTCTATCTCAAAAAGGCACTTATAATCAACACAGAGTATTCCAAGGTATTTTCATAAGCTTTGTAGGCCGAATTGGATACTAGGACAGACTTAGCTGAAGCTGAAGAAAGAATAAAAAATGATGACTATTGAAGGATTTCACAACTGAATTTTACCTTCATGTTTTATTTCACTTTTGTATTACACTTGTAATTTCCTTTAAGTATTAATAAAATCATGAGGTATGTTTGTTAGATTTGTTATGAGTATGTTTTTTTTGGTAAAGGGATTTACCCCGGTAAATATATTAACCAAAAAACCAATGTTAAGTACAAATGGAATACGGCTGAAATATCATATTAACCTCAAGCCAAGAGCTTGATCAACAAGTGCTTAGGACAGGCCATAAACACAGCAACACTAAGCTAACATTCCAAATCGAAAACTAGTGTAATAAACAGCATTAGCAAACTCCAATAACTTGTTGATCAAGCACTTACTATGAGTAAGAAGAAGTTTTCATCTCACATACCTTAACTTAGATAGATCTAGTTGTATTTATGTTTAAATAGGGGAGATTGTTGGGAACCTAAGTTTGTTAGATTCCCTGTATCATAGATTTAAACACAAATCAAGCTGTTAGATAGTAACTTGCCTTTGCCTAGGAGGCAGGCAAGTATCGCAAGACTCACAGAGATTTAAGTCTTTGTGAGCAACCTCAGAGGAGTCCATGTCAGAGACATTGTCAAGGAAGTCGAAGATTACTTGAAGACATACTCATTGGCTGTGATGGATAACAGCCAAGATGTATCAGGGACTCTGAGGTGTTGAGGGTTAACAGGGGTGGCAATACCCTGTTAACACTCAGTACACTTTGGACATACCTTAGTGTGTACAAGACTATGAAGAAAAGGGAAACTGTGTCAGCTCTGTTTTCCTAAAGCATTGTGGCAGACTACCAAGAATAGAAGAGCATCTTGTGACAGAGGTCTGACAAGTGTATGTCTAGTGTAGTCATCATCAACCAAGTACTTGAGTCAACCTTGTACCACTATAAATAGGTTATGTAGCCTAGCATTAATGTTCAACACTTTGATAGAATTCACACATTAATGCTTAGAACTTATAGAACCAAACAGCTGCGACTGTGTTTGTAAGTTAGGTTTTAGTTTGTTCAAAGTGTGCACAACACATTGTCATCAAACGATGTTATCCATAACACTTGTAATTTTTTATTATACAATAATAAGTATTACGTTTGAAAAGTAATTACGTGTGTTAATTAGTTAAGTTTATTGTTTCAAGCATAGTTTAGGGACTTTCATAAATGATTAGTAGTTAAGATGAAGACAAAGATCTAGTGAAGTTAATGTATGTTCTTGGATGTATTCGTATGATTTGAGAGAGAAAGGAGATGAGAGAAATGAGATTGGATTTGCAAGAGAGAATGAAAAGGGTGTGTGTGTATGTTTTCGGCTTAAAGAAGAGAAAGAAGGACAAGGCAAAAAGGTGTGATTCCCTTGGTAAGAGTCATTGTGCCAAGTGTGACACTTTTCATTTCCTAGGCAACCCTTCTTCTTCCACATAGTGCATGTGTGTGTCGTGTAAGGCTAACCAAAAGAAAGGTGGGCTTTTTGTGGGCTTGTGTTGGGCTAGAACACAAAAAGAAAGGATCTTGGGCTAGTCCAAGAAAGTGTAGTATGCATATGATGTACACATATACATACACGGCTATGTATGCATAAAGTGACATTGTTCTCAAATTTTGTTAAATGGTATGTATACCTAATTAGTTATACATTTCATTACTTATTCTTCTAGTTTTTAAGTACATGATTTAAGCTATGTAACTTATTACAATAGAGATGGTTTGCAAAAGGTACAAGTACTTAATGGAGAAGTTAACACACATCTTAAAGAAATAAAACATATGAGAGAGTGTTCAAGGATTATCGGGTGAAACTTTATTACATTAAATCATGGTAAAATTATGGATTTTACAAATTTTGGATACTTTCTATTTTTGGGAACTTTCTATTTTTGGAAACTTACTATTTATGGAAACCTACTATTTTTTTTAAATTTACTTAGTATTACAATACAAGTATTAAATACACTAATACATGAATAATATACAATAGGACATTAGTATAACTACAGTTATCATAGTAAACAATAAAGCATGACATAATACGTATAACAAGCTAATAACACACGGAACCAGTAAAACACATGTAATTCAGACAACTCATACACGTCCATATTTCATATGTAGTGTTATACGTCGAGGCGGATTAGTCTTCATCGTTTCTGTTAGCTTCTACTGGACATAAGGTACGAATTTCCTGTCCTTCAGTAAGGACAATCTCTTCCTTCATTAGGATTTCCCGTATGTAGCCAACTGTTTTCCCCAGTAGTTACAGATTAAATGCTTATGTTTATTAGTTACCTTAGTCATATACATGCATGACCAGTTTCACCTAGTTATGGAGGTACCATAACCATAACCCTAGAGGCACTAGTGTTATGACTTCACCACGGCGGAGTGATAGCTCGTGGAGTCCCTTTTCAGTTATTTGGCCATTATATTATTATATTATCATGTGGGGCGTATGGGTGCATCCTAGTTACATGTTTCAGTCAGGATTTCATGGTGAACGTGGTGTGTGCCTTACATCCTTCACAAGGAGCTGATCCCTCCTACCCACTGACCAGTTAATTAGAAGCAACCTCTCTAATTGCATGATGAGGTCTCCCCTCCATGTATTCGTACATGTTGTTGACCTCATGACCTATATTGGCTATTATGGTACATTAACTAATACAGATTTTCATATGTAACATAAGCTATGTTATCAAAACTAAAACCAGTTAACATGACAAACAACTAGGTTTTCCAGGACTTATTCATTTCCGCTGCCATTCATCCTTTATACTCTTTATATGCTTCCATAGTCTATGTTTTCTATGCTTTATTATATATCCGTTCACTGAGCGTTATGCTCAGCCGTCTACTTTTCTATGTTCCCAAACGGCCGGTACCAAAGGACGCAAGTAGGAACTCTAGAGTATGTGCATTCGGATTGGAAGCTATTCGGCCTCTTTTACCTTATGCATTATTCCTACTTTATCATACCTTACTTCTTTTGTACATTGTTTAGTCCTCTCCATTTACATTACTTACATTGCTTGTGTGTGAGTTACTAGACTACCGAAGTTGGTTCTGGTATTTCTATTTATGGTTATGAATGTTTAGAACTTTACCTTGCATGCTTTGATGATACGCCATAATTTAATGTAGCACTCTATCCTGTTAAATGGGGTGTTACAAATATGGTATCAGAGCCCAAGGTTTCGACCTGTAGCTTTGTAAAAATGATCTGTGACTTACGGGTAGTCACTAGTGTCTTCCTAGAACTGACAGTTGGTTTTCATGCATTCATTCATTTTCATTTTATTTCATGCATTCATATCATTGTAGCAGGTTTATGACTAAGTAATGGTTGGTACAGGACTGGCCCGATTTAGTCGCATGTGCTTTTATCGAAAATTTTAACTTTGGGACCGACCCATTGGTGTCCCCGCGCCATGTCTTTTGTTTTTAGTGAACTGACCATAGGCATTCACTCCCGTTCATATAAAAGTTTTATAAACTGCATCATGCTTTTTTACATTGTTTCATGCATTATAAACTGCTTCTTTGATTTATACATTATTCATGCATTCTTTTGTTATCTCATTTCAGATTTATAATTTATGTTGCATTTTGTTGTTTAAACTGTCAAATGGTGAACAATCACAATACTCCAGATTTGACAGCATCTGTCAATGCAGCTCTGCAAGCCCTACTTCCCCAACTCGGCAATGAAATCAGGGATGAACTTCAGGTGGAATTCCAGGCTCATGGTAATCACAACAACCCTCCTCCTCCTCCAACGGTTACTCTTATGACTTGGTTGGAGAGATTCAACAAACAGCGACCCCGTTCATTTGAACAGACTAACAGCCCCAACGAGGCTGAAGCTTGGATTTCACACATTGGGAAGATTTTCGATGCAATGGGTTGTGATGGCGTCTACAAGGCAAGACTAGCTTGCTATAAGTTTGAAGGTATTGTGCTGCAATGGTGGAAATCGGTCAAGCAGTCCAACGGTGGTGACAATTGGGTTGCACAGCTGACATGGGACCGGTTTAAGGAGCTCTTCCTTAATCAGTACTTTCCACATGCTGAGTAAGAGAAGCTCAAGAGGGACTACCACAACATTCGGCAGATTGCTGGTGCAAACAACAATGAATTCATTCAAAGGTTTCTCCGGTTAGCAGGTTTTCTGGGTCCAACCCCAAGAACTGCAGCGGAGCAGGCTGAGAAGTTTTGCTAGGCACTTCGCACTTCGGTTGCCAACAACCTGGTATGTGCTACTTTAACTATAGTAGCACAGGTGGCCGATGCAGTTCGTAAGCTCGAGATGCTTACGGAACGAGAGGAGTTCAGTGATGACAGAGCATAGAAGAGGTATCTTCAATCACCAATTCTAAACAATTCATTTCCATCAGTATGATTCATTTCATATAAACCTCTGTTCAACAATATATATATTCTAGGCAGAAGACTGACGACTGTAAGCCTGTGGCCGCTCAGCAGCAAGCATCCAATGGAAACGGTCAGACTAATGACCGTTCTAGTTCTAAGAGGCGTGGCGGTAACGATAGTTACCGTAACAATGCTAACAACTCGAACAACAGCAGGTCCCTACATTAGCCTTCTTTCATGATGAACTATTTTATGTTATGGTATTCTGACACTCAACAATTGTTAATTCATGAACAATGGTAATGGCAGGGATCAGGACAGTAGGGGTTCACAGCCTTACCGTTCTACCTCATATAGTAAATTTTACACCTTCTATGTAATCATGTTTATGTACCACGATCATGTCTCATGCATGTAATCCTTAAACAGGCTCTCAGATAACTAGGACGCCTGCTAGAGGATTCACGCATCCTGTATGTCCTACTTGTTCGCGCAGACACTCTGGTATTTGTCGTTGAGGTACTGGTGGTTGCTTCAAGTGTCGCCAACAAGGACATCAGCAGAAGGACTGTCGCCAGGGTGAGACAGAAGGCACCTCTGGACACGCCGACACCAAGCCACCTCCTACTTTTGGTCGCGTGTTCACTACTACTCAAGATCAGGCAAATAAGACTTCAAGTACCATCACCGGAAATCTCTTTATGAATGGTTTGGCAGCATGTGCTCTATTTGATACTGGAGCGACGCATTCAGTCGTGTCTACTACTTTTGTTGTACGTGTTAGGATTTCCCTGATGCCATTAGATAATGCCTTATGCATTTCCACGCCACTTAGGGACTCTGTACGAATCACTCAAGTGAATAGAGATCTTCCCCTAGATATTGATGACAAGATCCGTAGAGTTGACGCACTTCCTTTGGACATGTGCGATTTTGACTTGATTTTGGGCATGGAATGGTTATCCAAACACCAGGCCACGATTGACTGCTACACTTATCGGGTTATCTTCGGTGATGTTAAATCCCCAGAGAACATATACCATGGTTTTCTGCCAGGGAGGTCAATACAGATTATTTCATCCATCGATGCGCGTGCGTTGCTATCACACGTCTGCCAGGGCTTCATAGCCAATATTCATGACATTACTGTCGAGTCTCCATCGATCCAAGATCATCCTATTATGTCAGAGTTTCCTGACGTATTTCTAGATGAACTTCCGGGCATACCACCTATTCATGAAGTTGAGTTTGGAATCGAGCTCATACCAGGTGCAGATGCAATTTCCAAAGCTCCTTACCGTATGGCTCCTATAGAGCTTAAGGAACTAAAAGATCAGCTGCAGGAACTTCTGGAACAAGGTTTCATCCGTCCCAATGCATCACCATGGGGTGCACCGGTACTGTTCGTGAAGAAGAAAGACGACAGCATGCGTTTATGAATAGACAATCGTGAGCTAAACAAGATCACGATCAGGAATCGTTATCCTTTGTCGCGAATTGATGACCTATTCGATCAACTTCAGGGCGCCATGCATTTCTCCAAGATCGATTTAAGGTCCGGCTACATAGTTTCTGGTTAAAGAGCATAATATCTCTAAGACTGCTTTCCGTATACGTTATTGGCACTACGACTTCGTATTCATACCATTCGGACTCACTAATGCACCAGTTGTCTTCATGGATTTGATGAACCGTGTCTTCTATGAGTTTCTGGACAAGTTCGTTATTGTGTTCATTGATGACATCCTGATTTTCTCCAAATCCAAGCAGGAACATAAGGAACACCTTCATACAATCTTACAGATTCTTCGTTAGAAGCAGCTGTATGCCAAGTTCTCTAAGTGTGAGTTCTGGTTAACCAAGGTGGCATTTCTGGGCCATATTGTATCTGTAGAGGGGATCACCATGGATCCTACCAAAGTTGAAGCTATCACTAAATGGCCGAGACCTACATCTACAACAGAAGTTAGAACTTTTCTGGGTTTAGCTGGCTACTACCGCAGGTTTGTAGAGAACTTTTCACAGTTAGCCTTACCTTTGACTAAGCTGATGAGGAAAGGAGAGAAATTCGTCTGGACGCAAGAGAGAGAGAAGAGCTTTGAAGATCCAAGAAGAAGTTAGTGACTGCACCTATTCTTACTCTCCCATCTGGCTCAGGTGGATTTCAGATATATAGTGACGCTTCTGGAAAGGGATTAGGCTGCGTTCTCATGCAACATGGGAAGGTTATTGCATGCGCATCACGACAGCTGAAACCATATGAAGAAAAATATCTTACTCACGATTTAGAGATTGCAGCAGTTGTTTTCGTTTTGAAGATCTGGAGACATTATTTGTATGGTGAATCATGTGAAATATTCATCGACCACAAGAGTCTCAAGTACATCTTCACCTAGAAGGAACTGAACATGAGACAGGGGAGATGGTTAGAGCTATTGAAGGACTATGACACCAACATTCAGTACCATCCTGGTAAGGCGAATGTGGTGACAGATGCTCTAAGCAGAAGGTCGGGTATGATTACGGGCATTTGGATTGTGAAGGAGATCATTCGTGAACTAGAGATGACTGATATTGAGTTTTATGTACGAGGACAGTACGGTTACTAGGCTAATCTTAGAGTGGGACCAGACTTACATTCTAGGATCAAGGAAGTTCAGAAGGACGATGGTGATATCTGGGCTATCATTCAGAACCTTGATCAGTAGATGGAGTCTCGTGTTGACGACGATGGTATCTTATGGCAGGGCACTAGACTAGTGGTTCCTGATGACTCTACTCTCAAGGAAGCTGTGTTAACTGAGGCTCACAGTTCTCCATTTACCATACTTCTTGGTTCTACCAAGATATACCACGACAGCAAGCAACACTTTTGGTGGAGTGGTATAAAGCAGGATGTTGCCACCTTCATTTCTAAGTGTATGATCTGCCAACAGGTAAAGATCGAACATCATCGAGCTAGTGGTTTATTACAACCATTAGATATTCCAGCATGGAAGTGGGACAAAATATCCATGGATTTTTTTACTGTTCTTCTGGTTACACAGAAGAAGAATGACGCTATCTGGGTCATTGTGGATAGGTTGACTAAATCTACTCATTTTCTGCCGATTCGCAAGGAGCATTCGGTCAGCAAATTAGCAGACACATTCCAGAGGGAGATCGTGAGACTGCATGGTACTCCATCAGAAACCATCTCTGATAGAGATGCCCGTTTCACATTATGTTTCTGGCAGAGTCTGCAGAAAGCTTGGGGCAGTAGACTTAAGCTCAACACTGTCTTTCATCCTTAGACCGACGGACAATGAGAATTTACCATTCAGACATTGGAGGACATGCTACGATCGTGTGCTCTAGAATGGTCAGGCAGCTGGGATGATTATAGATTCCTAGTAGAATTCGCATACAACAATAGCTGGCAAGCTAGCATCAAGTATGCTCCCTTTGAGATGTTGTATGGTAGAAAGTGTCGCGCCCTAATCTGCTGGGATCAAGTGGGCGAACGACTGCCTGAAGGTCCAGAGATGATTGAAGTGACCAATGAGAAGGTCGATGTCGCCAAGGCAAAGCTTCAGGAAGCTCGTGCTCGTCAGAAGAGCTATGCTGATAAACGTCGTAGAGATGTGTCTTTCAATGTAGGTGATCATGTTTTCCTCAAGGTATCACCTGCACGAGGAGTTAGACGTTTTGGAATCAGAGGGAAGCTCAGTCCTCGCTTCATCGGGACCGTTCAACATCATAGAACGCGTTGGTGAAGTGTCATATCGTTTAGCGTTACCGCCTCAACTATCATACGTTCACAACGTGTTCCATGTGTCCTTACTCAGAGGATACAACTATCACCTAGTTCATTTTGTCCAGTATCCACCTGATCTGATTCGATAGGATCTTTCATATGTCGAGGAACCCGAGAGAGTACTTGAGCGACAAGATCTTGTCTTGCGGAGGAAGACGATCCCTTTCATCAAAATCCTCTAGAGGGATCATCCTGAGCGGGAAGCCACTTGGGAGACGAAGGAGTCTATACGGACTTCTTACCCTCATTTCCAGTTCTAATTCGGGTATGTTTTCTTCCAGCTTACGTTTCTCCAATTCGAGGACGAATTGTTCTTTTAGAGGGTAAGAGTTGTAAAACCCGCATTAAAAACCAATTAACAGTACACGTGAACAGTAATATACGAAAACAAGATAAAATTTAAACTTTCCATTTATAATATTAATACACATGTCATGACAATAAATAACGAACAATCACGAATAATATAAATGTGACACGATCACGAATACCAAAATCACGAGTAATAATCAGGAACACGCACGTAAATTATTTAACACTCGAAAACTACGGGTTTACCCCATGTGGGCCCCATAGTCGTGGCAAGACAAGAGAAAGAGGCCAAGTGGGCCTTTTGGCCCAAAATCAATTTTATTAAAACCTATGGAGAATTATTTTTTCTCATATTTTAGGTTATAGAAATTTTGTCATCTTCCTCCTTTTTCCACCATAGCCGTCGGCCACCATCAAGAACAAGGGCAAACCCGGACAATTTTTGTGTTTGTTTAATTATTCGTGATCACCTAATCATTCTACACGCATTGGTATATTCAAAAACCTTTTCTTTTTATTTTGGTTTCTTATGATTTCTTGTTTAAAATTAATTAATCACATGAACATAAAAAGGAATAACTAGGATTAATTAATTTTGGTTAAGGGAATGTTTGGTTTGTGGTTGTGGTTCGGCCGAGACACCGAGACCCCCAAAGGGGGTGTTCGGTTTGTTTTAATCACCACCACCGAGACCATATAGGTCTCGGCTTGGTTTGGTGTTGGGTCGGCGCAACAAGGGAACCCCGACCATGGGTCGGGGTGTGTTTGTTTTCGGTTTATGTGGAGCCGAGACACCACCGAGACCCCAAGGGATGCTCGGTTGGTTTTGATTGATTGGACCCGAGACCAAAGGGACCCCAACTTCGAGTCGGGGTATATTTACATGTTTAGTTGATTATGTAATGTCAACCGAGATCCTTTTCAAGGTCTCGGTGGGACTTGTTTATAGCTTATTTGGTTCGGTATATATTAAATCATGAGCTCGGGATTCGGGTTTTTAAAAAAACTATTTTTATAAATCATGTCATATTAAACTTTAGGTTAATTAATTTATTAAAATTAATTCATGTATAACCTAAGGTAATTATACTTAGTCATTTTAGTTAAACATGTATTTTAATTAAAATCATATAATGTATAGTTTAATTAAATTAACTAGTTATTTAATTAAAAAACTATAACCATGATTTGTATTGTATTAATTTAACTTCACTTATTATTTATAATTCAGCTTAATTCTAATTATGGAAACTTAATAATTTTAGAAACTTTCTATTTTTGGGAACTTTCTATTTTTGGAAACTTACTATTTATGAAAACCTGCTATTTTTTTGAAAGTTACTTAGTATTACAATACAAGTATTATACTACACTAATACATGAATAATACGCAACAGAACATCAGTATAACTACAGTTATCATATTAAACAGTAAAACATGACAGAATACGTATAACAAGCTAATAACACACGAAACTAGTAAAACACATGTAATTCAGACAACTCATACACGTCCATATTTCTTATGTAGTGTTATCCGTCGAGGCGAATTAGTCTTCATCGTTTCCGTTAGCTTCTACTAGACATAAGGTGCGGATTTCCTGTCCTTCAGTAAGGACAATCTATTCCTTTACTAGGATTTCTCGCATGCAGCCAACTGTTTTCCCCAGTAGTTACAGATTAAATGATTATGTTTATTAGTTATCTTAGCCATATACATGCATGACTAGTTTCACCTAGTTATGAAGGTACCATAACCATAACACTAGAGGCACTAGTGTTATGACTTCACCACGACGAAGTGATAGTTCGTGGCGTCCCTTTTCAGTTATTTGGCCATTATATTATTATATAATCATGTGGGGCGTATGGGTGCATCCTAGTTACATGTTTCAGTTAGGATTTCATGGTGAATGTGGTGTGTGCCTTGCATCCTTCACAATGAGTTGATCCCTCCTACCCACTGACCAGTTAATTAGAGGCAACCCCTCAAATTGCATGATGAGGTCTCCCCTCCAAGTATTCATGCACGTTGTTGACCTCATGACCTATATTGGCTATTATGGTACATTAACTAATACAGATTTTCATAAGTAACATAAGCTATGTTTTCAGAACTAAAACCAGTTAACATGACAGACAACTAGGTTTTCCAAGACTTATTTATTTTCGCTGCCATTCATGCTTTATACGCTTTATATGCTTCCAAATTATATGTTTTCCATGCTTTATTGTATATCCGTGCACTAAGCGTTATGATCAGCCGTCTACTTTTCCATGTTCCCAAACGGCAGGTACCCAAGGACGCAAGTAGGAACTCTAGAGTATGTGCATTCGGATTGGAAGCTATTTGGCCTCTTTTACCTTATGCATTATTCCTACTTTATCATACCTTACTTCTTTTGGACATTTTTAGTCCTTTCCATTTACAGTATTTATATTGTCTGTTTGTGAGTTACTAGACTACCGATGTTTGGTTCTGGTATTTCTATTTATGGTCATGAATGTTTAGACATTTACCTTGCATGCTTTGATGATACGTCATAATTTACTGTAGCACTCTATCCTATTAAATGAGGTGTTACAATTATGGTATCAGAGCCCAAGGTTTCGACCTTTAGCTCTGTAAAAATGACTTGTGACTTACGGGTAGTCACCAGTGTCTTCCTATAACTGATAGTTGGTTTTCATGCATTCATTCATTTTCATTTTATTTCATGCATTCATATCATTGTAGCAGGTTTTTGACTAAGTAATGGTTGGTACAGGACTGGTCCTATTTAGTCGCATGTGCTTCTATCGAAACTTTTAACTTGTGGACTGACCCATTGGCGTCCCCGCGCCATGTCTTTTGTTTTGAGTGAACTGACCATAGGCATTCACTCCCGTTCATATAAAAGTTTTATAAACAGCATCATGCATTTTCACATTGTTTCATGCATTATAAACTGTTTCATTGATTTATACATTGTTCATGCATTCTTATGTTATTTCATTTCAGATTTATAATTTATGTTGCTTTTTGTTGTTTAAACTGTGAGATGGTGAACAATCGCAATACTCCAGATTTGACAGCAGCTGTCAATGCTAATCTGCAAGCCCTACTTCCCCAACTTTGCAATGAAATCAGGGATGAACTTCAGGCGGAATTCCAGGCTCATGGTAATCACAACAACCCTCCTCCTCCTCCACCGGTTACTCTTATGACTTGGTTGGAGAGATTCAACAAACAGCAACCCCGTTCGTTTGAACAGACTGACAGTCCCAACAAGGATGAAGCTTGGATTTCTCTCATCGAGAAGATTTTCGATGCAATGGGTTGTGATGGAGTCTACAAGGCAACACTGGCTTGCTATAAGTTTGAATGTGATGTGCTGCAATGGTGGAAATCGGTCAAGCAGTCCAACGGTGGTGACAATTGGGTTGCACAGCTGACATGGGACCGGTTTAAGGAGCTCTTCCTTAATCAATACTTTCCACATGCTGAGCAAGAGAAGCTCAAGAGGTACTACCACAACATTCGGCAGATTGCTGGTGAAAACAACAATGAATTCATGCAAAGGTTTCTCCGGTTAGCAGGTTTTCTAGGTCCAGCAACAGGAACTACTGGGGAGCAGGCTGAGAAGTTTTGCTGGGCACTTCACACTTCGGTTGCCAACAACCTGGTATGTGCTACCTTCACTACAGTAGCATAGTTGGCCGATGCAGCCCGTAAGCTCGAGATGCATAAGGAACGAGAGGAGTTCGGTGATGATAGAGCAGTGAAGAGGTATCTTCAATCAACAATTGTAAACAATTCATTTCCATCAGTATTATTCATTTCATATAAACCTCTGTTCAACAATATATATATTCTAGGCAGAAGAATGATGACCGTAAGCCTGCGGCCGCTCAGCAGCAAGCATCCAAGGGAAACGGTCAGACTAACGACCGTTCTGGTTTTGAGAGGCGTGGCGGTAACGATAGTTACCGTAACAACGCTAAGAACTCGAACAACAACAGGTCCCTACATTAACCTTCTTTCATGATCAACTATTTTATGTTATGGTATTCTGACACTCCAACAATTGTTAATTCAGGAACAATGGTAACGGCAGGGATCAGGACCGTACGGGTTCACAGCCTAACCGTTTGACCTCATCCGGTAAATTTTACACCTTCTATGTAATCATGTTTATGTACCACGATCATGTCTCATGCATGTAATCCTTAAACAGGATCTCAGATAACTTGGACGCCTGCTGGAGGATTCACGCATCCTGTCTGTCCTACTTGTTCGCGCAGACACTCTGGTATTTGTCACCGAGGTACTGGTGGTTGCTTCAAGTGTGGCCAACAAGGAAATCAGCAGAAAGACTGTCGCCAGGGTGAGATAGAAGGAACCTCTAGACACGCCGACACCAAGCCACCTCCTAATTTTGGTCGCGTGTTCACTACTACTCGAGATCAGGCGACTAAGACTTCAGGTACCATCACTGGAAATCTCTTTATGAATGGTTTGGTAGAATGTATTCTATTTGATACTGGAGCGACGCATTCAGTCGTGTCTACTGTTGGGTCGAATTATTGAGTTGATAAGTCAAAACACAACAAAATAAGAAGACAAGGACTACTTTTGCCAAAGTTACAAACTACAAGCCGTTGGAGTCTTTTTATTACTTTAGCTTTCTTTGTAAGCTATGTTTTCTAGTATATAAAGAAAACATAGGACGTAGGTTTTATTCATAACTCATATTCACAATGTAAACCTAAAGTGTGTGTCGCACTAGACGTGGGATTCAATGTATACACGTCTAGTGGATGTTTGTTATTAATATAATGAACATCCCATTTGTTTTAATTCGTGTTCTTTGTGCCCAAACACCTTGTCATGATCATTGTTCTTTTCCGCTATGTTATCATATGAACGATGATCAAACCTAGATATAATGGTTCATAACCATTGAGTCGAACGATTATAGGGATCAACAATTGGTATCAGAGCCTAAGGCTCTTGATATCTAGGTACGACGAGGTGTTCGTGTATCGTGAAGAAGAAAAATTCGTATTGAATTTTTCTGGACGTTTTTGTGTGCGCAGCAGTATTCAGAAGGTCATAACTTTTGATTGAACCGTTGGATCGTCACGAAATTTTAGATGTGTGTTCTACATACATAGATCTAAACATCCACCGGAGGGATTGTCGAGTTTTATCCCCAAGCAAAAGTTATTAAGCGTCGAAGTTGGCTGAAGGAAGATTTTCAGTTTTTCTACTTTCACATGAAATCATGAACTAGGGTTCTTCAAACCCTAGATCTATTTAAAACCAGGAAGAATTGATGTTCGTGGCTGTTAATTCAGGATCTATGGTTAATCTACAAACCCTAATTAGGGTTTCAGTGCTCAAATTCTAAACCTTAGATCGAGTTTATGAACAGAAACGATGGTCTTCACGTGATTGATGAACGAAGCAGCAGGTTGTGAAGGATTTTTGTCACGTTATTATGTTTGCTGCTATTGCTGTTGTTTATTCAACACTTATGCATTCACACGGTATAAGGGCCATGATTGGCAAAATTTTGAGATGTGAGAAACAAAGCAAGTTACGTTCTCTGTTGCATTCACACGGCCAAGAGAAACCCTAATATTTGTTATATTAAGTTCCAATCGTCTACATGCTACTCCATGGTAACATTAGGTTAGCTTGATTCTGATTGGATCTTAACCATGTGTTCACACGGTTACAAGGTTTTCATTGGACAAAGGATTTGTATTCACACGGTTATATGAATTGGTTATGTTCACACGATGTGATGAATGTGATTGGTCTAAAGGTTACGGATTGGAAACATTCATTATGGGGATTATAGATTATTCGTGGGACATAGAACATGAAAACAAATTCATTTGTTTCAACGTTGACAGAGTATAGTGCAACGCTGATAAGAGTTTGAACGCTGACAAGATTGAAGGTTGGCGCTGACGTTTGTTATTTAGGCGCTGACAGGAAGGGTTTCAACGCTGACAAGAAATAAGTCAACACTGTTAGGTTGACAGTGTTGTCCGATATATGTACTTCAACGCTGACACGTATTGTCCGATATTGGACAATACATCTGCCAAAGATATTGGACAGAAGAGATATTGGACAACACACTGTTTGCTGCTGTTAGAGAAAATGGGTACGTTTTAAGCACACAAAAAGAAGGTAAATACACACAAAAGGTACATGGAATCTCCGTTTTATTCAGAATATCAAGTTGATATTTATGGCTCGGATATATTGAAAGGGATTAATGATTTTAAAGCGAGTTAGCAATTATTCGTGGGAATTTGATGGATACTTAAACTATGTAATCGGGATAGCCTTGCAAAAGAGTTATTCAAATAACACTTTTACATATGGTATGAAGATGTTATTTCATTCAAATTTGTCATGAAGAAGTGTTAGCTTAAGGGGAAGAATTCTTATGGGAAGTTTGATGATTGAAGAAGATTTTCGCGAGTTTGTGTTCTATCATATCTTAAAGTCATGCACTTCCAGCCACTGACTTTAAAGGTAACTTGTTCGTGCTTTACATGGATGGTGATGAAGACTTGTCATAACACTTGAAGGAGTTACATTATCGTGCTCAGTGTCTCACAAAGGATGAGAATATTGACAAGGGATCGAGGTCTACTTATATTTTTTCTTCTTGTATAAGTTCTTCATCACATGGATAAACAAGACATGGAACATAGGTTTGTGGTATTCTACTTCTGCATCAAGACTACTTTATTTATTTTTCTTCAGGATCATTACACAGAGCTACTTTTGGAGAATCTTCAAGATTGCATACTTTCACATATTCCCTATTGATGTGTCAAAAAGGGGAAGAATATGTGCTATACTTAAGGGGAAGCTTCTTGGAGATCATGTACTACATACAAAGGATTTATGCTTAAGAGGAGTGTTTTGACATCATCAACTAGGGGAAGATTGTTGGGTCGAATTATTGAGTTGATAAGTCAAAACACAACAAAATAAGAAGACAAGGACTACTTTTGCCAAAGTTACAAACTACAAGCCGTTGGAGTCTTTTTATTACTTTAGCTTTCTTTGTAAGCTATGTTTTCTAGTATATAAAGAAAACATAGGACGTAGGTTTTATTCATAACTCATATTCACAATGTAAACCTAAAGTGTGTGTCGCACTAGACGTGGGATTCAATGTATACACGTCTAGTGGATGTTTGTTATTAATATAATGAACATCCCATTTGTTTTAATTCGTGTTCTTTGTGCCCAAACACCTTGTCATGATCATTGTTCTTTTCCGCTATGTTATCATATGAACGATGATCAAACCTAGATATAATGGTTCATAACCATTGAGTCGAACGATTATAGGGATCAACATCTACTACTTTTGTTGTACGTGTTAGGATTTCCCCGATGCCATAAGATAATGTTATATGCATTTCCACGCCACTTAGGGACTCTGTACGAATCACTCAAGTGTATAGTGATCTTCCCCTTGAATTTGCTGACAAGATCCGTAGAGTTGACGCACTTCCTTTGGACATGTGCGATTTTGACTTGATTTTGGGCATGGACTGGTTATCCAAACACCATGCCACGATTGACTGCCACATTTATCGGGTTATCTTTGGTGATGTTAAATCCCCATAGTACATACACCATGGTTTTCTACCAGGGAGGTCAATAAAAATTATTTCGTCCATGAAGGCGCGTGCATTGCTATCACACGGCTGTCAGGGCTTCATAGCCATTATTCATGACATTACTGCCGAGTCTCCATCGATCCAAGATCAGCCTATTGTGTCAGTGTTTCCTGGCGTATTTCTAGATTAACTTCCGGGCATACCACCTGTTCGTGAAGCTAAGTTTGGAATCGAGCTCATACCAGGTGCAGAGCCAATTTCCAAAGCTCCTTACCGTATGGATCCTATAGAGCTTAAGGAACTTCTGGAAAGAGGTTTCATCCGTCCCAGTGCATCGCCATGCGGAGCAACGGTACTGTTCGTAAAGAAGAAAGACGACAGCATGCGTTTATGTATAGACTATCGTGAGCTAAACAAAATTACGATCATGAATCGTTATCCTTTGCCGCGAATTGGTGACCTATTCGATCTACTCCAGGGCACCATGCATTTCTCCAAGATCGATCTGAGGTCCGGCTACCATCAGTTACGGGTTAAACAGCAGGATATCTCTAAGACTGCTTTCCGTACACGTTATGGGCACTACGAGTTCGTAGACATACCATTCGGACTCACTAATGCTCCAGCTGTCTTCATGGATTTGATGAACCGTGTCTTTCATGAGTTTCTAGACAAGTTCATTATTGTTTTCATTGATGACATCCTGATTTTCTCCAAATCCAAGGAGGAACATGAGGAACATCTTCGTACAGTCTTACGGATTCTTCGTCAGAAGCAGCTGTATGCCAAGTTCACTAAGTGTGAGTTCAGGTTAACCAAGGTGGCATTTCTGGGACATATTGTATCTGTAGAGGGGATCACCATGGATCCTACCAAGGTTGAAGCTATCACTAAATGGCCGAGACCTACATCTGCAACAGAAGTTAGAAGTTTTCTGGGTTTAGCTGGCTACTACCACAGGTTTGTAGAGAATTTTCACGGTTAGCCTTACCTTTGACTAAGCTGATGAGGAAAGGAGATAAACTCGTCTGGACGGAAGACCAAGAGAAGAGATTTGAAGATCTTAAGTAGAAGTTAGTGACTGCACCTATTCTTACTCTCCCATCTGGCTTAGGTGGATTTCAGATATATAGTGACGCTTTAAGAAAGGGATTAGGATGTGTTCTCATGCAACATGGGAAGGTTATTGCATACGCATCACGATAGCTGAAACCTTATGAAGAAAACTATCCTACTCATGATTTAGAGCTTGCAACAGTTGTTTTCGTGTTGAAGATCTGGAGACATTATTTGTATGGTGAATAATGTGACATATTCACCGACCACAAGAGTCTCAAGTACATCTTTACCTAGAAGGAACTGAACATCAGACAGAGGAGATGGTTAGAGCTATTGAAGGACTACGACACCAACATTATGTACCATCCTGGTAAGGCGAATGTGGTGGCAGATGCTCTATGCAGAAGGTCGGGTATGATTGCGGGCATTTTGATTGCGAAGGAGATCATTCGTGACCTAGAGATGACTGACATTGAGTTTTGTGTACGAGGACAGTACGATTACTGGGCTAATCTTAGAGTGGAACCAGACTTAAGGAAGGTTAGAAGGATGATGGTGATATCTGGGCTATCATTCAGAACCTTGATCAGCAGACGGAGTTTCGTGTTGATGACGACGGTATCTTATGGCAGGGCACTAAACTAGTGGTTCTTGATGACTCTACTCTCAGGGAAGCTGTGTTGACTGAGGCTCACAGTTCTCCATTTACCATACATCCTGGTTCTACCAAGATGTACCACGACATCAAGCAACACTTTTGGTGGAGTGGTATGAAGCAGGATGTTGCCACCTTCATTTCTAAGTGTATGATCTGCCAACAGGTGAAGATCGAACATCAGCGAGCTAGTGGTTTATTACAATCATTAGATATTCCAGCATGGAAGTGGGACAAAATCTCCATGGATTTTGTTACTAGTCTTCCGGTTACTCATATGAAGAATGACGCTATCTGGGTCATTATGGATAGGTTGACTATATTTTCTTATTTTCTGTCGATTCGCAAGGAGCATTTGGTCAGCAAATTAGCAGACACATTCCAGAGAAAGATCATGAGACTGCATGGTACTCCATCAGAAATCATCTCTGACAAAGATCCTCGTTTCACATCACGTTTCTGGCAGAGTCTACAGAAAGCTTGGGGCACCAGACTTAAGCTCAGCACTGCCTTTCATCCTCAGACCGACGGACAGTCGGAACGTACCATTCAGACATTGGAGGACATGATGCGATCGTGTGCTCTAGAATGGTCAGGCAGCTGGGATGATTATATATTCCTAGTAGAATTCGCATACAACAACAGCTGGCACGCTAGCATCAAGTGTGCTCCCTTTGAGATGTTCTATGGTTGAAAGTGTCGCGCCCCAATCTGCTGGGATCAAGTGGGCGAATGACTGCTTGAAGGTCCAGAGATGATTGAAGTAAACAATGATAAGGTCGTTGTCGCCAAGGCAAAGCTTCAGGAAGCTCGTGTTCGTCAGAAGAGCTATGCTGATAAACGTCGTAGAGATGTGTCTTTCAACGTAGGTGATCATGTTTTCCTCAAGGTATCACCTGAACGAGGAGTTAGACGTTTTGGAATCAAAGGGAAGCTCAGTTCTCGCTTCATCGGACCGTTCAATATCATAGAACGCGTTGGTGAAGTGTCATATCGTCTAGCGTTACCGCCTCAACTATCATACGTTCACAACGTGTTCCATGTGTCCGTACTCAGAGGATACAACTATCACCCAGTTCATGTTGTCCAGTATCCAATTGATCAGATTCGAGAGGATCTTTCATATGTCGAAGAACCCGAGAGAGTTCTTAAATGACAAGATCGCGTCATGCGGAGGAAGACGATCCCTTTCGTCAAAATCCTCTGGAGGGATCATCTTGAGCGGGAAGCCACTTGGGAGACGGAGGAGTCTATACAGACTTCTTACCCTCATTTCCAATTCTAATTCGGTATGTTTACTTTCAGCTTACGTTTCTCCAATTCGAGGACGAATTGTTCTTTTAGAGGGGAAGAGTTGGAAGACCCGCATTAAAAACCTATGAACAATACACGTGAACAGTAATATACGAAAACACGGTAAAATTTAAACTTTCCATTTATAATATTAATACACGTGTCATGATAATAAATAACGAACAATCACGAATATTATAAATGTGACACGATCACGAATACCAAAATCACGAGTAATATTCAGGAACACGCACGTAAATTATTTAACACTCGAAAACTACGGGTTTACTCCATGTGGGCCCCATAGCCGTGGCAAGACAAGAGAAAGAGGCCAAGTGGGGCTTTTGGCCCAAAATCAATTTTATTAAAACCTCTGGAGAATTATTTTCTCTCATATTTTAGGTTACAGAAAATTTTGTCCTCTTCCTCCTTTTTCCACCATAGCCGCCGACCACCATCAAGAACAAGGGCAAACCCAGACAATTTTTGTGTTTGTTTAATTATTCGTGATTACCTAATCATTCTACACGCATTGGTATATTCAAAAACCTTTTCTTTTTATTTTATTTTCTTATGATTTTATGTTTAAAATTAATTAATCACATGAACATAAAAAGGAATACCTAGGATTAATTAATTTTGGTCAAGGAAATGTTTGGTTTGTGGTTGTGGTTCGGCCGAGACACCGAGACCCCCAAAGGGGGTGTTCGGTTTGTTTTAATCACCACCACCGAGACCATATAGGTCTCGGCTTGGTTTGGTGTTGGGTCGGCACAGCAAGGGAACCCCGACCATGGGTCGGGGTGTGTTTGTTTTTAGTTTATGTGGAGCCGAGACACCACCGAGACCCCAAGGGGTGCTCGGTTGGTTTTGATTGATCGGACCCGAGTCGGGGTATATTTACATGTTTAGTTGATTAAGTACTGTCAACCGAGATCCTTTCCAAGGTCTCGGTGGGACTTGTTTATAGCTTATTTGGTTCGAGATATATTAAAACACGGGCTCGGGATTCGGGTTTTTATAAAAACTATTTTTATAAATCATGTCATATTAAAATTTAGGTTAATTAATTTATTAAAATTAATTCATGTATAACCTAAGGTAATTATACTTAGTCATTTTAATTAAACATGTATTTTAATTAAAATCATATAATGTATAGTTTAATTAAATTAACCGGTTATTTAATTAACCAACTATAACCATGACTTGTATTGTACTAATTTAACTTCACTTATTATTTATAATTCAACTTAATTCTAATTATGGAAACTTACTAATTTTGGAAACTTTCTATTTTTGGGAACTTTCTATTTTTAGAAACTTACTATTTATGGAAACTTACTATTCTTTTAATGTTACTTAGTATTACAATACAAGTATTATAATACACTAATACGTGAATAATACGCAACAGAACATCAGTATAACTACAGTTATCACAGTAAACAGTAAAATATGACAGAATACGTATAACAAGCTATTAACACACGGAACCAGTAAAACACATGTAATTCAGACAACTCATGCACGTCCCTATTTCTTATGTATTGTTATCCGTCGAGGCGGAATAGTCTTCATCATTTCCGTTAGCTTCTACTGGACATAAGGCACAGATTTCCCGTCCTTCAGTAAGGACAATCTCTTCCTTCATTAGGATTTCCCGTATGTAGCCAACTGTTTTCCCCAGTAGTTACAGATTAAATGCTTATGTTTATTAGTTACTTTAGCCATATACATGCATGACCAGTTTCACCTAGTTATGGAGGTACCATAACCATAACACTAGAGGCACTAGTGTTATGACTTCTCCAAGGCGGAGTGATAGCTTGTGGCGTCACTTTTCAGTTATTTGGCCATTATATTATTATATTATCATGTAGGGCATATGGGTGCATCATAGTTACATGTTTCAGTCAGGATTTCATGGTGAATGTGGTGTGTGCCTTGCATCCTTCACAAGGAGTTGATCCCTCTACCCACTGACCAGTTAATTAGAGGAAACCCCTCTAATTGCATGATGAGGTCTCCCCTCCAAGTATTCATGCACGTTGTTGACCTCATGACCTATATGGGCTATTATGGTACATTAACTAATACAGATTCTCATAAGTAACATAAGCTATGTTTTCAGAACTAAAACCTGTTAACATGACAGACAACTAGGTTTTCCAGGACTTATTCATTTCCGCTGCCATTCATTGCTTTATACTCTTTATATGCTTCCATATTATATGTTTTCATGCTTTATTGTATATCCGTGCACTGAGCGTTATGCTCAGCCGTCTACTTTTCCATGTTCCTAAACGGCAGGTACCCAAGGACGCAAGTAGGAACTCTAGTGTATGTACATTCGGATTGGAAGCTATCCGGCCTCTTTTACCTTATGCATTATTTCTACTTTATCATACCTTACTTCTTTTGGAAATTGTTTAGTCCTTTTCATTTACAGTACTTATATTGCTTGTGTGTGAGTTACTAGACTACCGATGTTTGGTTCCGGTATTTCTATTTATGGTCATGAATGTTTAGACATTTACCTTGCATGCTTTAAGGATACGCCATAAATTACTGTAGCACTATGTCCTATTAAATGGGGTGTTACAGTTTTATTTATTTACAGGTTCTCCTCCACACTTAAGGTAAAAAGTGGGGGATAAAATACGGATTGCCTTCCAAATAGCGCTAAGTTTTGAGTCTTCAGCCAGACTCGGCTACTCGGTTTTATTTCAGAAAGAAGAGGATTTCTTCTTCATCGAATTCATTACAACTTTCTTCTTCGTGGTATAGTTTGATTCTATGTCCATTGACAATGAAAGTGGTATTGTCTCTATCGTAGAGTTCAACATATCCAGACGGATATTGGTGTTTTACTGTGTAAGGTCCAGTCCATCTTGATGTAAGCTTAGGTTCCTTGAATTTATGTTTCGAGATAAAGAAAGTACTTTCTCTCCATGTTTGAAATCTTTTCTTTGTTGCAGTTTGCGATCATGCCACACTTTGGTTCGTTCTTTGTATAAACGTGAACTTTCATAAGCTTGATGTCGAAATTTATCTAACTCATGTAGTTTAAAGATACGTTTTTCTCCAGCTGCAATAAGATCAGGGTTACATTTCTTAAGCACCTAATTTGCACGATGTTCAATTTCTATTGTTAAGTGGCATGTTTTTCCATACAAGAGCTTATGCGGTGTGGTTTCAGTTGCTGTTTTGAAAGCGGTACGAAAGGCCCATAGAGCATCTTCTAATTTCTTAGACCAACAAACAGGGTTGTTTTGAACGGTCTTTACAAGGATTCGCTTAAGTGCTCTATTAGTGTTTTCAACTTGGCCCCTCGTTTGAGGGTGGTAAGATGTGGAAAATCGATGGTTTACTCCATATCTTTTCATGATTTTTTCCATGAGTTTGCTACAGAAATGAGTTCCTCTGTCGCTTATTAGTGCTTTTGGAATTCCAAAACGACAGAACAGTTTCTTTAAGAATGCTATAACGACTCTTGCATCGTTAGTTTGCAATGCTTGAGCTTCGGCCCATTTCGATACATAGTCGACGGCGACTAAAATATATTCACATTTATAAGATTTAGGAAATGGTCCCATGAAGTTGATACCCCACACGTCAAAGATTTCGCAGACTTGGATATTATTAACAGGCATTTCATCTCTTTTTGTAAGATTTCTAGTCCTTTGACATACTTCGCATAATCGTACTAAGGTATGAGCTTCACGAATAATCGTTGGCCAGTAAAAGCCAGCGTCGAACACTTTTTTAGCGGTGGTGTTCGTTGCATAATGTCCTCCGGTCGGTCCGTAGTGACATTCCTCGAGAATTTTTCGAGATTCGGATCCGGAATACAACGTCGGATCATTCCATCGGAACAGATTCTAAACAGGTGGGGATCGTCCCAAAAGTATTTATTAAGTTCAGAAAAGAATCTTTTCATTTGTTGATATGTAATTTCTAACACCCCGAATTTACATTGCGCAGCGGAAATACACAATTGGGTGCTAGACACAAGCATCATCACACAAGATATATTGAACGACTCAAAAGTGAGACGTTTACACAAAATATAAAGAAGATTTTCATAAAAGGTATAAAACATAAATTTCATCCCATGATTGTACTGACACGACACCAGAGTAAAGCATTTAGTCCCCATGGATCTCGACCCACAACCAACAAGTTTAGTGAAGTACATCAACGTAAAGTAAATTGATCAATAGTAAAAGGTAGAAACAGTTTTTAGACCAACATTCTTCCAAAAGCCAAGCCACAACCTCCACAGCAAAGATCCATGCTCCATCACTTCCTATTAGCTGAAATACATGCATAAAACGAGTCAACAATAATGTTGAGCGAGTCTATAGGTTTATCAAATCAAATTTGAACACAAGAAGAAAATCAATCATAATCATTTATAGAATTGTCGTACACACAATCTATATTCAAGGCAATAATAATAATATTAATAAACATTGTATTTAAGCTCATGACACCGACCCCTTAACCAAAGAGTCACCAACGCCAAATGCCGGCATGACTAGAATAAAACCATGGCCCCTCTAGGGTATCAGTTGCGAGAATACCACAATCTTATTCACGTAAAATTATCCTTCCCAACGGGTTACTCAACGTAATGCACTGGTCTCAGATAGGGTGGTCAACCCAATAGTACTATCATTAGAATAAGCGGCTATTCCTGACTCACAACATCAAGTCAGAAGATAGTTAACGGCTTATGAATTTCGGGTCTTTAGCAACAAGTTACTCATTACAATGAATTCAACTTTAGGCAACATTCGGGTCCAACAATTACTCATGACTTGTGTTCATTTATTTTCAAATAGCATGTATCCCCCTCGCGGGTATAAAAAATTTAGTAGCTAGCATAAGAAGCAAGGCTACAGACTCACCTTAGTATAAAAGATCTAGCGAGATGATCGTCGATGATAATGGATTCCTTTCAAACACGAGAACCGCTACCTATCAAATAAGGCGCGTTCATTAATAATGACTCGAGAAATAAATAATACATAACAACATCAAAATCAAACTCATAAAGTCACAATATACTCGAGAGAAAACGATATAAATAACTTCATTATACTTTACTACAAACTTACTTTACCATTTTACACTTTTAACAAAATCCGTAGGTACATACTACGTGTACTAGCTTATTTACCCCTTTTAAACTTGTCAAACGTTTATGAAAAGACTCGATAAACTAACTTACTATATATAGAAAGTCCTCCTACAAGTTTATCAAATGAAATTACTTTTAAAGTCCTTTACCCGACTCATTTTCAAACTACAAAATCCGGACAGATTTACGTTAATTTTTCATACAACCGTTTTAACTTATTTAAACGACTCCGTTTACAAAACCCACACTCGGGTTTTAAAGTAAACTCAACCTATAAGGTAAACACCTCATTATCAGTAGGTTACATATTTCAAAACTTCAATTTAGAGTCCCCGAGATTCGATCCAAATATCGACAACAACTATTTGTAGTGCCGATACTCGTCTCCCGGTACACGATCATTCAAAACATCATAACTTCGTGCTCGTTTGGAGCTAGAAGCTCTACCTTATATCAAATTGAAGCTAATAAAATTATCTACAACCCAAGGCTATAAGTTAAGCCATTTTCAAAACATAAAAATTCGGATTTTACAGTTTACTTACTGTTATAAAATGACTACCAAAATCTTGTACAAAATCAACTTTTTGATCAAAACCAACCATAGAAATGATTATTCATATACCCTAACATCAACATATATGAACCATAACATCTAAATCATCATCAAAATTAAAACCATTGAATCAAAATGAAATTTTTAACAAGATTCTTGCATCAATCACCATTGATCATGGCAAGAACACCATGCATGATCATGGTTTCTACCTACCAACATCAAAAAAATAAAAATGCCTTGCATGTGTAAAATTCTTACACCAATGTGATCCTTGATCAATTCTAAGAGTGGGTCTATGATTAGTTTAGCTCAAATCATCCTCAAAGTTGAGTTAAATTGAAAATTGTATGTGTTTGTGATGGTGGGTGGTGTTTCGGCAAATGAGAGAGAGAAAGAGAAGATGGTGAAAATTTTTGAGTGGAAATTGTGTGTGTGTGTGTGTGTGTGTTTGTTTAATCTTTATATATAGTGGTGGAGGGACCTTGGTTGCAATTTTGCAATAGTTGTGGCTAAAATGAAAATAGTTAGCTAAAAAGCGGGAAATAACTATTAGTTAATTTTCAAAATATTTACGGGGCTCGGGTTTCATAAAGATACTTTTAAAAATTTAAAACGTACCTCAAAAATAGTAATATCGACTCTCGACTCGACTTAACACGTCATTTAAAATAAAACCTCAAAAATTTCAAAAATAATCGTAAAATAAGATAAGCAATGACCTCGGTTTTGGTTTGTCACATCCCCCCCTTCTTAAAAGAAGCGACGTCCGCGGCGCTTAATCATTCCTAAACAAATGAGGATACTTGTCCTTAAAGAAATCCTCACGTTCCCACGTAAACTCTGGCCCACGTCTAGAGTTCCATCTCACTTTCACAATCGGAATCCTACTATGCTTCAACTTCTTAACTTCCCTATCCATTATCTCTACAGGTTCCTCTATTAAATGCAACTTATCATCAAGTTGAATTTCCTCTAATGGAATCACCACATCCCTTTCAGCTAAACAGTTTTTCAGATTAGACACATGAAAAGTATTGTGAATCGCCTTAAGCTCATCAGGCAACTCTAACTTATAAGCCACCAATCCAATCCTTTGGATAATCTTAAATGGTCCAATAAATCTCGGGCTCAACTTTCCTCTCTTTCCAAAACGAATTACTCCTTTCCATGGAGATACTTTCAACATAACCATGTCTCCTACTTCAAACTCCAATGGTTTCCTTCTGTTATCAACATAACTCTTTTGTCTACTTCTGGCAGATAACAAACGTTTCTTAATTTGTACAATCTTTTCAGTGGTCTCAAATATCATTTCAGGCCCAGTCAATTGACTTTCTCCTACCTCACTCCAACACACTAGTGATCTATACTTACGTCCATACAAAGCTTCAAATGGAGCGGCTTTAATACTAGCATTATAACTATTATTGTACGAAAATTCAACCAATGGCAAATGCTTATCCCAACCATTTCCAAAGTCAATCACACATGCACGAAGCATATCCTCTAACGTTTGAATCGTTCTCTCACTTTGTCCATCAGTTTCCGGATGATATGCTGTACTTAAACATAACTCCGTTCCCATCGCTTTCTGCAAGGACTTCCAAAATTCTGAAGTAAACCTACTATCACGATCAGAAATAATCGACAAAGGAACACCATGTCGACAAACAATCTCCTTCACATACACTGTTGTTAACTTCTCCATACTATCTGTCTTCTTCATTGGCAAAAAGTGGGCAGACTTAGTCAATCTATCTACAATCACCCATATCATATCACTACCATTTGCAGTCCTTGGCAAACCTGTCACAAAATCCATTGTAACCTTCTCACATTTCCACTCAGGAATCTCAGGTTGCACTAACAATCCAGACGGTTTCTTATGTTCAGCCTTCACCTTCGCACAAGTTAAACACTTATTAACATACTGTGCTATATCTGCCTTCATATTCGGCCACCAATAAACTTTCTTAAGATCTTGATACATCTTGTCCGATCCAGGATGTATTGAATACTTCGACTTATGAGATTCATTCATCACCAAATCTCGCACCCCTAACGAATCTTCCCCAGACAGACACAACAGTAACCAAATCCTATTCTTAAAATACCTTAATCCATTCGACCTTATTTCAAACAACGGCTTCAACATTCTACCCAAATTTTCTGCCTCAACGTTCTCTTCCTTCAAACCATTAGTTTGGGCTTTCAATATCGCTTCTGTCAAATCAACACTTTCCAACATTGCCAAAGCTCTAACTCTTATAGACTTATCTCTTTCCTTTCTTCTAAGTGCATCAGCTACCACATTCGCTTTACCAGGATGGTAACAAATCTCGCAGTCATAATCACTAAACAACTCAACCCATCTCCTTTGCCTCATATTCAATTCCTTTTGATCTAAAATATACTGCAAACTCTTATGATCAGTGAAAACCACACACTTGGTTCCATACAAGTAGTGTCTCCACATCTTTAAAGCAAAAATCACAGCCCTAAGTTCTAAATCATGCGTAGTGTAATTCTCTTCATGCTTCCTTAATTGTCTTGATGCATACGCTATTACTTTCTCCCTTTGCATCAATACAGCTCCAAATCCTTTATGAGACGCGTCATAGTACACTACAAAATCCTCAGATCCTTCTGGCAAAGACAATATCGGCGCAGAACACAACTTATCTTTCAACATACTAAATGTAGATTCCTCTTCCAATCCCCATTCAAACACTCGATTCTTTTCTGTAAGCTTAGTCAACGGCTTAGCAATTAACTAAAACTTCTCGATAAACCTTCTATAATACCCAGCCAAACCAAGAAATTGGCGAACTTCAGTCGGCGTCTTCGGCACTGACCAATCCTTAATTGCCTCAATCTTAGCAGGATCCACACGAACACCTTCACTATCAATCACGTGCCCAAAAAATTGCACTGATTTCACCCAAAATTCACACTTAGAGAATTTCGTATACAGCTTCTCCTTCTTCAACAATTCCAAAATTGTTCTCAAATGCTTCTCATGTTCCTCTTCACTCTTGGAGTAAACAAGAATATCATCAATGAATACGATAACAAACTCATCCAAATACGGCTTGCATACACGATTCATCAAATCCATACATACAGTAGGCGCATTTGTTAACCCAAAACGCATCACTTGAAATTCGAAATGTCCATATCGAGTACGGAAAGCTATTATAGGAATATCTTCTTCCCTAACTCTCAGTTGATGATACCCAGACCTCAAATTGATCTTCGAGTATACACAAGAACCTTGCAACTGATCGAACAAATCATCAATCCTCGGTAGTTGATATTGATTCTTGACAGTCAATTTGTTAAGCTCTCTATAATAAATACACATTCTAAAAGAACCATCTTTCTTCCTAACAAACAAAACAGGCGCACCCCACGGCGACGATCTCGGTCTGATAAATTCCTTATCCATCAAATCCTTCAATTGATCAGATAATTCTTTCATCTCAGATGGAGCTAAACGATACGGTGCACGAGCAACAGGTGCAGCACCCGGTACTAAATCAATACGAAACTCCACTTCACGATGCGGCGGTAATCCTGGCAATTCCTCAAGGAAAACCTCAGGATACTCTCTAATCATAGGCACATCCTTTAATTTCCTTTCATTCACACCATCATTACTTATTTGTGCAAGAAACACGTCACAACCTGCTTCTATATACCTCATCATCTTTAAACAAGAAACAACTCTCAAACGATAAGTACATTCATCACCTTTCACAATCAATACCCTATTCCTTAGCGGTATTTGAACTAATATTTCTCCACAAACAATTACTGCACCATTACCAACTAACCAGTCCATTCCAATAATCACGTCAAAAGATCCTAACTCTATGGGCATCAAATCAATACTAAACACATAATTACCTAACTTCAAGGAACAACCTTTCAGTATAGAACTAGTGCTTACAACCTTACCATCAGCTAACTCCACATTATAACTAGTTGTCAATCTCACTGGTTCTCTATCCAATAGCTGACTGAATCTAACATCTACGAAACTTCTATCGGATCCAGAATCAAATAACACACTAGCATAACAAGCATCAACTAAGAACGTACCATTCACTACATTCGGCCCTTGAGGTTTGTTAGAATCTCCCACGACATAGGCTAGAGCAACAATCCCAGCAGCAACATTGCCTCCCTGTCGTATGCCAACCCTCGGACAGTTCACTTGCTTATGTCCACGGCCTCCACATCCAGAACAGTAAACTACCTTAACAGCATTGGCCCTAGTGGCTACACCCTTGTTTATATAATCTGCCATCTTATGTCCGGCCTTCCCACACTTGTTGCAAGCAGGTGGACAATTCCCAACATGATACAGATTACACCGACCACACTTCAGATTCACCATGTTGCCTTGATTTCCTATGGCAGCATGAATACCAACATTCCTTCTCAAATTATATTGTTGATTCCTATTCGGTCCTTGGTTATTTTTATTACGATAACCACCTCGATTCTGCCTTTGGCTTGAGTGTGCAGCTTCCCACTTTCTCTTATTCCCCTCAGCAATACTATCTTTTCGATCCTGCAGCTTTACATCCATTAAAGCATGAGCCATTTGAACAACTTCATCAAATGACTTGTGTTTCGACGAAGTAGTTTCTCCTTTGATATTACTAGATAAACCCCTAATATAATGCTTCATCTTCTTACGATCATCAGCAAACGCATCAGGACACAACAAACATAAATCAGAAAATCTCCTTGTATAAGCTACAATATCATTGTTCCTCAGCACCAAATGCCTCAATTCATCTTCCAACTGACCTAACTCTTCCTCAGGACAAAACTTAGCAGTCAACAGTCCCTTGGTCACAGTCCATGTTCTAGCATTAGCTTCAACCAACCCCACAGTAGCTACTTGACCATTCCACCAACTCAATGCATCATCCTGAAAAGTAGCTGCAGCAAATTTCACCTTACTAGCTTCTGAACATCCACTGATTTCAAAAGTACTTTCAATCTTCTCAATCCACCTCCTTAATTCCAATGCACCACCAGTACCACGAAATTGGGTAGGTCCACATTTCATGAAACTAGCATAAGAACATTCCTTCTGAACCTGCTGAACAACAGCATTACCTCCAACTTGTCCCGCAACATTTCCTCCTGCTTGTTCATCAGCATTACCTCCAACCTGATTTTCAACATTCCCTCCAACCTGACCAGCAGCATTTCTATTCTCAGCCTCTTGGTTCCTCGCAGCACGTTCAGCTTCCAAAGATCTAGCAATAGCTTGCTCAATCATGGTATTAACAGTAGCAGTCGTCAATTTAGGCGGCATGTTTACAGGAAACTAACCAAACAATAATTTAGTAAAGTCAGAAAATGCCTCCCAACTCCTTCCTGTATGACCATAACAGAAAAAGAACAAGTAAGTATTCATATCAAGATAAGAAGAAGGAATTCTCTATCAAGATGTAACATGGATACTACATGCACCAACAACACAATTCACAATGAATCATTAACCAATTCACACAAGAACTAATAAGACAAATCATAAGTCATGAAGGTAATTTTGGATTGCTTTGGAAAATCTCCACAAAATTGTGACAAGTAATGTCACTACAATCCTTCATCACAGAAAACTTAAGGTCATTAAGTTTCATCACAAACTACAGTACAAGTCTACATAAGTTCTATTACAACAAGACTAATAAAACAACATAAAGGACTAAACATCAGATCCCCGCAGCTTCTTGTACATTAGCTCATCATCACTGTTGCTATCATCATCATCAGAATCTTCTTCCACTTTTTCCTTCCCCTTTCGACTACTTCCTTCACTTGGCTTCACCAACACTTGAGCTTAGACCTGATTCGGCATATCACGAATCACTACACCTCGACTAGGAAAAGATCTCACCGGCAAACCCCACGCACTCAACCTTGCATTCCTTTCTAGCTCCATACGTAACCTTTCAACTTGCCCACTCAAATTCAACACCATAGATCTTAATCTAACAACTTCATCCATTTCCCTTGCCCAAACAAACTCTGACCTCCTCACACTACCAACAAACCTGACAAACTTTTTCTCATTCAGCTCAAACCTCCTAATCACACGAGTCTCAACCAAATACCTTTCAAACAAAGACCTATCAAACTTCTTAAGAAACCAGAAAATATCATCATAAGACTTAGGACCTGGACAATAAACCTTAGGAATACGATCATGAATAGATCGAGCACTACTCGACTCAACAGGAACATCACCCCTAGCAAATGCAATCCCAGGCAAACTTCTAATATAAGCATCACAAGTAGGAGTCGAAGAACGAACAACGGGTCGCTGACAATCTAGAACAGTCTGTGGCACAACATTAACCCTTGGAAACTCAGGCTCTGTCTGACCAACTGCAGTAAGTGGAATCCCATCATCTAAAAACTCAAAAGGCTCCTCATCGTCACTAGCACCAAAGTTATCTACTTCCTCACCATCCACTACATTAGTCATATCAATCCATCCATCCTCACGAGGTAAACCAGCCATTTTCTACTATTATAAGGGTTCAAGGATACTTAAGTTCATCGTTAATAAAATAATAACTAGTATGCAATGCTCATGCAAATTTCATACGTAATCCATGCTATGCAACACAATGCAAATGAGGCTTATGCAATGCTCGCAAAAAAATAAATATGATACTGACAAGCACTCAGTGTACTTTCAACAATTCCAATGCAATATCGTAGTATTTACTTAATAAATACTCGGGAAATCATTTCAGTTATGACGGATACATCTACAATGCAAAATAGAACTAAAAGATATCTTACCGGAGCGTTGCAGAGGAGTTGTGTGCTTTTGAAGAATAAATACTTTCGACACCAAAGTTATAGTTTAGGACAATTTTCAAAATCGACCCAGTTCTCTATAACTTGCAGCTCTGATTACCAATCTCTAACACCCCCAATTTACATTGCGCAGCGGAAATACACAATTCGGTGCTAGACACAAGCATCATCACACAAGATATATTGAACGACTCAAAAGTGAGACGTTTACACAAAATATAAACAAGATTTTCATAAAAGGTCTAAAACATAAATTTCATCCCATGATTGTACTGAAACGACACCAGAGTAAAGCCTTTAGTCCCCATGGATCTCGACCCACAACCAACAAGTTTAGTACAGTACATCAACGTAAAGTAAATTGTTCAACAGTAAAAGGTAGAAACAGTTTTTAGACCAACATTATTCCAAAAGCCAAGCCACAACCTCCACAGCAAAGCTCCATGCTCCATCACTTCCTATTACCTGAAATACATGCATAAAACGAGTCAACAATAATGTTGAGCAAGTCTATAGGTTTATCAAATCACATTTGAACATAAGAAGAAAATCAATCATCATCATTTATAGAATTGTCGTATACACAATCTATATTCAAGGCAAATAATATTAATAAACATTGTATTTAAGCTCATGACACCGACCCCTTAACCAAATAGTCACCCACGCCAAATGCTGGCATGACTAGAATAAAACCATTGCCCCTCTAGGGTATCAGTTGCTAGAATACCACAATCTTATTCACGTAAAATTATCCTTCCCAGCGGGTTACTCAACGTAATGCCCTGGTCTCAGATAGGGTGGTCAACCCAATAGTACTATCATTAGAATAAGCGGCTATTCTCGACTCACAACATCAAGTCAGAAGATAGTTAACGGCTCATGAATTTAGGGTCTTTAGCAACAAGTTACTCAATACAATGAATTCCACTTTAGGCAACATTCGGGTCCAACAATTACTCATGACATGTGTTCATTTATTCTCAATTAGCATGTATCCCCCTCGCGGGTATAAAACATTTAGTAGCTAGCATAAAAAGCGAGGCTACAGACTCACCTTAGTATAAGAGATCTAGCGAGATGATCGTCGATGATAATGAATGCCTTTCAAACACGAGAATCGCTACCTATCAAATATGGCGCGTTCATTAATAATGACTCGAGATAAATAATACATAACAACATCAAACTCAAACTCATAAAGTCACAATAAACTCGAGAGAAAACGATATAAATAACTTCATTATACTTTACTACACACTTACTTTACCATTTTACACTTTTAACAAAATCCGTCGGTACATACTATGTGTACTAGCTTATTTACCCCTTTTAAACTTGTCAAACGTTTATGAAACGACTCGATAAACTAACTTACTATATATAGAAAGTCCTCCTACAAGTTTATCAAATGAAATTACTTTTAAAGTCCTTTACGTGACTCATTTTCGAACTACAAAATCCAGACAGATTTACGTTAATTTTTCATACAACCGTTTTAACTTATTTAAACGACTCCGTTTACAAAACCGACACTCGGGTTTTAAAGTAAACTCAACCTCTAAGGTAAACACCTCATTATCAGTAGGTTACATATTTCAAAACTTCAAATCAGAGTCCCCGAGATTCGATCCAAATATCGACAACAACTATTTGTAGTGCCGATACTCGTCTCCTGGTACACGATCATTCAAAACATCATAACTTCGCGCTCGTTTGGAGCTAGAAGCTCTACCTTATATCAAATCGAAGCTAATAAAATTATCTAAAACCCTTGGCTATAAGTTAATCCATTTTCAAAACATAAAAATTCGGATTTTACATTTTACTTACAGTTATAAAATGACTACCAAAATCTTGTACAAAATCAACTTTTTGATCAAAACCAACCATAGAAATAATTATTCCTATACCCTAACATCAACATATATGAACCATAACATCTAAATCATCATCAAAATTAAAACCTTTGAATCCAAATGAAGTTTTTAACAAGATTCTTGCAACAATCACCATTGATCATGGCAAGAACACCATGCATGATCATGGTTTCTACCTACCAACATCAAAAAAAATAAAAATGACTTGCATGTGTAAAATTCTTACACTAATGTGATCCTTGATCAATTCTAAGAGTGGTTCTATGATTAGTTTAGCTCAAATCATCCTCAAACTTGAGTTAAATTGAAAATGGTATGTGTTTGTGATGGTGGGTGGTGTTTCGGCAAATGAGAGAGAGAAAGAGAAGATGGTGAAAATTTTTGAATGGAAATTGTGTGTGTGTGTGTGTGTGTGTTTGTTTAAGCTTTATATATAGTGGTGGAGGGACCTTGGTTGCAATTTGGCAATAGTTGTGGCTAAAAATGAAAATAGTTAGCTAAAAAGCGGAAAATAACTATTAGTTAATTTTCAAAATATTTACGGGGCTCGGGTTTCATAAAGATACTTTTAAAAATTTAAAACGTACCTCAAAAATAATAATATCGACTCTCGACTCGACTTAACACGTCATTTAAAATAAAACCTCAAAAATAACAAAAATCGAACAACCGATATTAAGACGTAAAATATTTGGCATCCATCGACATCACGCTTGCTAATACTCCTTATACTTAATAAATATAAAATGTAAACATTCCAACATCGGTTTAAACTTAAACCTCCAAAAATAAATATAGTTCAAACTCATCGAAAAATTTCAAAAATAATCGTAAAATAAGATTAAGCAATGACATCGGTTTTGGGTTGTCACATCATTCCCTTTCGCAAAATACCTACAGCCTAATAGTTTGAAAAGTCTGCGAACCATGGTGTAATGTTAGTTGATGTAGTGTTTTTGTACCCTTTAGGAAAAGGATGACAAATACTGGTAGTATTAAGTGTCGGTTTAGGAAAACCGAGCACTAATGACCCAAGTGAAGTCCAAGTTCGTTTTCCCAAGGAGGCAAGTGCGTTGTGTTAAGAGTTGATTTTTGTTTGAGATTATATTGATTGAAAAAGAAATAAGAAAGGAAAGAAAAGACGGTTACGAAAATGAATTAAACTACGACGAAGAAGACGAACACGTAAAGTCGAAAATAATGCCAAAATAAAAATTTTAACCTAAAAATTCCTAAAAATTACTAAAAATCCCCAATAATATTCTAAGAGTTTACAAAAAATCCAAACTTGCTAAAACCTTTTAATTAATTAGATAATGACTTTTTAATGCTAATTAAAGCCCTAAAAATCACTTTTAATTATTAAAAAGCCCTAAACAAGATTTTATAGTTTGTAAACCTCAAAAATATCCTAATTAAGCTAAAAACTATTTTTAAAAATTTTAAAACCAAATTAAACTATTTTTAAACACTTAAAAACTATTAAAATGTATTAAATCTTAAATTAATTCTAGAAAATAAATGAAAAGCCTAAAAATCAATTGGAAAGTGAAAAAGTTCCTATTTTAATGTCTATAACCTAGGAAAAAAGAAAAAAAGTTAAAAATAAAACTTTGAATTTTTAAGTATAAAATAATATTAAAATATTCAAAAAAAATAAAAAGTTCAAAAATAAATTCTAAAAAATTATCAAAAATCCTAAATATTCTAACTAAGACAAAAATGCAAGTTAGAGTTCCTAAAACCTTTTAAATAATTTTATATTAAATTTTAAAGTTAGCTAAAAACCCTAAAATACAATAAAATTAAAAATAAGCTAAATTGAAAACCTAATAAGATGTAAACCTCAAAAATATGATTAAAAACCTAAAAACTATTTTTTCAGATTTTTAATATACTTTTTACTATTTTTAAATTACTAAAAACTATTTAAAAATTAAAACAATTATAAAAAATAATAAAATAATGCAAAAAATAATCTACCAATTTTAAAAACCCTATTTTACTCTAATGAACAGAAGAAAAATGAAAAAGTTGAAAAAATATTAATTTTACCACTAAAAGACAAAAACAGCTTAATTAAAACCCTAATTAACTTAAATTAATTCTACAAATTAATAAAAGGATGAACAGTAAAATCTTTTTAACCAAAAATCTTAAAATAATATTCTAAGTCCAAGAAAATTGATTAAACTGAAAAATATTACTTTTTGGCACTAAAAGACAAAAATAGAAATACTAAAGTTAATTAAAAATGCAATAAAACCTAAAAATTACCAAATGAACAGTAAATAAAAATTAAATTAATCAGAAAAATCCTAAATTAAATAAGAAAAATAATGGAACTGGTTTGAAGATCTAATTCAACTTTTTAAGCACTAAAGAAAAAAAAGAAAGAAATCAGATAGTGACATGTGTTGGTGTTTGTCTGCTAGTGCAGCAGTGGTAAAAAAGATACTAGCAGTGGGAAAGGAGTTCCCACTGATAGTGTTAAATCTTGGTCTGTTTTTCAATAAGCTTAGGAAAGCTTATTTTGATAGCTTATTTGGGACAAAAAGGCACCCTTATACTCTTTGGAGTATAAGGAGTCAGATTATACAAAATAAACAACAAGTCACAAGCCAAGATCAAGCAAGAATAAGCCAATTAAGTTTCTGATAAGTCACTAAGCAGGTCTGATGAACAGTTGCTGGTGTTTCATGCACAAATCCAAATTTCAAAGCCTTACAACTTGAAAACAAGCTCACCAACATGCATACAAATGACACACAATCCTTAAACTCCCTAAGATCTAACAGCTCACAAGATCTAAGCACAAAATTGCATGAAAAACAAGCAGAAAAAGTGACTAACTGATTTAGGCTAACTTTTTCCAATTTTAACACTTAACTTTGCTTCAAACTTACACTAAACTGAAATCCAACCAAGCAAACAACTCAACTCAACCCTATGAAGTCTTTCTAACAGATATTAAACCCAAGATCTTCCAAAATTTCTTCTGTAAACCTGTATCCAAACACCCCTTTATTTCAGAAAATGAATTTTTTTTCAAACCAATCTATTTAAACCCAAACCAAACTGGGATAAAGAACTTATATCATGCATATAACATCTAAATGAAGCAAATACAAGCACTTAAACAAACTCTTAACAACTTAACATGAAAAATCACACAAAGCATAAAAATTTCAGAAAAATGAGAATTAAAAAGAGAAAACAAGGACTACCTTGTTGGGCTTACTTCCAAGCCCAACAGTGGCTGATAAGCCACCTCCCACAAGCTCGGGCTTGTGCTGAATCTTGGGCTTATGAGATGCTACTTGGTACACAAAGGTGAAAATGGAATTTAGGGTCTTGATTACCCTCCTTTTTGGTTTTGTCCCTGCACAACCACAACAAACAAAGAGAGAGAGGACAAGCTTATAAGAGATTCAATAAGCTTGGTTTAATAAGCTTATTGAATGGCTTATAGCAGTAAGCTAAAAAATAAGTTCTGAAATATTTTGAAAACAAGTGAAATTCTTAAAAAACAAACTTGAAGATTTTAAAACGAATTCAGGAAAAACAAAATTTAAAACTGGAATACTGGAAAGTAAAATGGAACTCAGTCATATGCAGGATAAAAACTTTTTCATTAATTCATAGAAAAGAAATTTTACATAAAACTGGAACCAAAAAACACAAGTCACAAGACGACTTGTATTTATACTAGTGCTAGGAACATACTAGAATACTTGGAATAAAATAATACAAAGCTGGAAAAAACTAAAACCCTAGCAAGCTGATTCCCAATATTGCCCTTTGACTGAATTTGAATTTGGTCTTGTTTGAGCCCCATGTGATGTGATGTTGATGTTCCAGCTTGTAAGATGATCTTGGACGTATATTGGAGTCCTTAGGGACCAAGGAAAACTCGTGGAGCCGTTGGATGATTGTATAGATGCCAGTTCGTCATGTGAGTGGGTCAGGGGAAGGCTTGTGAGGGGACAAGGGGATGTGTAGTCGTTTTCTGGGTTGGGGGTTATGTTGGGAGTGGGGTAAAGATTAAAACCCCCATCATTAATTAGAAAATGGTGAAAAATTTAGCTTAATTAATCCTTGAATTTTAGGGTTTATGGGTGTAAACAGGGTGGGGTTTAATCCAATTAAGGGGGTTAATTTTTTAAATAACCTGTTAAGTGGGAAAAGTTTAGGGTGTTGACTTTGTTTGACCCCTTTTAACAAGTAAACTGGTGAGTGGGGTATGGGCCGGGTTTGAGTTGGGTTTGGGGTGTTGACTGGGCTAAAGGTGGGTGTTGACCGGGTTTAAGTTGGGTATAAAATGGGTTTGGGTTTAGTTAATGGCAAAAACAGTCCCCTGACTTTCATGTCTTCTTCATGTTGTAGATAAATACAAGAAATCCCATTTCCCTTTATAAATACTTTGGGCAGCTTGTCAATTTTGGCACAATAACTTTTCAAGCCATGAATAAGGATTATTCATGCACTTTTTGGATTCTTCAAGGACTGGTCTTGTACAATCTTCAAACAATAAGGAGCATACTTGTATAATTGACATTTTGGAGGACCATTATTGACAATTTAGTTTTGATGAGGGACTAAAATGCCAATTCTTCAAAGTTAAGGGTCCTTGTTGTAATTTTGACAAACTTTAGGGACCAAACTTGTAATTATGAAGATACAAGGGTATAATTGTCAATTCTTCAAACTTGGAGGACCAATCTTCAATATTCTTCAAATCTTCAAGGGTTTTCTTTGGAAAATTCTTCATTAGGGCTTGGTTCATCGTGCGGCTTCGTTTCCCGTGTTCGTTTTTGCATGATTCTTGTGATCTTTTGTCATTTTCTCAATATCCGTACCTAAAATACACAAGCAACAAACACAAGCATATATTTGGGTATTTTGATGATATTTAATGCATTTTAAGTCCAAAAAGAACGATGAGACCATGTATAAAAGCAGTCTCATCACTCCCCCATACTAAACCATTGCCGTGCCCTCACGCAATGCTAGAATAAAGTATCGTAGCATCTCCAAAATTCATTTTTATTCACTTTATTGGAATGATAAACTAGCTACACTACTACTATTACTACTACTTGTGTTATAGACATAATGTATGATTTTCATCGCAAAATGGGACGTTTAGGTTCATAGAATAAGAACACGTGAATGCTTCGTTAGAAATAATTTCATCGTCCTCGATTTTCACTTCAATTCCATGCCAAGGGTGCAACGAGATCATTGTCATTATAAGTTAGTAATGCTAACACTACTCATATGCCCTAATCACGTACTTATTCTCCCATTATTCCTAAGTTGTATCTCTTATATTTTATTTCGTCTTGAATGTTTCACGAGGATACATTTTTGACTTATGCGATAATAGAGATTTAGGTCTAAAAATAGAGTCCTAATGGTGTAACTAAGACCATCAAATCAATAACCCCTCCTAATAGACAACGATGTTAAAAAATTAAGTTGACAAGAAGAATCGATAAACACGGTTTTATAACGGTTTTGAACATGAGACTTATTACCAAGACTTTTATACGCCCCCTAACGGAAGGGCCTTATTATCTTTGGTTTACCTCCATCTTTTATTCAAGTTCGCCATGAAGCTTTTATTATGACTTCGGTCTTGCCTTGCCTTTTATTATCCGCCTCATCGGTGGTTTTATTAGCCAAAGACGTATATCCTCACGCTAAAGCGAATTTTGGATCTTTAAAGCTTCGAAGATTAAGGCTTGATTCACTTTCAATTTTGCATAGATTTTTCGGCCTTGTGGGGCTTCAAATTGTTTGCTAGATTTAGGTGAGCACTTGAAATCTTATTATTGGATGAAGCTTTCGATTATTCGGGTGCCAATACTTCAAAACTGTGACGCTGGCGATACCTTAATGTCTTCCCAATTTAATTACACGGAAGCTACTAGAAAAGACTAGAAACCCACCAATCCTAACTAAACCGCTAAGTCAATATTTATTAAGCAAAAAATATTTACAAGCGAAGGGAGAATAAGCAAACAAAGAGAACACATGAGTTTTTGAAAGAATACGAGTACTCTACATTTAGCATAGTAACTTATAATTAACTCTATCATTTCTCGTCCTCATTTAAGAGACTTAGCCTAATGTGTAGTTAAGGAATCAAAGCTAAGTGCTCAACACGCACGGTCGAGTCAAAAATTACTCTTATTCTCGCCATCGGAAAACCTACATTCGTGTCTTCAAACACTTATAAAACATGAGAAAAATTTAAAATTTGGCCATTTTTAGCCTTATTTTGCAACAAAACGATAAATAAAACGATAAACTTTGGAAAGCGTGAAGGTTTGGCAAGGCAAGTATCTATTCACCCCCCCATACTAAAGTTAAACATTGTCCTCAATGTTTCGAGTCTAGGGGTGCAAACACCCCCATACTAGAGATGAAGTCGAATGCCTAATCTAGCATGGAAAGGGTGTAACCATTAAATTAATAGCCGTTTATGAAGTGTGCTAAAAACCTAAGGTTAGAACATCAAAATGATATATCATGGATATTGAGAAATGTCTCCAAAGCAAACGATCGAGTGCTCCCATAAAACGAACACGAGAGGCTCCAATCGTGAAGATGATCATCTAAAAACCACAATGCACAAACAACCACGAAACAAAGGTTGGAAGGGCACAAATCCCCACACGTAAGCTACATTAGACTAAGAAAGCGATAATATGTACATAGGATAAGCATGGGACTCCCCCACGAGGCATCTCGTTTTTGATTACCGAGTCATGAGCTCGACTCGATCCCCTCAATACTAATTATCATTGGGGAAGGTGACTTGGTCGAGGTAGTTCAAGGATGGAACTTCCCCGCCAAAGTAGTGCTTCAACCTATGTCCATTCACCTTGAAGTTAGGACCATCATCTTGAGCTAGCTCGATGGTCCCATAAGGAAACACTTGAGTCACGGTGAATGGACCGGACCAACGGGATTTCAATTTACCGGAAAATATTTTCAATCTTGAATTAAAAAGTAAAACTTGATCCCCAATGTTAAAAACCCGGTTTTTAATTTTTGAATCATGCAACTTTTTAGTTTTCTCTTTATAAATCAATGAATTTTCATAAGCAATATCCCTCAATTCATCCAATTCATTTAATTGCATTTTCCGGTGTTTTCCCGCGGTCTCTATGTCATCATTATAATGCTTTAGGGCCCAATAAGCCTTGTGTTCTAACTCGATAGGCAAATGACAATTCTTTCCATACACAAGCTTATAGGGAGTGCACCCAATGGGTGTCTTATGAGCGGTCCTAAAGGCCCATAAAGCATCGTCTAACTTATCCGACCATGATTGTCGGTTTTCCCCCACGGATCTCTCCAAGATCCTCTTTAAAGCTCGGTTTGAAACCTCGACTTGCCCACTCGTTTGTGGGTGATAAGCCGTAGAAAGACGATGTGTAACCCCATATTTCCTTAGAACCCTTTCAAATTGGTCATTACAAAAATGGGTTCCACGATCGCTTATGATAGCACGAGGGGTTCCAAACCTAGCAAACAAACTTTTCACGAACTTAACTACCACACGAGCATCATTAGTGGGCAAGGCCTTCGCCTCCACCCACTTAGATAGGTAGTCAACCGCAACGAGAATGTACTTATTACCACGAGATGATGGGAACGGCCCCATAAAGTCTATGCCCCAAACGTCAAAGATCTCACATACTTGAATGATATTTTGTGGCATTTCATATTTTTGTGAGGTTTTTCCTTGTCGTTGGCATGAATCACAAGACTTCACAAGATCTTGTGCATCTCGGTAAATAGTAGGCCAAAAGAACCCGGCATCAAACACCTTCTTAGCCGTGAGATTAGCACCGTGGTGACAACCCGTGGGTCCCTCATGACAAGCTCTAAGGATGTTAGAAGCTTCGGTGCCAAATACACAACGTCGGATGATTTGATCCGCACACGTTTGAAACAAGTAAGGGTCGTTCCAAAAGTAGAACTTGACATCACGAAAGAATTTTCGTTTTTCTTGAGTTGTCATACCCTTAACGATGAAGTTACCCGCATGGTAATTTGCAAAATCCGCAAACCATGGGGTGGAAGGATCAAGCTTAGAATTCACTACACCAAGTGTCTCGAGCGGAAATGTTTCGGTGATTTCCTTAGGCTCGTAAACACTTTGGTGAGGATCTTCCAAACGAGAGAGATGATCGGCCGCTAGATTCTCGGCTCCTTTTTTGTCAACGATTTTGTGATCAAATTCTTGAAGGAGGAGAATCCAACGAAGTAATCTCGGCTTATCATCTTGCTTTGCCATGAGATACTTAATAGCCGAATGGTCCGTATACACTATGCATTTCGTCAAGGCGAGATAAGGTCGGAATTTCTCAAATGCATACACCACGGCAAGGAACTCCTTTTCCGTTGTAGTGTATTTAAGTTGAGCCTCGGTCATCGTCTTGCTAGCATAGTGAATAGGCAAGAAGTGCTTGTCATGACGTTGCCCCAAAACGGCCCCAATAGCGTAATCACTTGCATCACACATAAGTTCAAAGGGAGGTTCCAATTGGGAGCAACAAGAATGGGAGCTTCGGTAAGTTTCCTCTTAAGGATCTCAAAGGCTCGTACACAATCTTCGTCAAAGACAAAACGTGCCTCTTTTTCAAGAAGATGTGTAATGGGTCGAGAAATCTTCGAGAAATCCTTGATGAATCGTCGATAAAAGCCCGCGTGGCCTAGGAAACTCCTAACTCCCTTGACGGTTTTGGGATGAGGTAATTTGGCGATGACGTCTACCTTAGCTTGATCTACCTCAATCCCCGCTTTCGAGACCTTGTGCCCTAAGAAGATTCCACTTTTAACCATAAAATGACACTTTTCCCAATTGAGCACAAGGTTGGTTTCCTCACAACGTTTTAACATTCTCTCAAGGTTCGACAAACACGAAGTAAAGGAATCACCAAACACGGAAAAGTCATCCATGAAGACTTCCATCGTCTTCTCGATCATATCATGAAAAATAGCCATCATGCATCGTTGAAAAGTTCCCAGTGCATTACAAAGTCCGAATGGCATTCTACGATAGGCAAACATTCCATATGGACACGTAAACGTAGTTTTTTCTTGATCACGAGGATCGATGGGAATTTGGAAGTAACCGGAAAAACCATCTAGAAAGCAATAGAAATCGTTTCCCGCAAGACGCTCCAACATTTGGTCCATGAAGGGCAAGGGAAAATGGTCTTTTCGAGTTGCTTCATTCAACTTTCGATAGTCAATGCACACTCTCCATCCGGTCACGAGTCTAGTGGGAATCAACTCGTTGGAATCGTTTGGCACAACGGTCATCCCTCCCTTTTTGGGGACACAATGAATAGGACTCACCCAAGGGCTATCGGAAATAGGGTAAATCATTCCCGCGTCAAGGAGTTTAAGGACCTCCTTTTTGATGACATCGTGAATTTTGGGGTTCACCCTCCTTTGACTTTGGATTGTTGGCTTGAAATCCTCCTCCATTAAGATTTTGTGTGTACAAAACTTGGGATCGATTCCCTTAATGTCGGATAACTTCCACGCAATCGCCCCTTTGTGATCCTTAAGAACATCGACAAGTGCGGTTTATTCATCATTCGAAAGTTTCTTCACAATTATAACCGGCAACTTGTCGTCCTCCTCCAAATAGACATACTCGAGGTGAGGAGGTAAATCTTTCAACTCGAGAATAGGTGGTTCCTCAAGTGAAGATTTGGGCTCGATACTCATAACCTCCTCGGGTGGAGGAAATGGGAAATCGTTGAGAAAATCCTTGATAATCGAGAAGTCCTCATCGTTGTCAAGGTCTTCGTCACAAGTACGTGGAACATCGAATTCTTCCAACGTAAAACCACCACCTTCAAAAGGAGTGAAGGTTGGTGTCGAATTATCAAGAATTGGATCTAACATAGTGGGATTGCCACTAGTCTCTTCATCACCAAAGCCTAAAACTTCTTGTGAAAATTCCTCGCAAACCACGTCGAGCATATCAACGAGGTTTATGGTAGCAACGGAATAAACATGAGAAAGTTGAGAATTTTAAGTTGCGTTTATAACAAGTTCCTCGTCGTTGAAACGTAAGGTGATCTTTCTAGCATGAACATCAATTAAAGCCATAGACGTATCTAAAAACGAACGACCTAAAATAAGAGGAACTTGAGGATCCGTGGGGATATCGACAACAATAAAGTCTACGGGATAGTAGAACTTCCCCACTTTCACAAAAACGTCTTCCGCCAAACCACATGCAAGAATCGTGGAATGGTCGGCCAACTCAATAGACATTCGTGAAGGAGTAAGATTAGGAAGATTGAGCGACTTGTAGATTGCAAGTGGCATCAAGTTAATGCTAGCACCAAGATCGGCCAAGGCATAGCATTCTTCCATATCTTGAATGGCACAAGGGATCAAAAATTTATCGGGATCACCGACTTTTTGAGGTATGCGATTAAGATAAACGACGAACAACTAGACATTTGGTGTAATTTCTCCTTGTTGTTCAACATACTCTTAAAGTTAGCGGCAAATCGAGGCATCATGACCAAAGCATCGGCGAAACTCACATTAAAGTGCAAATCACGAAACATTTTCATAAAAAGCTCAAATTGGTAGTTGTCGCGCTCTTGTCGTTTCTCCTTCCTAAGTCTCGATGGGTAAGGCAAGGGTGGTGTGGGTTGGGGCATAGGCATAGCCTTTGGAATCTCGGGTTCCAATATGGGTGATGGGTCAACCGTAGGTGTGGCATGAGCGGTACTTTGTGGGATTGAAATATGCTCCTTTTCGACCACCACCTCGGGTTCTTCCTCAATTTCCTCCACCGTTGGAGTAATTGGTTGAGGAGTCGGTTCTTTAAGTGTCTTACCACTTCGTGTGGTAATCACTTTCATCTCTCCCTTCGGGTTAGAAACGGTGTTACTAGGCAAACTACCCGAAGTAGAGGCTTTAATCCCCATGACGGCTTCTAAAATGGCATTAAGCTTAACATCAAAACTATTAAACTTCAAATCTTGACTAGCGGCTTTTTGGTCAATTCTTTGTTCAAGCCTAGCATGACTTTGCTCTATCTTGTTGTTTTGACCTCGAATTTGGTTAGCAAAATCATTTTTCAATTCATTTCTCATGGCTAGATTTTCCTTAACAAAATTAGCTAACTCCTTTGCGTTCTTAGCCGTGTCCCTAGCTTGACTAGCCAATTGCTCTTGAATGTTTTCCAAAATCTTATCATTTGAAGTAGCGTAATTCAAAAAGTCCATTGGAAGTTCTTTGGTGTGAGCATTTTGAAGACCTTGACTCGTGTTTTGAAAATTACGGTTTTGATTTTGATTTTGCAATTGGCTACTACTACTCCCTTGATTCCCATAGTTGTTATTACCCTTATAATTGTTCCTTTGATTGCTTTGGTAACCAACTTGATTTTTTCGATAATTGTTAGCATTTTGATTTGGTGAAAAACCCGGTGGAGTCAATTGATTAGTGCGAGGAACTTGACCGTTTTGGTTATAAGTTCCCGCGGCCGCGAAGGCACTCAAAGTGTTACCACCGTTGGTAATGCACTCGGAATAATCGTGAGCTCCACCACAATACATACAAGAAACCTCAACCGCTTTAATCGTAGCGGGAGCGGGTTGTTCACCAACTTTAAACTCAACTAACAATCCTTTCACTATATCAAATATTTTGTTCTCCAAATTAGCCTCGACTTGGCAAGCATCAACGGTGTGTGACAATGAAGGCGAAGACGAAGACGAAGTCTTACGAACACTCGATGTGCTACGAGGACTATACACCTTAGACCTATTCTCAATGATTAACAATGCTTCCTCGACCGTTTTACACAAGAAATTACCACCCGCGGCGGCATTAAGATAATCACGCTCATGATCGTTCAAGCCATTGTAAAACGTGTATATTTGATGCAAGTCGGAAAAACCATGATGAGGACATTCGTGCAACATTTCCTTAAACCTATTCCAAGCCGTTGAAAAACTCTCATTATACTCTTGTGAAAACTTTGAAATCTCGTTTTTCAAGTGCGTAGTCTTAGAGGGCGGAAAAAATTGGTTCACGAATTTTGAAACGAGATCCTTCCACGTCAATATAGAATTGGGTGGCTCTTTCTCTAACCAAATTTTTGCGGGCCTCGCTAAGGAATACGGAAAAAGCATCATCTTAATCGAGTCGTTTGAAACATCCTTAAACTTGCATGTGGCGGTGAGACGATTAAATTGGCGAATGTGGTTATGAGGGTTGTCCTTTTCGTCCCCTCGAAACTTGTTGTTTTGAATCATGGACAACAAACCCGTCTTAACCTCAAAATTCTCCGCAAGGATAGCGGGAATCACAATCGCTTCTCCATAACCCTCGGTGGGTGCTTGAAGCAACTCCATCATAGTTCGATTAGCCATGGGTGCTTCTTTCACTATAATGGGTTCGTCAATAGGAGACTCCTCACTAGTAGGAGTGAGTGATTTGTTTCTTCGTTTACGAGCACGTCTTGCTTTAGAGCGAGTTTGCATAAACGTCACGTACAACGAGAAGGCGAGCAAAGAAGATTCTTTTTGGTGTTTTTACTTTTTCAATTTTTTTGTGGTTTTTGATTGTTTTTACTTTTTTTAGATTTTTGGAATGTATTAGTAGACACAAATCTACAAATCTCCTCCTTAATCAAATCTCTCGATTAAAGAAGCCTCAAGGTGTTGGGTCAAAATTAATATGAGTTGATGTGGCAGAAACTCCAAAACGAAGAAAACATGCTAGACGCTGACACGCCATGTTTGGACGCTGACAGAAGTCTACGGCGCTGATGGAAATTCTATTTACGGAATATATTGGATATATTCTAAATAATATATTCAATATATATCTATAGAAATAGAATATTTAGATGTTTATTTGATTTGATCTCTTGTAGATTCTGTTCCTTCCACTATAAAAGGAACAAGAGTCTTAGGTTTTATTCATATTATTCATTCACAATGTAAACCTAAAGTGTGTGTCGCACTAGACGTGGGATTTAATGTATACACGTCTAGTGGTTGTTTATTATTAATATAATGAGCAACCCAATTGTTTAATTCTTGTGTTCTTTGTGCCTAAACACCTTGTTCATGATCATTGTTCTTTTCCGCTATGTTATCATATGAACGATGATCAACCTAGATATAATGGTTCATAACCATTGAGTCTAACGATCATAGGACTCCACAATTGGTATCAGAGCCTAAGGCTCATGATATCTAGGTCCAACGAGGTGTTCGTGTATGGTGAAGAAAAGAAAAATTCGTATGAATTTTTCTGGACGTTTTTGTGTGCGCAGCAGTATTCAGAAGGTCATAACTTTTGATTGAACCGTTGGATCGTCACGAAATTTTAGATGTGTGTTCTACATACATAGATCTAAACATCCACCGGAGGGATTGTCGAGTTTTATCCCCAAGAAAAAGTTATTAAGCGTCGAAGTCAGCAGATGAGTGAATGCAGTTTTCTGTGAACAGCTGTAGTAAAAAGACGATTTCTCCTTCGTTAACCGTTGGATCGTTGTGAAATTCGTGCTGTAGGTTCTTGACACTTGTGTCTAGGATCTCACCGAAGGGATCGTCGATTTGAGAGTTTATGAAGAAGTTATTCGATGTTAAAATTCACTGCAGTTTATGGTAATCACATGAAATCATGATTTAGGGTTTCGAAAACCCTAGATCGTTTTTATCATAGAAAATTGGATGTTTGCAGCAGGTCGTGTAACAGGAAGTAGCAAGAAACGTGAGGGTTTAAGGATATGAGCTAATGCTCACGTTTTGATTTGTGAATTAAAGGGCGAAAAGACGTAAGGACGAAGGTTGTGATTCATATGGGATGCGACAAAGGAGGAACAATATTTATTCGCTATAGTGATCACATAATATGTGTTCACACGAAGAATACAATCTCATTGGTGGAGAGCTTCTGTGTTCACACGAAGGATCAGCGTTTTGATTATAATATGCATTTTATTATCTTCAACACGAAGGCTAAGTAGTTCACGGTGATTGATTTTTGATTGGTTGTGAAACTATGGTGTTCACACGAAGTTTCTGTCTACAAGATTCATATTGATGTGTTCACACGGTGCTACAATCCACTACATGCTAGTCCATGGTAAAATCATGAGGTTAAAGCTAGGTTTGATTCGCTCAATTCTGATTGGTGGAATAGTAATTGTGTTTACACGGTTACTTAAATTCTATTGGTGGAAGATATTGTGCATTCACACGGCTAAGGAGAAGATTTGTTTTTAAATTGGATTTTGAAGCAACGTTGACAAGAAAGATTGAACGCAGCGTTTCCAGAATATGTTTTAGACGCTGAAAAGAATGAACGCTGACAGGATTTTAGGTTGGCGCTGACGTTTGTTATTTAGGCGCTGACAGGAAGGGTTTTGACGCTGACAGGAATAAGTCAACACTGTCAAGTTGACAGTGTTGTCCGATATATGCTATTTCAACGCTGATAAGTGTCATCCGATATCGGACAATGCATCTGATGAAGATATTGGACAGAATTAGATATTGGACAACACACTGTTTGCTGCTGTTTGAGAAAATTGGTACGTTTTGAGCACACAAAAAGGAGGATTATACACACAAAGGTACATGGAATCTCCGTTTTAATATAGAATATCATGATGATATTAATGGCTCGGATATTTTGAAAGGAATTAATGATTTTAAGGCGAGTTAGCAACCATTCATGAAGAATTTTATTGGATTATGTAATCGGGATAGCCTTGTGAAAGAGTTATTCGTTAACATCTTTTACATATGAAGATATTGACTTGTCATGAAGAGGTGTTATCTTAAGGGGAAGAATTCTTATGGTAAGTTTGATGATTGAAGAAGATTTTCGCGAGTTTGTGTTCTATCATATCTTCAAACTTTCAGCGGGTTTGAAGATAACTTGTTCATGCTTATATAATTGGTGACAACGGACTTGATAAAAAGATAGCAAAGGTATGGGATTTTTCTTAAGATGCTCTATGCTCATATTTGCTAGAGAACTCTTTTTGTTAAGAGACTACTCATTATAGCCGTGAGTTTTTAAGTCTGCTCATTATAGCCGTGAGTTTTGAAGTCGCATGGATACAACAAGACATGGAACATAGGTTTGGGTTACTCTACTTCTACATCAAAAATACTATAGTTATTTTTCTTCAGGATCATTACACAGAGCCTACATTTGGAGAATCTTCAAGATTGCATACATTGTTTACTTCCCTGTTGATGTGACAAAAAGGGGAAGATACGCATGCTACACTTGAGGGGAAGCAATTTGAAGATCATGTACAACTTACAAGAGATATACAAAGAGTTTTGCCGACATCAACTAGGGGAAGATTGTTGGGTCAAAAATAATATGAGTTGATGTGGCAGAAACTCCAAAACGAAGAAAACATGCTAGACGCTGACACGCCATGTTTGGACGCTGACAGAAGTCTACGGCGCTGATGGAAATTCTATTTACGGAATATATTGGATATATTCTAAATAATATATTCAATATATATCTATAGAAATAGAATATTTAGATGTTTATTTGATTTGATCTCTTGTAGATTCTGTTCCATCCACTATAAAAGGAACAAGAGTCTTAGGTTTTATTCATATTATTCATTCACAATGTAAACCTAAAGTGTGTGTCGCACTAGACGTGGGATTTAATGTATACACGTCTAGTGGTTGTTTATTATTAATATAATGAGCAACCCAATTGTTTAATTCTTGTGTTCTTTGTGCCTAAACACCTTGTTCATGATCATTGTTCTTTTCCGCTATGTTATCATATGAACGATGATCAACCTAGATATAATGGTTCATAACCATTGAGTCTAACGATCATAGGACTCCACACAAGGAATGAAAACGATCACGTGAAGTGAACGCCTTCGATGACTTTAGAACGATGGTGGAACACCAAATCGTTCAAGAGGGTTTAATCAATAGAAACCAAGAAAATATATATGATACGTAAGTAATACTTTGGGCGGCAAAACCCTCGATTCACTCTCAAAATCAAATACGCACAAGCAAGCGGCGAAACGAGGCGGCGCGAAGCACTTAAGAGGCTTTTTCCTTAGGATATATTTTATAATATCCGCCTTATACCCACCTTATAGTTTGTATTATCAAAATTAAGCTTCACGAAAGTATTTATCTATTTTTGCCTTTTTCTTTGGTTTGAGATTCGAATACAATGATTGGGTAATGACTTCCCAATTCAAGGTTGTGATTTCTCACGTATTTGGAGTACTTGTAAATTTATTGTTCTACGTATACAATATATTAATAATATTCACAAAAAACAAAAAACCGATAATACGTATTAATAGAGTGCTATTAATACAAATACTTTTATGGCTATATATAAAAACAACAATGGTTCAACCAAAACACAACACGCCTCCCCGGCAGCGGCGCCAAAATTGATGTAGTGTTTTTGTACCCTTTAGGATAAGGATGACAAATAGTGGTAGTATTAAGTGTCAGTTTAGGAAAACCGAGCACTAATGACCCAAGTGAAGTCCAAGTTCGTTTTCCCAAGGAGGTAAGTGCGTTGTGTTAAGAGTTGATTTTTGTTTGAGATTATATTGATTGAAAAAGAAATAAGAAAGGAAAGAAAAGACGGTTACGAAAATGAATTAAACTACGACGAAGAAGACGAACACGTAAAGTCGAAAATAATGCCAAAATAAAAATTTTAACCTAAAAATTCCTAAAAATTACTTAAAATCCCCAATAATATTCTAAGAGTTTACAAAAAATCCAAACTTGCTAAAACCTTTTAATTAATTAGATAATGACTTTTTAATGCTAATTAAAGCCCTAAAAATCACTTTTAATTATTAAAAAGCCCTAAACAAGATTTTATAGTTTGTAAACCTCAAAAATATCCTAATTAAGCTAAAAAATATTTTTAAAAATTTTAAAACCAAATTAAACTATTTTTAAACACTTAAAAACTATTAAAATGTATTAAATCTTAAATTAATTCTAGAAAATAAATGAAAAGCCTAAAAATCAATTGGAAAGTGAAAAAGTTCCTATTTTAATGTCTATAACCTAGGAAAAATGAAAAAAAGTTAAAAATAAAACTTTGAATTTTTATGTATAAAATAATATTAAAATATTCAAAAAAATAAAAAGTTCAAAAATAAATTATCAAAAATTATCAAAAATCCTAAATATTCTAACTAAGACAAAAATGCAAGTTAAACCTTTTAAATAATTTTATATTAAATTTTAAAGTTAGCTAAAAACCCTAAAATCCAATAAAATTAAAAATAAGCTAAATTGAAAACCTAATAAGATGTAAACCTCAAAAATATGATTAAAAACCTAAAAACTATTTTTTCAGATTTTTAATATACTTTTTACTATTTTTAAATTACTAAAAACTATTTAAAAATTAAAATAATTATAAAAAATAATAAAATAATGCTAAAAATAATCTACCAATTTTAAAAACCCTATTTTACTCTAATGAACAGAAGAAAAATGAAAAAGTTGAAAAAATATTAATTTTACCACTAAAAGACAAAAACAGCTTAATTAAAACCCTAATTAACTTAAATTAATTCTAAAAATTAATAAAAGGATGAACAGTAAAATCTTTTTAACCAAAAATCTTAAAATAATATTCTAAGTCCAAGAAAATTGATTAAACTGAAAAATATTACTTTTTGGCACTAAAAGACAAAAACAGAAATATTAAAGTTAATTAAAAATGCAATAAAACCTAAAGATTACCAAATGAACAGTAAATAAAAATTAAATTAATCAGAAAAATCCTAAATTAAATAAGAAAAATAATGGAACTGGTTTGAAGATCTAATTCAACTTTTTAAGCACTAAAGACAAAAAAGAAAGAAATCAGATAGTGACATGTGTTGGTGTTTGTCTGCTAGTGCAGCAGTGGTAAAAAAGATACTAGCAGTGGGAAAGGAGTTCCCACTGATAGTGTTAAATCATGGTCTGTTTTTCAATAAGCTTAGGAAAGCTTATTTTGATAGCTTATTTGGGACAAAAAGACACCCTTATACTCTTTGGAGTATAAGGAGTCAGATTATACAAAATAAACAACAAGTCACAAGCCAAGATCAAGCTAGAATAAGCCAATTAAGTTTCTGATAAGTCACTAAGCAGGTCTGATGAACAGTTGTTGTTGTTTCATGCACAAATCCAAATTTCAAAGCCTTACAACTTGAAAACAAGTTCACCAACATGCATACAAATGACACACAATCCTTAAACTCCCTAAGATCTAACAGCTCACAAGATCTAAGCACAAAATTGCATGAAAAACAAGCAGAAAAAGTGACTAACTGATTTAGGCTAACTTTTTACAATTTTAACACTTAACTTTGCTTCAAACTTACACTAAACTGAAATCCAACCAAGAAAACAACTCAACTCAACCCTATGAAGTCTTTCTAACAGATATTAAACCCAAAATCTTCCAAAATTTCTTCTGTAAACCCGTATCCAAACACCCCTTTATTTCAGAAAATGAATTTTTTTTCAAACCAATCTATTTAAACCCAAACCAAACTGGGATAAAGAACTTATATCATGCATATAACATCTAAATGAAGCAAATACAAGCACTTAAACAAACTCTTAACAACTTAACATGAAAAATCACACAAAGCATAAAAATTTCAGAAAAATGAGAATTAAAAAGAGAAAACAAGGACTACCTTGTTGGGCTTACTTCCAAGCCCAACAGTGGCTGATAAGCCACCTCCCACAAGCTCGGGCTTGTGCTGAATCTTGGGCTTATGAGATGCTACTTGGTACACAAAGGTGAAAATGGAATTTAGGGTCTTGATTACCCTCCTTTTTGGTTTTGTCCCTGCACAACCACAACAAACAAAGAGAGAAAGGACAAGCTTATAAGAGATTCAATAAGCTTGGTTTAATAAGCTTATTGAATGGCTTATAGCAGTAAGCTAAAAAATAAGTTCTGAAATATTTTGAAAACAAGTGAAATTCTTAAAAAACAAACTTGAAGATTTTAAAACGAATTCAGGAAAAACAAATTTAAAACTGGAATACTGGAAAGTAAAATGGAACTCAGTCATATGCAGGATAAAAACTTTTTCATTAATTCATAGAAAAGAAATTTTACATAAAACTGGAACCAAAAAACACAAGTCACAAGACGACTTGTATTTATACTAGTGCTAGGAACATACTAGAATACTTGGAATAAAATAATACAAAGCTGGAAAAAACTAAAACCCTAGCAAGCTGATTCCCAATATTGCCCTTTGACTGAATTTGAATTTGGTCTTGTTTGAGCCCCATGTGATGTGATGTTGATGTTCCAGCTTGTAAGATGATCTTGGACGTATATTGGAGTCCTTAGGGACCAAGGAAAACTCGTGGAGCCGTTGGATGACTGTATAGATGCCAGTTCGTCATGTGAGTGGGTCAGGGGAAGGCTTGTGAGGGGACAAGGGGATGTGTAGTCGTTTTCTGGGTTGGGGGTTATGTTGGGAGTGGGGTAAAGATTAAAACCCCCATCATTAATTAGAAAATGGTGAAAAATTTAGCTTAATTAATCCTGGAATTTTAGGGTTTATGGGTGTAAACAGGGTGGGGTTTAATCCAATTAAGGGGGTTAATTTTTTAAATAACCTGTTAAGTGGGAAAAGTTTGGGGTGTTGACTTTGTTTGACCCCTTTTAACAAGTAAACTGGTGAGTGGGGTATGGGTCGGGTTTGAGTTGGGTTTGGGGTGTTGACTGGGCTAAAGGTGGGTGTTGACCGGGTTTAAGTTGGGTATAAAATGGGTTTGGGTTTAGTTAATGGCAAAAACAGTCCCCTGACTTTCATGTCTTCTTCATGTTGTAGATAAATACAAGAAATCCCATTTCCCTTTATAAATACTTTGGGCAGCTTGTCAATTTTGGCACAATAACTTTTCAAGCCATGAATAAGGATTATTCATGCACTTTTTGGATTCTTCAAGGACTGGTCTTGTACAATCTTCAAACAATAAGGACCATACTTGTATAATTGACATTTTGGAGGACCATTATTGACAATTTAGTTTTGATGAGGGACTAAAATTGCCAATTCTTCAAAGTTAAGGGTCCTTGTTGTAATTTTGACAAACTTTAGGGACCAAACTTGTAATTATGAAGATACAAGGGTATAAAGTGTCAATTCCTCAAACTTGGAGGACCAATATTCAATATTCTTCAAATCTTCAAGGGTTTTCTTTGGAAAATTCTTCATTAGGGCTTGGTTCATCGTGCGGCTTCGTTTCCCGTGTTCGTTTTTGCATGATTCTTGTGATCTTTTGTCATTTTCTCAATATCCGTACCTAAAATACACAAGCAACAAACACAAGCATATATTTGGGTATTTTGATGATATTTAATGCATTTTAAGTCCAAAAAGAACGATGAGACCATGTATAAAAGCAGTCTCATCATTAGTATTTATTTGCATTATGTGTTCATCAGGAGAATCATTGAATTCATCATCGCTAGAATTATCATTCACTATGCGAGATAAATGATCGGAAATAACATTCTCAACACCTTTTTTGTCTTTAATTTATAAATCTAATTCTTGTAAACGCAATATCCATCGTATGAGACAAGGTTTGGCGTCTTGCTTTTTATACAAGTAATTTAAGGCTGACTGATCGGTGTAAACTATTGTTTCGATAATACGCGGTATGATCGGAATTTGTCAAACGCATAAACTACAGCCATGAGTTCTTTTTCTGTGATGGTGTAATTTTGTAGGGCTGCGTTTAGAGTTCTACTAGCAAAGTAGATGGGGTGAAATTGTTTTCCATCTTTTTGTCCAAGGACGGCTCCAAGGGCATGTTCACTTGCATCCACATAAGCATAAATGGAAGGTTCCAATTGGGGCTTGTAATTATTGGTGTGCATGTAAGCTTGCTTTAAGAGTTTCAAACGCTAAAAGGCATTCATCATTAAAATCGAATGTTCTTTCTTTTTCAAGAAGTTGAGTTAAAGGTCTTCCGATCTTCACAAAGTCTTTGATAAATCATCGGTAAAATCCAGCATGACCTAAAAAACTTATAATGCCTTTCACGTAGTAGGTGGTGGGAGTTTTGAAATTACGTCTATTTTTTATTTGTCAACTTCTAAGCCTGCGCCAGACACTTTGTGTCCAAGCATAATTCCTTCTTTTACCATAAAGTGATAATTTTTCCCAGTTTAGCACAAGATTTGCTTCTTCACATCGTGCTGCATTTTATCAAGATTGCTAAGACATGTGTCAAAACAATTCCCAAAGACGGAAAAATCGTCCATGAAGACTTCGACTGATTCTTCAATCATATCGTGAAAGATTGCAATCATACACCTCTGAAAAATAGCAGGTGCATTGCATAAGCCAAAGGGCATGCGCTTATACGCGTAAGTTCCAAATGGACAAGTGAATTTGGTTTTTTCTTGATCCATAGGGTTGATTCGGATTTGAAAATATCTGGAAAAACCATCGAGGAAACAAAAGTATTCATTCCTTGCAAGTCTTTCTAACATTTGATCCATAAAGGGCAAAGGAAAATGATCTTTCGCAGTTGCATCATTTAATTTTCGATAGTTAATACAAACTCTCCATCCGGTGATGGTTCGTGTTGGTACTAATTCATTGTTCTCGTTAGTTACTACAGTGATACCGCCTTTTTTAGGTACACAATCAATAGGACTAACCCAGGGGCTACCGGCGATTGGGTAGATTATTCCAGAATCGAGGAGTTCAAGGATATCTTTTTTAAGAACGTCCTTGATAACTATATTTTACTTAGTTAAAAATTTCTTTGTCGTATGTCTAATCGAATTGAAAAATGGTTTTAAGTGTGACTTAATTGTTCTTGGTTAAGAAAAATATTAGTCGTTGTTGAAAATTAAAATGCAAGACTTTAAAAGTAAAAGACGTTAATTAAATCTAGTCTAATTAAAAGTAAAGGGTGCAATATTTAAAAACTTTTAAAAGTAAATTAATTAAATGACTTAAAACTAAAGCGTGACGAAAATTAAAATTTGGCAAAGTATTTCAATGTGAACTTAAAAATTAAACAAGACAAAATACTAAAACAAACCTACCGTCGGAATCCCTAATCGGAATAACCAACCTTAGACTGATCGGAATGTTGTCGGAACCCCAAATCGGAATGTTGTCACCAAGTCCCTAATCGGAATAACCCAACAGTACCTTTGATCGGAATGTGGTCGGAATATACTCTCGTCGGAATAATAAATCGGAATGAGGAGTGGACTCCTGGTCGGAATGCTGTCACCAACTGACCTGATCGGAATACCACTAGACACCCCTGATCAGAATGTCCAATCGGAATTCTCTATCGGAATGCAGCCTAAAGGGATCTCATCGGAATTATCAATCAAAGACACCCCTGTCGGAATGTTCAATCGGAATACTTGTTGAATCTGGAAACCCTTTTCCGATGATAGATCGGAATCCCCGTCGGAATGCAAAACCCTTTTCCGACGGGTAGTAATCGGAATATAGTAAAGGAAAACGAAATAAGCTAGTTCGAATAAGCTATGAACCAAATAAGCACACAACGAAAAACTTAATGAAAACCGTATAAGAAAAAGCTAATAATCTTCAATTTAAAGACTTTTAAAAACACGATAAGAAAGAGTTAAATGAAAACAACTTTTATATAAAAATAACTTTTATAAAACCTTAAGAAACTTAAAGATAAACACAAATAAGCTATAAAAATCAATAATTCAAAACAATCCAAAGCATAAAAACATAACCTTTAATCAAATAAGTAACGCAATAAGCATATAAACCATAAGATAAAAGCATAAAAAGAAAGGTAGAATGAGAGATAAAAAGTAAAGATTCAGTTACATAAAAGTAAACTTACTTGGAAATTAAAGTGCAAGACAAGGTAATTAAAGTGAAATAAGGTAAATGTGCAAGGTAAATAAAATGGAAGAAATAGTGTGTCAAACTATCCAACAAAATGAAAATGAAATACTAATGGCCTATTTATAGGAGAGATTAGGGAGGTGCTTAGGAAGCTTCCTCCCTCTTTCTTCTTTTCCTTAATTGCAAGCTTAGGTCCTTGTCTTCTTAATCTTTTGTTAATCTTGGACTTTAATGACTTCTCTCGGGATTTCTTTGAACTTGTCTTTTAATTCTTCAATAATTAAGACTTGAGTTCTTGGGCTTTTAGTAAACTTCCGTCTTTTGACTTTTTCTTCGATAAATCTTCAGAATTGGTCTTGGACTTCCGTTCTTTTTGCACTCTTGACTTCTTGACTTCGTCTTTCGTCTTTTTCTTCGATAAAAGCCCGTGAATGCCCGTGTTTTCTCCCCTTTTCAGAATTTCGTCCTAAATCACAACAAAAACACAAACCACGCATAATTCCGACATAAATGACATAAAATACACGTTTTAGCTCGGTTATTATTGTAATTAAGTGGTAAAAAGGATGGTTGTTTACACACCTATCAAATCCCCTACACTTGACCATTGCAATGTCCTCATGCAATGCATTAGTTACAAAGCACGATTACATTTTTCATCAAAATCAATCCACCTTGGCCTTTATTAAAGAGATAGAAAACTATAAACATTCAAAGGAAGAAAATAAAGAAATCAAAAACATACCTTGGGTTTTGGAAATGTTGTGAATGATCATCATCCTCAAGTTTTCACTTTCTCCAAACCAAGCTTAAAAACGAGATCATTGTTATTATAAGTTAGCAAACAAACACGAACTCATGTGGGCCAATTATTCACTTAGACTCCCTTATTCCTAGGTGTATCATTTATATTTTATTATTGTCTTGAATGATCACGAGGATGCATTGTTGACTTATTTCGATAGTTATTTAATCCGAAAATAAAGTGAACGATTTAATCAATAGTTAGCTAAATGACAAAATCTTTTAAAACTGCTTCTCGGGACCTCATAAAGTTCATATCTTGGCATAACTCGCTTCGCGATTTGAGACCTTTCTCGGACTGATATTTGGCAGCGACTTCATACTTCAAACCTTGAGAGACGTTCATGAAATAATGGTCTTCTCTTCATAATAGGAATTTCTTCACTTGAAGTTTTGAGAGATTCTTTATATTTGGACCACGACTTCTTCATTTTTCTCCAATCTTTATTTTGGACTTTGATATACAACGATCCGCCTCCTTTTTGGACTTGGATCTATTTATCCTCATACCTTGTTAGGGCCTTTTCGGATAGACTTCTCCATGACTTTTGGGGAGTTTTTGCTTTTCGTCGTGTGTCTCGATCCTTCATATTGATTTTCGATAAATGATTCTTCACATCACTTTGGATCTTTAGCAACAAAATATAGCCCTCATGCCTTGTTAGGACCTTTTTGGACTCGCCAATCTTCGCATCCCGCTTCAATAAGTTATGTCTTGGCTATGAACTCTAATCCATACCGAGCAACTTTTAAACGATCTTGGGCTAGAAGTTAAGTAACCTTTCAAAACGTACAACCTTATTTATTGCAGATAAATTTATTAGCAAGCGATGGGAGAATAGGCTTATAATTAACTCACATAAATTCAGTAAGAATACCGAACTTATAATTGACTCTATCATCTCTCGTTCTCCACAGTTTAAAATCTCAAAGAATGAGACTCGTGGATGCTTAGCCTATTAAATCAAAGTTTTGGGTTTTCGAGTCGCCTATAGGATCTTGCAAACTCTTAGACTTTTTCTAGTTTAGAAATCGCGTTTTAAAGTTCCCTTGATAAACGACTCTCTAGGATCAATTATAGGAACTTGCGAAAAGTTCTTGTTCTTAACCCGTGAGAGTTAAGACTTTCGCGTTTTATAGCTCCCTATATAAAAGCCTAGCAAAACTTGACTTAAACACGTTAAGGATACTAGCTAGAGTAAACATAGATAACTAAACTCGGGTTGAGTCAAAAGATTCACAACGTTTGAAATTAAAACCACTTTATTAAAAATTTATTCTAATAAGGAAAGAAAATAACTATAAAAGGTAAAAACTAATGGGCCAAAATAGATCAAAAATTTTGAAAAATGTCAAAAAATTGATTTTCCGGTTAAAATGAGGACAAATACAAGGAAAAGACCACTAAACTTCGATAGAAGTCCCCCCTACACTTAATATAAACATTGTCCTCAATGTTTTAAGCATGTGAGAGTAAACTCCCCTACACTTAGGACATTGTGCACTTTGTTTAAATCTTGTTCAGGAAAAGACAACTAAAGAGATTCCTATTTTAATATTGGAAAATATAAATAGTGAATCGAAAAGAGTTTAGGATAGAACCGGGAAAATGGGAACACGGAATCACGGGTCGTCAAAAGTCATCAAGAGTGTGTCTTTGAAGCTCGAATCCCTGATTAGTAGAAGAGAGGAGATAGCAAACACCAACGGGTCTCCCCCTACACTTAAGATAAAAACAAAGAAAAAGATAGATAGATAATTGGGTTGCCTCCCAAAAAGCGCTTGTTTTTGTTATCCGAGTCACGAGCCTGACTCGTCCCCGAATTAAATGTTCCATGGGGAAGCCTCAAATGTAATACCGGGATCAAAGACCTTGTCCTAGTTCCCGGAGGAATATAACAAAGGAGAGGCAGGAGGATAAGTCTTGAATGGTAGGAAGGTCCTTTCGACATACGAGAAGTATGTGAAATCATGATCCACGGGAGGTGGGGTGGGTAAAGGAATCACATTGTCATCCTCCAAAGACAATGGATGCTGACCAATTGGCAAAGCCGCAAGGTTATCAATCATAGAATGGTCATTGTCACCTCCCGGGTCAAAACACTCATCCTCATTCCCCGGAGAGTGAAATTGATACATCACCCGCTTGGGCGTGAATTTAGTGGGATGAGGGGGAAATATAGTAGGAGAAGTAAGAGAAGAATTACCTTACACCTGCGATACCTTTCCAGCAGAGTCAGAACTCTCCACCTCTGCGATAGAAGGGGCATGGCTAACAAAACATGCTCATCAATAGTAGGAGAATCAGAGCTATCAATGTCCTCAATCCCTTCGTCAAAGAGAGGATTCACCTCACTAGATATGTAATCGTCATCAAAATCAAATAAAGGGTTCGAATAAATCTTGAAAGTTTCCTTCGGAACGTCTTCATCAGACAGTGACTCGTCATCACTAGAAGTAAAATCATCATCTTGATCAAAAAGAGGATTAGAGAAAGCCAAAGAATCCTCTCCCAAAGTGTTGGTGGAAGGAACATCATCAGAAGAAAGTGCATCATACTCATCGTCACTGTCGGATGTCAACTCAGATTCACTTGGAATTGGGACAAGGTTATCAGCACTAGACGTATTGAAATCGTCGGATTCCTTTGCAGGAATTGTGCTACTATCCTCATCCCTAAGGATGGTTGAATCCTTAGGCTCCGGCAAGTCGGGCGAAGGAATAGAATTCTCATTGTTCCAAGAAATAGGACTCTCATCGTCATCACTGTCATAATAATATGGAGGCACAAGAGGAGGAGTATAAGCATTAAGTTTAGATACCTGCTCTTGTTGCTGATCCGCTTGACATTTATCCATCATCTTGTTGCAAGCTTCTTGAACTTTTTGAAATTTGTCAAAAATTGTAGCAAGTTGCTCAGGAGGAAGTGTACAAAAGGGTTGATGATTGACAGTGTGACGTGGGGACTCAAAGTTATAAACACTGGGATGATAGCACGGAACTTTCTCAAAGACCTTCGACGGATCACAAGAAGAATAATCGTGAGGGCCCCCACAAATATAGCACCACGGGTATGGAGAAAAACCCGGTGCGTCTTGAGGATAGGGATTGTCATAGACGGGAGAGGGTGGGAAAGTATTGTAAGAGTTGAAGTATGAATTTGTTATATTGCAAAATGGACAAAATCCAAATTGTGTATCGTCGATATCAAAACCACACCGCTCACAAGTACACCATTGACATGTTTGAAAACCATGCCATGGTCTCCCACACTGCCCGCAATACGAATCCATGAAGAATTATGAATAAGAGGGGTAAAGAAAAGAATTAAACATAATAGAGGATAAAGAGGAATATTTTTGGTGCAAAACCTTTGAAAAAGAAATGCTTTTTATGATTTTTCAAATGTTTTTGGGATTTTTTGAAAAAATTTGACACGAAAAATAACGTTCATAAGTGAACGGATCCCAAAAAACAACGCGTCTCTCATAGAAAACCGTTAATCTTTACGAAAAGAGCCGGCAGCGGCGCCATTTGATAACTATATTTCACTTAGTTAAAAAGTTCTTTGTCGTATGTCTAATCGAATTGAAAAATGGTTTTAAGTGTGACTCAATTGTTCTTGGTTAAGAAAAATATTATTCGTTGTTGAAAATTAAAATGCAAGACTTTAAAAGTAAAAGACGTTAATTAAATCTAGTCTAATTAAAAGTAAAGGGTGCAATATTAAAAACTATGAAAAGTAAATTAATTAAATGACTTAAAACTAAAGCGTGACGAAAATTAAAATTTGACAAAGTATTTAAATGTGAACTTGAAAATTAAGCAAGACAAAATACTAAAACAAACCTACCGTCGGAATCCCTAATCGGAATAACCAACCTTAGACTGATCGGAATGTTGTCGGAACCCCATATCGGAATGCTGTCACCAAGTCCCTAATCGGAATAACCCAACAGTACCTTTGATCGGAATGTGGTCGGAATATACTCTCGTCGGAATAATAAATCGGAATGAGGAGTGGACTCCTGGTCGGAATGCTGTCACCAACTGACCTGATCGGAATACCACTAGACACCCCTGATCGGAATGTCCAATTGGAATTCTCTATCGGAATGCAGCCTAAAGGGATCTCATCGGAATGTGGTGCCTAGGACCCATCAGAATATCACCCAAAGACACCCCTGTCGGAATGCCCAATCGGAATACTTGTTGAATCTGGAAACCCTTTTCCGATGGTAGATCGGAATCCCCGTCGGAATGCAAAACCCTTTTCCAACGGGTAGTAATCAAAATATAGTAAAGGAAAACAAAATAAGCTAGTTCTAATAAGCTATGAACCAAATAAGCACACAACGAAAAACTTAATGAAAACCGTATAAGAAAAAGCTAATAAGCTTTAATTTAAAGACTTTTAAAAACACGAAAAGAAAGAGTTAAATGAAAACAACTTTTATATAAAAATAACTTTTATAAAACCTTAAGAAACTTAAAGATAAACACAAATAAGCTATAAAAATCAATAATTCAAAACTATCAAAAGCATAAAAACATAACCTTTAATCAAATAAGTAACACAATAAGCATATAAACCATAAGATAAAAGCATAAAAAGAAAGGTTGAATGAGATATAAAAAGTAAAGATTCAATTACATAAAATTAAAATTACTTGGAAATTAAAGTGCAAGACAAGGTAATTAAAGTGCAATAAGGTAAATGTGCAAGGTAAATAAAATGGAAGAAATAGAGTGTCAAACTATCCAACAAAATGAAAGTGAAATACTAATGGCCTATTTATAGGAGAGATTAGGGAGGTGTTTAGGAAGCTTCCTCCCTCTTTCTTCTTTTCCTTAATTGCAAGCTTAGGTCCTTGTCTTCTTAATCTTTTGTTAATCTTGGACTTTAATGACTTCTCTCGAGATTTCTTTGAACTTGTCTTTTAATTCTTCAATAATTAAGACTTGAGTTCTTCGGCTTTTAGTAAACTTCCGTCTTTTGACTTTTTCTTCGATAAATCTTCAGAATTGGTGTTGGACTTCCATTCTTTTTGCACTCTTGACTTCTTGACTTCGTCTTTTGTCTTTTTCTTCGAAAAAAGCCCGTGAATGCCCGTGTTTTCTCCCTTTTTCACAATTTCGTCCTAAATCACAACAAAAACACAAACCATGCATAATTCCGACATAAATGACATAAAATACACGTTTTGGCTCGGTTATTATTGTAATTAAGTGGTAAAAAGGATGGGTGTTTACACGCCTATCAGTCCTTCATGTTAGGATTTAGTCTTTGTTGTTTTTCAACAATCGGTTTCTTGTTATCCAAAAGTTGGATTTTGTGTTTACAAAACGATGGACATATGCCACGAATATCATAAGTTTTCCAAGCAAAAGCTTGTTTATGCTTCTTGAGAACTTCAATTAAATCGTTTTTATGTTCTTCCGAAAGTTTGGATGAAATAATTACAGGTAGTAATTTTTCTTCGTGAAGAAACGTATATTCCAGATGTTCAGGAAGAGGTTTAAGTTCTAAATCTGTAGGGGGCTCTTCCAAAGATTTCTTAACTTTGAAATCGATTTTGAAAGTTAGGGTTTCAAATGGTGTTTCTTTTTCTTCTTCAGGTGTTTCTATAGGTTCGTCAGTATTAACGACTATAGAGGCATCAAATACAGCAAAAGTTCTTCGAGGATGGTTCCTTCGATAGAATATAAAATTTCGCTTCCTTCATCAAGAAGAGCGTCGAAATCGGATTCAACGACTTCGTCAATGACATCAATGCTAAAGAAAGTATCGTCATTAGAATAACAGTGTTTCATTGCTTCATCGATAGAAAAGGAAATTCTATCTTCTCCAACTCCAAGGTTGAGTTGTTTTTCTTTCACACGAACCACAACGTCAGCTGTATGCAAGAAGGGTCTACTAAGGATAAGTGGCACCTTGCTAATTTCTTACATCTCTAGGATTACAAAGTCGACAAGAAAAATGAATTTTCCAACTTCAACGAGCATGTTTTCGGCTATTCCAATTGGGTATTAAAAAGAACGGTCCGCAAGGAGAACGCTCATTTTTGTGGGTTTGAGAACATCTTCTGAGAGTTTAGCATACAAGCAGTATGGCATGGTTGATACTAGCGCCAAGATCAGCTAAGGCGTTACAAGAGTATGAGTGATGGAAAGTACATGGAATAAGAAAACTTCCAGGATCTCCAAGTTTTGGTGGTACTTTGTTTTGGATAATGGCAGAACATTCATCATTTAGAAAAGCTGAAGATACATATTCAAACTTATGTTTGATTTTGATAAGTTCTTTGATAAATTTTCCATAGTTTGGCATTCCAGTTAGAACATCGACTAAAGGCATATTGATTCTAACTTCTTGGATTAATTAGAGTAATTTACCATACTTAGCTTGCATCTTTTGCTTCCGTAAGCATTGGGGGTACGGTACTTTTGGTTTATATAGTTTGGGTGTTGGCTTTTTAGTTGTTTTGGTATTGGATGGTTGGGCTTCATCCTCATCGTCACTATCGAGTGGGTTTTCGATTGGTGTGTCTTGGGTAGGTTTGGTAGGTGATTCATAAGATAAACCACTCCGCGTGAATACGGAATTCACATGTTCATTACGAGCTTGCGGTGGTTGATATTTGTTGTTGTTTTTGGGGTTTGGGTTAGTGTTGCTAGGTAAAGAACCAGAAGCGTGATTCGATTGCTTATCAGCAAAACGATCAAATTTAGCTTCAAGGTTTTTAATGGAAACTTGGTGGTTTTTGTCTGAAGTCTCGAAATTTGTTTCGAGGTCAGTGAATGTATCTCGCACGAAAAGGTTGGTTTTTCTTTGTGATTCGATAAAATTGTCAAGCTTGGTTTCGAGGTTGGGTTTGTTTTCGGTTTGGTTAGGTTTCTTGTCATCTCGATTGTAACTTGGTTTATCGTTAGATATCCAATTATCGCGGTCACGATTACGATATCGTTATAAAATCGAGTCGACGAAAGGTGTTCATGAAATTGGCTTCTTGTTCCTTTATCATAGGTGTGTCATCATCATCACATTCACTAGAAGGTTTCACGACTTTTGTTTTTCATCTCTTTATATTGAGTGTCGATTTTGAGAGACATGGCGTCCATACGAGCCATAATTTTTTCATTGTCGGTTGGGTTGTTTCTTTCTTCGGCAAAAGCTACGGTTTTTCGTGGGGTTTTGTGGTTTTTGGACCAATCAAGCTTGAGTAAGACTTTTTCATCTAACAATTTTGTAAGCTTGGTTAGGGGTTTTGTAAAGGAAAATACCGCCCGCTGCAGCGTTCAATGCATCTTGGGTAGCATCCTCAAGATCATGATAGAAAATATTGATTATTCCTTCCTTTTTTAATCCATGACCATGGCAGTTTGTGAGTAATTCTTTCATTCTTAACCATGCGTCAGTGAGAGTTTCTCGATCTTGTTGAGAAAAGCTTCGGATTTCTCTGAGGAGTTTTTCAAATAGAACAGGAGGAAATAATCGGCTAATGAAAGCGGTTCTAAGACCTTCCCATGTTCGAATGGTTCCTTCGTTGAGTTCGTCGAGCCATGACTTGGCTTCTCCAGTCAGGGATGATGGAAACACCATGAGTTGAACGGCTTCGGCTTGTCCTTCTCCATAGTTAAACATTTTGCATATTTTGCTAAATTCATGGATGTGTTTGTGAAGATCGGTTTTGATTCGACCATCAAATTGGTGGTTTTTGACAAGTGTCAAGTGGTTTCCTTTGATTTCAAAATCGTTCGCAATTTCAGGTAAAACGATTGCGAAGCCAGGAGTTGGTGCTACAATTCTATCGGCTGACCACATTGGTTCATCATCGGTGTCCGACATTGGATCGTAACGGTTGATGAGTTTGATGAGAAATACGAATTGAGAAAGGTTGTCGAAAGGTTGGTTGATTTCGCGAGGTTGATGTTGCTCGTGTCTCCTATCTAAAGGTACACGAAGGTGAAGTCTACGTAACCTTCGGTTAAGGGTACGTTCAGGTTCTAATAACGGTGATAATGGTGGAGTTTCGGATGAACGGGGTTGCATCCAACAAGAGTTTTTGGTTTACCGAAGAAATGTGCGACGCACTTTTTGGATTGTGCGGCGTATTTTCTATACTGCAGAAAAATTTTGGGTTTTGTTTGAGTGGGAAATGATTCAATTCTTCAAAGATTACAAAAGTTTTGGCTACAAAACAGGATTATAAGTCCCCGGCAGCGGCGCCAAAAACTTGATGTTCGTTTTACAAGTCTTAAATTTATATTACAAGGTTTAGACCAAACAAGGGACTAGAAATACAAACACGGGCAAGTATACCCTTTCGTTCGTAATATAGCTCTTAGTGGTAAGCCAGGATCGTTCGCTAAGACTTAGTTTCGTTTTGGTGATCAATATAATAATTGAAGAAAGAAATGATTGATATGAATAACAATAGTAACAAATATGACTAATTTGGGATAGTTCTTATGAGTTCGTTACGATGATAATAATGATCGAGATATGTTTCGGTTGGTAAAGAGTGATAAACCTTTTTCGTCAAAATGGTGTTTACACAACTTACTTAGTGTGATTAAAGACTTATGTTTATTCGAGAGACTAAGCTCAAAACAAGTTGCCAATGAGCTCAATATTTTATCACGGTTTCTAAGCGGATTTCTCCAACCAAAGATTCAAAACCATAGAAAAGATTTTAAAAACTTATTACAACGATTTGCGTTTCTCAACACCAAGCCATCATAACAAATCAACTCTAGATAAAATAAGGTTTATAGAACTAGGTGGTAAAATGGTTCTACAACATTAGCTTGAAATCAATTATAAAGCATCATATCATAGCATCATCCCTAATGATAGTCACATATCCATGTAGTCACAAATACCTTAGCCTAGCATAGTAATCAAAGTAACAAATGGAAAAGAGTAAGAGAACATCATACTTAGATTTAATCGAATGAACGAGTACATAAGTGTCGCGATTGTATCGTTCCTCCAAGAATCGAAGAGTGGAATACGCTCGTTACAAGTATTTCCCAAAACTGGATAATACTAGAAATGCTACTAAAAAGCTAAGAATACTCGGATTGGAGTAGTGGTTTTTGAATGAGACTGATTATATGAAATGAGTAAAAGTGGCTCCTATTTATAGTGTTGGCTGAGAGAAAATGTGCGTCGCACTTATCCGAAAGTGCGCCACACTTTGGATGTGGGAATGTGCGCCGCACTTCTGACATTGTGTGCCGCACTTTTGTGCGTTCCAGATTCTTCTTTCAATAGTTTGACATATTTGCACAACAAGGACCCTCCTTTGTATTGTATTTACTTTGCTTCTCCATACTTCATACCTGCAAATAAAACACAATATATTAAGTATTGAAAGCTCTTATTTATGATACAAAGTGGCATTATAATAACGGGTTGAATATGTATATTTTGATCGTTATCAATCATTCACCCGATTCGAAGAATTAACCTTTGGAATAAGAGCAATAATAGTGTGATTAACCTCTTTAAGGAGCCTCCCATTAATGAAAAACTCATGAACAGCCTTAAATATATCATCCTTAATAACGTCCCATGCTTCTTTAAAAGATGCAGTGGTATACCCATCGGGACCCGGAGCCTTATCATTACCCATATCAAATAACGCCTCCTTAATTTCCCCATCAGTAATAGGGCGAAACATATTCATAGCCGTATCATCCGTAAGAATATTATGAAACAAGTCCACACAATTCAATTCATTAACGATACCCGCCTCACCAAGGAACGACTCATAATGAGTAAGAAACACCTCAGCAACTTGATCATTGTAAAAAATATTACCCGAACCATCAACAACGACATCAATTCGGCTACGGCTCGCACAACTTCTCATTGCTTTATGGAAATACACGGTATTAGAATCCCCTTCCTTAAGTCAGTTTATCTTTGATTTTTGTTTCAATAATCCTTCCTCCAATAACAAAGCATCATTTAACGCGGTCACAGCAAGGGCTTCAGCCTCCCTTAACATAAGATTATTAGGATCAGCATCTAGATCAATTTGAGCTTTGTCAAGCTCCTCCTGCAGCCGATTGACATTATTATGTAGATTACCTTTATCAATTAGTAATTTCCGCAATGGCTTCTTTAACATCTTTAGGCGTTGAGTGACTTTAAACATATGAAATCCATTGAGTTGCTTGGCCTATCCCTCTTTCACCACCTCCATGAATCTATCATTACTGTAACACCCCCAAATTTATACAACTCAATACAGCGGAAGACTCGTTGGTGTTACGGGATAGCACATTACTCACATCATAGACAACGCATAAAAATCGCGTCGTTTAATAATAAGTCATTTCCATTCATAAACATCAAAGTTACATCGGTCCCAAGTCATTATATTTCATACAAAGTTTTACAAAGTATTTGAATGGAAAATATAGTTTAGGTGCGGGCCATGAATTCTTGTTGTCTTCCCGAGAATTACCTTCAAGTACCTGAGATAAAACATGTTAAAAGAAAAGGTTAGCGATAACGCCGAGTGAATTCATAGAGTTTAATGAAATCCATCAATATAATATCAGTATAAGATTATTACTGAAAATCATTTTGTACAAATCATTTTAATAGGCCATAAAATAGCCAAAATCATTTTATACAAATCCTTGTAATAGGCCATAAAATAGCCAAGTTATTTTATATAAATCCTTATCGAAAATCATAATATAGGCATTTGCCTTAAAAATTATTATACGAGCCAATGTCGTAAAAACATCATACAATACGTCTTATGACGTTGTATGAAATCAAATAAAAACCGTTATATGAATATGGTTATGAAAACCAAAACACAAACATAATATCAATAGTATGACCCAGTATTGCTAGTCAGGCAATACATCGTAATTCTGAGCGTCTAGTATTATTTCGTTAGTTTTGGATTATTATAAGCCGCATGACATTGTTACCTTACTAAACCAACAACGGGTAGCTAACCCGATACCAATTTTGCCCATCTAAAGTAGCGTGTCGTCACAAAGGTCACGCTATGGAAATCTTCTCATACATAAATTCGCTTACCAATCAATGTGGCACGACGGGGATCAACCGTCAAGGCGCGAACTGGGGTGATCGTCCCCAAATAGTACTATTAAATGCATAAGCGTCTACCAACTCCCGGTAGTTCACAATTCATGCTAATGGGACTTTTAGTGACATAACCTAACTTTAATAATCCATTTAATTTCATCTATCGGGTCCTTTAATCATTTATCGGGTCATACAATCGGGTCATTCAATCATTCGGGTCCAAAATCAATAAACAATCAATCGGGACAAATGGTGTCCTATTTAATAAAATCTAACATGTTATCTCCCTCGCGGGTTTATAAAACATTTATAAAAACATTTAAAAGAGTGCGAGGCTATGAACTCACGTTGATGTGGGAAGGCGGGTTATCGGCAATTCGGACGTACGGTACGTGCTTCAATCACGGAAACCTAGACAAATAATAATCGGTCTTCGACGTTTGTCCAATGACTTTATAAAAATACCAATTATGTATACATATGGTGATTATATATGTATGATGATCAAGTGGGTTTACATATTCTCATTTTTGTGCTATGTGTCGATAACTTTTATACTAGTTTTCTCGTTTTACCTATTTACGTGTTTTAGGTCCAATAGGCCTATTCTAAGTACTTTAACTTGTTTTAATCCCTTTTATACCTATATTATCAGTACTTAAACTTTACAAGTTGGGCCCAAATGGGTTAAGCCCAATAATAAGTTTATAAGTGTTTTAGTCCATTTTTGTTGTATTGTTAGTCCAATAACGTTAATTTAGTCCGTATGTCATATAGTTCGGGTTTTATCGGTTTTTACTTGTTATACATGTTTATATATCAGTATATAAGTTTTATAAAATTTTCATTAGACGGGTCCAACCATCTAAGTTTTATTTAGCAAAAACGTTAATTTTACGGCAATAGCCGAAAAAGTCGTAAAAATCAAGTTTATAGTTTTATAACTTATAAAACTTAACAAGTTACCATTTTTATAAAATGTCCACTTATTTAACCTTTTACATACTTGTATAAATAAAATCCATAAGTTAGTGGGTTTTTATTTTACATTTTATACTATTAAATTTTGAGTGCTTATATAATAGTAATATACTTTAATTTCCAAAAATCTGATTTTTATCTTCACTTTCACCAAAACTGCCATATCTTGAGTTATATATGGAGATAGAAGCTCAAATTGTTATCACATAAACTACATGATATCTGCTACATTTAACTCTTCTATAGCTACTGTTGAATCATCTTCTAAATATTTTCTAAAAATCGTCCAAAACAGTAACCTCAGATTTATACCTTAAACTTGTTTTGATCATATCTCACTCATTACTTTGATTCCATTGCATGGCCAACTCTCACGTGTGTACAAGACCCATAGCTTACTGTAAATACATTCTACTTCATCATTTTATCAGTTTACCATATGGTTCTTTACTGTTTTTATACAGCCTATCATTTGAACAAGATTTACCCATTTTTACTTATAGTTTTTCATCTTTTTATCCATGATTATCAACAACAAATCCCCACATAACATTTTTATCATCATATAATCATCATATACATATACAATAGGAAATAAAATACATGTTTACATAATCAAAATAACAAGAAGTTGAGGAGGACAATCTTTATACCACTATGATGATGTAGGTTGATCAAAACATGGATTTTTGATGGAGAAACTTGTGATGCACCAAGACCATCTTCATGACCACCATGCTTCATCAACTCCTTGTGGAAAATCAGCCCCAAGACACCATGAATACTCCTCCTTGGATGTTATAAGCACCACCAATCAATAGAGTTTCAAGTGAGCTTCAACATATATATAAATAACATAGGCTTTGTGGTTGAATCAAGATCAAAGGTGGTGTTTGATGGTGGAGTAGGGACGGCCAAAAATGGGAGCCAAGAGAGAGATGAGAGAATTTTGAGAGGTATTGCATGTGTGAAGTGGTAAATGTGAAGAAGCTAATGGTTTTTGTGATGTCTTAGCTTCATTTGTAAGCTTTGTAAGACAAGTGTCTTACTTAGCTTACAAACTTGACGCCAAGTGTGTTGAGGTGTAGCAATGTTGGACGGTTATAGTGGGGGTGGGGCAAGTGTCCCACTTGTCTCATCCCCATTTATTTACGGGTACTCCTCGATTCTAGTTTCCTCGATTTGCGTGCCCTCGGGTCGTTTTACGAAAAACGTTTTTATAAATTATGAATCTACGTCGCAAAATGAATCCAATAAAAATTGTTTCATCAAAAACGGAGTTCGAAAACGTAAATACGTAATCCTAAGGTTTCCGGTTTAGTCGTAAAAGGACGTTAAAATAAAATCGTAAGTCCTAATCTCTTCTCGTAAATTTGTGAGTTTATGAACTAGCACAAATTTAAAACTCCAAAATAATATTCACAAATAAATTTATTTTCTGAAACGTCGGACTGTCACCAAAGACGGTGTATGTAAACGTAAGCACGTAACGTAGAATCCCCCGGTTTAAACGTAGTCGATGCTACTCCAAGACGTAATTCCAAATTTCTTCCCAAAAATAAGTGAGTTCATATTGTAACATTAAAATAATATTTTCAAATAATATTTGAGAATAAAATATCTATCGTAAATTGACGGATTGTCACAGCATTTACCCCTAAACAGGATCTTTGTCCTCAAAGATCATCTTACCTTACTACTCGCTTCTTATAGAGTTTAAGCCATGTGGGTATTTCCTCCACATTCGGTCTTTTCTCACAAGTGCAATTCGTTACAATACGCGAGTTCTATCAAACATAACTACGGGAATAAGATCAGGCTAAATGTTGACTTACTTTCTCTATCCATGATGTCCACGGGTTTCTGATGAATGCAACTTTTCGCCGATCTAAGCTTTACTAAGAACAATCAGATTTTCACTTGATAGATATTCCATCAAGTTCGATTTACGAAACAAAATTCACACAGTTCTTGAAGTCCTAGGGTAGATCCAGCTTATATGCCTTTCAATCCCAACTTTTACATCATCTCAATGGTCCCAAACAACGGGGACTTATATCCCATGATTTGTCAGATCATGAATTCATTTTTCCAAGGTTAAAAATTGTGGCATAACTTCGCTACCCATTTGGCACTTCAAGATCTACATTTCACATTCACATAACCTCTTGCCCACTACCGGCTGTCAATAATAAGATCCTAATTTCAATAATCATTTCAGATCTTGCGGGTCGGGTACTTTGCAAGGATAGGTTCGCCATCATAGGAAACCTTAAACCTAAAAGACATGTCCAACTCACAATGGGTGTATGTCGGATGTCTTCATCTCAACTCCTGCTTACAGATGCTCTAAGATTTAGATCCTAACAAGATTCGATTTCAATCCTAATACGATGATTATCAATGATAATCTTTCCAATGGGAAACGATTATACGGTTTATTACCAAAGGTCAATCATTCAAACATAAAACAACACTTATATTACTTTGTATCGTTACTTTACCTCGTCCCTTCGATTGGGGTGGTACATAGTACTCTCATCAAGGTTCGTTCTCAATGATTTCTGAGCAAATCTCTAGAAATTCGATGCGAAGCGAGGATCTTGATAAAGATGTTCGATACAGTCACACTATGTTTACATAACTCTTTTGCATTTATCATTAACGGTAATGATATTAGCAGATTTGGTCAGTCTGTCGACAATGACCCAAATCGAATCAAATTCAGATGATGACCTTTGCAATAGCTAGACGTTTACTAATGTATGAGGCGATGTCTGCCTTCATAATTGCCATTAGTACAACTTCTTCAGACAAAGATACTTTTAGTCATAAATGACATAAATAGAATACTTATACTTACAAATTCCAACATAACTATATCTCACAATCTCCATATTTAGGCAACTACAAGTGGCCTTTAAAACATTTAACGCTATTGGCTTCTTTATTTTAATGGTTCACATTAGACGCGAACTCCATTTATTATCTATATTATCCTTTTTACAAACATCGTTTATTTTTATATTGTTCGACAATTTATTTTGCACCTTCATTATTATGAAATATATCCTAATTGGTTTTTTTTTTTTTATATATAATACGTCAGTATTTATATTCACTTCTCATGATGATGTGATTATCGTGTCCATAATTCACTCAGGTATTCTTTATATATTATGCGTCAGTAATTACATTCACATTCCTGATGAAATAAATATCACAACCGTATTTATTCAAAGTTCTTTCTTCATATCTTCTATATTTTAGTTTCTTCTCAACTATCCTTTTTTATCAGTTTTACTCCATCCGTCGTCTAAAGCGTCGATAATTATTATGATTAATTAAATAATTATTAGTTAATTTTTATGAAGCGTAAACGTTTTAAATTTCTTAGTTCAACCAATTATATAAAATGTTCAAAATAAATTTGAATTTAATTAACAAGATTTTTGCTGATTTATCGAAAATAATTAATAAGATTCGTAAATATTTGAAAAATCTTTGGTTATACTTTTGGTCAAAATTTTCTTAGTTGAAAAGCAAAAATTATCGTTTCAAGTTTTCAAGTTATGGTATAAATGGTTTTACTCAATCCTTCTTAAGTTATCTAGAAGTATACACAAACATTTACCCCTAAACAGAAGTTTAGTTAAATGGTTTGTGTATAAGGGAATAATCCCTTTAAAAATCCTTTGTTAAAACATTCGTCAAAACATATTTCCATTTTCTTTTTAGTAATACTCAAAGACTTAAAAGGGATCTTAATCTTTAAAGAGTCAATATATTCCATCGTCTATTAATCACATGGTTAAATCATGTAAAGGTTCAAGTCTTTAATCACGTGTTAATTATTCAAGGTACAGGTTTTTATCGTTCGGCCAATTCAGGGCAATCTACAAATAATTATTAACTCATTCTTATTATTATAAACAAATAAATAGTCCTTAGTGATCACGAGCATGAATTTATCAAATTACAGCCTACACACGTGATTCACCAAATTTATGAATGCTACATGTGCATTGGTCAATCCAAACGGCATCACGTGAAACTCATAATGTTTATTACAAGTACCGGATGTAGTGATTGGAATAGATAATCTTTTTCGCAGATGCGAAGTTGATGATAACCATGCAGTGAATCAAACCTTTAAAACATACGCTAAAACCTTGTAAATGATCGAACAAATCTTCCATTTCGAGTTATGGATATCGTTTTCGATTGTCAATTTACTCAGTTTACAGTAATCTATAAATATAAGGAATGATAACACCATAGCTCTTCATGATGACAGGCTTGGTAGAATAAAATCATTCTCTGACAACTCTCTCAGTTGTACGGTAATTCCTTAAATTCAGATGGTGCTGACGTACAGTGCACAAGCCACAAGTGCAGCACCGAGAATATAATCAATACCAATTTCAACTTGCCTTAATGGCGAAAGTCTAGGTAATTTACCAATGAATACCTCCTAAAGTTTCAGATAACGAAAACATCTTTTTATTAAATTCATATTAGGTTCTCCTAGGTTATAATATCTATAACTAGTTCACAATCATTCATGGTAATACTTCAAGTCTAAATGCAGGATACGGTCATCCGTCAAAAATTATTTAGATCACTTTTGATAATCAACATCTTATCATTTAGGGGAATTCTATTCGAGTTTCCATCAATTAAGACAATGTCGTCATGTCATACTCAATCAATCCTTTTTACTTGCACTATCAACTTTCCAGTTTTATTGCCGTAGATAAGATGTGAACTTCTCAAAAGACTAATAATAACTCATAAACCTTCATAATTCAAGAATATCAGGAGACACAACTAACCTTAAAAGAGTAAGGTCAACGCATAATCTACGCGGAAGAATTTCAAATCAGATACAGACGAAAACATTTAACGAATATGAATATATCCCATGTTTTCATAATTTGAGTACGCATTCGAAAGCTCCTCGGATCGTTACCCAGGTCATTCAAATGAAATCAAATCAAAAGAAATGATAAGAACGTCGATACATCCAGTCGGGTATCAACACTCGGTAGTCAAATACTTTTCCTAAGAATCTCATTACGGGAGAATTGGACAAGAAAGAATTGTCAATTGTCAAATATGACAATTTGCACAGATGAGTAAATTCGACTCAGAAGAATAGGTATTACAGGCACATATGTAGGTGTCCCTAACATTATGTCCTTATTTTTCACTTCTTGCAGATCTCATAAATTTTAATCTTTCACAATCTTCAAAGAAAATTTAGTGTTTATTAATCAGTTTTATGGTGACTACTAATCAGTCTTGCATAGTCCATTCCAAATTGTATGTAGGCGCGCAACTATATACAATTTCAAGATTAACGATGCAATACTCAGTTCGTCAAAATTTTTATCATCATGTTTATAATAAAAACATTTTCACGCTTAATTCTTAAATAAGAATCAAGAATAAATTTACAAAGATTTTATTTGTTATAAAAACAGTTAAGTTTCCAAAGCGTTTCATAAACAACTTCATTTTGATATCAGTCACTTGTAAATCTCACTTTGAATAATCCTTATTGTGATGAAAATTAAATTTTCTCAAAGGATACCGTTTTAACTTTATAAAAACAATGTGTGATCTGCAAATGAGTGATGAAGAGTTGTTCACCAAGAACTTAACTACAATATGATAGGAAATGAGCTTTTGCCAAATAATCATGAGGTTCATGACCTTGATGGCACTCACGAAGAATGATTCACAACGTAACTCAAATCAAGATGAGTACTTGTTCAATGGTTGCATCACTAATGCGAGCATTAGAGATAAGCAAGAAAAGATAGATAACATCGATACATGTAGAATTTAGTAATCAAAGGTAGTCTTTTCATTAATCACAAACAAGTCAAAATTGTACCGTAACACATTACGTGTCACTATGTCATACAATTCTCAGAACTCATCCTACCAACTGATGTCTCAGTTAAGCTAGGGATTTTTCAAAAGATACCACAATGAATACTAATCTACAAGAGTCATTAGGTGTTCCACATGTCCCGAAAGATCCATCGGTCTCAATTCAGAAGAAGATTTCTTCAATTTATTTCTTGGACACTGGGCATCCTCGTTAGTGGACAATGGCCTAGGAACAACACTTAACACGAATCAATAATCAATTAAAACCTTATAATTCAATCACAAAACTTAACGATTTCCTCTTAACAATCTCATATTCCATACGAGTTAAATTTTACTTTATTCAAGTTTCAATCAACTTACACTCAATGCGATATCCTATCTCATTTTCCAATACTTTCAACCTTATTCTTCGGCCTTGTAAAGGCAATACAATCTCAATATAAATCAACACTTAATTTCCAATCCTATTAGCTCTTATAACAACAATTATCAAATGAGTCATTAATATGAAATGACTCATACATTCAATTAGACTTATCGGAAAGGTACTAGTGCCATGAGGCTTTTGGGTAATGGTTCCAATGACAACCTCAAGTGCAACATTGACCCTTTCGATTTCAATTTAAGAATTGGATGACAACGAATCAGATGTCATCTTTCTAGGTGGTAACGTTTTGTCAAACTACACTTTATAAGAAAAGATCGTCATGACATCGATATCAGATTTAATCTCGCCAATCCTTTTTCAATATCACAATCAACTAATATCTATATTTCTACGAATATCAACCATTTGTTGGGATCATAAATATCCGCAACTTGATTTAGATCTAGGATAGCTAGAATTCCTACGAGAATAGCTTCGATTAATTTACTAGGGGATTTAGGGTTACTTGTGACAATCGACGTCGTATAAATACCTCGTATAAAAATCAAAATAATCATCAAACAATCATGTAATAAAATTACATCATATATATATATATATATATATATATATATATATATATATATATATATATATATATATATATATATATATATATATATATATATATATATATATATATATATATATATATATATATATATATATATATATATATATATATATATATATATATATAATCCAAGTTATATATATATTAAAATAACACTTCTCAGTCTGGGCCTTGTCGGTAACTCGGGAATTCTTCGGCACCGTTATAGTCAAAAGATTTTTAGACATTTTTAGAAAAATGTTTTTAGTTAAAAGATTTTGAAATGTTCTATTCAAAACCTTGGTTTTAAAAATCTTTCGTTCTCTATAACAAGAGCTCTGGTACCAAACTGTAACACCCCCAAATTTATACAACTCAATACAGCGGAAGACTCGTTGGTGTTACGGGATATCACATTACTCACATCATAGACAACGCATAAAAATCGCGTCGTTTAATAATAAGTCATTTCCATTCATAAACATCAAAGTTACATCGGTCCCAAGTCATTATATTTCATACAAAGTTTTACAAAGTATTTGAATGGAAAATATAGTTTAGGTGCGGGCCATGAATTCTTGTTGTCTTCCCGAGAATTACCTTCAAGTACCTGAGATAAAACATGTTAAAAGAAAAGGTCAGCGATAACGCCGAGTGAATTCATAGAGTTTAATGAAATCCATCAATATAATATCAGTATAAGATTATTACTGAAAATCATTTTGTACAAATCATTTTAATAGGCCATAAAATAGCCAAAATCATTTTATACAAATCCTTGTAATAGGCCATAAAATAGCCAAGTTATTTTATATAAATCCTTATCGAAAATCATAATATAGGCATTTGCCTTAAAAATTATTATACGAGCCAATGTCGTAAAAACATCATACAATACGTCTTATGACGTTGTATGAAATCAAATAAAAACCGTTATATGAATATGGTTATGAAAACCAAAACACAAACATAATATCAATAGTATGACCCAGTATTGCTAGTCAGGCAATACATCGTAATTCTGAGCGTCTAGTATTATTTCGTTAGTTTTGGATTATTATAAGCCGCATGACATTGTTACCTTACTAAACCAACAACGGGTAGCTAACCCGATACCAATTTTGCCCATCTAAAGTAGCGTGTCGTCACAAAGGTCACGCTATGGAAATCTTCTCATACATAAATTCGCTTACCAATCAATGTGGCACGACGGGGATCAACCGTCAAGGCGCGAACTGGGGTGATCGTCCCCAAATAGTACTATTAAATGCATAAGCGTCTACCAACTCCCGGTAGTTCACAATTCATGCTAATGGGACTTTTAGTGACATAACCTAACTTTAATAATCCATTTAATTTCATCTATCGGGTCCTTTAATCATTTATCGGGTCATACAATCGGGTCATTCAATCATTCGGGTCCAAAATCAATAAACAATCAATCGGGACAAATGGTGTCCTATTTAATAAAAACTAACATGTTATCTCCCTCGCGGGTTTATAAAACATTTATAAAAACATTTAAAAGAGTGCGAGGCTATGAACTCACGTTGATGTGGGAAGGCGGGTTATCGGCAATTCGGACGTACGGTACGTGCTTCAATCACGGAAACCTAGACAAATAATAATCGGTCTTAGACGTTTGTCCAATGACTTTATAAAAATACCAATTATGTATACATATGGTGATTATATATATATGATGATCAAGTGGGTTTACATATTCTCATTTTTGTGCTATGTGTCGATAACTTTTATACTAGTTTTCTCGTTTTACCTATTTACGTGTTTTAGGTCCAATAGGCCTATTATAAGTACTTTAACTTGTTTTAATCCCTTTTATACCTATAATATCAGTACTTAAACTTTACAAGTTGGGCCCAAATGGGTTAAGCCCAATAATAAGTTTATAAGTGTTTTAGTCCATTTTTGTTGTATTGTTAGTCCAATAACGTTAATTTAGTCCGTATGTCCTATAGTTCGGGTTTTATCGGTTTTTACTTGTTATACATGTTTATATATCAGTATATAAGTTTTATAAAATTTTCATTAGACGGGTCCAACCATCTAAGTTTTATTTAGCAAAAACGTTAATTTTACGGCAATAGCCGAAAAAGTCGTAAAAATCAAGTTTATAGTTTTATAACTTATAAAACTTAACAAGTTACCATTTTTATAAAATGTCCACTTATTTAACCTTTTACATACTTGTTTAAATAAAATCCATAAGTTAGTGGGTTTTTATTTTACATTTTATACTATTAAATTTTGAGTGCTTATATAATAGTAATATACTTTAATTTCCAAAAATCTGATTTTTATCTTCACTTTCACCAAAACTGCCATATCTTGAGTTCTATATGGAGATAGAAGCTCAAATGTTTATCACATAAACTACATGATATGTGCTACATTTAACTCTCCTATAGCTACTGTTGAATCATCTTCTAAATATTTTCTAAAAATCGTCCAAAACAGTAACCTCAGATTTATACCTTAAACTTGTTTTGATCATATCTCACTCATTACTTTGATTCCATTGCATGGCCAACTCTCACATGTGTACAAGACCCATAGCTTACTGTAAATACATTCTACTTCATCATTTTATCAGTTTACCATATGGTTCTTTACTGTTTTTATACAGCCTATCATTTGAACAAGATTTACCCATTTTTACTTATAGTTTTTCATCTTTTTATCCATGATTATCAACAACAAATCCCCACATAATATTTTTATCATCATATAATCATCATATACATATACAATAGGAAATAAAATACATGTTTACATAATCAAAATAACAAGAAGTTGAGGAGGACAATCTTTATACCACCATGATGATGTAGGTTGATCAAAACATGGATTTATGATGGAGAAACTTGTGATGCACCAAGACCATCTTCATGACCACCATGCTTCATCAACTCCTTGTGGAAAATCAGCCCCAAGACACCATGAATACTACTCCTTGGATGTTATAAGCACCACCAATCAATAGAGTTTCAAGAGAGCTTCAACATATATGTAAATAACATAGGCTTTGTGGTTGAATCAAGATCAAAGGTGGTGTTTGATGGTGGAGTAGGGACGGCCAAAAATGGGAGCCAAGAGAGAGATGATAGAATTTTGAGAGGTATTGCATGTGTGAAGTGGTAAATGTGAAGAAGCTAATGGTTTTTGTGATGTCTTAGCTTCATTTGTAAGCTTTGTAAGACAAGTGTCTTACTTAGCTTACAAACTTGACACCAAGTGTGTTGAGGTGTAGCAATGTTGGACGGTTATAGTGGGGGTGGGGCAAGTGTCCCACTTGTCTCATCCCCATTTATTTACGGGTACTCCTCGATTCTAGTTTCCTCGATTTGCGTGCCCTCGGGTCGTTTTACGAAAAACGTTTTTATAAATTATGAATCTACGTCGCAAAATGAATCCAATAAAATTTGTTTCATCAAAAACGGAGTTCGAAAACGTTAAAATAAAATCGTAAGTCCTAATCTCTTCTCGTAAATTTGTGAGTTTATGAACTAGCACAAATTTAAAACTCCAAAATAATATTCACAAATAAATTTATTTTCTGAAACGTCGGACTGTCACCAAAGACGGTGTATGTAAACGTAAGCACGTAACGTAGAATCCCCCGGTTTAAACGTAGTCGATGCTACTCCAAGACGTAATTCCAAATTTCTTCCCAAAAATAAGTGAGTTCATATTGTAACATTAAAATAATATTTTCAAATAATATTTGAGAATAAAATATCAATCGTAAATTGACGGATTGTCACAATTACGGTTAATGATATTAAAAAACATAAACGGACGAGGTTTTTGTGTAGTAGAAGTAGGGATAAACAAAACCGAAGGGGGGTGGTCAGACACCCTATAGAGTTTGAAACAACATAGGCACCAACCAAAATAGTAGAAAAATCCAAGTTCGCCATAATCCTGTCCAGTTTTTTAAGCAAACCCCCAATACCCTTTGGTTTTTTATTCCATGTAAACTACAATCCTGAGTGCTGGACATCCTCAACTTCAATATCATTAACAAATTCTTGAAATTCTCGCATGGTAATATCTACACTGGATGAGCCCGCGTAAATATCTCCCGAAAAAAGAGTAGCATTAAAATAGCCAAAGATACACCATGGTCTATCCCGAAAAAACACTTATGAACCCCAAGATTAGTCCACAGCTCACGCCTTTGAGTATACTGATTATGAGCGTAAACAAAAGTTCAAAACAATTCTTTCCTTTCTAACTTTAACCATACCCTTGTATGAATAGTTTGATCATCACAATTTACCACAGCAACATCGACATCATTATGATTCCAGCCCAGAATAATTCTTGCACCTTTAACATAATGACTCCTGTTAGACGTCCAATCCCAGTGTCTAAAAACCAGTGAACACATTTTAAGAAGATTGGAATCAGAAACATGTGACTCCAAAATAGCACAAATAGACAAATTATTCTCCAACAACATATGGCGAACTTCACTTTGCTTAGGGGAGAAATTCATGCCTTTTATATACCATGAATCGATATTAATCATGAATAACCTCGACCGAAGGAGTGTTTGCCCCTGGAATTGAAGTAGTAGTATTATTAGCATTACGTCCTTCCATAATCATCTCTTCATCGACCTCATCATCACTTTCATTTAGAACTCCATCCCGCCTATTATCCTCCCAATCAGTCCCTCCATCCTTATCCACGTTTAAAGCACTAAAAGAGTTCCCTAATCTTACCTCAGTATTCTACTTGGGACCCGTATGTTTTGGTGGAACATTACCTCCCTTGGGAACAGCAGCGACTTCCCAATCATTGTCACCATCATTGCCACTCAAAGCACTAAAAGAGTTTGTCACGGTAACCTCCCTATTCTTCACATTGTCCCCAGCGTTATCCTTCCAGGAACACTAACAGATTTCACCTTACTCGCCGTAGAGGGCTCACCCTTCTCCACACGTCGATATTTAAAGTTACGCATAGACTTATTTAATTTGATTCCATTAATACACCTCGGCTGCCTAGGCAACAGTTTAACCCTAGTGTGCTTCTTACGTACCTCCAAAAAAACGTCATCATCATTCCTTGACTTGCCCTTATCCACACGTGTAGGACAATCCTCATTCCAATGATCAAAAAGTTTACATGTCTCACATCGGGGAGGCATATATTCATACTCTACATCCAATGTAGCCAACGAGTGGCCCGAGCCATCTCCAAGAGGAATGGCCATAACAATTGGTTCCTCAAGTTCCTTCTCACCTAACACCTCAATAAGTGCACGCGCATACGTATTTCTCCCCCATGAGCTCAAACACATATTAGATGTGTGAGAATATAGCATAACAGGCTTCCCAATCTACGTTGTAAGAAGACTCAATCGAACCTCTGAATACGCCACAATTGGCACATGATGCAACTTAACCCATAACGGAGCTTGTTTAATCTCCTCTTTCTTAAGAATAGTGTTCGGGGTCCATATATTAAGAAACATAGGAACAAGCCTTATAAGCCACAAACCATTTTCCAATACCCTATCCATACCCTCACTTGACTGAAATTGAAACAAAAAGAAATCTTCATGCAATTGGACATGTTTCAACCCAAATTTAGCCCAAGTGTTCTTGACATAGTTTTCTACTAGTGGAAACGCCATCTTCTTGCCAATGAAATAACCATACTACGTATTAGCGAATCTAGAACTCACTTCCTCCATTACTTCCATTGGTAAAGCAACCTTAGCACCCGAGACTACCACATCACTCCTCATCTCAGATATCTTCACAACCTTTTTCATTTTCGATCCTTGAAACATTGACGCAAATGTAGGGACAGAATTATCAACCTTGGCACCAGCCCTCGATTGGTGCATCGTAGTGCTTGTACCTAATGATTCAATAACGTTATCAACCTTGGCATCAACCCTCGATTGATGCACCATAGTGCTTGAATCCAAATACTCCATAACATTATCAACCTTGGCATCAGCCCTCGATTGATGCACCGTAGTGCAAGGAGTAGTATCATCCACGCTTACACTATTCATATCATACTTAATAACTTGAGCTAACAAACACGAACTTGATCTTACACCAACCTGTTTTAACATATTTAGTATAGTATTAAGTCTTCGATTTTGAGTTCAACATTCTTGTTATATTATTTATGTATTCTTGTAATTGTGGTAATATTGCATCATTGTTCGGGCAATTATACTCAAAAGCCAATCTATAAACGTTTGAGGAGCGAGGGAACTTTAAATCGTAAACCCAACTGCTCAGTCAGAACATAATATCGAGATGGAACATCTTTGTACAAAGTTCCACTACTAACATGATACATAGTAATATATTTTTAGAAGTTTATTCAAAAGTTGGTATGTTCCTTTTATATTTATATCTTTTATCCTTTAGTTTCATAATTGACAATAATAGTCCTTATACTTTGTAATAATTTAGGAAATATGTTTCATCTTATAGTTTTCATTCATATAGTTTAATAAATTACCAAAATGATCCTTTAGTTTTATAATTTAAGAATAATTACCTTTTTAACACTTAATTTCATTAGTTTAACATATTTACACTTTTAACCCCTTAAGTGTATAGTTTTAATTTTTACAATTTCAACCCTCAATATTTAACCTTAGAGTCTCAAACTTTCCAACATTTATTATTATAGCTTTAACTTTCATAAAATGACGCTTTTGGCTCAAAATGTGAAAAAGTTTCAAAAATGATAGTTTTAGTCCTTATACTTGTAAAAATCATATAACTTCTTTAAAAATGTACCAAATGATCTAAGATTTTAAAACAAAGTTTCAAAACATATTTATAATCATAATAACAACAGTTCATTAGAATTATAGCCCTTGAAATGGATTTTTCTCATTATTTCATGTAAAATATAAAACTAGGGTTTTAAGACATCTTTAGCTTATAACTTTCATTTAAATTGATGAAATGACTTAGTTCTTTTTATATTATCTTTCTAACAAAATTTTTGCATTATAACAAGATCAAAGCTTATTTAACATAAGAATTACCTAGGTAGCTCAAAAATAGCTCCTTGTGACTTCTTATGAACACTACTTGCTATCAAAGCTTCAAAAGCTTCAATGGCTTCCTTCTAGACCTTGTTTCTGGTCTTTGGGGATGTCCTAAGACTTTTACAGAAGTGAATATGAAGAATGGGTTGGAGGTTAAGAGAAAACGGGGTGTACGTCTTCAAGGTATGCCATACGGCTCTATTTATACTTGTAGCAATACTTAGGCTCCAAGTTTTGGTTCTATACGTGTAAAAAGAATAGGAGAATGACTAAGTATTTCTATGAAGGTCTATGCAAGTCTAGGTGATGAGTATACAAGCTAGTTTCAAGTCAATCTTCCATTTGTGGCCAAAAACAAGTCACGACATACTTACGATAGGGATGGTGATGTATAGCGAGCAAGGAGGTGATGAAACTACTTGTAGGAAGCCAAAAATATCCTAGGATACTTAAAATATCTAAATTTTAAACTTTGAATGGGATGGAAAGTGTTTGAAAAAAGTTTTGGAGGGAAATAACAAAACCGGGTTTAAAAACTAGGGCTTGTAACTTATGGTTTGTGATTTTTGTGATTAGGGACTTAGGAAAGTGATTAGTGAATTATTAGGGCTTAATTAGGGTTTAGACATTCTATATAAGATATTTGTATCCTTGGTTTGAAGTTTAATAAATGTTTGATGTGAAAATAGGAAGTATACTTATGTAGATCAGGGTTGTCTAATGATCTAGGTTTAAATCTCAATAAAAGGCTTTATCCTTCAATTAGCTACTGATGTAAAATTAATTTGGTCCTATACATTGTGTTTTAAGTCTAAAAAGAGTTCTCACACTTGGTTTAATGGTTTAGTTTAGGTAAACATGTCTAAAGAGTGAACATACCTATTTTGACCTAATTTACAAGTCATGCATTGAAATCTTGTACCTTGTGCATTAGGTTACTTGTACATTGTCTTATCATAATCTTATAACCTTAATGAAATCCTATGCGTATTTGTAGGCTTGTCCTAAAAGACTAGGTAATAATTCCATGTAGATTTCTTAATATAAGGGTTTCTATATTATTAAGCTTAATGACTTTCTATTTTAGGTAATTAGGGTTTATATCTTAATATAAGTTTATTCTAGGTATTATATAGAATTTTTATGACTTTTATGGGTTCTACATTCTTAGTTTAAGGGTTTATATAATGTAATCATAATATAGGGTTAATTATAGGAGCTTAAGATCATATGCTTGAGAACTTGTACTTTATGCTTTATTAATTTATAACTTAGTTTAAAATAAATGTATTACTTTAATATGATACTTAGTTAAGTTTTATAATTAGTTGCAGAATATTAGACTTTAATTCATTATAGAATGGATTTTATATACTAATCTTGGTTTTAGGTCATTTTCTTATAATTAGCTTGAGATTAGTGAATATTAGTACTTTGTGATTGCTTAACTTTTCTTTATATAGTAGATTAGAATTAGTATATTGTATCGATTATAGATTCATAGTTCTTGTATAATTACATTGCTTAAAATATTGTTTATAAAGCTTTTTAGGTGATGATCTAGACTATTATGTACACTTATTTGTACTTTAGCTTTGTATAGCTTATACTTACTTTTTATTTATATAAATTTATACTTTATGTATGATAGTATAATACTTGTTTTTATTCCTTGTTCACTTGTTCATATGTATTATGTATTTCATACTTTTATCATGTTTGAGTTTATTATTCATTTATAGGGATTCTAGGGTTTCTAAGGGAATTTAGGGTATCATTATATTTCTTGAAATGTTCTTATTCATAAATATACTTGTTAAATCACTTATAAACTTATACTTGTTATGTTTACAACATATAGTAATATGTTGATATGGTAGTTCAGGTTGGGAAAAGTAGTTCATCTTACCAAGTAATGCATAAAAAGCAAAAAAAATTCTAATGGATTTTCCACTTCCATTAAACATAATATATATCATACTTGTGAAATTTATGGGTTGTTATCATATGTTTTATAATACGTGGATAAAAAGTGTGTAAACACTTATCCTTTTACCACTTATTTCCAATAATAACAAGACCAAAACGTGTATTTTATGTCGTAGAAGTCGGAATTATGCGTGATTTGTGTTTTTATTGTGTTTTAGGACCAAAAGATTAAGAAGGAAGAAAAACACGGGCTTTCACGGGCTTTTATAGAAGAAAACGGGAAAAGGCGAAGTCAAAAGATCAAGAGTGCAAAAAGAACGGAAGTCCAAGGCCTATTCTGAAGATTTATCGAAAAAAAGTCTAAAGACGGAAGTTTAAATGAAGTCGTAGAACTCAAGTCTAAATTAAAGAAGAAAATTAGCAAGACAAGTTCAAATCCCGAGACGACGTCGAGAAAAGACAAAGAATTAAATCGAGTCGAGAAGACCTGAAGAAAGAAAGAAAGAAGAGGCAACACATGCACTCCTTCCCATGTTTCCCTATGAATACCCTCCTAATACACATTAGGAGGGTGGTTAGTTTTTAGTAGATAGTTTCATTTTTCATTTTCCTTTCTAGATTTTAGAGAGAGAAAGTTCTCAACTTTCTCTTACTAAGTTTTCATCTTTCTTTCTTTTAATCTTTCAAGATTAAGCCTTTTGTATTTGAATTTCATTAATCAAGTTCAAGTAAAGCTTTTAATCTTTCATCTCTTTCTACCTTTCTTTGATTTTAGTTTACTTTTGATGCAAATTACATTTGATCCGTGTTGTTCTTAATGTTTTCGTGCTCAAAAAGTTAATCTTTTTATGCCTACTTAAGTTTTCATACGAATAAGCTTTGAGATCTTTATGCTTATTGGCTTATTTATATGTTTAGCTTATTTACTTTTTAAAAGTTTTCTTAAAAAGTTCATCTTTTTATGGTTTGATTCAAAAGATTGATTATTTTAAGTTTGGATAAGTTGTTATTTGTGCTTATTTAGTCCTTCTCACTTTAGATTCGTTCAAGTTTTGGTGATAGCTTATCAAAATAGCTTATCACCTTTGCTTATTATCGAATCCCACATAAATCGGAAAAGGTATTAAACCCTTTTCCGATTGGTACATTCTGACTGCTCCCCCTCCCCTTATTCCGATCAATAGATCGGATTAGGGTTTTAACCCATTCCGATTTGAGTACCTTTATATTCCGATCGTGTTGATCGGATTAGGGAGTTTGGATTCTGATCTGGATCCTTTTTGTAACATTCCGATTGGATTCGATTTTAAGATATTCCGATTGTGGGTATTTTGTTGAGATTCCGATTGGGGATTTTGCTAAACATTCCGATTTGACTCAAGTTCATGTATTCCGATTGTAGTTTTAAATATATTCCGATTGCATTAGTTTGGCCTCATTCCGATCACCCTAGTTCTCCTTATTCCGACAACAAGCCTTAAATATTCCGACCAGTATTGCTTGTTTGCATTCCGATCAGCCTTCTTTCCGACCTATATTCCGATCAGATTCCGATTTGGCAATTTTCCGATGGTTTAGTTTCTTGTTTTTGCAAAGTTTCCAAGTTCTAGATTTATTAAGTGTTCAAGTAATCTTCCTAATCTTGTCTTTAAGTTTTCAAGCATTTACTTTTTACTCGTTACTTTAGTTTAATCTTAAAAGCTCTATTTTACTCAACCACATTTATATTTATTTGCTATTAGTTTAAAATAGATAATCAACCAAACTATTCTCTTGTTCACCAAAAGACAATTGAGTCGCACTTTAGACTGGAAATCAATTCGAAAAGATCGGACGATAAAGATTTTATACTTGGGGTAAAAAGCCGAGTATTAAATGGCGCCGATGCCGGCTCTTTTCGTTAAGATTAACGGTTTCTAGTGAGAGACGCATTAAATTTTGAGATCCTTTCAATGAACGTTATTTTCCTTGCTTCAAAAATTTTCAAAAACCCTAAAAAATATAAAATTCTTCAAAAATACAAAAACATTAAAAAATCATAAAAAGCAATTCTTTTCCAAAGGTTTGCACCAAAAAGATTATATAGATATTCTCTTTGTGTATTTTTCTTCTGCAGGTGTATGCGTACTAGATCTTCGAACTATTCTGAGCCCGAGACTCGTGAAAATTTAGATATGGCTGGTGTTCATAACAACAATAATAACCCACCTCTACCCAATTTGAATAACAATAACAACAACAACAACGTCCCCCTACCTGATTTACGAACAATGGAGGAATTGTGTCAACCCACCATGAACGTACGCGGAGGCCCGATTGCGCCGATGCACATCACGGCTCAGGAGTTTTCGTTGAAGCATCACATGATCCAACAAGTGCAAACTAACCCATTTCGCGGAATTCCAGATGATGATGCCAACAAACACCTCGACAAATTCATTACCATCACCCAAAGCATGAAGTCGCCCGGTGTTTCTATTGATGACCTTCGCCTTCAACTATTTCCCCACTCGCTTTCTCACCATGCCGAAAAATGGTTTGACCGTCTCCCAAAGAATTCTATTCATACTTGGAATGACATGACTCAACGCTTTTTGTCGCGCTACTTCCCACCATCCATGGTCACAAGCCTTCGTAACCAAATTAGTTGATTCATGCAAGACAATGACGAATCGCTCTTTGATGCTTGGGAACGATACAATGATTTGATCGACCGTTGTCCAAATCATAACATGCTCCCCGTCACTCTCATTGATACTTTCTACAATGGTCTCACTTTTCGTGATCGTGACACGATCAACGCCGCCGCCGGTGGTACTTTTATGAAAAGGAGACCGGAGGAGTGTAGAGAGTTGATTGAAAACATGACTACTCACCACAAGAATTGGGATTCATCCACATCCTCAAGATCTAACTCGAGAGTCAATGTTTCTTCTACTACTTCCAATCCCGAGATAACCGAACTTACCCAACAAATCTCAGAGATGAACAAGAATTTCATGACCATGGCCACAAACCATTTTCAACAAGCTAAAGCCGTTTCTATTTCTTGTGACACATGTGGTGGTCCTCATTCCTACAATTATTGTCCTTCCACTCAAGGCAATTTTTCTGAAAACGTTACCGCGGCATACGGTACTTATCCCACGGGAGGCTATCAAGCTCGTCCTCAAGGAGACCGTAGCTTGCTAAGTTATCGTTCAAACAACTATCTTGCTCCACCCGGTTTCCCTCCTCCAAACCAAAACCAACAACAAAGCTATAACCGAAACAACCAATCCCAACCTCGTGCTACTAATCAATATCAATCCCAAAGAAAACCATACCCAACTCAAGGAAATTCTCAAGCTTACCAAGCTCCACCTCTCAATCAACCGATGGCATTGAATCAAGACGTCGAGACGTTCATGAAGACTAATCGAGAGATGGTGACGAATCTTTAGAGTCAATTCGTCAACTTGAAGGAAGAAATGACGAAACAAGGGAAAGATATTCGAGCCGAGCTAAGGAATGACATGGCAAAACAAAGAAATGAAATTCGTGCAGACATGAGAGACTCCTTCAGCACTCAAGCGCTTAGCATACGTGATATGATCGGTTCGCTCTTCCAAGGTAATCAACCCTCTTATTCGGGTACTCTTCCGAGTAACACCGTTGCGAACCCAAGAGGGGAGATGAAAGCAATCACCACTCGTAGTGGAAAAGGTTATACGGAACCCGAGCTTCCTACACCTCCACCCGTGATTGTGAACAAGGAAAAAGAGCAACTTTCCCACCTCCTTTGCCTTCTACCCCCATTTCCCCACCACCCGTGGTTGTGAGTGATCCTACTCCCCTAAAGCCTTCTTCTTCATCCAATATACCTTATCCTTCAAGGTTGAGGAAAGAGAAGAGCAAAAGAGCAAGGATGATATTCAAGTTTCAAACTTTCTAAAAATGTTTAAACAATTGAATTTTAACATCTCCTTTGCCGAGGCTCTCGCTCACATGCCTAAGTACGCTAAGATGTTTAAAGATCTTCTAAGTGACAAGGAGAAGCTTCTTGACATTGCTCAGACCCAACTTAATGAGAATTGCTCCGCCGTTCTCTTAAGGAAATTGCCCAGCAAACTTGGTGATCCGGGTCGCTTCTTGAGTCCCTGCAACTTCCCAGGAGTAGAGAATTGCATGGCCCTAGCCGATCTAGGTGCCAGTATAAACTTAATGCCTTTAAGTGTTTGGAAGGAATTATCTCTCCCCGAGCTAGTCCCACCAAAATGACTTTGGAATTAGCTAACCGTACGGTTGCTTATCCAGTGGGGATAGCCGAATACGTCTTCGTTGGCGTTGACAAATTCACCTTCCCGGCGGATTTTGTTGTCGTTGACTGCGAGATGGACCCCCGTGTTCCATTAATCGTTGGACGTCCCTTCCTGAGGACCGGTCGAACTCTCATTGATGTAGCCGCGGGCGAAATAATCATGAGAGTTGGTGACGATAAAATTGTCTTCAACATGGGTAAGATTTCTAAGCAACCTTATTCATATGAGAGTGTTAATGCTATTGATGTTCTCGATGAGGCTTGTGAAGAACACTTTCATGATGCTTGCAAAAGTACTCTCTCTTCTCTACCCAATGTTGAGACCGTTGCCTCAATTGCTCCGGCATTGACTCCTTTTGGAGAAAGTGACTTGGATGATTTCGAAGCTAGATTGGGTCCTCTCGATCTTAAGTATGATGATTCTTCCACCGATTGGGATGAAGACATTCGTACTATTGAGAAACTTCTCAATGAAGACCCGTTTTCTCCTCCTTCTCCTAAAGAGGTGACTAATGATGATCCATCGTTAGTTACACCATCTATTGAGGATCCTCCTACTCTTGAGCTTAAGGACCTACCTCCTCATCTAGAGTACGTTTTCCTTGAAGACGACAAGAAGTTACCGGTCATCATTGCAAAGGATCTGAAAGAAGAAGAAAAATCCTGACTTATCGCCGTGTTTAAGAAACATAAAAGAGCTATCGCTTGGAAAAATTTCCGACATTCGCGGAATTGATCCTCAATTTTGCACACATAAAATTCTCATGGAGGACGACTTTAAGCCCAAAATTCAAAGCCAACGAAGGGTGAATCCTAAAATCCATGAAGTCATCAAAAAAGAGGTTATCAAACTTCTTGATGCGGGTATGATTTACCCTATTTCGGATTCACCATAGGTTAGTCCAGTCCATTGTGTGCCTAAGAAAGGTGGAATCACCGTTTTGCCCAATGCCAACAACGAGTTGATTCCTACACGTCTCGTTACTGGGTGGAGAGTTTGTATAGACTACCGCAAACTCAATGATGCCACGAGAAAGGATCATTTCCCTCTTCCTTTTATGGACCAAATGCTTGAACGTTTAACTGGTAATAAATATTACTGCTTTCTTGATAGTTTCTTGGGTTATTTCCAAATACCCATCGATCCCCAAGATCAAGAGAAGACAACATTCACCTGTCCCTATGGCACATTTGCTTACAAAAGAATGCCTTTTGGCTTATGCAATGCCCTCGGGACTTTCCAAAGGTGCATGTTGGCTATCTTCCATGACATGGTTGAGCAAACCATGGAAGTCTTCATGGATGATTTCTCGGTCTTTGGGGATTTCTTTTCTTCTTGCCTTGCCAATTTGGAACGTATGCTTAAGCGGTGCGAAGACACTCACCTTGTTCTGAATTGGGGAAAATGCCATTTTATGGTAAAAGAAGGCATTGTGCTAGGACACAAAATCTCTAAAGCCGGTCTTGAAGTCGACCGTGCTAAAGTTGATGTCATAGCCAAATTACCTCCACCTTCAACCGTGAAGGGTGTGAGAAGTTTTCTGGGTCATGCGGGCTTCTATCGTCGATTCATTCAGGATTTCTCTAAAATCGCTCGCCCGATGACCCACCTCTTGGAAAAAGATACTCCTTTTATCTTTTCTAAAGAGTGTATCGAAGCCTTTAATCTTCTTAAGGATAAGCTAACTAAGGCACCGGTCTTGGTTACACCTAATTGGGAGCTACCCTTTGAGTTGATGTGCGATGCTAGCGACTTTGCTATTGGTGTGGTTTTGGGCCAAAGAGTGAATAAACACTTCCAACCAATCCATTATGCTAGCAAGACAATGACGGGGGCTCAATTGCATTATACGACAACCGAAAAAGAGCTTTTAGCTGTTGTCTATGCTTTTGAAAAATTTCGCCCCTATCTTGTTTTATCCACCACCATCGTATACACGGACCATTCCACGTTGAAGTACTTGATGACTAAGCACGACTCTAAGCCAAGACTTCTTCGCTGGGTTTTACTCCTTCAAGAATTCAACATTGAAATTCGCGACAAGAAGGGTGCTAAAAACCTAGCCGCGGATCATCTTAGTAGACTTGAGGATCCATATCAAGGGGATCATCCGAACAAAGAGATAAATGACTCTTTTCCCCTTGAGACCTTAATGTCTATTAATCTCAATCTGGATGACAACCTGTGGTTTGCCGACATTGCAAACTACTTAGCGGGTGGTGTTCTCATCAAAGGGTTAACATCCCAACAAAAGAAGAAGTTCTTGCATGACGTTAAGACCTACTTTTGGGATGACCCTTTTCTGTTCAAACAATGAGCTGATCTGATCATTCATCGATGTGTTGATGGACCGACAGCTTTGGAAATCCTTGATGCTTGCCATAAAGGACCCACCGATGGTCACTTTGGTCCCAACTACACCGCTAAGAAAGTGTTTGACTCTGGATTCTATTGGCCCACCATTTATCGTGACGCTCACGAAATGGTTAAGCATTGTGATGCTTGCCAACGCCAAGGCAAGATCACACATAAAGATGAGATGCCTCAAAATTTCATACAAGAATGTGAAATCTTTGAGGTATGGGGCATCGACTTTATGGGGCCATTTCCATCCTCCAAAGGGAACAAGTACATCCTCGTAGCCGTTGACTACGTTTCTAAATGGGTTGAAGCTAAGGCTCTCCCAACGAACGATGCGAGGGTGGTTGTGAACTTTTTGAAGCAGCTGTTTGCTCGATTCGATGTTCCTCGTGCTATAATCAGTGACCGCGGGACTCATTTTTGCAATGATCAATTTGCAAGAGTCATGGCTAAGTATGGTGTCAATCACCGTCTTTCCACCGCCTATCATCCCCAAACCAATGGGCAAGCCGAGATTTCCATCCATGGATTGAAGAAAATTTTGGAGCGTACTGTGGGAGAGCATCGTGCCGCGTGGGCCCATAAGTTAGATGATGCTTTGTGGGGTTTCCGTACTGCTTATAAGACCCCGATCGGCTGTACGTCTTATCGTCTTGTGTACGGGAAATCATGCCACCTCCCCATCGAGCTGGAACATAAGGCGTACTGGGCCTTGAAGTGAGCTAACTTCGACATCAACAAAGCCGGTGATCTCCGCAAGATTCAACTCAACGAGCTCAACGACCTGAGGAATGAAGCTTACGAGAACTCACTGATCTACAAGGAGAAGACCAAGATCATTCATGACGCAAGGATGAAGAACCGAGAGTTCCACGTTGGTGATCAAGTCTTACTTTTAACTCTCGGTTGAAGATCTTCTCTGGCAAGTTGAAGAGCCGCTGGTCTGGTCCATTCACCGTCACCAAAGTCTTTCCATATGGCACCATTGAGCTTTCTCAACCAAATGGGCCTAATTTTAAGGTAAATGGTCAGCGTTTGAAGTTGTACTTTGGTGAGGACATCTCGCATGAGATGATTCCATCCCTCACCATGTTTCCCATGAACTAAATTTGGGTCGAGTCAGGCTCGTGACTCGGTGAACAAAAACAAGCGCTTCTCGGGAGGCAACCCGTGATCTATCCTTTACTGCTTTCATAATAAGTGTAGGGGGAGCCCCGTATGTGTTTGTTGTCTTGTTTCTTATCTTGTGCAGGGATTCAAGCTTCAAAGAGCACCTTGATGACTTTTGACGAACCGTGATACCGTGTTCCCATCCTCCCGGTTCTATCCTAAACTCTTGTGATTCAATATTTCATATTTTATATGTTCACATTGAATTCACTTTAGTTGTCCTTTCCTTAGCAAGATTTAAACAAAGTGCACGATGTCATAAGTGTAGGGGAGTTCACTCCCACATGCTTAAACATTGAGGACAATGTTTATATTAAGTGTAGGGGGGACTTCTATCGAAGTAAGTGGTCTTTTCCATGAATTTGCCCTCATTTTAACCGGAAAATTTGATTTTTCGACATTTTTCAAAATTGTTAATCTATTTTGGCCTAGTTATATAGTTGTATTTTCCTTTGTTATGATTATTTTATTTCCTTGCTTAAATAAAGTTTAATAAAGTGGTTTTAAGTTTTTCAAAGTCGTGAACATTTTGACTCAACCCGAGTTTACTTATCTAAGTTTACTCTATCTAGTATCCTTAACGTGTTTAAGTCAAGTTTTGCTAGGCTTTTATATAGGGAGCTATAAAACGCGAAAGTCTTAACTCTCTCGGGTTAAGAACAAGAACTTTTCGCAAGTTCCTATAATTGACCCTAGAGAGTCGTTTATCAAGGGAACTTTAAAATGCGATTTCTAAACTTGAAAAGGTCCAAGAATTTGCAAGATCCTATAGATGACTCGAAAACCCAAAACTTTGATTTAATAGGCTAAGCATCCACGAGTCTCATTCCTTGAGATTTTAAACTGTGGAGGACGAGAGATGATAGAGTCAATTATAAGTTTGGTATTCTTTCATGAATTTATGTGAGTTAATTATGAGCCTATTCTCCCATCGCTTGTTAATAAATTTATCTGCAATAAATAAGGTTGTACGATTTAAAAGGTTACTTAGCTTCTAGCCCAAGATCGTATAAAAGTTGCTCGGTATGGATTAGAGTTCATAGCCAAGGCATAACTTAATGAAGCGGGATGCGAAGATTGGCAAGTCCGAAAAGGCCCTAACAAGGCATGAGGGCTACATTTTGTTGCTAAAGATCCAAAAGTGATGTGAAGAATCATTTATCGAAAATCAATATGAAGGATCGAGACACACGACGAAAAGAAAAAACTCCACAAAAGATCATGGAGAAGTCTATCCAAAAAGGCCCTAGCAAGGTATGAGGATAAATAGATCCAAGTCCTAAAAGGAGGCGGATCGTTGTATATCGAAGTCCAAAATAAAGATTGGAGAAAAATGAAGAAGTCGTGGTCCAAATATGAAGAATCTCTCAAAACTTCAAGAGAAGAAATTCCTATTATGAAGAGAAGACCACAATTTCAAGAACGTCTCTCAAAGATTTAACGTATGAAGTCGCTGCCAAATATCGGTCCAAGAAAGATCTCAAATCGTGAAGCGAGTTATGCCAAGATATGAACTTTATGAGGTCCCGAGAAGCAGTTTTAAAAGATTTTGTCCTTTAGCTAACTATTGATTAAATCGTTCACTTTATTTTCGGCCTAAATAACTATCGAAATAAGTCAAACAATGCATCCTCGTGATCATTCAAGACAAAAATAAAATATATGAGATACACCTAGGAATAAGGGAGTCTAAGTGAATAATTGGCCCACATGAATTCGTGTTGGCTTGCTAACTTATAACAACAATGATCTCGTTTTTAAGCTTGGTATGGGGAACGTGAAACTTGAGGATGATAAACGTTCATGGCAGCCAAAAAACCAATGTAAGTCTTTGATCTCTTTACTTGTTTTTATCTTTTTAGTTTCCTTAAATGTTTAGTATTTAATAAAGGCCAAGGTGGGTTATTTATGATGAAAAATGTAAACCGTGCTTTTAAATTAATGCATTGCATGACAGCATTGCAATGGTCAAGTGTAGGGGATTTAATAAGTGTGTAAACACTTATCCTTTTACCACTTATTTCCAATAATAACAAGACCAAAACGTGTATTTTATGTCGTAAAAGTCGGAATTATGCGTGGTTTGTGTATTTATTGTGTTTTAGGACCAAAATATTAAGAAGGAAGAAAAACACGGGCTTTCACGGGCTTTTATCGATGAAAACGGGAAAAGACGAAGTCAAAAGATCAAGAGTGCAAAAAGAACGGAAGTCCAAGGCCTATTCTGAAGATTTATCGAAGAAAAAGTCTAAAGACGGAAGTTTAAATGAAGTCGAAGAACTCAAGTCTAAATTAAAGAAGAAAATTATCAAGATAAGTTCAAATCCCGAGACGACGTCGAGAAAAGACAAAGAATTAAATCGAGTCGAGAAGACGTGAAGAAAGAAAGAAAGAAGAGGCAACACATGCACTCCTTCCCATGTTTCCCTATGAATACCCTCTAATACACATTAGGAGGGTGGTTAGTTTTTAGTAGATAATTTCATTTTTCATTTTCCTTTCTAGTTTTTAGAGAGAGAAAGTTCTCAACTTTCTCTCACTAAGTTTTCATCTTTCTTTCTTTTAGTCTTTCAAGATTAAGCCTTTTGTATTTGATTTTCATTAATAAAGTTCAAGTTAAGCTTTTAATCTTTCATCTCTTTCTACCTTTCTTTGATTTTAGTTTACTTTTGGTGCGAATTACATTTGATCCGTGTTGTTCTTAATGTTTTCGTGCTCAAAAAGTTAATCTTTTTATGCCTACTTAAGTTTTCATACGAATAAGATTTGAGATCTTTGTGTTTATCGGCTTATTTATATGTTTAGCTTATTTACTTTTTAAAAGTTTTCTTAAAAAGTTCATCTTTTTATGGTTTGATTCAAAAGATTGATTATTTTGAGTTTGGATAAGTTGTTATTTGTGCTTATTTAGTCCTTCTCACTTTAGATTCATTCAAGTTTTGGTGATAGCTTATCAAAATAGCTTATCACCTTTGCTTATTCTCGAATCCCACATAAATCGGAAAAGGTATTAAACCCTTTTCCGATTGGTACATTCCGACTGCTCCCCCTCCCCTTATTCCGATCAATAGATCGGATTAGGGTTTTAACCCATTCTGATTTGAGTACCTTAATATTCCGATCGTGTTGATCGGATTAGGGAGTTTGTATTCCGATCTGGATCCTATTTGTAACATTCCGATTGGATTCGATTTTAAGATATTCCGATTGTGGGTATTTTGTTGAGATTCCGATTGGGGATTTTGCTAAACATTCCGATTTGACTCAAGTTCATGTATTCCGATTGTAGTTTTAAATATATTCCGATTGCATTAGTTTGGCCTCATTCCGATCACCCTAGTTCTCCTTATTCCGACAACAAGCCTTAAATATTCCGACCAGTATTGCTTGTTTGCATTCCGATCAGCCTTCTTTCCGACCTATATTCCGATCAGATTCCGATTTGGCAATTTTCCGATGGTTTAGTTTCTTGTTTTTGCAAAGTTTCCAAGTTCTAGATTTATTAAGTGTTCAAGTAATCTTCCTAATCTTGTCTTTAAGTTTTCAAGCATTTACTTTTTACTCGTTACTTTAGTTTAATCTTAAAAGCTCTATTTTACTCAACGACATTTACATTTATTTTCTATTAGTTTAAAATAGATAATCAACCAAACAATTCTCTTGTTCACCAGAAGACAACTGAGTCGCACTTTAGACTGGAAATCAATTCGAAAAGATCGGACGATAAAGATTTTATACTTGGGGTAAAAAGCCTTGTATTAGTGGACATAAATGTGTTACTACGTGATATGCTTACTTATGTGCTATGTTATATGTTCTATTATGTGTTCTGACATGCGTTCTGAGTACTTGTGTTTTGAGTACTTGTGCATCGTCTTCTCGGAGACAAGATATCTCGACGGGGATATGGTTCATCTCCATACATGGTGTGAGAAGATCTGGATAGGTGTAGTGCATTGCTCTTATTTTGTTGATGTAATTGGTTAATATTGTGTGTTTTGCTTGTAGTTGTGTGTAACATGATTGTCACATTATCATCCATTGCTTTAACTTGTTTTCTTCACCTTAATTACAACGGTTGACAAGGTTTCTTAAGATGTTTTAGATAACTTAAACCTATCTTCTCACCAACTTTAAGTTGACAGATTTTAGTGTCATTTTCAGGAGAGGTAGTTGAGAAGGATGATGTTAGAAGTGGCTAGAATATAGAGGCTACTAGGATTGCATTAGGGGGAATCTCTTTCCTCTTAGATTTACTTTTTTTTTAATAAGTGATACTGTTAGACACCTTTATGTTGATGTTTGTTATTTTATTTTCTTTGGTAAGAGGTAGGACTTTTACCTACTTACCTAGACTCCTGTATTTTGTTAAGATATTGTCACGACATTTGTGTCGCCATTTATGACATTTCTTTTGCATTTAGTATTACTCTATTGAGAAACCATTCTGTTTTGATGATATCCATACGTCGTACCCCATATTCCGCCATGGTCGGGTGTGACAGAATGGTATAAGAGACAATGGTATATGTGTCATAAGAGTACATGTGCATAATAATATATGATGTGATTAAATGCTAATTTCTGTATTTTGTATATGAGCTAATTTTATGATATTGATTGATATTGTTCTAGATATTGTCGACTCATATTTATGATGTTTTCTTATCGAATATATGTATGATTCCCTTACAATTATCGATTGTATTCTTAGAAGGGTTTGCTAGCTCGTTTCTCTTTAGATATTCAACCACCGTTGTAATGTATCCTTCGAGTTCTATCTCGCGTGTCCGTTTTAAAATAGTATTTATCTAGAACCAACAAGATTGAAGCGGAACAAGATGAGGAAGCGTTTTAGATGCTAGAGAACTAGAGTGGGTAATGAGCCGATTTTGGCATTACCTGAAGGACTGGACGAATTCGTGAAGGATGACGATACATGGAGCAAGGATTAGGGATGCGTGCGGGGACGGCGAAGAAAGGCGGTTGCTTATACGTGCAGGAACTGAAGGTTTGGAAGAAATATATAAGACTTGGATAGTGGAGCTAGGTTGCTAGATCTGCCTAGAATGCTAGATGCATTTGGTGTACGCGAAGTAGAGAATGATTTACACAGATCATGAACGTCCCCAACACACATTCAATCTTGTTGATTGGACATTAGGCATAAATGATGGATGGAGTTAAGTGATGATGAAGATTGCAAGGCCAAGTATCATCTGGGAAAGGCAAGCATAATTAATGAGACATGGATTTAGAGGAAGGGAGTGAAGTTAAGACAAACTTGAGACTACATGGAGTGAGTTGTTCAAAGCAAAGAACGCGTCAACATCTACATGGCGTGTCTTGGACTATCAAATAGAGATATGAAAGACGGCAAGAGACGGAGAAGAGAGCTATGCTGAAAAGAGGAATAAACCGTTGAAGTTTGGTGTGGGGGAAAAAGTTATGCTAAAGGTTTCACCATGGAAAGGGGTGATGCGGTTTGGGAAGAAAGGAGAATTAGCGGAGTTTTTTCTGTGAGTTTAAGATGTAGTTATTGAGCTTAGGGAGTAAATATCGGATTCTATTAGGAAGGAGTGATGTGACAACCCTAGATTTTGAGATTTGCCATTAGTGACTGTTGGATTTTGATTATGTGCTTATTGTGTGTTTATGTGCTATATGTTTGTATTTGAGCCTTTGATTTGATGTTAGTCATCGTTAATGTAGTGCGTAGTACATTATATGATGTTATGATGTTATGATGGGGTTAGTTCGTGCTCATTAGTTTACTTGGATGTATCTATGATAGAATATGGTGTTATTTTAGGATTTTATGTGTACGTATATGTATTATAGTAAATTGTATATTTACGATACGAGGTTTAGTGTTTAGAGGTCTCAGATTAAGGATTTAGTCTCGGGAATTATTTACGAGTTAGTTTTAAGTTATTTTGGACTTAGTTATTTAGTTAATAACTTATTTCAAGAGTTTTTATAAAACGGTATATTTTGCGTAATTTACGGTATACGCGTAGATTTGACTAGTTTTAGGGTTTTGAGGACCTTAGAAGCTGAAATAAATTAAGGTAAATTAAGGTAATATTATTAATACATTAATTAATAATAAAAAGAAAAACAGAAAAAAAAAAAAAGGGGGGGAGAAGGTTTGTAGACGCAAGAAAGAAAGTGGTAGAAAAAGGAAAAAATAGATAATTATTTGGGTTGGGCTAGGATTTGAATAAATAAATTATAAAATACTTTTTATAAATAAAAAACACACATATATCCCCTGTAGAAAAAAATTACACGTCACATTCATCATGTTTTTAGGGTTCTTCATAACTTTTTCTTCTTTCAAAAATTCTAAGGTAAAACCCTTGTTTATCTTTTTAATTAACTTGTTATTTAATTATTCTTTATCAATACATGATGGATCTAGAGTTAAGTTTAATTTATAATATGTATTTTAATGATACAAACATGTTAGGAATAATTAGGGTTTATAATTATTCAAGATGTGGGTATTAATTAGACTAGTTGTGTTAAATTCGTTTTTAAAAACTAGGCAGACTTTTGAGTCACTTGTTTTGATCATTAGAGGTTTTCAAACTTTTAAATTGTGATACAAGTACCCCTGGAAAGTTATTTGAATTAGCTTTTTAATGCAAGAAACGAGAGCTAAATTGGAGGTCGGGAAGTGGGTCAAAAACAGGTTACAACAGTCAGATGTCAAAACAGTTTTTGGATCAACCGGTTTACAATTCATGTTTAGAGTTGGTAGGGTAGTTAGGGTTATAGGTGGACCTTAAAATGAACATGAGACTTAGTTTATATGTTATAGAAAGGATCTGCAGGAGGGCTAAGTAAATGGAATCGGTTAAGACCCTCTGATCATAACAAAGTTTTCATATGTTTAAAAATCAGTATATTATATATAGGTAAATGTATATATATATATATATATATATATATATATATATATATATATATATATATATATATATATATATATATATATATATATATATATATATATATATATATATATATATATATATATATATATATATATATATATATATATATATATATATATCTATATATATATATATATATATATATATATATATATATATATATATATATATATATATATATATATATATATATATATATATATATATAAGGGCACGCTATTTGCAGAATCATTTTTTTGGTACAGAACTTACAGAACCAACTTTTTATTCTTATTAATGCATGGTGTACACCATATTAATGCAAGATGGTATTTTTGAAATTATCTACTACTTATTTTGGGAAAAAAAATTAAATTAAGGGCAAATCAGGTATTTTAGTTCTCCATATATTTTAACAATCTTTTTAATTTATTAATTAAAAATTCGTTTTTTAAACCTTTAAATTTTTTATTTTATTTTGTTTTTTTCTCTTCCACTTTATAAGTTTTTTAAACCTTTAATTTTCTGTTTTTTTGGTTTTTTTCCACTTTATGAAAAACGTGCATGTGTTAGTATCTTTTATATTGTAATTTTACATACATGTTTTGCGTATGATTTTTATTTCAGGGATGTTTTTTTTATTAAAATGATAATTGCATACATGTTTCTATAATACATTACTTTCGAAAATTAAAAATATACATAACATGTGATCTCAAATTTGTAACAAAACAAAAAACAAAAATACAATACACAATTGATATCAATTACTAAAAAACAATTCAAATACAAATGTATATTGTTCAATATAGTTGTGCTAGAAATTCAAAAACGTGTGTGCACTCTTCGAGATCATATATGCGCGACTTCGAAAACATACATGAACGGCTTCAAAAACATATATGTATAGCTTCGAAAACATGTATGTACGGCTTCGAAAACATGTATGTACGGCTTCAATAACATGTATGTACGCCTTCAATAACATGTATGCACGGTTTCAGTAACATACATGTACGACTTTAATAACACACATGTACTCCTTCTAAAATGCAAGCTATAATTTGAGCACTTGATCTTGCTTCACTGCAATTCAAAAAAAATAATGCATGATTATTATAATAATTTCAAAACAAATGTTCTTAGAACAATATTTATACAATAACTTGTAAAAAGTAATGTTCTAAAACATAGACGCACCACCATCACAATGTGTAATAAAGTAATCAAGAATATATGAGTGTAAGTTTAGGCATAGTTGACACATGTATTATTTTAAAATCGATAAATATGTTTTCAAAAAAAGCAAGTGACATTGTTTTTGCTAACTGTGTATCAAGTGACATGTTTCTAAAGAAATGAAAAAGACATGTCATTTTCAAATGAATGAAACCTTAGATGATGCATATAAATGTCCATTAAAAATATTGACTTTCTAAACATATATGTAGTCTTTCAATGAGAACCTTTTGTGAAAATTTTTTAATGCAACATAAATGTCCATTAAAAATATATATGTAGTCTTTCGATGACTAACCTTTTCTGCAATTTTTTAATGCAACACAAATGTCCATGGAATAAATGAGTTAACATGGTTTAAAGTTAAAAAATAAATATGTTGCTAAAACATGTATGTTATGTATCGGATTAAACATGATATAATCATACCTTAATGTTTATACCAATAAGAGTTTATTACGACACATTCACATCCAAAAGTAATACGTGCGTGTAGAAACCAAAAGAACACTACAATGATTAAGTAGAAACCAATAATATATAAACAATAAAAACATTAAAAACATGAGTCACACATCAAATTATCATTTTATACAACATGTATGTTATGTATCGGATTTTCAATTTGTCAATTTTTTCATTTACTTAAGGGGCACCATACACACTAATCCATAAAATTAATACAAATATGTTTTGCGTTGATTTTCTAAATGAATATGAGTATTCATTTATGGATTACCACTTGTAGAACTTCAATGATGAACCTACTATGGTTTATTTAATCAACCTAGTAGCAAGATTTGATAACACATATCTACGACCAGATCTGAAAATTATCTTGAAGACCCTACACACACAAATCTTAATGACATAAGTCATTTGACTTTCGCACATATGAAATCTAATTAAAATTAACCCGAATTACTGAACAAAAATAGGTGTGGACAAACCCTCTTTTACTCGAACGAAAAAAAGGTGACCACATCCGGCGGCCAAATCCGACGCCGATCTAAAAACCGTCGACGAAAATCATGCGATACAACATGCGTTGTAATATAGGTCACTGGTTTTGATTTTTTATTAAGAGATTATGATGGTTTTTTTTAGATATATGGAGATGCAGTCTTTGATTTGATGGAGAAAAATATGTTAGAGAGGCGATGGAAACTAGATACGGAAAAGGTGGTTCAAGTTTTATTTGCTCTATTTAATTTAATTGGAGGTTTAAAGGTGACAGTTATGGCAATAAATAAATTCGTAATACCTATAATACCCTTGATTAAATTATTTATTTTTACTCACCACTTTTTTAGTTTATAATAGTTACACAAAAGGCTCATTGCATTAATATGATGTACATCATGTATAATCAAGGGTAAAAAGTTGGTTCTGCAGGTTCTGTACCAAAAAAGTGGTTTTGCAAATAGCACTCTACTATATATATACATATATATATATATATATATATATATATATATATATATATATATATATATATATATATATATATATATATATATATATATATATATATATATATATATATATATATATATATATATATATATATATATATATATATTATATATATATATATATATATATATATATATATATATATATATATATATATATATATATATATATATATATATATATATATATATATATATATAAATATATATATATATATATATATATATATATATATATATATATATATATAATATATATATATATATATATATATATATATATATATATATATATATATATATATATATATATATATATATATATATATATATATATATATATATATATATATATATATATATATATATATATATATATATATATAGGGGAGCGCTATATGCAGAACCATCTTTTTGGTACAAAACTTACAGAACCAACTTTTTACTACTAATAATGCTTGATGTATAGTACATTAATGCAAGATGGAAATTTAGAAAATATGTACTACTTATATTGAATAAAGAAAATAAAGTAAGGGCAAAACAGGTGTTTTAGTTCTCCCCATATTTAACCTTTTTTGAATTTATTTTTTTTAAATACGTTTTACTAAAAACCATTAATCTTCTTTTTTAAGTTTTAACTTTTTCCAGATTTTTAAAATACATACGGAGTATATTTAGCTTTAAATATCTGTGCATAACTTTTTAGCCCAAACATGTTATTTTGCTTAAGATGATAAATTGCATACGTATCTTCTAGTTTACATTTTCTCAATTAATAAAAACAAAAAACATAAACATATTGTATATGAATATATGATCTTTAAATTTATATAAAAAAAGTCATAAATATAATACACAAATTTAATATCAATCAAAATACATTTAGATACAACTGTTAATTATAGATTTGCAAAAATAATAAAAAACACATTCCATTCTTCCAAGAACAAACATGCACGGCTTCGAGAACAAGTGGGCACAACTTCGAGAAACATATATGTACGGCTTCAAGAACATATATGTACGGCTTCGAAAACATATATGTACGGATTCAAGAACATATATGTACGGCTTCAAAAACATATATGTACAACTTTATAATCACATATGCACCACTTCGAAAACACATATGCACAACTCTAAGAACAGATAAACCCGCACAAGCTTTCTAAAAACATGATTATCATCGCCACATATATCCTCGCCACATACCGCTATTCTTCCGAAATGCGTAACCGGCAACCTGATAATAAACCAAAACATAAATTCTTAGTTCTTTCGCATGATCAGTGCAACTCCACTGAAACATAATATACAAAAAGTTATATCAAAGACATGTCAAATTAACCATAAAGCTAGTTGATAAAATAGAAATTAAACAAGAAACATGTATGTAGCGTACTATAACTCGTGACATGGACAATATAACAACTACATATGTACAATTTTATCTATATTTAATTATGCACTTGGCCACTTTCAATCTGGGTTCCGTCGCGGCTTACGGCTATGTTTAACAAACATGTTAACATGGTACCTTCGTGTCATTTAGATCACTTGTCCTTTAATAACTTGAAAATATTAATTATAGCGACTGATGGAATATAGACCAAACTTTAAATGTCGAAACAAAGCTTATAATCATTCCCGTCGAGCCATATGTTTTTGTAGAAAACTTAAAGCAATAAAAGTAGTTGTAAAAGAGTGGTACAAAATGTTAAAGGAATCTTTGTCATCTGAGAAATACAACTTAGTGAAATAACGCGAGGATCTCGAATGTCGATGTCACAGTGGATTGTGGTTTGCTCTATATTAGATCTTAGTAGATAAAATACGAAAGAACCATTTTGAACTATTTAACCCGATACATCACACCTGAACGTCACAATCTTTGACCAATTAAATCATCTAAATGTATCATCCATGTCCCATGAGAACCAAACAACAATAACAACTAAAAACTCAACTTTAAATCTTAACGTTTACCATTTTGACGTGTAAAATGAGGATCAATTCCATCGGTTTTCTTAGATCGGAAGAGATAAATTATTTTGTCTCAAACCTCGTTAGATCTCAAGAGAAACATGAAGCATGTTCAAGTTTTTTTATTGTGGCGGTTTAAAAAAGGAGAGATGAATAGTGGTAGGGTTCTTTTAGGATAGAGAAGTAATTTGGGTGTAAATCATATAGATCGTGACTTTAGAGGAAATGTAGGACAAGTTTTAGTTTAATACATGTGTAAAATTACTTGAATACCCATATTTAAATAATTAATTAAATATTAATTTTTTTTATTTACCAAAACTGTCATCTTGCATTGGTATGATGTACATGATGTATTATTAGGAGTAAAAGGTTGTTCTATAAGTTCTGTACTCAAAAACAGGTTCTGTAAATAGCACTTCACTATATATATATATATATATATATATATATATATATATATATATATATATATATATATATATATATATATA